>CM064059.1:42619396-45019396 GCA_032594955.1 Panicum miliaceum
ATGCCACAGTAGCTGATGTAAAGATGGTAGCTAAATGAGGCCTGAAACCTTTGTAGCTGTTCATAAGTGGATATTTCAATTGGTTTTGGTCTGTAGAAAATGTCCACTACCTGTAAACATGAAGTGAATGAATATCTCCGTTCATGACTAGTGAAACTTTGATTCTTGTTTCTGATAGCTTTTCTGTTTTCTGTGCCAAAGGTATTGCATGCGGGTGTTGGCATTACTGATTCCACGCATATGGTTTTGTTATAGATGCCAACGGAATGCAAACAGGGCACCCAGGCCCTAGCCAAAGGTAGCCAGCGATCTTCTCCTTGTTATGTTTTATGTAGCCCTGGGCTGAAACTCTGGATCACTCACTGCCCTGCAGATCCCGGACATGATGAATTGATGATGGATCAAAGTTCCCTTGATTCTGCTCCGAGGGAAGCTGCAGATCAAAGTTGGCTTGCTTTTATGTGGATGTATTGGCATCAGTGGAGCAATCTCCATGTGGCCTGACATTGGTGCGGGCATCAGAAAATATGTTGGATATTCTTGAACCGTGAGTGAGCAAGTAGTATTGAGAAGGTAATATTATGTTGTGAGAGTGTAAATGTGACTGATTGATGGAAGTGGCCAATGATATATGAAGATTTCTGGGCCATGACCCATGCTATATCAATTTCGTGGATCTCCCGGTTGAATGCGCAAGATCTGGAGCACAGCATAGAACATGCTTGCTCCGACTGTAACTAAGTAATATTTTGCTGACAAACTTTTGCGGTGGATTGATTTTTTTTAAAAAAAAGAAGGGCGGTGATCGATTGATTGCACAATACTTCTATCTATCATATGAAATAGTATGAACGAAGTTGCAAAGGGCGGAAATGAATGCCCCTGTCAGCCTGTGACCTGCAAAGGCCAAAAGAAAAACAAAGAAAAAAGCTGAGTGATTCATGTATCCATAACCCTCGTTGGAGAAAGAAGCTCCTGCAGGCATGTCACAGTTGACAGGCCGCGTACGATTTCCTGCATGTGATTCCTCTTCTCCGTTCGGCCGGCCATAGAAACTTGAAGGCCTCTCCATCATGCATGGGGTGGATAAAACTGGAAAGCTTCTTCTTCTGCTGCTGCTGCCCGCGGAAGCTGCAAAAGTTTTTTCATGCATGTGCCTCGCACGGCCTACCTACCTGTATCCATTCCTTCCACCCATCACTGCATGGCACCATTCAGGCTACTGCATTTAGTGCTTCTGTGCCACTGTTGCTCTGCTCTTTCAATGGATCCACTGCTCGGTCTTTCCTTAAAAAAAAAAGAAAACGGTGGATCCGTTGCTCTACTGCTATGCAAGTGGTTTCCTGATTTGCTTCCTCCACATCAACGAGCTGAGCGCTCTCTGGTTGAAATCCCTTGGACTACCACAATGTTTTTTTTTTTTGAGAAAATGGACTACCACAATGTTTTTTTTCTTTTGAGAAAATGGACTACCACAATGTTGGGGCGGTTAATTACATTCTATGAGGCCGACTCGGAGGATTTCCCCGTTGAATGCACAAGATCTGTAAGCACAGTACTATACAACATTGCCCCCACTGTACTCGTACTAGTCAGATGGATTGGTGGTTGCGCAGTAGTACTGACCGCTGAGTACTCCTTCCGTCTCTAAAATAATCACTTTTCGAGAAGTTAAATAAATTTAAATTTGATCAAATTTATATAAAATACTAATATTTATATTTTTAAATATATTTAGTATGAAAATATGTTATATGATTAATCTAATAATATAATATAAATATTAACACTATCTTGTATAAATTTAGTTAAATTTAAAATTATTTAATTTCTCGTGAACCGAGAGTCGTATTTTTTTTTAACAGCGGCGGTACGAGTGAAGCTGTATTGTCGTAAACGTTAAGGCCCTGAAAAAGGGTAGCATAAGCATGGCATTGGCATCGCGAGCTACTGCTCGCCTACTCTTACAGTCCTACTCTAGTGCTGCTGCTGCTGCTGCTTCTTCGAGGCAAAATGCAACTGGCACACGACAAGTTCATTTAAGTTCAAAAAAAAAACACGACAAGTTCAAGGAACTAGCAATAGCACGGCAGGAAGCACCGAAAGCAGCCAGCAGCCGGCGACGGCGGGTTCTGCTCGATCCACCTCCATCAAATCAATCAAAGTCGACCAGTCATTCATTTCAAATAAAAAAGAAAATTAACCAGCCATCTGAGCAAGTGAGCACGCCTCCCCACCCAGATCCCAGAGATCGGCAACCAGCCATACGAGCAAGTGAGCCCGCCTCCCCACCCAGATCCTAGAGATCGGCAGGGGGAGAGCTGATTGGCAAAAAGAATGAGGATGGTTTTTACGTTTTAGGGACTGAACCGATCTGCTGTACTAAAGTTTAGTCACGTCGTATAGGATGTTTAGGCATCAATTAGTAATATTAAATAAAGGCTAATTATAAAACTAATTGCATAAATGGAGGCTAAACCTAATTAATCTATCATTAGTATATGGTTACTGTAGTGCAATATCACCATGGATTAATTAGGCTTAATGGATTCGTATCGTGAATTAATCTCCATTTATACAATTAGTTTTATAATTAACCTATATTTAATAGGTACAATTAGTGTCCAGCATCCAATGTTACGGAACTAAAGTTTAGTTCCTCATCCAAACAGCCTCTTATGCTCTGCTTTTTTAGTGATAGGTGTGAGGAAAGCTTTTACCTCGTTCAAATAGTGCGATTCCAAATCTAGATGCCACTGCCGCGCAAATTATGACAAGTTCGGTGTACGGATGTGTTCAGCGCTCGAGTCGGATACAATCATGGGCGCCAACTCAACATTGACGTCTGCCAAATACCAGCACTATCTTCCTTTTTTTTTTGTTCGTTAAGAAAAATATGGTAAATAGAGAGAGGAGCACCCCAATCCCTACTAATCCATCCTGAAGCAAATCCATGATCCATCGTGTGTTCCATTTTACTCGCGTATTGTCACAACCGTGATCTTATTTAAATGAGCTCCGCATGAATTATCTTCCTTAATATTGAAGGCATTTTTTTGAGCCTACTCTTCTCCTCCTCTAGGATCTAGTCCTCCTTTGTCTGCAACAACTTACGACCCTGGATTCATCGCCATCTCTTATTACTTCCATACTAACCACTTGGATGGTTGCTACCTCGGCGCTACCCCTGCGGAATCATTCGTAACCCACAAAACCCTCTAGATCCTTAACATATAATCCTAAATTTGCTAAAGTTTACACAATTTGTCCAAAAAAAACAATGCACAAAATCCAATCAAATTGTATTGTAAGGAATTCAACACATTTGCCCTTAAATATGCTACACCATTAATAGTACAATTCAAAAAAAAATCGTAACTTCTAGAGCTGTACGTACGTTTCTCATGGTTCTCGGGCAATCTTTAGGGTCCGTTTGGCAGCCCTCCAAACTCGATTCACTCCGCTATGCTCCTCGCTTCCACGCGCTCCCGCTCGCGGCTGCTCTAGTTCTGAAAAAAGCTTCGGGCGATGATGGTGGCAAGCGCCAGCGTCCGTGTAGCGTCGCGAGTCGAGCTCCACGCCGCGAATCGACACCCGGCGCCACAAATCAAGATCCACCGGCACCGTGAATCGAGCTCCACTCGCCGGCCGCCCACGAATCGAACTTCGGCACCGCGAATCGAGCTCCACCGGCCTGAAATCGAGCTTTGGCGCTTCAAATCGAGATCCACCGGGCGCTGCTCGTCCACCCGCCGGGCGTGCTGGTCGGGGACGAACGGCAGACTTGCGCGCACGGGTCTGCTGGGACGAGCGGCCGCCGGTGCGGCGGACCTGCGCGCGGGGTCGGCGGGGGGACGAAGGGAATCGGCGGGGAGCAGATTTTTCCCGCTCCTCGCTCGATGTGTAATCGGGCGAATCGATTCACATATGATTCGAGGGAGGAGCCGGTGCTGTTTTTCCCGTTTGGCAGCGCTTCGCGGAATCTCGCGCGGAGCGGAGCGGCGGAAGCGCTGCCAAACGGGCCCTTAGGCTCGTTAACAAGGTTGAGGTCATAGGTTTTTAGCAAGTTTACGTTGTTACATGTCAATGACATCTCGGTGGTATACATGCTCAGTTTAGTTTATGACCAAGCCAACTCTAATCCGCTCCATGGATTTGCTCCTCTTTATTTTGTTTGGTAATGAATATCTTTTTCACAGTGCACTAGTGATGCAAAGCTATTAAAAAAAAGTACTTTACATGTTTTCTTAGAGGAGAATAGATGGAGGAGACCGGACTCCCTCCTTGCGCGGTCTCTACTTGTACGTTTATAAAAGGAGGTTGGACAATATCTTAACCATGGACGTTGACGGATGTGTGTCTATATAAGGGATTTGAAAGTGACCATACTAAACTAACGATTGACCATAAGAACGTTAACGGACCGTGCCGCATTTCTCTTGAGACAAAAAAGAGAGTGGAATTCAATTCAAACATAAGTAAAAATCGCATGTTAATTCCAACTTTTTTTTTGAAATATGATTATGTCACGAAGGAACGCACAGGCGAGAATGGGAACGCGCATCTGAGTAGAGGGGTAGTTTGGACCTTCCACGATTTATACTACAGTAATAATTGTTGGAGGTGAAAATCATTTGACTCGCGTCGCTTGCTCTGCTCTGCTCGCAACGGAAAACAGAGGGGGGCACAAGGGAAAACCCCATTCCTCCTCGGCTCCTCCCTCTCCCCTGACCTGCCAATCACCCACCCCCCTCTCACCTCCTCCAATCACGGCATCTCGTCTCCCTGGTCTTGGACCCGCACGCGGCGGCGCGGCGGCGCAATGGTGAGGAACTTATTCTCGCGGCTCTTTTCTTTCCACCCACTGAGGTTGGACTGCATTTCTGATCGCGCTTGTTTCTTGGTGCGACGAGTGCTTCTCTCCCCCCGGTTCTTTGATTCTTCTTTTTTCTTTTTTTCGGGAAAAGCTCTTCCGTTCTAGGAGTCGCGGGGTGCCATCTTGTTGCGATCCTGATGGGGAACTGCTAGTTATACCGATAGGATCTCTCCTTCTCGGCGTTGGTTCGAGCATTTTCTCTGGTTGTTCTGCGTTTCTTGGCCCCTCCTGTGATCGCGGTGGGGTTTTGGAAGGCCGCGCCTTTTGCGTTATTGCTCGCGGAATCTGTGGCGAAGCGAAATCGAACTCGCCTTCTTGGATTCAGTTCCTGCATTTTGGGTGTGGAAGGTCTCAAAAAACCACAACTTTCCGCGCCCTTCATGTTTTCTTGGTGACGGGTTGGTTTGCTTCCTTTCTCGTTTCTTTTCGAGTTCTTCCCCCTTCTTTATGGGATTACTGGTGGTCTATCGTGTTTTTGGTCTAGTCTGTGTTCTGTATTGTTGATTGTTTTACCCTGTTATGATGCTCGGTAATTTGAAGCGGCCTTGGAATTAATCTCACCGGCTTCGTTTTTATCATCAGTCCAGTTCTTGCTCGAGAAACATGAAATCAGTCCGACGGTTTAATCATAGGGTTTTCAGTTTTCTGTAATCTTAGCTTGCTTATTGTGTTCGTCTGTTCAGTAATTCAGTGCTTAGGTTTTTGTATTTTTCAATGTTCCATCCTGCTAATGGCCAGTAATTGCAAGTAGTACATGTTAGTTTTATTGTACTGTGTTAGTAGCTATTACTGAGCAATACCGTGCTCTTTGTTAGGAAACTTTTGACTAACATTTTCAGGGCAGGAATAGCAGAGGCTCAAAGCTTTAGCACAGCCATGCTCGACTAATTTGATTTTTCCTCCCATATAAAGACCATTGCGAGGATAATAACTATGCAAAAAGGTAGAACAATGCTAATTAAGAGGGGTACCATGACTAGCTATTCTTGTACTTTCATCAAAACGTCCTCCGCGGTTTGACTTAGGAAACATCTGAAAACACCATTATTCTTGATAAAGGAGTAAGAGCCAATTCACATTAAAAGTATTCCGCCAATAATCCATAACTCGTGTGGACATGGGAGCTCAGTAACATACTTGTTTGTGATAGCTAGGATGCTTGGCTGTTATTTATACCTTTGTTTATGCGTAGCCAGATCAATGCATCTTATTT
Source organism: Panicum miliaceum (assembly GCA_032594955.1). Classification (NCBI taxonomy): domain Eukaryota; kingdom Viridiplantae; phylum Streptophyta; class Magnoliopsida; order Poales; family Poaceae; genus Panicum; species Panicum miliaceum. Next base: position 42,625,486 of record CM064059.1, read on the forward strand.
AAGTTGGTTTGGTGTAATGATAGGTTCTAGTTGTTCATTGGATTTAGTTTTGTCAGATATTTTCTTTGACAAATTCATGTGTTTTCATACGTTCTTATTGTAATGTATATTTCTTCCTCTCTTAGGGCTATGTCCCAAAGATCTGTGTGAACTTATTAGATGAACATGAAAATCTATGTCTTTGACATTTGACTATGCTATATTTTTCCCTTTCATGCAGGACATCGTGGTGTGTGAGATATGTGGCAGTGGTAGCAGGCCCGATCTTATTGCAAACTGTGCTCGGTGCAATGCTTATGAGCACCTGTACTCCTTTATTTCTCTGCCCTATCTATTTTTTTCCCTTTTATTTTTTCAAATCCAGGTTTTTGAAAAATCTACATATACAACTGGCCATCTGCCCTGCATATGCGTGTGTTTATGCTGATTAATTGTTTGACATATTTCTACGCAATGATGTCTTGAGAGCAGCAACTAGCAAGAGAAGTAGATGATAGCTGAATGTTTATAGTGATAGGTAACCAGTATGGCTTCAGAATAGATAGCAAATGCAAAAATTGTATTTGACTTAGGCTTGAAACTTTCTTAGCTACTTTATAATGTGTTATTTCCATTTAATTTACTCTGTGGTAATTAAGTTGTTATGTTTTAAATTGAATATGGAAATTTTTTATTTAGCTCTCTGAAAGTTTTGTCGTTTTCCATTTGAAGTTATTGTATGCAGGTGTTGACATATGTGATTCCACATGAATGGTATTGTGCTGGATGCCAGGACTATGCTAACGGGTGCCCAAAACCTAGTCAAGGTATATATTTTTTTTTCACTAGTCTTGATCACCTATCTCACTTTTGCTATGACTAATAAACTCGATTAAACTACTCAAAAGGTTTTTCTCTAATCATGATGAAGGTGGGCAAACTGAGCTCCAAAACCCATGGCATGGTTGTGATAAGCTGAAGGAAAGGGAAACTGTGAAGTTGAACCTCAGTCACAGCAATGTGGCGCATCAAATTGATCCCAGATCTTCAAATAAATTTGGAAATGCTAAAGTGAAATTCATTTCTTCTGAAGAAGTGGCATCATTGAGTAGAGAGAGGCCACCGTATGTTAGGTCAAGGTTTGCTGTGCGGCCAAGTAAGGTTCACCCGTCATCTCCTCCAAATACAAAACACTCATCCAATTTGAAGTGTGTATCCCACAGCAGGAGTGACACACAAGTGCAAACCCTGAAACGATGTGCTGCTGCAAATCATGATCAAATGAAAATTGAGCATAGGTCATATTTTGCTACTCAGCAAAGACCGGTTCATCCTGCATCTCCTCCAAACGTGAAGCAGCCATCCAATATGAAATCAATATCCCCCAGTAGGAGTGACATGCAAGTGCAAGCCCTGAGACGATGTGCTGCTGCAAGTCGTGATCAGGCAAAGATTGAGGGAAGGCCAGATTTTGCCATGCGGCAAAGACAAGTTCATCCTGCATCTCCTCCACATGCGAAACAGTTGTCAAATATGAAGTGCATATCCCCCAGTAGGACTGAAACGCAAGTGCATACAATGAAACGATCTGCTGCTACCTGTCAGGATCAGGCGAAGATTGATGACATAAGCATGAAACGGGACACAAGATCTGGTGGTTCCATGCCTACAATTCACAGATGTAGAACAAGTGAACTGGTTAAAGTAAAAGTTGACTCTATGTCTGAAGCTAGAGAAACGAAGATAGTGAAAGCACATAAAGGAGAAATTAACTCTGAGACTGAGTATGAGCCTAGGGAAATGGGAACATTATGTGCTTTAGGTACGTCCCTATGGAAACATTATTTATCTTGATATTTTTAGTATTGCAGTTTTCAAAGGAATAGCTCAGTTCCCATCCTCTGGTATCATGACATTTGAAAAAGGGCTTAGTTTCAATATATATTTAGTTCTGCTCCATATTTAGATTTTACTTCTGATGCAATCTGAGGATTTAAGTGCACTAATCAAGTGATCATCATTGTGTTCATTTTCAATGTACTAATAGACGGTGATACTGTAAGCAAATCTGAAACGGAGAGTCTGAACCAGAGTAGAGACGTGCTACTCTCCATCGATTCAAGTGTGGAGTACACAAGACGCCCACCACCTGCAATTTGTTGGATGTGAGTTGTACACCCTCATAGTTTGCATCAACTTCATCTCAACAATCTTTACCTTCATTATAGAATTCTCAGCTGCAGTAATTAATTAACTATACATGGTTTCTTAATAATATGGATTTTTTCAAGTTGTCGGGAAATAATTTTAAATATATCGTAATCATTTTAGTCTGCTTGATACATGTTAATTTATTGTGATGTAACATGGTGGAAATTTTTTCTGCAAGTAGCGGTTTCCATAAATTCAGGACAAAACTCAGTAAATGACTGTTTCTGGTCAATTTCTGACAATTTCCTAGTCTGACCATGCACTCCCTTCACAAATAACACCCTAGTATAGTAGTATACTAGTATGCAAGCATATTTATCTGGCCTAGTAGTCTTGTAAAATTCTGAGTTGATTATAGTATGTTGCTGGTACTTATATTTTTCATAAAAGACATTATTCTTCTCCTCTGTGATTCTTTACTTAACCATAATTTCATATATTTCATGTTGTTATCTGTATTTCTGATGCTGTATTCATAGCTTGTAGCAAATTCTAACAATGTTGCATTGCTGAACTAGAATGTTTAACTGTCCTTTGCTCTTTAGGGGATGCTTTCATGTCTTGGATGCTGGAGCAAATCTTAATCTTGGTGAATTTAAAGCCCAGTTTCCATCAAAAGTGTCATCCAAGGTTTATGATATTGTCAAGATGATACCCAATAATCTACAATTGCAGTTATTACCTCGAATGAATGACTGGCCAAAGTCTTTTGAGATTAGCAATCCGGTTTATGAAGACATTGGCTTGTTCTTCTTTTCTAATGAACATGATGGGTAAGTTTCTGTTTGTTTCCTCACCAAGATTCTTTCACATAGATATGTGTTGAAACATATTTTATTAAGTCAGGAACGATGCTTTCATACATTCATTTTTTTTCTGTTCACTCTTTTGTTTTTAGGCATGAAAAGCACTCTTATTTATTAGAAGCCTCCAGCAATTATGTTCTAAGGGCATATATTGATGGCATAAAGTTGTTGATATATTCCTCGGAAGTGCTTCCGCCTGATTCTCAGTGTCAGTGGTTCTATTCTCTGTTCCCTTTCGTACAAGAAAAGCAATGACCTGTACTGCTTTCTCATTGTATATGATGGTTCCTCCCCAATTTATATGCATTGGAAACTTGGAAACAAATACATTTTAATATCCTGAAAAGATATCAAATGTACTATGCACATTCAGTAACATTCTAATTTCTATTGTGGTAACAGGGATAGATGGTGAGAGCTACTTATGGGGGATTTTTGTAAGATCGAAGGGAAAGAGCGATCCTCAGCAATTCGGTTCAACCACTACTTGACTGTTTTGTTTCCCTGGGCATGGTAGTATACAACAGCGAAAAGGTACATGGCCAAACTGTAAATTATGTTGCTCGTGAAAGATATGGTCGATGCTGCTTTCATGCAGTTTTGGCTGTTGTACATTTGTTACCTTTTCATTGCCTGGTTGATTTGTTTTTCTTCATTGTTGGTCCACTCATCTTTCTTCATTCTTTGTTTGCCTAGTTGGCTTGGATATTCTTAGGGTTCAACTGTGATGATTGCTAAGTCTATGGAATGATTTGTTTTGTCCTGCATCGACAGTCGATGCTTTAATAAATGTTGAGAGTATAACTATGCACTATGCTCTTTCAAGATTTTCATATTTATTCGATTTCCTATAAAAAGCGATATCATGACAGAACCTAGTGAGGTTTTTGCATCTGGACATCTGGTGCATCCCCAAACTCAAATTGGTTGTGTAAAGTTCACATTAGGATTGCAAATACTATTGCCCAGCATTTCTTAGTAACTTTGTTATTTTAAAGTTTGTCATCATCTTGAACTTGAAATGTTGGTTTAGGTTACTGATGCATGGAAGGAAGATGCAATCTGTGGACCCCTTGAATCTCTGGTTGGATGCACTAAGTACAGATAGGTAGTTGTGTTCTGGAAGTCTTATTCCAACATTGCAATGATCAAAGGGTGGAGAAGAATAAGAACAAATCTTGTTACTGCCAACTTTCGTTGCACGAATTTAATGTCTTGAGAAAGTTGTCGGTCGTCTCTCTTGCTGTGTCTCATTTGATCAAAAATCATTTCACGCAGGTAGTCTAATCCAGAGGTGGTCAAGTGGACTCTCCGTTACATGTAGCAGTGGCATCTTCATATTGTAATACAAGTCATCGCACCTTTTGTATCCATCCGATTCTGACCTTATGACCCAAGGGAGAAGCTTGAGCTCCATGATTTGGGAGGATTCCACCGTGCTGGTCTACAACAATACATGTTTTTTTTTTGTCGCTTTGATCTGAAACTAACTCCTGTATAGCATGGCAACCATCAGTCTAGCAAACTCTTGCAACTTGCTCTTGTGATGTATGTCCGTTGTTTGGCACATTTGTGTGGTTGTTGAATTGTGCGAAAAGGAGAATTGGGATGTGTCCCCTTATCACTGTTGTGTTGTAAAAAATAAATAAAATGTCTAAAACCAGGCATAGTAGTCGGCAAGTCGTTGTTCATAAAGTCGAGAGAGAAAGATGAAACATATTATTTCTTGAGTTTATCACAGGATTAGTGCAAAGAGAAACTATCCATGCACTGCTGAAAACCAAAAGCAGATGGCACGAAACTCGTATGAAATAATCAGCATTTTCAGACGCTTTGGTTTGAGTTAAAAGCTGACCACATTACCCTGATTTGCGCCGGCCTTGGTGTCAATTGTCAAATGGGGTCGAGGACCAGGCAACCACGTGCAAATTAATCCAAAACTCTGGTAAAAGTAAAACGCAAGGACGTTAAGCCCACGGGCCTGGTTACCACTCAGGCAGGCAGGGCAGGCTGAGAACGTGCGGGCCACGTGAAGGCCCATTTTTCCATTAGGAAAGCGAGCACCCAAAGCCCGCGGTGCGTCCGTCTACTTCCTCCTCACCACCCCTCTCTCCGCCGCCGCCTCTCTGCTGCGGATGAACGGGGAAACCCTGGCCTAAACCCGAACCCCCCACCGCGCCTCTCCTTTCCAGGACAAGCCGGGACCAGCGGCGGCTCGCGTCGGCGGACTCGATGGGGAAGAGGAGCGGCAGCAAGAGGAAGGACAAGAACAAGGTCATCCTCCCGCCGGAGCTGCCGCCGGAGGTCGACGACGACGCTGTTGATGTCTCCGATGAAGACATCGAGTTCTACAGCCGCAACGAATTCCACCACTTCGACCAGGAGCCCATCGACAGGTTGGTGTCGCTAGGCTACGGCGCGCTGCACCGTGCCTTCCAATTCTCCACGTCCCTTTGGTGCTGCATTGCTTTTCTGATTGAGCGTGGAATCTCGGTTTGATTCCTAAAGGTATGTCAAGAGGACCGCCGGCGACGAGGCCGAGGTCGAGCGCCTCTATGAAGAGCGCGAGAAGAGGAAGGCCTTGAGGCGGCCCCGGGAGGAGAATGACGATTTGGAGGTGGACCCCGTGGACGCGCTCCCCATCAAGAACCTGCAAGGGGAGCTCGTCTACAATAGAGGTAAACCGTTATCACTGCAGAGAACAGAAACGTACTGGACAGTGCACCTGCACTTGCAAACTTGCTGGAACTTAATAAACATGTTATTATCACATCTGAATTCTGAAGAATAAGGATGTATTTTCAGCTTTATGTTGTTTGTTGTGTTAATCTACTTCCATAACTATACTACATTTATGTTATGACATGCAGCAAAGAAAGCAAGGTCTGAAGAAAATACTGGCAGTACGAAGTCTCAAGAGAATGGTGCAGATGCCAAGCAGGGTATTAACAAAGATGAACAAACAGGCAAATCTAAGAACAAAAAGGGAGGTGACAAAGTGAAAAATACACAATCTCACATTGAAGTTCCAAAGGGGAAACTACACTCAGATGTGCTGGTACTACTTCGGTTCCTTTTCCTTGCTTGCCCCAGTCAAAATTCCATTTTTGAAATATCCTCTAGCGATTCATTTATTTTGCATGCTCACAGCATGTTGACAGAATAAATGTACCAAGCTTTTGGCTTCTTTAGTTAGAGTAAGGATGGATATCTTATCATGTTAATATCACGAATGTGAATGAATTTTTCTATGTTTGGTCATAAAAATGTAAGAATCCTAGGCATCTTCAACCTTAAGCAAGATATCTAAAGTAACTTGATGTTGACATAATAATGCTTTAGGTTAGAATAAATGAGACAGGAGAATTTTGAGTCAAAGGAACCATCTTGACGTGTCTACCGAATACTGAATAAATCTGAACAAACTACATAGGTTTTTGGCTGGCAGTGTTCTATAACTGATTTGCTCATAATTTCGCATTCTAATTGACATTATTTTTCTCACATGCCTTTCACTATGCATGACAGGAAGAAGTGAAGGAGGAGCTTTCAGCTGAGGAGTTATTCGAAAAAAAGAAAGCGCAACTTGCTGAATTGGGGATGGCTATGCTTGAAGAGCCTGAGTCGAATATTAGATCTCTGAATGATATGTTAAGCATAAGCAATGACAAAGACCAAAAAGTTGTTAAACTTGGTCTGATGTCCTTGCTTGCTGTGTTTAAGGACATTATTCCAAGGTACCCTACAGTTAATTTTTATTTGTTACTTAGCTGGATTTCTTTCTTCCCAAGTTACTTATGCATGTCATTGTATGTGCACTGCAGTTATCGGATTAGGCAGCTAACAGAAAAGGAGCTAGCAGTAGAAGTTTCAAAAGAAGTGAAGAAAACTAGATATTATGAGTACACACTTATCCGCTGCTACAAGGTCTGGATCTCCTTCATATTGTTCGTACCTAGCGAAATAAAGTTAATCATATATTTCTCTGATTATGAACTAAGCCAGATGGCTCCTTTTTTCCAAGTACCGATTTACATCTGTTTGACCTTCAATTTTGATGCTCATGATAGCTTCCAAAGTTCTGATTGCTAGAGTTGGATTTATTTTCTTGTCTTGTGCATTTTCAGGCATATCTACAGAAACTGATATCATTGGAGAAGCAACCCCACTTTTATTCTGTTGCTGTTCGATGCATGTGCGCTTTATTAGATACAGCTCCACATTTTAACTTCCGTGAAAGCCTATTGGCCAGTGTGGCAAAAAATTTAAGCTCCTCGGACGATGTAGTAAGGTAAATGGTCCTTTATCTCTATTTACTTTAGGCTAGTATGAATGTTTTTCAATAATGTAGCTGAATACCATGTCAAACTACTTTCTTTACTGTACCATGGAGTGATAAAACGCACCATAGAGCTGTGGAGCAGAATACCTCTATTGGTTGCTCTTATAGTGAGCTAAATCATATCTGAAGTTTCATAACCTGTCAACTAAAAAGGATATGGCACACAGATCTTTTATTTGAGTAAATGATAATACTCAACAGTTGTTGTGGTACTTCTTGTTACTCCTTTAACAGCATTCTATAACTAATCAGTAAACCGAGTATTTCATCTGAAAATGCACTGAATCTTTATTTTCTTAGGAACAGTTTTCTAGTTTATTCGATCGCTTAAGTAGTCCACATACCTAACCTACAGCCTTTTTACAATTCCTTGTAGGAAAATGTGTTGTGAAACAATAAGATCAATATTTATAAATGAAGGAAAACACCGTGGCGAGGCAACAATTGAAGCAGTAAGGTTGATTGCAGATCATGTGAAGCTTAATGATTGCCAGCTCCATCCCGATAGCATTGAGGTATGTGGTGATTATCGTCTTCTTATCTCTCACAGATAGTTAATCTCTACAAATTCTTTTTACATGTAACTTTTCTGTTGAAAAAAACTGAACATGAGTCAATATCATATAATTGCTGACTATGTGCTGGGACTTTTATGTTAGGTCTTCCTGTCTTTGAGATTTGATGAAGATCTTGGAGAAGATGAAACCGAGGAGCAAAAGGTGAAACCAAAAAAGAATAAACATCGGCAAAATCAGGAGGCCCCAAAGCCATTGCCAGTTAGTGATAAGAAGAAAACCAGACAGGAACTGATCTCAAAAGCTAGAGAGGAGGTAACATCAGATATGGCATAATTTTTATAAGACTGCTGTGTGAATTTGCATAATAACCTCCATTATATGTTTTTTCAGGTTGATGCAGATCTTAGGGCGGTTTCCTTCACCCTTGATCCCAAGGAGAGAAAAGGGATACAAAGAGAAACACTTTCTGCTCTCTTTGAGACGTACTTCCGCATTTTGAAGCATAGCATGAGCACTTCAAATTTAAGGTGGGTACTTGACCGTGGTTTCTATAGTTTTAGGCTAGGTTTGGTTACTACAGGGTTTATTATAAGCCCCATCACATTGGATGTTTGGATGCTAATTAGGAGTATTAAACATAGATTAATGACAAAATAAATTCCATAACCCCTAGGCTTTTTTGCGAGACGAATCTACTAAGCCTAATTTGTCCATGATTAGCCCATGTGATGCTACAGTAAACATGTGCTAATCATGGATTAAGTAGGCTTAATAGATTCGTCTCACGAATAAGCCCTAGGCTTATGCAGTTAGTTTTATAATTAGCTTATGTTTAGTCTTTCTAATTGGTATCGAAATATTCGATGTGACAGGGCTTATTATAAGCACCTGGAATCCAAACAGCCCCTTAGCAGAACAAATAAATCAGATTGATCAGAGTTTTATTTTTAGACTTGAGCTGTGTTGATTTAATAGTATGAAAGTTCTCTTAGTCTTGGAAAAAAATTGTCACCCTGACAGTCTCATGTTGTTAAAAATTTCCAGGTCCAAGGCCAATATTGTCTCCCCCGGTGCCTCACACCCATTACTCGCTCCATGCTTGGAGGGTTTAGGAAAATTTTCACATTTAATTGATTTGGATTTCATGGGTGAACTTATTGCTTGCCTCAAGAAGCTTTCTGGGTATAGCGACCGTCAGGATGGAACACCTCATGATAACACACTGTCTGTCTCAGAACGCATGCAATGCTGCATAGTTGCCTTTAAAGTCTGGAGGAGCAACCTTGAGGCATTGAATGTAGACCTGCAGGATTTCTTTGTACAACTCTATAACCTCATACTGGAGTATCGTCCTGACAGGTTTTGACTTTTGACTATTAATCTTGATGATAGTTATTAGGAAGAGCTATCTGCTTTTATTTTTTGTAGTTACGATTTATCTGAATAATTCAAGCTAATTTTGGTGTCACAGCATTATTCCTTTCAAAACAAACATACTCTCGGTAGATAGCAATTTTTTATCATGAATCCACATGGACGTGCTGAAAATTCATTTTGTCATGTACGTCATATGCTTTTATCTTTTATTCTAAAAAAACTTGCAATTTAGAACATTTAGTTTCATGTTCATGAATTACTATTTTTGAATTTCTGATAATGTAGACAGTGATATCCATTATTTTCATGGCTTATAGTTGTGGTTTTCCCCCTTTTTCCCCTCCCTGCCGTGTTAATGCAAGACATCAATTTATGATGTTCAATACATTTGGGGCAATTATGTTGGTTATTCTCCATGAGATAGCATAGTGAAGCTCTTTTCTGTTGCATCCAGGGATCGTGGTGAGGTGTTGGCAGATGCTCTGAAGACACTCCTTTGGGAAGGCAAGCACCAGGATATGCTAAGAGCTGCTGCTTTCATAAAACGTTTGGCCACATTTGCTCTCTCATTTGGCTCTGCAGAAGCCATTGCAGGTTTGTTCTGGGTTCTGTTGGTGCTATCTTATTTTCAGCTGATACCTGCCAAACTTTTTACTATAATGTTGATTGATAGTAGGATGCAAAGATGCATGAACTGAGATATTGATGTGTGGAAGTATTTGCGGACAACTTTTAGTTATTTAATAAGCTACCCATATGCTATTTTCATAGTTTGCTACCCATATACTGCTGTCCATAGTTTGCTACTGATAGGCATGTCCTTCTGCCTTGGATATACTATTGAATATACCACAAGTATTATGCTTGTATGTAATTAATTTGTTCCATCATCGGATCATCCCCTGGCTAGTGTTGTGTGAATTTGTTATAAAGCATAATCTTTTCTCCTTTATTTAGCTGACACCATGATGTACACATTTGACGAATATTTCAGCGTTAGTCACACTGAAGCATCTCCTGCAAAAGAATAGCAAGTGTCGTAACATGTTGGAAAATGATTCCGGTGGCGGTTCTCTGTCTTGCTTAGTTGCGGTATTTGTCTTCTCATCTCCTTTATATAATAGGCAATCAACACTTAATTTTTTTTCTGATCATGGTCCTTTTCTTTTATCAAGAAATACAACCCTGAGGCTAAAGATCCATATCTGAGTGGCGGACTCGCGTCAGTTCTTTGGGAGCTCAGCCTCCTAGAGAAGCACTATGATATCTCTGTTTCTTCAATGGCTTCGAATATCTTGAGTATGGCAACTTTGAATCCCACCCAGAACCCCATTCCGATTTTGAATGTGAACCCCCTTGAAGCATATAGAGACTTGTCAATCGAACGGGAATTATCAAAGCCAGCCAGCAAAGCACTGTCACTGAATCTCAAAAAGAGGCGGCGTGGTAAGGAATTTGTTGCGCTAAACCCAGAGGTGCTTCAGAAGGCAGATTGCTCAGTGGATAAAGAAGAGCTCGAAGAGAAGTTACAGAGCCATTTTGCAGTACTAAGAGGTATCTCAGAGAATGAGAGGTTGCGGGCTGAGTTGAACCACACATTGTCATCCATAAACATGTACAAGGAGTACAAGAAGCAGAAGAAGAAAAACATGAAATCAAAGATTATTAGGAAAAAAGTAGCAAGGGTTTAGACATTATGTTCTGCGGATCTTTGCACACCAGTGATTAAATGGTTGTAATCTTCTTGCAATTTTGGCATATTTCTCGTGGTGGCAAACTGGCTACCATAGCCCTGGGTTCTGCTACCTTTTTTGGATTGTATACACGATACCGTAGTGAAAAACTTCAGTTTGCTTGTGATTATGCTGAAATATTTTGTTATTGTTTATGTACAGTCACGAGCTTGAAGATATCGTGAAAGAAAACAAATTTCATGAGTCAAAATAAATTCTGTTAAATTAATATTAAAGACAGGTTCCTGTTGATTTTACTCCAGCAATTTCAGAATATGCAAGGAAAGTCCTCCCAAGTACCAGACTTATGTCCTGTACCAACAGCTAAATCATCTTCAATTCGTAAACAAGCCTAACTTTTGCAGATGATGTATCTCTTGAATTTGCTGTCATTCTCTCAATTTATGTAAAATACAGAGACTTTCCGTTTAACTCACAAACAGGAAGCCTACATGTTACAGAACAATAGGTACCAACAACAGGGTAACCCTCTTTTCATGAGAACGGCGATGGGTTGACCACGATATGCCTTAGCGGGTTGGATACGTCACCGCCGCCAGCGTGCTTCACAAACTCTGCGGGGGTGAGGAAGCTACCATGGCAGACGCAGACTATCCTCACATCCTCGCCTTTCTTGTACCTGTACAGGAAGCCATCGATCCTCCTGGCATTAGGACCTTCCACCTTGGATGAGACCATTGGCATGTCCTCCATCATGATCTTCCTGATATCACTGCAGCTGCTCGTTCTCGTTGTCAGGGACCCAAGCGTCCGCAGCCGAGGTTGCTCTGTGGAAGTGCCATTTTGTGGCTTTTCAGCCGCTTTGGTTGGAGGAAGCATGTTATTTTGATTTGTATTATCCGAGGTTGATGGACTCTTTGCATCTGTGGACTGGCAAACTGCGCTACCACCAATACCTGGGAAGGCAACAGCAAAGACTTTGAGATTCCTGGTGGGGGGAAAAGCAAGCAGAAACTGGAGGAACAGTTTGTTTTTTTTACTAGATTGTTCAACGTTTCTTCACAGAACAATCATCAACACTGAAAATGCAAAGATTATTTGGTTCAACTACCAACAACAGAAAGGAATACCAATCAAACATCATGTGGTGTGCTTCAAGAAGAGACTTCAGAAAGATCAAAAGGTCAAATGGTAGAAATAAAGAAACTTTTGATATGCACGCTTTGAAAATGCTATGGAGAAGTTCTGAATTGTATGTGTGTATTAGCTTTCTGTGATTGAGAAATAAGTGCCTATCAAACTAATGCTAAGCATCACTTTCAACAAGGCATGCAGTCTTACATGATAAACAACAAGATACAGTCCAAAATTAGATTGCTGAATCAATTCATATGGCATATTAACTAGAATCTAATCACTCTTGTCAAGGTAAGCACAAACAACTAGCAACTGAATTTCCATGAACCAGCCGCAAGTTGAAGAGAAATGGCAATTGGTTGTTCATTGGAAGAGGGGGAAAGTCAGCCTTGAAAGGGCATTTGTTGCCAGATACTCAAGTAGTGAGAGTTCAGCTAACCTTTGGTAGCGTGGTATGATACATAAATTTACTGCCAGTATATCACATACATAAAGCCGCCTTGTTACGAACTTGACATAAGCTTCAACGTGAGCGTTTTGTCTACATTTTTGTTCATAATCACAATCCCACACACCGAATTCATCACATATGAAAATCACTCTCTTTGGCCATTTTGGATTTCAGAATGTAGTGCTCAAAATTTCGCTTGCCAAGACACAACTAGAACTTGTGGGATGCAATGTTCTGAGATGATGACCCAAGGCCCTAGATACATTGCTATGGTTAGTTCAGCACATGCAACTTTACATCTCAACTATCAATAGTGTGCCAAATATCGGGCACTCGGTCGCAATGTTTCAGTCGCATGTGGCCACATTGACGGACACCAAAATTGGCATAGTTGGTTACTGCTAAGACTCAGCAACTGAGGAGATAGGGGGATTTAATCCCAGAATATCCAAAATAAAAATGCCAAAAACGAAGCTGCCAGGATCTGGAGGGTGGCTGTGAGCCACACAACATGAGACTACCCACCAATCAATGATTCAAGCAAAACCAGGGGGCACACTGCAAATTTTGATCCTAACTTGTCTATATATTTAGGCCATGTTTGGACTTCCAAATTGCGTTGCTAAAAAAATTTCCTTACTAATACAACTACAGCTTGTGGGATGCAATGTTTGAAGTGATTAAAGTTGCTGCAGTGCAGCCTTGCCAGGGGCGACGCTGCGTTCAGTTTCCTGGTGCCCTTGCACCAGGGTAAGAAAATTTTGTACACTAGCTAGGCTCATATTTCACCATATATTGCTACAAATTTTTGCATGCTCCTTAAGGGGTGCACCACGGTAAGTTTAGAGCTAGCTTCACCCCTGAGCCTTTCTATGATTGCTTCTACGTAGGCAACTTTACATTCCTCTGCCGCATTATCAAATGCCCAAATTAGAGCTATAGATTACAAAGCTCGGATCACATGTAGGCACAATTTACAACTATGATCCAAGCAGAGATAAAATGTGAGTATAGTTGGTTATCCTTAAAGTGATTGAAGGGTTACAGGATCAAATCCCGGAGTTTCTGCGACGGGTACGCAGATGGCTGGACCACTGGACTCGGATTCAGGGTGGCTAGTTGGACACGTGTTGGACTGGAGAACCCAGGCGGCACACGGCAAAATTTTGAACCTAACCAATCTAGTTCCGAAATCTGGTGCACAAAACCATTCCTACATTGCTGTCTAGTGATGCATTAGTAATGTAAATCAAGTTGTAATACCAAAATAAGCACGCAGCCGGTGTTAGCTGAACACGAGAAATAGCGGAGAAATATAGCATTAGCAACAAAGCCATGGTAGCTGAACACGATACATAGAGCAACTAGAAGGAACCAGAGGCGCCAATTAGGACGCATATCCTTTTTATACCTTGCTCCGTGGTGCTGACAGAGGTGCTCCCGTGCGAGCCGACGGACCTCCTGAGCTGCACGCCGTTGGCGGCGGGCGGCGCCTCGCCGGCGGGCTTGGGCGGCGCCGAGGGCAGGAAAGAGGAGCCCATGGAGTTCCGGCGCTCGACGCGCTTCCGTCGCGCCTCGAGGCGGCGTCGGCTCTGCATCTCGCGGCGGCGCCAGCGCTCCTCCTCGGTCTCGGTGGGCAGCGAGCTGGTGCGCAGCAGCGGCAGCGGCGCGGCCGGGGACGGGTCGGCGTCCCCGTCGAGGGAGGAGACGGAGCAGGAGCGCGCGAGGCGCGGGCGCTTGGCCTCGGTGCCGAAGCGACCGCCGAGGGAGAGGCCGAGGCTGAGCTCGATGTCGTCCGACTCGCCCGCGCCCGCGCCGCATGCCGCATCCTCCGGGTGCGGCCGCGCCCCCTCGCTCCCGGCGCGGCCAGCTCCCCCGCCGAAGGCGCCCAGGAAGTCCCTGGAGGCCATCCCCCGCACGCTAGCTTCGCCGGATGCGCGCGGCTGCTTCCCAGGCAGGCAATGAAGCAACAAGCTCCTGCACGATCGATCAGGAATCCATGCCGAATCCCGGGACCACCGCGGTGAGCTCAGCCCCGATCGGTTGCTGCTAGCAACCGCGACACATGCCGCCGAATCTCCCGAGGCGCCGGCACCGAGGAACAGCGAGCCGAACGGATAGGCGGACGCGCTAGCTAGCCCCCCGCCCAGGCCGCCCTCCCGCCCCCAAGAGAATCGGGAGGAGAAGATATGGTGACAGCAGCGGATTGGAAAGCGAGGTGGGGGGCGAGAGGAGATAAGAGCGCGCCGGGGAAGCAATCAGATCTCTCTCTCCCTCTCTCTCTGGCTGCAGCTCCGCTGCAGGGGGGGGGGGGGGGGGGGGGGGTGGAAGGGTGGGATTGGTAGGAGAGGAGGGACGTGGCCGTCCAATCTGCTCGCTCGATTGGCTTCCTGCTGTTCGTCCTCGCCCGCCCCCTACCCCCCACCGATTGATTGGGGGAGGAAAAGGCTTTCTTTTTCTAGCCGATGGGGAGATTATGGGCCCATAATTGCTGATTAGCGCGGCCGCGGGGCAAGTGGGGGCGCTAGATAATTGGGGGGAGCCGTGTTTGGTGGGGGGACGGGCGCGTGGGGGGCGACCGCGTGTCGGGACGGCGGGCCGCGACGACACGTGTTGGGCCGCCGAGAGCTGAGCCGGGTCGAGCACGAGCACGAGCCGAGCCGGATCCCCGGAACCAGCTTTCGCTGGCTGCCGTGTCGTGAGGGCGGCGCGAGCCGAGCCATGAGGAGGAAGCTCCTGCCGCGGCAGCTCGGCTCGGCCGTGAGCCGTGGGAGGATGCGCGATGGTGAAGGAAGGCAAGCAAAGCAGCAGGTACGGACGTGCCGTGGCAGTGCTCACGCACGCACCTGCACCATGCATGACACGAGCACAAGTGGCGCTGCAACTAGCTGGGCGCTTGCTGTTGCCGGCCGGGGATGGGCCAGGCGGCGGCGGCATCCGAGAAGAAGGAAGAGAGAGAGAAGAAATGATGGCGCGGCAAGTGGGCCTGGCAAGCCCGCCTTTCGGCGTCGTGCTCGGCGCCCCGACCCGCCACGTACGCCGCTGCCGGCCTGGCACGCCCCGCCCCGCCCGCCCGCCCACTTGCGCCGTCGGACCGGATCGGATCGGACGGAGCCCGAGGAGGACGACGACGCCGCGCCCGCAACCGCGCGCGAACCACCGCACCACGTGGTCGAATCAGACGGCGACAGGCGTCCGTCCGCCACCGGGGACCGCAACACCTGCAGAACTAACCTGGGTTGGCCGCGGCGCCAGCGCCCACTTGAGCGGCAGCGGCCGTCGAGTCTGACTCTGACCGGTCGACGCGGACGGCCACGGCCACGGCGGACGGCTGCCCCGCTGTGCCGCCATGGACCGTCTTCTTCGAGCGTCGCTTTCGAGCGCGATCCGCCGGATCGGGCGCGGTGGGAGGGGCAGCGAATCCAGCTTCGTGCGCCACGGCGCGTCGCCGTCGCCAGCGCTGCTCGCGGCAGGTGTGACCTCGCCACTAGCAGTAGCAGTAATGTGTAGATTCAGCTAGCACGAGAGAAAAACATTATCATACGGAAAAACGGCGATCACGCTAGGCGGGGGTACGGCTGCCCAGCTGGAGAAGACCACGCATCCGCCAAGCCGAAACAAACTGCTCGCCCAGCGGTGGCTCAGTCCAGGGGCAGGGGCCAAGTGGGTTGGACGAGGCGGCTGTTACTGTTATCTGTTACGAGCAGGTCTACCCAAAATTGCAGTGGTCCAAGCAAGCAATCTCAATTCTCAAACCACAGATTTCGTTGCCTAAACCTTGCCGCACGGCAAGACACCAGCCAGCGTGATACACGCGACGCGTGGCGTCAACAAATAAGCTATGCACGCAGCCAACGTAAACCACAGTTCTGACGGAAAACGAAAACAGTGTGATCAATCATATTTGAGCTCCATGTTTCCAAATATGACCTAATATGACATACATGGAGAATCACTACAACACATTAGCAAATCAGATCAAATATAGAGATACCAGATCTAGTTCGATTTCATCTAAAAGAACCAATCTTGATTTTGGACATATAGGTGTTCTAAAACTTGGTAGCACAGGTTTCCATTCGCAAAACCAGCAACCGAAATTTCAAGACAGCAACTGAAAAGGAATAGAGGTGATGCACTTACTAATGCTTCATGTAAAGAAATAGCAACAACCGCAGGAGAAGTGCAGAACCAAGCAAGGCTTAGCCTACAATGACAACGGCAGTAAACATGGACACATTTCTGCATGCGCCACCTCATAAGATTAGAGTCCAATCTCCGAATCCTGGTAGGCAGATGACACGATCTACGGACCACCAGTCCAACAACCAGCTGACAAGCATTGTCAACGGCAACAAAATTCACCTACCACAAATAGACGATTGCCACTACTAAACTTGTTGCGACCCAACAAAGTACAAAAGAATTTGATATGCCCACCGGATGCCGTCTGATCAGCAATGCTCCTACTATAAATAATCCTTAACACTCACTTGAATGTAGCCTTATACTTTGATACCTGATATGCCTCTACGCAGCAACTGGTGATTGCTTAGGGCCATTGACGCGGCCAAACCTCCCGTTCCCATTCTGGAAGGGTCGAGCTGGGTGGATACCATTCCCGTTCTGGTGATAACCATTACCTGGTGGAGGAGGCCCCCGTCCGCGACCAGAGAACTCATTCTGATTTCTGAAGTTGTTCCTGCGGTTGAAGTTCTCACCACCGTCGTTTCTGCGGTTGAAGTTCTCTCCACCATCATTCCTGCGGTTGAAGTTCTCTCCGCCATCGTTCCTTCTGTTGTAGTTCTCGCCATCATTCCTGCGGTTGTAGTTGTCCCCATCATTCCTGCGGTTGTAGATCTCCCCTTCGTTCCTGCGGTTGTAGATCTCCCCTTCGTTCCTGTGGTTGTAGATCTCCCCTTCGTTCCTGCGGTTGTAGCTCTCGCCTTCGTTCCTGCGGTTGTAGCTCTCGCCTTCATTCCTGCGGTTGTAGTTCTCACCATCATTCCTGCGGTTGAAGTTGTCACCACCTCTATAGCTTGCATTGTCCATATAGCCGCCGCCACGTCCCCTGAAGTTATCGCCATGGTACACTCCCCTGCCAGATTGGAAACGGCCACCTACACCCAGCACAAGAAATAATGTTATTTCAAATATCCACTTAAAAATAGTACCAACCAATAATTAATAATAACAAGGTGAGCAGGTAGCACCTAAAAGTATATCACCATGTCCTCTACACAAATTTGCAAGACATGCAACTTTAACAAGTTGAATGATCTGGAGATGCTTAGTACAAAACAGGAAGAATTTGAGACAGCTAAACTGCTGAAGTATCAATGTGATATATATTAACATAAACCTCTAAGTAGTTTACTACTATTCAGATCATGTAGATTGCCTACCTCGTGAATTTGTCCTTTTCGCCTCAATACAGACTTCTTTCTCCTCCATATGAATTGGAGATGCCTGGAGAGACAAATAGAAGTTATAAAATAACAAGAGATCATCACAATCGTTATAAAGAAGATATCAGGTTACAATATTACAATCAAAACTATACTTATCAGGCAGAAAAGTATTCAGCTGTTATCTGAAATACACATATCCAGCTGCACCATCCACACATACAGTGAATTTGCAGTCAAGTATAAATGTGAATCCCAGTATACATGTACTTTAGGTGCTTAAAGTTTTCAGAACCATAAGCAAATCATGATTAAAAAAAGGATGGCCTTGATTACAGCACGTAAATTTCCACTAGTCAGGTATGGTAAGGTCCAGAAAGCAGACTAACTGGTACAAACAGTCAGTGATAAGAAGAACTAGATAAAAGGCTAACCTCAATTGCTGCTTGCATAGACTGCTGGGACTCATACTCGACAAAGCCAAAGACAAAACGATCAGTCTGCACCAATGCAACAAGATATGTTTAAAACTATACATCACAAATAAAACCAAAACCAAAAGTTCTTACCTTATTGTGCCGGACTTGGACGCCACCTGGCTTTATAGCGCCAAATTTCTTAAATTCCTCCTCGACTATTTCAACATTAGCACTGAAAGGCAAATTCTTGACAAAAATTGAATAGCCTTGCTCTGCAGGTCAAGTAAATACAATGTCAGTATTGCTAATAGTGCCAAAAGGACCGCAATGCAAAAGTCAGAACCAAAACTAACCACTGCGAGAAGAGTTGTTTTGGGTAACAATCATATCATTGGTTTCATTAGCCTGGGCAGGTTTCGCAGAGGGTTTTTCCAGACCTTCGACAGCCTTGGGCACTGGCTTAGGAGCTGGCTTTTGTTTGGCAACTGATGGAGTTGTTTTGGCAACTGGTAGAGTCAGTGGGCCCTCCTTCATGTCCTTCACCTGTGACGTAAATCATAACAGGTATGTAACAAGAAGAAGAAAACTATATAGAAGTCCATAAAGTGATCCCAGCCAAATCACTTCTGCACAACTCTAAGACCAAGGCATCAGCACTAAGGTAGTAGAGTCACTAAAATAAGCAAGCTGAGCATCACAATAAACAGAGAACAGAATGGTAAATAACTCACAATGGATGCATAAGATTTCTTAGTAATATCTGTCTGAGTTGGAGCAGGAGGGGGAGAAGCAGCGACTGGGGCCTTTTTGGGATCCTCTTTGACCACTTGCACAGGTGGCTCAACATTAACATTATTTTCAACAGCAGTTCCATTAACAGAGGGATTGCTAATTTGCCTCTCCGTGACAATACTCTCAGCTGTCACATGGTCCGACATCACACTCCTGTCAGCTGGAGTAGGTTCTGGTTCAGCTGTAGGTTCTGGTAATGCTGAACATGTTTCAGATGCAGACATACCATTCTGACCACTTCCATTTTCTTGAGTACCAACTTGGTTAATCTCAGCAGGTTTCCTTTCTGATATAAACCTGAACACATCGTTGAGAACAAAATAGCCACCAGCTTCTTGCGGAGCTAGGAAGAACGACTGGGTAAACCTACGGCAGACGCCTTCATCTGAAGTCAAGGATCCAGTAACAACAATGAGCACCCCATCCCTGTGAGATAACTGCGCATCCGCCGTCTCTATCTCTGTTAAGCAGTTCCTGAAGTCCATAGACATAATTTTTTCATGGATGTTCTGTTCAGAAGAAGAATACACCAAGAGTTAATCACAGTTTCAGAGAGTATGCCTACTGTAGCAATAGGTCAGTAAATCCTGGTACTAGAACTTACACCAAGGGTGGTTACATCCACCATGGTTCCATTGGACTCTGGTCGACCAAGGATACTTGATTCTTGGTAAAACTTGTGCACTTGATCTGGTTGCTCATGTAGAATGTTGTAATATTGCTGAACAAAAGCGCTACCTATCTGTAAACAATAAAATAGCATTCAGCAAGCCTGGCAACTATTCTAAGTACTGAACTGAAACACGTGAGAACACAGATTACCACATGGGGACTTATATGATGGTTTGCTGGGTTCCCTGCTTGCCCTGCCATTGCTGAAGGGAAGAACAGATTAGTGCCTTGCCGCAAACACAATAGTTAGATGATTATGATTAGCTGAACATATTTGTATAGAAGTTCCAAGGCATATATAGATGATTGCCAGCAACATTTGCAAAACTAAGAAAAATAGAGATAGTAATTGTACTCCAGTAGTCGATTGTAAACAGCGACACAAATATACAGCCTCACCAGAACCACAACCACAAATGCAGCCTGTACAAGTGGACAATCAAGGGCAGAAAAAGAAAAGGTACTGGAAACCAGAATTCCTTGATCTCTGTCACACATAAGAATTGTTTTTTTTATTTACCCTAATATGTATAACAGGTCTAGTTTTCAGAAATCAATCAAATAGCAAATGAAATGCTAAAGACCATAAAACTCTAAATCAGTCAACATCACCCACTTCCCCTAGAGTGATGACCAACACTCCCAGATTATCACCCGATAGAACGACACATTTGCATAGCTACATCAACAAGTTCAACATGAAGGCAGCCAAGCCCTCAAAAGACTTGTGGAAAAGCTTCAACTGAATGTAATCCTAAAAATGACACTTAATAATGAACAACAGTTGCCAATAAGCATGATTTGTTACACAATAGATTCCATCAGGTATCTCCTGAAGATCACATCATCAAACTGGCAATGCAGAATCTCGCTATTCTAAAAACTTTATAGTGTCTGGATATTAAACAAGATGGGGTCAATCTGTCCTACCAAATACAAGTAGGATAAACCCATGTCCATGAAAATAAGACATTTCGATGTTGTTCAATCGATGAGCACAGATATCGCATGACGTAACCAATCACTAAAGCCACATCCATCGAAATCAAGATTCAGCAAAACCGGAAAAGAATGGGAGAAAGTTGCATAAGCAAAATTGAGAGGACTGCAAAATCGACGATTTAATCAATCATTCCAGCCCTCCGAAAGAGAGAAAACAAAATCATAGGACCCTCAAAAGCGTTTTATAAACTCTCTCGATCGCACACGTACAAGGGCATGAACGAATATAATCTAAAATGAAAAGTTGACCCACAAGCACTGCGGCGAGCGCCGCGCGCCCCTTCAATGCCCGGAGGAAAGAAAAAACCTAGTGCGCTCCGGGCATGAAATCCCGGCGGTGACACGAGCGCCCACGAAACCCTCCCTCTGACGTTTCCCGACGCCAAGCAATCGAGAGACGGATCAAAATCCACAGGACGGAGAGATGGCCACACGTGAAGGAGGAGAGAGAGTCGAAGAGGCGCAATACCTAGCTCGGCGGGGAGAGGGCGGCGCGGCTGCGACCGAGGAAGAGGCGGAAGGGTGGGCGGGTCTCGCCGACGCCGCCGCCGGCCGCGGAGCGGGGCCGGGAGGAAACCCTAGGAAAGGCTGAGGACGAAGGGAGAAGGCGGCGGCGGCGAACACGGGTAGTTTTACACGGGGCCGAGGAGTGGGGGTTTAAAAGGCTGGAAAAAGGGTTTTGTTTTGTACTCGTACTCGTGTGGTTTTTACGGGACCCCTTGGTCCTCGCCTTCCCGCCGCTGTTTCTACCGCTGGTGTGTGGCTGACTTGTGGGGTCCACTTGCCTGGGGAGCGAGTTGGGCCTGGGACCTGGCGGAGGTACGAATTGGTATTGAGCTCGAATACGAAGAAATTTCAAGGAAATTTTACCCAAAACATTTCTTCTACTCAAAACTTATTATTCTCCGGTCAGGCAAATTGCTACAGGATTCATGGTTTCCAGTGAAGCAATGAGAAAACATGTTTAGGCGCAGTTTAGTAAGGTTTCAATTTGTTGAAAACCATTTCTTGAGACAAAATGAACTTTCTGATCCTATCTTAGAATACTGTTCGGTAGGAAGTATCTTTATTCTCTATAATCAGTTTACCGTTAGTTAGGATTCAAGGATCCCTACCAGATAAGATCTTAATTGAGCTAAAAAAAATTGATTGATAATAATTCGGTAAATCTATAACTTCGTCTAATATACTCATGGAATTAACATGCAAAAGTACATCAAACCATGTTGAGCTAGATTTAACTTGATCCAGTCAAACGTACTTTTAGCTCACTTGGAAGGCCAAGTGAAAATCAAGAGAGAGAGAGAGAGAACTATATTTTCAAAATAAAAACTAGAAGATAAAGAGTGCGTGCAGGTGCTCGAGTTATATGATTGTGAGACAAAAAAACATTATAAGAAAACATCAGTCGCAAAAGTGAGAACTAAAGAAAGATGGTTTTCTAAACATAATATTTTTTAGACGCGAGAATAGACTCAAACGCTCATATAGATATCTTATAAGTAGACATGAGCATTTTTCCAGCCGGGCTAAAAAACGCTTATTTTCAAGCCTAAAAATCATGTCCACTTCTGTCCCACAAACATCTTTGAACTAGGTTCAACCTTCCCACTATTCCTTTAGTTGAAAAATAATTCAATTAAATAGTCCGAGCTGCCTCGGGCCGGCTTCAAATTTTTTCGAGCTTCCTCTAACCAAGTTCGGACCTATAGCAGGCATGGGCGGACTGAAACCCAACAGGCTCGAGCTAGGCTCACCTGTTGGTTCTCATGAATATCTATAAAGCACATGTAAGAGGCTAGAGAGTTAGAATTTGGGACTAATAAGGCTAACATATGTGTCTCACTATCAACAGCCATGTCACATATCATTGAACGAATAATGTAATTTACTCTATGAATAAATAAATAAATAAAATGCAAGCCCCAAATTAAGTCGAGGACTCCGGTCATCAATACAGAAAGTTGTTTTTCTCTCAGAACTATTCAAATGTGAATATGGCTGATATTTGGTTTTAGGCCTAATGTCATCAATAGCGTTTGACTTGCAATGACGTGCCACCATCATCACACACATCTGTAATTCAACAGCAGATTAACCATTGCTTATACCTAGTATTGATTGACGGACCAGGAGATTGAGATTCCTGATTTTTTTTTCTTTTTGTGATTCCCATAGCAATGCAGGGGTATATAGACCAAGTCTGGTGTAAAAGACAATCTACCAAAGCCTAGGCAGGCCTTTGGGGTCCATCTGAAGTTTCAGAAAGGCTGCTTCCTTGTTTCGCACAAGCCCATGGACGCTCTCAAATAAGATTAGACAAAAAAATGCCTTTCAAAATTAAGCAAGATCTCAAAGCTCTTTCTAGCTTTTACTGTCGTCGTCGCAGATACCCCAAACTACACAGCAAACCATTACTAGATCTTACTAATACATCAATAATATTGCTAGTGCCATGCTGGGGGCACCAGAATGGCAGAATGTACATCTCTCTCTCTCTCTCTCTCTCTCTCTCTCTCTCTCTCTCTCTCTCTCTCTCTCTCTCTCTCTCTCTCTCTCTCTCCCTCTCTCTTCCGAATACAGTACCATGTGCTACATGTGAACTCATGATGCATGATTTAGGTATTTGGATTTACCTACATGTTCAGTCAGCTAGCAGCCATAAACCAGTTAGGTGTCGTGTTGTGTCCAAGAGCTAACTCAAGCTTCTACTTAGGTGTTGCAATCCACATTTGCAATTGCGAGGGTCAGATCAGTAGCTGAAAAGATCATCACGCTCGTTCCAGCTCGAAATCACCACATGGAAGAAGAACAGAAGCGGAAGCATTTCCTGTAGACTCGCGCAAACGCACCAAGATCTGTCGATGGTTATTCCGCTATGCAGCTTCAGTTGCTAATAAAGGCACCGACACAGCCTTTCAGTCTCCCATTAGTCTTTCCAACACTGAGCTAGGTGGCCGCGTTTGGCCGATGCTGGAGGAGCGAGGCGCACACCTCCAAGCGCCCCGCCCGGCGAGGGCCGGCGGCGGCGACGAACCGCTCCGCCTCCCCGCCCGCGAACTGCTCGGCCTCGCCGTCGATCAGCTGCATCGCATCGCCCCCTTTTTTCGACGCCGCTTCGTTTTCCTCCATCTCCGATCCCCTCGTGGGGAATGCGATGGATGGGACGCGACGATGCGGGTCGACCGTGCTGCGCTTCACCTGCCTGCGCGCTCGTCCTTTCCGGCGGGGGCCTGAGGAGGGCGGCGAGCGGCACCGATGGAGCGGCAAGAAAACCAGCGGTCTATATGAAAATAGTAGGGGGCACTTTGCAAATATTTGGATCGTGATTACTAATCGCGATCCGAATTAGGGGGTTATATGAAAATAGTAGGGGGCACTTGGAAAATATTCGGATCGCGATTATTAATCGCGATCCGAATTAGGGGTTATTTAAAAATATTAGGGAGCATTTTGCAAATATTTGGGTTTTGCAAAACTTCCTGTCGTCCATTCGTCGGCCGCCGCTCGCCGGAGGCTGGTAGCCTCGCCCGCGCGCCACTGGAGGCAACGCGATTGGCTCGAAGCCGAACCCGCCGCACCGTTTTGTATTCCCCCGCGGCGGCGCGACCGACATCCCCGTCCCGAGCGGAACCCAGCCGCTCACGGTGTCACGGGCGGCACGTCCCCCGCCCGCCGCCGCGCGATAAAGCAACCCACGGGAGGTGATCCTGGGCATGGAAAGGAGGGGAGCCGCTGGGAGCCGTGGCGGAGCAGGAGGCCGGGAGCAGGAGGCGGCGGGAGGTGGAGGCGCCGGTCGTGGCGGGGAGCTCCAAGGCGGAGAGTGGGGCGGCGGCGGGGGCGTCGTGCAGGAGGGGGACGTGGTGGAGGCCGTCCGCGTTGGGCGCGGCTCCGTGGGGCTGCACAAGGCGCCGCATGCGGCGTTCAATCGCGGCGACACCTCCGTGGAGGTGCGCGTGCGGGGCGGCCGGGAGCTGAAGGCCTGCATCGTGCCGCACCATGGCAACCCCGGCGGCGGCGGAGGGGGGCAGGAAGCAGCACGTGCTGCGGTCGCTGCACGACCCCTACTACGTGTTCGGATCCGTCGACCGCCTTGATAGCGAGTACCTCGTCCTGCAAGGTAGCCCAGCATGGCCTGGGCCTGCTCTGTCCACCACTCTGAACAATTACATCTGCATTGTTGCCCTGCATCCGTATGGAAGGGAGGGGCGCCTCGGCCATGTCCATTTTCTCTCACCTTCTGATTTGAAACGAGTGCTCTGACCGGTCCTGACCTGAAAACTCGAGGTCTACGGTGAGGTCGAGTGTGGAGAGGGAGAGGCCGCAGAGAGGCGATCAGCGGATCAGGCGACAAGGACTCAGGCCGTGGCCGGGTGACCATGCTACGCTGACTCTATGAAATATTTAGACCGAGAATATTCTGATAACCTGGTGTCTCAATGCATGATTGCAGGCCATCATTCTCGTCTTTCATCCCAGGCTTCGTCACAGTACAGGAAGGCGTCTGGCGTTACTCGGCCAGGATTCCTCGCGTCGATGGCGTCGGTGCCGACCGCTACCCCGGTCCCGGAGCCCGGACCACGGCGACCGAAGTTATGGCCCTGGTCCAAGGGCTGCTGGCAATGGCAATGCCTGCACACAGGTTCTTGCCACTTCGAAATCCCACATTTGTCTACTGCTATCTTGAATCCATTTTGATTTCTTTCTCGTCTGGTCACATTTGGTGCGCTTATGGATTGGGGAATGCCACATCCCGTGCAGCAAGTGATCCATTTCTTTTGGGGAAGCAAGAGGCGGCAAGAATATAATATAATTTTGTTTAGGAATAAAGAATCGGACTCAGTTTTGATGCCTAGTCCAACTTTGGGAATTATATGCTCCTAACTACCGTCGGTCCAGAAAACATAAGATTCAGACCTAGCAGCATTTAATTCTTCCAAATGCCTGATGAACATTGTCTCATCTTGGGAAATTCGCATTAGAGGTACCCAATTAAGCAGAGTTATCAAAGGAACATAGCCAGGAATTATTATGGAGTTTCAGTGTCAATTGAGATGCAGGTATGAGTTATATTTGGTTCCTAACTAAAGACTGACAAAATTCAGCCATATTTTTATTAAGAACAAAGTTTAAGTGCGCCAACCAGATTTGATGCCATTAGAGCTAATATGAGATTTTCTTTTGAGTGCAATTCCACTGATTTACCATCTTGATAGTTGATACCAAAATGGAGCATGTTTCTATGCCAGATGGTTCTAATTATAACGTTAGATTGCAAGATGCTTCTAATAATGCCGATGCCAGATGGTTCTAGTTATCACCTAGATTGCAAGGATGTAAGATGCTTCTAACAATGCCGATGCCAGATGGTTCTAAGTATCACCTTAGATTAAACATATGCGTAAATAGTTGAGACAAATGGTTTTAAGTGATGATAGGTGTTATAATCTGGACTCGCATGGCCAAGGGAACAACTTTATTCTTCAGTAGTATGTACTTGTACAACTTATTTATTACAGCTGCTAAAACTACATTACATTTACCATCAGGTCAACTTCTTGGAAAACAGGAAAACAACAAATTGTTTGGTCTATATTATTCTCAAAGACCGTATACTCTTCAGTAGTATTTGAATCTTCAATCAAGATTGTAGTGTCGTTAATTCTTTGTACAGGAGACTTTATTCTTCAGTAGTATGTACTTGTACAACTTATTTGTTACAGCTGCTAAAATTACATTACATTTACCATCAGGTCAGCTTCATGGAAAACAGGAAAACAAACTAACTTGTTTAGTCTGCATGATTCTCAAAGACAACTGCCTCTTTATCCAATTCCTAAATTACACCTTTCTCATGGCTTCACCATTTATTACCTCATCAATGAGATTCTTAAAGATGTATCTTTCAATGTCCAGAACCATCCCTTGTAGCTCGCTGTCAAAACTCTTCCATTTTCCCATTTCATCTACTGCATTCTTTGCCGGCTTGCTCTCTTCCTCTTCCTCTTCAGAGAGTCTTATTATTGAGGCCTCAGATTGGAGTATTTCAATCTCTGAGCATAATTCCTTGAAAAGATGCAATCCACTTGATTTCTTACATCGAAACAACTGCAGTGGTTGTCTCACTGAACCACCATTGTGTATTTTCTGAGCAATGAGCTCATTTGTAAGATCGAAAATGAGCTTGCGGTGAAGCTTTCCTGCGGCTGGTTTTGCTTGCTCAAGGATAAGGAAAACCCCGGTATTAATTGGGTACCTTGGCAGCTGGAACTGACAGGGCATCATCCTGGAGCCTAGTTCACTGTGCAGGAGGCCTGATGCTGAGAGTATCTCATAAATGTAATGGCAGTCTTTATTGGCAGTGTCCATTAACAAATTGTCATTTGTGCTTGGAGCCTCATCACTCAACAATTGCAAGAGCTCAAGCTTTTGGATAAGGGCTGTCATGTTTTCTGGTAGTATATGGTCACCCTCACGATTTTTCTTCAATATTGGTGTGTCAGGGAGGCTTACTGGGTTCCAGCACTCATCCAGTGTATGTGTCGAAACATCTGAACAAGTTAAGATAGATGGTTAGTTGGGCATTAAGTGCTAGAGTGAACAATCCAGCAAGCATGTGGGGTTTCTGAGAAGAAGGTAAAAGTGACCAACCCAGCTAAGAAAATCAGGTTTACTTGTGGCTCGTCTACATAAGTATGTATTCACAAGGAAAACATATATCATGTCCCTGTACGGGCATTTGCAACATGTGGGGCTCCATGAAGATGTTAGGTGCAGACATGGACTACTACTGGCAGTGAAGAATTGGTGCTCTTTAACTGGTACGCACAAGCAAGCACTGCATGTGTACTGCCATTGTTAATTTACTGTGGTTCTTCCTGGTATGCTGAACAACGAGCTACATTTGGTTGCATTGATTACCAGTTGCTTGTCATTATCATTGTTGGATCGGATACTTACATCTAAGTATCTTTGTCCTGCGCCAGACAATATGGTTTATGGATTGATGGAAACCCAACGATAGTACTTGGAGTTGTGTGAAAAATGGTTTGACAGACTAAATTCTCACCTTGGAAAGAATTTGATATGTTCCTCAAAGAAGGTGAAAACCCATCTTGACAGAACGTGGCATCAAGGACTGATATAGGACTTGGTATGTTCTCTAGTGGATGGATGTTTTTCTTGTTAGATGATAGGATTGGTGGTGTTTCCTGAAAAAAAAAAGTCTTTCAATAACCATTAACTGATGATGAAGAATGGAAACATGCAACAATCGACTGCATGTTCTTTACTGTTGAAATATATTATTGTACCTCATTATTCAACTTTGAAACTGTATTGCTTTGATGGCTGCATGATGTGTTGACATTAAGATTTGGATAATCGATGATGCCCATATCAACATGCTTGGATAAACTAATTCTACTTTCAGGAATCATTGACATCTTATCATCACGGCAGATATTATTTGCTTGTGCAGCCCTTGCCCTTAGTCTGACTCTTGGGGACACTACTTCATCGGGTGTCTTGCCTGGAGACATTGGTGGGACTGACAAGCGAGGGATCCTTCCACAGTCTGACTTCTTCTGAACAAGCCTTGGGCTCAACGATCTAGAAGGCGATGGTGAGATTGTGCTGCCAACAGCTTCCTCTGCCCTAGAATGAATTCTTCCATGGTGAGGATGGGTCTTCTTCCTGTCACTGTTGTCACTCTTCCTGGTGAAAGGACGCTCTTCATGCTGCAACTTTCTGTGGACTTTTGGTCCTGCAAGGGAAGCAACTGAAGCATTTGGTCTCATGATTCCTCTTGCCGGTTTAATGATCACAACTGGAGACTGGAGATCTTGAGCAGTAGTGTTGTTTCCTTCAGCGGTTGCCTTCTGAATGAGCAATAATCTAGCATTGTAATCTCTCTCGAACGGTGTGTGCTTTGCGTGCAAATTGCCAAGTATCCTGAGAGCCCTCAAGTCCTTATTGCATTCAGATAATGCGAGATGCCTGAGCCTTCTCTCCATGTCATTATAGGTGGATGCAGATCTTGGCCTTGCTTCATCATTGTATCTTGTTATACCTCTCTCCTGCTGCTTCAAAGGGGCAGCTTCAGGGGCAAATCTTGCTGAAGGCCTGGTTTTCAGTATAGGAGGCTGAACCATCGGCTGTGATACACTGGAATCAGGGCAGATACTCCTGGGGATTTGTGACGGGTGACCATTTTGAATGTCATGTGCTTGTCTGTGTGATCTTGCAGGCCCAGAGCTATCTAGAGTCTCTTCCAACCCCATGAGTTTGGCAATGACACTGCTTGCCCGCCGATGGCCTGGGGATTCTTGGCTCTTCAAATTATCAATGAGGCTGTCATCGGCTTTTGCATAACCAAAGTCATTCAGATGCGAACTTGGCCTGACAGACTCTTTCCTACTGTCCAAGGACAACCTAGGAAGCTCCCTGAGCTTTGATGAAGGCATCTGGCTATCTTGAGCTTCTGCCTGCTGCAGCATCTGTCGATCATCACATGAGAAACGTGGCTGCCTGCTAGGTTCACCAACATATGCTGGAAGCCCACTGCTCCTATTGATCGCAATCACGTAAGTTCCATCTGTTGATTTGGATATCAGCAGCGGCCTTGGTGAGTCTTTGTGCAATCCATTTCTCTGCGCCATCGTTGTGGTCTTGATGGTTAGGACGCCAGAGTCCCGGCTTATTGAGTCCTTTACGACATCTCTAAAATCAGTATTTCTCTGTTTAGATTTAACCACTTTATTGGAGGACTTTAAGCTTCGTGAGTTCCTCACTGTCCTTCCCTCAACAGGCTCCTCGTTGATGTAAGGGAGCTCCTGCTGTACTGGTTTGCTGCCGTCCAGGGATGATAATGAAGAGCAGGATGACGAAGATGAAGATACCCTCGATGATTCCATTGAGAGGATACTGTTCTCCGTCGTACTTTTGCTGAACGATTTCTCCTGCACAAGTAATCAAATCGAGGTAACATGAGTAGTCCGGAACCTAAGCTTGTCCAGACAAGGAATGAAATATAACTTTACAGTAACATGTGAAAATTACCGGAGTGGTGTTTGGAATAGCTGAATTATACACCGGGGCATACATGCTGCTGCCTGGAAGATCATGGCCTAGACAAAGAAAACACATCACCAGAAGTTCAGAACTATATGCACTGAATAGTTATGCCAAAAATGCGATCATGCGATGTAGGTGATCACGAAAATCCATGGACCTGGTAGATAAAAAGACAAACATCTGAAATACCTAATGAACCCTCAATCATTTTCTTTTGCATGAATATAATTACTGGGTAACTTTTGATCACTTCCTTGGCCTCTCCTACTCCTATCTTCTTTATGTGCTTTTCATATACATTTCTGCAACTGCTTCACTATCAGTATATCCTTGGTCATCATTGTGTCAGTTTCTTGTCCATGTGCATACCAAGAAAGGGAACTTTTTTTGCCTGGTACTCTCTACATGAAGTAAATTCTAGAACCTGCTTTATTTGGCGTCATGTAGGTCATACTTTCCAGAATTATATGTGGCACAATTCAGCTTGTTTCCTGAAAGCTTCTTTGACTTGGAACAGGCACTCTCGTTGGAAGAATAAAGGCTGAAGCAAAACAAAAGCAGAGGTACAAGAATAAGAAGTACCTGAAGGCAGTTCGTTCCCGGTCCCGGGGCTGCCGCCACGTTGTCGGCCAGTGAGAAGGCGGCGACGGTCGAAGATCTGGAACATGCCGGCCATGCACCCCATCTGCCGGTCAAAGTCTTTCTTCACCTCCTGGGAGAACTCCTCCGCCATTCTAGCCGGCATTTCCGAGTAGCTCTTCCTCAAACAGCCCACCGCTGGTGCAAGGAAGCTCCTTCGGAAGCTGAGGTATCGATCACCTTGGACTCTGTGCCATTGGCGGCTGAGGTTTATCTGTGCCAGAGCAGCAAGAACTTCGCAGCCCGAAGAGAAAGCGCGTGCAGACTACAGAGCTCTCTCTTTCTGTTTTGTTTCTCTCTCTCTCTATGGAGCATGGTCTGTGGGTGGACTGACTCAGAGTTGAGAGGAATGTTTCTCGTGGGCAGCTCATCAGCTATGTCATGAGGAGGGAGAGAGAAGAGGCGCCGTGGATTTATGAGAGAGAGAGAGAGAGAGAGAGAATGGATGTGTCGTCCGTGCAGTGCGAGGGGGGTCGTGGCTGGCCCTGTACCAGCACCGCAATGCACAACACTGGTGAACAAGCCATGTGGGCTTGTTTGATCATTGTGGGCGCGGGCATGTGATGGCTGTCAGGCATGCTGCATCCCCGTCGTCATCCACCGGGTTTCAGCCGCGAGCGTGGACCGGGAGGAGGGGCAGGGAATGTCAAGGATGGCGCGGACTCGTGGTCACCGGCAGCAGCGCTGGCCGTGCTCTCTCTGTTCGGCGGCGTCGCTGGTCCCCCGGCAACAGCGGCATCGGAAGGGGTAGGTCTCGGTCTCACCCTTACCATATTCATCCCCATCCTCGGCCGTTCATGGAAGGAGCAGAGGAAGCCAAGCCGCCGCATCCGCATACGGCGAGCTCGGTGGCCGTGTCGGGCCGCGTGCCGGATCAGCTCCTCCTTTCTTCTTGCTCTACCTCCGGGTGGGCGATTCTGTTCCGTTTCCTCCATCCCGATGGGTGCGCCGGAGGCCAGGCCAGGGGCATGTGCAGCTTCCCAGAGCACCATGCCGGATTTATCCGAGCAGTTTATTGTGTGTGTGGATTACGTTGCGGACGATCGGTCGAGCGGCAGAGCGTGCTCGCCGTTTCTGGATCAGAGGTTAGCCTATCCAGTAAACCAGTATCCAGTGCCTGGGCAATAGGAAACTGATGATGATTTGATGCTTTCAACCGTAAGAAACTGTGTGCCGAAGCCGAACTGCCGATCGTCAGGGAGAGTAACAGAATGATTCTGGTCACGCTAGGTTTTTTTAACAAACAACACTCGACGATTGTATTCCTATTGATATAGTAGAAACAAATATAAGATTATATCCTTAGAAGGCACCGGGCAACAAAAAAGAAGAAAACCATAGAAACAATACCGGCGGGTTGAACTGGGGCATCAATATGCGTCGAACTCAACACTACTCAGGGTGTCTTTGGTTGGGCTTTCCAATCTGCTTTTGCTTTTGCAAAAGCCCTAGGTGCTTTTGCCCAAAAGCAGTTTTCACTGTAGTACAAATGCAAAATCACCTCTCCCCATACTTTCAGTGACTTTTGGGGTAAAAAATTACCCACCCGCCACTGTTTATGAAAAACACGGTTCGCTTCTTTTCTCCCCCACCCGTCCAACTCCTGTCCGCCTCCCACCCACGCCTCCGCCCCACCCCGCCCGGCGCCACCCCGCCCCGCCCGCTTCCGCCCGGCGCCGCCCCGGCAGATCGTGGGGGCGATACGATACGGGTGCCGATGGACGTGGGCGGCCGCCGGCCGACGTTCGCCACGCGGTGCTCCTGTACGTCCATGGCGAACTCAGCGTCCAAAGATGGGGCTCAGACGACGACAACGACGGGATTCAGGATTCGGGATGAGTCTGCTGCCGCTTTTGGCCTAACAGGAAAGGCAGAAACGCTCGGTAGGATACCAGGAAAGGCAGAAACACAAGCACAAGGAGATGGGAGTGAAGATATTAAGAATGAGAATACCATAAATACCATTCGTAACAAGATCGCTGATGATTTGATTAGTGCGAGAGGAGGATAATTATGTTGAGATATATCATAATTTTATGAGCCCTTTAGCTTGTGTAATTGCTACAGTTCTATTTATGTGGACCATATGGATGAAAAATTCAGAAAATTTAATGTTTTCCTTTCCAAAAAATACATTTACATGTGAAACAATGAACATATTAGGTTTGTACGAGTATTTTGTATGTAGACAGTCCCACAAACCTTCAGACTTATTATAGGTATTTCACCCACATCACACAGTTTCCCACAGCTCACAGCTGCTCTAACCAAACGGTCTTCTGCTTTTCCCACAACAGCTTTTCCACAGCCCACAGCTCACAACAGTTTTTTCAAAAGTCACAGCCTAACCAAACACACCCTTAACAACTTAGGCCGGTCGGATTGGGACGTCGACACAAGCCGCACAACTCTGCCCGGTCGGAAAATACTTCACGTGACAAACGCAGCAGAACCGGAGCCCGCGGCACCCACCGAAACATACACACTTATGTAGCCGCCGAGAACCTCCAGGCGTAACCCTGCATCGCCAGTGAATTGAAAGATGCACTGCATCGCACCGGAAAGACCACCGTTATACGGGACCCTCCGCAGCAACAACAGTTTGATCAGTGGACTGCAGAACGTAAGTAAAGAGTATTCCAGATTGGATGCATCCTACCTACAGTTCGTGGCGGCATCTGCACAAGTACAGCTCACTTTTGCTGTGCCCGGCCGGGTGAATTCTGCACGTTTTGCCATGCCGATCGACTGGTGTAGTATGCGATGGTCCAAGAAAATGAGCTCGCTGCACGCCAGGAAACCCTATCAGCTCCACGACTCCATGATGCATGAACCGACAGATTCCTCTTATAGCCTGGGTGGACCAGATCAAAGAACTGCTCCTGCTTCGCATCATTGCAATATCTTCTTCTTGCTGCTGTTTTTCCATTGAGGGCGGCCACGGCCGGGCTACAAAATCAGGCATGATGACACGCACGAACTTAGCGCCTTGAATTCTGCAAAAGGTGTCGAAACTGCAAGTCTGAACATGCGGTTCTGCTGTTGGTGTTGGAGCTAGAATGCTGTGCTTGGGGGACCGGTGATGCTAGCAGATCTGAGGGCACGCATCACTGCTAGGCAGTTCGCTGCATACTGATCGCTAGCTGGATTGCTTCTGGCGTGGTCACGATATCTCAATCGGTTTGCACTCGCCTCTATGTGTTTGTCCGCCTCGATTCATGATGATTCCATACTCCCCCCGCCCCCCCCCCACCAACATTATAAATTGTTTTAATAAATACGGCTGCCTCCGTTCTTTTCCTTTTCTTGGCGTTTTTTACATGCCATGGTCTTCACGGGATGTAACTTCGAACATAGGGTTTATATTATTTACAGCAAAATATGATAATAAATTATGATACTATGTAAGCATTTCTAAAGAGGATTCTCTACTAACTGTACATTTTTTCGTATCAATGAACTCATATAGCTTCAAGGAATAATGTTTCTCTTGTCATTACAGTTTTGCACAATCCTTCCCTTACTTTCAGTGATGACATAAGACGCAAAATTTGTAGATGACGCACGCGCACTGCTACCTGTAGCAGTGAAAGGCACATCCTTGCCGCCGTTAGATCACCGGAATCGGCCCGCCGTTGCCTACGTACACAGCTGCGAAGGGAGGACGTGGGCAGCGGTGGCGGGTTGGCACCACTGTTTAGGACGAGGTAGGATAACCAATGGTCCGTGGTGGCGCTGGGCCGGAGAATGTTGGAGAAGTTCGGAAGGACGCGCAATGGAGGTGGCGTGGGGGGTTGACGGGTGGCTCGGCCACTGGCGACCACGGGCGGTGGGAGAGGCTGGCGGGAGCGCGGTGGGAGGCAGGGCGTGGGGGTGGGACGACGGTAGGGGTAGAGGTCTGGAGCCCGGAGTCATAGAAAGAAGAATAAGCTGGAAAAATTATGGAGCAGGAAGAGATGAGGAATAAAGAGAGAAGAAAAATGGATGGGAAGGTGAGGCCCACAGTTCGCTAGCGGCCTAGCACGTGAGGATCTGCATGTCGTTAACTCAATGACACATGTAGTCGACAAGAGAGACCGCAAATTCTATCAATAATGGCAAATAATGTGAATGATAATGTTTTTGGAACATGTTAAATTCAGGACATCTATCAAGTATAGAAGGAGGAGGTTGGTTTTGCTCTCCGTAAAAGCTAACATTCGAGTTTGATTCGGATTTTGACTGAAAGATCGCATCGCCAAATTTGAAGCAGGTGGCACGGGGGTGTCTATTCATCGATGACTGTCCAATCGCTGCAGTCGAACGCCCCCGGCCCACCCTCCAGCCATCGTCCCGGCGGCGGCGACGCCGCCGGTTCACCTCCCCTGGCCACCTCCACTCCAATGTCGAGCTCCTCCGCTCTAGTTCTGGCCCACTGGTTGTCCTGCGACCGCTCCTCTCTCGCCGCACCGTCCTCACAACTCGCCTCCGCCGCCGCCGGTCTTTCATGCTCCCCCCTCTTACGCCACCGGTCCGCCTCCCCTACCCACCTCCACTCCGATGTCGAGCTCCCCCGCTCTAGTCCTTGCCCACCGGTTGTCCTGCGACTGCCTCCTGCCTCGCCGCACCGCCCTCACAACTCATCTCCGCCGCCGCCGGTCTTCCCTGCTCCCCCCTCTTCTAAGGCCGCCAACAATTCCGATCCCGAAGTCCGGCCGCCGCGGCTCGGGAAGGAAGATGAACAGGACTGCTGCCGCGGCGTTTCTACACAGGTCGCCACGCACCAGCGTGCGATGAATATAATAGAATTTCTCGGTGGTACGGGCGTGTTCATCATGTTACCGGGCAGGCGACTGAGACATAATCAAGTAGCGAAGAATCGCTGCCATGCATGTTATAGGCGCTTTGTTTTCCGCCGCCGGCCTGCTATTTCCCGGGGGCGGGGGAGGCGGACACGGGCACGTTCGACGTCGTCGTCTCCCGGCCGCTAGCTCGCACGAGAGCGACCGCCATGCATCTTCCCCCGATCCGACGGCGACATCCCAAGCAAGGCTCGATCATCCGTGTGTGCATACACACGTCGTATAAACGAGTGCGCGACGACGACAACGAACACGTCGCATCGCGCGCAGACGACGTATAGTACCTGCGGCACTGCATGTGCGCTTGCTTGCATTGCCGTCGACCAACGAGCAAGTTGCTGGTGGTAGCTGGTGGAGCGTAGCCGTCGCGTTGGATCATCATCATATCCCAATCCTACACGATCTATGACAGCTCCCTTTTGCTATCGTTGGTCTTCAATTCTCTCGCTAATATATACCTTGGTTTATTACAACATGCATTATTATTTGTAAAAAATATATCTATATCTGAAAAATATTGTCATTATTATTGCATGAAATTCAAGCGCCCGAGTGACTTTTTAATTTATATAGTTTGAAACGGAGGGAGTAAATGAAATGATCGCGAAAAGCCACTCAGCTGTGTATGTCATGCAGGAGCTGAGAGTGAGAGGTTCATCGCCGATAGTCGATCACGCATTCATAATTGTGAGAGCAATATATATGTATCAACACTCTGACGACGGAGAAGCACGTATGGTCACGCATGTTAGCCGGCCCGGCCTCCTCGCGCGCATCAGCGTATAATATCCGTCGTCGCTGCCACTTCAGTCTGGACAGACTTCCAGGACACATGCAGGCATGCCGCATGCCTGCCATCCCCCCCGCCCGCCACGCCCACGCCACGCGCGGTACACGACGCCGGCTGGTCGACCAGCCGCCACGTCCGGCCACACTGCACGTAGCCTAGTAGTCCTCTCGGCACACTCGATGGCGACCGCCATCCTCTTCCGGCGTGCAGCTCCGCCTCACTCGCTCTCGCTCCTCAGTTACACGAGACGGCGACCGCCATCCTCCTCCGATGGCGACGGCGGCCGACGTACGTACAGCCCGCCTCACGAAAAAAAGAGAGTGTTCGGACAATTCTGATGGCACTGTACGTACTCCGATCCATACGCGCGATAAATGCTCAATAGTGACGAGTAGATACAGAGGCACGACGACTGGCGTCGCAGAGACGTGCCCATGCGACGACGACGGCACATGCATGCATGCGTGATTGCGCACCGTACCGGCGCCGTACGTATACGTACGTACGCACTCCGTACGTCTACGTACACATGCACGTACGTGTGCCTCGGATCGATTGCTTGAACTTGAACATACACAGATTCACTCTTTTAAATAAGTACTTCGTCCATTCCAAATTATAGGTCGTTTTAACAAATCTAGATATATATCTTTTGTTATGCATTTTATATTATGTTTATACGTAAAAAAAATCTATGTTGATAAAACGAGTTATAGTTTGTTTGGAATGGAGGGACATATTATTTGAATATGTTCGAAAGTAGTATGACAGCGGAAATGTGTGTTGAATGTAATCTCACCATGTTCACCATTGTTCAAGTTGCAAGGTTTCTCACATGTAGCGGCAGGCTCAGAACTTGGGAGGTGGGTTTCAATATTTCAAATGGTGTAGAATTTTATTTGACCGCCCAATTTTTATATTAATAGCACATAATTGAGTACCGACAATATAAATTATTCATAACTTGAAATTGTTCAACATATTAAAGTGGGAATATCTGAAATAAATAGAGGATAAAATTCTAAAATAACAAATGGCATTGATAATGATACTTCCAGATTATAAGATAGCTTTACTATCCTTCGTATCTTGAAAATACTTGATCGTGTCCTCATTCTTCGTTTGCAAAAGGAATTCCCTTTCAATGGACGTGACTAAACAATTATTCAAAATATGTATGAATTTTGGTTAAGGACTCGGTTGCCCCCTTGCTTAGTTGCTTGCGCGGTTGCGCCTGCTGCCTGCTGGATGCGCCGCCCGCCTGGCCGCCGAGGTGCTGAGGCCGAGCCACCGAGCTGTTGCCCGCGCCCCGCAGCCTTTTCATGGCTCCGCGCCCGCCCCTGCCTGCGGCCTGCGGCCTGCCACCTGCTCGCCTGCGGCCTTCTCTCCGCCCTTGCCGCCGGCCGCTCGCACCCTCGCCGTCGGCCGCCGTGCCGCGCGCCGCCGCGGCTCGGATTAAGGCCGAGCGGGCGTCTGGGAGCGGGGGAATCGGGAGCGAGCGCGGAGCGGGGACTGTGGGAGGGGCAAGGGGTTGTGAACGTGGGCCGCCGGTGGGGCGGGGATGGTGGGCTGCTTCGATTTTCGAGCATGTTAAGGTGTTTATTTTTCTTTTTTTATACTTAAGATATACTACACATACAAAATTTTTAGCAAAAAATAATGGGTATTAAATGAATACCTTTGAATAGAGGTCCCCCATGTGACTTGACACCACTCTCAGCTATGCTGGAAATGTGTGTTGAATGTAAATCTCGTGGCAGCTGTTATTTATTCCGCGGTTAACTGAAGAGAAATTCGAAGATCCTTGCATGTAACGTGGCGACGCTACCAAACGCCCGGCAAGAAAACTATCAAGGAAACCAAACTGACCCGAAAACTTGGCCTCAAATGGCCGAACACGTTAACTAGGCCGAGCATACAGTCTATATGGGCCTAAAGTACCAAATGGGCCGCGTGTGGAGCGCGGGCTGCAGTTTCTGTTGTTCGGAGCAGCACATTTCAGTCCAGCCCAACACATTTCCCCCCTTTCCATCAAACAACCCACCTCTCTGGTCTGGTCTGGTGTCTCCTCCATTTCCCGGGGACCCTGTTCCCAGCCCGTCCGATCCGACTCCAACCTCCACCGCCACCGGTGGCAGATCTAGATCGGAGCTAGACAGCCAGCCGACGCCGTCCGCCCCGGCGATCTCCGACCCGAGATGGAGGCCGTCCCCGCCGCGGAGGCCCTCGACGGGCACAAGGACAGGTTCGATCTCGGGGTCTTCGTCGGCGACCTCGCCTTCGACGAGGAAGTCACCAGGTACTCACGGTCGCGCCGTGTGCTCTCCCTACCGTTCTATGGCTGCGATTCTGAAGCTTGCCCCCCCCCCCCCCCCCCCCCCCCTGTTTCATCGTTGCTAGTGACGACGAGTCCCTGGAGGGGCTGCAGCAGGAGCTCGACGACTGCAAGAATGACCAGGTATCGCCTTTTGCTACAGCAGAGCTCATGATTCCTGCGCGATGCTATGCAGTAGCTTACGCCTTGCTGAGACCTTGGAGCAGCAGGTTGCATTGCTGTCCTTTTGAGCTTGCGGCAATGTTCGGGTGACGAGATACACCTGCCTCTTCCTTGCTGATCACCGCTGTTCTTCTTTTTATGGGCATGCGCAGGAGGTCGCCAACATCCTGGCTAACGGCGTCAAGCTGCGCGAGTACACAAAAGGCGTCGAGAATAACATACGCCAAGTTGAGCTGGATTCTATACAGGTCAGTGCTCTGGCAGATGCTATCTATTCCCAGTTAAAATTTCATGTCAATTATGATGGATAGTCATTGTTCTAGTGATATAAAGCTGAATATTATACGAGTCGAACATCAATACAATTTCAACCGGATTAGTGAATAATTTTATGCTGAACTGGTAAGGCTATTCTCTTAAACTAAATTTTATTTTGAATCATCAAATGGTTGCTCAAGAGTAGTGAAGTTATGTGGAGAACATGGACTTATGATTGTTGAAGTTTCTTAACGCTGCTGCAAAATTAATTAGTATTGGTTTACTGTCTTGACATTTGATTTAAGGAACACTACCTTTCTTTTTCTGTAGGATTACATTAAGGAGAGTGAAAATCTAGTTTCGCTGCATGATCAAATTATCGATTGTGACAATATTTTGTCCCAAATGGAGACGGTTCTGACTGGATTCCAGGTAATTACAGATCCCTATTTGCTGTGGCTGTACTATTTGGGATATCCCCTAACATGCTGGATAACCAAGCGAGTAGCTGTACACAACAATTTACCAAGGATATGTCCCTTTAAATTTTTATAAGTATGTCCATTTGTAGTAATAACACATATGGAGCTATCCACACCATGTTCTACATTTATCTGCTGCATTCCAATTTCCATGTGTTATCCAAGGATTCTAATTTCAATTTATATGATCCACTTAACAACTTCAATGATCATAACTTGAGTGACACCATTTCTGGCTTATAATTGTTGAAGACTTATAATTTAGTTTAAATGTAAGGGCCAACACTCTCTTCAAAGGCTGGTTCATGCTTTTCTGGTCCTTTTTCTTTGTTCACCTTTAGATAAAAATAACGGATCCTCCTTTTCTTTACTAAGTCATATTGCAATCTTTTGACTTCTGTGGTAGACAGAAATTGGTTCCATAAGTTCAGAGATAAAGGTCCTTCAGGAGAAATCTATGGACATGGGATTAAAGCTGAAAAATCGTAAGGTCTGGTTCACTTCATATATTGTATCTTTCATTTGTAGATTTGACTGTTATTAGTTTATTAAGGTTGCTTTTCTAATGTTGTCCATCTTGCATGTTTTATGGTTACCTATGTATCCCCTTAGCTGGCATTCCTGTCTGATCTCTGTGCATGCAAGTGGCACGGCTAGGAAAATTGTCATTTTGATAATTGTTCTTATAAGATGATACGTGAGCAGAGGTGGTACTGCCATGTGTAACACCATTTTGCTCTTTGGATCAAGTCTTATTAGAGGCGACGTGCCATAAACATATATGAAGCAATGGTTCCCTATGAAACATTCAAGTGCGGTCACTATCCGCTGAACTGTTAGAAATTAGTTCATTTTGGAAATGATTCACAGTATTCCTTGCTTTTATGCATTATATTTCTCTATTCTTCATGTTCAGTTGCCTTTATGATTCTTATGTTGAGTCCTATATTTTGGAAAACAAATTGCAGGCTGCAGAGTCTAAATTGTCAAAATTTGTTGAGGATATAATAGTACCTCCAAGAATGATTGGCATAATTGTTGATGGAGAGGTGATTATTTACATTCTTTCATTGTGGCAGCTTTCAACATTACTGTTTTTTTTGTTTATTTGTACAGTTGTGATTTAGTTTAGTATATCGTATGATCAGTGCTCTCTGGACTTACTACCATTTATTTACAGCTAAAAAAATGCAACTCTGCTATTTGGTTACTATGTTTAATGATGAGATTTCTTCTATTTTGTCTCTTTGCTTCTTTGAGAATCCTACGGATTGCTGTTTATGTAGTATGATATATCCTACCTTACATGATATTTCTGTTTTGATAATATTCTTTCCCTGTTGCATATATTGGTTTGCTCAGTCTTTAACTTTTGCTTTTGCTCAAGCTTTAGGTGCTATTTACCTGTTGCAAAGACTGTCTGTTAGTTTTGACATATCAAAAGTCACATGAGTTTACTGTGTTGTTATACCAGCATGGCTTGTTTGCAGTTGAGCACAGTTCATAATTCTTCTATGGATTTCTGAAAATGCTTTATTCAACAATCATGCAGGTCAACGATGAATATTTGAAAACACTTGAGACTCTAAGCAAAAAAATCAAGTTCATCGATGCTGATCCTATGGTTAAATCATCCAAGGCTCTAAAAGATGTTCAGCCTGAGGTTGAGAGACTACGGCAGAAAGCTGTCTCAAAGGTCTGGAAAACAATTGTCATTTTTAGTTCCTGTTGGCATAGCATTGTGCATCTTACTTTAGCATCCTTCTGTTGCTTCCTGTGTCTATGTTTTTATCAATGTGATGTGACTACCAGAGCTAATTTGTCTTACCCCTGTTGATTCATGAATAACAATCCTTGCGAACTGACCTGATTATATGGTAAATCACAAGGTGTACATAATGAAATCTTAGGTCGTTTTGAAAAGGGAACAAACTTATTAGCACTGCAGTAATGTATGAATTTGGAAACACATGTCACTGAAATGGCTCCTGGGGCCAGTGGCACATAGCTATTAGTTGCAACATGCAATCTTTTTGAAGTGTCAGGAACTTACAATCAGTATGTGCCATTGATGATGGACACTGGACTGTTACCATGTTGCATCACTCATTGCTAGAGTGAGATGCGAATGCTTTGTCTAGTAGATTTTGATGACAGATGACAAACCAAATTGATTACTAAGGAGAATGTTATTTATAAGCCATACTAGTTAATACACAATTACGAATTGACATGAAATTTATATATCTCTATTTAATTGCATTAATACATGGCAGCTGTGATAGAATTTGTGTTTGACCTTTTGCTCACTGATCTTAATTTGTAGTCAATCCAATAGTATTAGGCTAGAACACAGTTATTAATGCATCCATAACTTTTCTTGCAGATTTTTGAGTTTGTCATCCAAAAGTTCTATGCCTTGAGAAAACCCAAAACTAATATTCAGATTCTACAGCAGAGTGTCCTTCTTAAGTACAAGTATGTCATACTTTCTTATCACATACCTATTTGGCTTGTTGTTTCTACTTTCAATACCTGCCTTGCTGTCCATGCCTCAATGCAAAGTTTTATGAACTAAATTGTGGTTTCAGTATTATAATTTACGGCTTGTGACAGACTTATTAAAGATCCATCTGTACTACATAATCTTCAACAGTGCAAAATGTAGTCTGATTAATCCATTTGTGGTATATAATCCTCCTAAAGTAGGTGCAAGTGGACAAAGTTACCATATCATTCCTAAGGATAATGGAAAATAACATGTACATGTAGATTACATGTACTGAGGTACCCGAAATGCCTCAAGGATATTTGTAGGGATATTACAATGAAAATGATATAAAATAGTAGTTTGAATCTGAAGATTGCATCAAAGGCACATTATATGGTGGTGATAGTGCATGTGCCATATACCTATTGAAAAGAGATATTGGTATTTTCAGTAACAATATAGGTTGTCATCAGCAATGTTTTACTCATGCAGTACTGTACTAAAACTGGACATATAGCTTGTGTACAGATTACACTGCTCAGGTAGCTTGTGAACGGATTACACTGCTCAGGTCTGAAAGTTAAATGCCTAAACTTGTGTTCATCTCCAAAGAGTTAACCAAGGGCACTTAAAGTGTAGATCATGTTGTCTATCTGGAGAATTAAAACGCATGAGTGGCAGCACTTTGTTGACAATCAAGTACGCATTAAAAATGTGCTAGTGTTAGTAGACCTTTACTGACTGCAAATGACTTTTTTTTCTTCAAATAAATGTGCCTATATGGTTATATTTGTTGCTGTATCTGTGATGTTCTGTCCTTTTGTGTTATTTGCTCACTTTGGGCATCACCATCTCCACTGCAGATACACAATAATTTTCCTAAAGGAACATGCTAAGGAGATATATGCAGAAGTTCGTGCGGCATATATTGATACCATGAATAAGGTGAGCGTGGTATTTTCCAAGAAATCCCTAGCCACATCAACACTAGCAATGTGATCTGAATGAGTACTGCATGCCAATGTCAACGTCCCTGTCCAACTGTGTACAGAAGTGTTATCAGTGGAGCATGTGCCTCAGTATTACAGTGGCAATAGGCAGTGTGGAGGTTTTCACACAATGCTTGTGGTTCCAAAAAGTAGCGATTACTAATGCCTGAGGGTTCAAACACTATAACACTAGCAAGCAGAGACAACCA
Source organism: Panicum miliaceum (assembly GCA_032594955.1). Lineage (NCBI taxonomy): Eukaryota > Viridiplantae > Streptophyta > Magnoliopsida > Poales > Poaceae > Panicum > Panicum miliaceum. Next base: position 42,668,565 of record CM064059.1, read on the forward strand.
AGGGAGTTGCAATCTGCTTCAATGGACTCCTCCATTTGGGGGTCATGATTTACCACTTTATTCAGTTTGGGTCTTTGGAACCTGGAGCATTAGCTTCTGTTCCTGCCATTCTTTGCTTCTTTTGGCTCCTTTTTGGCATCAACCTTCTTATACATCAAACTCTTCTCTTATTTCTGCATGAAACTATTTAACTCTGCTAGCATGTAGGAGAAAAGAGAACCACATAAAACGTATACATGTCTGCATGGCCATCTTCTATTTGTTACCTTGACATGTTTGGTTTTTTACTATTCCTACCTACTTTCAGGTGCTAAGTGCACATTTTCGTGCGTACATACAAGCGCTAGAGAAACTACAGATGGACATAGCAACTTCCACCGATTTACTTGGTGTTGAAACCAGAAGTACAGGCTTCCTTTTCTCCATTGGAAAAGAATCTCTGAAAACCCGTTCTTCAGTGTTTGCTTTGGGTGAACGAATAAACATATTAAAGGTAATTTACTTACTGATACTTTGATTCATATTATGTTTAGAATCTTGAAGTTCATTAGTGGCCATCATGGCATGGGAGCTAAACTAGGTAGTTGTGGTTATAGGATGCGTAGCAACTAATCAAAACTTATACACTAACAAGCCTTTTAATTAGTGGCCAAAGCTTGCCAACAAAAGTCTAGCATTCGCCATCAGAGCTTACCCATTATGCTGAGAGCAATCATTTTTTTATCTATACTTTCGTAGTTCCCCAGCTTGCCTGTATTTGCACTTGTACAGTTGTACCCATGGAATAGTAGCAACTGTAAATTGTAATAAAGAAACTGTTATAAATTTGAGATATGCCAGTTTTTGTTCCTTTACTGGAATGTGGCCTCGCATTTTTTTACCTTTTAAACTATCTATTGTTCCTGAAGGATTTGTTCTCTCAAACTACCAAGTGCAACTATAGTAGTGTAAATTCTGTTTGCGCTTTCTGGTATCAGGAAATCGATCAGCCAGCATTGATACCTCATATAGCTGAAGCAAAGTCACAAAAATATCCATATGAAGTTCTTTTCAGAAGCTTGCAGAAACTTCTTATTGACACAGCCACTTCCGAGTAAGCTTTGGATCGCCTTCTAGTTCCTCTTTATCATCATAAAAAAGTGTCAGTGTGACACATATGAACAAACTGCAGGTACCTGTTCACCGATGATTTCTTCGGCGAAGAATCTATATTCCATGATATATTTGCAGGTTTTCATCCTACTTTTCATCAAGTTTGTTTCACATTTATTTGTATCTTGAGTTGTAATCTTATCAGATATAGTGCTAACCTGTATTTAACTCCTAGCATTGCCCTATCATGTGCATTTGTAGCATTGCCCTATCATGTGCATATGTAGCATTGCCCTACAAATCATGACCTATTTTTAAGTTTCATATCACATGTGCATCCAGTGATTGAGAAAAATGGAACCGTTATTATTCGCATCAATGTATTCTCTCAGCTACAAATTCATTAAGCCCAGTTTCTTAATTCTCATCATAATATGGTGATTCCATCAAGGAGCTCCTTAGGGTCTTTCTAAATGCTGTCATTAACCTTTCATTAACATTACCATCTTTGCCATTCTGCTGGATGAAAATGATTTGTGCTTGAAGTGGTTACTGTTTCCCCCTTAGGTCCAATTCAAGTGGTTGATGAACATTTCAATGCTGTACTCCTGAACTGTTATGATGCAATCGGAATAATGCTTATGATCAGAATAATTCATCAGCACCAGGTAAACTTTGATTTTCCTTATGATGGAACAGCTAGTAGTTACGACATATCTATACCTGCTTTAAGAACAAGCCTCAGGACACTGGTGATTTGTGTTCTTACATTGGTGTGACTTCTGATCGATGTTTGGTACAAACTGCACGATATTCTGTTTACACTAGCTACAGCTGGCTAAGTATGTCGTTGGACTACGATAGAAATGTGACACATGCATGCTCATATCTGGATTTCATAAACTATGTTGGACAGCTATAGAAATGTGATACTGGTTCACCCATTCGATTTCTCTGTTGTTTTGACCCAGTTTCGGCAGCAGTTTACAATTTTTATGTTTGTTGTATTGTATTGTATTGTACCTAGCTGTGTGGGTTTTCTCTGTAAACTGGTGACAATCAACTACTTTTTTGAATGTTTTTTGTTATCTTTTTTTTACATTTTTTTAAAAGTATAAACAGTATATTTAATTGCAAGTTTGTTAGCTCTCTTCGGGTGCATAAACTGATGGAGATAGCGGGACTAGACTTTTATTAAATCTTATTCGAATGGGTATTTTGTGCAGCTCATCATGTTCAGGCGGCGAACCCCATGTTTGGACTCTTACCTAGACAAGGTCTGTTCTGAATCGGTTCTTAGCTCCTGAAAATATAAGCCCATGGTGTTGTATTGGCATGAGAGTCTTTCTTCTGCTCCCTTTCCATTATTTTGAATCAATGAGCTCAATTTATGGACGATGGGCAGGTTAATATGTCTCTCTGGCCTCGGTTCAAGATGGTGTTTGACTTGCATTTGAACAGCTTGCGAAATGCAAATATTAAGACACTTTGGGAGGATGATGTCCATCCGCACTATGTCACAAGGAGATATGCTGAATTTACAGCTTCTCTACTTCATCTCAATGTTGAACATGGGGATGGTCAGGTTTGTTGATCACAGAACTTTACACTATTTTCTGATTTTTCTTTTTTAAACACTTGCCATGCCACAAGTTACTGTTTTTGTAGTTCATGGAAATTACAAAATTTGGCTTCTATCTGCAGCTTGATCTTAATTTGGAGCGATTGCGGATGGCTATTGAGGACTTGCTTGTTAAGTTGGCCAAGATGTTCAGTAAACCGAAGCTGCAAACTATTTTCTTGATAAACAACTATGATTTAACAATTGCCATTTTGAAGGTAGCCATTCTCTAACTAATTTATGTTGTAACTTTTCAATGCAAATCTATAAAATAACCGTTGCCTCATTCAATCTGATCTTTGTCATAAAGGAGGCTGGAACAGAGGGTGGGAAGGCACAACTCTACTTCGAGGAGGTTCTTAAGAGCAACATTGCAATATATGTGGTATGCTATTGAATATATTGGACTATGTTTCTGTATGGCAGTGGCGTAGCTAGGATTTAGAGCAACGGTGGTTCATCTAGATGTAGTGGGCCAAAATATAGGGTGGTCCATATATGCAATCTTTATGATGTTAGGAAGCACATCTGCTGTAGTATTAACCATGTGCCAAATCCTAGGGTGGTCCATGGTCCACAGTGCCACCTAGCTAGCTCTGCCTGTGCTGTATGGAGAGCAAAGTACCACCCACCACGTTTCTTAAGCTTGTTGGTGGAACTCCCGGAGTTCAAACAAACACGCACATAAATCTAGTTGGGAGTGTTAGGTTCTTATATGATTGCCAAGTGCCAAGTGTTCATAACAGACTGAAAGATGCTAGTTCTGCACAGAGTAAACAAGGATACGCCTATTGACTTCCATTACAGAGTGGCAACACACCAGCATGCTCGTCGTTTGATGATAGTGACATTAGAGGAAGCTGCACTTTGTCACTTTCTGTTTGAGGGCTTATCTAACATACATGTCATGTCCATTTCTTGTAAGCATTAATACACTAGCATTTTCGAAGAAGTTCCATCAAAGTTTCTTGATGCGATGCATGCATATTTCTGCAGGAAGAGTTGCTCCAGGAGCATTTCAGTGACTTGATCAGATTTGTCAAAACTCGTCCTGGTAAGTGAAGATGTCTTTGAACATTAACCCTTTTGCGTTTGTACCATGAAATGATACCTCAAATCTTGCCTGAACATTACCAGCGGATGAAACGGCTACGAGTTCAGAGAAAGTCGGCATTTCCGAAGTTGAACCACTGGTAAAGGATTTCGCTAGCCGGTATAAGGCTGCGATTGAGCTGATGCACAAAGACGTGATCACGTCTTTCAGCAACTTCCTGTGCGGGATGGAGATCTTGAGGGCGGCGCTCGCCCAGCTCCTGCTGTACTACACCAGGCTCACCGAGTGTGCCAAGAGGATCAACGGCGGCCCTGCTCTGAACAAGGACCTGGTGTCCATATCCTCCATCCTGTTCGAGATCAAGAAGTATTCTAGGACCTTTTAGTTGCTTCACACCCTTCCATGTACACTAAGACGACTAGTTAAGGGGTAGCGGTGTATTGTAATGGCAAGTTGGCATGTGCTACTGCAGATGAAACAAGAGCATTTTGTTGTGATTTGTAGCTCCGTCGGTGTTATTTGGCCCCTACCCTTTTCCATCACAGAACCACAGCCTTCATGCTGTTGTTATATTATAGTGTATACGCTCGAGATATTTGCCATGCTGATAGATGTATCAAAATGTTACCGCTTAATGTAACGCTCTTACAAGAATGGTGATTTTGGGGTCCGTTTAGGACTTGTTTGGATCTGATGGTGAAATTCCCTTGTTTGCCGCCTACATGACGGATTGGCAGAACAAGGGCCATGCTGATAGCTACAGTGAATAACTGGGTATTGTATACTTGTATGCAAACCGCCCGTCTCCTTGTTATACGGGATAGTTTTCCACTTCAAATGTGAATGTTAAATCCCATATTCCTAGAAAATCCCCCATGATTTTCTGAAGAAATAAATATCTACGCGTTAAATATTCGCAAACAGCATCACGCGTTTCCGAATATAGTGGCCGGCAGGTAGGGGAGCGTCTTATTCACGCGGACGCCCCGTGCCATCTCGACCGTCGATGGCGTGATCGGACGGCCTGATGGGGGTGGGCCCACGCACTACGCGGCGCCGGGCCCATCCGCCCCCCCTCTATAGTCTATATACAAACCAGCCGCTGGCCTCCCGTTGAGCGCAGAAGCGAGAGCAGGAGCAGCGCCACTCCGCACCGGACACCGACCCCGCCGATCCCGCCGCCAGCGCCCGATCTCCTCGCCGCAGCCTCTCGGTAAGCGTCCCCCTCCCCTCCCTCGCCCTGTGTAGCCTCGATCCGCCGTGTCCGTTCCCTGATCTGCGCCGTGAGCGGCCGAATCTGCCCGCGAGATGGAAGATCCCCTCCATTTCTGGCTCGCCCGCGTCCGCTGCTGGTCGGCGGGCGCGGATCTATGGACCCTGTAGGAGCCAGCGTCGTCGATCCGTAGGGTGTCTCTGGCTCCGGGCGGTAGCGCCGTGTGGTTTAGATTCTTCGGAGGAAGATGCGGCTTAGATTCTTCAGAGAAAGGTGTAGATCCGTCGGGCATTGTGGTTTTTGGTGGATGATCAGATCGATTTGTTTCGTTTCATTTCGCTTCTTTGTTGTGCTGAATTGCGTAGGTGATCAGATCACTGGATACGTATCCTTGCAGACGATGCCCGTGCACATACGCGATTTTAAGTCAGGGATTTGGTGATCCTTGTTGACTAGTGAAATGCTGGCGTTTAGATTCTTTTCTGCTGTTATTTTACAAGGCCTGTCGTATATTACCGAATAGAGTTAGCTGAAGGCTTCTTCCTGTACTGCTCTCTGAATCTGATTAGTGTTAGGTTTGGTTCTACCTCTTTCTATTTTCTGCACAAGCATGTAACGTTTTAGGAACTATGTGTCTCTGTCTGACTAAATGTTTTTGAGAATTTATCTGGCAGATGGGGTTCGATAGACAAATAGATAAGATTAGCACCGACCATTGATGGCAGATCTGGATATGTTTTGCTGTTTTTCACTGTCTGCTTGCATTTTCAGTGCTGAAAATTTAACCGAGTGTATCCTGACAAAATAAATCTTCTCTATTTTGATTTGCTCTTGGGAGAATGGTATCCATATCAAGTGTCAGTGGCAGATCAAAACAAATATGATTTTCTCAATATTTACTTGGAGTATCAAAAATTAAATTGAATTGCACTTCTGTTTTAGTTTCACATTGTGTATTGGAATCATGCTTGATACCTGATTGGCATCTCTGTACAGTTTCTCCTTTCACAATCAAGATGAGTCGTGGTGGTAGTGCTGGTGGTGGTCAAAGTCAGCTGGGTTACCTCTTTGGAAGCGGTGAGGCCCCTAAGCCAGCAGTGGCACCAGCTGCACCAGCCGCGAGTGCTCCTCCTGCTGAGAAACCAGCTCCTGCAAAGCCTGACGTGACTAAGCAGATCCCTGCAGGGGTTGCCAGCCAAACCAATAACTATCACCGGGCTGATGGGCAGAACACCGGCAACTTCCTTACGGTATGCTGTTTTCCTTCCTTTTCACATGAAGACCTTTGTACCATGCATTTACCATTGCCTCTCATACATTTATATTCTTAGCAATGATGTCATATTTTGTGGAATGTTGAGATGAGGAATATCATGTTACAGACATTATGGAAGTCTTGTGTAGCGCTGTCACATGATACACTAGAAATTTAGTTCCATCATGTATTTTGCCTTTTAAATTGTTCCAAGCCTTGATTGTTGTGAGTTGGGTTGTTGACCTGCTGTGCTGCATTGTGAGGTATTGAATGTTTGGACTATCAAGGCATGTAAACATTTTGTCGTCAATACTAAATGCTAACGTCTTAATTTGGTACTTTGCTTGCTGTTTTCTGTTATTTGCTCACCAGAAATATTTAGTTTGCAATACCTGCTTTCATATGAATTTCTAGTTTCAAAATTGCAATAGGATCCATAAATTGATACACCTAAGATTGAGGGCATGCTTGCATGCCCACTGTTTGTCCCTCGCAAACAGCTCAACGAGACAACTATATATGTTTAATGTCTGTGTCCCTTGCATTCCCAAATCAGATTATGCATCATGGCAGAATTTCGGGAATGTTTGTTTGCGCAAGCTCTCTTCAGTAAATAGTTTTATTGAAAGACATCATAGTGTTACTGTTAACTAACATGTTCTTCACCATCTTTTTCTGTTTACTAGCATACAACTTTACCATACATAACCACTCCCCGGAGGCCAAAACTTGTTTCTTCATTTACCATAACGCATGCTATGTAGCTGGATCATCGCAAACTCTTAAACCGGGTTAACTAACCTGGTGCTCAAATGATGTTTTGCAGGACCGTCCTTCCACCAAGGTCCACGCTGCTCCCGGCGGTGGCTCTTCCCTGGACTACCTGTTCGGTGGGAAGTGATGCTGATGGTGGTGGCGCTCACCAAGTTATCCTCCCACCCCATCATTATCTGAACCAAGTTATCCCCCCGCCCGCCACATTATCTGAACCGTGAACAACCGTTGTTGTCGTTCCATGTGTGTACCCCCGTGCTGTGTGCGTACGAATGATTTCTCTGTGACAAACCTCTCTGTCCAGCATGGGGACGTAAGCTGTTGCTAAATTTCAGGGCAAATCGTGTGCCGGAACCTTCGCCATAAGTCTGTCCTTGCTTGCACCCGGTGTCTTATTTCGTTTGCACCCTGTGTGATGGATGGTTGCCTGCTGCCCGCCGTGGGCTTCAATGCATTTGTTGAACTGTTGCCTTGTATCGCCGGAGTGACCAGCATCCTGATGACTGGTGAGGATAAGATGCTTCGTTGTGATGCCCGCCTCTAACTCGGCTTCGTTGCAATTGTGAACCCCATCAATATTATATGCTTTTATTTTGAAGTACAATGGTATCAAACATTTTTTTTAGACCTACTAAGAAGAGTCGCGGGAAAGAGAAAAGCTGCATGCGAAAGGCTATTCGTACTATCGGTCGATTAGGAATGCAGCAGCGGCGGCCGCGCGCCTAGCTCAGCCCCGCTCCGGTCCCGGGCGGGCGGGCGGCGCAAGTACCGCGCGTGTAGTGTAGGTAGGTGCCGCCGCCGCCGCGCCCGGCGCATCCCGTCGCTTCCTTTTCCGGCGGCGCCGACAGGCTTTACGCCGGCTGGTCGCTTGCCTGTCCGGGGCCCACTGCCAAACGACGCGCGAGGGAGTGGAAAACGAAGCTGCTGCCGGTAATTTGTTGGTAACGGCTGGTGACCAGCTAGTATGCGTCCTAGCTGGCAGCGGTTATTAGGCACAGCCTGCTGCTGCATCCACACATTGACACATACAGCTGATTCACCATGATCACGGGGATCGCGAGGAGCATGCTATTCTTACAGCTGGAGCAAGAGAGGGCGTGATCGAGCGAGCGTTCAAAGTGTGCGGCCCGAGACAATAGCTCAAATTTCGTACATGGCTCGTCGCAAGTCGTAAAAGTAAAAATAGTTTATCGTAAGTTTTTTGTCGGTTAGCTAAGAAAAGCCGGCCCGTTACAAGATTTATTTTTAAAAGAGAGTTGCCAGGGTCGGTGATTTAGAAAAACAGATCTGTTACCTTTATTCGAATCGTTGGGCAATGTGCGATGATTATAGCAGAATTACCCGTGCACAAAATGGAGTATTTCTACAATATTATATCTTGTATGACACTTCTTCATTAAGTTAAAGATCAGGTGCAAAAAGGATTAACTCTACATCCCAATTTTTTCCTTAAAAAGGGGAAACGAATAAAATGGGTAAATTTCTCCTTAGCTGTTACAATTAAAACCCCCTTCATGTCATGCTCAGCACACAAGCCTACCTTCCTTCTATTTAAACCCTCCTCACCCCTCTCCCAAAAACCACACCATCCAGCCTTCCCACCTCCTTCCTCCAAATAAACCACCACCACCTCCACGCCCTCGCCATGGACGCCACCACCCTCACCAGCTCCACCCAGGACTACCTCCTCTTCCTCTTCCCGGCCGCCACCACCTTCCTCTCCCCACTCCTGGCCGTCCTCCTGCTCGCCGTCTCGCTGGTCTGGCTCTTCCCCGGCGGCCCCGCGTGGGCGGCGCTCGTCATCTCCCGGCGCCGCGCCGCGCCGCCACCGCCACCGGGGGCGCCGGGCGTTGTCACCGCTCTCGCGGGGCCCGCCGCGCACCGCGCGCTCGCGTCCCTGTCGCGGTCGCTGCCCGGCGGCGCCGCGCTGTCGGCCTTCTCCGTCGGCCTCACGCGCCTCGTCGTAGCCAGCCGCCTGGACACGGCGCGGGAGCTCCTGTCCAGCGCTGCCTTCGCCGACCGCCCCGTCAAGGACGCCGCCCGGGAGCTCCTCTTCCACCGCGCCATGGGCTTCGCCCCCTCCGGGGACTACTGGCGCGCGCTGCGGCGCATCAGCTCCGCGTACCTCTTCAGCCCGCGCAGCGTCGCCGCCTCGGCCCCGCGCCGCGCCGCCATCGGCGAGCGCATGCTCTGGAACCTCTCCACGGCCGGCGGCGGCGAGGACGTCGTCATGCGGTGCGTCCTCCACGCGGCCTCCCTGGACCACGTCATGGCCACCGTCTTCGGGGCCCGCTACGACCCCGCGAGCCCGGAGGGCGTCGAGCTGGAGGAGATGGTGAAGGAGGGGTACGACCTGCTGGGCTTGTTCAACTGGGGCGACCACCTGCCGCTGCTCAAGTGGCTGGACATGCAAGGCGTGCGGAGGAGGTGCAGGAGCCTGGTGCGCAGGGTGAACGTGTTCGTGGCAAGGATCATAGAAGAGCACAGGCAGAAGAAGAGCGGCGCCAATGGCGGTGAGACGGCCGGAGATTTCGTCGACGTCCTGCTGGGACTGGAGGGCGAGGAGAAGCTGTCAGACTCCGACATGATCGCTGTTCTCTGGGTAAGAAATCAAGAACAGTTACTGAATTTTATCATCGTGACGTGCGTGAACATTGCATTTGTAACATCAATCAGTTACGAAATGCACATTGTGTCGATCCTCTCACGAATCATGCGTGCATGAATATATGTTGATGTTTATATATGTTTCCATTTTTTTCTCCTACAGGAGATGATCTTTCGAGGGACCGACACGGTCGCGATCCTGCTGGAGTGGGTGATGGCGCGGATGGTGCTGCACCGGAACATCCAGTCGAAAGCGCAGGCGGAGCTGGACGCCGTCGTCGGCCGCGGCGGCCGCGCCGTGTCGGACGCCGACGTGGCCCGCCTGCCCTACCTCCAGTGCATCGTCAAGGAGACGCTCCGCGTGCACCCGCCGGGCCCGCTGCTCTCGTGGGCGCGCCTCGCCGTGCACGACGCGGTGGTCGGCGGCCACCTGGTCCCCGCGGGCACCACGGCCATGGTGAACATGTGGGCCATCGCGCGCGACGCGGCGGTCTGGCCGGAGCCCTCGGCGTTCCGCCCCGAGCGGTTCGAGAAGGAGGACGTGAGCGTGCTGGGCGGGGACCTGCGGCTCGCGCCGTTCGGCGCCGGGCGGCGCGTGTGCCCCGGCAAGACGATGGCCCTCGCCACCGTGCACCTGTGGCTCGCGCAGCTGCTGCACCGCTTCAAGTGGGCGCCGGCGGACGGGCCTGGCGGCGGCGTCGACCTGTCGGAGCGCCTGGGCATGTCGCTGGAGATGGAGAAGCCACTCGTGTGCAAGGCCACGCCGAGGTGGTGAGCTAGATCGGCGAACGAAGCGTGAACGAAGCACAACGACGCATGGCGTAATTTGCTTTTGTGGATCCAGAGACGGTGTTTAATTAGCGAATGTGATTACCGCATGTTATGTGGTGTGAGTGTCCAGTACTACGTACCAAGCATGTGTGAAAAACGCCTCAGGAGAGTTAAATAGAAATCATCTTTTTTTGCCTGCGCTTGCTAGCTTGAATTGGTTAATTACCATTTGTTTGAGACCGATTTAATGAACATGGAAATGAGGCTTATTTTTCAGAAAAAGGAAGAGCATATTCATGCTTTGATCTAGAGAAAGTTAGCTTGAGCTCCTTTCAAGACAAAAGAGAACACATTTCATAAACTCATTTTTCTAGTATAATTGGTTTTGATACTTTGAACATGAAAATTGTTACTATCTTTGTCCTACAAAAGGATGCAATTTTGGAATTTTTCAGATAGATTAGTGTGGAAGCCGAATGACCTGATCCTAACTAATTAGGGTTAGTTTCCATGAGCGCACGCACACATCATGAAAGTCAGCCCAATTAGCGTCCATCTAGTTGAAACAACGTGCGTTGTTTAAATGAGTTAGGTCCCACCAGCTGGTTTAGAAGTCACAATGACTTTCTTTGTAGGACAAATTTTGGAGGTTACAATTGCATTCTTTGTGAGATAATTTTGAATTGGTTCGCTGAATTTTTTTTTTGAATTCTACAAATTTATCTGCACCTCTTTGATCTGGATGAGTATGATGAATATTTTGAGATCTTGTTAAAATTGCAATGGAGCCCCTTAAATTCGCACATCTGGATTCAAAAGTTACATTCTCATGTCTCTAAACGTATCGAATCCTCTACCAGCCGCCTACCGCATGACATGTCCATTTATGCCATGTAAATTAGCCTCACATCATGTAAATTAGTCTAAATGCATCCAATCTTGAAACATGTTTGCGCCTTATATTTTAGGATGGAGCGACTATAAAATTAGTCTTATATCATATTAACTATTATACATAAACTTTTAAGTTTGTAATTTTGACTGTACACATATTAAGATAAGAAAACAACCTAGAACCAAAAAATCACTGGCATGTATAGTCGTTCTTTTATATGGCTTATGCATATGTAGATGTGGTACTCCCTACATAAATCTGTTCGAAAGGTGCATTGCTTGATTCATACAGTAATAGTATCATAGGAAAATACTGTGATAATAAAGCGGGCAAATAAAACTAGATTCACTCCATCATAAATAGATGAACACAACTTCGACTATTAATTTTTCATAACACATAAACCCCCCATATTGTGATATACCTATGAATTTCTTATTTCAAATATAAGTATATAAAATGGCATAGTCCAAGTTTCAAAATTTTACTTTATGTATGTCCAAAAATATTTGACCAAATGTAGTACAGAGGAACAACTGAAGACTATTCACTTTGAAAAATGAGGAGCCCCAATTATCATACACAGGAATTTTGGTCAATATAGTTCAGTATTTAGAACATATTCATGTCTCATCAACTAGACTCATATCTTCTGTTTCTACTTTCACTAGGATAACATTTGGAGGTGGCATCCAAAGTGTTTAATATCTTTTCTTTAACCATGTTTTAAATCTTTGAGCTGAGTTAGCCTGACATCATGCATGGAGCCACTTGAAATTTAAAATGTATCATTGAGTATCATGGGACTTGACCCTAGAGTCATGCCCTCCGAGAAAAAGGTTAAGAGTGGCGATTGCCAAAAGGAAGAGTTCAAAAATGGCGGCGGATCCTTTGGATTATTTAAAACCCTAGGAATTAAATACTAGGTTAGTATAAACCGTTCTTGGAAATAAGTATCATACGGGCCAGGGTTGTTTTCTATAGAAGGAAAGGGCACAAACTTTTTCCCAGCCTACAAATATTCTGTGTGAGATTTGGAGGGTAAAGCAAGAGGCAGAGGCCACCAGAATTATACCATTTTTGGGTTCTTATTCCCCAATCATTTGGTGGGTGATGCACAAGCTTTTGAAAAATAGAAATAAGTATGGCAAAAGGAAAGTGATATGCACAGCTGGTGTTTGCACAACGAAAAGGGATATGCAACTATGCAAGGTCCTGGAATAATAGTGGAATTTGGTCATATATATGCTCAAACTTGGAATAATAGTGTTATTGGTGACTATTTGGTAAAGCATTCAGATGATTGAGAAAGGGCTATCATGATATTGGTTCTCCTACGGAGAAAAAGCATTGGACTGTAAAGTAATGGTTCTGCCTGTCACATTCACAGTTATTCTCCTGATGGAAGATAAGGATGATGTTAAATGCTAAAGATGTAAAAACAGAATTAATGCACCAAAGTAGATTCATAGGCGTAGTCGATCGATCAAAGATGTTACTCTTGCTTACAGCTTCTTCAGATTGCCTGATTTGAGTTTCTGAAATTCTCCAACAGCAGAAAGTTCTTCATTTCAGGAACAATATGTATAAGTTCTTTAAAAAGATCAGCCAAGGGTTGGCTCTCTAGTTTCATACTTTCATGACCTTAAGTGCCTAGAAGATTAGCGGTGCAACTTGTGCTGCAATCTTATCAATCATCATTACTCAACAATGATTATTTGTTGCGACGATCAAAAGCTCCATGAGAAAAAGGATATCTAGAACTGGAATTCTTACCGTACCCTCTAGTCCTGACCAAATTTCAATTCTGGAGTGGGAACAAAGCCAGGGAATTCTGTTTTCTTTGGAGGGGATAAAAGAAGATGAATTCACCAGTCAGGGATCTGGTGAGCGCTGAATCGCAGCAGCAGTGGACCCATGCACCTAGCTCATCCTGCCCTAGATAGCCTCTCCTGCCAGGCTTCACCATAGGGTCCTCCCAAGCTCAAACAATGGTGACACAAGTAAAAGATGGAATGAGATGCACACACGTGACACACACCGTTTGTGATTGAAAGCGCCATTCCAAATTGCGAATGTTGTTTTGGAGGAGGGAGTATAAAGATCAGTCCAAAGCATAATCCTGGCGGCTTTTCTTTTTGTTTCTTTTTTCCCCCTATGATCTAAAAGGTAGAAATATATGCCAAAACACAGACCACAACTTCTTCAAAGAAGATACTAGCTAGTCCAGTTTTAATAATCTGATATCTGATGTGATCATAGTTAGGTTCTCTGTTACAATTGGTGCGAACATATTTAGTGTAACCTTATCACAAACTGCTCTTATCTGTTCAGGTGTTATTCTAATCTGGTCTCGTTGAGCATATGAATTCAAGATCATATCATATATAATCTTAGGTTTGATCTGGTTGGTCAGATACGACCTGCTTTCCTTAAAGCAGGTTTGCATTCATGATCATTAGAGACTTGAAGCCTCCAAAGCTGGCAAACCAGCAAATCATCACCACAGGCTTCAAGCATGCCTTGCAAAGCAGCAAATCAAGCAAGCTAGCTTATAGAATCTCCTGATTGATAGCATCATATCCGTAGCTGTATGCAAATCCTGCAGGAGATCTTGCATGCCATGTTTGTTCCTTTTTAGAGGCATTAGGTGGAAAGGCATCCATGAAACAGGCATAAACTAACTGCTATTAGTGAGCTCATGGCACATGATTTGTCACTCATGTCACCTATGATATGGGGCACTGAGGGTGAGGGGCTCATCTCATGATTGGTTCCTCATGTGACATGATGCACGGTCATCCACTGCACCATGCAGTTGTTGCCGCCGCTGGTCTTTTCGCTTCAGCAGTCGCGGTGTGAAGTGCATGATCGGCAGGTGAGTTGGTGATTGTGTGGCTAGAAGATTCAGCAGATGTAGTGGAGGGAGTCTGTGCAGGTCGTTATCTCATCTCCTTCTGAATAGTGTGGTCAATCATGCAGCAGAAAATTGTAGCAAGATATATTCTTGCCGATGCAGGATCCTTTTGATGGTAAACTGAAAGGGAAGCGGACTGCTTCCGAAGCTTTTCTTGGCCTGGTTTAATTTCACAGTGCGGTTGGTCTTGCTTGCTTCTAAGGAGGGATTGACATGAGAAATAATTTTAGTCCCAACTCGGGGTTCCAACTGATTCCTGTGAAATTCCTTAAAAAATCCTCCATTCTAGAAGAGTGAAGTTTTAGTTCACCAACTCCTTGTGGTAGTTTGGTTCTCACCTTCAGTTTTCTATCCCCACTGCACTTCCTTACCTGAATGAAATGAGCCTTGTGCCATTGCATCCTTTGCCCTCTCTGTCAAGGCGCACAGGTGCAGCAGCAGCTCACCTTGTGGCTGCATGTTTGAGCAAGACCAATCAGTGCACTGGGAAAAAAAGAAGAAAACATGCAAGTCAGAATACAACATTTTTCTTTCTTGAACAAAGTCACAATACAACTTGATCTACAGATCAGATTTTTGCCTACTTGCCAAATGGCAACAAATTTGTAGTAAGAAAAAAAGCATAACCCATAAAAAATTTCCACCAGAATATGACGTGTCAAAATTAACGTGCGCTGCTATAAGCATGACCAGTCTGCACATAAGCCTCAGAAGTTTTCAGAACATTCAGCATTTTGTACTGTTCTGCACAACATAACTGAAAATTGTCATAATTTCTCAAACCAATCAGAAATTTACCTGCGGGCGAGGTAGCAAAATGAATGAATAGGAATAAGCAATCAGGGATAGGCTACCCAAATATGAAATATCCTTTTCTTTTCTCTAAAATTCAGGACATGTCATTGCATTAAGAAGAAATAGACAGTTTACAGCAGACTTACCAATTTCATAAGTTACATTCGCGCATGTTTATAGTTCATGACCAGCCTTAGACTAGGGACTACCTGCTACTGGCTACATAGGCCTTTGGCGCCGGCGGGTCACTGCTGATAGTCCTCCCTGTAACAGGCATTGGACTGATAGTGAGGCGTTGTTGAACATGCAGTCGTTCTGATGCTTCAAAAAGCTCCAGGAACCCTAAATGAGCAGCGAGTTGAACCCCTTGTGCTTCTCCATGGCCATGCTGATGACGAATTCTTCATTGCACCACCATACTGTGAATTCTCTGCCAGTCTGCAGCAGCCTGCAGGGGCAGGTCTGGGAGGCCATAGTGGGTCAAGAGGCGATGCCAAATCTCTCACACAACACAGGTAGTGAGGAGGTGCTGGATATCTTCACCAGCTTGGTCAAACAGCGGGCATCACACCAGATGTGGCATGCCGTGCTTGGCTAGCCTGTCGATCCAGCAATAGTTCCATAGGAAGAACTTTGCAGCATGCCGGAGCCTAGGATTTTCAAAGCCTCTTTACCGATTCAAAGCTGGTTGCGCCATGGAAGAATGTTCGGTACGCATAGCTCGATGAGTATTCACCGGCAGGGGCGGAGCCAGGATTTGAGTATAGGAGGGCAATGAACAAAGAAAAGTAGAACCGATAATCATACCATCTTATTTTAGTCACATATAATAGTAGCATGTTTCACAAGTCTGAACTAAAAGAAAAAGTTACATATCTATCAACTTAAATTTAGCTCAGCAAGAACAAAGGCTGTGATAATATCATTAGTACTAATTGATGCAGTCAATTCCTTCTCAATATAAATTACCAAACAATCTCGCAGAAATCTATCTCCCACTGTAGATCGAAGGTGTGTCTTCACAAGTTTCGTAGCTGAGAAGCATCTCTCGGTGGTTGCAGTTGATACAGGAAGAGTTAAAACTAATGTTAATAACATATCCACCATAGGATAAATGGCTGCTTCATTTGGACCTCATCACACAAATATATTTAGGATATACGCAAATTAACTATATAACATTGAATCATTGCCCCCCCCCCCCCCAGCCCCCTCCCTCGGCCACTGCACCCAGCTACTCTCCATTGTCAGGACCTAGTGTTCAACATCAGCATCATTGTATATAAAAGACAATAGCGCTTCAGTAGTACAGACCAGCTTGGTAGCTGCAGGGATGCGAGCTGGTTGGCCAGGTGAATCAAAGCTCTGCCACTCAACCTTTGCCCCTGGAGCTCTTCATTACAAGGTTCCCAGTGTCCTGGTGCTGAGAGTACTGAAGGCCAATTACATAAATGTTTTTGACAGGTTGGTCTCTTATAAATGTTTTATCTTTTCTGTAGTACATGGTAAGTTCACATTGAATGTGGACGTGCTATTCATGACTTTGATGGACAAGATCATAAGGCTATAGGGAATGTTTTTGAAGATGTAGTTGAGGATGCCAGCACGTCTGCGTGTGCTGGGCGAGGAATCCCTCACACACACACCCCCCCCTCCCACCACCCCCGCCCCTCGCTCTGAAAGACACACCTGGAGGTCTTGCAATTGCATGTGTAAGGCCTATTAGAGGTGTCTGGATGTAAGACTAGTAAGAAGTTCTCAAAGCAATTAACTCTCATGTTCTGTTGTAGAAATAATCGTATGGTAACTCAGATTGCATTTGTGAAATATTTCTGAAGATTTGTGTAAATTTGGTAATTATACTCTTGTTTGTAGAATTTTGTCTTCGCTTGGACCTGTTTCAACCAGATGCAAGCCATTGCAAGTTTTACTATGATTTGGAATGGTTTGCCTTCCTGCACCCAGAAGAGCACTCTTGAACATTTCTCAAAACTTGATAGCTATTATCTGTTTTAGAGCACAAAATTTGTCAGACATATTACTCCACTAGAATATTGAGGTTCCATCATTAGGATCAATTAAATATATCTGTTGGTAATGTTCCCGGTCGTTCCATTTGTTAACTGATCATTTCATATTTGAGTACAGTTCAGGAGGTTGGGTATCTTCAGACTTCTGGTTTGGGACCTGAGGCCGGATGTGGTACTGCAGCCTCAAACCTCGGGCGTGCAATTGATATGATGGCCCACTAAAAGAAGCTTCCAGGCACTCAAGAAGTCGTCTTCCACCTCCAGCCTCCCCTACAGCTTGTATTAAGGTCAAAACTTCATGGAGGGGCTGGGGGGGGGGGGGGGGGGGGAGGGGGGGGCTCCATGGCTCCTGTGGCAGTAGGGGAGGCTCGAGCCCCCCCTGACCCACCGCTGGATCCGTCACTGTTCACCGGACAGCCTGTGTCTCCACAATTGCATGCCCGAGGTTTGAGGCTGCAGTACCACATCCGGCCTCAGGTCCCAAACCAGAAGTCTGAAGATACCCAACCTCCTGAACTGTACTCAAATATGAAATGACCAGTTAACAAATGGAACGACCGGGAACATTACCAACAGATATATTTAATTGATCCTAATGATGGAACCTCAATATTCTAGTGGAGTAATATGTCTGACAAATTCTGTGCTCTAAAACAGATAATAGCTATCAAGTTTTGAGAAATGTTCAAGAGTGCTCTTCTGGGTGCAGGAAGGCAAATCATTCCAAATCATAGTAAAACTTGCAATGGCTTGCATCTGGTTGAAACAGGTCCAAGTGGAGACAAAATTCTACAAACAAGAGTATAATTACCAAATTTACACAAATCTTCAGAAATATTTCACAAATGCAATCTGAGTTACCATACGATTATTTCTACAACAGAACATAAGAGTTAATTGCTTTGAGAACTTCTTACTAGTCTTACATCCAGACACATCTAATAGGCCTTACACATGCAATTGCAAGACCTCCAGGTGTGTCTTTCAGAGCGAGGGGCGGGGGTGGTGGGAAGGGGGGGGGGGGGGGGGGGTGAGGGATTCCTCGCCCAACACATGCAGACGTGCTGGCATCCTCAACTACATCTTCAAAAACATTCCCTATAGCCTTATGATCTTGTCCATCAAAGTCATGAATAGCACGTCCACATTCAATGTGAACTTACCATGTACTACAGAAAAGATAAAACATTTATAAGAGAACTTTGAAGAAGTCATGAACGGTTCATGATTCTGTCCACAATTCATGAATTTCAGATCTTTTGATCCATGTGGGCTTAAACTTTGCTAATTTTACCTATATGCCTAATGCCTCGCTTTGCCAACATAAGAGTTCATAACATGTTACTGCAATCGTGCTAGCAAACTCCAATATTTCACTAACTTTTTATCAGCTTGTGTGTGCGCGCGCGCGTGCGCGCGTGTGTGTATCTTCACAAAATTACAAAACATCATTTCTAACTGACACCATTTGTTTAAATGCAGGAGTTTTATATTGGTAGCTTTACTGTAAATTTCATCTTACCTGTAGATACATGTTATTGGTAAGTGATTTGAAATTACTCTTCAGTTTGATTAGCAATGTAATATTTGCAATCGCACTTTTCAGGCTTTCACAGCAGTTAGATTTTTTTATTGATATGTGTACACCTCCGTCTAAGTTTTTATCTCACTGATTACCAGATAAAAAATTTATAAGTGATTCTTATATGTATCCTGCTTTCAAAACGCCACTCAGGCAGGCAGGTAAGCCCATCAATCCAGCTTTTGCTTATAGACATCTTTGCACGATTTCTATGTTTATTGTTGGCAGACAATCATGAAATGGATGTCCTTTCTCAAAATATGGGCGAAATGGGTTCTACCTTCATTACATAAACCATTATTGGTACCTCTCAAAATATGGGTGAAATGGGTTCTACCTTCATTACATAAACCATTATTGGTACCAGAACTGATGATTCACTCACATCATGATAAAAAAGGCCCTCAGGTTAGAGGATAAAAAAAATCTGGACTAATGAGGTCATTGCTAGGTGTGTCTATCTGAGACACTGAGATACAACAGAAATGGAAATAAAAGAAAACGAGAATGATTTGACAATATTCAATAGCTTACATGTTACTTTGCCAAGTTGTTCTTCCATAACGGATAAGATCCACTTTTGATTGCGTTCTGGACTTTGCTAGTTAATATACTGCACCCAAAGTTGCTTTATCATGTCAAATCTTTGTGAGCACTGCAGACATTGCTATGGAAGTCAACAATTTTTGCTTATCTTGTCCTGATGTGATGCACAAAGAAGAGTTTAACTGAGACTCAACAAACCAAAATGGTATTTGATGTGAAATGGTGTCTCATTCGGTGAAAACGATGGTACTGCTGTAACCAAATTTTACCATATCTGCTAAGTTACTCCTGTAGTCTTATTAAGAGTCATTTTTCTCTTGTTGATGCATTGAATTTGCTGCTAGGAGTTACAGCTGTTCCTTTTCTTAAACTACAATGAGGTGAAATTTGAAAAGGAAAGTAGTAATCAGCTCTAGGATCTGGTATACTCTCTCCTCCACAGTATAGGTTCATTTTGCTGTAATGTGTTGTTTCAGAAGCCAGCTATTTCAAGTAGTGCTTCTCTAGAATATATTATTATTTTGAAAAATTCGGATTTTCCCTCCTTCCTATAGAAATTAAGCCATGACTAAACTTGGTAGTTTACCTGT
The DNA here is from genome assembly GCA_032594955.1 of Panicum miliaceum. Lineage (NCBI taxonomy): Eukaryota > Viridiplantae > Streptophyta > Magnoliopsida > Poales > Poaceae > Panicum > Panicum miliaceum. Next base: position 42,688,307 of record CM064059.1, read on the forward strand.
TGTTTATTTCTAAATTATGATATCCTGTGAGTTCTAAATGGTGTCTAAATTTAGTGGTTTACCTAGTGTTTCTTTCTGCCTTTATCCATGCTTTCATATTTGATTAGATCATTAGAGTAATTCAATTAATACGCTAACAGCTTGCTCATCCTATTATTTTTTTCTTAAATATTAGTCTTCCCTTTTGCAGCACTGCACTGGAATTCCTTAGGGGCAATGATTTTTTGTTCTGTAGACTGTAACGAGGCATAATGGAGAGTGATTTGACTTTTAGTTTGGTAATCTGTTTTTTTTGTCATTGGTAGAAGTATGCAGACATAATATGGTGTGCCACGTTCCCTAGTCCTAAAAAGGGAAATAAATGAGTCAAACAAATCTGTAGAAACATAATGTGCCTTTATTCTTATGAGCTTACTAAAGATGTGGTGGATTGACAGTCCAACAAGTCACCAACCATAGTTTCTGCCCATAGTTTTCTTTACAAGAATCCTGCCCATAGTTTCCTTGGTTCACTTTCACTATGTACTATGCGGTTTCTTTTATGCGAAGCGTCTCGATAACAACTTATCTGCCAGACTGCCACAAGCTGGACTCTTCTTTTTCTAAGGGACCAGGAAATTTTACATATGCTATGTGAACGTTGGGCCCAGCAAAATTATAGTAGTTATGTGTGTCTTTAGCCCAAAGGAAAAGGATGATGGGTGCTTATCCTTAAACTTGTCTGATGTCCATGTTATTGCAACTTCACAATCCAGTTCCTTTATTTTCATTTGCTCTCTCTTCTGTTGATTCAATCTATTTTCGACTTTCTCTTTTTCTAACTTGATTATGGATGGTATTTTGCCACTGCGCTCATGTTCTATCCTTTTCTCTTCTGAGAGGAGGCTCATGTTCTGTCTTGATTTTACCTCACTTCATGTTCCGAGAGTATCAAACAGAATATCTATTCACTCCATATTTTGATTTGACTTTTTGTTTCATTCTTTTTTGGTGCACTTGGCTGGGCTTTCTTCAAGGGCAGCATTGGCACGAACCCAACACATATAATTTTGTTCGTAACATGTTGTATGCATATCTATAAGACAACAGGCTACACTTTAGATACTTTCTTCTCCAGGATTGATCAAATGAAACTGAAATGGGAAAATGAGAGGCCACTGCTTCACTTTGATCCAGCAATTATTTCTGGATTATACAAAGTAGTTGGTAGTGGAGCTAAATAAAGCTTGAGAATGACAGATCTGCCCATTGTATCCTCTAGATAAAAGTAAAGAGGTCTAGCATATTGTGTCATTTTTCAATTTGTATCACTCCAAAAGAATAACTTTTATTGAACTGCTACTAGAACTTTTCTTTTGGCAGTGTTACGTGCATGATAATGCATATTATCGAAAGTAATGCAGTTGGCTAGCTAGTTCTGTAATTTAATTTAAGCCTTTAATAGAAAGGATCATTAAGGGTTTCTTAAAAATCTTGAGACTATATGGTACATGTAAGTATGTAACTGGATAATTTGTCGCACTCTGGATTGAAGTACTGAAGCTGGCAACCAAAATTGATAGCTTGGTTTCGAGTACCTTCTGTACATCAACTTCTTTTGGCCAAGCCACAAATTTGTTGGTCCACTAGACAAGCTTGTGATGAGAGTGGTCACACCATACACGCCTTGCGTCTTATCTTATATTCATATGCAAGGACACATATGGTATAACTTAGTTGGGAATACAAAACAAAGATGAATAATCATACTAGAACTTATTTTGTTCTCTATTTGTGGCAAAAGAAGGTAAAAAAACGCTTAGATAAAAATTAAATTACCCTTGATGTCAGTAAGTTTGTGCCTAGATAGTTCTGTTTCAGTTTGCATTTTTCTTGTGAATCTTTCTTTAAACCATGATAGACTGAACCTGGAAGGGTCCATTGCACTTGTTTTTACCTGCTCTCCTGATTCCAATGTAATAGGGACATATTGGCCAGATTAATGGTTGATGTGTTGTTCACCTAAAGAGAGGCCACCAATCATAAGGCGAAAGATGGTATACTTTAACTGAAAAATGCTGTGCTCTATAGTGGCAGCACTGATTTGAACCCTTTTATTGCTTCCTGGGGCTCTGAAAATGATGGGCTATTTGGCTTTTCCTAACCTATCTGAAGCTGTGCTTGCACGATCCAAATTTTATTTTGGCAAGATAGCTATAGTCAAGTTTTAAGTGATGTTTTGGATTCACTTCCATAGATCTTTTGACATTGCTTTCCTGTACGTCGTTGGCATAGACCAAACAACCAGAAAAATCTCCTTGAATTGTTGTTTTAAGCAAACGTCGATTGCATACCACTGTTCGTCATGATCACTAAAACTTGTCTTGACATGTAAATGATTCAGAATGCACGTAAGTGCCTATCCAGCCTAGTAAGAAGAACTGAAGTTGTGATGTTTGTAAAGTATGGCCACGTGTTTGCTCTTAGCCAGCAAAGTGATGATTATTCGCTGCCCCTCTTCCAGTTCACACCCCAGGCCTAGACAAAAGCTTTCATGGGAGGGCCTGCTCAAAAGGTGCAGCACGTTGGCCGTTATTTACACAGGTTCAAATGTCGTTTGCTCAAACAAATGTCTATTCAGGTAATTGCAGTAAGTCGCTTGTTGTTTTATCACTTTGGCTCTTCCGAGTTAGGATTATTTTCACTCGTTCAAATTTTATTCAGCTGATGTAGCTTCGGTGAGATCTGTCTCCATCTTATCTCTACTACTAAAAAAAGCACGTAGTGTCAGCGTCGCTCCCCTGGCTCTGCCTCGCCGCCGCCCCCTACCGCGTAAAAAAAAAAAAAAAAAAAAAGCACACCAGCGCTCCCCCTCGCGCTTCGCTCTCGCCTCCCCCCGCGCTCGGCTCCGGCGGCCGAGGCCCGACCCGCAGCGCCCTCTCTCTCTCTCTCCCGCTCGCCATCGTCGCCCTCTCTCCCCCCTCGCTGCTGCCATCGCCGCCTCTGCAGGCATCACCGCACGGGGTTGAGCATCTCCACCGCACGGGAAATCCCCAAATCCCCGAAATAAGAGCGCTCGATTAATCTCAGCATCGATTAATAATCCATGAGAAATCCCCGAAATCCACGAAGAATCAACTCGTCAACTCGGTAGCAAAGAAATTCCCCGAAAATCCCCCAAATCCTACCTACGCCGCCGCCGCCGCCAGCCTTCGCGCAGCAGCGCCCCTGCCCCTGGAGCCTCTCTCGGCGACTGGGAAGTAGGGCTCGTAGGGCCTGACCTCGGCGGCGTCGCACCAGGCGAAGGCCTTATCGCCGAAGTAAAAGAGGAGGAGCTGGGCGTGGTGGCCGGTGCCGTTGACGCCGGCGGAGTAGACAGGCCGGGCCATGCGGCGTTGTTGCTCGGAGGCGGATCCCGAAGCGGCAGCGGGAGCACAGGACCGTGCGAGGTGGCCGGCAGCGTCTAGCGGAGAGAGCGCGAGATGGAGGCGACGCCTCCAGCGACGAGGAGTGTGAGGTGGGGGCGGATGCAATTGACGGCGGGAGCGCGCGGACCGGCCTCACCTAGCTGCAGTGGATCCATCTTGCGGCTGGCGGCAGCGCCGGTGGAGCAGCAGCAGCGCATGGCCAGCGGCGGAGACGCGGCAGGCGGCAGCGGCAGCAGCGCATGGCAGAGCAGCAGCGCAGCAGCGTGGTGAACGGATGAGGAAGAGAAGAAAACGTTAAAAAAAAGAAGGGAGAAAAAAGAAAAGGAAGGGGAAAAAAGAAGTGAGAGAAAAAGATTAATTACATTCATTAATAATTTTATTTCATATATGAATTATATTATAGACTGAGGAAAAAACAAAATTATATGTACAACCAAGTATGGGGATATTGGATATTTAACATGTTTCATTCATTTCCTAATGAACATAGAAATTATTCCGGCAAATGTTTTACGAACCGCTTCTCAGCCACGGCCGGAACCGTTTCAACCAAAGTCGGAGCCGTACCGAACTGATCTTAAGAAAGGAAAGAACTGATCTTAAGAAAGGAAAGGACGTGTCGTTCTGTACTGTGATTAATTTTGAGATGTTGTGACATGTTTGAGTAGACTCATCTTGTTAAATACTATTTGCAGAATACTAAGAATATGGAAAAATCTGATGAATTAAGAGGAAATTAAATATTGGTATCAGCTAGGAAGTAGTCATTTACTCAATTAAACAGTACTAAAAATGTGGGTGCTACATATCTTAGTATGCATTACTCAACTCTTGAAACTACACCAACATGGACTTATGCTACAAGGTGATATTTTCTGATTAACATCATCACATGATATTTGGATTTGCATACATGGTCTTGGATAGAGCCAATGAAACTTCGTAGTTAAACATTTCTATCAGAAATGCTATCGTTTTTTTTCATTGGTATCTTCTCCAGTGTGCAATTTTTTTATTGAAATTTCTTTTGATAATGTTGAGTTGATTCATTTTGTGTGTCATGTTTGGAGGTTGTGCCGGTTGCTATTGCCACAAGGTATAACCATGAAGATTTTGGAAAAGAAGGCATGACGTTTTAGAAAATAAATTTTTATATATGTCTTAATCAATAAGTATGGGTTCCTAACAGTTGGACTAGGAATAAGCAGATTCTCTATGGTTCAATTAACGAGTTCAGTAATGGAATATAAGTTTAAAATTTTGGACTTTGAAAGTTTTCATGTGCTTTTTCTTTTAGTTCGTTCAAGGTTGATGGTTGTGTATCGGTTCAAAACAACATATTGCTAGATTTTAATGCCTGATGATCATAAAATACTATACTTTTTTATGCTTTTATCTTGATAGAAAAACTCAACACAAGCGAATAGATCTAGTCCTCGGTAAAAAAAAGAATGAAGAAAGGAGTACGTGTACGTCTCTTTCTGTGTAAAGGTGACAAGGACCACAAATGCACTAGGGATTGAGCATACACAGAAGAGGACAATCAATTCCAGTCGCTTCAGCCAACGATTGATGCTTCCACATGAAGACCTGGCGAATTGCTCCTCCCTCAAAATTTCAAAAGAAACATGTATGTGACCCCCTTCACTTTCGAAACGGCTCAAGGTCGGCTCAACCAGGAAAATACAGTCGACGGGGAAAGGCCAGGGGGCAGGATAGGAATCTCACACCTGGGTTTGAAAGTTCTAGCTTAAAAAGAACTGTAATCTTAAGAAACTGTAGTTTAGAAACCAAGGATATGCGACAACCAAGATTTTAAAAAAGGAGGTTTTGAGCAGAGAACTCTAAAAAGGGCTACAACTACTTAAGCTACCATGGGTTCAAAAATATATTATATTTAAAAATGTAAGACATTTTAATTTTATCATAAGTTAAACTCCTCTAACATCGTTTATCGAAAATGCACCAACACCTATGATATCAAATTAGTTTAATTAAGTACAATCATAAAATAGGTTTCAATACCACATTTATTTGATATTATAGAACATAACATATTTTCCTATAAACTTGGTCAAAATTAAAGAAGATTGATTTAGAACAAAAACTAAATGTCTAACATTTTGGAACGGAAGTTTTTTACATTCAAAATCTTATAGATTTCGTAAACCAAAGTATTTTGCAAATCTGTCTTACATGGTCAACAATACTTAACAATATTGATTTTTCACGGTCTCTTAACTTCAATTTTGACGGTTATTTTATAAATAAAATATGCTTCCTCCCTGTCAATTTTAGTTGATGTTTCATATGATTGAGGGAGTTGTGAAGATTTCTAATAGATGTATTGGACTGAAAGTAATTTTGAAGACAAAATATACCTACATGTTTTATTTTTGCTTCTAAAACTAAACTTTTGAAAGCAATATACACAAAGTACGTGTGACTTTGTGAGCATAGAAGAAACATTTTTTCTAATATACTACTTCAAAAGTACTTTGCGTCTAGACCGATGAGGCACAATCAGGGATGTACCGTTGCAGCCTAGTTATGAAAATGTACTCTCGGATATCATAAAAAATTCAATGTAAAACTCCCGTAAAAATTCCTACGTTCGAAATGAGGGGAATATGAGATCACTTGAGAAACCAGGCGCATCAAAACAAACAGCTGCAGCATCCAGCCATTCGTCGCAGTCCAGCTAGGAGAGAGATCACCTGTGGATCGCTCCTTCTGGAGAGGCTTTTGGGTGGCGAGATAAGGATCAGCACAACCCGCACGTACGGCTGCTGCAGCAGCTAGGACCCCCAGGCCCCAAGCCCAGAGTTCCTTTTAATCCCAGGCCAGGCTCCCCACTCGCAGCCACAGGCGATAGGGAGAGACGACGCCACAAGAAAACAACAAGAAATCCGCCGCGGAGTTCCAGATTAAAATAAGGTTCGTCCTCTTGCTCCCTGATGTCACACGCGCTGCCTCTCTCCGATTCCTTTTCCCTTTCCTGCAAAATTTATGCTCAAGCTCACCCTGCTCTAGCGAGAGCATATGCGCGTATATAAAGGGCTCTCATGCCTGCTTGCTTCCGGCTTCCCCTGGCCTGGCTTCCTTTTTTATTCTTCTGCGCTGTTCTCTTGTGAGGAGGAGAGGGAAGAGGGCTGCGCTGGGCAGCAAATGCTTAGCTCAGGTAGGGTTCTTGGGGCCTGGGTTCGTCTTGCTCTGTTGCTGTTCCCGTGCCGTGATCTTGGGAGCGGTTCTTGATCTGGGGCGCGAGAACCGAGAAGAACTCACAATTGCGTTTTTGCTTATTGCTGCATTGTTGCATATATAAACCCTGTCGTAAACTGCTGGGAGACTGGAGATAATGCTGTCGGATGAGCGTATCTTTAGTTCTTTACTCGATTTGATGTTGCTCTGGCGATATTTTTTGGGGAGATTTCTCGTTCTTGTATCAGCTCGATCCATCCATCTGTGCTCATTTTCTTTCAGCAACGGCTGTTGCAGGTTCTCAGTGTTTCTCATTTTACCTTCGTTTCCTCACTCGTCAGTAGTAAAGTGAATGGAATTTTATTGGCTCACGGGTTCTCATCTTTTGGGCGCTACCCTTTTGGATGCTTTTGTTGTGTGATTCCGAGAACAAAAAGTTTGGAATCTTTGAATTGGTTTCGGCCCAAATGATGGCTGCTAAGCTTGCACTGTCAGCTTCTTCCCTTTCCCTTCCTCTGCTCCCTGTCTTTCCATTCCGGTGCTGCTCTGCTTTTTACCTTCACTGCCTTTGAAACGATAAAGCAGATGGTCTTTTGACATGCCATTTTTCTGTTGCTCAGATGAGAGTATTAATGATTTTGTGCTATTACTAGATCTGCCTTCTTATTTTTTTATTTGTTTTATTTATGTATTTTAAAATTTTTCCAGAGAATCCATCCTCGTAGCAAGACTTTAAGCAGCATAATATGTTTAGCCTACAAGTGGTATGATGACTATGAGTTGTTGTACTACTTACTGGTTCTGCATTTGTCTCCGCCATGCCGAATTGTTCATTTTACTGAACTGGAGTATGATTTTTTGCTTGAGATATTTCAACAACGTATTGGGATTTTCAGTTTTGAGACACAGAGGAGTACTGTCCCTTATATAGATGGTCATAATTAGGCAGTTCTTTGTAGCCAAACAGCTGGAAGCTATAGTTCCAATAACCTAAAATTTGATAGCCTAACTCTCCCACATCTATCTTCTCTTTACTAGCAGTTTACTAAAAGATCTTCTCAGCTTCCATATCAGTTGTTTAGTAGTGTTATATACGTTGCACACACCATTTCTTTTCTCAATCCATACAAATATGATTTTTTTTTTCTGTATTTCTATGCATGGTAGAACTGTTGTTGGCTGATGTTTTATATTAAGCAATATAACCGCACATAATGAAAACGTCTGCTTGAACCAGTACATAAGGCAGCTCTTTATTTTCTTTACAGATTTTGAACAAGTTCTTCATTTCAGACGTTTTAAAAGTCAGTTGGACATGGCCTTCTGGAATTCCTTTCTAAACTTTGCTATCCTGCTCTTCTTCAATAGGTGTGTTAGATTGGAAGCTGGAACGATAACTTGCTTTAAGTTTCAAGAGCAAACAAACACATGGAGAGGGAAATCATGGCCTCCTATGAAACCAAGAAAAACTGTGAAATTAGGGTATTTGAGAGTTCAGACGAGATGGCAACAGACCTGGCAGAGTTTATTTCACAAGTTTCGGAAATTTCTGTTAAGGAAAGAGGATACTTTGCTATTGCTCTCTCTGGAGGGCCTCTTACCAGACATATGCGGTAATGCTGTATACACATCATTTTTCACATTAACTAACATATCGGTTTTCTGTTTTCAGAGGAAGCAACAAATCTATAACTCTGTATGTATATTCATGTATCTGTGTCTGAAGTCTCAACTGCTTTTTTCTTAAAAAGGAAGCTCTGTGAAGCACCATACAACAAGACCCTTGATTGGTCTAAATGGTACGTCTTCTGGGCTGAAGAACGTGCAGTAGCAAAGAACCATGCAGAGAGTAACTACAAATTAACAAAGGACGAATTTCTCTCCAAGGTATATCACCTAAGTATACGGCGTTCACTTATTTTTCACGCATTGAATTTACAAATCACAGCAATTTTATTTCGCAGAGCTCATCTATGTAGCAACTTTCATTCTCTTATCTTTTACTTCAATTGATCTTGCTTTGCTTCCAACACAACCATATCAAATTATTTATGAGTTCTTGTTGGAGAAGATTGTTTCTAACATGGGTAATATATTAGTAAAGTCAACAGCTTTGGTTAGTTTCACAGATACAGCTGACAGACAGAAGTTGGGTAGGTTTTGAACTTTCCATCAAGTCCTATTCATGGATTAAATATGTCTGAATTATGCCCCTCCATGATTAGGAGGAATACCATTTTTTTCAGTCCTGGTCGTCATAAATAATATAAAAAAATAACAAACGTCCAGTCCAAGAATTTTTTAGTTTGTTGTTTTCGATTTTGGTGACCAGAGGTTGTAAATTTACTTGAAGATGCTTTTGGTGCCTATTTGGCTATTTGTTGATAGGGAATGATGTGATTTCTTAAATAACAGAAAGGAACTGTTTGCAATACTAATCTAATTATGAAGAAAATGCAGGTTAATATAACAATAGCACAATACTAATATGACATTTAAAGGCGATGCTGATATTTCTGTTTTTTTATCTTAAAATATATACCTATTTAATTTTATCTGGTACTAGTACGTGCTAAGGTGTAGATATTCATAAATTAACAGATATGGTTTAACAATGGGTACACATTTGAGGCTGAGTTTAAATTGAAAGTGACATGGTAAAATGTTAGCCTAGTATACTTTGTCTAGTTGCCAGTAGGAAGCAGGAAATTGTCTGCAACAGTAATTTGTTCTTCAGACTAAGATCTGGTAGGGGACCATTCCTGTTAAGTTTTAATATGAAAATGCTTGGCCTCAGATTCAACTTTGTTCTGAACCAAGTAACTTATCTTTCGTCTTTCTCACATCCATTTTTAGTTGCATCACCAAAACGATGTTAATCATTGTGCTTAGATCTGGTTCTACAATCTGTTTATAAATATAGCTACAACGTTCTGTAAGTTAAAACGTAGCTATTTAATTACCTATTTTTTTTCTACAATATTAGGGTTGTAGATCCTGTTCATTGGTCAGCTTATTTGTTGATGTATCATGGAAGCTGTTCTTTGTCTGACTTATGGTTTTGTTTGACTTATGATGTGGCCTACTCTGTAGTCTGTACAGCTCATGCGAAATCCTTTTCTGAATAATTAAGCTGCATTAAGGTTTCCTACCTACTGATTGTTCCAACTACTCTCGGAGTGCCAGCTGCTTACCACATCTTCACATATCTCTCAACCCCGCAAAAAATTCTCCACGCATCTTTTTATTGTTATGCCCAACAATTGTTATCAGGTTTAAAGCTTATCCATATGGCCACAGTTTATCAGGATAGGATTGTTGTTTGTCAGTGGATATCATATAGGACTAGCATGATAGTGAACTCGAGGAGCTTACATCAAATTTTGGATTACCTTTTTTACTTGAAAAAAATTTGCTTTTCAGCCTGATCTGATCACACTTTGCCGCTCATAGGTCTTGGATATGAATGGCTGGTTAAAATAGGCACATGTGTATTAAAGCCTTTTTTTCTGAGAACATGCAGGAGGGCATATTAAAGCCTTTAGAATATGGATGCTACAAGTGGGTGTGTAAACTGTAAACAACTAGCGATGTTTCACTGAACATCTCTACTGTCGTATTGAAATAATATTCATTATTTATCCACCTTTCTGACTGCATTTACATCTAGTATATGGATCCTGTATATCTGTTTGTTTTGTTTAGCTCACGTCCACAAGCATTTGTTGTAGGTTCGTAAAGCATGGCTTGGATTGTTTTCTCGTAAGACTGTTATGAACCATTACAGCTTATCTGCTCCCCCTTTCCACTGGGTTAACCATGAGGCACATCTGAATGACTTGTAGGTGCCTATTCTTAATGGTCATGTCTACTCCATCAACGACAACGCAACGGTGGAAGAGGCAGCAACTGACTATGAATTTGTCATCAGGCAGCTGGTCAAGATTCGAACAGTTGGAGTCTCAGAGAGCAACGACTGCCCCAAATTTGACCTCATTCTTCTGAACATTGGTCCTGATGGTCATGTAGCCTCATTGTTCCCCAACCATCCTGCTCTTGAGCTGAAAGATGACTGGGTCACCTACATCACCGACTCTCCAGAGCCTCCACCTGAGAGGATTACCTTCACTCTTCCCGTGATAAACTCGGCATCGCACATCGCCATTGTTGCCACTGGAGAAGACAAGGCGAAAGCTGTCTCTTTTGCCATTTCTGACTGTAACGAAGGCCTAGGTGCGACATCAGTACCTGCTAGAATGGTTCAGCCAACGGACGGGAAGTTGGTATGGTTTCTGGATGAAGCGGCTGCCTCATCTCTTGAGGCTGGGAATGATGCTTACGACTTACGAGCACCAGTACTGAGAGTCTGAGACAAGCGTTGAAGCTGGACATCCCTTTTTGCTGTGAATGAAGAATTGTTCATGTAGTTGATGGGTTTGGATGGAAGAAGTTTTTGGGGAGGGCTTTTCTGAGAAATCGCAAAATTTCCATGTCTTGTGCTATTGGATTTTGGCCAAGAACGATGCAGCATGTACTTTTATGCCGAGAACTGAAGTACCAGAGTAGCTAAGTTCTTCTTTCAAGGAAAAAGAGTAGCTAAGTTCGACTGTTGGTCATATGATACTGTTTAGTGTGCCATCAGTTTTTATCTCAGTTGAAATTAGATTCCTTTTTGTGCTATTTTCTAGCAGGTAGCAGTATTTTTGCTGGACACGTCGCCATGTCGGAACCCTGAACCCAGATGCATGTCAATTAAGTTGTCCTCTGGCTTCAGTTTTAGCGCCCTCGATTTATTAACATGCGAGTATTTAGGAGGTGCTGTGTATGTTACATACTTCATGTTGTAAACGGGCCACAATAAATCTTACAGGTTTCTCCATGGGCCATGGGCCATGGGCTGGCATAGGCCGAAATAGAGAAATAGCTAATCCAGGCCCACAAATTACATAGCACGGTTCATTTGTTTGAGTTTTTTTTAGTATTTTATTATTTAACTTTGATTTATCCGAAGCTCCTCTAATCTTCTGAAGAGTACCTTACCGGCAGTGTTTAATAGTAAAGTCACCATTTGTGATTGTGTTGTACGGAGGATGTATCGAGCATTGGGTTTTGGATCTGGGCGCGAATGATCACTTTTGAGAATTGAGCTGTACATTTTGTTCTCGCCTCTATCTAGAAAAAAAAACTAGGGGGATATGTGTTTTATTAGTTAACTGATTTTTTTCTCTTTGCTATCCAAATTTATTTTACTCATTAATTGTGATTTCCTCGGCAATGCTTGCCTAGGCTACCTAGGTAAAGCCAAGCTATTTGAAATCCCACAAAAACATTATATGCTGCTATTTCAATGAACAAGTCTATCCTTTTTCTATACTACATACTTCATGTTCAAACATATAAGGCATATTATATTTTAAAGAAAAAAAGTATTGTCAAACTATAAGTGTGCCCGTTTATATCACTTCATAATTAGATTTAACTAGTCTAGCAACACGTGCTCCTAAATTAATATAAAAATAAAACTTGTAGCTAATAATTATAATTATAATTATATCTCACATCATCTTTTATCTATTAAATATTCTAATACATACTCTAAAATACATATTTATCATTATTTAGTTGCAATAGATTTCATTTTGCATCACACCTCCATGTGTGTTTGATATATATTTAATTAAATCATTTATTTGTGAATTGGTATTCTTATCTCTTTCGTCATACATGAATACATGGTGACACATATCATGGGTAGTATTTTTATATAAATAATAACAAAAATAATATATTAATAGATAGAAATAATAATTTAAAATTTTATATTGGTGCATTTTATTATTTTATTATAATTATTAATTTAGATTTGGATTTAGGGGTTACTTTAACTTTTAATAATAATATAATTTGATAATTTATATGCAAATTTAGGAGGTTATTTGCATTATTTTTATAGTGGCATAGGTGAGTAATTTATACAATATTAGGGAGTTACTTTAAATTTTTTATAATGACAGAGGTGGGTAATTTAGATACATGTTTAGGGGTTACTTTAGTCTATTTTTATAATGGTAGAGGTGGATAATTTATTAGGGAAGATAATAGATCCAAAAACTATTATGATTAGAGTTATCGGATTGATGACAGTATATTTCTGATTTTTGTGAAAATTTTTAGAATTTCTCTATTTTTTAGAGTCTGCACGTAGAATCATAGGTGGCTTCACGTGGAGGCTTCTTTGAAGCCTCCAATAGTAATAGTATGATACTTTAAAATACTTTCAAACCATATTGATTTAGTAGATATAAATGGTATATCGTAAGAGAAAATAACGGTGAAAAATGACGCAACCAAAATAACATTACAGAACATCCGGGTTGAAATACGTACGGTAGCCATGAACAAGTAACACACTTTTATAGGAAAAGAATTTATCACTTGTCAGTATGATTTAAAAAATAATTCTAAAAATATTTATATCAAAATGAATCAAATAATGGAAGATATTTTTTGACAACTAAAAGTATATGGAAAATGGAAGAACATAAAGCAAGACAATACACTATACGCCAAGTGCAGTATATTCTTACGTACCCCCAGAAGAAAAGCAACCAAGATGAAAAGATGATCACTCGGTCTCTCTCCTCGCACCAGTTCCCAAACCCACGGCCGGAGACCCCGGAGCACGGGAGCGGTACTCTACTCGAAAGTTGAAGCACCTTCTCTCTCCTCTCCTCTTCCTCTCTCTCTCTCTCTGCTTGCATTGCTGCAGCCTTTCAGCTTTTGCTTGTCTCTCTCCGACTCCTCGCAGGCGCTGCTGACACGCTTTCCTAAGCGCCCTGCTCTCTCTCGCTTTCTCGCACCAATGAGAAAACTGACCAAGAAGAGGAAGAGGAAGTAAATGCGAGGGAAGGAGGGGAGGAAAGGGGGAGGTTGCGGAAGGCAGGGACAGGGAGCGGTTCTTTCTTCTTTGTGCTCTACTGTGGGAGCCATGGCGAGGCAGCTCCAGCTCCTCGGCGCCGCCATTGCTCTGTTCGCCGGCTTCTCTTCCGTGGCTCCTTTGGCAGGTCAGTGACTCGGTGCTTCACCGGCTGATACTCCAATCCTAGCAAAATGTAGTGAAATTTCTGCTCTGCTGGTGCGGGGATACTTAGTGCGCGTGATTACCTTTGTTTTATTGTTGGATTTCCCAAATATTTGTACGATTCCGGTCAGTTCTTGGTCTTTAGGGTTTATGGTAGTCTCATGATTCATGGAGTATGGAGAGAACTTTATATTCCTTTGTTCGCTTTCTGAGAGCTTTCCGCTCAGAATTTCCTTCCAAGTGCGAACAATTTGTCTTGATAAGAGTTGAGACTTGACAGGCCTAAATGCCGTCACTTGAAGCTAGTACTCCGTATTTTGGTTCATAACAATTAAGGAGGTTACATTTCTGAAGCTGGCACCGCCAAGGTTTGATTTTTTTTCAAGTACTTAAACATGTGGCCGCGAGCCCGGGATAGAGCTTTCTTTACTGTTCCATTACCAGCCAAGCTAAACAGGAATCCCGTCTGGGCACCTGTATCACCATCTCTTAAAGGACGTTAAAAGTTCCATCCCCTTTGGGCACTCAAGCAGCATTTACTACACACCAATGATGCCCTTAGATCATACACTGATTTGAGCATTCCAATTTCAGATAGCTAGTTTGATGTCAAGGGGGACCATTTCTGTGTCCTCTGAATACTTGCAAGTTCAGGAAAAATATTGCTCTAGAGTTCTTCGTCGTTAGATAGCTCCGGTGATTGTGGTTATTAAACTCTGCAAAAGTTAAATGTGGTTCTTATATTCTCATCCAGAGGTCGATGTTGTTATTTTCAGTGCAATAGATAGTGTTGTTTCACCTGTTTAGTTTTCTCTGGTAACTAGTAGTATACATGGATCATTGTTGTGCCAGTTTTCACCTTTTCTATTGTACAAATCAGGTACATGCTGATCTTCAAGGGGGAGAAGAAAGATCATAGCTTGGTATTCAAGATCTGAAACTTTCCTGACTCTTTGCTTTATTTTTCTGCAGAAGCATATGATCCTCTTGATCCAACTGGGAATATCACAATCAAATGGGATATCATGCAGTGGACTTCAGATGGCTATGTTGTAAGTACACTGTCATAGTATCAATGCTTGAGGAAGATGAGATGGAAGGCTCAGAAATTGGTTCTTTCTGAATGTCAAGTCAATTTATCACATAAGCTTTATGCATTCGAGTTCTGTCTGGCATTAACTGAGCAACAAACGACTCACTATTTATGCCTACTGCTTATTTCTACTAAAATTGTTACATCATATTAAACTCTAATCTTACCAAATGCCTGAAAGTGTTCTAGTTTCATACTCACAGTAGGTGTGACCGATATTTTGGACGTCATCTTATTATAGGTGAAATACATAATTTTTTTATCTCTTTTGTGCTGTTGATATCGTGTAAAAATATGCTCTGCAGGCTGTTGTTTCCATATACAATTACCAAAAATACCGACATATCCAAGCACCCGGGTGGAATCTTGGATGGGTGTGGGCAAAGAAGGAGATCATCTGGGCAATGGTTGGTGGGCAGGCCACAGAGCAAGGGGATTGTTCTCAATTCAAAGTCAATATACCACATTGCTGCAAGAGGGAACCAACAATTGTTGACTTGCTTCCTGGAACACCTTACAACATGCAAATTGCAAATTGTTGCAAAGGAGGAGTTCTTAACTCATGGGTGCAAGATCCAGTCAGTGCTGTAGCGTCATTTCAGATCAGTGTTGGCCGATCTGGAACTACCAACTATACAGTGAAAGCGCCATTAAACTTCACTCTGAAGGCTCCAGGACCAGGATACAGTTGTGGAGTTGCTCATGAGGTTAAGCCTCCTACAAAGTTCATTTCTCAGGATGGAAGGAGAACAACTCAAGCTCATGGTAAGTTGTTCCAGCATTCTTCTTTTAGTCAGAAAAAAGTTTATTATGTTGTATGATAAAATATCTCTGGCCAATGGCTTATGGTCAGGTTTGAATAGTAGTGAACAACTGTTTTCTTCTTGCAGTGACATGGAACGTGACATGTACGTATTCACAATTTGTTGCTCAGCGGGCTCCAACTTGTTGTGTTTCTCTCTCATCGTTCTACAATGAAACGATAGTTAACTGCCCAAAATGTTCATGTGGTTGTCAGGATAATATAACAGGACCAGGGAGTTGTGTGGAGTAAGTACTATCCCTTCACGAAGTCTCTTAGACACCATAAACATTTTGCACTTAACTCTCTTTGTATGTATGCACTACATTTTGTAGGGGTAATTCACCTTATTTGGCTTCTGTCTTGAATGGACTGGGCAAGAGCAGCATGGCTCCTTTAGTACAATGCACGCCCCATATGTGCCCAATAAGAGTGCATTGGCATGTGAAGCTCAACTACAGGGAATACTGGAGGGTGAAGATCACGGTTACAAATTGGAATTACAGGATGAACTACTCACAGTGGAACTTGGTAGTTCAACATCCAAATTTTGATAAAGTCACTACTATTTTCAGCTTCAACTACAAGTCTCTGAGCCCCTATGGAGTAATAAGTTGGTATTCTTGCACATTCCTGATCATTTTTGTCAATTCAATCTTCAATGTTTTAGCTAATAACCGGTATTTTGCTGCAGATGATACTGGAATGTTGTGGGGTATCAAGTACTACAATGACCTGCTCATGGTGGCTGGGCCAGATGGAAATGTGCAATCTGAGCTTCTGTTCCGGAAGGACCCCTCGTCGTTCACTTTCGAGAAAGGCTGGGCATTTCCAAGGCGGATATACTTCAATGGTGACAGCTGCGTCATGCCTCCACCAGATGTGTACCCATGGCTACCGAACTCTTCACCTGTACTGAAGGCATCATCCCTTGTTCGGCCCATCGCGATTTGGACAGCGTTGCTGTTCTTATGGCTTCGTATGTAGTGACTATGGAAGGATCAGCTAACGTTTAGGCAACTGCCAGAACTGGTGATCGTTGCATTGGACATTGGTCAGCTGACACATGCTGAGTTTCTTGCAAGATTGGGTGGTAATCTTGCACATTGGAAGGATGATTCTGATCTGCTTTGATTAGGATGTGAACTTGTGATCCTGCAAGCTAGCTGTAGATTCACATTTTGTATATTCTACTAGTTCTGAAGATTAGTTAACGCGGCCTGAACATTATCTCCCAAGTGAAACCTTGTGTATGTGACTGAGCATTTATCATATTGTTTCTGTCAGAAAAGCATTGCCAATGTTCAGCAAGTCGATTCATATATTCGAACAAATAATAATCTGCATTCTGTGTACATGACGAAATCACAGGAAAAACTTGTGCTCTATGTATTATCATTTGTACTCAAGCTGTCTAAAAAGTCATTGGAGACTCAAAAGTGCCAGGATCTCTGTCAGCTTGATTGGTCGGTCGGTTGTACACGGAGATCCCACCTGCAGCTGCACAGGTAACACACATGACATTGCTAAGCGTTTCAGTCTCCAGAGCGCCAAACTCAACTGCCTACTCTGCTCCCTGGCTGCCCATCGCAGGGGATGGAAAACGAGAAAGGAAGTGGAAGCCTTCATCATCATATCGATGAATCGATCACGCCACCAGGAGCAGCGCCAGCAGGAACGCCGAGGCCGCGGCGGCGGCGATCGCCGGCGCCGCGACCGGGGCGGAGTTCGGCAGGTAGGGGTACGAGTCCGGCGGCGGCATCTTGCACTCGTCGCCGTTGAAGTAGATCTTCCGCGGGAACGCCCAGCCCTGGCTGAAGGTGAAGGTGCTGGCGTCCTTGCGCATGAGCACCTCCGACTGGACGTTGCCGAAGGGCCCGGCCTCCATGAGCAGGTCATTGTAGAACTTGAGCCCGTAGAACATGCCGGTGTCGTTGATGGCGCCGTAGGGGAGCAGTGGCTTGTACTGGAAGCTGAAGACCTCGGTGACGTTGTCCAGGTTGGGGTGCTGCGCCACCAGCGTCCACTGCGTGTAGTTCATCCGGTAGTTGAAGTTGGTGATGGCGATCTTGGCGCGCCAGTAGTCCTTGTAGTTGAGCTTGACGTGCCAGTGGACGCGGATCGGGCACATGTGCGGCGTGCACTGGAGCAGCGCCTGGCCGTCCTTGCGCGGCGTGTTGACGCCGGGGGAGAGCGCCCGCTTGGAGTCGCCGGCGATGCAGCCGCCGGGGGAGTGTCCGCCGTGGCCGCAGCCGCAGGCGCAGCGGGCACAGGGCACGATGGTGCTGTTGTAGAAGGAGGAGAAGGAGACGCAGCAGGAGGGGTACTTGGAGGCCAGCTGCTGCGAGTAGGTGCAGGTGACCGTCCACGTCATGAGCGCCTGCGTCTTGCGGCGGCGGTCGGGGGTGAAGTAGACGGTGGAGGGGACGATCCTGGCGGGGCCGCAGGTGTAGCCGGGCCCGGGGCCCTGGAGGGTGAAGTTCTTGGGGAGCTTGACCGTCTTGTTGGTGGTGCCGGCGAGGCCGACGGAGACCTGGAAGGCGGAGACGGAGCCGGCGGGGTCCTGGCCGTAGGCGGAGACGACGCCGGCCTTGCAGCAGTTGGCGATCTGCTGGTTGTAGGGGACGCCCGGGAGGAGGTCGACGACGGCGGGGGTGCGCTTGCAGCAGTGCGGGATGCCGCCCTTGAACTTGGAGCAGTCGCCCTGCTCCGTGGCCTGCGCGCCGACGATGGACCAGATCACCTCCTTCTTGGCCCACGACCACCCCACCGTCCACCCGGGCGCCATGATGTGACGGTACATCTGGTAGTTGCTCATCGTCACCATCGCCTGCAATGCAATCACCCATCATGGCGTTCCCCGTTCGTTAATGGTATCGTCATGTGCCGCTGCCGGAAGGAATCAACGATCCATGGCTAGCTGTTAGCTAAGCTTCAGTACCCACCACGTATCCGTCGGGTGTCCAGGAGATGACATCCCACTTGATGGTGATGTTGCCGTTCGGGTCCAGGGGATCGTAGGACACTGATGAACACAACAAGAACCCAAGGAGATTAATTAGCATGGATCAGATTAAGGAGAGCGGCAAATTAATCCTAATGAATTGGCATCACAAAGAAATGAACCTGCGACGGAGCAGGTGGCCGCGAGCACCAGAGCCACCAGCGCGGCGGAGTCGCGGAGCCCCATCCTCGAGCCGGCCGCCTCTGCGAGCAAGAACACCACTACTGACGCTAGCTGGTAGCACAAGCTCCTAGAGGAAGCTCGAGGCCGGCAAATAAAGGCCGGCCGGCCGAGAAGGGGAAGAAGAGGAGACGCCATCGAGATGGCACGTCACCACCAGGCGCGGCCGCCCGCCCGCCTCGATCAGCTGGCTGGCGGCCCTGGCCGACGCCCGGTTGGTTGCGTTGCGTAACGAGGACTCGATCGGCTCGAGAAATCGCGCGCGTGACGGGGGGAGCCCGGTGATGGCTCCGCCCCACCTCCTCGCGGTGCTCTCTGACTAATGCCCATGGCGCGCGCGGTGCTCTGCTCTCTCGCGCGCGTCGCGTCGCTCCCCGCTGAAGCAACCGCGGTTGGTGGTGACGGAGGAGGGAGGAAAAGGACCCGGGGGATCTTGGGGGAGGGAGAGGATGAAGATTGGATTGGACGATGCAACGGTATCTCTCTTACCCTCTTGGTAGCGCGCGCGTACGGTCTGCGATGGCGACGGAGGAGCACGTCACTCGGGGGGATCTCTTTAAGCGAGTGAGGTGGGAAGATGCTGTTACGCTAGTTGCGACGTTTGATCACGCACAGCCTGTGGGGGAGATAGATGAACCCGTGATTAAGCTACCCGTCTTGTTTTTTTAATTTATTTCTCAACCGATTTGTGTTGGACGACGCTGATGTGCGTATGTATACGTACGTAGAATTCTTGATGTTACGTCTTAGCATGTTTATTATCTTTTGCCGGGCCGGCCAAAAATTTTCTACATTAAACAAAAGTCAACAGAGCGAGAGAAAGAACAGCTGATTACTGCAGCAATTGTTCTTTTTTTGGATATGGTACCATATTGCCATAGAGTAGGTAGGTATCGCTACACGTACAATTAATTATTCCACTGCACCATAATAAATCTAATTAACTAACTGTGCGGCTACATATATTTATTACTAACAGCTTGTAATTAGTAGGTACCAAGAGAAAAGATCAGAATACTTATGAGCTTATATATATACATGCCAATTTATTTGGCACGGTTCGTTCCTTCTCAGAATATACATAAGGCTCAACCGACTCAAGTTTAAATATAAATAGTCTTAGGTTCTGTTTGATCTTCACAACTAGCTAGCTAATTAATAATAGTTTCTATTAGCTAGCTAACTATTAAATAGGTGTGTTTGGAACCATCAGCTAATTACTAATTTTTAATATGAATGGACCAGGTTGCTCCTATAATTTTTTGCGCCGAATTTAGGGTGACGAGGGGAGTGGATCAGGGTAAAAAGGACTTTAAACACCATTAGGCAGGATTAGCTGGGTTCAATCAACTAATAAAATATTATAGTAAAAATTAGCTAAGGAATAATTAACTACTTCATTAGCTGACTTGTTTGGATCTGGATCCATAATAGTTAATTTTAGCAAGGATCAAAACAATCAAAACAGGGCCTAGTCGGCATTTGGTCGTCCTTGTGGCGTGACCATGCGCGCGCGTCCTAACAGATATTTTGTTCTCATTATTGGTTGCTATATATGGGGGTGCAACAATAATATTGATTGATGAGCTGAAAAGAAAATCTGTTGACATGAATGTGCTACATAGTTGCCAAGTAGGCGGATCAACATTGAACAAACAGAGTGGGCGAATCTTGTGCGAACCACTGATAAGTTTACTCAAATCTACAAATTAATTAGAATTCAGAGACCTAGGTGCTCCAACCGATCGAGCAACTTAATTCAGAGATTGTCGGTGAATTTTACTCTCGATCTTAGCCTTTTTGTACCGTCCCTAGCTTGCAAAAGTGGCATATTTCGTCAACACGCTGGCCCGGGGAACAAGGGTGATCGGCAAGCTGGTGCTATATATGTTGGTGGCATTGGCAGGGAGCCATCCGTCGCTGCGAGATGCGTGCCTTTATATGCTGCGGTTTTATTTATTGCTTCTCCTCCTGATGCAATAATGATGTTACTACTTACTAAGATGGCTCTTAATTTCCCAGCAGGATCGGACCACGTACGTACTTCATGTTGGGCAACCACCTTTTGTTTCGTTTCGTTCGACGATTCCTCTTGTCTTGTGTGCCGTATTGTATTGTACAGTACTCACTTCGTCACTTCGTCCTAAAATAAGTGTTGTTTTAAAAAATTTCAGACATATTACTCATCGTACCTTGTTACCTCTAATTACTCCTAGCAACTGTGATCGAAAACCGTATTATTTATTTGGTTTTCTGGATCCTCAATAAATACATATACATTTGAACTAGAAAAGTAACATCTACTAAGTATTTGATTGGCTTCATGTATTTTTCTATACAATAGATATTGTTTTAATTAGATGGATCTCATTACAAACTAAAATATCACTCTTTGTGGAACAAAATTTAAATACTAAAACAACACTTATTTTGAAATGGAGGGAGTACCTACTTTATCTTCATGTGTTGGCATGTTGGGCTAGCTCGTCTTTCTTGCAGCGTTTTCAGCTCTTTTTGTTCGATCGCCTTTCAATTATTGCGTTGGGAAAGCAAAGAGGTAGGTTGGCGTTGCACCGTACCTTTTTTCTTAGTACTGTTCCTGAACCTCATGTAGGCAAGCAGCTAGCGTTAAGAGAGCTTGCTAAAAGAAAAAAAAAATCCCCAGTAACATTCAGAGCTCAGTGATACTAACATTCTAAGGGAAGGGACAGCGACAGTCCACTGCTTTTTGCCAAGTATATATACTGCCGGCGTTTTTTTTAGTACTATGTCATTTGTAAAAGTATTCTTCGAATTGGAATAATAATTACAAAACTATAGCACTGTCGATGGAACAGTTCCTTATTCTCATAACAAAAGATCATCTTTTTCTTTTTTTTAAACTACTTTTTCATCACACCATAATTTTTTTCCATCCTCCTCCGCCACTGAGTTATGGTAGCACGGCTTGTATGTCATCCACCATCAAATCTTCTTCATATGAGTGATCAATAAAACATCTGCGAGGCGAAGTGAGCGTTGTAAGTTAAGTTTCTTGTGGTAAAACTTATTTCTCCAAGATTTGAGTTTCTCAATCGGGACACTCGGCACAGATACTCAGGTTTTACATCTAATTATCCTTTTGTGGTATATAATGTGCCTCTCAGTACACAATACTTAACCATAAAGATATACCTGCTGTTCCATTCAGGGACCTTTATGACGGCCCAACATGAAGTTGTTCCATTTGTAATGGAGGACCTCTGTCACAGCCCAGAGTGAGTCTTTGCCGATCGCTTTGATTCTCTCAGCCCATATACAATATTTCTAGGACTTGCTTGTTGGGCCAGGCCTTTGTGAGAGCGCTGAGTTTGGCCACCACCACCAGAATGTATGGGGATCCCCGCACCATTGTCCGGCCAGGCGAAGTCCCTCATCACCTCATGGCAGGCACAAGCTTCAAGCCAAACTCCACGTCTCCACTGCCCGCCACAGTTTGGTGAACCATTATCCACAAGGACCGTGTCAAGCAAGTCACCATTAGGATAATAATTAGCTTTGAGCACTCTGGCACAAAGAGCTTGATTAAAAAACCGAAGATCTCTAAACCCTAGGCCACCACATCAAAATCATACGTTCACAAGGAACCCAGTAAACTTTACTCTTCTTCCCTTTTCTGCACCCCACTAGAAAGCAAGAATTCTCATGCGTTCTTACAAATTGATCTTTTCCTCTTTGCATTCCATGTCTTATATTTCTATTTTTGTTTTTCCTCCCACATCATGGCTTGAGTTATCATATTCTCTTGTTGTCTTATTTTCATGTTCCTTTTACCTTTTTTCTTCTTTAACGTATTGCTATTGGTAGTCCTTCTATTTCCTACTAGAATTTAAGAAGTTTCCTTGGTTGTTTATGTATTCATGAGGCTGCTATATATGTATTTTTTTCATTGATTAGGCACAATTAAAGGGGCCGTTTCCTTGGTTTTACCTGGCTTTTAGTTCATTTTAGTCCGAGTTTACAAGATGGCTTCATGATACAGTCCTTTAATTTACGTAAAATAGGTTAAGTTGAAGTCAAAATAAACCCTCCAAACATGCCCGAAGTATGATGAAAGCATATGTAGGAGTAAGTATAGGTGGGTATCTTCAACTTATATATTGATAGACTTGGATGCTGTTTAGATCAGCTAGAAATTATAAAAAAGTTGGCTTCGGACTGTGAAGAGCTTATAGGACATGTTTTTGTAGTATCTGATCAAATAGGACCACGTACAGTCCACAGGATGGTCGTATGGACTTATATTTGAACGCCGAGGCAACTGTAGATAACTACCAGATCGAGCTCACTTTTGGCTTTTGACTCTGACTCTGACAGCGCGAAAAGCGACTACTGTTGGTCCTTCCGGCATGCCCCGGCCAGAGACTCAGAGAGAGTGCCTTGAAGACACATACACACACACATACACACCCTGCTTCAAGTGATGGACACATGTGTAGACGCAGAACGACGGCAGTCACCCGGCAGAGGTTGGGAAAATGGCTAGATGGCATACACGGGCAACAGTAAATAACTAACAGACAGCATGCAGGCGCGTTGCTTGTAAGGTGGCAAGCCACTGGATCGGACCTCCGAGCAGTGCGAGCTGAGTGCGCGCGACACGCGCGCGACTACGGATGGCGCCAGGCGCCACGGTGGCGGACGCAGGCAACGCAGTCAGAAAGGCACAGATGGACACCATGCCATGCGCGCGCCAGGCGTCCACACTGCGCGTGCTACAGTGGCGCCCGACAGTCGTGTCTGCCAGTGCCAGATGAGAGCATGCAAGAGCGCCATGGCCGGCTCTCGGCGCGATCTGCAGGATGCCGCTGCGGCTCCGCGCGTCGCATTCACTGACACGTACTAGCTCTCGATCCAGCCGTGCGCGCGCGCAGGAAAAGGAGACGACGACGACGACGACGCCTTTTAGCGCGCACGCACGGCCCTTGGCCGACCATGGCGCAGCGCGTCGTGCAGGGCATCGATCTCTGGTCAGCTTGCTCGCTGGGCCAACCCAGAATAGTAGTAATTGAACTGGTGACGGCGGGCTAAGATATTTAATTTACTCTAAACAAAAAAAATTATAAAATATGCACAAACAACTAACTACTACTAAAACTGATTAAACATAAGTTCGTCCTACTACCATGTCTGACTCTCCTACACAAGATACATTGAATGTACTGTGTTCTCACCGCATCTAGCAAATTTTGGAAGTTGGTGAGGTTTCTGAGGATCCAATAAATGATTCTAAGTTCTCAGTAATTTATCTAATAATGCTCATGAGATATACCATCGATGTGATTCATTGTCTCTAGAGCTAGTCTCAATGCACAGTTTTATTGCACAACTACCAAGACTGAGAATTTGATAACTGTACCAGAGGAGTGTCATGGTGATGAAACTCTCTCACATCCTATGAAACTCCCCCTTCTCTCTTCTCTTAATGATCCTGCCATATCAATAAATTTGCTGATGTGGTATGATATTTAATGCTCATAAAACTCCTCATGAAACTCCACTAAGACTGGTCTAACCCTCATCTATACCATATCCATCCTATGGGAGGAGAGGGGTAGCATGCAACATGAGCCCGTCACTTTTCCACTATCAGTGACCTGTTTTCACATAGAGATCAGTATTGATTCCCATGGTCATTACCATCTGGAGACGTGCATGGTGGCTCTTGCCATTGTATCTTCTTCAACATCAGCATGACTACGAGTGACTTCTGTAGCTACTACATCATTGCACATGATCATCCTCGATGTTGGATGATCGGGCTCTTCAACACATTCATCAGCTGTACAAATCGGCCCCTTTTCTTCAAATTTTAAGGAGTTCCGACTCATAGGGATCAAAATGAGTAAGGGCAGCAGGGAGCTCTAGACCAATGTATTGCACGTGAAAACGGTAATGATTTATAGTTTCAAATACTGATGATGGCTAAAGAGTTCATCATCAAGTAGCTAGCAGCTCTTCTTCTGATAATGATGAGCCGAACAATGTAATTTTTACATTCTTCAAACTCCAAAGGTAAGTTTGAATTGTCATTGGCTGGTTGCAAGAAACAAATTGGAGGTTCAAGTGACGAAGTTCATTTGCTAGCGTCCGACTATAGATGCATGATGAAGGCGTACTGTTGATAACTATCTATGGGAGTATTAATAAAAGAAGCCACCATGTTCATCGAGAGGGTCTAGAAATTTCCATATTAATCTAAAAAAGAGAAGTATTTGCACCGTCGGATTTTATGAAGATCTAACGGTCTATATTAACCCAAAAAGTTATTTGATATTGATTCATTACTTTTCCTAAAAAATATTGATTTGTTATATATAGATGTATAGAAGTACAACTCTATTTTAACATTCAGTCGGACAGATGTATGGTCAGCTAGCTTCGTTTGACCGCATCCATGCATGGACAGGGGTGGTGCGGTACTGCAAGTTGGACCCGCCAAACGGGCGCACATGAACCGGACGGACGGATGGTGGGTGGTGGCTTGGTTTGCAAGGGCAGGCACAAGTTCTGACTCTGATTCCCCTGACAAACTTCAGTTGGGTATACTCCAATCATGAGCCGTGTGTGCATATGGAAATAGCTAATAGAACTGTCATAAGGTTTTAGTTAATTCTAAACTTTTAGCTATAGCTGCTTACACCACGAGTGGGAGACATAGGTCTGGCAAAGGAGGGCTGAGCTGCCGAGGACATGCACCATTGAGCTAGCTATCGTATCTGTTATGAAGAAATTAGAATTAGTGATCAATTTCTATAATTAATTAATTATTTAATGATTAATTACTTCACTAGGCAGTTACTAATCATGAAGGGGCCATCCCGAATGGACATGTCCCTTCGGCCCTGCCCCCTGGGCTTTTATATAAACAATGGTCCCCCTTAATGGAAACTACACTTTTCACTCCATCCTTTCCCTCTCACTTTTACATTCAACACGTCATTAGTACTTTCGTTTTATTCTACTGAGCGCAAGGCAAGAAACAGCTCCCCCTTCCTGGGTAAGATGGACCCCACAGACTTACATTTCTTTCCCATCGATGATTGTTTCCTCGTTCTTCCACTTCATGGACGCCGACAATGGATCGCTGCACGCCGATGTCGTCGTTGTGGCCACCGCATCCCTGGTGGTCATGGCCGTCGCTTCACCGGTGGTTGGGGTCGCTGGATGCCTCGCAACCAGAGTCCTCGCCGTCGCCGAGGAACCCCGGCACCACCACTGAACCAAGGCCAACGACCTAGCCCCTCGACGCCGCTGGCAGTGGCTTCAAACCATACCACCAGTGCCTCCTCCGAGCTCACCAGGACGGTGACACCATCGTACACCACCGGCATCATCCTCAACGGACAAAGGAACTCCGCCGCGCCGCATCTTCCAACGC
This sequence comes from Panicum miliaceum, assembly GCA_032594955.1. Classification (NCBI taxonomy): domain Eukaryota; kingdom Viridiplantae; phylum Streptophyta; class Magnoliopsida; order Poales; family Poaceae; genus Panicum; species Panicum miliaceum. Next base: position 42,714,495 of record CM064059.1, read on the forward strand.
CCACGCCACCAGAAGAGCCTACTCGCTGCCCTCTAGTCTTCCGACTTCGCCGTCCAGGATGCAATGACGTTGGCGTCAGGGTCATTCCCGAGCCCAACTCCATGGCGACGGCGACCGGCAACGCCAGTTTTGGCCCTCTGGCAGGACCCTCGAATGCCGGCGGCCGCCACACCATCACCTCCTTCACGGCCACCAACACAGCCTTGGGCCTCGCCGAAACCACCATGGTGGCGCACCCAAGCTTCACCGTTGGGTCGAGGGCGGCTCGCCGGGGTGCACCACCATTCTATGGCAACCCGACCCCTCTTCAGCCGCACCACTAGCGGAGGCCGCGGATGCCGCCTCGGAGGCACCCACGGCGCCTCCATCCCCGCCGCCCCGTTCACCTGCCCGCGCCCTCGGCTGCGTGGCGGCCACCGACCGCCGGCTCGGCATCCGCCGAGGCACTTGGAGCCCCGCCGACGCGAAATGCAGGCCGAGCCGAGCCCCCACTCTCTCCTATGCAATTTCACAAACATGCCCCCCTAGTTTCTATCCATTTACATGCTTTAGTATATTCAGTGCTGCATGTTTATATTTGAGACCCCTAGATTGTTCTATTTTAGTCCTCAGACTATCCTGAATTTGCATAATTATTGTAAATAGCTATCTAGACCATCAGGTTTGTAAGATTAGCACCAATGTAATATGGATGCTACGATAATTGTACATTATGTGATCCGCAGATCTCACATTGGTTATGCAAATATAATTTTAGAACAATCTTTTCATGCGTTAGTTATATATTTGAATATTTACCAATATAGCACTTGATTCATATTCTACATCATGTAGAAATATGCAAAATTAAAAAAATTAAGGTATATAAATCTGATTTTTTTGGAAACCATAAGGTAATGGAGACCTAGGCATCAGCTGCAATAAATTTTTTATGAATTTATTTGCCCTGAGACTATGCTTTTAGGCAGCAAGTTACTTGCCCATTACTGAGAGGTCTACTTCTTATGATGATTACCCACAAAGTGTATATCCAAAATATTCTATACAATGAAATTTGTTTAAAATATGACTATCAAGTCATTAATTCCTGTAGGAATAAGAATACAATAGTTACACTATTTAATTTAATATACCTTAAATTATGTTGCAAGACTCATCTTGACTTCATTATTTTGCATACATTTACACACATATTATTCAATTTACCATGGCAAATTAATCCTATACATGATCTCTTATGTAGAAAAATGGTTCATTTAGTCAACAAAGATTTCGCTGAACTTGCAGCAGATGGTAGCAACTATCTGACTTGGGCTATGGATGTAAAAATTATGCTAACAACAAAAGGCTTCAATAATACAATTGAAGAGCCAAATCCACAAGCCCCTATTTCAGATGAAGCCAAATATACCACATTATACTTCTTGAGATACCATCTTCACCCAGATCTCAAGAATGAATATATGATGGAAGAGAATCCTATAGCACTTTGGGTTGCACTCAAAGAACGCTATGATCAGCAAAAGGCAATCATTTTGCCCGAAGCAAGATGAGGTTGGTGTCTAATTCGTCTTATGGATTTCAAATCTGTTGCATAATATAACTCTGTCATTCACAAGATTTGTTCCAAGCTTCATTTTTGTGATCAACCGGTTAATGATGTAGAAAAGATTAAAAAGACATTGCCTACATTTCTTCCTGCAAATATATTATTGCAACAGCAATACCACCGCCATAACTGTGCCAAATATTCTGACTTTATACGACCTACTTCAGGCAGAAAAACATGATGAACTCTTAACAAAGAATCATCAAATGTGTCCCGTGGGCGCATAACCTCTGCCTGAAGTTCACTATAATAGTAAGAACACTCAAAAGAAGTTTGGTGGCAAGAAATTCAAAAATCATTTCAAGGGAAAATGGAACAACAAAAACAAGCATCATTATGAGAAAAATTAGGATTCTCACAAAGAAAAAGACACTTCAAAGAAAAATTTTCACCATAATAACTCTCAAGTTTGTCGAAGGTGTGGTTGTCACAACCACATCACTAAGAAGTGCCACACTGCCATATATTTGGTTGAACTCTACCAGAAATCTGTTGGCAAACAAGTTCAAGGGGACAAGTATGAAGCACACTTCACTACTCAACCTGCTGACGCCAGCTGCTCCAAGGACACTCCTATGGAAAATAATGATGAGAAGATCCCTCCGCAGATGGATGACTTATTCAACACTAACGATATGCTCGTGGAATTCCAATCCAACGACACATTTGGAGACAACAACTAGTCTCCATCATCCCCAAGTCTTGATTATCTAGCCATATTCATGTAAATATTGTAAATATTATGTTGTGTTGTAAATATTTGTTGTCACGAAGTATAGTAAGACATACAATAATGTATTGTAAGACATATGATACTTAATAAATAAAGTGTGTATTATATAATCTCTTGTGTTAATCTTAATATATTTTAACCCAATCATTATAGATTATCCTACGGGGACAATCCAAATGAAGGAAGAATTTTGTTTAGTGGATAGTGCTACCACCAACACTGTACTCAGGGAAATAAAATATTTCCAAACTCTCAAGAAGAGCAAAGGAAATGTCACAACTATCGCAGGATGCAATGCCATGATTGTTGGTTCAGGTCGAGCCATAACAATTCTCCCTGTGGGTACTCAATTAGTAATTGAGGATGCACTCTTGTATCCTGATTCAACTCGTACCCTATTAAGTTATAAAGATATCCTTCGTAATGGTTTCCATATCAAACTCATAATGACAACAAAGATGAATATCTATTCATCACCAAAAATGACGGTTATGCCAAGCAACTACTTGAGAAAATTCCTTCACTATCAACTGGATTGTATTTCACACACATCAAACCCGTACAACATGTTGCATATAAGATAATTTTTCAAAATCTTGATGTCTTCAAGACTTGGTATGATCGCCTAGGTCATCCTGGAATTGGGATGATGGGAAAAATTATCAGCAATTCACTTGGTCATCACATGAATACTTCAAAATTTTCCAAACCTTCAGATTTCGTATGCACCACATGTGCCACAGAGAAATTAATCTTAAGACCCTCTTATCTTAAGATAAAGGCTGAACCACTAACATTCCTCGAACGCATTCAAGGTGATATTTGTGTTCCTATCCATCCATTAACTGAGCCATTTAGGCACTTCATGGTACTTATTAATGTATCGACAATATGGTCCCATGTATGTTTATTATCCAGTAGAAACCATGCTTTTGCAAGGTTCATCGCTCAAATTATCAAATTAAGACCATATTATCTGGACAATCCAATAAAATCCATCATGATGGATAATGTCCCGAGTTTTCCTCGAAAGCCTTCAATGGCTATTGTATGGCTCTAGGCATTAATGTGGAACATTCTGTACCTTATGTACATACACAAAATGGATTAGCCGAATCTCTTATTAAGAGAGTAAAGTTGATTGCAAGACCATTACTACAGAATTGCAATTACCAACATCTTGTTGGAGTCATGCGGTCTTACACGCCGCAGACTTGATTCAAATAATACCTACTGCATATCATACGACTTCCCCGTTGCAGCTAGTACGTTGGAATGAACCAAGTATTTCCCATATGCGAAAATTCAGTTGCGCTGGATATGTACCGATTTCACCACAACAGCGTACATCAATGCCCCCCATAGAAAATTGGGGATATATGTGGGGTATAAATCACTGTTAATCATAAAATACCTCGAGTCTCTTACCGGGGACTTATTCACTGCTCGTCACGCTGATTGCATCTTCAATGAGGACAATTTCCCGACATTACGGGGAGATAATATGAACCATAAAGAATGTCAGGAAATAAATTGGAATCCCTTAGGTATTCAGTCCTATGATCCACATACTATATAATCTGAACGTGAAGTTCAAAAGATCATCAGTTTGCAAAACATTGCAAATAATCTACCAGAAGCATTTACTGACTACAAGTGTCATAAAATCACACAATCCTGGTGTTAATGTACCAGAAAGAGTAGAGATTCCTACTCAAAATCTCCCAAATCAAAATAAGATGGGGAGAAGTATGGTAACAAAGGATAAAACTCCAAAACAGCTCCGCGGAAACAAGGTAAGGATAAACGGTAAATGCAAATCAACATCATGTTGACAGACACCAATTGGATACTAAAAATCCAAACAATATGAATGTAAAATGGATACACCATATACCTAGCACAAATGTGCACACAAATATAAGTGCTATGACATCGGAAAACCTTGACTATAATACTTTGGGAAATATAGAAGAGTCACAAAGGGTAAATGAAATTTCCACTAATTATATTGATTCTGAAGAATCATTCAATAGAAAAATTTCAATTGTCGATATTAATTTCTCCTCGAAGATTGCAAGTGACCTTCAACCTGATCCAGAACCTAAGACCATAGTAGAGTGCATCAAACGCTCGGACTGGATCAAATGAAATGAAGCAATTGAGGCGGAATTGCACTCGCTCAAAAGCGAGAAGTATTCTCATCGGTTATACCTACTCCTCGTAATATTTTTTCCGTGGGATCAAAATGTGTTTTTGTCCGTAAAAGGAATGAAAACAATGAGGTGGTGATATATAAAGCGAGGCTTGTAGCACAAGGGTTCACGCAGAGGCCGGGCATCGATTTCGATGAAACATATTCCCCAGTTATGAGTGGTGTAACATTCCGATACTTAATATCATTGGCAACTCAGAAAGGTCTATCCATGCATCTTATGGATGCAGTGACAACACATTTTTATGGGTCACTAGATTCGGATATTTATATGAAAATTCTGAAGGGCTTGATATTCCGAACAAGAATCATTCTCGCAACATGTATTGTGTAAAGCTTCAAAAGTTATTATACGGTTTGAAGCAGTCAGGAAGAATGTGGTACAACCGACTAAAGAAATTCCTTCTACAGAAAGGTTTTTTCAATAATGATGATTGCCCAACTGTATTCATCAAGAAATCCTTAAGTGGATTTTGTATCATATCCATGTATGTGGATGATTTCAATATCATTGGAAATACACGAGATATAGATGAAGCACGCAATCATCTAAATACGGAATTTGAAATGAAAGATTTGGGTAAAACTAAATTTTGCTTAGGCTTTCAGCTTGAACATCTCCCATTAGGGATATTAGTACATTAGTATGCATATATCCAGAAAATTCTTCAAAAATTCAACATGGATAAATCATATCCATCAAAGACACCTATGGTCGTTCGATCTCTTGATATGAATATGGATCAATTCAGACCTAAGTATGAGGATGAAGAATTATTGGGTCCTGAAGTTCCATATGTTTGTGCCATTGGAGCGCTAATGTATGTCGCATATTGCACCAGGCCTGATATTGCATTTGCGGTAAACTTACTAGCTAGATATAGCGCAGCTCCAACAAAACGTCATTGGACACGAGTTAAGAATATCTTCAGATATCTCCAAGGTGCACAAGATCTTGGTTTATTCTACCTATTTGATCAAGATAAAGCTATAATTGGATATACAGATGTTGGCTATCTATTTTTACATGGTGGAACGGCTATCATGGAAATCATCCAAATAAACTCTAGTAGCCACATCCACTAATCATTCTGAAATATTTGCATTATATGAAGCTCCCCGTGAATGTGTATGGCTTCGCAGAATGATTAATCACATACAACAGTCATGTGATATTGGTTCAATCACGAAACCAATAATTATCTATGAAGATAATTCTGCTTGCATTGCACAAATGAATGCATGTTATCCTAAATTATTCTATCCTCATGAGCTATAGAAAACTAGAGAGATAGAAATCTTGCAAACTAAGTCATGTGATAATCTTACAGATTTATTCACATAGTCCTTACCGACATCATTATTCCAGAAATATATTTTCGGAATTAGTACGAGACGACTTAAAGATTTGCAAGTATCGGGGGGAGTAAACCCTTGATATAACATGTTTATAATCTTTTGATTATAAAATTGCACTCTTTTCCTAATAAATTTTTCCTATCAAGGTTTTCTCATACATAGGTTTTTAATGAGGCAATATGCTATCAATCAATCATATATGTCATATCAATATTTTCTCCTATTTTTCCAAAAGGGTTTTAAAGGAGTTTTTCCTATGATATATCCATACATCTCCTTATTTTTTTCTTATTTTTCCCACAAGATCTTTTGAGAAGTTATTCCATTGTTTCCAAGACCACTAGAGCAAATTGATAAGGGGGAGCATTATGAAGAAATTAGAATTAGTAATCAATTTCTTTAATTTATTAATTAGTTAATGATTAATTAGATCACTAGGCAGTTACTAATTATGAAGCTGCCATCCCGAAGGGGTATGTCCCTTCGGTCCCTGCCCCTTGGGCTTGTATATAAACAATGGTCCCCCTTCAATGAAAACTACACTTTTCATTCCATCCGTCTTCTTTCACTTTTACCTTCAACAATATCCTCTCGACTCGATCTCACCCATAGCTAGCTGTGCAGCTTGGCCAGAACGTCCGCCACGTGCATATGCCAATGACGATCTTGATTTGGTTGAGAGTAAGCTCAATACAATGACGAGGAAATCACTTGGGTGTGGTGGGCAGAAGCTCAACGGCCGACGTAGGATGCACTATTTAAGTGGGGTCGGTTCAATATGGTGACAAGGCACTTAATTTTTATGGGGTAAAATTAAACTCAATCTGAGAACGAGAACAACATGATTTGAGTGTGGAGCTGCTCATTTCTGCAAGGATAACTCTATTCGAACAATAACAAGATCGATCCGACAACCTAGAACTTGATTAGAGCGGCCACGTGGTGCTTAAGAGTAAGCACGACAGTCAGCGTAATAAGCTCTCACGGATTGACTCTCTTGCATAGCTGCACTGCAAGGAAATAATCCTCTCTTGAGGTTGCCTTCTTTCAAGCTGTCAAACGATAGCGAGGAGGAAACAAATACGTACTTTCTCCGTTTCAAGTAGCAGATAGTTTTGGTGAATCTAGATACAAATTTTTACTAGGTATCTAAATATAGCATATATCTAAGTGTATAGCAAAATTATATATCTAGAAAAGCTAAATCTAGAATTTAGAATGGAGGGAGTACATGACGGTAGAGGTGGAACCCATTTTAGTTGATGATGGAAGAGAAGTAGATGCGATGGAGGAAGTTTACTTCAAGATGGAAGAGAAGTAGATGCGATGGAGGAAGTTTACTTCAAGCAGAGGTGCTGCAATAGTGACAGGCAGCACTCCAGTGGTTCATTGATGGTGTCACTGGCAAAGTTATATGTATGTTGATAAATTTAAGGGAACTTTATTTTGTGGCTGATATGCAGATGATGAGATGATAGTGATGATGCATTGATGAGATGACATGCTGACAAATTTTACAGAAAGAGTAAGGTAAGAGGTGGTTTTGAGGATGCTAATTCCAATCTCTCTACCGATATACCTGTTCTTGCCCCTTTTATTTCGAAGTTGCCATGCCACTTCCAAATTCTCTATGCACTGTCCTGACCTAGATGAGGTTGGCATCCAATATGTGGACGTGGCAACAAAAAAAACATTAGGTGGCGGTCCACATATGATAGAGCATGATCCATAAGCAATAGCACGTCATTAATATTAGTGCCACATAGAGCGGCGGGAGACCCGCTTGACTAGAACAACAGTGAGCGTCAAGATACGGACATCGTTGGTGAGATTTGTGAGTATGGAGATGAGCAGAAGATGTGGTTAAAATGATGATGGATGGTGCATGAGAGAGAAGAATATTAGTATTATCTATGGTGAAGATGTGGTTAATTAGAGACAGATTCCTGTAATTTAGAGACAAAGGATTCATGGAAACCATGCAAGGATACGTCAGTTCGATTAGCTGGATAAAAATGCTGGCGGTTGTGATGCCATACTAAATAGCCATGATGGTGCAAACAAAAGGGATTCGATATTACATAGCATGTGAATAAGGATTCTACTAGAGATTTCATCAGAACAAATGACAGGAAAGCTTTCATTTGTTCAGATTTGAAATGGTTCGGTCCTCCAAGAAGGTAACAATAAAGTTATGTCTCCAACTTAGATGAAAAAATATGTATGACAAAACTAGCAGTACTCCCTATATAAAAGAGATACTAATTGCTAACTCATCCATAACTCTTTCTTAAAGCTAAGAATAATCTATCACCATAACTACTCCCTAATAGAAATTCACATTACAAGACAAAAAATTACACAAAAAACTATGTTTATACATAAGATATTCCCTATTATCATGTTCATGTTTTGTGCCATGAAATATGATGATAAAAAGATGGTATCTTGACCTTTGCTATTTGGGAAAAAACAATGACAATGAAACTACAAAACAAATTCACTTGAATAAATTTAGTCTGAAGTAAAAAGAAGCCTAAAAATTAGCATGGATAAAAACTAGCTATCCGCGCTATTTGCGCGGGCCAGTTACTATTACCAACTAGATGGATCGGAGCTAATAACACTACAAAAATCCTCAACAGGACACAGCCGCTTTTGCTTAATAATATACTGTGAGGTAGTAAGTATTTTTTTTCTGTTTGTTTTGGTGTTTTGAGAAACTTCACCAAGTTATACCTCCTTTTCTAAACAAAAGAGACGAATCACTTTAGATCAGAGAAAAGCACACAATGAATTTTGTAGTACCTGACACAGAGCACCATAATTGGTGTTAAATATATTGCTGCTAAACAAGCAGCAATTTTCTGACCAAACAATAGATCAATGCATCAGGAACAGGGAGGAAGAAGAGACGCGCGCTGCTTGTGTTCAGCAAGAAACCAACAATTGTCTGCCTCTGTCGACAACCAGTTCACTACAAACTTAGATCCAAACTCACATTCTGCTTTAGCTCCGGTAGGGTGGGGCGCTCCTGCGGCGAAGTGGACCATGATGATGAGAAGGTCGACTGGGAGACCGTTGCCGAGCCGGCACCTCCCGCCGCCGCCACTGCCTGCTGTCGCCCGAGCAAAGACAGAGGCCGGTCTTGACGCCGCGTGGCCACCACCGTCGTCGCCGCACCAAGGGCGGCGGCGCCGCCGGCACGGGGCTGGCAGAGCTTGGGCATCGCCTGGCTGCCAATGATCTGGTGCGGGATCGTCCCTGGCGTGATGTAATATGCGGCACCTGCGGCCCACGTGGGGTAGTGCGGCGGCGGCAAGCCGGCGTAGCTCGGGTGGAGGCGAGCGGGGTCCAGCGGGAGCGGGTGGTAGTACTTGCCGTGGCGCATGGCCATGGCCGTCTGGAAGCGCGCCCGCTTCGCGAACTGCCGCTCCTGCTTGTGCGCGTTCTGGTGCCCGCCCAGCGCCTGCGACGTCCGGAAGTTCCGGCAGCAGTAGCGGCACTCGAACCTCCGGCCGTCTCCGCCGCCGCCGCTTGTGCCCGGACCCGGCGCCATTTGGTCAGCCGCCTCTGCGGCTGTGGTGGTGGTATCTTTGGCGCCGGCGTCTTTGGCGACGGAGGGGGAGACGACCGTGGCAGCGCCGGGCGGGACGTCGAACCCGAACAGCCGAATGGGCGCTGGCTTGGGGGTGGTGCCGCGGCCGGCGAGGCGGATGAAAGGAAGCTGCGAGAACGAGTGGATGCTCGCGGCTGCAGCGGCATTGGATGAACCTTGGGCACCTCGCTCACTCATCCTGGTTGTGGTTGCCTAGCTAGCTCGAGTAGGGCTAGGGCTCGGCGAAGTGCAGAGCAGCTAGATTGTGCTGGATCGGACTTGTGATGGCAGAGAGGATAGGATACGGGTTTAATAATGAAACTAAAAGAGTTGGGATTGGGGCCCGCTGCAGCTAAGCCTGCAGTGACATTTAACCGAGACCTTTTGGGATGCAGCCATGCAGGGTCGTTGTTGAGAAAGGTGGTTTGTGTCCTGAGCTGGACCTATTTCTTGCAGGGTCTTCTGCTTCAGTCCAAAATTCAGACAGTTTGGCCATGCATGTGTATTCAAAACTTTAATAATGAATACAAATGTGTAGTGCCTAGTTCCTACATAATGCATACATATATGGAGCTGTGTAGATCCTGCATCGATCCTCGATATCATTCGAAAATTCAAAATGATCCTCCCTTTTTTTGGAGGAAACTAATTAAAATGATCCTTTTCACCAAATGAGGAACTAAACATTTCAAACATTCGGCATCATATTCACAAAATCTGCCTCAAATAAACGTACGGTACTTCCCTTCTAAATGGCATGAAAATCCAGAAGTTGCAAACAAAATCAGCTTTAGGGTGTTTGGACGTCGACATGCATGCGTGGAACAGGACGGCTTATAAATTTCGATAAAAGTACCAGCAAGGTACAGGGCCAGCTTATATTAAGTACGATTAAAGTGTAAAGTTACCAGCTCGTACTCACTTCCTTAATTATAAGCTTGTCATTATATTTTACAAGTAGAGACTACATGACATTAAAGATTTCTTAAATGGTCCAGGTTATTGTTGTTCTTCACAATCTTTTATGATGTGACCGAGGATTAGTCGTAGATAATTGCGATAAACCTTCACCGAGATATCTCGTTTGGGCCATACTAATCAAGGTTTCGACAGAAAAAAATACTTTAATTTTCCATCCATATATATTACATGAAGTCATGACATGTTTCTATGTCGAGTGGTGGAGATGCGAGGACATGACTTGATCCATTTCCGCTCAAATCATGGTGCTTTACACACTACATGTTTTTAGTGGTATTAATAATATTTGCAAGCCGTGTAATGATGTAGTGTACTTTATATACTGAAAGAAGAAGGGTAATGACATTCCACGCGGCCTTGTAATATTATTAATAATATTTGCAAGCCTTTGTGGAGCTCTACATCGTCCATGCAAAGCGTGATACACGGACAGTCCACGCGGCCTGCAGTCAGTGCCGGATCGGAAGCCAGAAGCGAGAGAAGATCAGGAAGCGTGTGGGGCCAAAAGGCAAGGGGGCAGCAAGAGGACAAAAGCAATACCGAATTATTAGCCTTAGGCTTTCTAACTCAAGTGTGCTCTCCTTTTTAATAAAAAAATGTAAGACGTGGTTTGACCTTAATAATATCTCGTATATATACTATATTTTTTACAATCACAAATGATCATAGTACAGAACACTTTAAAATACGAACCCAATGGTAAATAATTTGTAAGGACTATCATTAACCCGTGCACCTCCACAAGTTAGTAATATTATTTAGAAAATACATAGACGATATTTTCACGAAATACCTAAAATCTAGGATTTATAGTTAGCTGACACGTGTGTTCTGACCATATATATGCTGCCAGCCTACCAAAACAAAGTCTTATACAGAGTTACTTTTTTGTTTTTCCTCACTTTTACTATATCCATCTGGTCTTCACCAAAAATAGCACAAACACAAAGAGACCTAAATTAATTTGTAGGTCAAAACCATATAGAACAGTGCGAGACAATGGCACGCTGTGCTAATTTATTTGATGTGAATGTCAGAGGTGCTTTTACTTATTTCTGTTTTTGTGTTGACTGATGTAATTTAGAAGTATTAGGGCATTTTGTGTTGGTCATTTTTAGTATCAGAGTGGGTAACTTAGAAGCAATATTAGGGACACCGTAGGTTATTTAATTCCAAAACTTACTTTAGAGATAATTAGGTCAAATGGTATCTGTTGTTAATGATGATTTTAGATCATAAAATTATTAGTTTCCCAACATTTTTGGTTTTTATGAAAGTTTTTAGCATTCTTCTCTTTTTCTAGCATGTCATATGCGAGGATTAACAAAGATGTTTTCAAAATGAGTCTCACATTCTCATGTGTGGAGGGTAAGGAGTCAACTACTAGTAGTGGTAAGATAAGATAAAATCTACAGATCCTTACGTTAATTGTCCACGGTCAAAGTTTTAAATCTTACTCACTTCGTTTTTTTACAAGACGTACATTGTTTTGTTAGGACTTAGGACAAGCTTTATCGATCAAGAACTACTCTACTAATATTTCAACTATGTGATACAAAAGTGTACTCATAAGGATGTACATTTGAATATGAAGCTAATGACATAGGGCCTTCTGTCACAAAATTTATGTATTACTGTAAGTAAGACTGGTAAATAAGTGAAGTATGTAGTAACTAGTACTGTCCTCTACTAATAACCTATTATTATACATTTAGTGTGTGTGTGTGTGTGGGGGGGGGGGGCTATGGAGACCGGGGGGCCGGGCCTGCTGAGGACAGCGAGTAACTCAACCTGCATGGCTGAAGCAAGCTGCAATAAGCCCGTATCAAATCAAACTAGGCTAGCTAGTTGTCTGCTGGGACAATGTGGTTTTTCTCTCTCTCTTTTGATCCGGGTGCTTCGCTAATAGCTAGTAATAAGCTACTGGTTTGTCACTTGATGCCTCATCAGATGCGTCGATCGTGAAGATATATAAATAATGCTCCGATCCAAACGGTGGTAGCCTGGTTGGTGAAGACCGATCGCGATGAGCAGGGCAGCAGGGCTCATCACATGTGGTAGCCTGCTGGTGGGGGTGGATCGGAACGAAGGCCAAACGCAGAGCAACTCGATCCGCTTGGCCTTCCGATCGATCCCCGTACATGGGTCGTCCCGGCCGGCGATCAATTGATTATCTCTGCAGCGATTAAGCTAAATGCATGATTGAGATGACGCATTCATGACCGAATGTCCTGCAAACAGGTACCCTTGCTTGCCACAACATAGCATCACTTTGTACTAGCCAGAGTTAGTGCTCCGGCCAGTACTTGGTTGTGTGTGTTAGTTGTTTATTTCCCATCTTTTGTCGTCACAGATCGCCCAACAAGCACTGTGTGAGTGCCTGAACGGCAACTCGATCAGTCAGTGCATCCGATCCTGCACAGTAGTACAAACTACAAAGTGGCCGCAATGCCTTTCATGTCTTGGCTACCCTACGTACGTACCGCAAACTGTAATATATATATATATATATATATATATATATATATATATATATATATATATATATATATATATATATATATATATATAGAAAAAATCCATTCTACACGACCATCATAGATATTCTAGTATGATCACATACTTTATGTACGTGCTCTTTGTTAGGTCAGGTACGTCCTACGTCATGAGATACACATACGGGAGTAGCTACAAGTGCGTGTAGAATGGATTTTCTCTCTCTATATATATACATGAAAAATCCATTCTACACGCGCTTGTAGTTACTCCTACATGTGTATCTCATGATGTAGGGCGTATCTGACCCAACGAAAGGTACGTACGAGGCGTATGTGATCATACTAGACCACTTGTGATGATATATACTTTAAGTATGTGACCGTACATGGAGTATATGGACATACTCATTTTTATATACTTATAATAATGTATAATCATGATATAATTGAAAAATAGGAATACTTTTGAAATTTTTCGTACATATCCTTTTGAAGTATCTTAGAATTATATATGAGCATACTCAAAGTGATAAATGAGTATGTGGACATACGCACGGTTGTATAGTGTAGATAAAACTTTTATATATATATATATATATATATATATATATATATATATATATATATATATATATATATATATATATATATATATATATTGAACCAGTCGGAGGACGTACGCCGGGACCGAGAGCGATCGAGATGCCATCAGGCCATCAGGTTCTCTGAAAGAGTGAAAGTAAGCAGCAATAAAGGCTCTCGCAATACTTATTCAAGGCATACATTCTATGGTGCTCCTTTATTTCCAATGGCCAAGACTAAAGAACGTGACCGTTGGATAGCGCCACTCAAGGCGGTGAGCTGCCATCTCAGCTTTCACCTTTTCTACGGAATTGTGTCATCCAACACACACCGGTTTATATATAGGTGCTGTTTGGTTGGTGAAATGGTAACGCAAACGCAAATGGAATGGAATTACGGCGTATTTGATTGCCTGATAACGATTACACACTTTGTTTGGTTGCTCCCGACGGTAACGTCTTCAGAATTGAGCATTCGTCCCTGGCGTTAGTACCGGCTGCATTTTGAGCTGGTATTAACACCTGCATTTAGTACCAGACCGAAAGAACAGTGCCTCAGGGAGCCATTTAGTACGGGCTAGAGCCTCTAGCCGGTACTAAAGTGCGCCACCGATGCCGGGGGGCAACGGCTAGTGCCACTTTAGTACCGGCTGGAGGCTCCAGCCCGTACTAAATGGCGCCAAGGATATTTAGTACCGGCTTGAGGCTCGAGTCGGTACTAAATGGAGAGATCTAGTACCGGCTTGAGCCACCAGCCGGTAGTAACGTGCCTTCGTCTATATATCAACACCTTTCTTCCTCCCTGAGCCCAAACCATTCATTTGGAGCTCGGGCTTCTTCTTCCCCATGATGTTTTAGAGAGGAGGTGCTGCCCATTTTTCTCAAGATTGGTGGGAATTTCACGCATCCAAGTGCTGAAAAGGTTAGCAACTTCATCCTCCCTTCTTTGATGGTCTTTATATTTTGTTTCATGCTTTATACTTAGAGAAATTTGTGATTATTAGAAAGAGCGAGAATGAGCACGATTTTTTTTGATATTTACACATTTATTTGAGATATATAGCTAGAAGCGATGACTAGAATTTGAATGTGGTTAGTTTCCATGTGGGAAATATAGAGTGATTTTTTTCAATTAATTTCAAGTGACATGTGTGTATATATCATTATGCTAACATTTATTTTTAATTAATTTCAAGTGACACGTGTATTTCCAAGGGCGGGCTTTAATGTTATGCTTTGAAGCTAGTGAAATGTATAATTAGTGAATGTGAAATATCTAATTTTTAAAGTGAAAAATGTATATACTTAGTATTTATTTTGTATTATGAAGGAATTATTTTGACACTCTAATGATGTATTTATTCAGGCTCCCATTGAAACCATCGAGATGTAAAAAAAGATCTTTGTTTCAGAATATGTATCTGTCGTTAACTTTTACCATGTGGTGATGACACTGTCATTTGGGGTCAACATGATATTCGCGACACGGTGCGGTATAAGGACGTGATGATGGAGTACAGTCTTGGTCCTAATGAAGAAATTCTCACCTTTGAGCGAGGTGAGGATGCCACCATTCGGACCAAGGCTATACTCCTTCATCACGTCCTTGTACCGCACCGTGTCGTGGATATTAATGTTGGCTCCGAATAGCCGTGTTATCACCGCAGGGTCAAGGTTAACTATAGATACATGTTCCTAAATAAAGATTTATTTTCTTCTCGATGGTTTTTTGCATATAGAGCCTGAATAAATGTTTTGAACCTTGATTGCATCCCATATGCCGTGGGACGATGAGTGTTCGCCTCAAACTGAATGTTAAAATGATTAGGGTTTAGAGATAGTGAATGTGAAATGTCAAGTTGAATGTGAATGCAAAGATGTAATTTGAATATAGTCGGTGAGTATGAGTATATTTTCATTGTAATTCTAAGAATTTATTTTATTATTTACATTTATGTGATAAGTGTAGTGAAATTAGTTTTACTTTTGAAAATACTGTAGTTTAGCGCTTCACCCAACATGATGAGTAAGTAATGTTTAATCTGTAGAAATGGCTTTGCAATATGATGCATTGGAGCGCTGTGCTTTTGCTCGGGCGTCGATACGCAATCATTTGAGGCGCACCGGCCTTTCCTTGAGTTCCGCCCTGAAGTGCATCTTGGACTTGTTAGCGGTCATATTCGTCATTGGATTAAGAAAGCATTTGATTGCCTCAACCTATGTAATGCAAGGCGCAAAGTTGAGTGTGAATTAGATGTCGAGTTGCATGGTATGGATGATGATCGCGAGTTGATGGCTCGACGTAATACAAGGCGTGATGTGTCGGGGATAGCACAAATTGACCGTTTGGTATCTAGAGTTCGCGAGGCGGTTCACGAGGCATCGGTCAATAGGTTTCATGAGTAGTTTGTATTAGCATGTAGCTTATTAGGAATTTTGGATCTTTTAATTAATCATATCATGTAATTGATAATGTGTAATGATAACGTAGACCTTTTAATTAGTCATAGTGTGTGATGGTTATTTGGACATTTTAATACTGGACCTCTTAATTTATTATTCATGTTGTGTGATGGAGATTTCAGATCTTTTAATTATTCATGTTATTGTAATAGTTAAAAATGTGCATCTTTGATTATAGTTCCTTATTAAAATTAGTGTGACCGGTGCACCATGGCGTGGATAATATGATTGCAGATGGATCGAAAATGGATGTACGGTGACCGGTGCACCATGGTGTGGATTAACGGCCTAACGTCTCTTCTCGATGTGGCTGAGGCCCACAGGTCATCGTAAGGTTTCATGTGCTGTCCATGCTGCATTTGCAGAAATAACGAGGACTTCTCTAGAAGAAGCACTCTACACGTTCATTTTATTGAAAGGGATTTCATGGATAACTATACTCTTTGGACCAAGCACGGTGAACTTGGAGTTCTGATGGAAGACGATGAAGATGCTGATGATGATAATAACATTCTAGACTTGGCTCACTTGTATGAAGCAGGTGCCTTTGATGATGAACCAATGGACGAGGCTGAAGAAAATGCCGTAGAAGAGCAACCACATGACGAATTAGGTCAGGTGTTGCTAGATGCACAGAAAGACAGTGAAACTGTGAAGGAGTCAAAGAAGTTTGAGAAGATGTTGGAGGATCCCAAAAAGTTGTTGTATCCAGATTGCAAACAAGGTCACACAAAGTTGGATATCACACTGGAATTGTTGCAGTGGAAGGCAGCAAAAAGGTTGTTTTCCCTCTTGGATTCGATGTACAGAAGATTCACGCTTGCCATAATGACTGTATCCTCTATTGCGGCATCGAATATGAGAAACTGGATGTTTGTCCTGTTTGTGGCGCAAACCGATATAAGATAAGGCAAAATGATATTGGTGATGTCGACGGGGAGCCTGCCAAGAAAAAAATACTCGCTAAGGTTGTGTGGTATTTCCCTATAATACCACGCTTGAAGCGCTTGTTCAGAAACGGGGCACACGCTAAGTTGATGTTGTGGCACAAAGAAGAGCGTAAGCAGGATCAGATGCTGAGACACCCCGCAGATTGGTCGCAGTGGAAAAACGGGGACAGAGAATTCCTAGATTTTGATAATGACGCAAGGAACATATGGTTTGGTTTAAGTACGGATGGAATGAATCCATTCGGCGAATGGGGCGGCAGTCACGGTACATGGCCTATGACTCTATGTATGTTCAACCTTCCTTCATGGCTATGCATGAAGCGGAAGTACATCATGATGCCGGTGCTTATCCAAGGCCCAAAATAACCTGGCAACGATATTGACGTGTACCTAAGACCGTTGGTTGATGAACTTTTACTGTTGTGGAAGGAAGAAGGTGTACGTGTGTGGGATGAGTACAAACAGGAGACTTTCAACCTCCGAGCATTGCTTTTCGTAACCATCAATGATTGTCCTGCACTTGGTAACCTGTTGGGACAGTCAAACAAGGGATACTAGGCCTGCACCCACTGTCTAGAAGAAACCGACATCGTTTATTTGAAAAATTGTCGGAAGGTCGTGTATATGGGCCATCGTCAATTTCTTCCCCTCAATCATCCCTTAAGAGGGAAAGGGAAATATTTTAAAGGGGGAACTAGAAACTCATGCTTAGCCTATGTTCCGTGACGGGAAGCGTGTTTTCTCGATGATAAAGGATGTGCATGTAGTGTTTGGAAAGGGCCGTGGCATCCAAGAAGTTTGGAATGATGAAAATGGACATGCACCGGTGTGGAAGAAAGAGTCTATATTGTGGGAGCTACCTTATTGGGAAGTATTAGAGGTCCGCAACAAAATTGACGTGATGCACCTTACAAAGAATCGTTGTGTGAACCAGCTCGATTTCCTGGTTACATATGGGAAGACAAAAGATACAATCGAAGCAAGGCGTGACCTGAAAGAAATGAAACAACGAGAAGACCTACGTCCTGAAAAGAGAGACAATGGACAACGCTATTTGCGTCCTGCCAGCTACACTCTCAGCAAAGAGGAGAAGGAAAGCATGTTTGATTGCTTGAACAATATGAAGGTACCATCCGGATACTCCTCGAATATACAAGGAAGAATAAATATGAAAGAGAAGAAGTTCACAAACTTAAAGTCTCATGATTGTCACGTCCTGATGACACAATTGCTTCCAGTTGCACTTAGGGGTATTCTACAGGAGAATGTAAGATTGGCGATCGTGAAGCTATGTGCCTTCCTCAATGAAATTTCGCAGAAGGCAATCAATCCAAATAAGCTCATAAAGCTATAGAATGATGTGGTCCAGTGTCTTGTCAGCTTTGAGATGGTGTTTCCACCTTCGTTCTTTAATATTATGACACATGTCCTCATTCACATTCTGAAAGAGATAAACATTCTGGGCCCTGTATTCCTCTACAATATGTTCCCTTTCGAGTGGTACATGGCAGTCCTAAAGAAGTACGTTCGCAATCGTTCTCGTCTAGAAAGATGTATCGCCAAGGGCTACGGAACAGAGGAGGTCATTGAGTTTTGTGTTGACTTTATTAATGATCTCAGTCCGATCCGTGTCCCCATGTCACGCCATGAAGGAAGACTGAAGGGAAAGGGCACACTAGGGAATAAATCTAATATGCATATCCCTAACAATGAAATCTGCAAAGCTAACTTCACGGTTCTATAAAATTCATCCCTGGTGGCTCCATATATGGAGGAGCACATGAATATTGTACGGTCTGAAAACCTGGGCAAGTCTGAGACCTAGATCACACGTCATCATATAGATACCTTTGCTGTTTGGTTCAGACGAAAATTCATGGGTGATGGCACGATTGATGAACAACTTCAATGGTTGGCTAGGGGACCATCAATCACAATCATGCAATACCAAGGGTACGAGATAAATGGGTATACATTTTACACCAGAACCCAAGGTGAAAAGAGCGTGAACCAAAATATTGGTGTGCATATAGATCCAATAGGCAATGATGGAAAAAAGGACAGCTACTATGGTGTTATAGAGGAGATATGGGAACTAGATTATGGACCTTTGAAGATTTCTTTGTTTCACTGCCAATGGGTGAATCGAGCTGGAGGAGGCGTGACGACTAACCGGTATGGGATGACAATAGTGGACTTAAAAAAGATTGGATATAAAGACGAACCATTCGTCCTAGCTAAGGATGTGACACAGGTGTTCTATGTGAAGGACATGACAAGCAAACCTAAAAAGGACATATCAAGCAAATCCAAGAACGATGAGCCAAAACACCACATAATTCTTCCAGAAAAAAGAAAAATCATTGGAGTTGAGGACATTTCCGACAAGTCAGAAGATTTCGAGTCGCGCCGCCGGGCTCCACGCGTGCTCGCCGCCGCCACGCCCTCGGCTGCTGGTCTGCACCGGCCACCTCGCCCGCCGCGCCATTGCCACGCCCTCGCCGCCCGCCACCCCCGCGCGCACTGTTGCGCCCCCGCGCCCCCAGACGTAAGTCCCATGCTGGTGTCAGCACATTGTTCCACGCTGACATCAGCACTACAATGTGCTGATGTTAGCCTTTTTTAGATTTTTTAAAGTTTTTGCAAGTGTGGTAGAAAATTGTAGAATAGTGTAGAATATTGTAGGAAAATGTATTTATTGTAGAATATTTTAGAAGAAGGTGAAAAATTGTAGGGAATAGTAGAAACGTATAGAAATTTTTCGAATATTGTAGAAAATGGTAGAAAATTTTAGAAAATTGTAGAATAGTGTAGAATATTGTAGATGAAGGTGAAAAATTGTAAGGAATAGTAGAAAATTATATGTGATGTAAATTTGTTGCGGTACAACTTCATGTATTTATTGTAGAAAATTATTGAATATTATAGATATTGCATAGTTTGTTCGCACAGGAATCGAAATGAGTCCTAGTGATGGCGACGACGAGTTCCTTCACAATATAATTCGTGAAGGTACCAATCACCCATCGTCCCTCGAAGATGATGCACTCGAGGATGACGGCAGCCAATATCTCAACGATACCGGCGATGGTGATGATGAGCATATGGAAATTGCTCAGGAAGAGGTTCAAGCCGAGGTATATGAAATTCATGCATATATAAACTAACATGATACACACACACACATACACATATACATATAGATACATATATATATATATATACATATATACATATATATGAATTCTCTACGTATGAAATGCTTGTATTAATAGATATTTTTCCAGGCATCTGGATCGAGGAAGTCTTGAAGGATTGGGTCATGAAGAAGATAGCTATTCCTTTCCAGACGTTCAAGAAAAACTTGAACAAAGACCACGTCAAAAAGAACCTCACGCTAGACTTTGAGAATAACTACAAGAAGCAACATCCTTTTTGGGATGAATTCGTGCAGTACAAGTTGTCCGAGGACAGCGAGGGGCGAACGAGACGGAACAAAGACAATGCGAGCAAGAAGAAGCACTTCCATCGTCTTGGCCAAGGAGGTTATTCTTCAATGTTTCTGAAATGGTAGAAGATGGAAGAAGACCTAATGGCAAGAGGAATCATACCGGCGACTTTCAGTTGGCCATTGCGAGCAAAGTATTTCTTCTATGCTCATGGAGCCACACTAAACATGGAAGATGGATCGTTCGTGACTAACGATCGAATAAGAGAAGCGGCCCACAGGCTCGATACAACACTAAAGGATGTTGCCGAAGGCACTTTGAAGCCTGACAGATTGAAAGATGAGCTGACATATGCTCTTGGGACACTAGAACACACAGGACGTGTCCGAGGCATGGGCGTAGTTCCATGGAAGTATGGCTTCAGTGCAGATATCGACACTTATTGAAGCTGATGCAGAAAGAAGGCTGAACAAGAAGAGAAGATGCATGCCCTAGAAGAACGAGTAGCTTTGATTGATGGTGCAATGGTAGCTAGCCAACGACTACAAAAAACTCATTCAACTCCTAATATGGAGAGCAGCCCTGGCTCTCAACGCCGTAGCAACGTCGCTTCCACGGAGCATCCGGCTGGCGGAGACCGAACTGAAATGGTTGCGGACAACCAACAACGTTACCCCGTGGACGACATCACCGTGAGGACCCCCAGCGAGCTTCTTTATCAGCAGATGAAAAGGTCAAATTAGTGGCTCACGGTATTGCCGAAGTACCTATCCAAGGCGGGACAATTCATGGCGTGCCGATTCCTGAAGGATATGCTAGAGTCATGGTTGACCGGGTCAAGAAAGGATGGGATGACCTCGACCTCGAGATCCCTGGAGACGATGAAGAAGAGGAACTACAACATGCGCTCCACACTTGGATCTATTGGAACAAGCGCTATATCAGATTTCCACAAGGAGCCACATATCCTGTAGCATCGGCTCAGAGCACAAGGCCAAGATCGCCAACGCCAACATCCAGCATGGGTCCACCGTCACCACACGCACAAAGGGACCCTAGCATGGGTCCGCCGTCACCACCCGCACAAAGGGACCCATCATGGATCTGCAGTCACCACCCACTCTAAGGGACCGCAGCATGAGTCCGCCGCCACCTCCTAAGGCGAAGAAGAGCGCAAAGACTTGGATCTCGCCACCGCCACCTCCTAAGGTGAAGAAGAACCCAGCTAAGAATAAAGAGAATCCTCCACCTCCGAAGTTAGCATATGAAATGACTCAAGAGAAATTGAATGAGCATGTGAGAAAGAAGGTTCAAGAACAATTCGCGCCAAGGAAGCCTGAGCCGAAGCAACCAGTGGATCCAGCAGGGCAGGAGTTCTTCGTAACCATATGCCAACCAAAAGAGAAAGAAACACTGTCGGACTACGACCACTCAATCACAAAGTCTTATCAGAAGAAGAGTAATCGTCGGGGAAAAAATATTCCCCAGCCCGGAGAACAACCCTAACAATCGATACCTCCACTCCAAGTGCTTTCAAAAGAGGATGAAGTACGGCCGAGTTTGTGGTGGAAACGAAACTCACAAAAGCTCAACTCCGAGGGGAGGTTCCAATCCCGATTCACCCAGGGGTAGGAAGGAATCCATTTCTAATGGGGGAACCTCTTATGTGGCCTGAGTTGCTGAACATGCTACCAACGAGAATGCGTGAGTTGCATGAATGGTACATGAGGGCCACTGCAGATGGAGACGTAATGTTTGCAACTCGGGTTAAAGATAGCGATTTACATCGGGGGCTAGCTGATGTATGGATGGAGTTTATGAGTCTTTGGTTTCTGTACCATCAAAACACCCTGTACAAGTCCCTCGTCAGTGTATTTCTTATGTAAGTGTTTCCTCTCATTTCTATATTATAGCTCAAATACTTATGTGCTTTCTCATCCCCTCTTTTTTTTTGTATCATGTAGGATGAAGATGAAAGAATGCTGAAGAAAGGGGTACTATCACATCGGCTTCATGGACCCGGATGTTATAAACGAGAATAGTGTAAACAGATGGCCAAATCGGACCGAGAATAATGTATTCAGGGCCTTGGATAGGCAGCATGCTTGTACATTCATTCTGTTGCCGTACAACTTCAAGTGAGTACTTCGACTCTGTTTTCATCCCTTCAATTTGATAATAACTATATCCAACATTTAATCTGTATATGTGTATCAACAGCTATCACTGGATCTTGCTCAGTATCGAGATTGATCGAGCCCGAGTTGTGGTGTTCGATGGAAAAAGGACGCCAATAACACAATATCAAAACTTTATAGACATCCTCCAGAAGGCATGGGCTCGTTTCATCAAAAAGCACATAGGAGTCGTAGAGACGCCGTGTGATCTTTATATCAAGACAGACTTTTCTGTATTAATACAATTCGCACACCTAGTGTTATTTCTTTAAACACCATGAATATTTCATAACCCATCTATATAGTGTATGAGATAGGCGGAAGGAAACAACTTATGTGGCTATTACGTATGTGAGTGGATCCACGACTTTACCCTCCCAAAGAAAATGACGCAAAAAGATTTCGATGTACATATCAAATTAATAACAATTTCTTGCATTTAATTATGTACATGTATGAATTTAAAATAATGATGTTTGTATGTGACAGCTTTGGAAAATGAAAAAAGACCTCATCGAACAGAAAGAGTCAGGGCAATTCAAGAATCACTCTATGGATTCCTGGTGGATGAGGTGATAAATCCCGCCGGTGAATTTTATGCCGATCATAGGATAAGCGTGGATCAATTGGATGAAAACAAGGAAGATGACGAATATGAGTAATATTTAAAGTACTTGTAATGAAACAACTTATGTGGCTACTTGTAATATTTGATCTCAAGTGTAATATTTGAAGTGTATATAAACTGTATATATATATATATATATATATATATATATGTGGTCTTTGCTATGCGAGATATGAATACGAATATGAATGCTAGTTATACGCAGACGGATCCGGATAGAATACGAATACGAATACAAATTAAAACTAAAATGGAAACGGAAAGAAAAAATAAGCAAACAATAAAAAATGAACATAGTACCGGCTATAGTACCGGCTGGTAACACCAGCTGGTACTAAATGCGGCATTTAGTATCGGGCATTGGGTCCGGTACTAAATGCATGTCACTTTAGTACCGCCAAGGCTGTACCGGGCAGGGAACCGGTACTAACCGGGGGTTCCCGCCCGGTACTAATGCTCGGATCTGTAGCTGTGTCAGATACCATGCTTGGTCTGATTTTGAAAATACATAGCAGATTGGAGTGCAAAAATCAGAACTGTTGAAAAAGAAAAATATCTAGAACCGAAAGCAAACATTAATCCAATCTTAAGAGAAATTCACATATACTTGAGATTCGGGAAGACGACCAATCTGTACATCCATGATGGAACGCAAAAACAAAAAATAACCAATTCCGCAGCTTAAAAAAATCCTCCAATCTCTGCAACCCATGGAGAACCATAGCAAGATCATCAAAAACAAAGCGTAGAGTAGCAGATTAGGAGGGAGCCACCGCTTCCAACAAGGGACCTTGTTGTTGCTGCGCATGGCGCCACCATCGCCCTCTTGATCCTCCTTCACTTCCTCGTGCTATTCTCGCTCTTCCTCCTCAGATCTGGGCAAGTGAGAAAATGGGGTTCTGATTAATGGAGGGGGCAACTAATGGAGGAGGCAAACTATGTTGGAATATGTGGGCTTTTGGCCCAATATTTGCAATTAAAGAATTAAAAGCCCACTATTAAATGCTAGGGAGTTATTGTGTAATCTCGTAATGAAAGTGGATAAGAATTTCAACCGACTTAAAAGGTGGACTGTGTGTACATTGCCTGTGAAGCCGGTAAAAGGGGTTTGGCGAGCCACATGCGCGCGCGCGCTCGCCCGCCTCGGCGGGCTGGGTCGAGGGCGTGCTGAGTTGAGTCGAGTCGAGCCTAGCCGAGCCTGAGCCTGACGTGATGCGCTGCGCTGCGGGGCGGATGTTTTGCACCAAGTAATGGTCATTATGACCGCGATCCATTCACAGCGATTGATTCTGGTGGTTGATTATGCGCTAGTTAATCGCCATTGCGCTATTTGAAGGCGTTGATGACGTCCAAGTGCATCCTCCTGTCCCCAGACTCTTATCTATATCACCAGGTGTCTTCTCCTCGTACCGAGAAAGAGAACAAAAAAACCACCTCTCTTTCTCCCACTGCTGCTCTTCTGCATTCCCATCGCCGGCGCTGCGCGCACATCTCCGGCGAGAGCAGGTGCCTCCGGAACCATTGACCGGTAAAGGTCCTGCACGGATAGCGGGGCAATTAGGTTTTTGGAAAGCATCTTCACGCGACTGCTTGTCCAGAACCGTGACGTCTTCATCGTCGTACTGTTCACCATCCATCCTTGCGCACCAACTCCGTCTGTCGGCATCGCCGCCCGTACCTCTTCGTTGCCTGCGTACGACTACTTTGCCAACAAGTACGACTACTCGGTGCCACGATCAACTATTTCCTGAAGCTCGATCGACTACTTCAACAACTCGTACGACTACTTCCTGAAGGTGATCTGCACTGCACCGAATTCGTTCGACTACTTCAAGCAAGCCAATTGAGCGTATCTGCTCCAGCTGGTGACGGTGCATCCGGTGCCACCGGCACCGGATCCACCTCGGGGTATAGTCTAATGCTCCTTTCTTTTATTGGATTTATCGTTTACTTCATGTTAACTTTGAACATGTGCACATGCCATGTTTCACTCATCATAGTCATGAAATTATTAATAAATTGTATGTGTAATTTCAGAATTAAAGTGTAGCGGAAATTGCCTATTTTTCTAACAAGCTATTTGCTGGACGACGAGCGGAGTTACTCCCTCTGCCACGCGGCGGCGCGGGCGGAGGCGGAGGCGCGTAGCCATCGCGACGAGCGAACAGCGAGGTAGAGAGGATGATGGGTATCTGATTACGCTAGAATCGGGCGGTATCAGTTTTGTATAGGCTGGTAACGGTTAACAGTGGGAGTCGATTACGAGGGAGCCGAACCAAACAATACGTAATGGGATCTGTTACCTCCTGTAATCGAATCACGTTACATAGACACGAACCAAACGCTACCATAGATGGAGCCACACCATTTTTGGTGGTGCCACTGCTTTACTTTGACCTGCATGCATGGCTGCTTTCTATCTTCACTCGAGCTTCAATACTTCTTAAGTGAGATCAGCAAGACTGCTTAATGCGGTTCACCACATTAATTAATCAGTATGCTGCTACCTGTTGCTAGCTAGCTGTGCTGATCTTGTCCTTGGTTGCTCCAAAAGTGAATTATTAATTAATCAGCATGCTACCTATTGCTGGATCCTTGGTTCAGGCTGCATGCAATTAGGGCATTTCCAGCAAGGACAGCTCCATTAGCTATCCATGTCACTTTTTCTTGTCCAACGCAGAGGGGAAAGTGGAGTAGAAGAGGAGAGAATAATGATAATGCATGCGCTGCCTCTTTATTTGTTGAAGTGATGGTCCTGATACAGCGCGCGCACAGTAAACAAGCCGAGCATGCCCGCATTGTAGGAAGGCCAGGAGAGAAGAGGAGAGAATAATTAATGGTCAACGCTTCGACGCTGTAGGAAGATTAGTTTAGGGTTCTTTCAGCCGGCCGGATGATGATCCTGAGCAGTGGCATGGCTTCGCACACGGATGAGATGCACTGTTACCACCACATCAGGGCCGTTCCTGGGCCAGAACATATATACACATCAGGAGGTCTGTAGGTATGGGCCGGCCCAGTGGCAACCAGCCGAGTAACTCAACTTCTCTCATAGTTGCGCAGAATGGCTCGATACATTCAAAATGTTTGGGTTTTTTTTTTTTTCAGGAGCGATGCATGCAAAATCTAGTAAAATGTGTAAACACAACGTGCGTGTGGATGGTAAATTTAGATTGCTGTGCAACAGTGCAAACGTACGGCTGGCCGGAACAAAATTATTATCAATGTTGTAATACAGCAGTGCACCAAAGCTTACATGTAGAGACAGCAATTATATTATTGATAAGCCTGGACGCATATGAAAAGAGAAATGAATTAGCAAAGCGATTTTTTTCATATATACATGTGCATCCGACCACATAGTCTATTGTGCCACTCGTTCACAAATCATGCATTGATCCGTTAATCATCATGTGTGCTTAAGCAAATCAATGATTAGATAAATATTATCGGAAAGAAATGCAAGCTCCGATTCATCGTGACCACTACGCCGGTGATCCTCCTCGAGCTAGCTCGGTCCCCGAGACGCGCTCGCCGTGGCCAACCACTCGACTCGATCTCTGGCCGGGCAGACGTCCTCCGGTCAGAATCAGATTTTTTTTTAAGAAAAGGTAGAGTTCTTGGCCTGTGCAACCGCACACAGCAAATTTTTAAGCAATCCCAGCTCCCAGAGTGTACACCAACTAAAGAAAGTAATTAAAAGTAAATTCTCTTATTGCTTCTCCATCTATTGTGAACATATCCAAAGCGACGACCTCTAACGTTTTGTTTGCCAAACTGACAATCTCCCTTTTCCTTCCTTTTCCTTAGGCTGCAGTAGGGATAAAAAAAGGATACTCCCTGTTTCATAAAGAATGTAATTCTATATTTTTCAGATAGATCAGTGGTGGTCTGAATAGACTTTTATGTCCTCATTTATTTGCAATCTATGATTAATTTTGATATGCAAATCAAATCTGACCACTTAATTAGGTAGGTAGTTGAGATCCAATTTACCAATTTCTAGAATTGCATTTTTATAGAATTTTTTTCAAATACGGAATTGTATTTTTTATTGGACGGTGAGAATAGATCCAAACAAAAAACTCAGCTCCGGTCAGAATCAGACAGATCCCAACAAAAAGACTCCTCGAGGCACCTGTGGACTTCGGTCAACAGATTCCTTGACGCCGTGCACGCAGAGAACCCGTCTTAATTTTGACTTTTCGTCGTCCTGGCGACAAATGCTCCCCGACATGAGTTAACGGCGCCAGCAATGACAAGAAGCCGTGCAAGTACCATGCTCTGTACTGTAGTACTCGGCGTTTATTAAACCGACCGACGTATACTGCAGATGAGCCATCAAGGGCAGATAAATATTATGGGGAGATAAAGTATAACTAAATCCTCTACACTTTTCTAGGGTTTATTTTAGCAGTTAACTGGTTTATTATTCTGTGGTAGGTAATGTGTCTATTAATGACTTTAATTTTTAAAAAAATACGATGACTTTGTTAATCTCCAGAATTACCGATCAATTATGTTGAAGGTACTTACAGAAGCGAGGTGTGCGTGCTTTCATTCAGGTATGTGAGTGTGCGTCCGGTATGTAGACGACTTATTTCACAATAAGAAAATAAAACACTCCGCGCAAGCACATTTACTATCAAATCGACTCGGGGTATATTGTTTTTTAGTAGCATATTTTTTTAGACTGCACAATATAATTCAGACACTCACAACGCATGCACACTCACCTCTATGAACACACGTACACAAATTCTATCGCTATAACCATCTTCGAAGACTGAGCCGGCAAATCCTCGAGATTAACGAAGTCACCACAAGCGTCTTGCTGTCGACGGGAACGTCGCCTACCACTGAAAGCACAACGCCGTTAAATTCTAAAAAATTCGCTCCCACGAGAAGTTAAATCCAGGACCAAGACTCCTATTACCACTAGTCTACAACTTCTTTCGCTTTTAGTGGCACATTTAAAAGCTTTATTTTGTGACTTCCCTCGCACGGAGACCGCCGTATGACTTGCTCGACTCTGCGCCAATTACGCTGGGACTGTGCCACACTCTGATTTACCCTGCACACCAATGCAAGGAACTGTTCACGGTTTCGCTTTATCATTTCCAGCACTACTGGCGCCCTTTCCAGGAACCACGTATCAGTCCACTGTTCTTCCTTTTTACTACGTCGCGTACTACCGTACCACCGCATGCATGCATGCGCCGCAGCTAGCTAGCTACGGACCTGCACGCAGGAAACCGCATTGATTCTATCGTACCACATCTTTAGATCACGTACAACTTATTAAGTACAGGGTACATGCACACCGTGTGGTGCGCTAGAGCTGCTGGCACCTCCAACTCCAATAGACCAGATCGATCTAGCTTGTCATTGCATTGGTACAGTGTCATCAATTAGTTCGAAGGCGTGCAAGTTTTTCAGGACTATGCACGTTAGACATGGAACTACGAAAACGATTAAATATTCAAAGCCACAATATGAATTACTAAGAACATCTGATGAATTAAACACATCGATGTTTCAATTTGAAAAATTACTTTAGCGGGTAGTGTGGAATGTCAACCAGCAACACGAGGAAACGTTAGCTTAGGAAGTCGAAGTAAATAAGCCTTAGCTTTGAAAACTTCAATTTATTAGCACGGATGGTATGTCGTGTCAACCCGTCTTAGCTAGTTTTGAGAGTTAATCCAAAGTACCCTGAATTCACATGTATAAATTATGCTTAAGTACCCTCAATACATTTGTCTAAATGACCCACATTTTCAAATATTAAAAAAAGATCGAATCCCCCTCCCTAATATGTTCATTTACATTATCCAACACGCTATCAACGAAAAAAACCAAGAATACCAGCATCCTTGTAAATTACCCACCTCCGGTATAATAAAAAAGAACTAACCCAAAAAAACTCAAATACACTCATCTAAATTACGTGTAACGATGAAAGCATCCATATCGATAGATGCATATGGTAAGTTTCGGCGATTAATGATAACCGTATGTGTCAGTGTTTCAGACCGCCGACCCGTGCATTTATGTTTGCGCGTCTGGCCCGGATGGTGTGCAAGGAAGACATAGAAGTTTATA
This sequence comes from Panicum miliaceum, assembly GCA_032594955.1. NCBI lineage: Eukaryota > Viridiplantae > Streptophyta > Magnoliopsida > Poales > Poaceae > Panicum > Panicum miliaceum. The sequence goes on from CM064059.1 coordinate 42,743,841, forward strand.
CTGGTTCAAGCGGAATGTCTCTATGTCTAGTTCGAGCTGCTCGTGTTCTTGCACCGGTTTGCAGTAGGGGTTACAAACGGGCGAGAGAGGGAATGGGCTCCCAAGTCTTTGGTGGCGAAGTATTGTGTGGGTGCGTGAGTGTTGTGAATTCGGTCCCTTCTACGGGGTCCTCCCTTTCCCTTTTATATGCCAAGGGGCAGGGGTCGGATACACGAGAGAGAGGTCGCCGGGATCCCGCTTTTCCTCCTCCCTGCGTGTGGTCCCCACTGGTCCTGTAGATGACGATGGGGGTACCGGGGCGGGAACGCTGTGATGCGGATGCGCGAGCTGAAATCCCCGGGGCCTGGGCTCGGGCTTCGGTCCTCAGAGCTTTCATGACGTCCGCCGCGGCGACTCATCCGCGTGCCTGCGCTTGTGGGCGTTGAGGGTGAGGCGCGGGTCGCGGTCGGCGTCGAGGCGTCCTCGAATGGGGGCGTTCGCGGGACCTTCTCCCTCGTGCAGGGCGTGGTGGACAGACACGTCCTTGACACCCCGCTTCGCAGAGGGGTGTTGGCTAGCGTTGGGTCCGCATCGCCGAGACATCGAGCTCTCTGCCTATTGTCGTGCCGCGCGTTCAAGGAGCGTGCGCAGCTTGTGGTGGGCGCGACACGCGTCGAGCAAAGCAGGTTCCGGGAGTCTCTTGAACAGAGCCGCTGCGGCAGCGACGTTCTAACTCGCCCAAGCTAAGAGTTGGGGTCCCTCATCGTCTTCGAGGATCCTCCGGTTGACGTCGCGGGTATTGGCGCGTGCGCGCCAACCGCCTCCGCGACATCCGATCTCGCGCTCGAGTTTGTTGGGTTCCTACTCTAGCTAGAGGCGCGCCTCCTGGAGCTCCTTTTGCCGCTCCCGCAGCTGCTCCAGCCGCACGCGCGACGGGGCTTGGTTTCTCTCCTGGGCTCCATCGTCGGAAACGTACGGGGAGTGTTTCCATCATGGGCGCTTTCGATGCACCCCTGAGGAGAGTCCGCCATGAAGCATTCCAGTGAGGGGTGATGGCTTCCCCTATTGGAGTCAGAGTCAGAGATCATCTCCGACTCCCCCGCGAGGAGGTCGTGGAAGGATTATGAAACGTAGACTGCCATTCCCATGAATTCATCATCCGTGGGCGAACCAAGGCGTAATACCATGAGGTGACGCACGTCCTCCGCTGCGTTGAGTAAGCCGTAGGGAAACGCCGACGGGGCGTTCCAGGCCATGATTTTCGGGGAGAGCGGCCCTCCTCCGGAGAGCTGCGCCGTGACACTAGTGAGCGAAAAGAGAAACTGATGCAAGTCCTCCTGGGTTGGTCGGGGACCCAGGAAGATGCGGAGCAGACGCCCCAACCTCTCATAGTCGAAATCGAGGAGCCAGCCGCCCCTGGAGGCACGATCCCCTGGGGTGTGCAGCCGCAGCCCCCCGAAAGCCCCGACACCGGTGTCAAGGTTGGCGGTGAGGGTGGGGCGGACCGGAACGTGAATATGCTCCAATCCTCCTCCTATGGTGACCATGAAGTCCAGGCTCCCAAAACGCACGAGCGCGCCCGGGGCCCATCGTCCGGCGTGGTTGGCCATTTGCAGCCTGATGAAGTCATCAAGACGTGCAAAGCCCCCACCTGGCGCGCCAACTGTCGGTGTTTCGGACCGCCGACTAGTGAAATTATGTTTGCGCGTCTGGCCCGAATGGTGTGCAAGGAAAACATAGAGGTTTATACTGGTTCGGGCGGAATGTCCCTACGTCCAGTTCGAGTTGCTCGTGTTCTTGCACTGGTTTGCAGTAGGGGTTACAAACGGAGGAGAGAGGGAACGGGCTCCCAAGTCTCTGGTGGCGAAGTATTGTGTGGGTGCGTGAGTGTTGTGAATTCGGTCCCTTCTACAGGGATCCTCCCCTTCCCTTTTATATGCTAAGGGCAGGGGTCGGATACAAGAGAGAGAGAGAGAGAGAGAGAGAGATCGCAGGGATCCCGCTTTTCCTCCTCCTTGCCTTGTTGGTCCTGTAGATGACGATGGGGTGTCCCTGCGTCGTTCCCTAGCGCGATGTGCGACGTTCGTCACAACAGGGCGTGCGGCGCGGGGCCCCCGGCGTGCTTGGTGGGCGACGTGCGCCCCGACAAGACGGGCGGCGGGAGACCCCGGCGCGTTCTACGGCTTGACCCCCGGCGCGGCGGATGATTGGGGCCCGTGGTAATGGCCTGTCTTATCTAGAGGTCATGTCGAGGCACGTCCTTACCCATCCCCGTACTAGAGGTTCATCCCCCGACACGACTTGTCATTCCGTGAGACCCTGAGGGTCCCACGTACCTGCGGCGGGTACGGCCAAACCCGTTCCCTCAGGGTCGGGTGAGGCCGAGCCCGTGCCCTTGGGGTCGGGTGAGGCCGAGCCCGTGCCCTTTGGGTCGGGCGAGGCAGAGCTTCTCTCACAGGGGTCGGGCGAGGCCGTGCTCGCATCCTTGGCGTCGGGCGAGGCGGAGCCTGACCTCTGGTGGTCGGGAGAGGTGGCTCGTGCCCTTCTTCTGGGCTTTTTATAGGGTTGTCGGTGCCCCTCCTCCTAGTGGGCCGTCCGTGGCCATGCGATAGCCTGATTAGGCTGAGCCGCATACTGCAGGAGAGCTAACCTGTAATTAGCTTCCTAAGGAACATACTTTTGGAGGGTCCGTGATATTCGCCCCCGACAGTATGTGACTAACGTGTATTTAGAAAGAAATCTCAATTATTGGTTATGTCACATATGAAATCGGAAAGGAGGCCCCTCAATTTGCATGGAAATGCGTGTCAAGGACTCGAACATGAAGATTAAAGACCTTTCTAGTATCAAGTATCACAAGGAGATGAAGGACACTTGATTTAGTTCAGGTTTTATAGTTTTTAGTCTTTGACCATACTATTAAGAGAGGTTCTTGCGTTAGTAGTTTGACCTAGCGTAGCTTGGCCTTGAAATCATGCACACTTGCTCAAGCTTAGTCCTAGACAGCTAAAAGAAGACAAAGCAACACTTGGAAGAAAAACTCAACTCCAAGTCATTGAATCAAGGTGGTGCAGAAAATAGGCGACAAGTTAAACCGATGCCCCTAAATTTGAACTGAGCGGTGCATTAAAAATTTGAGATGGTGATTGGCTGAAAAAATTCTACTGCACTGGTTAAACCGACGGTATCACGGTTTAACCAACAGTACCAATGAAGACGTGAGTCCTTTGGTCGTTTAATGCTCCAGAATGTTTTGTGGAGCTGGAGATGGCTGCCTCATCAACTTCTTCAGCACCGGTTAAACCAACGTGCGTCGGTGTATACCGTCGGTGCAATGACATCAGCATCAGAGGTAGTTAGGGTTTAACAACTACTATTCACAGCTCAATGCGACTGGTTGAACCGACGCATATGACCGCTTTAACCGTCGCTTTAAGCTTTTTGGGAAAGTTATTTGCAACGGCTATGGGTGGATCTCTAGCCTATAAATTGAGTTCCCTTCCCCATGTCACTTGAGGTGCCTTTGACACCTTGAATACCTGAGGCCACTTTGAGCAATAAGAAGATCTTGAGCTTGAGAGTTGGTCCAAACAAGAACAAATCATCCATTTGAGAGTAGCAAGTGTGCTTGAGCTTAGGGCCAGCTTAGTGTAGGTCAAGTGGAGGCTTAGGGCTTGTTACTCTTGGTGTTTGACGGTACCTAAACGGTCTTGGTGACCCGGAGGCTCTTGGTGAGCTCTTGGAGTTTGTGTGAGCCCCAAGAAGAAGAAGATTGTACGCGGTTTGAAGCTCGCTTGCCGCTCCAGAGATGGAGAAGGAGCATTCTTAGTGAACACTTGCTTCTTGGTGATGCAAGGGAGCTCAACCCTTAGTGGGTGCTCCAATATGGATTAGGGGGGAAGCGTCAACTCCTCGATACCACGGGAAAAAATCCGGCTGTCTCATGTTCTTCTCATTTACATTCAAGCATTTACTTTATTTTTTCTTGTTGTTTCCTTTGTTTGCTTGCTTGTTGAGTAGGATCAATACTTACTAGTGTGCTCTCTTGACTAGACAATATACTTGATAGTCTGATGTTCTCTAGGCATTATAAACATGTTAGTATGTTTACCTACCTAGGATCTTATTGCTAGTGTGCTCTAGTTGATAGGCTTTGAATTCATAGATTGGGCAATACTAGTTGTAGAGGATTTGGTAGAAATTGAAAAAGGTCCAATTCATCTCCTTCTTGGTCCACGATCCTTTCAAACGATATACAACTCTGACAAAATTAACATAAAGTATTGTTGTTTGGGCATCACTTCGATATGCTTTTCGTCTCTAACATAGATAGCCACACATATATAATGCTGATTCAGTAGAGGAATACAGTAAGGAAGCACTGTTGGCATGTGTGTTCACATCCTAAATATAGTCACTTCATGAAGCTAATTGTCCATATATTTTTTCTAAAGATATTGTCTCTATTCGCCTAAACGGGCGTTTAGTCCGTTTAAACAATGTTTAAATGGTAAACAGAGGTTACCCGTGTCGTTTAGACCCTAAATGGTGAATTAAACAGTTGGACCGTTTAAACTCGTTTAAACCGTTAAAAACCATCTAAACTGTCTAAATAGGGTCAAGTTAAACGTGATTAAATGAGCTAAATAACTATTTAATTCATAATTTAGTCAACAGAAATATTACAACTACCACAATCAATATCGAACTATTTAGCATCGTAAGTATATGAAGTGTTGTGGGATTTAGATTTCTTCCAAAAAGATTATTTAGTACTATACTTACTTTTTACATGTGCAAATATGTAGCCTTTCTAGCATATTTGACATTTATATTTTAGTGTTACTATGCCAAATCATTTTAGGCCATTTAACTCCGTTTAGGATAACATCGTTTAAACGGCCTAAACGCTAAACAAAGGGTGACCGACTGTTTACCGTTTAGCGTTTAGGATAATATTGTTGTTAGCTTGATTGGCCAAGTGCATGTGTTGATGGATTATTATTCTAAACTAATCTAGGTTAGTATGCCATAGCTAGGTGATCGAGACAAAATAATGGAGATAGACAGCGGTGGATACTACAAAGAAGAAGCGGGAAATAAAATGTTCAAAAAAGAAGTGGGAAATATAGCCGTACGCTAGCTTGGGAAAGGAGGAGATGCCTAGGTGGAGAAAAAGAAGAAAACAGAGGTTGAAGCCATGAAAACGAGTTACGATGCAGCCATCCACCTTATTAGTTACTCCCTTCGTTAGTCTCTTTGATTTTTTCATATACATAATTTTTCTTATGTATCTGGATGTAGCATATACATCTAGATACATAGCAAATGCTACGTACGATCTATAATTTGGAAGTCACAAATGCAACATAAGAAAAATGTGACGTATGTACCAGAAACACAGACACGCAACTGATTGACGATTCACATGAAGAATGGCAAAATCATAATGAGCATGCTCGCTATTGTGAGATCGACGATGTGGGGCCTATATGCCGCATGAGTAACCAGCCGATCGATGCCGTTGAGCAGCCTGCCGGAGCCATGCCGCCACGCACTTGCAGATGGCCCGGCAAGACTATCAAGACCATCTGTTGGGGAGTTGCACCCTGTAGATACACATACACATACACCAACACGGCAACACAGCACCTCCTGGCCTCAGGCCTTTCAGCTTCCCACAAGCATATGCTCATTTTTTCGCTGTTCTCTAAATAGTCTCACTCATCCATCCCTTTGGCACATCCATGCGATCGAGCTTGGAAAAGGAACCTCTTCTCTCCTGTTCTCTGATCTATATGTTCAAAGCTCACCAGTAGTAAGACAAAAATAAACAGGCCCCCACTATTCTTTTTCTTCTTTTGCTGTGCTCCTCGCTCTCACCCTGTCAACCTCCTCCTCCACCATGCCCTCACTTCTTGCCATCTCCATTCGAGCCTAAAGCTCAGCTTGTTGCCTTTCATCAAAATTACTCACCATGCATGCTTGATGCCGTGAGGAGGAGGAAACAGACCACAAAAGAGGACCAATTCTCTACCATGGTATTCTCTTGTGTTCCTGTCCATCCCAGCCTGGAACTAGCATGCAATATAATTAATCATGTGCTTTATCGTATCCATTCCTCACATTTCTCCTCTTTGGTGTCGATCTGTTCTTTTTGGAACGAGCAGCCTCACCATGGCAGGATCGTCCCAACTCATGGCGGCGGTGGCCGTGGCGGCAAGGAGGCGCATCATAGCAAGCAACACCACCAGCTTCCCGGGCCTCCTGGAGCTCCTCCCATGGCTCCTCAGCCTGCCGTGCCAGCTGAAGCCTCCGTGAGCGCTGGTGGTGGTGAATACGCCAGCAGCTCTTGGGTCAAGCCGGGCTGCATGATGGAGCTCGCCAGGCTCGCGAAGATCCCGCAGCCGGAGTCGGGGCTCGTGTGCCCGCGCTGCCGGTCCGCCGAGACCAAGTTCTGCTACTACAACAACTACTCACTGTCGCAGCCGCGGTACTTCTGCAGGGCGTGCCGGCGGTACTGGACGCACGGCGGCGCGCTCCGGGACCTCCCCTTCTCCAGCAGCGTCCGCCGCCGCCGCCGCAACAAGCCGCCGTCAAACAAGCACGAGTCGTCAGAGGTGGCCAGCTGCTGCGCTTCTGGGAAAGGCGGCAGGGCGTCGCCATCCTCGTCCTCCGGTGCCAGTGCAGTTCCTTGTGGCGGCGGTAGAGCGGCCGCGGCGGCCACGCCCGTCATGCACACGCAGCCGCTGGAGCAGCTGGCGTCGCTGGCAGTGGCAGTAGGTACAGAACACCACAGAACTGTTGCGTCGAGGCTATGGTTGCCCGCCGGGCACAGCTCGCTGCAGGGTCCCGTGGGCTATCGTCATCAGCTCGGCAACATCACCGCTGGCGTTGCCACCACCATCAGGCTAGAGCACCAGCGGTACCTTCCACAAAGACAGCCCTTCTCTTTCTTGGGCTACGGAGACGCCGTCAGCGCACCTACATCCGCCGTCGGCCCTCTCGGTGCATCAGACGCCGGCGGCGGCAGCGACACCGAGGCCGGTGGCTTCGCCGGAGGACATATGCTAGCAGCAGCCATCTCCAGGGTGCTCGGACCGGCGGCGCTGACCACGCAATCGGCGTCCGAGATGATGGCGGCGAACCCACCGATACCTTCAACGGAGATGACGGGGACACTGACGACGACGAGCTCGCCGGTTGAGTTCCTGGTGGAGAGCGGCCTTTCTCATTTGCTGGGTAGCGGCAGCTGGCCGGCATGCAGCTACGGATCATGCTCCGCAGGCAACGACAGCGGCGGAAGCACCAGCTGCACGGCCGCTCCGGGCAACTCCGTCTGGCCGGACCCGTCAGGCTTCACCTCGTCGTCTTCTGGTACCATGCTGTGACCGAAGCACATGGACCCGGCCGGCAATGGCTGATCGGTGCTGCAAAAGGCAGCCTATGGCTTAGGCTTAGTCGGCTACGGATGAGTAGTGGTAGATCAAACTAAGGAGCTAGCTAGCTAGAAGTCGTGGTCCAAAGATCATTGGACTAGGGGCTTAGGCTAGGCTAGGCTGCACGGGCAAACAAGCTGCTGGGTTAATCTGATCTAGAAGCTGTAGGCGGTGGTTTTTACTGTTGCCCGAGCGGTTCTATCTCTTGATTTTTCACTGCGTCTGCATGCAGCAGGCTACCTCCTCGATGCTGTTCTTGTACTGTTCTTCGTTGGCGTCCACCAGCTGGGCAGCTGGTCTGGTGTTGTCCGTATGCCGCTCCATGCATCTTGGTAAAGTGTCTGCTGTGCTTGAGTTAATTAATGGGCAATGCTGGGTTTCTTAACGACACTATTATCATTACTATTCAGAGTTCAGAGACTGAATTACACAGCAAAGTTGTATGCGACTTTGCAAGTTTGCAGCTAGTTAAAAGACCACGTACGGCAGTCCTTCAAAAAAAAAAAGATCACAACACACCAAAACAAAACAAGAACATTGCAGCTAGTTAAGAGATCAAATTGACTTCTGTAAGAGAAAGGGATCAATTTGAGATTTGACACAGTGACATGCATTGAGATCTCAACTAGAGTTTCACTTCATTGTCTGCAACATCGATCAGATCCATCTCAGACTGACGACGTTGCCGCCGTCGCCACCGCCAACCCCTGCCCGCTTCCCCTCCGTACCCGAGGTCAGAGGACGGGACCTCCTTAACCACAATGGGCGCGCCCGGCGGGGCTCGGGCTCGGGCACATGGCGCTCCGGCTCGACGGTCCCTAGCGGGCGCCATAGACGGTCCACCGTCGGCGGCGGCCGCGCGGCCGGGACGTGCTCGACTGCCGGTGCAGGCTCCACGGCCGGCTCCGGCTGCGCAGCAGCGACGTGCTGCTTGTCGCAGAAGATGCCGTACCAGAAGCCCCTGCCCACCTCGTCGAGGGAGTGCCGGCGGGCGCCCGGGAGGTGCGTGTACGACGGCTCGTCCAGCCAGCCCATGGATACCTGCCGGCCGGCCGACGCGCGCGGCGGAAATCGTTCGCCTTTGTGGAATTGGATGCGCACGGCCGTAAAGTTTGTTGGGACTTGGAGAGCACGAACCGTGTAGTCTCGTCTCGTGCCCAAACTTTGAACTCTGTTTCGGGATAGAAAAGTGGGTATCGTGAGAGGATTTGAATCCGGTTTTTGCTCAAGTCGTTTCAGTTCGAACTCTGATGCTTCACGTTCAACTGAGGAATTCTATTGCCAACGACAGAACAAAGTTCACAGATCAGAACACAGGAAGTGCCCTGACTCTCAATTTCCCACTTTCAAAATCGAATCACAAGATATACCTACGTAAGGAAAAAAATACATCTGTAAATTCTTTGTTCCAGTAACTGCATGCTATGAACATTCGCGAACTTATATTCAGCTTGGTGACCTGCATGCGGTCACAATTTTATTTGGTTCTGACAAATAAAATTGTGTCCTGGAACGAAGTGTAAGCTTAATTTTGTCCAACTCTGTCGTCACCTGGCCTTATGAGTTACTTTCAAACTTGCGTAGTGTCCCTTGCAACCAATAGTAGGATGAACTAACCTACACAGCATGAAAACATGGAACTTATATTAGCATAAAGGCCAATAGCAAACAGACAGAGACAGCTTGGAAAATAGAAACAATCGCATAGCAAACCAAAAATCCCGAGGTATGGAATCAACGACAAGTAAATTAAAGCAAGCAAACACAAAGGGATATGCAGTCTCATTCCTCTAGCCATCTGTCAAACCACAGTCACATAAGTCGGGTCGGTGGTACCGTTCCTCCACCCGGAAACACCGATCCCGTCCCGGAAACGTGGGGTCATTTTTGTCCCTGCCTTATAAAAACCTCTCACAAGGACCGTACCACGTTTCTCGACTCCATCGACCCGGAAACTTTGTGACTATGTGTCAAACAGAACTCAAATAAAATAGGCATCAAACCTGAAATCTTACCTTCACTTTTCAAGCACCTGAAAACACACCTACGCTTAGCACATTGCAGTTTTGTTTCTCAAAAGACAGCCAACTGATTTCTAGTCAAAACATAGGTGTCATACAACACTTGCAGCCATATTATGAACACTAAGTACTTCCTTGGAAGTTTGTCGAAAATAACGGTAATACTGAGAATTCTGAAACTGAAATTCCAACTGGCAGACAGACAGTATAACAGAACATGAAAACACAACAATGGGTAGACTAGAGTTAGGATCCTCATATTCATATGAATATAGCAACCATGTAGGAAGTGTGTCATTTTTGAGCCATTAAAATATTAGAACTCTTATAGCTAATAGAAAAAATTTCGGCAAACAAAAACGAATAAAATGAATGCATATCATCCCTGATCCAAGCATACCAATGACCAATCAAGAGAAAGCTGAAGAGAGTTCATGCAGGATTGCACCATCATTTACAGTTTAATTTTACACATAGAAATAAAATTCCACCATAACTCTTCACAGTAAATGCAACACCTGATACAGTACATGTAAAGGTATACAGATGGTGCCATTATTGCTTTTTTTCTTTTCATCTATTTCCTATTCTTCTTCCTAATATATATTGTCTAGCAAACCCACGAGTGGGCTCAATCTTCAAAGTTCACACTGGGCAAAAAACTAGTCAGCATACTACCGATATCAGTTGCAGAAGTTAACAGCACAAAGATTATTGCCTTGCGCTAGCCGCTAGGTGAACACTTTTCTAGAGAGCTTGTCAATGACTATGGTTAAGGATGATTGCATCAGCACAGTACCAATGAAGCTAAAGTAGCAGCACCGAACAGTGATGAGCAGGGAAGAAAGAGCAGAGCCGGATAAATAAAATGTAGTACCATTATTCTAATGTTGCAGGATCCTGCCTCTGTGTAAGATAGATTGCAAGTTTGCAACACTGAATAGAGAAGAGGAAACCTAACATCGCGTTACATAACGAATTCACTGCTAACATGTGGTGTACGGGTGTACCCATCAACATACCCTAGGAAAAACAGTGGAACAAACCAAAAAAAAAACAGTGGAATAACAGTGGTCTTACATGGCCCTGGATTAACTAGAGCATAAATCAGAAATGCGACAGCACATAATTCAGAGAAGTACATGGGTGTGGTCTGTGGTGCAAATTTGCTCATTGATATGGGGACTGCAACTAATCTGCTACTTGGGAGGAAGGAGGAATCAAATGTCACTCTTAAACGGGGTCACTTGGAGAAACGTATGCGTGTAGAAATCTTGACATTGATCAAACAGTGCCTCACACCATCATGAAGCAACTCAAATCTAACAAAGGTCATACCTTTGTCCGGAATTCATAAGGACCAGCATAGCGACATTCAATAAAACACAATCAAATCAACTACAATCAGACGATACACGAGCCAGCAAAATCGAACAAACAAAACGAACCTTTTTCACTTGTACTCGAAGGAGGGAACGGCCGTGGGGGGTAAATCCATCTCCAACACCTCCGACTTAGGATCCCCACCAGCAACCTTGTCCTGCTTCTTCTTCCCGAACAAACCGCCAAGCCACCCAGTCGAGCTCGAGGCAGAGTTAGGGACCGGAACCTCCCGAACCGCGATCGGCGGCGGCGGCGGCGGCACTCCCAGGAAGCTAGGTGGTGCGTGCTGGCCAGGGCTAGGTGGTGCGTGCTGGCCAGGGCTAGGTGGTGCGTTCTGGCAAGGGCTAGGTGGTGCGTGCTGCCCAGGATCCTGCCCGGGGTACTGCAGCAGTTCCTCCGGCGGCGGCGGGACGACCAAGACACGGTTGAGCATGATCCCGGCGCCCTCGATGAGCGCGAGGAGGGCGCCGCCGAAGACCGCGGACCTTCCGGAGGCTAGGAGGCCCTGGCGCATGGCGAGCAGGCCGCCGGTGGCTGCGCCAGAGGCGATGGAGTTCCAGGGGTCCTCCTTCTCGCGGGCGTAGACGAGGGCGCAGTCGAAGGTGGAGAAGAGGCCGCCCCAGACGGCGAAGCTGCCGCCGAGGCGCGGCGCGAGCATACGCGCGGACGTGGCGCCCCCGGCAAGGCGGTGGCCGTTGGGGGAGTTGTAGAGGCCCTTGAGGAAGTAGAAGGCGTAGCCGCCCCCGGCGCCCATTCCGAAGGCGCCGCCGACGTCGTCGATGATGCGGTCCGGGCAGGGCTCCCGCGACGTCTCCGGCGTTGCCATCTCCTCCGATCCCTCAGGCGATCCTCGGCGGCCGGGAAAACTAGGCGGGCGGAGACGGCGCGGATGGTGAGATCGCGATGGTAAGGGACGGGAGGGCGGGCGGCGCGGAGGGGACGAAGCAAGCGACGCGCCGGGGAGGAGGGAGAAGGGTGGTGCGTTCGAGGCTTCGAGCCCACCAGTGTTGGGCTGGGTCCACCAGGCCGTTCTTTTTCTCTTTGCACGGCTGGGCTTTGGCCTTTGGGCCTCTGGTTCTATTGAAATGGATAGTGTGGATACAATACGGTTGAAAAATGATTACCATAATCCAGTCAGTCATGTTAGTTTTTACCCATGAATGTGGAACATTCTTTAGCGGATATACTCGCCGTCAGTTGATGCGAGAAAAGTGTTGCCTTTATGTGAAGACTGTTAAAGAGTGCATACGCTTAAACTGTACATTTTGTTACAAAAAAAAAGGCGGAGCAACCCGTAAATATTTCTAAAAATAACCCGAACGCTTGAGTCCTAACCTTTTATTGTGTCGAATTCAGCATGATTGTACTCATTCTAGCGAATAAAAGGGATTGGTCTCAAGAAGAAAAGGAAAGGCGGAATCTTCCGAATAAGGTATCACTACATGCCAAAAAATAATGTTTGTTTGAATTATGCCCAACAGGTTATATACGTCAGCTTCCTCCTCTGCTACGCCCAAGCCAAAGAAAAGAATGTTTCGAGAAAACTTAAATCATGCCAATGGTCAAGTGAAGAAAAACATTTGACCATCAATTTTAGGAACATGGTGACTAAATCCACACTTGTCTGTGAAGAACCCAACTCAAGGGTGGTTGTCCTGCAAGTATAAAAAAAGGGTGGTTGTCCCTATTTGAGGGCTGGGGATCTTGGACCTGGATTTGTTTAGCAGAGCTTTACAGCTGAGATGGCTCTGGTACGAATGAACTATTGCATCAGATAGGTCTTGGGTAGGCACTGAGCCGTCAGTCGTCGGTGAATGCTGTTGGTAGACAATTATTTCGAGAAGTACAGTTGTCACACTAGGAGATGGAGCAAAGGCCAGTTTCTAGCAATCCTCTAATGGACCTCTTTCCTAACCTGTTCAAACTAGCATGGCGCAAAAATAAAACAGTTCGTGAAGAATTGGTCAACCTCAATTGAACTAGAGGACTGTGGAAGATGCAAACTATTGAGGAGATGGCAAGCTTCCTGAAGCTTTGGGACAACTCAGTGCCGAGCTAGACAAGATCACATGGAGGTCCTTCAGTGAGTTCGGGACTTCAATTTGGAAGGCGGACTCCGAAGGGAAGCATAGATTTTCCGCATGGCTCCTGGTGCAGTGCAAGTTGCTCACAGCTGGCACACCTCATATTACACTGCCCTTTTGCACAATGCGTCTGGGAGAAGACAGGAGATTGGACAGGAGGGTTGGAGCATCCACCGCAAAAACAACTAGAAATCGTCGATTGGTGGCAAAAAGAGCTAGCACATCTGCCGAAGAATACGAGAAGAACAAAAGCTGCGTTCATGATGTATAGCGCATGGAACGTATGGAAAGAAAGAAACCGGTGGATTTTCGAGAACAAACAAGGGACGCCAACTGACATGCTACATGAGATCAAGATGGAAGTGGAAGCAAGAAGAATGGCATGTGGAAGGCCAGAGTTATCCTTAATGTTTAGCTTTGTTAATCGTTTGTTCGTTTCGGTGTTCGAGTTTTAAATCTTTTATGTAATATCGATCATGTAAAACTCTCGGCTTGCTGCTTCCTTCTTAAATAACAGTGCAGTGCTCCTGCAATTTTTTTTTTAAAAAAAAAAAACATAAAATTCTTATCCTTTCTGTCCCTTCTTCTAGCCTTGTGCTCTTGCATTTGACGCAATTTTCTTAGGTTTTTGCTCTTCGCATTTGGGTGCGATTTCTTGGTGAATCTTGATGTCAAAATACATGAGAACATATCTATGATGATCCCTTACCAAATCTGTCTCGTACGGCTTCTACAAAGAGGGTGGAGGGAAGAGGGAAGGACAAATTTCATTAGATTGAGTTTGGCCCAATTTTAAATAGTTTCAAAGAGTAAATAGAGTCTACGTTTTATATAAGAGACCTAAAAGGACAAAGTAGATTGTTCTAAATGAATTCTGTATCCGAGGAACTATCTATCCTTAAGCTGTAGGCATAAACATTAATTGGCCTAGCTTTTCCTTTCCTTTGTAGGCCCCGGCCCAACACCAATACAATTGCATGCAAGCCTCCTATATCGACGAGACGACCACTACAAAGTAGAAACAAGACCCGGCCGTCCCCGCGTGCTTCGTCCCCAATTTGTCTTCCAAGCCAGGGTTTCGGCCGCCGCCGCCGTCCGCGAACCGACGACCCAGCAGCGGAGGCGACATGGTGAGCGCGTCGGACATGAACCGCGAGCCGTGCCCGTACCGCATCCTCGAGGACGCCGGCGGCTCCTTCGGGATGGGCGCGGTGGGCGGCTCCGCCTTCCACTTCGCCAAGGGCATCTACAACTCCCCCAACGGCCAACGCCTGGCGGGCGGCGCCACGGCCGTCCGCATGAACGCGCCGCGCGTCGGGGGCAGCTTCGCCATCTGGGGCAGCCTCTTCTCCACCTTCGACTGCGCCCTGGTCTACGCGCGGCAGAAGGAGGACCCCTGGAACTCTATCGTCGCCGGCGCCGGCGCCGGCGCCACGCTCGCCCTGCGCCGGGGCCTCCTCGCCTGCGGAACGTCCGCGGCCATCGGCGCCGCCCTCCTCGCGCTCATCGAGGGCGCCGGGATCATGATGAACCGCCTCGTGCCGGAGGGCTTGGTGCAGCACCCTGTGCAGCAGGATGACGGCCAGTACGCCGCGGCCGCACCACCTGGTTTCCTGGGAGTGCCGCCGGCGCCGCCGATCGTGGTCCAGGAGGTCCCGGGCGCTAAGGAGCATGGCCCGCCGACTGGGTGGCTTGGTGGATTGTTCGGGAGGAAGCAGCGGGACAGCAAGGTTGCCGGTGGGGATCGCAAGCCGGAGGTGTTGCAGATGGATTTGCCCCCCACGGCTATTCCCTCCTTCGATTAATCCAAGTGAAAAATGTAAGGTGTTTCGTCTGATTATGCTCGTGAATTGCAGTAGATTTAATATTTTTTGGTGAATGCGGCTGTTAGTTCTGTGCTAATATATATATATATATATATATATATATATATATATATATATATATATATATATATATATATATATCCTGTCCTGCCGTGCAAATTAATTAATGTGCGTGTTATGGCTAATAAGCAGAGTTATCTCTTGGGTGTAGTACATAGTGTCTTGATCCATGCCTATTAAGGTATTGCTATGCTGGCTTACTAAAACTGAAAAATGGATGGATAAGCAGTCGGTACATATGGTTATGTTTTGAATCACAATTACAAGGTGGTCATGCCTAATAAATGGCACCCTTCATCCTCCCACTCTTTGTAGAAATCATGAAACTTGACATTCTCCCCTTCTCCCTTCTCTACACGAGAAGTTCTCTCTAGTAGCTCCGTTTAGTCCCTTGGTAAACTGCGGCAACACGGAGCAACAATTTTTCTCTCCCTGCTTCGTTATTACTATTTATATTGCAAGACTAGCTGGAATCCTTTGTGAGAGGTCAGCTAATAGAGCCAGATCGCAGCCGCACATTGATGGGGTATCCTTTGAGAGTTCGAGTGGTAGGAAAGAAGACAACCTTGTCTTCCTCAGCTTCATCCCAGCTGCAAATCAATTGGTCATCAGGAAAAAAAAATGTGGTCAGCTAGCTTAGGTCGCCGTGCAGTTAAAAAAAAAACTGAAACTTTGCCTGTCGACTACAACCAAACAGCGTAGAATCCTGCGACGGTATACATGAAACTAACCTAAAGCGTTACAAGATGATGGAGGAAAACCGAGATAACAACTCGCGCAAGCTCATTGCCTGGGCACCGACGAGGGCCACCACCAAAGGGAGTGAACAAGTTGGATGCTGGCACGTCCTGTTCTTGCTCTGCAGAACAAACAAATTATCAATACACTGTTAAACATTTTTTGTATCTGCAAACCGTTACTGCGTATGTTTTTGTTTTCATTCAAATGCTGATCGGTAACAAATTTTGTACGCCACAATGTAGGAATCTGAAGGCCGTAGGACTAGTGGACTACGTACCTGCCATATCCAAGGGTGAAAGGTCCGAGCGTTCTCATAGTGTTCATTGCTAAGGTGCACAGCTCTGAATGAGGCGAAGATCTTGTAGCCTTTTGGAATAATATAATCTAATTCAAAACAAATACATGTTAGTATGAATCAAATCTTCAAAATCGAGAAGTTGTCAAAACAAAAACAAGAGGGAGATAGTTTGTGCCAAAGTACCTTTGAAATGAATATCGGTGTTTGCTCTCCTCAATACCCCGTTAACAATGTTACCCACACGGAGCGTCTCATTTATCACCTGCGGCAGACATATATGTTATCCCAACATTTTACTATAATCTAGTAAAACTTCCAGCAACTATTAGCACATATGCTCTTCTTATTTCAAGTGGTTTGTTTATAAAGATAAAAGAGTAAAGTACACCAGCGGTCCCTAAACTTGTTATGGTATGTCATTTAGGTCCCTAAACTCTTAAAATGCATTTTCAGATCTCTAAACTTGTTCCAAGATGTCACATAGATTCCTAATCTCTCAAAATGCATTTTTAGGTCCATAAACTCGTCCCGCGGTGTCATGCAGGTCCCTAAACTCTCAAGATGCTATTTTTAATTTAATATAAATGTTATTTTGCTACTTTAAGTTAATGAAAAATTCTTTTGCTACTTTAAATTTAATAAAATTGCTATTTTGATTTTTATTGAGAATGGGAACAAATTATCTTAATAAATTTATACAAAGCGCATGCAAAATATAAATAGCTAGTAGGAAATATTCAGGATTAGCATTCATATCTCCATGTTAAACGAGAAAACTATAATATGCACCGTTGATATCAAATGATCTAGATTAACCTATGATGTATGATTAATAAGCAGCAAATTCAGAATTAAAATGGTCTTAGTGGTAATATTTCTACATGAATCGGCTGAAAAAATAGTTTAATAAACAGTCCATTTTGAATACAATTAATTAATGGTAATTTTCAGGGATATGAAAATTCACCTTGAGAGTTTAGAGTCTGAAATAACACATTGAGACAAGTTTGGGGACATGAAGATGCATCATAAGAGTTTAGGGACCCGAATGACACCTCCGGACAAGTTTAGGGATCTAAAAATGCATTTTGAGAGTTTAAGGATCTAGATAACATCTCGAGACAAGTTCGAGGACCGTCCAAATATTTTACTCAAGATAAAACTTCTAGAAGGTGCTTTTTTTCCCATGACGCAGCTGTGTTATGAAAGTAGGGACTCTGGAATCATACGCATTGTGTAAATGCCATAGACCGGTAATCGCTCCATTGCAGGGATTGGTTTTCGCCTTTGCCTTTTCTGATACTGTCATGCTCTTCCTGAAAATTATTTAGCAAACATTATGATGAACTGAACCTATACTTCAAAAGAATAGGGCGGCCATGCTAGCAAAGCACAAATATCAGGAGTATATATGAACTTTTGACTTTTGAGGTGTGCTATGTTCCAATAAGATTCGCTATTTGACTACAATCAGATAAAGAAACTGACAACAAGACATCATTCAACATTGCTGATAGCCAACTCATATATATACACTATATTCCTATATATAAAAGCAAGGGAATTGGACGTTGACCACAAGCTGGCTGGCAGCAGCAGATTTAATTTCCCCCAATGCAATGCAAATATATAAGGGCACGTTAATATTGTGATGAAACAAGTTTGTGTGATTCGTACCCGGAGTTGTGCGAGCGCGGTTGGTGTCTCAGTGAGGAACTTGACAGCAAGTGTCATGGTAAGCGACGTCGTGTCGTACCCAGCAGCCAGCAGATTCACGCAGAAGTCCACCATTTGCTCCATGGAGAAGCTCCCACCATCTGCTTCAAGAAGCAGGTCCACCATGTCCTTCCCTTTCTTGCCCGCCGCCGTCTCCCCATCTGCGCCAGCATCCATCGCCTTCTCATCCATTCTCTTCCTAACCACCTCCTGCAGCGCCAAAGCAACATTCTTCCTCGCCTAAAATTGGTAAAAATAAAAACACATTTATTAAACTAACAAAAAAAATAATCCATGAACAGAATTGGTGCTAAGAAATAGTAGAACGAGCACCTTGAGGGCCTTGCCATAGTTTGTGAAAGGGAGAAGGGAGGCCAACGGGAAGGGCAAGGATACGAGGCCGTCGCTTATCGCGTTGAACTCGCAGCGGAGGCTCTCCGACCATGGCCCGGGCTCGATGCTGAGCAGATGCTTGATGTTGATGCTCATGGCGATCTTCTTCGCCTCGTCCACGAGCCGGATAGTCTCGCCTGGCTCCCACTGGGCCATGGCCGCCAGGACGAGGCGGTCGACGCGTGCGACGAGGGGCGGCAGCGCGGGGTAGCCGAGCCGGGCGAGGGCGAGGGCGAGGGCGTGGAGGCCCTTGTGGGCGGGGCCGCGGGTGACGAGCACGGAGCGGGCGCCGAGGAGCGTTGCGACGGAGGAGGGGTAGCTGGTGTCGGCGGCGCGGCCGTCGCCGCTGAGGACGAGCCGGTTGAAGGAGGGGTCGGCCGAGAAGACGGCGCGCTCGCCGAGGAGGTGGGTGGTGGACATGGCGCCGTGCCGTGCCACGATGTGCTCGTGGATGAAGAGCTCTGGGTTCGGGAGCCTGTACGCGGAGATCAGCCGCAGCATGTCGCCGAGCAGCGGCAGACCCGTGCTTCCCGGCGGCAGCCGTGCCGCGGGCCTCTCATTCTTCAGCTGCGGCGTGAGGATAAGGCCTGAGAGGAGCTGTTTCAGCGCCACAGCAAGAAAGATTATCGCGGACACGGCCACAAAGAGCATCGTGCTCGCATCCATGGCCTTTGCTTGATGTAGGAGATGAGAGCAACTCGTCGTGTGGTTGGAACTGGGGTCATGAATTCAGCACTCCGAAGAGAGATATAGAAAGGGGAGCTGGTTCACACGACAACGTTTCATAATCCATTAGCCGCATCGTTGAATACAATTTGAAGGAAAGAATCATTGGAAATCAACTAAAATATCTAAACCTTGCATTGGTTGTTGCCGTGTAGAGGAGGCGCCGCCGCCGACCCTGTTGATCACCACTGTTGCTATGATGGCTGGGTACTGTTGCCCGTCCGGCAAAAACGCTGGACGTGCAGATCGACCTGGGAAAAACTTCGGCGGATAACCTATAGTTTCTGGAGAACGATCAATGACACAGTAGGAACAAAATACAGTCCAGAAGCTCCACAATTATTAGCCATCGAAAGTGCACTGGAGATTATTTTGTTTTTGTCGCTTTCGAATGCTGTGGATTTAATGTGATTTACTTGTTTCCTCCTACTGTCCTACACGCACATACAGGAAGCTAAGATAGTTTTCTTTTAGCCTACAGTGAACATTCAAAACTTTTAAGGAGATATCAACAATGTAACTTGTTTTGAAGCAACCGAGCAACACTGATGACTGATCTGTTCTACATTTCCTCCATATATACCCATTTATTGCATACATCTGGCAGTTTCTATATCTACTACTTTGAAGGAAGATTTCTCCGAGTAATGCCAGATCATCATTAATATTGCATTTTCTTATTATCTGTTAATTGTTGTGTACTAGACGATAGTGCTACGCCATGCACCAAAAAAAAGTTGGCTTGATATATACTTCTTATAGTTTCACTGTTTTACAAATATATATATATGGCTTGCGCTAAACGAGATTTATTAGTTTTAAAATTAATAGTCACCCCTCTTAGAAGAATAACTCTTTTTACACTATCGTGGACGACCCCTACACACAAATGGAGAATATATAATCCTTGATCCCATTAGAATTTTAACATAAAATCAATGGATATTCTGTCCTCGTAGTGATAGCATAGTTGACCAACTAGTGGTGTGCTAGTTGGCACATCATCACTTGTTAATCACGCTTACTACGCAATGGTCAACTATATGCACCACGAGCACCACGTTACTGTCTTTCTAGTTGACGAGAGGGCGTTTGTTGGCACATTGCGACATCTTGCTAATTGACCACACATATGTTCATATTATTGTATCAATGTTTAAATTTGTCTCTAGCGTCCACAGAGGAGCACACAGGTAAGACGTGATTCATGTTAGGATTAATTAGAATTAATTAATTAGTGATCAATAGACACCTTTTTCTCTATAAACACCTCTCCTTGTATAGACATCTTTTCCTAGATAGGCACCCTTTAGGGTTGTATATATATGTAATAGTTACACAAGAGAATCAATCATCAGTTTCACTTTTCACTCTTCACTTTCACTTGCAACTCACGCACGCGCTTGAACCACTGACGCTAGTAGACGCTGAACCGAAGCACCATGGACACGCAAGGACACCGACGTCGTCGTCTTCCCAAGGTAGAAGATGGCCAATCCTGTTCCTTCCATGAATGCTATGGTTGATTCGATCACCGATGCGGTGGAGTCGGCCATCCACCGTGGCAACCACGTTGGCGGCCTCCGTCGATTCATGCTCCAGGATGCCATCCGCCGTGTCCTTCGGGACATCGCCGAGCACCGCATCCATCCTCATCGCTCCAATAGTCTGCGCACTGGAGGAAGCCATAGCTGGTGCTCATTGAAGTCGCGCCTAGAGCCCCGTCTGTCGCCGCGTCCATCTACTCGTGGTCCGACCATGGTGAACAGACGCGCGAAGACGATGCAGGAGATGTCGCCGCTGCCATCGCCGATCCCGCCTCCATCCATGTCGAGGCTACCACCGCCACCACTACTCTCCGCCTTCGCCATGCCTTGGATTGAAGGCGGTGACTCCATGGCTGGACGCAGAGCCACCCATCCAGCCCCCAACAATGGCACCAGAGCAGAGTGGCCGTCGGGCTTCGCTTACGACCTCGACGTCGTTCTTCCGCCTGCGCCACCTATGCCCCGTGCCTTCTCATACGCCGATGTGGCAGCCAACCACCACCAGAACTCCCACCGGAGCACGCTCCCGCCGGCCAACGACCTTGGAGCCGCCTTCATCTCCTCCTCGGCTAAGGGGGAGATGGCTCGCCGCTCCTGAGCGCCTGGAAACGGGCCAGCGCGGACGGACCCACCGCCCCTGGTGGCAGCGATGGTCTTTGCGACCAAAGCTCGCCGGGGAAGGGCGGGATCCGCCTCGCCGGCTGACCTCCATGGCCGGTGCCCGGTGCTCTAGTTCCGGCTCGCCATGAGAGGAGAAAAGGGGGAAGAAGGAAAAGGCGCGCGGCAACGGCACACGGCGGCAGTGATTGAATGGTGGCGGCGGCGGCAGCTGGGGGTCCGACGGGCGGTTAGGGTTGAAAACCCTAACCACCAGCCCTTTATAGGCGATGGCGGCGTCGGGCCTGATGGGCCGAAGGATGACCAGGCCGGCCCACGTTCCAACCACCCCCCTCCCCCCCCCCCCCCCCCCCGGCTCGCCCTGTGCCCCTGGGCACTTGGGCTGGCTGGGCCGCACGCCCGCCAAAGCCACTGGGTTGTGTGGCTGGCTGGCCTATTTTTATCTAATTTATTTTATTGTTATTTTACTGGTTTAGTAATAGTAGTTTTAATTAGCATATAACTTAGCTAATTTATTTATTTGTGAGAACATCTGATTATTGTATTGTTGATGTTGCTCCGTACATACTGAATATTGTTATTGTATATATATATATGTGGTTTGTTAACTTTGAATTACAATGCTATATGTGATTCTTTTATTAAATTACAACATACACCACACACATGTTAAATTCGCGAATAACTTAAATAATATTTTAACAAAGTTATTCTCAGAATAAGCAAATAATACACCTATGTACGTTTTCATATTGCAATATCTAATATTTTTAGTTAAGATATACATCCTATTATATTGCATATGACGTTACAACATTAACATGTTGATTTAATTTACCATACGGTAAATTAATTATTCCATGGTTATCCACGTAGGACTATGGCCACTAAGGAGTTCGACGAACTCGCATTGGATGGCAATAATTACCCTACATGGGCTTCTCATATCAAGATAGCACTTGTGTCTCGTAGTCTTTTGGCTACAATTCAGTAACCCCAAGCCGGGGTTGTTCTGCCGGATAAGCAAATTTTTTCTGTTTTGGCTATGTTACGGTTTTATATTCATAAGGATCTTAAAACTGATTACCTTATGATTGAAAACCCTCATGAATTATGGAGCGCTCTTAAAGAGCGTTATGAACAGCAAAAAGAACTCATTTGGCTTGAGGCTAACCATGAATGCAATCATTTGCGTCTCCAAAATTTTAAATCTGTGGCAGACTATAACCATGTTGTTCATAGAATTTGCTCTAAATTGAAGTTTTGCGAGAAAGAACCAACAGATGCAGATAAGATAGAGAAAACACTCTCTACTATGCTTCCGTCCGATCGAGTATTGCAACACCAATACAGAGCTAAAAATTATCAGGAATATTCCAAGCTTATTCATGCATTGTATCACGTAGAAAAACATGATGAACTTCTTCTGAAGAATCATCATAAGCGCCCTATTGGCTCGGCGCCGTTACCTGAAGTTCACAATGTATAGAAGAATACTACGAACAAGTTCAATGGACCATCTCCAAAGAACAAGTCTGGTAAATATTCATTCAATAAGAAGCAAAAGTCTAATTCACACAAGAGGAAGAGAGACAATGCGAGACCCAAAAATGACAATAAGTGTCATAGATGTGGTGCTTTCTCGCATTTTGCTAAGAATTACCATACTCCAAAGCATTTGGTTGCTTTATACCAAAAATTATTAAAAGAGATCAAGCCAGCAGGAGACACAAGATATGAAGCACACTTTAATCTTGCATCTGAGGCTGTCAAGAAAAAGGATTGTTCAAACAAGGCTCCAATGGAACCAATGTACAACAAAGCTCTTAATATTGAAGAGCAGCTTCCATCAACCGACAACATGCTCCTAGAGTTCGATTCCGGAGACATGTTTGGAGATTTGAACTAATCTCGGTTCAACATTGATATCCAATAATTATATATTGTAATAAGTCTAAGTCATACGTAGTTATTTGAATTGTATTATTTAGTATGCTTGAGAGTTACGTACATATATTTAATTATTGTAATATCATACTCTCATACTTGGTATTAAATATATTGTATGTATATTTCTATATGTTATACTATTATATTAAATTAAATTATTATTTTACATATAGATGTCGATTGATATCAATCCAAAGGAAGAAGAATTATGCCTTGTGGACTCATGTACCACTAACTCTATACTTAGAGAGATAAAATATTTCCACTCTTAAGAAAAGAGAAGGAAATGTTATGACTATCGCTGGTCGAGATGCGTTAATAGTTGGGTCAGGTCGAGCCACTATTACTCTCCCTATGGGTACACAAATTATGATTGAGAATGTCTTGTTGTATCCTAATTCAACTCGTACCCTTCTAAGTTATAGAGACATCCGTAAGAACGGTTTGCATGTGGAAACACATGAGGACAATAAAGAGGAATTTCTCCTCTTCACTAAACTTATAGGATTTGGCAAACAAATCTGCGAAAAGATTTCTTCACTTCTAACTAGATTGTACTTGACATACATAAAACCCATAGAACATGTTGCTTATAAAATAATTTTCCAGAACGTCGATACATTCCAAAACTGGCATGATCGACTTGGGCATCCTGGAATAGGGATGATGAGAAAAATTATTAGCAATTCCATTGGTCACGATATGAAGAACGCAAAATTTTCCTAAAATAAAGATTTTTGTTGCACTGCTTGTGCAATTGGGAAATTAATTTTAAGACCATCGTATCTTAAAATTCGAGCTGAACCACTCAAATTCCTTGAAAGAATTCAAGGAGATATTTGTTGTCCGATCCAACCATTATCAGGAACGTTCAGGTACATCATGGTTTTGATACACGCATCTACTAGATGGTCTCATGTGTCTCTTTTATCGACACGTAACCATGCTTTTGCAAAAATAATGGCCCAACTGATCAAGTTGAAGGTACATTACCCTGAACATCGAATTCAATCTATCCGAATGGACAATGCTGCTGAATTCTCATCCCGTGCCTTTAATGACTATTGCATGGCATTGGGAATTCAGGTTCAGCATTCAGTTCCATATGTACATACCCAAAATGGTTTGGCTGAATCGTTGATCAAAAGAATCAAGGTCATTGCAAGACCTTTGTTAATGAATTGCAAATTGCCTACATCTTGTTGGGGTCATATAGTTCTGCACGCTGCTGACTTGATCCAACTAAGACCAACTGCATATCACGAAACCTCCCCATTACAATTAGTACGTGGGAATCCTCCAAGTATTTTTTTCCCATTTGCGTAAGTTTGGGTGCGCTGTGTACGTACCCATCTCACCACCTCAGCGGACATCGATGGGCCCTCACAGGAAACTGGGGATCTATGTGGGATATTCGTCTCCATCGATTATTACGTATTTAGAACCTCTTACTGGAGATCTATTTACTGCCCGGTTTGCTGATTGTATTTTTAATGAGGATCATTTTCCGGCATTAGAGGGAGAATTGTACCAAAAAGAATGTCAGAAAATTAATTAGAATGCTGAAAGCATTTCATTCTCTGATCCACGTACTTCAGAAACTGAATCACAAGTTCAAAAGATTGTCGATTTGTAAAATATTGCAAACAATCTGGCAGACGCTTTCACTGATTATAAAGGTGTCACGAAGTCTCTCCATCCTGCAAGGAACGTGCCCGAAAGAGTAGAGGTACCTAATAAAACCACTCATCCCCAACTTGGTAAAAGGAAGGGGAAAAGCACTTCAAAGAAGCAAGATGTGATTGCCGGCAAGCAAAAGAAGACTGTAAATATAACTCAACCTCCGGTTGAAAGACACCTAAAGGACATACAATTTCCTGTGGATAGATGTGATCCACAATCCAGCTCAGTTATGGCCATAAACAATAATGTTGTAACATCGGAAGACCCTAGATCCATTATTTCGGGAAGTCATGATGAATCTTTAAGGGTAGACGAAATTGCTATAAATTTCATAGAGATTTGAGAGTCCTATGATCGTAAGTCCATAATAGTCGACTGTTGTTTCTCTGAAAAAGTTGCAAATATCCTTCAAATCTATTCAGATTCTAAGTCTATGACAGAGTGTAAGAAACGCTCGGACTGGGATAAGTGGAAGGCAGCAATTGAAACAGAGATTGCCTCGCTTTATCAAACGGAAGTGTTTTTGGAAGTAATGCCAACACCTCCTGGTATCTTTCCTGTAGGAAACAAATGGGTTTTCGTTCGTAAAAGAAAATAAAATAATGGAGTGGTGAGATATAAAGCAAGGTTAGTGGCGCAAGGTTTTACACAAAGACCTGGCATTGATTTCAACGAAACTTACTCTCCGGTAATGAGCGGAATAACGTTCCGATATTTAATATCGCTGGCAGTTCAAAATCGTCTATCTATGCAGTTGATGGACGTAGTGACCGCATACTTGTATGGGTCATTGGATTCTGATATATACATGAAAGTTCCAGATGGAATCGATATACCAAATCCTAAGGCAAATCACAACATGTATTGTGTCAAGTTGCAGAAGTCATTATATGGCTTGAAGCAGTCGGGCCGAATGTGGTACAATCGGTTAAGTGAATTCCTTAAGTTGAAGGGATACACAAATAATGATGACTGCCCGTGTGTCTTCGTTAAAAAATCATCAACAAGATTTTGCATCATATCGGTGTACATTGATGATCTCAACATCATTGGCAACGAACCCGATATTAATGAAGCACATCATCATTTAAAGACGGAGTTTGAAATGAAAGATTTGGGTCAAATCAAATTCTTCTTAGGTTTACAACTTGAGCATTTCGATACAGGTATATTTGTATACCAAACTGCCTATGTCCAGAAAGTATTGGAGAAATTCAACATGGACAAATCATATGCAGCAAAAATCCCGATGGTAGTCAGATCTATAGATATTAAGAAAGATCCTTTTAGACCACGGGAAGAAGAGGAAGAGATATTGGGACCATACTACCCATATCTTAGTGCTGTTGGAGCACTAATGTATCTTGCTAACAGCACCCGGCCGGATATTGCATTCGCAGTAAATTTGCTAGCAAGACATAGTGCCGCTCCTACCAAGTGTCATTGGGTTGGAGTCAAGACTGTAATGAGATATCTCAATGGCACTAGAGATCTTGGATTATTCTACTGTAGAAATCAAGATCCAATTCTATTGGGATATACAGATGCTGGTTATTTATCACATCCCCACAACGGCAGATCACAAACTGGTTTTGTATTCTTGCAAGGTGGAACAACAATATCTTGGAAGTCATCAAAGCAGACATTAGTGTCTACTTCCACCAATCACTCTGAAATAATTGCTTCATATGAAGCATCACGCGAATGCGTATGGCTTCGCCGAGTGGTAAACCACATAACTCAATCATGTGGTATTGGTGCACTTGAGACACCAACAATTATCTTTGAAGATAATTCGGTATGTGTTACGTAAATGGAGTTAGGTTACATTAAGAGCAATATGACTAAACATATTATTCTCAAATTGTTCTACCCCCATGAACTCCAAAAGAATTGAGAGATTGAAATCTTGCAAAGTAAGTCTTGTGATAATCTAGCAGATTTATTCACAAAGTCTCTACCATACTCTACATTCCATAAATGTGTTGAAGGAATTGGCATGAGAAAGCTCCGAGATTTGCAAGAATTAGGGGGAGAATCGATATAACTTACTTCAGATATCATACTACACTCTTTTCTTTATATGAGTTTTACTCTTCTAGAGTTTTCTCGTATAAAGTTTTTAATGAGGTAATGATTAACACATGGTAGATGTCATATTATCTAATTTTTCCTATAAGATTTTTTGAAGATAATATACATGACATATTGATCTCTGGTCAAATTATTTTTAGATCAAGTTTTTAGGGTCACCCAGAGGGTCTATTAACATTGGAATTATACACATATATCATGGTGTTTCTCCTTATTTTTCCCACTGGGTTTTAAAGAGTTTTGCCTGGTATATCGATATACTTTGGTTTTTTTCCCACAGGGTTTTTCCAAGACCTCAAGACGTAACTGATGAACCAACGGTGCCTACAGAAGTCAATTGATCACGGGGGAGTGTTAGGATTAATTAGAATTAATTAATTAGTGATCAATAGACACATTTTCCTGTATAGACACCTCTCCTTTTATAGATATCTTTTTCTAGATAGGCATCCTTTGGGACTGTATATATATATATAACAGTTACACAAGAGAATCAATCATAATTTTTACTTTTCACTCTTCACTTTCACTTGCAACAATTCATTCTCTTGTTGGTGTTTCTCCAAGGTTATTTGACCGGGTACATCTCCTTTTTTTTCAAACCCCCGGCTCTCTAAAGCGAAAATCAAAATGGTATACCATCACCAACAAACCACCTGCCTAGCGCGAAAGTAAACAAACAGGCCGTGCATAAAATGGGCCACTGGCATCTTGGACCTAAACGAACAGTTACGGCAACATATATGGGCCGAATTGGCTTGGCTATTCGGCCTAAGGCCTATTTGTGCTGTAGATTTTCTCTACCCGGACAATACTTGAAATTTCTCAAACCCGGGTGAGATTATTATAGAATTTAACTACCGATATTCTTTTAGTGGTAGGTAGCGTGCCTGTTGACAGCGAGGCACCTGTAATGACTTCATCAGTCTCGAGGATCTGTCGGCTCACTCTATCGGAGGTGCTCATATGGTAGGATTGCGTGCGTGTATATTCATAGGGATGAGTGTGTGTGCGTGTATGTGAGCGCTTGTGCCTGTCTGTGCTTCTAAAAAAATTTACTTGAATTTCCTTTGAAAGGATACTCTTATAAGAAATTAATAAAATTCATATAATGTCCCGTAACAATGTCTGTCCATCCTCCTTAAGTTGATTTTACCAGATAGGTTTCCCAGCAACCAAGAATTCAGAATTGCATGTATATAGCTACCATTGTTTCAACCTTAATTTCGGTGTATCCATCATTTGGGTTATCATTTTTTTTCACACAAATCAGATGTTGACTAAAAAATTAATAACATTTTTTAATAAAACATGTATCCTTGATTCAAAAGTAGACAAGTGTGCTGAGATGCAATAGTGCGCAATATGATCTACTATGGAGTACTCAACATTTGAAAACGAAACGTTCATGATACATGCATGAAGCGAAGGAAGGCGTTCCAAACAAGTAGTAATTGTAAGGTGCTGGTGTGACGTTCCTGTCTGGACAAGCGAAGCCTCCTAACACACTGGATCTATCAAATTAGAAAAACAATGTTCATAAGAAACTAACCCATGCAGAACGTCAATGCGTTTCATTATCAGAATTGTTGGCACGTCAAATGTCGCTTCCTATAATCATCTTCTCAATCACTTGCTCTTGACAGTAACATACGCTAGCTCCTCTAAGCGTACATCTCCACCGTGTAAACGAGAGTACGTCGCGCCTTATTTTTTATGGAAGAATTGAAGGCGACACATAATGTGCGTGTGAGCACTAGAGCTCCTGGCATTATGTTTGTAACCAAACAAATAGTAGACTGAATACATACGAGGTTAAATGTCTCGAGAACAACGTAACGAGCCTAATCAGAATTCTTATGCACAATTTCATCTAAGAGGTGGCGATACTAGCTAGTATATACAGACAAAACACTTAGTTGAAAATCAAGCATTTTGTACTTACCGTGTATTTTTATTCAGTTTGTATTTAACATGCACTTATTTCAGAGGAGAGCAGTTGCCACTTGCCCGTTGTCCCCGGAGCTTTTAAGAAGTATTATAGGCAAAATCAAGACTAATATCGATAAAACTTTTGCAAGCTTCACCGGAACATGACCATAAACCATATGTAGTACAGATGCTTCTGTGGGTGGTACCGCGAAAAAAAATAAAATCTAACTGACAAAAATGTTTTTTTTTTTGCAGCGCTCGAGGTGTTTTATCCTGCTTGGATGTACAAGTTGCAACTGAAATCACCTAAACCCAAAGTAAAAAAAAAGAGGAAAATATATTCTAGAGAAATTCCATCTATATCAATATCAAATCCGTGCGCCATGCATCGTCATCAAGGACTAATAGCAACATAAGCAATTTTTTTTGAAAAAAATACAACATAAACAATGCTAGCTCTTGCAGCTATAGGAGTTGTATCATGTCCACTGGCTACTGCTGCGACGGGTTCATGTCCGGTGCGCGCCTGCAGGGGCTGACCTGACGTGCGGTCTCCATCCCTCCTTGACCACATCAATGGAACAACCAACGACCTGACGAAACCGGAGTCTTGGCCACCCAAACAAGCAAACCGCCTTGGAAGCAACACCAACCCAGCCCAACCCGACCGGCCGATTGCTCTGTTTTCCCAAAGCTCCAGCGATTCAACACTCAATCTCCTCCATGCACATGAAAAATCAAAAATCGGCAGGTGCCCCCAGACGCACGCTGAAATCGGAACACGTTTCTTTCCAATTCATCCAGTGCCCCTCCGCCATTCATTGCCTGCGCAGACTCTCGCGTGGAAATCTAGCAGCAGCGCGGACGTTACCACCTGCCAGCGCGTAGAAATCCAGCAGTGTAGTTGCCGAGTCTGCACGGCTGTTCTTGCTCTGAATCGGTCTGTTCCTTCTGCAATCAGAGCTGCAATCTGTACTCGATCTACTGCTAGTCCTATAATATAAATCGCGTGACGGAGCTAACCCACCTTCCCCCAACAATCTCTCTCCGAGGAAGGAATCTTGCACGGCATTATCCTTTTTGGTTGCTGTTCTTCTCTCTCCATCTTTCAGGTGGAGCGGACCAGCAAGCCGGTCACCCACATGGGCCGCGCCTTTACAGCGGCGCCGCTCCTCCTCTTGCTCGGCCTCCTGGCCCTGGGACTGGGAGCGGCAACTGCCAATGTAAGCGGCGGCGGGCGCCAAGAACCGATCGAAAAACCTCTCCTTTTTCTCGATTCGTGGCTGTCTATGCGGGGGATTCGTTCTGAGCCTCGCCGATTTCCGCTGAATTCAGGTGGGCGACTCCTGCTCGACGGGCGCGGACTGCGGCGCCGGGCAGTGGTGCTTCGACTGCGAGCCCAAGCTCTCCGGCTCCCACTGCGTCCGCTCCGCCGCCACCAACCCCTTCCAGCTCATCGTAAGCCGCCGCAGTTCGCTTCGTCTCTTTCCTCTCCTCTCTTCTAGTGCAGGAAAGTGGTCGAGGAGCAGCAGTTTGCTTCGTCAATTTGTTCTGTACATGTGCTTGGCTTGGTACTCTGAGTTCGTTTTGCGATTTCTTGGATTCCCAGATCTGGTCTCTGTTACAAGTTAATCAACCAGGCCCAGACATGAGCAGTTAGGAAGAATGCAGTATACAGGCAAAAGAAATTTCTCTGTGCTTACGCAGCTGTTCTTGTTCAACATACCCTGACGACATGGCGAATAGTAGTACATTCAGGATATTCGCACAACACTGTGCTTTCAGAAATTTCTGCAGGCATTTCTTCAAAAAATAAATAAATTCTGCAAGTCTATTGGTGACCATTTCTTAGTATGCGTATGGATTTCCTACCTAGTTGGTAGATGCTCTTAGTCAAAAGTTGTTGGGCGGAGAAAATTTAGACATTACATTGTTGCAGCAGTGTTGTTTATTTTCCCCCTGAATTGTTTTCTCTTTTTTCCCCCATCCAGACTACTACTTTTAGTATTCATGGTCCAGCTATCTAGATGATTGAATTTCCATTAAAAATCTCCAAAAGACTAATTTTGCACTCACTAGTCAAAGGATATCATGGCAATTTGTTTTTGAAAGATATCATGACAAAAAAAAATTAACTTACTATATTCATTCTGCTTTGGTGTACTACTGAAGTCACATCCTGAACGAATTTTGCTTCTGCTTTGGTGTCTCTCAGAACAACTCATTGCCATTCAACAAGTATGCCTACCTCACGACGCACAATTCATATGCAATCGTTGGTGAGCCTTCGCACACTGGAATTCCACGCATCACCTTCGACAACCAGGAGGATACTGTCACTGACCAGCTAAATGTACCTTCTCATCTTTCCAGTATTAGGCATGTCCTATTGTGCATCTTTCCACAAGGAATTCTCATTCTGATGACATCACCAATGATATGCAGAATGGTGTCCGGGCGCTGATGCTTGACACATATGACTTCAAAGGAGATGTATGGCTGTGCCATTCAAATGGAGGGAAATGCAATGATTTCACTGCATTTGTGAGTATACTGAACATGCCTGGCTCCTGTAGAATCTTAACTGAAGGCGTTTAGACTACAGTTTTTTACGATACTTCGGGTCATTGTAGGAACCAGCACTGGATACCTTTCAGGAAATTGAGGCGTTTCTTTCAGCCAATCCGTCTGAAATCGTCACAATGATCCTGGAAGACTATGTTCATGCGCCGAATGGACTGACAAACGTATTCAACGCCTCCGGCCTGCTGAAGTACTGGTTCCCAGTGTCGAAAATGCCGCAGAACGGTCAGGACTGGCCTCTTGTCAGTGACATGGTTGCAAGCAACCAGCGCCTCGTGGTGTTCACCTCCATCAGCTCAAAGCAGAGTAGTGAAGGAATTGCTTACCAGTGGAATTTCATGGTTGAGAACAATTGTGAGGCACCAATTCTTCGAATCTTTCTTTTTTTTCCTGTGGATTGCAGTTAAACACATGGTATGCTTGAATGTAACATAGTTCACTTGATCTCAGATGGTGATGATGGTATGGATGCTGGGAAATGCTCCAACCGTGCTGAATCTGCCCCTCTCAACGACAAGACTAAATCGCTGGTCCTCATGAACTACTTCCCATCGGTACCTGTGAAGTTTACAGCGTGTCTGCAGCATTCCCAGAGTCTTGTTGACATGGTGAATACATGCTATGGCGCAGCAGGGAATCGATGGGCTAATTTTATCGCAGTCGATTACTACAAGGTACTGAGCATATGAACAATCTTTAGACTAACATTTTCAGAAATTCTAAAGAAACATACCACTTTCTTTAGAATATATGAATTTTTCTCTCTGTTTGTGTATGGAAGCTAGCGTTTTCAGATTTTCTACAGGCTGATGTTATTTTGAATAATATTCCAGAGAAGCGATGGGGGGGGTGCGTTCCAGGCAACAGACTTGCTCAATGGTAAACTGTTGTGCGGGTGCCAGGATGTCAGGGCATGCTTGGTGAGACAAGATACACTGCCTTTTCATTTGATATGGATCCACATGCATTTTCTTGTGCTGATATACTAGTAACTATGACGTGAATTCACCCATTTTTCTTTTCCATTTGCAGCAAGGTTCTGGCGTTGTATGCTCTGCATGAATCCATAAGGAATAGACAATTTTATTGGATCGGTACATTCATATAGGATAACAGATATGCAACAGTTACTTGGCATGGTGATGACAAGGCTTCTTCTGCATGATCTTGCTGTTGTACATCCTCATTGTGTGGTTGAATGCGCCGGAATGTGATGATTGTAGTCTCAAGGGGGGACATTGATAGAAAGTAGATTGCCTTAGAGTGATGCAACAATACACCAGTGTAAACGATAGAAATCTGGAAGAAACAACACCAATTTCATGTTTGTAAATGGAAATTTTCTTTTCAAAACTTCAAGGTTTGAACTTGAAAGGCGTTGTGGGCTTGTGGCTTCATAGTTTGAATTTGAATCTTTTTTAAATATGCATTAATATTTGAGACGTGCTTTGCATGGGCAAGCATTTATTAAAAAAAACTCATCACATTGAGATGGCATCCCCAAGCTTTGCTATGTAAAGGTTATGATAACTCATTTATAAATTGTTGATTACTAAAATAATCCAGTTTCCCATGGCTTACAAATCTATTCTAAGCCTGTGCAAGCACACATTGTGAATCAGTAAGTTTTTAGTACAGATGGATAGAACAACTTCCATTTATCTTCCAGCTAAGCAACCCAGGTAAGGAATGTCAGTCCTGAAGAAGTACGATGTTATCTTGCTCTCTCCAGCGAGATAAACAATAAACAACACCTGAAACCTTGGATTGTGGGAAGTTAAAATTATTGCATACCGCATGGTTGAAGAATGCATACCGCTGTCATGGCACAAAAAAGGAGAAAAAACCCAAAAAAACGCCGTTGCCGGGGATCGAACCCGGGTCACCCGCGTGACAGGCGGGAATACTCACCACTATACTACAACGACTTGGATGGTAACGACATCTCACCATTTCCATTTGGTGATCATTTATACATGGTTGGGAAACGACTCATTTGTAACGTGGCAGTTAACGTCGACGGCTAAACACACACATGCATACACGTAGTTGTCGGCAGCTTATCACACTATCGATCGACGATTGGCGCACGTGCAGAGTATGTAACCGTGTGGTAGGACGTGAAGGAGGCACATACACTCATTTATCAACCGAACAGCACTGCATGTAGCTGGGCAGGTACAGCTAGATGGCGACCAACGGATAAGATTGTCCAAGGACTTTCGCGTCCAACACGGCCCTACAACAGACGGCACGCCCGACGCACACGTACACACATAGCATAGCACATGGGCTACGCACTCGATTCCTTTTGCCGTAGAAAAGCCAACACCAACAGCCAACATTTCCATTATCATAAAAAAATTAAACATTATAAAAAAAGCCAACTTTTCATGTCTTTCTTTCCATCATCCGAAGCTAGCTGTAGAGATTTTGAACATGTATGTTGTACGTACATGTGTACGCAGGTACATACACGATAAGTAACTGTATACTCTGTACGCTAAATAAAGATTGTTCGTTCACGAGTTCCTCAGTATATATCATGCATGCACGCACATGATACTCTGTACGCTAAATAAATATTGTTCACGAGTTCCTCAGGTACTAATTTAAGTGGAAGAAGATCAACATATGTACTACTCGATATCCAAATCGAATAGATCAGAACTAGAAACACTCTCCCAGTCACCAGCAGGCTTCTTATTGCCATCATCCTCTCCTTCCCCAACCTCGTCGTCCTTAGGATCACCACTTGATTCCGCATCATCGAGCACCCTCTCGTGGTGCTCCTCGTCCCAAGCGCCGCAACTTACCACCCACCTCTCCCCGTCGCCGCTGCCCCTCACAACCCTGACGCCCTGCAGCCTCCTATCCCCCGTCGCCACGCCCAGATCAATAACTTGCAGTTCGCGCGAGGACGACGAGGAGGAGGAGGAGGACGCCTTAGCCGGCTCGTCGCCAGCTGCTGCCGGCAGCTTATTATTATCAGTGCGCGGCGACGGCGGCGGCGGCTCCTTGCGAAAGCTGCTGGCTCTCTGTGACGACAGTGAAGCCATGAAGCTCAAGAGGGCGGCGAGCTTGCTGTTACCTGAAGGCTTGGCTACTCCCAGCTGGGTGTGTCGCTCATCGCCATGCAATCCAACAACAAGCTGCGCATCCTCCATCCTCGTGCCATCCGTCACCTGATCAGCTTGGAACTGGATCATCAGCCGGCGGTCTGCAGGCCCACTGGGACAACGACAGTAGTCAGGGAGGCCGGCGAAGTAGCTCGTGGCGCCGAACACGTCGAGCTCGCCGGAGCTGCCGTGACGCCGCCGGGTCTGCATCGTCATCAGTGCCTGCTGGTGGTAATATGCGGCGGTGGGCTGTCGACGTAGCTAGCTAGGCTAGGCTAGGCTTATAAAGACGGCGACGAGGGGGGATGCATTATACTTGAGGCTGAGAGGGCATGGCGGAGGACGGTGAATCCGGAATTCCAGATCAAATGTCATGTAGCCTGAAAACGATGGGTTGGTTTTAATGGATGAAAGTAGAGAGGTAAGAATCTCATCCGATCCTTCTTGTGTCAGGCTAATGATTGCTTGGTTGCAGTGTCTGGGGATATGGCCATGTCCACTCCACTGGCCAGCATGGCCGCATGCGAGTCATGTTGCAGCTAGGATCAGAAAATTCCCATGAGTAGAAGAATGTTCTTGTAACTAAAGAATTATTCTATTACATTCATATATCTCAAAAAAAAAAGGGATAAGGTGGCGTAGTACATGTATCAAAAACGGCATCCTTCTTCATTGCTGTAGTTTTAATTTGGTCCCCTGCAGAAGTCGATGCAACTTTATATGACCGACCAGCTATGTATATATCCGAACAAGACCTCGGTTGATGATCGTTTGTATCTGACTACATACGTACGTACGTACGTACGTACGTACGTACATACATACATACATACATACATACATACATACATACATACATACATACGTACGTACGTACGTACGTACGTACGTACAGACACACACACACACACACACACACACACACACACACACACACACACACACACACACACACTAGGATGACGGTAGAAATAGCAATCATCTGCAGTAGGTTGGTTGTCTTCCCGACAGTGATGATTTAGATCTATTTCTACCATGTCGTCCTAGCTACTAGTAGCTAGTGCAGTGTGTACCATGTATACATATTTCACAAAAAGTAACAGAGCTAGGAGAGCGATGCCAACAGTGATATATATGGCCCTAGTTCTCTTGGACGCCTGATGAAGGTACTGACAATCACTGCAGATTCACTGTCGTAAATTATATTGATGCTTTGGTTGGAATGTGAAATGTGAGGGCCTGTCTAGATCAAATTAGCGAAATCTAACCATAAACTGAATTATCAGCCAAGCTTAACTAATTTAACCTTGATGAGTGTCCCTAGACACACCCTACGTGACATGCTAACACAAACCGGGTTATGGTCACGACGCGTGCACAAGTACATGATAACGCACACGCTCTTGAAAAAAATACATACAACAGAAATAACCCACAACTCATACATATAGAGGTCTCAAAAGTTAGAATATAGTAGATACCGAATATGCCTAGGTCACACAGTATAGAGATCTCATGTTAGAATATAGTAGATGGCGAATATGTCCAATTCACACATCTAAGTTCACGATGAACCAACTCCAACTCAACCAGTTTTTAGGGCGCACCAGGACTACTGCGAAGGCGAGAATATATATGCAATTAAACTTGATTAACGGCAACGCCATTAGAGTAGTTGCCTTATCCGTAGTATGTGTGGTGGATGTAACACGGTTGAAGTCGCACATAGCCTACCATTATTCCCCTCCCTCCCATGCTCACCTCGACCTCCCAAACTGCAAATTATAGCATCCAAACAACTCTTGCTTTCGAATACTAGGTAAAACCGTATTACTCCCTCCGTTCTCTATAAATTGGAACGGAGGGAGAATTTCTTTAAAATTCTTAAGACTACTTTGTTTTCGAACATAGTATAATTTCGTAGGATTTTCTCCTTTGTAATTTCGTCCTTTTCAGCCCAAGCCCATGTCTCTCATGGGCCACCTCAGCCCCACGAAATGATAGACCAGCCGGCCCCCAGCCCAGCTCCCTCGCTGATCTTCGCAACCGTCAGGTCCGCCCCACTGCGAGCGAGTCCACATCCACAAGACCACAACCTCATCCTCCCCAGTCGGCAGTTCAGCACTGTGCCACCACACCGCCGCTTGGCAGGTCCGCGACCTCGGGAGACGACGACGCGCAGCGCGAGCCTTTCACGGCCGCCAGCGGGCTATCTCCTCCAGGGAGCTCCACGGCCGACGCCCGCCGTCGCTTGCACCCAAGGATTACCAGGTCCGACGATTCCTAACCCGTAGTACGTGCTGGAAGCTCATATCCGGCGAGAGATACAGAAATTGTTGCGATTATTATTAAGGAATCTGTTTCTTTAAGCTCGCATCATCACGCGTGATTTGGACGGTGCAGCAACTGAGGGAGAGAGCAGGGAGAGGGGAGATGGAAGGTCTGACGGGCAGCGAGATCGCCGGCTTCGTCGTGGGTGCCCTGCTGCTCGGCGCCACCATCGCTGCGCCCAAGGTCGACGGATTCATTGCCTCCTCCCAAAGAAGGTCCCTTCCCTGCCATTTCTCTGCCGCTGTCTTTTGTTTTGCTTGCCTCAGTAGTCAGTTGTGTTATTTAGTATCTTGCAGAAGGATAACTGTAAGCAATTTGTTATGATCAGGTACAAACAGAACGTAAATTTAGTTTGAAAGTAGCAGTAAACATGATTTAAGATAGTTTAGTTGGGAAATTAAAAAAGGGTGAAGAAATTTCTATAGAAGTAAGTATGCAAAAAGATATGCTTAGTGCTTGTTCCCAATTATGGTTAATTGTTCCAATCCAACCGGTCGGCGTTGCTGAGTGTTTGAGTAGAGTTGGCGTGATACGGCGCGAGTTGATGTCCCGATCCAACCGGCCGGTGTTGTTTCTTTGTTGTTTGTCTAGTCTAGGCCTATGCTTCTTTTTAATATAATCGGCAGCTCTCCTGTCTGGTTCTGGTTCGTTTCAAAAAAAATTATGGTTAATTGTTTTGGTTCAATATCTTGTTCCCGGTTGGTAGCTGCTACTGTATGCAGAAATGAAACTGAAGCTAAGTTTCAACTCCTCAGTTCTTCAGAAATGAAACTGTAGCATATCATGCTGTCAGTAGATGACTTAAGCTCAGAAAACCCAAGGCCAAATGCCTTTAGAAGTAAAAAAAAAACATAATAATGAAAAAATAATGCAGAGTACAAAGCATCAGTCACCAGAGTTCTTAGGTTGAGAAAATCCATGACAGATGCTTTGCACTCTTCAAATCCTTACCACTCATCCATCTTTTATCTGATCAAAATACAGATGCACTGCAGGTCACTAGGTATGTGTAAGAGGTGTGGTGATCTTCGGATAGTAGCATGCTCACAATGCAAAGGCATGGGCTCAGTTCGGAAAGGAGGAATGCTTAATCTGGGCATGCTAGATGATCTTTACGAGTCACTCGGAGCTGAAGCCAAGACAGATAATTTGATTCCTTGCACAAAGTGCAGATCCAGAGGCCGTCTCTTGTGTCCGGAGTGCTCGAAGATCGCATGACCATTCAATAATATGAGCGGTGCAAGGAAATATAAAGTTATCAGTATGCTCATAAATTTTGCCGCTTTAATGTGTCAACGAACTGGTGATACTACAGTTAAATGCAGTCTGATTTTTCTTCTTCATGATTGCATCTTGATGTTCAGTTGTAAGCTGCAAGTTTTAATATGTCTTACAACTTTACAACTTGGTAGGGATATAAAAGCACATATATTTTCTATTGCCAACATAACATACAAAATTATGCACAAGAGAGCAAGCATGTTGATATAAAAACTAGACCAACCTAGAAGGACCTAGGTGGCTTTATATTAAGAAGAAAATAGGCACCCAAATTCGGCTTGAGGAGCACTTAGAACCTGGGTGGTCGAGGAAGCCTCAACCAGCTAAGCTAGGCTCAGCTTCCTAAGCATGTTGATATGTCTTGCATTGAGATAGTGGGTACAACAGTTACGGTGAGTTGTTAAATGTACAAACTAGAATCTGATGTTTCAGGACCATCCCTAGCTAGTACTTTGCCTGAAATTCAATATGTTATGCTCAAATAACATATTATCAAGATTATATGTTAATGCCAAAGTCCAAGTGTTTACACAGATGGTCTCAGCAGCAGGCTAGTTTCTCTTTTGTTTGGACTTTGGACCACGAGTCTATGGTGCCTTTTCTTGGTTATAAGGTTTCAGCAATAGAGCAGATAGAGTGGATGTGATTTTCTCGCTATTCTTTACAAATTTTAGAAGCCGGTTCAGGGACTGATGGTCTGAAGGAATCTCAGTTGCTTCTTCTCTTACAAGTGGAAATTCCTAGTAACATCACTCACTAACTCTGATATACATGGCCTACGCTGCACATACCCGCTTCGCTTTACTGAGTGGCCTGCAGAAAGGTTGGCAGATGAGTACTCCCTCTGTTCCAAGTCGTCACATATCACTTTAGTTTTATTCTAAATCAAATATTTTTTAAAATTTTACCAGCCTTATAAACAATCTGTAAATTTACACAATGCCGAGTAAATACACTATGAATATATGTCTCATTATAGATTTAATGAAACTAATTTGATGTTGTATATGTTTGTTTCTTAAAAATATACTCTTTCAAAGTTAGACAAATAAAATTGAGGGAGTATTATTTCATTGCTACCAAGTACCTACTGGTACATTCATATCATATATGGTTCTGTCAGTGTAACAACAACTGCAAGCAGTAGACTATGGGGAAACAGAATATGTGGACAGTTGTGCGATTTGTGGAAGGAGGAAGCTGATGCGCTCGGCGCCCCCGGCCCAGCGACTCCTCGTGCGCCGCGGGCTCAAACAAATGGGCCAAATGTAACGTACGCGCCGGTCGCCGGCGCCTGCTCGAGGTCTGTGATGCCGCGTGTTCCCATTGCACTCGAAGGTCGCTATAAAACCACCCGCTTGCGCCGCCAAGGTTTCGCCGCCCGCGTCACACCAACAGAGCGCCGCAGGCAATTCAAGGAAGGAAGAGCCCCCTGCTGTTTGCTGCGAAGAAGAGACGACGATGGGGGCCGGGGCGAGCGTCGCGTCGTCGCTGGTGGCGGTCTGGGCGGCGTGGGGCGGGCCAGTAAACCAGCCGTCCCTGCTGCTGCTGCTCCTGCTTTCGACGACGCCCTCGACGCGGTCGTCAGCGCGGCTGAGGCGGTGGCGGAGTACCTGCGCGCGGTGATGGACGCCGCGTGCTCGGCCGCCGTGGGCGCCGCCGCCTGGGCCCTGAAGAAGCTCGAGGAAGCCGCGGCGTTCGTCCTCGACAGGGTCGTCCGGCTCCTCCGTCGCCTGCGCGGCCGCAAGGAAGCCGCCGCGGCGAGGCGCGAGATGCGCCGCGCCGCCGCTCAACGCACGGGTCCCGACGTGTTCGCCGAGGCCGCGTCGCGCGTCGCCAGGTCCGGGCGCTGCATCATAGGGCCGGCGGCTTCGTCGGCGGTCGTCGTCGTCCCTGCTGCTGCCGCCGCGGCGCCCGGAGCGCTGGCCCTGCCGGGATCGGTGTCCGGGTCGGACGTGGCCAGGCGCGCGGCCAGAAACGCCGCGGGGATGATGGGTCTCATCCTTGAGGCCTTCCCCGCGGAGGCCCATCTGCGTGACAGCATTCCTGCGGCGGCCAGGTCCTCCATCACCGTCATAGCAGCCGCGGCGGCCGTCTGCCTCGACGTTGTCGCTTCTACCGACACAAATGCCTAGGCTCAATTACCTGCACCGCTGCACTGCAACAGGCCACTCCGTTGTTTTGCAGGTTTTCAGTTACGTATTGCGCTTGCACACTTTCAGTGTGTGTTTCAGACTTCAGTGATGCTTGCGACAGTTTCTGCAGCACCTAAAAGTTGGATTTTTCTTTTTGTGTGCCCTTGTTCTTCCCTGCTGTGATTGCCTTGCCTGCTAGTCATCAATATTTTAGAAGCTTCCAACGCAAATACGCAAATATGAAATATCAAGCGACAGAGACGCCAAAACGCTTTTTAAAAATAAGTTTGCAGCACTGCATTGTCATTTAAAAAGAGAAGTAAAGGGTTCATACAGCTTCGACTTGTCCTCTGCCTCCTCACGTTCAAGGAGCTGAACTAGGAGAAGCCATCCAAATACGCTTGTAGAGCCATTTCTGGAGTAATTTTGTTGGCCATGCTATATTAGAATCGTACATACTCTAGTACTCTAAAATTATCCAGATTGAGGGCATTTATACTCGGCGTCTTGGCCCCCTCTATGGTCAAATCCTGGCTCCGCCCCTTCTTCTCCTCCAGCCGCCCTCGGCCCTCGTCATTGAAGATCATCCCTCCGGCCGTGACATCAGTGGGCGACATAGTTTCAGCCGGCGTGGTGTGGGTAACGGTTACAGTTGGGCCTTTCAAGCTGCTGCGATCGCCGTGGCCCTCAACATCCTGCCGACTCGTCGTCGGTTGGTACGACACTATCCACGGCATGACACATGGTATCTACATATGGTCATGGGCGAGCAGCGCTACATCCAGTTCATGGGCGAGCTAAAAAGATCCATGGGTGATCGAGTTAACAAAAATGGCATCACCCAGAAAACCAACGAGATATGGAAACATCAATACTGCCAAACACGAGGACCACAATGAGTAACGCGCCTCGTCCCGGCGGCCGTTCTCCGACGTACGGACACCGCCGGTGGTCACGCTCATGCACTCGAGAACACGCAGGAAGATTGCAGCGGATTCGCCAACGGCGTGCTAGCTAGATAGCGCCCAGCCACCAACCAAGGAGGCCGGCCGGCAGCGGATGGACCGGCCGAGCTAGCTAGCTAGCTAGAACGACGGCAGCTCGGCGCAGCGCTGCCTGAGGTAGACGGCGCAGTCGTCCCTGGGCGCGATGGTGGGGATGTACGCCAGGTCGTCGCACCCCTCCGTACTGTCCCGCCGGAACTCCACCAGCGACGCGAGCAGCGCCACGAACAGCACCAGGTGGTTCAGCGCGTAGCGCTGCCCGACGCACTGGTGCGCCCCGGGGCCGAACGCCAGGAAATTGCGCCGGAACGCCACGTCCTCCCGGCGCTCCTCCGAGAAGAAGCGGTCCGGGTCGAACGCCGCCGGGTCGCGGAACCCCTGGAACGACGGCTCGTACAGCGACGGGAACACGGTGGCGCCCCTGGGCACGGTGTACCGCCCCGTCAGCCGGAACGCCCCGCGGGCGATGTGCGGCACCGTCGTCGCGGGGGGCCGGTGCCGGATCACCTCGCGCGCCACCGCCTGGGTGTACCGCATCTCCGCCATCTGCGCCGCGGTGATGGGCTCGCCCGAATCCGGCGACCAGAGCGCGGCCACCTCGGCGCGGACGCGGGCGAGCACGTCCGGGTGCGCGTCCAGCGCCGACACCACCCAGCAGAGGGAGGACGTGGACGCGTCCTGCGCCGCGAACAGGAAGTCGAACACGTGGCCGCCGATCTCCTCGTCGCCGGTGTGCGCCGGCGGCGGGCACCCCGCCGCCTCGTCCATCTCCCGCAACGTGTCCTGCATCCAGTAGTCCATCAGGCACGCCGGCTCGCCGCCGGCGCGCATGCGGGCCTTGCTCTGCCCCGCGCACTCCGCCAGAGTGCGCAGCAGCCGCGCCACGCCCCGCTTCGACCGCCGGAACGCGAACCCCGGCAGGTCCACGGGCACCGCCATGAGCCCGACGTTGAACAGGTTGTAGTCCCTCGCGGACTGCTCCCGTGCCTCCGCGGAGAGGTACGGGCCCACGAACACCGTCTGCGACGTCTCCAGGTTCATGTCGCGGCAGGGCACCCGCAGCGCGACGGGCTTCGCCCCGCCCTCGGCGGCGCTCCGGTCCAGCCACCTCCGGAGGTGGGCGAGGATGACGCGCTGCTGGATGGCGGCGTAGGTGGAGAGCGCGCGCGGCGTAAAGTTGGGCGCGATCCGGCGGCGCAGCTCCCTGTGGCCCTCGCCGGACATGTAGATGAGGCTGTGCTCGCCGAAGAGCTCCTTGCCGCACGGGTGGCCGATGAAGTGGGACGCGTCGGGGCGGACGTTGGCGAGCACGCGGTGGCTCAGCTCCGTGTCGCGGATGAACACGACGAACGTCCCGAGGAGGTAGTCCGCCAAGAGGCCGAGCTCCGACGCCTTGGCGCGCGCCGCCAGCCCGTCCCAGTCCGCCGGCGGGTCGCGGATCAGCTGGGCGATGCTCCCGAAGAACGGCACCACGAGAGGGGGGCCGGGCAGGGGCCCCTTCTTGCGGCGGTAGGAGAGCTGCTCCATCAGGACGTAGAACGCCACGGCCGCGAGTAGTAACAACGGCGCCGCCGCGCGGATGTCCAGGAAACCGCAGAGCGAGGACGCCGCCATGGCTGCTGGCTGCTGCTGCTTTTCTGTTGGGTGACGCTTGTGGGGTGGGGTCCAGGAAATCTATTCCTTCTACCTAGCTGAGCTAATTCATAAGCAACTAAATTACACTCTCTTGTTACCTTGGCAACTCGCCAGTCTACCAGCAGTTGCATATGTTCCTTCGCCTCTGCAATGATGAATCCGAGTGCAGAGCGATCCTCCTTCTCCTTCATGGCTTTAACAATGCGTGCGCAGTCGGATTCAATGATTACCAGCCCCCACACCATTGGGCCGCAAGTCGAAATCCTTCCAAGCATGCCTGAGTTTCTGCTTCAGCCGCATCCAAACACCTGAATAAGACGCGCCATGCTTCAATCCAATGGTTTCCTGGTGTTCTCCTATGTTCAGTAGGCTCTGTTCATATTCTTCCACGGATCAATACATGGTAACCCTTATCCGGTCATCCCCCGACGGTTTCATGTCGCCGAGCCTGCAGCTACCATGCTAAGCACATGTCCTCTCTTACAAGAGATCAAACAAACATTGGGCGATGCCACAACAATAACATCAATTGCATCTCTTACAAGTGGTAGTAGTCTAAGACCGGTCTTAGTACACAGTTTTATTGTACTGTTACTAAGACCGGAGATTTGGTAAATGTGCCTGCTCGGTGTTACGAGGATGAAACAACCTCGTCATGTTAGTATTCTTTTGCTAATGTAGCATGAAATCTAATGCCCATAAAACTTCCCATTGAGACTGACCTACTACTCCATCCCTCATAAAAATGAGTGTTCTTTTAGTTTCAAATTTTGTTCCACAAAGATATCTTCTAGTGATGTACTATATCTAATTAAGTGAATGTCTACAAGAGTAAAAAAAACATATGAAGAAGCACATGAAACCCATCACATAATTAATTGATGCTACTTTTCTGATTTTAATGGATGCACATCTATTCAAGCTCTACAGAAGCAAATAGATGGCATGACTTTCGATCACAAATACTATAAGGGGCAGAAAAGTCATTTCTCATTACAAGTAGAAATACATTTCCTTTTATACTTAGGGAGTAAGTACCTCGATGAGGAAAGATTCCTTTCAATCACAAATACTCGTCGTTACAACTTTCATGCTCTATCCGGGCCTACTCGATGCGCGAGTACATGCGTCCAACCCCAATTCCCAAGCGACATTCTTTGGAAAACAAAAAGGCCCAAATTAATACGAGTGCATTACGAAAAGACAACCCGTTCGCGATCTCAATTCTCAATGGTCTGTGTGCTATATAAATCACACGAAATAATCCTCTCGACCATCCACTTCGCTCCTATCACAATTCACAACTCCGACGCCACGAGGTTGTTAGCAATGGGCGGTTTCGCCAGCAAGCTTGGCGACTTATTTTCCTTTCTCTCCGCCGGTGACTGGGACTCCGCCGACGCCGCTGCGAAGCAAAGCCATGCCGCCAAAGCCAACGCCGCTGCAGAGAAGAAAAGCGGTTCCGGCGGTGTCTTGGAGGACGCGGCCAAGAAGGCCGGCGCCCGTGGTGCGGCATCCACGGCGCTCGCGTCCGTCCAGAAGGCGGCATCCGCGGTGCTCGCGTCCATCCAGAGAGCGGCCGAGACGGCGATGAGCTACGTGTCCGGGCTGCTCGCCGCAGCCTCAGCAGCTGCTTCTTCGGCCCTCGTCCCGGCCTACGGGGCCCTAAAGCGTGCCGCCTGCGCCGCCGGCAACAAGGTGGTGGAGCTCGTGAAGCAGCTCCTCGGCAGCGGCGCGGCCGCGGCCGTGAAGAGCAGGTTCGACGCTGTGGCGGCGGCGCTCCGCGGGGGCGCCTCGTCGTTCGCCGCGACCGTCGCGGCCGCCCTCGATGCCGCCGTCTCGGCCGGCGCGCGACAGGCCTTCGCCGCCGCGCTGC
This sequence comes from Panicum miliaceum, assembly GCA_032594955.1. Taxonomy (NCBI): domain Eukaryota; kingdom Viridiplantae; phylum Streptophyta; class Magnoliopsida; order Poales; family Poaceae; genus Panicum; species Panicum miliaceum. The sequence continues at coordinate 42,788,295 of CM064059.1, forward strand.
CTGAGCTTGCGTCCGCTTGGGCCACTAATCCAGCGGCGGCGGCGGCATCAGTCGTCGCGGATATCAAGTTCATAGTCAGGTTCATCCCGCTCGTGGAGAAGCTCCTGGGTCTGGTGATCCCGGCAGAGGTCAAGGCGGCCATCGCCGTCGTGGCCGTCGCGGCGGGTTTGTACTCCGCGTTCTGTGCCGCGCCGGCTGCTGGTGCACCGGCCGGGCCCATCGTGACGAAGGCTCCAGGTGGCGGCGGCGCCTCTCAGCGGATCCTCAGGTCGGCGTTCGAGGCGAACCCGGCGTTTTATTTCAGCCTGCTCGCGGCTGAAGCATTTAGCTTCGGTTTCGGCGCGTGATGCGCTGCGGCCGCTACAGCGCGATTGCCATCTGAACATGACGCTCTTGCTGGTTTATCCTTGATCCTTGCATGTACCGGTCTGGCGGTCTTCCTCTGTCTGAGTTCCCCAACCAAGTTTGTTTATTTGAGCGTCGGAGCTCTGAATGAATTGATGTTCTATCCCTTTTCTGTTCAATGTAGCAAGGTTCAGAATAACCACCAGCGACTACATTGCTTCCTGCTATAGCAGCTATAGCGTCAGGACTCAGGAGAGGTTCCGCTTGATAGCGGATTTTAGCGCGCTGAAATTGTCGAATCCATCTCCATTTTGTGTCGCTGCAGCATGCTCTCGGGTTGAAATCATCACGGGTCGCGCGAGTGTCCGGTCTAGTGGCAGGACTTGTTCATCAACTGAGGCTCGTATCATATCTGACCGATGCCAAAGAGGCTCGTATATATGTGAAAGGGCCAACAAATGTGCAAGAATCCACAAGGTGTGAAACAACCAAGAAATGTGGAAGAAGATATATATACCTCAATTTACCTTCTTAGAGCAAGAAGCTGAAGTAAGCAGAGTAGCTTCTTGCACGTTTCAAAATCCCTTCACCGCCGAGGCATGTCAATGATCATAAATATTCCAGAGGCATTAAAATGGTTTCTATTCTTCTTAATTACTTTGTGTTTTCTACATTTTTTTGGCAGTGAACAATTATATGTGGCAATTTTTATGCGGCTAATCAATTGATGTCAGTGATGAGTACTAACTATTAAGGTTTTATGAAACAAACAATATTGTGCAATGTTCACCTAGGTAGTGGGCTTTTTTGTGAGTTAAATGACCTCATTGAGCAAGAGCCCTTGCTTGCAACCTGGGTACATTACATACCTTGGTTATCTAAGGGGTTTGTTTTTTTTTGAAGGATCTAAGGGGTTGGTTAGTATAAGGTTTCTATTTTTATTTATCTGAATTGAGTATCCGCACCGGCCTGAAATTAGCACCAGTAGTATTAAAGTTAACATCCCTGAGGAACCGTACAAGGTCAGTCTTAATGCACAGTTTCATTGCACAGTTTATGGGGCATGATGATTTACGGTCGTCCATAAATTTATCTCGGTCCGGTCGATTTCAGACTAGATCTTTTGCTTCCATGGGAATGATGGGTCCCACCATATTCTCTTTTCGGCTCCGCCCACTAACTAACTGGTCCATTGTTCCCCAACCACGCTAGCCTTCTCTGATCAACTTCTGATCCCCACACGGGCGCACCCCACCATCTGACACATTAATTTAACATAAAAGAACTATACTGCGCGGTGAAGTTTTTATAATAAAAAATATGGATTGAAAAAAAGTTGTGCAAATTTTTTTGAACAAAAAAATGGAGTAAAGAAAAATAGGAAAGAAAAACCAAAAAGTAATTTCAGAATAAAAGTTGATAAAAATTTCGAATCAAAATTTGGGAGCAAAATTTGAATGTATAAATTCAAAAAAATACAAAAACTTTATGACAAATATATACAATGTAGCAATAGTTATGCTGAAAATTTTGGAAATAAAATTTGTGATAACAATTTTAGTGAACATTTATAAAAAGAAAAATGTTCAGAAACATTATTTGAAAACAAAAAATTGGAAGTCAACATTATGAAGAAAATTCAAAATAAAAGAAAACGTTGATTGCAGAAAACTTGGAAAGAAAAAAATCGATAACAAAAGTTATGAAAAAACTTTTCGAAAAGGGATAAAATTTGGAAACAAAATTTTAAAGAAAAATTATGATCAAAATTCCAAAGAATAAAAATGATGAGAAAAAAATGGGTGGGAGAAAAACGTAGATCAAAAGTTATAGAAGAAAAATCGAGATTAAATTTATACATAGAATAAAATAAAATAAATCTGGTCTAATGGAGAGAGAGAGGAGCCGTAAACGGAGGAAGAGAAATTAAAAATATAAATGGAATGCTGTGGGGGCCACCATGTGGGAACCTTATTATAGGGACGTGGGTGAAAGTGAAACTTGTGGTTGGGATGCTTGTGTGATTAACCGTGACTTTCGAAACCTTCGGTCGATTGTAGAATTAGGATGGACCACAACTACCAAGACTGAGAATTTAGGTAACTGTGCCGCTGGAGAAGTGTTATGTGATGAAACTCCCCTCAAACTTCCCCTCATCTCTCCTCTTAATGACCCTGCCATGTCACTAAATTTGCTGATGTGACGTGATATTTAATGCTCATAAAACTCCAGTGTGACTGACCTAATTAGCACCGGTAGGAATAGTAGTATATCTATGTCAGTCTAAGTTTAGAGATGATTTGGATATTTCATTGTGCTTCTAAAATGATGTTGATTTTATAGTTAACCGGTAAAGGAATGTAAGAAAATAAAAGAAAAAATATTCTTTGTGGACTTTTCACTAACCAAAATATTATATTTTATATTCATAGACAAATGGAGTACTTGAAACCATCCATTCTTGAGCTACGAGTAACAAACTACTCCCTCCTTCCTAATATATAAGACGTAACAAATTTTTACTCAAGTCCCACAATATAAGACATGCTCTCTCTATATAGGCGTACATCAATGCAGTAATACTGATAGAGAGAATTAAATACATTTCTTGGTCTTTGAACCAGAGATGGTTACGCCTTCGGGCCTATTTGGATATCTTGGGCTAAACTTTAATCCAAAGGCTAAAGATTAGCCCCTGAAAAGAAAGGCTAAAATTTAGACCCTTTTGCTGTTTAGCTCCAAGGTCTAAAGTTTAGATCAAGATATTGAAAAGATATCTTTACCCTAATTAATGCCCATGGGTGGTGGAGAGAGGGTTGGTGGGAGAGTAGGTTGTGTCCTTTGCACCCTGACCACTTTAGTCCCTTTTAGCATATTTTGGAGGGGCTAATAGAGTATTATGAGGTCTAAACTTTAGACATTGTATTTTTAGATCACCTGTTGGGTCTTCGAGATCTAAAAGAGGGCTAAAAGTGCAGGTTTAATTTTTAGACCATGGAAACCAAACAGACCCTTAGAGCAGATACAATGTTGGTAAAAAACAATGCCCCGATACTCTCTCTCCTATCCGGGCATCGCTTTTCACACTACAGCCTGCGATGCCCAGTAAAAAATTGCCGGCATCGTCGCCAATTCATTCTCCGGTGCTCAATCTTCCAAATGAATAAAATAATGTATCAAAGTACATGACCGTTGGCTTTTATTTATTACACACCAACGATAACACAACAAGCACACCGTTGCATCCAACCTCTATATATACACACATATGAACTACTACACTAGTGAACACTATCCTACTACAAACAGACCAGCCAGACATGGAGAACTCCTCTTCAGGAAGCTTCACAAACCTCCTCAACTCCTCAATATTTAGTTCATCAGATCCAAAAGACACAAACACAAAGCAGTAGCACCACCACCACCCGAATTTTCAGCCACACCATTATCCTTGAACTACCCACCGCCACATATTCGTCCAAGCTTCCATGGTCATTACCCACACAATATCAATCCATTTCCAGATCCAAGCTACCCGAGCTTGTCTCCCACACCAGCAAGCTACCATGGAGGTCCATACCCAGGCAATATTAGGCAGTACCTGCCAGGAGTGCTTGGAGGATTGCAGGCAATGGTCCAGCATCTCCAATGGGATCGATGGCCTTCTTTCCAGGCAGCAGAGGCAGCGGTTCGCAAGGTGATGAGAGCAGCCCAATCGCTTCATCTCCTCCAGCTTCAGGACCATCATTTCCTTCAAATCATGTCACTGAAATAGTGGAGTGATGCAAGTGAAGATGAGGCTGAAAAGAAAGGAGGGCGTATAATTTGGAATCAAGAGGATGACCTACGCCTAGTAAGTTCTTGGTTAAAAATTTCAAATGATCCAATTTTAGGCAATGGAAAGAAGACAGGTTGATATTGGAAGGATGTTGCAGATGAGTACAACAGGCATGCACCTGAAGGGCAAAAGAGAACAGTTGTGCAGTGCAAAAAACACTGGAACGAGACTATCCCTCACATTATCAAGTTCAATGGAGTCTACAACGATATCTGCAGCACATATCCCAGCGGTCATTCTGAAGACCAGATCATGAAGAAGGTTCGTGCAAGATACAAAAAGGTTGCCAAAAAGAAAAGACCCTTTGCATTTGAACATTGGTGGAGGGTGTTAAAGGACCAACCAAAGTGGAGTAAAAGATCTCCTCACCCAGTTGAGGAGATGCAGAAAAGAGCTAGGCTCAATGAATCAGGTGCTTACACTTCTTCAACTCATGAAAGTAAAGGTGCAGATGATGACGTTCGTCGCCCTCAAGGTCAAAAGGCTGCTAAGGCTGAAAAGAAAAACAAAAGAAAAGCCAAGTGTCAGAATTCAGATGGAGCCATTTTCACATAATAAAGTATGAAAGCATTCAATGAACTTCAATTGCGCAAGTCGATTGTTGCAGAAAAAAATGGCTGCTGCTGCACTTATTCAAGCTAAAGCTGAAAAAGAACAGGCTATAGCAGACAAAGAAAAGGCTGCAGCGGAAAAAGATAGGACACAATTTGAAAAGTTGGCTAAGTGCATGCAATTACTTGAGAAAGACACTAGATATTATGATGATGATGCTAAGGCACGACACAAACGATTGCTAGATTACTTAGCTGGGGATCTTGGATTAATTCAGGGAGACTAGATTGCTTAGCTCCAGTTGTACTACCAATTGTATCTATTTAAGTAGATTTTCATTCTAGTTGACTTATTTTCTATGAACTTGTATCTTCAATTATTGGATAATGTAAAATGCTTTGTTCATCCTAAATCCAAATTGTGTGTGTTCAAATAGATTTCCATTTCAGTCACTTATTTTCTATGAACTTGTATCTTCAATTATTGGCTAATAAAAGAAACCTTGTTCATTCTAAATCAAATTGTATCTGCACGTCAAAATACATATCAGAATCCTCTAGCTGTTGGAAATGACACTAGCTGTTGGAAAGGACACTAGCTATTGGAAAGGAAAGTAGCTGTTGGAAGAAAACTAGCCGTTAGAAGGGAAGTAGCTGTTGTGAGACCTATTCCCTCCTACAAATAGGACATGAATGCTCAGTCCCTCCCCACCCAGTCATTGCTTCCACGACACCAGCACCCCTTCCCCCACCTAGTCATTGCTTCCATCCACTCCTCCCTCGATTGCTATGGACTCAAACTCACATTCTAATGCTCCTGAAGGATCAAGCAATGTTCTGAAGGATCAAGCACTGATCATGAAGGATCAAGCATTGCTTCTGAAGGATCAAGCACTGCTCCTCAAGGATCAAGCATTGCTCTTGAAGGATCAAGAAACGTTGCTGAAGGATCAAGCAATGCTGTGAACATCCAACAGTACTTCTGGGAATACATGAATGACCCAATAGAAGCTCAAATAGAGGAAAAATTCCGAGCTCAGATTGAGGCACAACAGAGAGGTATGTCTAATCAGCATCGCAATTTCTCTAGAAGGCACATAAAAAGAGATCGTGAAAGTGCAAATAAAAGAGTGGAAGTTGATTACTTCATAGAAAATCTAGTTTACAATGATGTCCAATTTCGCCGAAGGTATAGGATGAGAAAACACCTATTTCTGCACATTGTTGACACCCTTAGTAATTGGTGTCCATATTTCCGTCAAAGGAACGATGCATTTGGAAAGGAAGGATTCTCATCCTTACATAAATGCACAGATGGTATGCGGATGTTGGCATATGGAACTTCAGCTGATATGTGGGATGAGAATTTTAGAATAGCTGAAACAACTACTATTGAGTGCATGAAACGTTTCTACAAAGCTGTTATTGAAAATTTTGGAGAAAAATACCTACGCAGACCCACTAGTCAGGACATTCAGCGATTTACTTCATATAGGTGAAGCTCGTGGTTTTCCAGGAATGCTAGGAAGTCTAGATTACATGTATTGGCAATAGAATAACTGTCCAGTGGGATGGAAGGGACAATATACTCGTGGTGACCATAAAGTTCCTACTGTAATGCTAGAAGTTGTTGCATCACAGGACCTTTGAATATGGCATGCATTTTTTGGTACAACTGGGGCAAACAATGACATCAACGTCCTAAATTGATCAAATATGTTCACTCAAGTACTACAAGGAAGAGCTCTAGAAGTTGAGTTCATGGTCAATGGAACTGAGTACAATATGGGGTACTACTTGGCAGATGGTATATATCCAGAATGGGCAACATTTATGAAAACAATCCCCTTGCCTCAATGTGAAAAAGACAAATTATTTGCAGCACATCAAGAAGGAGCACGGAAAGATGTTGAACGAGCTTTTGGGGTTTTGCAAGCTCGCTTTGCCATTTTACGTAACCTAGCATGTATGTGGCAAATGCGATCACTTTGTGACATCATGTATGCATGTGTTATATTGCATAACATGATTGTGGAGGATGAAAGGGATACTTATGTAGTTCGCTACGACCATGACTACGAGAGTGAGTATTACCAGACACTGCACCATCGACTGGATTTGGACATGGGCCAATTCATGAATTTTCTAGGGTGCTGGAAATAGAAGAAGACATTCAAGATCGAGATATGCATCGCCGTCTTAAGGATGACTTGGTTGAGCACATACGGGAGCGATTTGGAGGAGATCAGTCTTAGCTGTCTTTTATTTTGCCAATGAAATTGTTCTACTTTCACCATATCCTTGTCAAATTATACTACTTTACTCTTTATTAATGCATCAATTCCTTTCATGTGTTGTATATCGCATGTATTGCTATGTTTAAGAACCCATCTAATTCTACGTACACAACTATGGGAGAATCTCGTGTGTAAAAAAAGAGACAACCATGTACAGAACTATGAGTGGATCGAAAAAACACACCTGGAATACCATTCAGACTCAAAGCACTGCGGGCCAGGTCCCGTGCCACCCACCGCGGCAAGCCTCATCCGGTGCCCGCCCGTCCGCTAGCAGCCTCGTCCGGGGCCGCCGCTGCTGGCGAGCAGACTCGTCCGGTGCCTCCGCCCACGAGTAGCGTCGTCCCGTCACCTGGCATGTGCCGCGCCGCAGGAGATGCGATTCCATCTGATTCCCTCAGGATTCAGGAGCACAATAGCTTGCTGAGCCCAGATTTGGGAGGGGGACTCAATTTGATGAGATACTGGGGGACAGCGAGATCGATTTTTGGGAGTTTTTGTGCTAAGGTTCATCGGGGGAAGAAAGGGGGAAGGCGAAGGGGAATTTCTCGCGCGAACGGAACCAGGGGTGGAAGGGGGTGGTTGGACCGAGCTCACATTTTTTATTTCGGGATGGCCCCACGATCTTTCCAGCGTCGATGCCTGTACATTGCAGCGCAAAGTGAAATCAAGCCTCGTCAGTGAAATAAAATTCCAAACCCGCCAACACTGCGGGTGCCCTTATATACTAGGATGGAGAGAGTAGCATTCAAGAATTGGAAGTTTGTCAGGCCAGCTAAACGCATTGAAGGCCCGTAGAAGAGCATATTGCTAGCAAGTTGGACCCACTTTGTTGCGCATAGCGCTGCCTACCATTGATGGAAACTCGATCGTCTTTTGGAGTTCCAAAACCCTTGGTATCCTCGAGGCCGAGAGACCTGGATGCAGCAATTATGACCGCCTGCATACATTCCCAAGAGTTGGTCTAGGAGGAGCATGCAAATCGTCGGACTCGCCCTATAAAATCACACCAAAGATCAACCGCTTCCATCATCCCGTGTTACCATCTCGAATTCTCAACCATCTGCACGCGACGCCCAATTAGCCATTCGTCAGTGATGGGAGGTTTCGTGAGCAAGGTTCGCGTCGTCGCTAATGCGGCCATGAAGGTCGTCTGTGCCGTGGCGTCCGCGTAGTGGCGGAACTAGGGGAGGGGCGGCAGGGGCCATGTCGCCCCCCGCCCCCAACAAAAAAAATTTAGAACCCCAGCCCATGAAGGCCCAGACGCCCAGTAGCCCAGCTACTTTTTTTCCTTGAAGTTCAATCGGAGCTTTCAGCCCTGCCTGACGTTTCGTTTCCAATTTTCCAAATCAATCTGCAATTTGCTTCCGCCTCGCTCACCGCCTCCCGAGTCCCGACGCGACGCCACGCGCCAGACTAGAGAGCGACGCTGTGCGTGCGTGGTGCGCCTGTGCCAAGTGTAGGCAACTGGTGAGCCGGCCAGCCGCGCCAACCGATGGACGGCGAGGGCGAGCAGGAGCAGGAGCAGGTCGCAGTCGCACTCGCACTCGCAGACACCACGTCCGCCGGTGAGCAGCACGTTCCTTCTCCAACTCAAACCAATGTAAGAAAATTCTATTTTCTTAATCCATGTGCCCTAAACTATCTTCTCTCAAAATAGCATAGAATCTTTTGATGAAATTATGTCAAACCTCTGTAGGAAACCAATGCAAGTGCTAAAAGAAAGGTTACACTTTTTTCTTTCTACAGGAAGACACATGTAGAAGAGCAAAATGATAATGATATGGTTGATCAAAATCCTCAATTAGAAAAAAATAAATTAGAAGAGGATCTAGCTCCAGCTCCCCCCAAAGTTCAGAGATTAAATTCAGATGCTAGTGTTCTGATTGTAGAACGTGATCCTGGTTTACGTTGTTAAATTTGGGACTATCCTCTTGATGAACAAGATCAAGCTCGCAGAATATACATCATGCATGGTCCGTTCCAAATTATGAAGGATAAGTATCCATATTCTGGTCCCAAGTCTTATCGACGTTGCTTTCAGTCACATTGGTTCAAAGAGTTTCCCTGGTTAGAATACTCTCCTACAAAAGATGCGGCATTTTGCTTTCCTTGCTATTTATTTTCTAAGAAACCATCAGGAAAGGCAGGATCAGATGTGTTTACAGTGAAGGGTTTCAATTCTTGGAAAAAGGTGAAAGGAAAGGATTGTGCATTCATATCTCACATGGAAAAAGATAGTAACTCTGCTCATAGTTATAATGTTACATGCTACAATAATTTAAAGAATCAACCAAGTGGGCAGCTTAAAAGGACGGTGGCGAAGCGATCAACTGAAGATGTCAAGCGAAATAGGCTTCGACTAAGAGTAACAATTGACACTGTCCGGTGGTTAGCATTCCAAGCTTGTGCTTTTCCGTGGACATGATGAATCTACGGATTCAAAGAACCAAGGCAACTTTCTTGAGATGGTAAAACTTCTAGCTGAATATGATGACGAGGTCAAGGCTGTTGTTCTAGGTAATGCTCCAGGTAATGCAAAGTACACCTCACCGCTGATTCAGAAAGAAATCCTTGATAGTATGGCTTCTAAAACCCAAAATTTAATTCGTGATGAGATTGGTGATGCAAAATTTTGCTTGATGGTTGATGAATCTAGAGATGAATTTGCTAGAGAACAAATGGCACTTGCTGTTCGTTTTGTTGATAAAGAGGGCTTCATTCGAGAACACTTTCTTGATATTCCTCATGTTCATGATACAACATCTGCAACACTTAAGAAAGAGATATGCTCTTTGTTAGCTAGCCATAAATTGGATGTTCAAAATATTTGAGGACAAGGGTATGATGGTGCTAGTAACATGTCTGGAGAGTGGAATAGGCTACAAGCAAAATTTCTTGCAGATTGTCCTTATGCATATTATGTCCATTGTTTTGCTCATCAATTACAATTAGCTCTTGTTGTTGCATTTAAGGAAATGCCAGAGGTTTCTAATTTTTTTGATCATCTAATTTTTTTGATCATCTTAGTTTTGTTGTCAACACTGTTGTGTATTCTAGTAAGAGAAATGATGACCTGCGTGCCTATTGAATAGCTGAAATGGAAAATCTTATTGATCTTGGGGAGCTGGAAACTGGAAGTGGAGCTAACCAAATTGGAACTTTAAAGCGGGCAGTTGAGACTAGGTGGAGCTCTCATTATGACTCTATTTGCAGTCTTTTAAGGTTGTACAAACCTACATACTTAGTGCTCAAGGATATTACCAATACAAAAGGTCCAGGGACTAAGGCTTCACTTAGAGGGAAGGCTGCTGGTGCTGTTACATTGATGATGATATTTGATTTTGTATTCATTTTGCATGTTATGAAAGAAATTATGGGCATAACAGACATGCTTTGCAAAAAGTTACAGCACAAGTCATAAGATATTGTGAATGCTATGGATGATGTAGCCACCACAAAAAGATTGATTCAGGAGTTAAGAGACCAAGGTTGGAGCCAGCTTATTAGTGATGTGACATCTTTTTATTTGAAATAAGGGATTGTTTGTCCAGATATGAAAGACTTATATGCAGATTTCATTAGATCTCGGGCACCCAATGAGACTACAGTTGAGCATCACTATAGATATGATATCTTCACTGTTGCTATAGATCAACAAGCACAAGAGTTGAATTGCAGATTCAGTGAACAAGCAACTGAGCTTCTCATTTTGTGTACATCTTTGGATCCAAGTGATTCATTCAGTGCATTCAACATTGATAAAGTGTGCTCTCTAGCTTCAAAGTTCTATCCTACTGATTTTTTAGAACAAGAGAGAGCCAACTTGAGATGTCAACTACGTCATTATGAGCTTGACGTACCTACCAATTCAAAGTTTCAAAATTTAACAAGTGTAGCTGATCTTTATCGTCGACTTGTAGAAACTAAAAAAGCAGATGATTATCATTTGACTCATAGGTATGCTCTTATTTTATATTATTGATACTTAGTTACTTAACTAGAAAACTATAACATCAATTAGTAATATTTCTTTTTTCATGTGCAGGTTGATTCGCCTTGTTCTTACTTTATCAGTTTCAACTGCAATTACAGAATGCGCATTTTCAGCAATGAAAATTAATAAGACTAGACGGCAAAATAAGATGGAAGATGAATTTTTAAGAAATTGCTTGGTACTCTATATTGAAAGAGAGATTGCAATGAAGGTCACGACATATTCGATTATCGATGCCTTCCATACGGTGAAGAATCGCGCCTAGAAATTTAAATGAACAAGTAAGATATATTGATCACTTTAGCAAATTATTTGCTTTTGTGTATTGCCATTGCATAGTTTATTACTTATACTTTGCTAGCTAGTGTATGCTTGGATGGATAATGAAAAATTGAGATAAATTGTCAAATTCTTGAACCACATATATATTTATCTGGCCCCCTTAAATTTGTACGAGGCCCTGAAGAGGACGGCCGCCGCCGCCGCTTTCTTCAACTCGAAGGAGGGCAGGATCGTCGCCGCCGTGGTCGTGGCCGTCGCGGCGGGGCTGTGCCTCGCGTTCTGCTTCGCGCCCGCCGCGGCCGGCGGGGCCGGGGCCATGATGGCGGCGCCAGGTGCCGGCGGCCTCATGATCCTTCGTTCCGCGTTCGAGGCGAACGCCGCGCTCTATTTGGCTTGCTCCACTCTGCCGGTCCAGCTGCCGCGGTTGCATCGGTGGTTGCTGCCATGGCCCTGTGACCCGTGTCCCTCCGGTATATTGCAGACCCGTTCTCGGAAAGTTTGCCAATTTTCGTTTCCCTAAAAATTATCTGTCATTTAAATCTACGTAGCACCTTGCCTGGTGTTGCTACATTATGATAAGATGTTCTGATATTTTGTTCTTTTATCTATTAGTACCGTTTGAACCATATGAATTAAGAAATGCAAAAAAAAAAAGGACCAGTGTGCCATATATATGTAGGCAAATCTTAAGAAATGCCGGAATGCAGAATTTATTGAAGGGAACCATTTAGATGCTTCACAAGGATGGTGGGAAGCCTCATCATGCCACTGGTACACAACATGTATTTAGTGATGATGAAGCGGAATTTATTCGCTGATCGTTGGACCTCTACCATTTGATTAACATCGAACGGTCAAAATTCAAATGGGTTTCATATCACGATGGAGATGTTAGCCTCGATGGGCAAGTGGTGGCCCAGAAAGATACTTTTCGGTATTTAGGATTGATGCTTCAAAAGGATGGCGACATTGATGAAGATGTTAGATATAGAATCTCAGCTGCCTGGTTGAAGTGGCGTCAAGCTTCTGGCGTCCTACGTGACAGAAGGGTGCCACAAAAGTTAAAAGGTAAGTTTTATAGGATAGCGATTCATCCGGCGATGTTATACGGTGCTGAATGTTGGCCTACAAAAAGACGACATGTCCAACAACTGAGTGTAGTAGAGATGCGGATGTTGCGGTGGTTTTGCGGGCACACACAAAGGGATAGAGTCTGGAACAAAGTTATTCGGGATAGAGTCGGGGTGGCACCAATTGAGGAGAAACTTACCAACATCGATTGAGATGGTTTGGACATGTCCAACGGAGATCCCCTGAGGCGCCGGTGCGTAATGGGGTTCTAAACAGGCCGAAAATGTAAAGAGAGGTAGAGGTAGACCTAAACTGACTTGGGACGAGTCGGTTAAGAGAGACCTTAAGGAGTGGAATATCTCCAAAGAGGTAGATTTGGATAGGAGCGTTTGCAGACTCGCATCCACGTACCTGAAGATCTGTGATCTTTGTTTTTTTATGAGTTTTATCTCTAGCCTACCCCAACTTTCTAGCCCACCCTAATTTGTTTGGGAAAAAAAACTATGTTGTTGTTGTTATTGTGGTCAAAATTCAAATGATTTTGGAGTGGCCGGCCCCAAGTCCCGATTTGATCTAACGGTATGGCACGGTAAAGCCTCTGTTCCAACTGTGCACGATCACATGCGCAACACAACATGGCTAAGCAAGCGGCTTTTCTTCGGTAACCCATCGAGTGGGCGCCGCTTTGCTTCCCTTTTCCACTTTTTTTCGCTAGCTGTTTCCCTTTTACCGCCTCGCGCCGGCTTTAAGCCCCGCCGGTCCTCCCATCCATGTCCACTCACTCACCAGCTCTCGGGGAGAGCCAAAGCAAACCAAAACCAGAGGGCAGAGCGAAGGGAGGCAGCCAGCAGCTATGGCCATCCCCATCGCCAACCTCTCGGCCGTCGTCGCGGGTGCGATCGATGCGGCCAGGGCCGTGGCCACCGAGATGCTCCCGGCGGCCGTCACGAGGGACGCCGCCGTCGAGGCGGCCAGAGCCTCGGCCGCGTGGCTCGTGGCCCACCTCTGGGCCTGGCTCGCCGCGGCGCGGGCCGCCGCCGGCGACAGCCTCCCGACCGGCGCCGCCACGGCGGCGGCGGAGGCGGCGAGGACCGTCGCGGGCTCCGCGGCCGAAGCCTCGGGGCCGTGGGTCCACGCGGCGGCGCGCCTCCTGCGCGGCGCCTACGGCTGGCTGGCCGCCGCGGCCGTCGAGAAGCTCCCCGACGTCGCGGCCGAGAGGTTCGTGGGCGGCGCCGTGGAGTGGCTCGCGCGCGGCCGCGGCGCCGCGGCGTGCGCGGCGCTGGCGCTCCTGGCGGTGGCCTTCCTCGGCGGCGCCGCGTGCGCGCTCACCTGCCGGACCATGAAGGGGCCCGGGCTCGGCGGCGCGCGCGTGCCCCGCGCCGTGTTCGAGGCCAGCCCCAAGCGCTACTACGCCGCCGTGCGGAGTGCGCGGAAGGCGCGGCGGGGCGCCAGCGGGGCTGCAGCCGGATGCAGGAGGCTGCTTCAGGCCGGGCTTGTCGTCGCACTACTGGCCTACCTGGCTGGGAAGGTGCTCCACTGATGTGTTTACGCTAGGTGGCCAGATCTTAGAAGCACTAATGCTACTACTATCTGTTAGTAGGAGTAACTACTTATCTCTATGGAGCATGCCTGCAAATCAAACTTGCACATGTTTTGCGATCGGTATGGCACGCTAATTGTTGTTGTATCTGAATTATAATTCTTTCGATGTCTTTCTCTCTTAATAGATCGTAGAATGTACAAACGCCACTTGATTTCAGGAGAGCGACGTTAGTGCACTGGAAGAGATCGAGTTAATGGGTCCGGTTTTTTCTCTTTGAAAAAAAATATACGGAAATGACAGCCAAATCCACTGCCCAAATCAGTCCCAAAACTTCTCAGTTCATGTAACAGAGAATTTGGGCAGCTTGCGAAACTGTTTTTATAAGCCTGCATATATTTTTGCCGTGGTTGCATGGGTTCAAATCCTGGTTTCCATATATCTTTAGATGTTTGTGAGTCTAATGTTTGTATTGTAGAATGTAGACATCCCTAGTTGCCCAAATTAGAAATTATACCACAAGGGTCATGATTTGTACTCAGCACAAGCTGACCAAATGGCAGGTTTAACAACACGTTTCAAAGCTAGCAAATGCAGCATGCATGAGTCCCTGAATTTATCTGCACTTCGGCAGTGCCATCAAACACGATTGCAAATTCTGTATTTTGCCGCCTCAATGCGGGCGGCTAGTCCTTAGCAGGATAATAACGAACATATCAATCAAAAAGAATAGATCTCATCAGTCAGCTTCAGAGACACCATCGCCTCTTCTGCTTATACGTCCTGGCTCCGTTCAGCAGATGGGCAGGGGCTCGCCGTTCCACTCCTTGAGGCACTCGAGCAGCGGGTCGATGTGCTTGCCCTAGCTGATGGCCACCATCACCTTGTTCAGCTCCTCGCCGGGCGACCGCGCCATCTCGCCGGTCAGGTACGCCGCCCCGAGCTCCTCCCGCACGAACCGGTACAGCGGGTACGAGCGGCACTCGGAGATCCGGTTCGGTACCGCCGCCGCGCCGCCTTCGACGGCCGCCCGCGCGGCCTCCACCGCCCCGGGCAGCGCCGCGCGCAGCTCCTCCTCGAACCGGGCGACCTTGGCGAGCACGGAGGTCTCCGCGTCGAGCTCGGCCGCGCCGTTGGCGAGCGCGCGCTCCACGAGCACGCTCCGGAGCTTCTTCATCAGCGGGTAGTTGGCGCTGCAGGGGTCTTCGGCGTACGCGAACACCGCCTCGCGCTCGACCTCCTGGAGCAGGTCCTTCTCGCAGAAGCGGGCGGCGTGGAGGTCGCCGGCGGAGTTGGTGCTCAGGGTCTTCCTCGCCACCGCCGTCACGCAGCTCTTGACGGCGCTCTTGACGTTCTCCTCGATGTGGCGCAGGTCGACGGCCTGGCACAGCGCAACCAGGAACGTCGAGGACATGAGCTTCAGGATGTCGAAGGCCTCGGCGGTCTTCATGGAGGAGATGAGCCCCAGCGAGTTCACGTCCTGGTTGTGCTGCTCCGCGCTCTCGACGTGGTTGGTGACGGGGTTGCCCAGGAACTGCAGCTCGGAGCAGTAGGAGGCCATGGCGATCTCGGCGCCCTTGAAGCCGTAGTCCAGGCTCGGGTTGCGCCCGCCGGACAGGTTGGAGGGCAGGCCGTTGTTGTACAAGTCGTTGACGAGCTCCGAGAACTGCGCGAACATGAGCTTGCCGATGGCGGCGATGGCGAGGCGGGTGTTGTCCATGGACACGCCGATGGGCGTGCCCTGGAAGTTGCCGCCGTGAAGCTCCTTGCCGCGGGAGACGTCGATGAGCGGGTTGTCGTTGACGGAGTTGATTTCGCGCTCGATGGACTTGGTGGCGGCGCGGACGACCTCGATCTGGGGGCCGAGCCACTGCGGCGACGTGCGGAGCGCGTACCGGTCCTGCTTCGGCTTCATCAGCGGGTCGAGCTCGCCGAGCTTCTTGGCGAGCTTCATGTAGGAGCTGCCCTCCAGGATGCGCTCCATGATGGCGGCGGCCTCGATCTGCCCGGGGTGATGCTTGAGCTTATGCGTGAGGTGGTCGGTGTACTCGGGCTTGCCGTTCATGACCTCGCAGAACACGGCGGACAGGACCTCGCAAAACCATTCCGCACCTTCCTTCCCGGGGTTGTTGTGGACGTTACTGGCATGATTGTGCGATCGATCAGTAGGCCCAGGGAGGCAGCTAGTGGTCAAACTTTTGGGTAGTTGGAAGTTGGAACTATTTTTCGGCTAACCAATGGTTCATACTGCTCCCTCCGTTCTAAATTGTAGATTATTTTGATAAATCTATATATATAAATTTTGATATATATCTAGATATATCCTATGTCTAAATACATAGCAAAAATTTATATATCTAAATTTATCAAAATGAACTGCAATTTAAAACGGATGGAGTATATGTGAAGGTTGATGACTCAAAACACATGTGTGTGTTTGAACAGATCAACATATATGCTTTCAAGTAGATAAGCCTTTGAATTGGAACAAGATGTCAAGACGTTCAGTAAACGACTGCAGCAGGGTTTGTTTGAGCAGCTCACATGCCCATTTGTATCTTGCGATTATGTAACTGATAAATCAGCCGCATGATTATGGTTATGCACCTCAAACATGTATGCACGGTACTAATGTTTCCATCAGCCTTTTTTCTTTCAGTACTTGGATTCCTTGAAAAATACATGGGTTCAGTACGCCTATACGGCTATACTATGTAGAGCATCATGTGCATGTTGTGTTCACGACTTCCACAGCATGTGAGAACACGCAGTTAATTTCTTGGTCGAGTCCTCGGTCTCCTGACTTGGTGCTCTGCTTATGTGTTGGTCACCTGCGTCTACAATGACCAAAACTGAAGTGGAATTATTGCCACAAAATGGCACTTATTTCTTCGATTAAGCAGGGGCGGAGTAGGAATTAAACTTAAGGGGCCAAACCAAGCTAAGTCAAACCAATAGATAAAATTACGGCGTTAGCAGTTTGGCACCGATGAAAAGCTATGGCACTCATAGAAAGCTAAGTATGACTAGAGGTGGTAAAGGATGTCTAGATAATCCAAGGGTCGGGTCTTAAAAGGGCCGGACTCTAATCTTATACAATTTTGAGCTAAAAAAAGTTAAACACCAAGTTGGATTGTGAAGGGAGCATTAGGGCCATTATCCTACCACCCCTAAGTATGACACACTTTTCTACACTGAATAATGATTAAGATGCGGGCTCCAAATGATAAACGTGACAAGCAAGGGAAGGGAGCACTTCCATATGCGTTCACGTAGAAAGAGCTGCCGCGTGACACTGTTTCCCAAAATAGGTCGAATAATAATTATGCTAGAAGTATATATAGCATGATAATACCTATCTATATTTTGGCATAGTATGAATAACCATATTTGACCGCATCGACGGATGGTCAAAAGAGAAATGAATTGAGTATTTTTACCGTTTTAGCATAATGTTTATTCCCTCTTTTCGAAATTATAGATCATTTTAGCTTCTAAATATATAACTTTTGCTATATATCTGGATTGTACACTATATCTAATACCTAACAAAAACTATGTATCTAAAAAAACTAAACGAGCTATAATTGAAACGGAGAGAGTAGCTTATCTGTAGAAATAGTAACTTATGTGTGTAGTAAATATGACATTTAAATCAACCGAGCTCGGTCTAAATGATGATAAGTTCTAATTGCAACAAAAAATAAGATCTAAATAATTATTAATTAGCTTAAATAATTAATAATTAAGTAAATTAGATTTTATTTCGTGAATCGTTAGCCCCCCCCCCCCCCCCGCGGGGCCGCGGCTCCGCCAGTCATGAATTAAGTGTAGTGATAGTAGCAGTAGTGGCATTATTGGCGCAAGCAAGGCTTCACATTATTCGTTTTCTTGACATATGGAAAGTAGGCTCATCATCACGTGAGGCCATGGCCTTTGAAGAGACTGAGTGCTATAGTATTTACCTATATGGAAAAACATTTTTAGAAAAAAAATTGTTCAATAAATCACACACCACAAATTAGCCAAATAAAAGGCACCACAAGTTAAGCTTAGCTTTGTATAATTCAGAATCCTCTTATTCGTGTTAACCCCATTTTCGTTGGTTTATCAACTCGAGTTATCTGGACCTTTATCAATAGTACAGTCCATGGTGATTTTCATTTCTCATAGTTGATACTTGACACACGTCTATGAGAACTAGAAAATCAATCTGAGTGAAGATTTGAACTAGAAAGAGCATCCATGCATGGTGCATTCTCTCTCTCTCTCTCGGGACTTTTTAGTGAAATATAATTGGGCTTCGGCAGACCCTGCTTCCACATAGCTGCTGGCCCAGTCCATCTTCAAGTCACCCACCGAGAGAACAATTTGTGGCCACGGGCCGCGGGTTGCAGCAACTTCACATTAGGCCGATTGCCCAATCTGACAAGCTGACATCTCTTCTCTCTCAAAAAAAAGAAAGAAAAAAGTATGCCACCCGTGGAAGCAATAACTAACAGCGCAATGATCTAAAAACTGCACTATATGTTATTCAGAAAAAAAGTCGCAAAAATACTATACTCATATCAGACCATAAAAAAATAATCAGTTTTTCGTTTAATTTAGTGGAGGACGTATCTCGAAGCTGTGTAGCAACTCGTGAGAGGTCATATTGAGTGATTAACTGAATATAGAATGGTTTTATGTTTTTTCATATCATTGTGAATGAATCGCAAAGTCGTCTTGACATTGACAGAATAAGTTGCGCTTGCACTCTTGTACACAATAGGATGAACTTTTCTTGCGGCGCTCTTCACTTTCTCAGAAAGAGAAAACAACAAGATTAAAATTTAATAATCAAACTGCTGCCAATATTGGCCCTCTCTGGTATTATTATTTGAGGAGGCTAGGATATGCTCATTTGGTAAGTAAGATGCAAGCCTTTTCCGTTTGCTCATTTAATCGGGTCTTTTTCCTGCTTTTCTCGGAGGCCTTAATCTTGAAGCAAACACCCAACCTAACAGAAAAGAAACTCCACAACCATCATCATGGGTCTGATCTTCAGCTTTATAACCACATGCTTTAAAATTTTCCTAAGACACCACACCATGGCACATGCATGTTGAGCTGTGTGCTTCCCCAGCATGGCTCACCAACCCCCATCATCCTAAGTTTGCATGCTTTTCCGTCATGTGCATGTCACTTTTTCACATACACATGCACTGTGAACACAGGAATGGACATGTGTATGCATGCATCCCCGGCCCTCCATGCATGTTTGCAGGTACCTAATCTCTGTTAGTTTCAGCGCAGATCGGCTCCTTACTGGCTACTGGGCTGATCAGGAGATCTGCTAACCTCATTGGCTCCTTTGCCAATTATTCCTAAACTAACTGTGCCTACCTAGTGTTAGGAAACCTGATGAGGAGACTTTTAGCCACCAACATTAAAGTTCAGCATCCAACCTGTCATGTCCTGGTGATTCCTGAGTAACTGTGCATGATTTTGTTGTGCCTAACTTATTATGACTGGCATGCATGTAATCAGCAGAGTATCAGACTATCTGCTTCTTTTAAGTCTTCTATTTTTGTAGTCCTGTCTCTTCGGGAAAGACAGCTCAAACAGTAACAAGCTGAGAAGATTATGGTCAAGGGTTCAGCTACCACACCTCCAGTTCCTCCTCTAACAGAACTTTCAAGATAAGATTAGGCTGCCTCCATCAAGATCCAGAGATTAATCTACATGGCTAGGCTGTCAGTGACTCCCGTTTGGACAAGACGATCGACCCGAAGCATAACTCCATGTCCGGTTGGTAGCTAGCGAAGGGTGAAGAGGTGAGGCGTAACTGTTCCGGGTCAATGGCGACAGGGACGGCCTGGAAAATGCTACACGCAGAGCGAGTTAATGCCTCGACGCCTTGACAGCGTCGCTGCCCTGCTTTGGCTGTGATTGGGAAAGCCAAACGAAAGGCGACTAGCTGAGGAAGACGACCTGCTGATTGGCCCAGCAGCCAGCACACAGGAATCTCGCGTGTGTATATTTGCTCTCTGCCCAGATGTGCTCCGTCCACTGCATTATTTGTGCTCATGTCGATGGCTAGTCAACTCGTTCATTTGACTGATGGGCCCTAGACGTTGTAGTGTGTAGCTGTATGTGTAATAGTACTACTCGTACATGCCAACTAGCGTTCGGTAGGTAGAATCTTGCAAGCAGGACCTACATACTACCGACAGATTGCAACAGTTCATATACTTTTCAACGCTTAATTAACCTGAGAGGTGCCTAATGTTACGTGACCAGAAAACGGAGATTTCGTGAGAAGCATGATGAATCCACCGTCATGAAATTTCATTTTTTTTTTCGTGAAACTACCATGGAATATCGTTTCAGAAAAAGAAAAATCTTACCGTGGGGAATAGTATTGCTCACGCTTGTTAGAACACACACCACATACTCCTTGGCAAAGCTTTGTTAGGCTTTGCTATCTTGCCAAAAATTAAAATCCGATGCAGAGAGAGAGAGAGATGCATGCAGGCAAAGGTGGATGTCAACGTAGCAATATAGAACTCTAGCTCGAGCTCCTTTTGGCCCAACCAACCAACTCGATCGCGCGCTTCTCCTCCCAGTGTACGTGCATCCATCTGAATCCCATGACTTGGAGAGCATGAATGATGAACAACGACCCAATGAATGAGCAACAGGCCAACGCATATGGCAATTAACGTACCGGCATTATTAATTAAGTATAACTGGTTCTCCAAGCCAACTAATTAACCAACTCTGTAGGCTATTAACCTAGCTAGTATGGTTTTCTCCCCACTCCGGTGCCAAGTCTCGGATGAATCAACCGCACCGGCGGTTGCAAGCGACGCTCACCGCGTTCTTTCAGGGTAGCTCGGGTTGGCTCGATGAGCAGAGCGCCGGTCGGGAGATATAGCTTATCAGGCTGCGGGTGGGGTCTTCATTCAATTGGTGGGATCGGACAATCCTTGCTCCAACACCTGTGCTCATCGTAAAGCTATAGCCTGGACTTATCAGGCTTATGACCAGATGTGTACTTTTATGTACTATTTGTGTTGCAAGAATTTGGCTGTGTACGGTTGCGGAGCCCGGAAGATATTCTTTTTTTTTAAAAAAAAATGAACAGACATGTCTATGCTTTATAGCTTTCACAAATTATTTGTTGCGGAGATTTGTGTAAAAATATATTGTGTGTGAAATGTTTCCAATTACAAAAGTTTTGAGCATATTAAAAGTGTAAGTGTTTGTGTGGTGGTGGTGGTGGGGAAGGCGGGAAGGGAGAGGGAGGCAATAGACATTGAAAGTGTTACACTATCACATCACAGGGGTGATAACGGATCATGACCCTTATATATTTTTAGCTCAACATTGTATAAGATTAGAGCCCGACCCTTAGATTATCTAGACTAAAATTTAAGATCTTTTACGATTCACAAATGTTTCAAACTTGGATCACAAATGATTTTCTACCGGTTTGGATATTTTGAAATTGATACAAGTACATTTGTATTAAAATTCAATTCCTTAATATTTTTTCTATGTGTTTACGTGATATTATAATATACAAAAAAAATTAACGGGCAACCTCTTGTTTTAGAGAATGTATCAATGCATAAAAACATCACTTACTTGTGACTAGAGAGAGTACTTGGAAGCATGAATGCTTTGAAGATAATCAAGTATCAATCTTAGCTCGGCAAAACAATATTCATGTACAGATATGTAGATGTCTAACATCTCCTACTATTCTCATCACTTGATTTGAGATTCGAGAAGTCACATGCGGACTTATATGGGTATATGATTTATAAGATATATAATTGATTTGACGTCATATCGTACAAGTACACACCCTAAAGCCCAATACATAAATGCATAAGCACAAGTAAAAGTGGTGGACTGTTAAACATCTATTAACTTTTTCTGGAAAGCTCAATGAAAGCTTGCTAGATGAAAGTGGCAGTTTGTGCAATGATTTATTAGTGTTTAGATGATACAAGATGGATCCCTCCTTCCCGTCTCTATTGAAATCTAGAGGCACGTTAGCCTAATAGTAGTCTTCAAATAAGGTATCTAAAGTTGGGTGTTCAAATAGATAATAAGAAGGAACTAAAGACTAGTGGAGGTTGAAGGAGGCCCATCACCCACCGAGTAAAACTCGTATGGAGGAGAGCTGAAGATGCTAAGGATGATTTTGTGGATTTGTGATATATTGAAAATTAAAATATAAGAAAGGAAGTGTTCAGATCGTGGTTCATCTTAGTATTTTAAGTGGGAATTAAGATATATATATATTTAGCTCATAATTTTGAATTTTATCGGGACTGTGCTAACAATCTATTTTCCCTCTCTACAATTGGTAGCGATGACAACATTATCTAATAAAATATGGTTAAATAAAGTTAGTTGTATAAGCAAACATGTCCTACGAAACCAAGAGCATTATCTTAGTTATCAAATTTCTGTATACATTGAGAAGAGGAGCACGATGATACGTTACTTGTAGAAATTTTTAGCATGCAAGAGATCGTTATTTTGCATACAAATTTATGACATTTTTATGTCCTCGTCACCTGGTATTATCACCGCTAACATTTTAATACTCCTAGTTTAGATGTAGTGCTGTGGTTTAGAGCCGTAAAACCAAAAACCAGAAACCCGGGGTGTACGAGGGCGAGCTAAAATGAAATGGAGACGCATGACTGGAAAGGATGCCTTTTGCTGTCTTTCCTTTTACGTCAGCCGGCGAAGAACTACTTCCTCCCTTCTCCCTCCCTCTCCCTCTCTCTCATCATTCTCAGATCTCTCCCTCCCCCTCCCTCCCTCCCTCTCTTCGAATCCTGCCCGCCTCTCCGTTCTCGCATTCCGCCGCTCGCCTTCGCGGATCCCACCGCTCCTTCGTCGCAGGTGTTCTTGCCTCCCTGCGTCCGCGGTCCCGGAAGCGGCTGCCGGATCATCCGCGGCGGGAGTCGAGCCCGCCACCTCCGGTGGGTGGGTTTGCCGGATGGTTATCGCTTCCTGATCCATCCAGACCCCGGATCCGCCGCAAAGGCGGCGCCTTTTGTGGGTTCTCCGCGCCATGCTGGAGGGTTTGGGGCGTCGGCGGTGAGGCGGGCCGGGCCTCTGGTTTAGTTCTTGCGTTGGACTAGTCCGGACATGCTTCGAGGAACAGGGCACGGGGGCAGCGATGCGCGAAGGCGGGCACTGGAGCACCGCCGCTCGGCGCGGCGGCGGCTGCCGGGGTGGATCTGGTGGCTCCTCGGGATCTTCCTCCTCGTTGGGCTCATCCTCTTCGTCCTGCACCACAACCAGAAGGAGCAGTTCCGGCCGCCCGTCGTGGTGAGTGCCGCAAACCTGGCTTCATGTAGCTTTCAAATTGCTGAGTTCTGTGAGATCTTCCGGAAGATCACTGCTTTATTGTTAGTGCTGAAGAATTGTGGAGAATTTCATGCTCTTTAAGTGTTTTATGTTTTTATCACGTGCTTCTGCTTGGTGGATCTCGATTAGCACATCAATTTCAAATCTTTTGAATGTACGCCCGGAATGTTCATGCTTTCATGT
The DNA here is from genome assembly GCA_032594955.1 of Panicum miliaceum. Lineage (NCBI taxonomy): Eukaryota > Viridiplantae > Streptophyta > Magnoliopsida > Poales > Poaceae > Panicum > Panicum miliaceum. The sequence continues at coordinate 42,811,780 of CM064059.1, forward strand.
TATAGACTTTTAGTTATACGAACTGGATGTTATCTACGTTTGTAGAGAACAGGGTTTCTACATTAGTATGCAAGTATGGCTGGGTGATAGGCTGTACAATGGAATTTCCAGCCTAGATCTTTATTGCCATATTTCATTATTAGATCCTTTGAAGGTTAGCATTATCTAGTCAGCCACCTTGCCATTTTATGGAAATCTTAGCTGCCACATGCCACTTCGTTGATGGTAGAAAGTGTTTTTTGTTAATCATGATGGGTTGTTAGAAATGACAAACATGGTATGCGATTTTTGGAGTTGGTGTGGCATGATAGATAAGCTGTCCCTGGACTGTTTTGGTGATCTGTTCAAGTACTCAGGTAGGGTGTCGTTCTCACAAGGTGGTTTGCCATCCTCCCTGTTAATAATTATTAAAAAAATACTGTCCACGTACTAGGAAGATGACTGCTTTCTTCTCAGCTGGTGGACAACATGTAACGGAGAAGATTTAATCTGTATTGTACGCCAATATTCAAGACTAAATGTGATGTCGTGCTTTGATAAATGCAACTTTTTATTCATTGCCTCCTTGTCGTATATGTATACTTCTAAAAGTATGGCATTTGGCGATCATCATGATATTCATAATTTCTTTTTTTATTTTCTTTTGGCGTCAAGCAACTTCCAGTAACGCTTAAGCCTCTCTCCTAGTTATATTCTTGTATGTTATCTTGAAATGCAAGTCTCATGGCTTTTGTTTGTAATATTTAAATTAAGTTGCACGGATTTAAATCACTTCAATGAATTGCCTATGGTAGCAACATGTGCTGCCTGTGATACCTGTTTAATACAGTTCCTTGGAACTACACAATGAAGTACTCTTTTCTTTAGTTGAGATCTGAAGATGCCGAAGAGAGATATATGAAATCATTAGTGGAACAGGATACTGTTGATGTATATGAGGCTGTTTATGATTCAAGCTCGTTGGTATATGTTTTCTTTCAGGTGGCCTTATGTCAGGTTTTGTACCATTAAAATTGATAATCAGAATGTGGTTTCTCTTAGCAGAATGATTTAAGGGATACTTGAAAACAATAAAATTCATTCGTTATTTTGTTGATCCAATCTGTAGTTATTTTTAGCTTCAAGAAAGTATTAAATTCTATTGCCAATGTTTAGTGGGAGTTGCCTAGCCAAGGGGGTATTTTAGGATGACCCTTGTAAGGAAGGTTTCTGTATTTGTTCTCTTATTGTCACCTAATGCATGATAATCATAACAGAGAATTCAGTTGATGTATGAAGAGCAAAATGAATCTTGGACGTGAATTTACTGGTCGTCATATATTATGATTATAAATGTAGGAAAGGTTTTATATCCTCTGCAGTGGTATGTGAATAAATGGAAAATGCTGTTAATGGAATGTACCATTAAAAAAAGAATTAGCTTAGATAGCTCTGTTCACTTTAGGACCATCTAAAGATACATATAATCATCTCATCATCTGATGAGGTATTGAGTGTTGTCGCCCTGAAAAAAAAATACCGATATAATTCCTTTACCAGTTTGAATCTAGTTTCTGTTGATTGATGTTAAGAATGAATCTAAAGAAGTTTCTGTCATTTATTGCTTTTTACTTCTCAATTCTGTTTTCAGCTATTATCTTGAGAACTACATGTTGCATTATATGAAAAATAGGAAGTATGTACTGATATCAAATTATGACAGTTCTCTATTTATAGGAAAGTACTTATGCATTCTTAAGGCAATCTTTTAACACCAATTCATTGGCAATAAGAATTGACCATTCCATAGTTCACAAACTGACACGTGAAATATATCCATATATACAGGCATATTTCATGACAGTAGTTCCTCAGGTAATTCACATTCACTGCAAATGAAATAGAGACAAAAAAATCTTTTGGGGGTGTGACTAGAAGTTTTTCCTTACAGTTACTTGAATAGTTCGGTAGAAGATAAGACCCAGCTTGAATGTTATCAATGTTTTGCAAACGTGTAGCTAGTTCATCTGGGATTAATTTGAATTCTACTTCTATAGCGGCAGCTTCACACGGAGTTAAACCTTTCTTCTCTGGAAAGTAATGATGTGATGTTGGAGGGGATTTTACTTTAAATTAACCTCACCAGTTCACTCGCTTAAAGAAGTACAGTAATGCTGCTATGAGGATGCACTGCTGTAAACTTAACACCATTGGATCATAGTTGAAAGATTGAGCTCTTTTCCTTCTTTTTTCCTCCTCCTTGAATGCAATTACATCCAATATATACATTTTATACAGTTCTTGATTGGCTACTGCTGCTGTAAGCAAAGTCACTGTTCTATTTATGAAATCCTGTCCCTATGCATGTTTTCTCATGTTTTTCTTTTGAATTAATTCAGGATAATGGTTCAGAAATCGAGGAAATCCCTCATGAGAAGGTGAATTTCACAGAAGAGCTTTTGAGCAGCACATCATTTGCTCGCCAATTAGCGGATCAGATGACTTTAGCAAAGGCATATGTCATCTTTGCAAAAGAGCATGGCAATCTTCAGCTTGCATGGGAGCTTAGTTCGCAGATAAGGAACTGTCAAAGATTGCTATCTGAAGGGGCAGTTAGTGGGCGAGCAATTACTCAAGACGAAGCCCATCCTATAATAAGCCAGCTAGCACGGTTAATATACAAGGCACAGGACGCTCACTATGATATCAGCACAACGATAGTGACATTGAAGAGCCATGCCCTTGCACTAGAGGAGCGTGCAAAGGCAGCAATTGTTCAGAGTGCTGAGTTTGGTCAGTTAGCAGCTGAATCCTTCCCTAAAAGTCTGCACTGCTTAACTGTGAAACTGACAGAAGAGTGGCTTCGGAACCAGAAGCATAGGAGTCGCTCGGAGGAGCAGCGGAATTCCACAAGATTGGTGGACAATAATCTGTATCATTTCTGTATATTCTCTGATAATGTGCTGGCCACTTCAGTTGTTGTCAATTCTACAGTCTCCAATGCAAATCACCCTCAACAGCTTGTGTTCCATGTGGTCACTGACAGAATCCATTTTGGCGCAATGTCTACTTGGTTCCTCATAAACGACTTCAAAGGTTGCACTGTTGAAGTCCGCTGCATAGATGAGTTCTCGTGGTTGAATGCTTCTTCATCTCCTCTGGTCAGACAGCTATCTGAGGTGGAAACTCAGGGTTACTACTACTCAGCTGGTTCAAAAAATCCTGAAAGAGAAATAAAATTCCATAATCCAAAGTTTGTTTCTCTGCTGAACCATTTACGGTTCTACATTCCTCAGATACTCCCCAACTTGGAGAAGGTGGTGTTTCTCGATGATGATGTTGTGGTGCAGAAGGACCTGACACAGCTGTTCTCCATAGAGTTGCATGGTAATGTCATTGGAGCAGTGGAAACTTGTTTAGAGTCATTTCATCGGTATCACAAGTATCTCAATTTTTCGCACCCAACTATCAGCTCCAAGATTGATCCACATACTTGTGGATGGGCTTTTGGAATGAACATCTTTGACTTGATAGCTTGGAGGAAGGCAAACGCCACATCACTTTACCATTATTGGCAAGAGCAAAATTCTGATCTATTGCTCTGGAGGACCGGAACGCTCCCTGCAGGTCTTTTAACATTTTATGGCCTGATGGAGCCCCTAGACCGCAGATGGCATGTCTTGGGTCTGGGGTATGATGTGGACATAGATGATCGGTTGATTGAGAGTGCTGCTGTTGTGCACTATAATGGAAACATGAAACCCTGGCTGAAGTTGGCTATTCGCCGTTACAAGTATATATGGGAGCGGTATGTGAATTTCTCGCACCCGTATATTAGAGAGTGTATGTTACATTAGAAAGTCTGCAAATCTCTGTATGTTCTTGCATGCCATTGAAGCTGTATGCTTCAGTTCTTCACATGAGGCTTGCTTTTGAGCACCTTATGTGAGGGGTGTTTCAGAGAGGTAGAATATATACTCAAGGGACAAGCATCAAAGAAGTCAACTGTTAAAGTTTTCTTTTTGGGTTGGGGGAAGATTCATTTTGAGATGAAAATATTCATTTGCAGATTTTTACATACGATTTCGACTGGAAATTTTAGCAGTCTAACCAGATACATCTGGATAGATATTGTAAAAGAGATACAGTTGTTGGATCAATGGGCCAATTTTTTGAGATGTTAGGAAATGCCAATTGCCAGTTCAGCTGTGCAGGATCACTGGTGTTGCATTCTTTTCATAGTATCTTATTTTATACCGGTGAAGAAGGTTCTTTCCTCTGTATAAATAGCAGTTCTATACACCTTAGACAGTATGAACTCAGTTGAAACTGAAGAAAGGAATTTGAAATCATTTTGATGTGCTGAACATGAGGTGGTGTTTTTCTTAGGCTGACTAGCTTCCATATTTGAATTAGTTCATTTTCTGTATGACCACTGCAAATGTCATATTCTGTTCCATTTGTTGTCCCTGGAAAGTTTGCTACATAATCTGGGCCTTTAGTCGAAATAAGCTGGGGATTTTATTGTGATGACTGTCTTAACCTAGGTATGAATTTTGAGTTCCAAAGAGCTAACGGTTGAGCTTGATCTGTGAGGACTGAGTAGTAGAGATATGCCAAATATACTGTTTAGCACTAACCGTTGGTGTCAGTCACTACTAAGGAGTGAGCTGAAAAAAACTTGTACAGATAGCTTCCTTGTTCTTTTTATTCTTCGTATCTTAGTGACTACAAATTGGAAAAGGCAATTCTGTAGGGAAGATAGGGTAGCATTTGAGCACTTACCATCCTTCTGTGTTCCACAAAAACATGGGTAAGTGCATGTAGGTAGATCCAGATCTGGCCGGCAACTTAAAGAGAGAAGTGGGCAAAGGGCTCCCTTTTCATGCGCTGTCTGCAATGCAATTCACGCGGGCATCATGATGTGAGTGTCAAGACGTCTCATGCGACACCGAGGGCAGCTCTGCACCTGGGGACGGCTTCAGGTGTCTCCGTGTTTGTTGCTGCAACGGACGGGCGTGAATGGTAGCTTCCGCCTTCCTGCCTTGGTGTTAGAAACTTTTTTTAAAAAAGAAAACTATTTCCAAAAAAATTTTAAAAAAAATCTTTCATGGAAGCTTGGTTTTGGTATTGAATCTTCTTCAGCCTCAACCACCAGTAAAATCCAGACGCCTAACGGGTCGTCAGTTACGGTTTGGAAAAGGACTGAATCGATACTACGATCAAGGGTTAGTCAAGAGACTAGTGGCCTTGTTTGCCTCGTCTACTCGAGTTATCCAAGGCGTCAATCACTATTTTTGTGGCCCACCATGTGGACCACTGTGTAGCAGCAATCACAGATGTTAAGGATGCCAGGATGAAACAAAGCGATGGCCAAAAAAGTGACCATTCAAAAGCACAACTTGCCCTAATATAGATATATAAAACAAGCACAACTTGCTGACACTATTGAAGTGACCATACATGCAACATGAAGGTTGTCCTTGGTGTTTGCAAGGAAACTGCCTCAATTCAATTGCTGCTTGAACGACCAACTGAAATCCAAAATAGGCTGCTCCCATGTCTTCAGTTTGTGCAAAATTAAATTGATTCATCAATGATCACTGATCAGCTCAATCAAGCTCCTGAATTCCAGTCTTCCGCTAGTTTTTTTCCCGATGAGGACGTGCCTGAGCATGTGTTTCATCAAGAAGGAGAATGCAACACAAACGACCCCAACGCTATTGAGAGGTGATAGCATTGGCCACCCTACAACGCCAGCCTCCCGTTAATTGGAAATTAGCATTGAGCCTTCAGCCTTAACCAGCAAAATCTGAAATATTGAGAGGTAACTAGTTGGTGGAAAAAATCGTAACCGATCAAGTATTCAGATGCCTGAGACAATCTTCGTTCAGTTTCCTTTACATAATAATAAATCTCGTATTGCTTTTCGACTACCATCTTTATTTAGATTATTTTTTTTGTGCTTCTACACTATTTTGTTGAGAATATATTCCATTAAATTCATGTTTTTTATTTCCCCCCCGCTATTTTGTTAAGACGTCGTTCTCCTGTAACAGCACCAAGGATAGCAGCCTTCCCTTTTCCTTTTTTTTATATAATATATATCCCCACGTGGATTGTGAGATCTACTTGGATCTGACACAATAGCAGCCTCGTGTTAGTTGGCTATGTCCATGGGATTCAGGCAACCATATTTGACAGGAGATTTGTTTTCTTTCTGATACGCGCCATCGCTTCAACATCCTAAATCACTAGCCATCGGATGTATTTGCCAAATGCTGTCAACCAGAGATGAAATTTCAGTATGCTAATGTTTAGTTGACCAAGCTAGCTAGAACACTAGCTAGAATAATGTTCTAGAATAACTTGCCTTTATTTCTCTCCACCAATGTTAACTAACGGCATGTCTTAAAAAGATTCACAAAATGCTTCTTCCACGATGACGATCAATTATCATCACCACTACTTGCTGTCCAAAAGGAAGCTTTCCGTTTTATGCTCATTGTAGTGTGTTGACAACGTAAGCTCCAAACATTTAACCGATGAGTGGAGCAAGTTTTTTTTTGGAAAAAGGTGGCCACAATGGTGCCATTGTCAACGCGCAATCGCCTCAGTGTAGGAAGAGATGAGGAGATACTACAGAGTAAAGATTTGGATTTCAATACTCCATATCTAGAAACAGTGAAACACAATTATCAACTAAAAAAACATGCAGTGATTGTACAGAAACACACATTCTAAGACTGTGCCACATGTGCCTAGTAGTGCCCACCAGAAGTGGTCCTAGCAACCATTGGGGCAGAAGAGGGCTTTCTGCACTGCATAGGTGGGCACCGTGAAGCTGTGATTGCCCTACATAGTACAAGAGTTGTGGGATACAACACATTGCTGCCCCTCTGAACCTGATAGGCTCCAACTTGTTTGTTGGAATCCACTTGGTTTCAGCAGCTGCAGCTGCAGTCCCTAAAGATAGATGTATGCCCACCGACCCTTTCTGGTTAAGTTTTGCAGCCACCCACTATATGAAAAGACCAGCTCTTCACTTGCATGACAGAAACAATGTCACGTGGTGAAGCTTGCTTAACTTTCAACTAACTGAAATGCGCATGGAAGATTATTGAAATGTTTCAACTAACTGATAACTGATTGTTGATGCACACAGATCTTGAAGAGTTGAGATCCTCCTCCAGCTCCAGCATGTAGCAGGACCAGATCTGTTCCAGCTCATACCCAGGCACTGCACAGCGATGATTGGCAGTCCTCTGTGCCCCTGGCAATAGCAAGATATAAGGTCTCACTGAGAATTTGCTGCGGGTCTGCAGATGATCACAGCTCACACTTTCAGAGATGATTGGGGCTGTCGATGATGGCAATTAGTTGCTTCAGATGTACTTTAACCGGGACGAGTAAACACCGACATGCATGTGACATGATTGTGAAACCATGCTCAAAGTACTGTAAAACCAACCAATAGACCAGGCAGCAAGATGAATTCCACAACTTATTTACCTGACGCCAGAAATATCTGCAGGCAGGCACTTAGCTGGGCACTGTGGCCCTGCCTGTAGGGCCTTTAGGTGTTATGAAAGATTCTGGTGGTACTACGGCACAAGGTCTTAAAAATCAAATATTGGAAACCTTCACAAAAAAGGAACAGTAAAAAAGATATCGTATTCCATAAGACTTGAGAGACCAATTATGCAGCAACATCCCATATAGATGATGCCAAACACCATGAGACACTAATGCTGATGATCTTGATAGTAGTACTAGTAGGCAAAGAGACAGCATAGCAGAAAATGAGGAAACATGGTTGAGACAAAAAAGGTTGAAAGCCTACCAAAAATGCTTAGCTAGTTGGCTCCACGAGAGGAGATACCTAGACACCTCTGCCTGCCTCTGACGCCCCTCGCGAAGTGCCAAGCCCCAACGCCAAGTTGCAGCCGTGGTAGGCCCCTGCCGAGCTGGCGGCCATTTTGACATGTGCGCCCGGCACAAATGAAATCCGGGTCGCCGTCGGCCCGATTCCTTGGACAAGTATGCCGCCGCCGCCGCCGTATCACTTCACCACACCCTCTGAATATCCCCAAGGGCCAAGGGGCAATGCCACTGACACCCACCACACATCTCCCCTTCATGCCCATTCTGCCTTCACTGTCCATTCTGATGGCAGCGTGGTAACCCGGCTTCGTCTCCTATGAATCAGCATTCAACAATGATAGATTGGCACACACACCTTGAAGATCAACAACAGCTGCGTAGTGTCACGGAATTGGAAGAGATTTAGACAACTGCTAGAGATGGCAAAGGACAATATTTACACAACAGTCTGAATCATGCTAGGTACTAGCAACTGGGCGCAACCATGTCCACAGGACTGTTGATATTTACAGCTCTACACTAGATATGGGAAAATATGTACACAATGATGGATGCTGCTACAGAAGCTACTGTATTTACCAACCGTGGGGCTGCTCAGGCTTCAATCCAAGGTTTCATAGTGATCTTGGTCTGAAGAGACTGCTGAAGAGAAACCTAGTCGGCGACTCTTGTGCTGTCGATTTCAGGTGATCGGGGTGCCCTTTTACTTGAAGCACGGTCTGCCCCATATCCTGCCTTATTGCTTCTAGCGTCTTCAGCTCAACCAAGCTCCCTGCTGTGTCACGGACATAGAAAGTGTTGATAGCCTTGTTACCCCTAGTTGAAACTTCTGCCCTTGTGACTGTCAAGCCGTTCTCACGGAAAATGCGTGTTACATCTGATAACAGACCCACTCTGTCGCCTGATGACAACTCTAACTTCAGGCCCTGCAAGGGATACACAGTTGCGGGTGAATTTTTGTACTAAAAAAACTTCTATCAGTAGGTTCATCATGTGATGTGATACCAAACTTCAGTATTATATATTGTATTTAAATTAAAGTGCATAACAATAGGAAAAGGACTGTAAGCTGGATGAGTTAATTGTGAACAACACACTCGTACATTGGAGAAAAACAGCATGTGCTCCATCAAGAAGAAAAGGACCAACATTGAAAGTGACTCAACAATGAAGTGTGCCAGGCAATACAAAATACCACCACTCCAACCACGATTTTACTTCCTACAGCAAGTCAGCAATGCATCACACCATTCAAGTCCCTATCTGAACAACTAAATGCAGAAGTAGCATCAGTGTCCTTATGAAAATCAAACAGAAGGAAGATAATCACACAAGTGCCGATATTCCCAATTACCTCGGATACTCTCCGTTCTATAGCTGCTTCAAGACATTGGATGATTCGTTTTCTCTCAGCCTCTGAATTGACAGGTGATCCATCAATGTGCCTAATATAATACTCCTGTTGAACCATGGTGTTAAAGGAAACAAAAGTTTACACGTCTATTTTTTAGCAATAGGAAATAGAAGCTGAAATGTCATGGTGAGGTACCTGGTAAGCTTGAGGGCCCTCAGTATCCACACTCCCATGGTAAACCACATATTGCATATCTGTTAGAGTGCAAACTGTGTCGAAGAGAAGCTTTGGTCGATCCTTGCACCGCATTGTCACCACAGAATAATCTTTCTGAAGCCAATTAACAACCGAGACCATGGGCATGGGGTTGGCATTCGCCCTATCCTTATCATACCTTTCATAATCTCGATCCTCAAGCATCATTTGGTGCAGGCGCCGCTCTGTGTGGGTTATCCCCATTGCAACTGTTGTCTTGGCATCTCTACTCCTTCCCTTGAACACATTACGAAGCCACTCCTTGATTCTGCCAAGCCTTTCTGCATCCGAAATTGCCAACCCAGACTTCCTATCAGTGATCTGGATGACTGCTGCTGCTCTTTCGTTATGTGTCCACACCTCAGCATTCACCACGTTACAGTCCAGATTTGTGAGCACAGCGCTCACTTCAGAGAGAAGACCAGGTCTGTCAGTTCCAGTTAGCTCTATCAAGGTGTAGTCAGAGGAAGGCTCGACTCCAATGGCCCTCCTCCGTGAAGGAAGAAAGCAAGAACCAGGCGCGATAGACTGCATGGAAGATTGACAGATTAAGCAAACTGAAGAGAACAGGAATATAGCCAAGCAACGATGGCAAGCGACCATTACCTTGTAAATGTAATCTTTTATCCCTTCCAGCACAGATTCGTCCATTATCTTCTGCCCACTTTGATTCGTCACATTGAACACTGACAGCAGAAACTGAACAAGTTAGAAATTCAAGTCCCATTTTGATGCAAGGAATTCAAAGATACCATTGTGTAGTTCTTGTGTACCATCCATGAACCATCCCCCGTCAGAGGATATGTATGCTTTCCTGACAATGAGCTTGAGATCAGTGAGGACCTGCACAACCTCCAGCAGTATCCCATACTTGTTGGCGCTATCCACCTGTGCCATTCAAACAAAGACCGCCTTATATTCAGCAACAAATAGGAATTACATTTAGTAAAAATCCGTTGATTTTCCATGACTTACATGAATGATTGTAGCATTTGCACATGAAGCGTTGTCAATCGTGACCCTGAATTCGGGGGAAAATATGAATTGTCTAGTTAGTAAAACTCAGCAAACAACTTTTCACGGTGATAATAAGATTAGTACAACAGATATAATTTCCTTTTTCATCGAAAATGACCAGGAACTGGCTAGAACCTTGGAGGGTTCATCTTTTGGATGAACTTCTGGTACTCATCGTCACTATCCCACGAAGAGCAGGACGAAGAAGAGGACGGGTCCCCATCTGCGAATGCTGCTACAACATGAAAAACACCCGCTCAGAATTCCAATCGAACTGCAACTAAAGATCGGAAATTCAAGAAAACTACGGTCGCCCGCATCCACACGACGATTGTGGTACGGTACAAGAAAAGCGGATAGAAATGGAATCTGTTCCAAAACTGGGCGTCAATTTCATGAATTTTGTTTGACGCGTCAGGTGCCTCATGCGGACAATCAAATAAATATACTCACTGAATCAAGAAACGAAAAGAAAGAAAGCAAAAGGGAGGCAATCGAGCTTATCGATGTTTCCAAGAAGGCAAGAACCCAAATGGATGGAACAAAAAGTCTGGAGCCCGCAAGGATTCCAGATAGGGAGCACAATCCGCGGACCAAAACCAGATGGCAAGGAAAGAAAGCAAGGGCGCCACGGGCCAAGAAGGGGAAGAAATCAATCCCTCCCCCGCGCCGGCTCACCCAACCGACCTGAGGGGCGCGGAGTGGGCGACGGGAGATGATGGCTCTTGGTTCCAACTTCCACATACCCATGGCTCGCTCGCTTGGTGATGATGGCGGCGATGATTGAGGCCAATCTTGCAAAGAATCAAGAACCCCAGCAGGAGAAGGCGGCTCCTCCGCTTTCTCTCACCACGGTTTCGCAGGAATGGCAACGGGCAGCAGCAGCAGCTGTACGCCGTAGCCGCAGCCGCAGCACCAATCCCCCTTGGAGTTGGAAAGGCCAAGGCCAGGTGACTAGGATTCTGCCCTTTTTCTCGAACGGGGAAACGCACACGCGCCCCAACCCCGAACCCAACCAACACGCGCCCCAGCTGTACTCCTCTACTCTGCTCCTACTCTGCTGTCTGCTCGCACAGCGGGAGCCGAGGTGGAGATATACGCGTACGAAGCGACGACGGCGAAGGGTGGTCTCGCGTGGCTGCTCAGTCAGCACGTGCTCCGCAGTGCCTGTACCGCACCAGAGGGGCGACGGGCCGGCCAGGCGGCCAGCTACTCCGGCCACGATCTCGTCATCAACGGCTCCAGATAACAGTTCACAACTGAGCAGAGGAAATCTACCTGATGGTCATCAATTAATTTTGGTCGGTCTCTGATAGGGTAAACGAAAAGAAACCACTGCACAAGGTATCCTACTATTTTCCATTTCATGTTTTTCGTGAAACAAAATTTAAAAAGTTATCTTTCTTCTGTTATGCGTCCATTCCATTTATTCATTTACTTAGTTGTACTCTAGTTTTGTGAATAGAATAGAATAGAATAGAATACGCTAATGCTTACTTAGCTCCGTCTATCCCTAGTTAACTCTATCAAGGTGTAGGCGGAGGAAGACTCCATAAGGTCTCCTCTCTCAAGGAAGAAACTAGAAATTAGTCCATATAGACTACATGAAAAATGCATGTATTTAGCTAACTGCATGTTACCATGTAAATTAATAAATAAATCCTTCTACCATAATAACGTCCATTATCTTCTACCCACTTTAACTTGTCACATTGACACTGGTAACTATTAAAAAAATCTCCCACTATTAGGAAGAAAGATCAAAAAGAGATAGTCGATCAAAAGAGGTAGTTAATAATTTTCTCTCTCCGTCCGGCGTCCGCTATAGTTGTGTAGAATTTACTGACTGTGAATTTGAGTTCGGTAAAAATCTATGTTACTATCTCATATTTGTTAACACCATCCTACCTTTGCTATTAATACTGGAACCTCATATATTTAACACAAATAAGAGAATATACAAAGTAAAAACTTATTTTATGAGGATGAGGAGGAGGGTAGGGGCATGCGCCCCGTGTTGTACCGCACTAGAAGAGAAGAGGGTAGAGAGACGATGGCCAAGTACTCCATGTCGATTTTGTTATCAACACCTAAAATTAAACGATTAAACAATAAAATGTGTGCATCCGGCTGCAGGAACTAAAATCCATATTGCTGTACGTGCGGATACGTGAGGGGCTGCAAGTGAATGAGAGTGAGCCTCACTCTAGGTTTAGCTTAATGTGGATATTATCCTATTTGAGCTTGTGGAAATAGTAACATAATAGTTGTTTAGAGATCTAGCTATATTTTGTTTGTAAGTCAGACATCGCTAGTTTAGAGTGTACATGCAGCATGAATCGTCGAGTATCGATGTTTTTATGTGATTCAATTCATATTTTAATCTATATTTCTTTATCAAAGTCTGTATAAAAATATCTTTGGAATTAGAATTTGCATTATCAGGACGGAAATTCAATAAGGTTTACAACGACAGAGCAGATAAAAGGGGGTGGTGTCAAAAGAGGTGGGATGATTGGGAGGAACAAGAGAGAAGCTACAGACTGACTTTCAGGCTCGAGCCCCCTCGTCGATCGTCAACAACCTGGGTCTCCCAGGCCCGCACCTCACAAAAGGATAAACAACTGTAAGAAACATGATCCTATTATTAGGCAATAGTTGTTAATTTTGATAATTATATGATAACATAATTAATGGAACTCCAGTTTGTAGAATTTCTACGACCTATGGATGGAGTCCAATCCATATATAAGATGGTCCAAATTGCAGTCAAAATACTCAAGTTGCAGTAAAAATCGAGTTTAGGGTGTCCAATTGACCACAACGATTATTTGGACAAGATGTAGCAGGGGCGACCAGTTTAACCAACCCTCCTAGTTTTGAACAGATCGGTGCATTAGTAGTTTAATTGGCGATTAAGTGTAGAAAACTAAGTAGCACCGGTTGAACCGACGCTACGAGAAGGGAAACATGGCAATGAGAAAAAGGCATGGCGATCAAGTAAAAAAGTACCAGAGGCACCGGTTGAACCGACACCCTTGAGTCAAGCGTCGGTGCATTGGTAGTTTACTGATGCAAAAGCGTTTGGAGTTGGAGAAGCCTGAAGGTCTTCAGCACCGGTTGAACCGACGGTGCGTCGGTGTAATAACGCAAGCAAGCTCAGGCATGGCAGACATACGTTCAACGGCTAGCATGCAGATTCAGAGTGATCGGTTAAAACGACGGTTGTGACGGTTTAAATGACGTTTTAGACTTTTTAGCAGAAAAGCAAGCAACGGCTAGAAGTGGATCTCTAGCCTATATAAGACCTCACCTCGGGTCATTTGAGGCTGCTGGATTTCGTGAGAAGCTAACCACCCTCTAAATAAGTTCTCCAAGCCACCCAAGAGCTCATTGATCATATCCTTAGATTTAGCACAAGCTAGTGCTAGGATTAGCTCTAGAGAGAGTGTGAGAGCAAGACGATGTTGCCTTGTGTGCTGGTTCTTAAGTTGTATCTCGGTGTGCCGGTCTTTTGGAGTCTTGGTAGCTCGCCGGCAGGTCATCGACCCTCCGGCTTGGTGTAGAGCGGCGACGACAGCTTTGTGCGGGGGACGTGGAGACCCCCTTCATTCTTGATTCTTGGAGAAGCTCCTTAGTGGAGACGGCATCGAGGTGACCGAGGACTTGGCGGGAGCCTTGGTGGCGAGTCAAGAAGAGTCCCGAAAGAGACTCGGTAACCGGAAAGCAATACTTTCAGTGAGTGTTTCAACAATGTGGACTAGGGGTGGTCTTGTAGCTACCGATACCACGAGATAAATCTTCGTGTTGAGTGTTTGCTTCTCTTTATCCTCTTACTCTACGCTTCCGCATTTCTTATTGCAATATTTGTACCTTTACATTCTTAATATAGTATTTGGCTAGAATTGGTGTCAGCATTGGCTATAGGTTGCAAAACTCTTTGGGACGAGATTTTCACACTAGATCATATATTTTAGTTTATATTTTGTGCTAACTAGTTTGAGCTTAAAGCTATATGTTAAGGTTTTAGAATAGCCTAATTCAATCCCCTCTCTTGGCTACAAACACCTATTCTTTTCAAGTAAAACGTACCTCAATCCACATCAAAAGGGGACGCAAACCTTACTGACTAAACAAGAACGCTAAAGCCAGCTACACGACTAGTCTTCAGCTTCCGTCGAATCGTCATCTTCGAAGCGATCTTCCGCAGCAGGTACCTTAATCCAGCGTTGTACAAGCCCTAATAATAATTCATGCTCTCTAGCCCAAAGCTAGAATACTAACACGGTCCAGTCCGACAAGTCGTTCAGCCTAGCTGCAAATACGGCCCAAGGCAGGTGTTGATTCGTAGAGTTGGGCCAGTTTAGAAATTCTTTTCTCCACTTGATATATTTCTCTTATGACTCATGAAAATCCTTCTTTGTTTCTTCTTAAAAGTACGTGTTTCTTCTCTTTACGGTTCAGAAAAATACGAAGAATACCCTGGCGCTAATTCAAAATTTTGTACTTCTACCTTTTTTTTAATCCAGCCCTCATTGGAATGCAAACTCAGATACGGTCGGTGCAACAAAGCAAGATATATTACACCAAAAGCTAACATCAAATAATGATTAAATCCGGCAATTTTGAAGCGTTCATAAGCCCCCGAGCCCGAAAGCCTCTAAATAGGAACACCCTAGAACTGCAGGGCCCGATCTTTCCATCGTCCATGGACTCAAACCAATGCTGACCCATGGAGGAAACTATATGCAAGTTCTATGACTCTTTAACTAGCTAGGTTCAAAGAGGCCTGCTTAAATTGTTTGGCAGTTTGGGTGCCTTACATGTGGGTTCCGGATGCCAACTAAATTATACGTCCAATTCCAAACAAAAAATGTTAGAGAAAAGTTTAGCTTTGTGCTAATATATTCTGCAAAGTTTAGATATTTTTGTGAAACGGGGGTATCAGAAGTATAGTTTTTCTGATAGTTTAGAGCACAATGCAGTTCTCTAAACTTACTCAGATCCTAGTAAGATCTACAAATAAACAACCTTTCCGAGCCGCAGGTCATGGGGTGTATATATAGTTCCTCCATAGAGATTAGAGATCGAGTAAGGCCCGCACCTAATCTTGCTTTAACCTTTACGCATGCAGCTAAAACGCCTCAAGAAAGACCAAAAACACTCCTGATCAGTGATCAGCTGCCAATGACTGAGCGATCGATTTCCTTATCGTCCAGCCCGGCGCTTTTGGCCTTTAATTCCGTCCTAAGCGAAAGCTAACGGCAAGCCACTCATCCATCCATGTCGCCCAAGATAACACCGGCGATTTGGGCCAGCTAAAATACATCACTGCACGGCACCTTAGCTTTCAGAGACGTACGAAAATGATAGGGTAGGGACAGTGAGATATCATCAATTATATTCGTGCCTCACTGAGGCAACCATGAGTGAAGTGAAGCTAGCTGTGCTAGCAGTACAAAATATATATTATCTAAAGAAGAGTGGCCATAGCTGCTGGCCAAACTTTGCCTAAAGAATGTCGAGACACGTTAGCTACAGCACAACACACCTTTTTTTCAAAGCATGACTTGCAAACCTGTGCGAGAACAACGAGGGGCCTAAATGCCGAGATCAAGCATCGTCTGGACCTGGTGGTTGAAACGACGGTTCAAGCCTCGCTTCACTGCGGGTGCCCTAAATGCCCTGTCCATCAGCTTGCGTAGTTGCATGCAATCATCTCGCTGCTGGTTGCTGATGTTTAGAGTAGTAGTGGTCAAATGTAAATGAGAGACATAAAATGGGAAAGGAATAAATCCTTGTTATTGATCTCAAGAGGCAATCATCTCACCTTTTTTGATTGGTTGGTTGCTGGATACATTTGGCGCTCCGACAAGTAGCGACACAGCAATCCTTTTGGTGTTTTCAAGGGTCATTTCCGTGAGACGAGACCCTGAACAACGAAGTAAGCTTTGCACGATGCAGTGACGGAACACAAATATCGTGTTCTAGTTTGACCAGGAACAGTATTTCAGCAACGGCCAATGGCTGAATAAATGCACTTGCACCTGCATTGGGGGCTATATCTCGAACCCTCAAAATTCATCCAAAACGCAAGTTCAATTCTCGTATGAAACGGGGAGTAATTCGCCGCTTCGAATCGGAGCCTCAAATTAATTCATCAGTAAAACATACATCAACAGGAAGAACAAGGTACTTTGTCAATTAGGTGATACGAACTTGGTATCAGCGATTCAGCGCAGTGAAGGGTATCATGGCAATTCACGCCCTGTCTTGCCGGCCAAGCCCCGACGACGACGACGAGCCACCGCCACCGCCGCCTCCTTGATGGCCGTAACCCCCTCTGCCTCCCATTGCCATGTGATGATGCTGTTGGTGGTGGTGGTGCTGCTGCTGCTGCTGTGGCGGCGGTTGCTGTTGCTGCTGCTGCGGCGAGCCGTACATGGGCTGCCCCATCATCATCATCATGCCGCCGGCGCCGGGCGCGCCGTACCCGGCGTACCCGCTGGCATTGACGGTGCCCCTCGACACGTCGCCCTGCTGCTGCGCGGCGGCGGAGCCCGAGGCGCCCGAGGTGGCGGCCGCCCTCTCGCCCTCGATCTCGCGGAACTTGTGGAGGTAGTGCTTGAGCGGCTCGACGTAGTCCTCGAAGCCGAGCGTGGTCATGGCCCAGAGCAGGTCGTCGCCGTTGATGGTCTTGCGCTTCTCGCGCTGGCACTTGTCGGAGGCCTCGCCGGTGATGAAGGAGATGAACTCGGAGACGCACTCCTGCACCGTCTCCTTGGCGTCCTTGCTGATCTTGGCGTTCGCGGGGAGCGCCTTCTTCATGATCCGGCTCACGTTCGCGATGGGGAGGAACCGGTCCTGCTCCCGCGGCGACGAAAGCTCGCCGCCGGCGTTGCTCGGGCCGCCGGAGTCGTTGTCCGAGTCCGGCATCCCCGCCCGCCTCCCTCCTCCTCCTCCTCTGCCTCAATTCAAGAAGCAGAGCAGCAAGGCCGCCGAGAGGATGCAGAGCAGGCGCCTGATGCTGACGCTGACGCAATGAATCGAAGCATCAACACCTGTGCATGATGCAAGAACAGGAACTACGAAAAGAAAACGAATTATTTCAAAAGAAAAGAAAACGAAAAGGAGGGAAAATTTTGTCGAGGGTTCGTGTCCTCGAGAGATTTGAAGCTCGAGGAGGACAGGAGAGCAATGGTGGGGAATGGGCGGGTCCGTTGGATCGCGCGGATAAGAACGCATCCAGGTGTGAACGTGGTGCGCCTCCCGCCGTTCGTTTGCTGATAAGTATGTGCCACCTGGCGATTCCGTCTCCGTCGATGGGCGCCACGTAGGATCGATCCGTGCCGTAGGGGTGGGCCCGGGAACACGTGGGACGGCGCCCGGTCCGTGAGGTGCGCAAGTGTCCGGTCTGCCACCTAGGACGCTGAACTCGGACCAGGTGCGCAGGTGGCCCGTAAACTTTGCTAACAGATGCTACTCTGGATTTCTTGCTTCTGTGCCCATACAAAAGCTTCTCTGAATTTCTTGCTTCAGTGCCCATACAGAAGCTTCTCATTCATCACATAACAGCCCCAACTGGACTTACATGACAAACTGGCCATTCTAACTGACTAACTGAACTATTCTCCAAGGCCAGACCTCGGCTTTCCATGACTCTGCAAAAGCTACCCTACAAGAGTTATGGTATCAGTGGTAAACTCTAACGATACAATGAACCCTGCATAAGCTGGATCTCGATACCAACTCTCTTTTACAATCTACATCCATATCATCACAATGGGCTTTCTTCAGCTGTCACCGTCGCTGTTGGCTTTCACATCATCATCAGTCTTTCCCTTCTCAGCAGCACCATTCTTTCCAGAATCGACGTCACCTTTGGTGTTTGCATTGTGCTCATCATCTTCAGCTTTACCATTGCTGCCAGCATCTGCTTGACTTTGTTCTGCATTTATATCCCCCTCTTTTGCTTTGCCATCTTTATCACCATGGATTTCTACATTTATGCTGTTCTCAGTGTTGTGAGCTTCCGGAGCTTTGCCATCTTCTGTGTGTTCTGCATGTCCATCATTTCCACGATTGTTAGACTCTTCAGCTTCACATCCATTGACAGCATCTGCATTGCTGACAGCATCCCCACTCCTGCCTTCTTCATTTCTACTAGCTTCAGTGTCATTATTTTCTCCATTACTAGCCCCTTCCACTTTTCCATCTTTAGAATCTTCTAGGATTTGAACATTGCTGTTCTTCATGGTCTCATCTTCGTAATTGCTTGGGCTTGAATCTTGCACGGCACTATCACCGTTTGCTATGGGTGCAACCATTTCACCCTTGCCATCCTTCGTTAATTCATCACGGACGTTTTCATTCTGTGTATCAGCATCGGCTTTGTGGTCTTGTAAACCTTCAGCAGCATCACTGCTGTTTCTCTTAACAGCAGAATCCACAGAAGCCCCACCATTGACCCCTTTATCATTAGTACTGTCACTTGTGTTCTTTGAGCTGTCTTTAGTTTTAACATCTGGACTGGCTTGAAGTAAATATTGTTTCTCAATACCTGATTCAACTGTTTGAACCTGTGACATTTCCTTGGCAGCTTGCTCAGCCCTAGCCTTTGCTTCTGCTAGTTCCTCCTCTTTCAATTCCTTCTTCTCTGCCTCCTCCGTTAGCCTAAAGAGCTCCTCTTCTATAAGGGACCTTATTAGTGGCTTTCTCTCAAACAGATCCTTCCCAAAGTATTTGTCTGAAGATATGAAATCAAGTCAGAAAGCTCCACCAGCTAAATAACAATGAATGTTCAGCTTCATAGATGCCTTTACAATAAAATAATGACCCAGCATATCTGCAAGCATCAGATATAAAAGGCCTCTGAAAAGGAAGTAAGCAAAGACATACCAACTTCTTTTACAACATCTCCAAAGGTCATCTGAAATGGGTGAAAAGAAAAGAAACAGGGAAATGTAAACAATAGTTGGAATATCTCAAAACAACTATTGTATATTAGTATAACCCAACACATAACACTATAACAGAGAAGTTGTTAGAGACAAATGATGTACAATATCTCACCGTGGCAAAGTCTGCGGTATCCAAGATAAGAAAGACAGCTTCTCTCAGCTCTTCCTTACTTGGTTTCATTGCATGTTTTCGTGGTTTTGTGTCTCCTTTAGACTCCTGTTTACCTATAATGGAAAGGGATACAAAGTTTTCAAAATTAGGAACTAGGACTCATCCAAACTGTTAGAAAAGCAGTTAGCTTACATAATAATGTCAGAGAAATTATATTGAAGGAATTCCCATGCAACCTAACAGTTAAAAACAAGAGGCAGTGGTGGTGTTGAAGAAATAGTTTCAAGTTTCTTTTCTTACTTCAAATCGAAGATACACAGTTTTTCCTCCTACCTCACAAAAACTTGCTATTTACTTAAAAGTTAAAAGTAATCCATAGTTGGATTTAAAGATGCATTCTTTTAAATTAGCTGATAATTCTAACCAATTCCTGTTGAAGTACTATAAATAATTTAGAATAAAATATTGTCAACTATACTGGAGGGTAACCACACAACTGTATTTATGTTGCCCATGTGATTCTTACTTCTTTGCAAGTACTTTACAGATTATGCACTTGACTTTTCATATATTTGAACCTCCGCTGTTGATCTGTACTAGCTCTTTTACTATATATATACCATACTAATTTGCGTCAATTAAACATTTGATTTAAAACCCCTCTATTAAACCAAGCACTTCAACTCCAGTCTACATGAATAATATTACAGTATCTTCCTTTCTGGAACAAGTATATACCATATATTCTCTTTGTAATTATAGTATTGAAGAGTTTTTGCATATTCTCTTGAGTTGTAAGGCATTGTTTACCAACTTTGAACATGTGGAACATGCTCTAGTTTCCTTTTTACAGATTATTAAAAAAATGTTAATTTACTACATCCCCCTTAATGGCTGGACCTGTAAAAGGTATCTTTCCAGTCACAATATTCAGTTGCATCACCGCATCATAAATGCTATCTTTTCCAGACACAATAGCAAAAATTTAATAAAAACCAGTTCAAACAAATAATACTCATGGCGCATTACTGAATATGGAACATACTTTCTTTGTTTTACGTGTTATTCGCATGCAGATAAGCAGCACACATGCATAAGTCACAGCAAATCATCCAGAAGCATACCACAAGATTTGACTTTGCGATCTTCCTTGGGAGTTCCTTTTTTCTTGGTAATAGAAGAATTATTTTTAAAAGCCTTCACATCAGTACTATCACCGTCAGCAATTGTTACCAACTTTTTAGATGGTGTGGTAATCATTGCTTGCTCATATGTAGGATTTGGCACCTCACTGTGAGACACTCCATCAAAATGTTCCGATACACAGCCATTTATCCTCTCAGAAGGCTCAAGGTTGGTTTGTTCCTTGGGGAATTTTCCTTTCTTATTATCAGCATATATGTATCTGTTATCCATCAAGTCACAGTCAGAATATTTTGCTCTATCCTCCACACCATTCTTCCCATCAGCATCTTCTTGACCATCTTGTTTATTTTTCTGCGTTATTTTGAAAATAAAGAAATAAAGAAAGTGAAAGTAGTAAGCACTAAACTAGTATTTTTGATAAGACATATAGGTCATGGAAAAGATGAAACCTGAAAGAATTTGCAGAACACACCATAGGTCAAACCAAAATAATTATAATATATTTACATAAATAAGGAGCCTTGCCACTTTGGTGATGCTAAAAACAGTCTGGAAGCATACAAACGTAATTCCAAAAAGACACTATACCTTTGAAGGTTTACCAGTAGACAAACTTTCTTCTTCTTTCATACGCCTTCTTTTCTTGATTTTCTACAATCGATAAGACATACGGAAAATAATCAGTGTGCCAATGACAATGGTGCTGTAGGTTAGCAGTTACGAAGGAAAACAACAGCATGTGCTAGTGTTTCTAGATGAAGTGTTCTAAAAATTTGCAGTTTAGGACCTTATCAGAGTATGCGCCATCGATGCCGGAACATTGGTCCTTCACGAATTCCATCAGAAATGACACCAGTTCCTCCTGTAGAAGAAATAGAGATGTTTTCCAATGTGCATCAACTGGCAGATGATAACAGAAATTTCGAGTATTTAGCTGAACTAACCTTCCTATTAGCTCGTGAGCCAATGACACCAAATGAACGGCATAGTTCGATTAGTGTATCCCTTTTACATCTGTTGAGCTTCTCCAGTAGATCCGCTTGTAATATTTCCTGTTGTCAGGTCAATACCACAAACAGTATCAATGAAGCTGCAACAAAATAACAGGAGAAAGACACATTGATTGAATACACCAAGCTGCTTCCAAATGACAACATACCTCTTCTTCATGACAACCATGCCCAGTGAGTTGGTGAATTCGCTCTCTCAAGTCATTTACCTGGTCACAAAATTAGGAGTTGCTTCTGAAGATTGAAGACACAATCTACAATCGTTCAACTTAACTGAAGACTTTATTTGCATGTGGCAAAAAAAGGACATATTGCATAGTCTATTTCTAAATTTGGTTCAGTACTATAATAGCGAAGAAGTATATCCATTTAATTCACAGCATGAACATCTATTTCATCATGCTAATGAGGACCATCAAGACGGTGATCTATGAGCTTAGAGACCAATAATGTACAAAGGCCAATATATCACAATCAGTGCTTAAACAAGAGCAGAAAGAAGCATCAATCTACCAGCAGCACTTTCAGCTACCAAGCAATTAGCATCCTGCGCGCACCTACTCGGTGCAGAGGCCGGGACCTGGGGACCTTGTTTCAGTGATGGAGTAAAGTTTCCTTTGTCTAAAAGACCAAGAAATCAGCATGCATACATGAGGCACAGAACAGGCTAATCCTCATGAGAGTTTGTTAGCCTGTCTTTGACTCCTTAATTTTACATGCAAATGCAGTAAATTTCAGAAGCACCAGATGTGAGTGCCAAGGCCCTCCAAGCAATGGAACTTAGCCGTCGATATAAATGGTCGAATCTGAATCAAACAGAGGAAATCCGCAAGGAAATTTGGCTTGATATCTCTCAAAGCAGATAAATTGGCCGGTTCGGCTAATGCACATCTATGTAGCAATAGGAACCAAAACCTACCGATTCTTTCTCAACGAAGACCCAAGTAGGCTGCTTAATCAACCTAGTTTCCGAAGCCACCTACAGAAACGCCGAAGGGAATAAAACAACCGTCAGTTTAGAGCTTAATTTCTGAAGCAGCCCACACAATTAAAAAAAATCAAATTCGTGGTTTCACCGACCCCGCACAGGCACAGGCAGGCAGCAGCAAGAATAAAACAACCATGGTTTACGGAAACGCTAGCTAATCCCACACGGGGTCGCAGGCACAGAACTGAACCAAGAAGAAGAAGAGCATCCCCACTTTGGCATCCCGATCCGGGATGTCCGCGCCCAGGCACACGCAGGGGAGAGGCCCATTTTAGCTCAGGATTCATCGATTCAGGCATGGTTATGGACGCATGGCGTCATTAGAAGGGAAGGTGCGGGCGCGCGCGTATGCTCACCTTGGATCGATTCTCGCCGGCGCCGTCTTGGCAGTCCATGGCACCGCCGCCGTTGCTCCCTTCCGTTGGTCAGCGGTCAGCGGGCGAGGGCGATGTCTACGAAGACAAGGTGTTCACCGTTCAGTTCAGTTGAGAACTCAGTGTGGCTGTGAGCCTGTGACCTCGCCTCGATGAATTGACAGCTGCCTGAGCGGCGGTGAGGGTGAAAAGGACTAAAGGAGGCAATTGAGTCTAACCTGCCGAATTAGGAAAAAGGAATAGGGGTGCTTAAGTTTGGTCAGGCTTCGAGTGGGTGGCCGTCCCAGGAATTCAGCGATTCACTGATTCAAACCAAATTGCTGTTTGCTGTCTTTGGTTTCCCCACTACTTTTTCATCAGGTTGGTGATGTGCCACTAGGAAGCAGTGATTTGTTTCAAAATTTTCATTTTCTTTTCTTACCTTTTGGGTTTGGTTTTGCCACTTACATGGTGAAATGAACGGTTTGCAAGAATGGAAGTCTGTTGCTCAAGCTGCCATCCAAATGCTATCGCTCATTTGCTGTCCTTTTTGTACGAGGAGGCGAGCAAGAGCAAGAATGCAAGATCAAAGTACACATCAAGGATGAGTTTTTAAAAGCACAGACTACTACACTACTAAGGATAATTCACAGCCCTTGCTAGATTAGAAATTTAGAACACACATATATATGAGATGGAAGATACCGAGCAGAGCTGCTTTATTCACAATCTTCCCCTTTCTCTTGCGAGGAGCAACTTTAATTTTTATTCTGTGAATCTCCAACTAACAGGATGAATGCACACACACAACTGCACACGGCGTGTCCAATGGATCGATCTTGCAGTCTAGAAGGATCCGTCGTCGCCGGTGACGTCGCCCCACCTGACGTTGTAGTTGGCGGCGAGGTAGTGCGCGCCGACGGGGCCCCTGCTGCCGTACGGGTAGAGCTCCGGCGCCACCCTCTTGTCCTCCAGCTCCCTGAGCACGGGCGTGAAGATGCCCCACGCCGCGTCGAGCTCGTCGCTCCGGATGAAGAGCCGGCGCTCGCTCCTCGATGGCGTCCAGCAGCAGCCGCTCGTACGCGTCCGGGATCTCGCGGCGGTACCGCTCGGAGTAGAGCAGGTTGAGGTTGCTGCGGTCCAGCCGCATGCCCAGCCCGGGCACCTTGTTGTTGATCTTGAGGTAGATCGCCTCGTCGGACTGCACCCGGAGCACCAGCTCGTTGGTCGCCGTGTCCAGGTCCGTCCCGATGTTCCGCCGGTACAGGTTGCCCGGCACCCGCCGGAACTGCACCCGGATCTCCTCCCTGCATCGCCATTTCAGATCATCGGTTGCAAGGACATGGATAGGGCAGAACTGACCGCCGGGTGTGCAGCGCCTTGCCGGCTTTCATGAGGAACGGCACGCCGTCCCAGCGCGCGTTGTCGATGAAGAGCGCGGCGGCGGCGAAGGTGGGCGTGATGCTGCCCTTGGGCACGGTGGGGTCGTCGGCGTAGCCAGGGAAGGACTTGCCGCCCCTGGTGTGACCCTTGTACTGCCCCACCACCACGTCCTCCAGCTTCAGCTGCCGCATCGACCGCAGCACCTTCACCTTCTCGTTGCGGATGTCCTCGGCGTCAAGGCTCACCAGGGTCTCCATGGCGAACAGGGCCAGGATCTGCAGCAGGTGGTTCTGCATGATGTCCCGGATGATCCCGTAGTTGTCGAAGTAGCTGCAGCCAATCCGACAAGGACACCCATCCATCACTAATTCACTATCGTTTGATTTCACTGAACTGTCTAAGTTGCACTGAACATTGTATGGAAGAATTCCTCAAAAAAAATTGTATGGAAGAAGGGTACTGCAGACCCGCCTCGACCCTCGGTGCCGAAATCTTCAGAGAAGATGAGCTGCACGTTCCGGATGTAGTTCCTCGACCACAGTGGTTCAAAGACGAGGTTGGAGAAACGGAGGACTGAGAGGTTCTCAACCAGCTCCTTGCCCAAATAATGGTCAATCCTGCAGGAGCAGGATACATTCAGTTGGAAGTACTTCAGTCCATGTGGATGTGGTGCAATCACAAGAGAGTATCTGAAATTGTTTATATCCTATTCCTATCACGTAACTACGACTACCTGAATATCTGCTCCTCGGCCAAGTATTTCTTCAAGGACCGAGTGAGCTCCCCTGAGGACTCCGAGTCGCGACCGAATGGCTTCTCCACTATAAATCTAGTCCATCCGCTTGAAGAAGACGCGGTGCGGCTAGCGGATCTTACCACATCGCACGAATATGTTTGGAGGGATGGACAGGTAAAATAGCCTGTTTGGTAACCTGCCTTCCTGATGACACAAAATTCTGAAGCATGAATATTTCGCAGTTCTCCACAGAAATGAATTGGTAACTGAACTTCAATAAGACGAAAGCTACTGTATGCAAAATCATCACATTTCCATATGAGATTAAGAAAATTTTCTGAACTGCACGGGAGGTTAGGCGCAACATGCATAATGGTTGCTGAATTTCAAATATGATCCAAACTTGATTTGCGATGTCGGTACCTCTTTTTCTTTAAGCTTCCGGTCTAATTCAGCAAACCCCTCCTCTGTGTTGTACTGCCCAGATTGATAGAAGCACCTCTGCAGGAACGGTTCCATTTTATCACCGCAGTTCTCCCTATTATTTTTCTCAAACAGAATGCGCATTAATTCAGAATGCAACTTTGGTGACACAGAACATGGACAAAAGTGAAAGAAATGAAACTGAATTGAGGCTGGAAAGCTTAAACCAATTGCATAGCTGATGGCAGTTTCAGTAACAGAATATAAAAAGGTCGAATTTGTGGACTTCTGTTATACTTTCTATGACAAACTCCTGCCATCTGTTCGAAAATGAAATCCTTATCGAAAATGAAGTCCATTTGGATCAACCGGGGAGGTAGATTTGGACGCCGGTTTTCAGGAATGGTTTTCGATGTTCTTGGCGATTGCTTTCTGAATCCTGACGGTTGGTCGGGAGGCGGTGGTCCAGCGATAAGTAGTGGTCACGGATAATGCATCCTTCAAGATATTTTTTTTTCGTCCCCTTTCTTCATCGACGGTTTAGGAATATGTCTGTGCTAAAAGTTAAACTACAGGTCGTCTTTGCGTGTCTCTTGCAGCGGGTATCTTTCAGATTACCATGTTCTAATAAACCTCTGCATTTATGTCATTACGTGAATTAGAGGGAATTTCAACAGTAGAAATACAAACTCCTGGGGCATTCTCAAGCCAAATGCTATCAAGGTATCACTCTTTGCGGAGAGAATAGGGGCATACGAATAGAGGGCCATCATCTCCACAGACCACAAAGCTTTGTTTGCAGTACATGATGTACATTGGTCTCTAGCTAACACTAACAGCAATTATCGTGGCATACAATCCCATGACGTGGATAATGTGGTTCACTGCTCCTACCGGCCTTCCTGAAGCAAAACGTAGTCCAGGACTATCACTGATAAAACTTGGGCCTTGTGAAGAATCCAAAATCTGTTTATAGCCATACTATGATGTGGGAAGAGCATCCATAATGCATAGCATCTTATAATTTTTTCGTCTCTTCGTGTAGAAGGATGTGCCATACCCTGTATTTTAGTTGCGTAGTAAAATCTTAATTGAAGCTTTTTAAAAAATTATAACTTACATATTTAGGGCTGACTAACTCAATTTTAAAACTTTTCAAAATTAAAAAGCTTGCATAAAGTAATTCATGTGCATTTTGGTTTATTGGATCTTTGTGCGCCAAATTTACATAAATCTTAGAATCCAAGTCTAAATATCTAGATCGGTCCCAAAACAATTTAAATCATATATCAAATCTTAAATCTCTAGTCCTTCTAAATCAAGTCTCAAGCCCCAGTCAAAATTCTCAAATCATCTAATGTCGAAACCCTATCATGGGCGAAAACCCTTCCAACAACTATTTCTATTTCGGCCCAGCCCAACTGGCCTCCTTTTCTTTTCCTTTTCTCCATATTTGGGCTAGAACTCCCTCCATCTCTTTTTATGGCCCGCACCAAAACCCAAGCCGCTTCGGCCTTTTTCACCATAGCAGCCTAACCCAGCACCCCATGGACACTCTTTTTTTGCTCTCCTCTTCCTCCGCAGGCCTCCATTTGAGTCTTAGCCTAGCTCATCCCCCTAAAATGAAGGAAAGGGCTGCAGTGTATAAAGATTTTTTTTTCTAAAACCGAGGGATTTTTTCCCCTCCGCGGTGTATATATGATAGAAATACGCATAAAATCAGTCTTTCATTTTATTAATAAATATTTTAACCACAAGCTTCTTGTAGTTTGAAATAAAGAGAAACAATGTTGCTACAGCTGTAGCTTGCTACATGAGAGTATAAGACAACAAAGCAAGAAGCAAGCGGGGTGTTGTGGGGCTCAGTGGAGAATGCATGGAAGAGTATGAATTATGAGTACGCCACTTGGATTTCAATACCATCCTAGTTGCTTATTCGTGTAATTAACCTTGCAAGAATGATGGAGACAATGTACAAGAACATGGACGGATACACGGATTCAAAAATACTGAAACAGTGGATATCTGTTCTACTTGATCAACCAATTCCCTTCTAGGGTACTGTCCTAAGAATATTTTCACGTATTCCAACAATAAAAGTGTTTGTACTACAAAGACCAAATTTGTTATTGGTTAAGAGCTCAAGCTCCAAATTAGTAGTGCCTTATTGCTCATGATTAATGTTATGGCTATTGTTTTTGTCTGTGCAAGTTGTTGTCTATTTGTGAACGGTTTTGAAATATCAATTTATCTTATGGCTACTGCAATTATAGTATGTTCTTATTATCATCAATTTTCATTTTAAATCAAACATATAGGAGAGTTGTGCATAACTGTATTAAATAGAGAAGAGCTACTGGCTCAAATACAAGTGGCCATCCAAAACGACACCATACACACTCGCCCAACTAGATGCCTACAAAGTTTAGGTTGACAATCTTGCCAAAGTGAGGGATTCGATGGGGCCTCTAGCACCACCGGCATGGATCCTGACCGATAGTCCTCACCGAGTGGTTCCGGCTAGCACATCCCTGTTGTTGTTGGCAGTGCCCTGTATTCCTCCTAGCCGGCACTGCCCCACCCCCTCTTGCCACTTGCAGTCGCAATTGAAGGGCCGTGTGCCGGAGGAGAGCTGGAGCAGCGCGTTACCTGCGTCGCTCCTCCATGGGACCGGTCCCTACCTCCTCTCGTGGTGGTTGTGCAGATCTATCGTGTCGCCTGAAGGTCGTGCAACGCTGCTCGTGCGAGGACCATCAAGATGAGGGAGATCCTGCACATCTAGGATGGCCAATGTGGCAACCATATCGGCACCAAGTTGTAGAAAGCTTCAGATCTGACTCCGCTTCACCGGAGACGCTCCGCTCCCGCTCCCGCTCCTCCCTGAGCTGCGCGTAGGCCGCCGCGATCGGAGAAGAGGTCCACACATGCTGCCACGGTACAAAATTATGAGTTTATGGCGAGAGTGTATCAAATAGCCGAGAGTAGTATAGTATTTTAAACAACAGTATAGGATATTGTTGGTGATTGTTGGTCGGCAATTTCTAGTGGTTGATTTATTACCACTCTCGGTAAAGGTAGATATTTTACTATATCCATCTTGTAGGGGCGGAGCCAGGAATATGACATGGGGGGCCAAAGGTTCCAAATGCATTCATATAATTCAAAAATACAACAGTTTTGTGATAGACATAATCTAATGCTAAGCATATGCTAATCTTATTGCGAAGCCTTGTCTTAAAAATTTTCATTATAGAAAAGGCACGCTCTGTCATTGCTGTTGAAACTGGTAGGGTTAGAACAAGCCGAATCAACCTGCAAGGAACCATATAGTTAGTATTTGCTATAATGATCAAAACAAAGTAATCAACTAAATGAAGAGTGTAAATGTTATATAACCTATCAATCAAATAATAGTCATCAGATTTCCTAGTTTCCGCTAGACGAAGACAAAGATCAGCAATGGTTGTCAAATTCTGAAACATAGAATTTGTAGGCACATCAAGTTCATAATGCTGTAACTGAAGCCTCAAGGTACTAATTTCTTGCTATGAAAAGTCAGCAGAGTAGAACTTTGAAGCTAGAGAGTACACATCATCAATTTTCAATGAGCTGAATCAGGCGATCGGCGAGGACGCCGAGGAGGCGAGGCGCCGCGGCGATGGGGACGACGAAACATGCTGCTACTAGTCCCCAGATCGGAAGCTGAAACGTCTGATCGATGGAATTGGCCCAATCGGCAAGTCAATTGAGCAGCCCAATAGCCCATAACAAAGTTAGTTTGGTTCAGTATTTTGTGTATTAACAAAAGGGGTTAATGGCCGCGTTTGGGGGGGGGGGGGGGGGGGGGGGGGGGGGGGTTGGTGGGGGGGGTGGTGGGGGGCGGGCGTCGGCATGGCCCCCCTGGCTCCACCATTGCCCTCTTTGGCCAATAGCTAAGTAAAATTAGTAGATGCCTGTAATCCGGTCGGCCACCTCAATCAAACCCTCAGCAAAAGTTGTATTTGAGCTGGGTATAATGACTAAACTACCTCTGATTAAAATACAACACCCCTGTTAAAATCAATGTTCCATGTAATTTGTGGAGGGAGGAACCGGTGGTTCCCTTCAAGCACCGTATCAAGCCTTGAGGTATAAATCTCTTTTTGTAGAAGACGCTTTAGTATGTATTGTAAATTTAATCAGATATAAGAGGTTCATATTAAGATTTTTTTTATGTGGAGGAAAGAATGAATGAGAAAATCAGAAAAAATCTTGCTAATATAGTTAGTTACTGGTTAATTTAACTCTAGTAATGATAATATTAGCAGATCGTTCAACATTATTCAATAATGTTGAGGGCACTATCGGACAAACTCTCATCCATATGGGCACCTACCATACGAATAAGTTATCTGATTGGTAATACGTAAGAGGAACTCCAGCAATGATCTCTAAATCAGATCCTCTAAATGCTAAATGGGGTTGCATCTATATTTTAGAGGCTTTCAAACTTCCTTAAACTCTAGTAGTAGCTCTCAATTGTAATTTATAATAGAAGCCTCTCTAGAAACCCCTAGGAATAAGAGGTGAAGGAGGGGATTTTGAGGTATCTCCAAAATAGAAGGTCTGTTGGAGTGTATTTTTTTAACCCTCTAAACTCTCGACAGTGGTTGTTTAGAGAGTCTGCCCACCTTGCCAGAGTTGGCTAAAGAAAATTCAAGACCCGGCCACCTACCCATACTCACAAATCACACGTTCTTCGCATGAGGTCGGGTTTTGATCATCACTCAGGATGGGATCGGAGTAGTGATACGATGTCTATATATATGATCTCTAAACGATACGATCTGGCGGCAGCTCCATCTCTATATATGATTTGATCGGATCCGGCAAAGTGTGGCAATTATACGAGGACTTTTGCCGCTCGTCGGCACTTGCACCTGCCGCGTGTCTGGCTTCATTATTTACTCGATCTCCATGTGCTTCGATCTAGCAACATTTCATATATAATAATCTATATTTCTATTTGTTTCAGCTTCTGTTTGATTTTGAAAGTTCATTTCTTTAAAATAATTTAAAAATCAGATGAATCTTAGAATCAAAAATCAAAAATTCAGATGAAACAAAGCCTATCTACGCTCTAATAAATCGTTCAAAGTTTTTTCCATCCATCCCTCCTGACAATTTTATTTTTTTAAGAGAAACGGGGGAAGAGGATCCCCACCAAATATATTCCATGGAGCCTCTTGCAGCTCAAAAAAATCACAGGTTCAACAGTTTTACAAAGCAGAGCGTGTACCGAAAGCTAGTGAAAGATTACATATTTGAACAAAACGAATGGCACCAGGCTTCACTTATTCCTTAATCTGAGCGTGGCAATCGGCTATGCCAAAGCCTTGATTCTTCCTTGCACGTCAGCAGTAGTCTGAGGAGAGACGGCTCTGTTCCTCTGAAGATTACCTCGTTACGATGCTTCCAGATTTGCCATGAGCACAGTAAAAGATATATGTGGAAAAATTGAGCTGGAGGTGTTCAGGTCTTGCGAGTTCCCACGTGTCCGACACTGGAGCAGAAGGGGGAATGTCAATTCCAAACGTTTGCCCAGAGCTTCGCCGCGACGTTGCAGTGGATGAGGAGTTTCTTCAGCGTAGTTGCAGAGTTCGCAGATAGGAGGGTCCACAATGTACCTGTCCTGACAATTTTATGATAGGATGTAGAAGGCTTCATTACCTAGTGTGCCCACGTGTGTTAGCGTGCCGCGGTAGGAGGTAGGACCGGACAATAACTGGTAAACTCGATGTGCATCACATGTTTGCCAAAAAAAATGGCAGCAGATCAGATAATCCCTGACGCCAACAGCAATATAAGAATATTTCTTTTTATGGGAAGGCACACCGCACATAGGGTAGGCGAATAAAGCCAATGCCCTTACGCTTTCTGCTGAGCCATTTTGATAGGACTGATGACACCAGATTATTAGCATTTTTTTAGGATTTAGCAAGTACATAAAGATTATCCTTCAGCTCCGTTATGAAAAGAATTGGAAATAATAACACTACTTCGATCCACCCCAAATAAGCCGGTAGGCACTGGATCAAGTACTAATACTAGGCTACCAGTATATTCAGGTGGACCGAAGAGTTTGGAGGCTTACATTAGTACCAATTGGTAACATAAAGATACAAACACATTAACATTAACATTAAATACCGGTTCGTGTTACCATCAGGTACTAATATCTCCATCTACATTAGTACCAGGTGGTGTTACTAACTGATACTTAAAATCTAGCCGTTAGTACCGGTTGATGTTACCACCAAGTACTAAAGGGTTCTTCACGGGTAATCACAACTGCTGTGGAGGTGAGATGGCAAGCTCGGTACGCGCGAGGCAATATGTCCCGAGTTTGGATCCTGAGCACCACACACGCGTGTATTTCGCGTGAAAAATTACGTGACTTGTGTGACTTTGGACGTCGCGCGTGTGCAGACCTTCTCCTGAATTTGAAATACTTTTCTAATATTTAGCTTGGTACCGGTTGGTGCTAAATGAACTTTTAGTACCGGTTCATGCAACCAGTACTGATGATCGAGACTTTTAGTCTCAGTTGCTCAGTACCGATTGTATATTCGATTGTATATTCGGTACTAAAGGGTCTTATATCCCGGTACTAATGAGTTCTTTTTTAAGTAGTGTAGTTTCTCATAAACTTATTTGTGGTCTCTCCTAGCCCCTTCTCTTGTATTGTGTTTCTTCTGTATTGCTTTTACCCAGAAGAGAAGTACACTCTACCCTGTGGAATTCTAGAGGCAGCAAATTTAGTGATGAATTTGAAAAACATCATAAAACTTGTCATCGAGGCCAAACCAAAAATGTTACTAGCTGTGTTGCACCACAATTTTATAATTAAAAAAACACCAAAAATTGATCATGCCCCACATTTAATTATGAGATGAGTTGTGGAACTATGTATTGTATTAGGACTTGGCGTCCGAAAAGGCCACGCTCCTAGAAAAACCCATTCGGTCGTTGGTGCTCTATGCAAAAGGTAATAGAAAATAGACGTGACAGCGCACTTTTTTTTTTGAAAGAAGGCAGGAGTGCTGCCGAATCATTTAATAAGGAAGCAAGCGAGTCGTACAATAGTTTTGATATTAAAAACGTAACACATGCAGCGAAAAGGAAACTAGACTAACTCCGACTCAAACCCCGGGCTTCCACGAGCCAACCGACGAAGAGCAACATCTTCCTTTAAATGGCTTAACACCTGTGAAGGCTTAACTCCCTAAGGCAGTGGACGCGGCGCCACAAATCTTGCGGCTCCCCGCGCGCACCATTGGGTTAATAATGAGCCACTAAATTTGTATTACTTTAATTTTCAAGATTTTTTAATCAAATACAATACTGGCCAGCTTTATTTGAAAGCTTAACCATGAACGTTTGACATGTGGCTAGAAGTTGGATAAATGGTTGTCAACTAGTATTTAGCAAGGCACATCTAAATGAAGTTGGATAATAGCAACTTTGTCTCTTTTGCCTTTTCAATTTTCTTGACTTATCTCCAACTTGAGGTATGATATCAGTTTGATATACTCATTTCCAATGAAACTTATCCAAAATTTATCAAATTCATTAGGCCTTCAAGTGTTTTGTCATTCAACCACCAAAATCCACTAGAGACCCTCGGTGCACTTTTAGTTCCCCATCAAAGGATTTTGATGTGTTCTTGGTGCCTCTCATTGAAGAGTTCCTTAACTTTTAGAAGGGTGTCCGTATATATGATACTTTCAGTTGTAGAAAATTTGATTTGCATGTTGCAGTTATATACAGCATCAATGATCATCTAGCATTATTAACCACATGGCAAGACGAGAGATATGAAAAGTTAATATGCTTGTGTTTGTTGTGAAAAATATCCTTGGTCAAAGAAATTTAATAACAAAACAAATTATATTGGACACCATCATTTCCTTCCATCAAACCATGCATGCATGGAGAAGATGCCGGAAACATTTTGATGGTACGTGTGAAACACGTGAGAAGCTATAGAATTTTACTACAAAAGATTTGTTGCAGCAACTAGAGAAGGCCAAAGACGTTATAGCAGAAAAGCCTCCCGGAGGTAAGAAAAGGAAGCAGGAAAGCAAGCATTGTTGGACTCCTAAGTGTTTCCTTTTTTTTAGTCATATTGGGCAAGTTTAAAACTGTCACATAATCTTAACGTCAAGCCCACCGAGAAAAATGTATGTGAAAATATTATTGCAACATTTTTAAAAATTGTTGGAAAGAGAAATGACACATTATATAATGCTAGACTTGATTAGGAAGAAGCGGGAATAAGAGTGCATCTACACATGCAGTTAAAATTAGTAGGTGGGGATCAAATAGGTGTGCTAATAAATCTACCAAAGTACTAACTACTAGGAGCCAACAATGGTAACAATTACCCCCTATGTTCTAAATTATACAATGTTTTATCTTTTCTAGATCTATAGCAAACTATGCACCTAGATATGTGCTATGTCTACACTACTAGAAAAATTATTTTTAGGAGCGCTCCTATTTTTTTTCTAGGGGCGGCTCAAAAAGTAACCCGCTCCTACAAAAGGAGCGGGGTTACTGTAGCTTCCGAGCCACCCCTGGAAATGCATTTTTATGGGCGGCTGATAGCGTCACCCGCCTCTAAAAATACCCTATAAAATGTAGCAGCCACCTGTTGGCGACCGTTAACTTAGAATTTCCGACCACCAACAAGTGAATGAAATGAGTATTTCACCGGTGACATTATGGCTATAGGCTTAATCTCACATGTTCCACAAATTTTGGTGTTTACATGAATGCAGGACCGTGCCAGATAAATTTGGGCCAAATTAGCCAAAGTGCCGGTTCAGCCGAACTCCCTTAGTTCGGCCGAACATGGACCGAGCCCGTTTCAGCCCATCTTTGGCTACATGCAAGGAAACACACTTGGAACACATCCTATGCATTGGTTTTACACCGGTTTGATCCAAGAGCTCCCAGGAACAAGTTGGATCCATGGGCCCACCAAGTGACTAAAACGACCGAGTTCACCTGCACACCCACCTGAGGAAGCATCACAAGCCACCCGATTGCAAAGGAGCGCATCGGACGACTTCAGAGGGCTAGGTCAAGTTCGGCCGAAAGCAATTGGTTCGGCCGAACCCAACTTGACCCTCACAGACCAGCAACCACCTTGGACAGACTTCTACTGACTCAGGATGCAATCCCAACCTTGCAGCACTCAAGTCGGTGGATCCAAGGATTCGACCGAACCATGCCCACAGCCAACCGCCTTCAGCTTACTCCTACAAGTACCCCCAAGCTTTCTAAGCACTGTGCATTTGTACCAGTGATATACACAAGTGAAGAGAAGGTCCAAAGCGAAGCCCTGCAAGAATACACTAAGAAAATAGGGAGAGAGACGAGGTGAGAGCGTTGGGGAGGCGCCGGAGTGTCGGCACCTGTTCCACCTTGTACCTCGGTGGATGTAGCTCAACTTCGAGTAACATCCGGATCTTGTCCGGTAACTCTGGTCTTTTTAATTAATTGAGCATTAGTAATTACTTTTGTTGTCTACGGGTTCCTCATTCATTTTTTAGCAAATTTATCCTACTGGCTTTGGGTGCTTTGCTCTAACGTGGAGTGAAGTAGTAATCTACTAGTGTAGGCATGGTGTCTAGACTTTAGATTATCTTGGTTTGCACCCAATCCCACGGATAGTTGTGGTAGCCGGCAGGTGGTGACAGCACTGTCCGGCCTACGTATTCCACCACGTGAGAGTTGTTGGTGTTGTAGGACTTAGGAGTAGACCGCACAAACTTCCCTTCTCATCCCTTTCTGGAGTTTGTACCGTCCGGGCGCCCGAAGTATACAGTGTAGGTAATTCCTAATTCCCTCGGTTGCTCAGTCAGATTTAGTTTATCTGGCAAGTACCCTCTATACATCACTCTCTTCCTTCGTCGTCAACCTTACCCCAAACAAATTAATTAGGATTAGTGCACTTCGCGTTCCCCTTGGAAATCGATACTCTGGAATACTTCCGGATGAAAGCTACATCGGTATTCGAACATTTGCGGATTAATCTATTAGGCTTAAGAAGTGCCAACAACATCCTCTTCTTCCTCCTCCCGACAGCACAGTGTTTGGTCGGAGGAGGTGCTGCCAAAAAGTCTAAAAAAATGGAAAGATGATGAGGGATGGTCTGAAACTTGATTTATTTAGAGTTGGAGGCTACAGGAGGTAAGTTGATGCTAGTCTAAGCTTTTTGCATAGTTTTAAAGCTCAAATGAAGCTTTTTGCCTCTAGCTAGATTTAGATTTTCATGGTGCGGATTTACCATTTGGATCTTAATTTACCTCAATTTTTTGGATGAAGTTAGGTTATTTAAGTAGGAGAACAACATGATGTCATCATTTAGATTCAATCTTTATGTTTTAGCCTCATTCCTAAATAAAGCATTTCCTAGATCCATGGAAGAGAGAGAAGAAGATTTGATTTCTTTTCCTATATTTACACATTCATGATAGTTTTTTTTCCAAGATTTAGTGGGATAAGAATAGGTTAGGTTTTGATTTTTTTAGTTAGTACATATTAAATTGAGTTTTTCTGATATCTACACGTATATAAAAGTATATATATATACCATTTCTTTACAAAATTATTAAAGAGATTGTTTTAATCCATTTAAATTATTTGTTGCTGTTTAGAGACGGATAGGATATGGATATACAAAGCACGAAGGATGGACATCTATTTCCCTGGGAAGCTTAATAAATTTATAAATTCATTGAAGCTGCGGAAAACCACGCTGCGAAGACAAAGAGGATACGTTACCTATGCAAAATCTGCAAAAATATGAAAGTATTCAGCGACACAACTACAATCAGATCACATGTGTTGGTGCGTCCAATTTGATAGATTGTTTGATACTTATGATGATTTTGACGACTACTTATAATGATTTTGATGAAATCATAGAAGAAATACAAGCAAACAAGTCAGTTCAGATCTACAACTCTGGGACGCAGAATCCAGCTCGTATCCGATCTGTTAATGACCCTTCCTGAATCCGGCATAGTGCCTGTCTCCTGAAGATCCGGGCCCCACTCGACAGGGATATCCCAGGGTCTACCTCCGTCAATCATATTTCAAATTTTAAATTTCTCACTTGCAAAAACTTGAATTATGACAGTGCATGGTGCCTACTCCAAAATATGCTTGGTGGTGCTGCTGCGGTAGCAGGTAGGACATAACCGAAAAGTTCGATGTGCATCACATGTTTGCAAAAAGAAAATGGCCACAGACAATCCCTGACACCAGCAATAATAAGAAATTGTTTTAAGGGATGGCAGGGTACAGTACCATTTTAGCTGGGCCAATGCCCTTGTTGCTTTCAGCTGCTGTGCCATTTTGTTAGGACTGACACCAGATTATTAGCAGATCATGTATTAGTTGGCTACCTTGGCGAGTTGGCGGCACCGTGCACACCGCTGCCCATCCAGATTTTTAAAAATACTTTCATAATCCCATGAATTCATTATACCTCATAAATATTATTTTTCCTGATAGAGGATAGTGGGTAAAGGCACACACGAGACACGAGAGATCGTGCCATTTGCATTTTTATATATCACTATCGGAAACAGTAAGTTTGCCGAGTGCCTCAGGCACTTGGCGAAGGTCCAAATACACTCGGCAAAGGATTTGCCGAGTGTAACACTCGGCGAACCATACTCGGCAAACTTTCCCTCGGCAAACAGTGGGTTTGCCGAGTGTCGATCGTCGGGCACTCGGCAAATCCTTTTTGCCGAGTGCCAGAAAACACTCGGCAAAATATAACACTCGGCACAAAGGCGATAACGGTCTGTGACGGTAACGGCTGCTTTGCCGAGTGTCAGACGGACGACACTCGGCAAAAAGAAAATCTTTGCCGAGTGTATCCACATATGGCACTCGGTGAAGGTACATGGTTTGCCAAGTGCCTTCCACGTGGCACTCGGCAAAGAGGCCAATCCCGCAAAAATTTTGTGACGCCTTTGCCGAGTATTTTGGCAATGCACTCGACAAAGACGTCGAACTAACAGAAAATGGCCTCTTTGCCGAGTGTTAACACTCGGCAAAGTATCTTAACCCCTACTGACAAAACAGAAATTTTACGTATAAAGGACCCCTCTCAAAAAACAACCACAGAAGCACAGGCATATAAATTGCACCACAAACATCACAAGCACACAAATAACATTCACAAGTT
Source organism: Panicum miliaceum (assembly GCA_032594955.1). Lineage (NCBI taxonomy): Eukaryota > Viridiplantae > Streptophyta > Magnoliopsida > Poales > Poaceae > Panicum > Panicum miliaceum. The sequence goes on from CM064059.1 coordinate 42,849,630, forward strand.
CTCGTCAAAACAAGTAATTCACAAACAAGTAATTCACAGGTTTTGCATCACAAACATATCTAGTTCACAAGTCACTGAGGAGGATGAGGAGGCTGAGGAGGATGTGCAGGTGGCCACTGCCCCAAGAAGAATCTGCATTGGACGCCGCCGATTGATTCTGCACAAAGTTATAGAGATTGCATTAGTCACTTTTCTAGTGTAAGTCTGTAGTGCCTGTAGTTTCTAGTTTAACTCTAGATTGATTGTAAGGTTGAGAGTGACTCACAGAAGTAGCTGCAGGAGGTGGTCGAGGTGACGGGAATAGGTTCGGTGGCATAGGTGGTGGAGTCTGACCTAAACTGTGAAAGACACTCTGCATGTATTGGAACATCTGCTCTGTCCTCTGCCTTTCTAGCTGCCGATCCGCCTCGATCCTCGCCTCTAGTTCCTCCCGGCGCTTCCATTCTACCTCCACCTGGGCCTACAATATTTCATCCCAATGTCTTATTGCCAAGCAAAAGATATGTACAAAATGAATGAAAAATTAAAGAAACAGGAATAACCTGCAGAGCCTGCATCTGTAACTGTGCAGCGGTAGGCCGTGCCCGTATCGCGGGGCTCGAGTCCGTGCTCCTTGCTCGGATCTGGGAGAGGGTGGGAGTACTGGCACTGTCGATCACGCTATCTCCAATCCAATATCTGCCATGCTTCTTCCCTCCTCCCACCCTCATCACAATTTCAGGATCAATAACCTGAGAGCTCGGATCGAACTCTGGCCCATGAACCTCCCTCGCCATTGCTGTGTACTCGGTGACGCGGCTGTGGATGCTGGGATGGCTCTATGCCTCGGGCGGGTCCTCCGGGTTGAAGTCGATGTCTGCCGTGGCCTTGCCCTTTTTGGACATAACCCATGCCTTGAACCGGGAGCACTCCTGGCCTTCATGTGATGACGTCTGCGGCAAAAATACAAAAGGATTACAAAATATGCAGTATTATGTGTATTATGTGTGAGAATAAAGAAATGAATTCACGTACCCATTTTTCCTTGTATTCATCAAGGCTCAGGCTGCCTTGATGGTGTGGTGCATATGGCATCTGCAGACGCCGCTCCCGGCAAGCAACGTGGTTCTCCAACCACCCGGGCTGCAACCACACGTCCACCATTTGTTCCCAGCACCGGGTAAAGGATCGGCACCACCACGGAGGCACCTACATCATCAAGTGTGTGACATATAACAAAAGAAGTGAAGCGTAATTAATCTCAGAAATAGTAAATATTAACTTTCTGTACGTACCATCATGAATTCTTCCTTGGTCAGGTTCATTGTCCTGGCCTCTTCTTTTTTGACCCTCATCCTTTTGTATTCAGCATAGAAGTCGATGATGGCCTGAACCCGCGCCTCGTAGTGCATGTCCTTAACGAGCTTCTTGGCGGCTTGTTCAATGACGGAGGCCGCCCTAGCCTCGAATCCCTCCTGGCATCTATAAAAGTCCTGCGTATAGACACATTGCAAACAAGTATTTTTTCAAGAATGTCTAGCGAAGCTGGTGTATTAAGCAATCTAGTGCTTCGAATACTTACCCACAGCTCGGCCTTCACCCGCTCCGCCTTGTTTGCAAATTGCCTGTGGTCACGATCACCGACGTCGGCGGCGGCGACATAGTGGTCCCACGTGTAGGCCGGCTCCTCCTGTCCGGCGAAGACCACTAGACCGGGGAAGTGTAGCCTACACAAAAGACCAATGATGTCGTTGACCTTGCGGTTGTGGGCACCCCCACTGAGCTTAGTCCAACTCCTGCACAAGTGACTAATATAGATTATTAGTTTCTATTGTAAATTTCAACATATCAAAAGTACTGAGAATATGTAAAGGAACTTACTTTACCCCAGTGGGTTGAATCAGTGGGCGTAAATGAAGAGGGATCGGTCGCCTCGGGAGGGACGAGGGACCTCGCAACCAGATCTTGGACTGCGAATCCCCTGCCTCCTCCCCTTCCTCCCTCTCCTGCTCCTGCTCCTGCTCCTGCTCCTGGTCCTGGTCCTGTTGTACCTCCGCCTCGTCACTAGCGGCGTGCGCGGAAGGTACCTCCTCCTCCGACGACGACGAAGGCGCAGGCGAGGGGGGCCTCACCCCTTTACCCTTTCCTCGACCCCTGCCCCGACCCCTGCCTCTAGCAAGGACCTGTGCCCCCTCCGTTTCCTCGACCTGTGCATCACCCCTGCCTCCACCCCTCCCTCGACGCCTCCCTCGACCTCTCGATGCGTCTGACCTTGTACCTGACCCTGAAGCTGCAGCTTTTAATTTTTTGTAAAGCGCTGCAATCTTCCTCGTACCGCCCACCATTGTTGAGTCACCTGCATTTGCCAAGAGTAAACCAAAATAGTATGTACATGATGCAACAAAAAAATAGTATGTTTGACATGAAATGGAAAATAGTATGTTTGACATGATGCAACAAAAAAAAGCAAAGAGCATATGTCAGGAGAGGTTACTACTGTTGAATGTGAGCTGCAGCAAACAAAACTAATTGACACATAGCCATTAAACAAGCACACTTGCCCTGCCCAAGCAGCAGCACAACAGGAAAAAGGTAAAGGAGTAACCCAGACAAGGATTACCATTTGTCCATGCAACACATATATGGCCTAGCAGTTGATCTTACAGCTACATAATAAAGTCGACAAATTTATGTGCAGATAACACTGGGCCCAAACTTACATTATATGAGTCTTACAATATGGTACTGTGCCATTCTCATTCATCAATAAAATCCTATCCTAAAGAGAAGACCAAATCAGGAAGATGTTCAAAGGTTCTCAGTGTACATGAATTCTGAAGCTGGCAGCTGGCATGCATATTTGATGATGAAAAGAGCTACCATGTATAATCATGTCGACTAAGATGACCTAGCTGAAACAAGGCAGAATATCCATCTAATAACAATCTACCATTGTCAAGTAAAACACCTGCTTTTCTTTCTCCCGGAAGAAGTACTACAGTTCTAACTCCATTTTGAAAACACATCGAGCAAAGCAGTTCAAACATTAATGTAACTTGGCCTCTTTCTTCTAATATGCAAAACTTGAACAGATTCAAAACACTTTCGATCGACCCATTAATTTCGATGGGCCACATCCTCCCTTTCAGCTGCTAGGCGAAGCATGCGCATCAATCTCAAAAAAAAAGGCGAAGCATGCGCATTCGATTGAGGTGGAGAAAAGGGCGGAGCAATGTATGTCTTCTTGAATTTCTTCTTTTTTATTTGATTGATGACTGTCTCACCTTCCTCATCATATGGGTTTCTTGTAATTCTACGTATTCGAAGTTCCATGGATGTAGCATTCCTTCATTTTCACTAGTGGATGGTGAGAACAAGCCATCTGATGAGCTTGCATTGTGTGTGTGACCTTGTTGGATGTCTGTGTGGTGTGGAGAAGAAGATGCTCCGAGACAATGGCGCAGTAGGGCAAGGTATCATACCTCAGATTTTGATGAGGAAGGGGCGGCGGGGCGGGGCGCCGGGGCGGCGGGGCGCCGGGGCTCCGGGGCGGGGCGCCGGGGCGGCGGGGCGGGGCGGCGGGGCTCCGGGGCGGGGCACCGGGGCGACGCGGCGGCGGGGCGGCGCGGCGGCGGGGCGGCGCAGCGGCGGGGCGGCGCGGCGGCGGGTCGGGGCGGCGGGGCGGCGCGGCGGCGGGACGGCGGGGCTGCGGGGCGGGGGGCTGCGGGGCTCCGGGCGGCGGGGCGGCGGGGCGGGGCGGCGGAGCAGCGGGGCGGGGCGGCGGAGCGGCGGGCGACGGGGCGCCGCGGTGGGGTGGGGCGGCGGGGCGGGGCGCCTGGGCGCGACCAATAGCTTTTGGGATAGAGGCCGGGCCGCGCGCGGCGGTTCGGCTGAAAATGTAAGTCCGGTTCTTTGCCGAGTGCCCGCGATCTGGCACTCAGCAAATCTTGTTTGTTTGCCGAGTGCCAGATCCAAGGCACTCGACAATGCCACGTTTTCCTTTTTTTAAATGAGGAGGAGAACACTGTCAGTGGGCCCGTGTACCTTCTTTGCCGAGTGTCTGTGAAAAACACTCGGCAAAAGGTACTTTTGCCGAGTGTTTTTTTATACACTCGGCAAAATACACTAATATTTCTTGTTTTACAGAACTTTTTCTAATATACTTGGGCAAAATCGTGTCACCATCACTCAACAATGGTTAAATTATTTTTCTACTGATAATGTTCTATTATTTCATGCAGTTATAGCGCAAATTGCATTTATATCTACTAAAAATCTATAATTGCATTTAATCAATAAAAAATAGTAAACGCATCCGAAAAATTTCCAAATTTTGCACGAACCAATCTGTGTTGTATGTTGCCTATACAAAAAGATTTGAAGCCAAACCTTAACTCTAGTGTCACTTGGACTCCAAATCTTATTGTGTCCTCTCTAACTTCTATAAATCCTTCCAGGAGATGAGTCGGCTTCTAAGCATCATATGTCAGAAATTGGGCGAAACCTTCTCAATTTTTTACCACAGTCTCCACACATAATATCATGACATCTTGACAAATCTTGTGATTTTCAGATTTCGTTTGCTTTTTTTAGAATTTAACAACCATTCAACCACACGTTCGTGGTCGTGTTTTTTAAAAACAATGTTCAAATTTTTTTTCATTTCCTGGTTGAGACCTCAATCCGGACTCCATAATATGGATATAATTTTTCCACCGATTATAATGCATCATTTCATGTACCTGCAGTTAAAATCTGACATGAATAAAAAAATTCCTATTAATGCAATCATTTCATTAAAAATAGCAAACAGACCACAAAATATACCAACTTTTATTATGGATTACAAAATCTCCTACGTGGGGAGTAGAAAAAGTGTGGAGGCCAGGGGACGAAATTTTTTTTTGTTCGCCGAGTGCAAAACGAAACACTCGGCGAAGTCTTGTGTTTGCCGAGTGTCCAGGGTGAGGCACTCGGCGAAGTAATATGTTTGCCGAGTGTCTTGGAGAGGCACTCGGCGAACGGCCTCTTTGCCGAGTGTCGGCATCCAACACTCGGCAAAGGACTAACGGCCGGCCCAGTCCGGTGACGGACGGTGCACGTGCGATGCACGCGCCGTTTATTTACCGAGTGTCGGACGTTTGCCGAGTGTCTATGAGCGGTTTGCCGAGTGTCGTATTTATGGCACTCGGCAAACGACCTTATTGCCGAGTGTAATATGTTTGCCGAGTGCCCCGTTGAATACACTCGGCAAATAGGCTGTTTGCCGAGTGCCCGAAAGAAAGCACTCGGTAAAATTTTTACACTCGGCGAATTTGCTGTTTCTGGTAGTGTATGCTACTGTTGCGTTGAGAGATATAATATGCTAACCCCTGATGGGAACACAATCAGCTCATCATTTGTCTCTTTCCATCTCTCCTGCCTATAAAAAGGCAACCAATTTCGAGTGAACGAAACACACATGAGCACAGCTCTACCGCATCTATCGCTAGTCGCTACTAAGGCTCAAGCTTGTAGCGCGTGTACGTCTGTAGAGAGACAGAAAGATGGCTGCTGCGAGAGAGGTTGGTAGCAGCAGTATGGGCTGCAGAGTGATCGCCCAGGGATACAAGGTCCTGGACGAGCGACGCCACGCGGTGGACTATCGTCCTAGTATCTGGGGTGATCACTTCATTAAGAACCCCACACCGCCACATACTAATGAGGTACGGTAGGATGTATCAAAGGCTTATGTACTTACATCTAACATCTGGCTACTATTTCTTTCGTAGGTTATTTTAACATTTTATATACGTATATTTAGATATATTTATATATGTATCTAATACGTAGTAAAAGCTATAACTTTAGAAAAAATAAGACGACCTATGAATAACTTATAATTTGAAAAGAAAGAGGTACATTATACTTGTGTTTCCATGGTCAAATAGCTGCCAGCATAGCGGCAAACGCACGGATGACAGCGAATATAATGTTTGAGGCTTGTTACGGTGGTTGGAAGGTACTAGATGGTACCATCCGGTGCTATTTTTGTTGATCATTGCTGACCTTAATCTGATATGTGAATCAAACAAATACATTAATATTGATATCGGCTACACAGTTTTTGAACTTCTTTTTTTTAATATCTCTTGGTACATCTTATATTTCAACTATTAATTTTATCGCGATGAACAGCTCTCATTTAAAATTGCTCACATTTTACTGCCGTATTAGTTGGCTATCTAATAGTAAGACGTTATCCGTTTATGCTCATCTCCCAATTTAATCACCATGTACATACAGAAGTCGCTGGAGTGGATGGAAGAAAGACGCGACGTGCTAATCAACGAAGCAAAGAAGGCCTTGACCGGCACGCACGATCCCATGGCTGAAATGAAGCTGATCGATGCAGTCCAGCGCCTCGGAATCTCTTACCACTTTCAAGATGAGATCCATGCATCACTGCAAAAGCTCAAATCCACAGAGTTCGACAATAAGAGCTTCCACCAAATCGCCCTGCAGTTCTGGTTATTAAGGCAAGAGCGGTACTACGTGTCTTGTGGTAAATATAATCTCTCCTTGCCCCCTCCTCGACTTGCTTGCACTGCTCTGAATAGGTGACCGTAGGTTCCTTGAATCATAAAGTCATCTATAGTCATATTTTAATATAGCTTCTCATTTACAGGCTCCCTTGAGCCTAAGACATGGACTAGATCAGCAACAATTTTTTTTTCTAATCGCACTAGCAAAATTCTGGGCATAGAACATCCTGCTTCAAGTGTGGCATTGAGTAGTAGGCATGAGGCACCAACAAATTCAGCATTTGTTTATGTAAAGTTCAAGACTACTATAGTTTTTCTCTCTCTTAAACATGAGAGAGAGAGAGAGAGAACATGGCCCATAAAAAGATACACACAGGAAGGTTCAGCTACAGGTGAGCTTGGAAAAAGAGTTTCAATCCCAAAAACTCCGCCTGGTTATGGGGCCCTTATTTCTGCCCGGTGGGAGTTTAGAGCTGGGCCTAGACATGCATTAATTTAGGCCTAAAACGGACTGAACTTTTCGTCAGCTTGGCCTGGCCCATCATCAGGTCTAGCATCTCTTTCTCACATACACAAATTTTAAAAATAAAGTGAAGGTGGGTTCAAATAAATGACCACATAACTATATTGACCATCAGCGGAAGACCAGTTTGACTATGACGTGGTAGTCTAACTTGCCAAGAGGATACACACTCAAATGTAACGTATAGTATTTTGTTAGTATCCAAATCTTCTAGAATACGCTGATCGATACTGAATATATATCCAAGTGTGAACTACTACATTATCATATATAGATTTGAATTTGGTTAGGATCGACTAGTATTATGACTCATAAGTAATGAAACTGATATTGCCAAATAAAAAAACTATTATTTTTCAGATGTATTCCAAAGCTTCATGGACAACCAACAAAACTTGAAGGTCAGCTTGCATAGTGATGTACGAGCATTGCTAGCACTCTATGAGGCAGCTCATCTAGGCACTCCAAATGAACAACTTCTCACATACGCTCAAAGGCAAAGTACAAGTCTTCTAAAATCAATGGTTGACCGTCTTGAAAAGCCACTAGCAAATAAAGTACGGCATGCTCTTCAAACACCATCTTTCCGAAGGATGAAGAGGTTGGAGGCTAGACAATATATCCCTCTATATGAACAAGATAGAGGACTGTAATGAACTGGTACTTGAACTAGCGAAATTGGATTTTTATTTGTTCCAGCAAATTCATCGTGAAGAAGTCAAGGAAATATACGAGTAAGTGCATCGCCGTCAAGTAAAAAAGTGCTCAATACAAACTTGTCAAATACCACATTGAAATAGATTTTGTTGACTTTATTGTTGAGTGCTGCAGGATTATATTTAATTATCAAGTTAGAAATATCTGGTTAATTAATTGTACTGAAAAGGATTTTCCTATAATATTTTTTTCTATCATAAAGGTGGTACCATGGCTTGGAGTCCCCACAAAAATTATTCTATGCAAGGCATAGGCCAACAGAAGCCTATTTTTGGGCATTGGGAGTATACTATGAACCACAATATGGGAAGGTCAGAAAGTTGCTGGCGAAGTTTATAGCAACAATTACACTATATGATGACACCTTTGACAAATATGGCATATGGGAAGAGCTGCAACCATTCGCCGATGTGATGCAGAGGTTTGCTATTCATTTTCTTTTGAATAACCAAATGTTAGAAGCTACTGTATTAAGACAAATCAAACTGTTGCCACGCATCTCAAACAAAAGTTGCTCAACAAATTTATTTATTAAAAAGTATTATACATGTGTTGCAAGATGTGAGTTGTAATATTAAAAATATCAATGCTATATTTTTAGAGACAAATTGTTGCTATATTTTCAAGTAATGAGCATCTAAAATATGATTTCTTATCATATACTTTAATGAACACTCTTGTAGATGGGACATGAAGGAAGTTGAGAATCTTAATGGATGCTACAGTGACTTTGCCCGCTTTATGTTTGGTACTATGATTGAAATTGAGAATGCACTTCCAAAGGACACAGGAAGGAGAAATGCCAACTTCATCAGAGCTATTGTAGGGGTTCAACGGTTCTTTGTTATGATGTTATCTTCACTTTTGCCAAAATACAAAATTTCACAATTTAGGTTTATCCATCTGTGTGTTTTAGCATTTTAATGAAGTTTGCATATGGGTTCTATATCTCTTTTGCACATAGCTTGTATCAAGGATAGGATGAAGTTGTGAAACTAACTAATGTAAAAACTCCCAAAATATTTATCTAGTTCTCTTAATTGAGAAACATGCTTCTATTGGGGGATTAATTGCACAACTTTTGTTGTCTTTGAAGAGAATGTTACAGAAGAACTTCTGAAATGGATGTCAAAATTTCCACAAATTGGAAAGGATTCATGTATTATATCCCGGCTCATGGATGATATCGTTGCCCATGAGGTAAGGTTCTACTTCGTTCAAAACTCATTACAGATAGTCGAGATTTTTGTGCTACATTGCAGCCACATGTATATTTATTTTACAACAAAACGATGATGTACATATTCCATGTTACAATATATGTGCATATGCATATAGTCAAGCATATTTCACATAAATAATTATATGAAAAATATTTTTATTGAAATAATCAAATAGCTTAACAATAAACAACATCCATATATGATAGAAATACACATAGCTAAAATCAGTCTTTCATTTTTATTAGTAAATATTCTAACCACAAGCTTCTTTTAGTTTGAAACAGAGAGAAACAATGTTGCTACAGCTGTAACTTGCTACATGAAAGAGTATAAGACAACAAAGGAAGAAGCAAGCGAGGTGCTCTGGGGCTTAGTGGAAAATGCATGGAAGAGTATGAATCATGAGTACCTCACTTGGACTTCAATACCATCCCAGTTGCTTATTCGTGTGATTAAACTTGCAAGAATGATGGAGACAATGTACAAGGACATAGACGGATACACAGATTCAAAAATACTAAAAAAGTGGATATCTGTTCTACTTGATGAACCGATTCACATCTAGGGTACTATCCTAAGAATAATGTTTTCACGTATCACAACAATAAAAGTGCTTGTACTACAAGACCAAATTCGTCATTGGTTCCAGAGTGGCAGCTCCAAATTAGTATTGCCTTATTGCTCATGACTAATGTTATGGCTGTGCAAGTTGTTGTCTATCTGTGAACGGTTTTGAAATATCAATTTATCTTATGGCTACTTTCAATTATAGTATGTCCTTAATATCATCAATAATTTTTATTTTAAATCAAACGTATGGGAGAGTTGTGCATAACTGTATTAAATAGAGAAGAGGGCCCAACACCACACACTCACTCGCACTCGCTCGCCTAAATAGATGCCCTACAAAGTTTAGGTTGACAATCTTGCCATGAAAGCACAAAAAACTACCATGGCCGAGCAAACCATCCCGCTCATAACGCACTAACCCCCTTAGCACTATCCATGCGTGACAGTTCCGTAGGACATTTTGGGTTCTTGGATAGAATCCGACCATTGAAGACACATCGGTCATTACTTCTGGAGCCACCAAGCTCCTAGAATGATGAGAGTTAAAACCTTTTTGATCGCGTAGTATGCGTCTTTGGAAGCTTGTCGTGACCAATGTTGTAAGGAGAGAAAAAACATGCCACGGTGGTGTTGGATAGTTGGAACAGCGCGCGCGACCGTACCAAAGCACTGGAACAGATCGAAGGGTCAACTGTGAGGTCGAGGCGCGCTAGACCTGTCATTGAAAAATCTTAGTCATTGCTAAGTGACGAGGTGGAGGTGGGTCTTGTGGCTTGTGCGAGGAAGAGAAAGGAAAAAAAAAAAGCATGCGTTCTCACTCCCCGCCGCTGATCAGCGAGCAAAGCAACTGATAATCCGCCCCGCGGACTGGCATGATATGTTGCGAGAGCGGGAGCACCAACCACCACGCGGACGCGGTCAGCAGCGCGCACCCGGCCCGCCGCCGCGCGATCGCCATGGAATCCGCCGAGAAGCGAACGGGCCTACTCCCCCGCGCAGCTGCGGATCTGCCGAACGCCGCGGGCCCCGGCCCGTCTCCCGTCTTTCACGCGGCCGCGGAACCCGTCGCGCACTGTCTTCCGGCCGGCGGGCCGTGCTGGTACACTGCGCTGCAGTACGGCTGCCGCCAGTAGGACGACGTGAACCCTGCGCCGGGCCGACTCCATCCAGAGAGACCTGCTTCGATTCGGGTAGGGTGCTGGGTGCCCCCACTTGTCGTCCCGTCGCTCCCCAGGGCTCTCACTTGATGAGTGAGGTCTCTCTTGTCTGAACGAGCTCGCCCCGACCAGAGGCATCAGTCACGCGCCTCGCCATGATCCACAGAGAGCGCCACACCTAGTACTCCAGAGTCCAGTCTCCAGTACTGTGCAACGAAGCCGTCAAAGTCGTGGTCAGTCTTCGCCCCTTGGCCCAGCAGCAGGCCCCACGGTTTACTCCGATCCCGAGCTCCCCCGTCCCCGGCCACGTATATAAGCGTGGAGCAACCACCCACCGCAAGCCGCCGAGCTCGCCGGTAGTGTGCAAGCAACGACAAAGCTCCCTGTTCGGCTTCCCGCTTCCTCACTGCCCTCCTGCCTGCCTCCCGCACCGAACCACGACCGCCATGGCGAGCGCCGAGGCCAGGGCCGCGGCGCTGCTCTTCTCCTGCTCCGCGGTAGCGTTCCTCCTCCTCGCCCGCGCGGCCGTCCTCCAGCCCCACCGGCGCCGCGGCGGCGACCTCGCGGACCTCCTTCTCGCCGCGCTCGACAGCCTCCTTCCCGAAGGCCGCGGTCTCCTGGACCTCGCCACGCGGAGGAACATGGTCCTGCTCTTCCACGGCATCCTCGTCGTCATCCTCATGGACGCCGGCGTCCTCGGCGCCCCCGCTCGCCGCCGCGGCGCGGCGTCCGCTGCTGCCGCGGGCGTGGAACAAGGCGCCTGCGCCGCTCCTGCTCATCTAGCCCACGCGCCGGGGAGGAGCGCCGTCGTGTGGCAGCGGCCGCGGAGCAGCGCCAGGACCAAGAGCGCGGGCGCCGACGATAGCGGCCGCCGCCTCGGCAAGCGTCAGCCGCGGCGAAGCCCCCGGCCGGCCGCCGCGGCAGTGTTGACCGTAGAACCGGAACAGTCAGAACGACAGCCTCTGGTAGGCAGAGAGATCGTCCTTGTCGAGAAGGCCCCGAGGAGCTACCTCCTCGATGATGACCGTGATCGCGCGGCTGTCGTTGAGCTTGAGCAGCTGGCTCCTGCGAGCGCGACGGATGCCAGGACCGACTCCGATCGTGCCATCATCGTTGCCGGCGACGAGAGAAACGGAATTGCCGAAGCGGAGGAGATGGAGGGAGTAGAGCTCGCCGACGACAGGAGGTTCGACGAGTTCATTGAGAATCAGTGGAGCAAGATCCGGCAGGAGAGCCTGCAGCTGGTCAGGGCTAAAAGATAATGAGGTTAACTATGATTGCCTATCTCGGCTAATCATAGGTTGCATGTTTATATATATAGAAGCAATGTTACAGATATAGGTGGTTAAGCTAGGCTCTCGTGTTGGAAATTACAAGGACTCTATATTTAACTATCCTATTTATGAGAGTCACAACCGGACCAGCCTATGTATATCTCGTGTACAAATCTATTTTTAGCTTATCTCTAAATATATCTCTAACACCCCCTCTCAATCGAAACTTTCAGCCACTTGAAAGATTGAGATTGTGTATAAACTCATTGAACTTAGCAACCGGCAACGCCTTTGTGAAACCATCAGCTACCTGATCTTTCGTGGAGATGAGTCGAACCTACAATTGTTTCTTGAGTACTCTTTCTCTGACAAAGTGAAAATCAATCTCTATATGTTTTGCTCTGGCATGAAATACTGGATTGGCAGGCAAATAGGTTGCACCCAAGTGATCACACCATAGAATTGATGTGCGACTCATCTTGACACCGAGCTCAGCTAGCAATTGCTCGAGCCAAATGATTTCTGTTGTTGCATTTGCCATGGCTTTATACTCTGCTTCAGTACTTGATCGAGAGACTGTGGGCTGTTTTCTGGCACTCCATGAGATCAAATTAGTACCAAAGAATACAGCAAACCCGCCTGTAGAACGTCTGTCATCCACATCAACTGCCCAGTCGGCATCTGAAAAGGCACTGAGAAAAGGACGTATTGTTTTCTGAATGTGCAAACCTAAGTTGATCGTATGCTTTATGTATCTTAATATCCTTTTGGCCGCTGCCCAGTGCGTAGACGTTGGAGCATGTAGAAATTGACAGACTCGATTTACAGCATATGATAAATCAGGTCGGGTGAGTGTAAGATATTGGAGAGCACCCACAATACTTCTGTAGCGAGTACTATCTTCGGAACTCAAGGGTGTACCTTCGTAACTTGATAATTTTTCTGAAGCCGACAATGAAGTAGTGCATGGTTTGCAACCGACCATGCCAACCCGTGTCAATAGGTCTTGTGCATATTTTCTTTGAGAAAGAGTTATACCCGCATTTTCTTCCTTGACTTCAATACCCAGAAAATAATGTAGCTTTCCAAGATCTTTCAAGGCAAAATCTTCACGAAGATCAGCGAGTAGAGCTGTCACAGCTTCAGGTGCATTACTTGTGACAATGATGTCATCAACATAAATAAGCATATAGATTATTATGTCACCTTTATTATAAATAAATAAAGATGTATCTGATTTACAGAACACAAAACCCAGGGAAATCAATTTGTTACTTAACCTGGAGTACCAAGCTCTGGGTGTCTGTTTAAGCCCATAGATAGCTTTGTCCAATTTGCATACATAATGAGGAGTTTCAGCGCTTTCAAATCCCGGTGGTTGTTTCATATACACTTCCTCTTCCAGAACGCCATGAAGAAACGCATTCTGTACATCCAACTGTTTTAGGCACCAACCCCTGGAGACTGCAATAGAAAGTACCAGTCGTACAGTGGCTATTTTAACAACTGGACTAAAAGTATCTTCATAGTCAATGCCATATCGCTGCTTGAAGCCTTTCGCTACCAAACGAGCCTTATATCTATCAACGCTCCCATCAGCTTTCCTTTTAATTTTGTACACCCACTTGCAGTCGATTATATTCTGCCCAGACTTGCTTGGCACTAGGCGCCATGTTTGGTTTTTCTTGAGTGCATCAAATTCAGCTTCCATAGCTTGCCTCCACTTGGAATTGGCTAATGCTTCTTGAACTGAATTGGGTTCCCCTGTTGCACTGAAGAAACTATATCGGATCATACCATCATACATGCGCTTAGGTTTCACAATCCCGCTCTGGAGTCGAGTCTGGTGACGTTGTGGTTCTGAATCTGGAACAGAAGAGACAAGAGGAGCACCCGTGGGAGGCACAGTTGAGACTGAGACACGCTGATTGGTCGGGCCAGTTGTCGCGGAGGGAGAGGGTGAAGCCGACGCGCTTTCGTTTCCCGATTCGCCCTCATGTGCGGGTGCTGATTGCATTACTCCCGTCCTGGGCGCCGTGTCCAAATCAGCTTCGAGGGGAGTACTCGGACTGTCGATCGAATCTGCCTGGGATCGATTGCCCAGATCTTCGGTGACAGGAAGCAGCGATGCATCTGGAAATAGATGAACGCCGGGAATACCACCTGCACTTGGGACGCCATTTTCTTTCTGTAACACACTAGGATCACCAGGCACATTAGTAGGATTGGTAATGTTAGAATCATAGCAATCGTCATCCCCTGGATTACGGAGAGAAGAAGGAAGGAGGACAATTTCACTTCGAAGGAGAGCGCCAGAATTGGGATGAAGGGTGGCAAAAGGGAAAACAGCTTCATCAAAGACGACATCGCGTGATATGTAGATACGACCAGTGGAGATGTCGAGGCACTTAAAGCCTTTGTGCATAGAACTATAGCCAAGAAACGCACACTGCGTAGAGTGAAAAGATAATTTGCGTGAATTGTAAGGTCGAAGGTTGGGCCAACAAGCACAACCAAACACTCGTAGGTTATTGTAGTCAGGCGTCTCACCAAGAAGCCGAGTAGCAGGCACCTCAAACTGAATTACTTTGCTGGGAAGAAGATTGATGAGATGTGTGGCGGTGAGGAAGGCCTGGTCCCAAAATTTTAAGGGCATGGAGGCGTTTGCAAGAAGGGCAAGCCCAACCTCTACTATGTGACGGTGCTTGCGCTCGGCAGCTCCGTTTTGTTGGTGAGCATGAGGACAAGAGACACGGTGACTAATACCAATTTTCTGAAGGAAGGAATTTAACTTCTCATATTCTCCACCCCAATCGGATTGAATACATAAAATTTTTCGAGAAAGTTTGTGTTCTATTAAATTTTGGAAATCTTGAAAAACTCTAAACACATCAGATTTGTGTCGAAGGAGATAGATCCAGGTGTATTTGGAGTAATCATCAATGAAACTAACATAGTAGTTGTGCCGTCCACAGAGGTAGGTGCAGGTCCCCACACATCAGAATAAATTAACTCAAGAGGAGCACTTGAGATTTTATTAGACACAGGATACGGAAGCTGACGGCTCTTGGCCCGCTGACATGAATCACAGAGTGACTCCACACTTTTATTACTAGCACAAGGTAAACTATTTGATCTAATGACCTTCTGAACTATCGGAATAGCAGGATGACCAAGGCGGCTATGCCATAGGGATGTGGATGGCGTGTGAGCAGCAAGGGCTTCTGGATTTGGCCTCTGTCCTCTAAAAGATGCGCTGGATGAAAGAGGATAGAGACCGCCTTGACACCTACCGTGGTACAGGATCTTTTTCGTGTCCTTGTCCTTGATAACAAAAAAATCCGAGTGAAATTCAAGATAGGCGTTATTGTCTTTAGCTATTTTATGAACAGAAGCAAGGCTTTTTGTTGCAGAGGGAACATGAAGAATATTGTTAAGAAAAAGATTGCTGGTAGGGGTATGAACAATTGTATGACCAACATTGCTAATTTGCATACATGTGCCGCTGGCAGTGTAGACTTGATCATGCCCACTGTAACAATCTCGAACTGTGAGCTTCTCCAATTCACCAGTCACATGATTTGTAGCCCCAATGTCAGCATACCAATTTGTGTCCACACCATAGGCTTCGGAGGGTCGCCCACGGTATTGCTCATCTTCATCATAGCGAAAGTAACACTGCTTGGCTTCATGGTTTGTTTTCTTGCAGATTTGACACGGCGTCTTCCTGTTGCTTTGCTGGTTGCTGCCTTGGTTGTTGGAGAAGTTTTGGTTGTTGTTGTTCGATGCCGGAAACCTTCGATTTGATCTGCCGCCACTACGGCGACCCCCAGAGCGTCCATGGTTTCCACGACCTCGAGATGCCACATTTGCCGAGGATTGATGCTGCTCAGTTCCTTGATACATCTCGAGTCGGAGATCATACTCCATTAGAAGCGAGTAGAGCTCAGAAAGAGAAAGATCCCCTGATCGGCCCATCATAGAAGAAACAAACGGGTGATAGTCAAAATCTAAACCATTGAGTATATGAGCAACAACCTCGTCATCATTGACGGTGACGCCGGCTGAAGCAAGTTCATCCTTGATATTCTGCATCTTGTTGAAATAGGCCGCCGTCGTCAGGCTTCCCTTCTTGGCAGTGGCCAATTGCATGCGCAGGTTTGTAACCCGCGCTCTTGATTGAGCTGCAAACATGACTCCTAGCACCTTCCATGCTTCAGCGGAAGTCGTTGCAGTTGCAATCCCAGCGAGGACCTCCTTGGAGACCGAGTTCACCAGGTAACTGAGTAGTTGTTGATCTTTTTCCACCCATGAGTCATGCTCTGGGTTGGGGATTTGCTTCTTCTTGCCGTCGACATCAGCTTCTATTACTGGTCGCGGTTCAGAAATAGTTCCGTCCAAGATGCCGAGCACCTTGGCGCCACGAACAGCCGGCAGGAATTGTGCTTTCCACAAGACGAAATTGTCCCGTGTAAGTTTGTCCGACACCGGGTGTCCAAAGTGCGAGGAGGGATGCGACGAGGAGGAGGACGCCATCTGTGCGTCGCGAAGATTTCCTTCGTCGCGGCCTTTCCCTCACGGCGAGTTTTGTCGTAGATGTGTTTGATGGATGTATTAGGAAGAGGAGGCTCTGATTACCATAAAAGATAATGAGGTTAACTATGATTGCCTATCTCGGCTAATCATAGGTTGCATGTTTATATATATAGAAGCAATGTTACAGATATAGGTGGTTAAGCTAGGCTCTCGTGTTGGAAATTACAAGGACTCTATATTTAACTATCCTATTTATGAGAGTCACAACCGAACCAGCCTATGTATATCTCGTGTACAAATCTATTTTTAGCTTATCTCTAAATATATCTCTAACAAGGGCAGCGCCCCAACAGCAAGCGATCACAACATGGTAGCATCATAACGATCGATGTTACAGGCCTGACAGGCTTGGTGCGTCCTAGGTAGTAGCTTCGAGGCGAGCCCATGATGTGGGTGGGTGTTGCTCTGTTTTCCCGGCCGAAATCTTCTCCGTCAGCCGTGTGCGTCGGCAAAATCCACTTTTTTCTACTCTTTTTTCTTGGAGCTGATCGATCGATTCACCGTCACATCGCAAGGCTTTCCATCAGCTAGCTTTCCATGTTGGCAGATTCAAGTAATATGGAACGAGAAATTGCGACGGAACAGTAGGCGCGAACCGAGTAAAGCACTGGGAAGCAGAGAGCGCGATCGCGATCATGCAGTGAGGCTGAGGCGGTCGTCGCCGTCGCTGTCAAGATCTGACGCCGGAGGAGTCAAGATCGAACGCGTACAGAAATGTCCGCGAGACACGACGAGTCAGTTGTAATACGAGAGAAGGTCATCATAGTAAAGATCATTTGGGTACGTGGACGGACGCTGACAAAGCCCGCCAGGTACTGTAGTTGTAACGACGACGTTTACTTGACCGTCTTGCGGCGTGGAAGCTACTGTACCATCGCCGAATCTCTGGTCCCGTTTGTTTCAGCCTATGGCCGATTTTGAAGATTTGATTTTGAAAAAAATTAAAAATCAGATGATCCTCCAGAATCGAGAATCCAGCTAATTATAGATTCTGAATTTTAGGAATCATCTAACTTTTTAATTTTTCAATTATAAGCTCAAACAAACATGGCCCTATCTTCTGCCGCTCTGCTCAAACCAAACTAATCACTCCTAAAAACAATCGACAAGCAACTGTTTGTTTGCCTTTCAGGAACAAAAAGGGTTTTTTTTATTTTTTTAATTTACTTTTTTGACCGGGAGTAGCATCATCAGTGTCTCAGATTTCCTCTCCAGTTACGCTCCGCTGCGCGTTGGCCGGAAAGTTCCAAGACGCGTGCTGTACGTTTGGTAGCAATAGTGTATTCCAGTTGCTAGCCACGATTATACTAACAGGTAGTAGTAACTCTGCATGTGACGGCCTCGCGGGTTCTGCCACCCTCAGCGAAACTTCAGGTCACTTGCTCATCTGCCGAGCCGAGCCCCCGTGCGCGCAGCGCAGGCACCGGGGAATTTCTCGCGCGGCGTCTCGGTGGAAACTAGAGAACGGCGCCGCAGGGGCCGGACGCAGCCGAGCGGATCCAACTAAGGAAATGCAGTACCTCGGCAGGCATCGGTGTCATGTGCCTATTAGCTAGCTATTACTGGTGCTAATACCCGTTTAGATCTGTGGACCAAAATAAAATTTAGACCATTAGGTGGACTAAAATGTAGATTAAAGTTTAGTTTTACTCCAACTAAAATTTAGTCCATTAGTCCTCAGAACCCATCTGGTTTGGACTAAATCAACCTGCGAACTGTGAAAAAATCAAACTACCTCTTACTATGCGCCTTACTATACGCATGTAGGCACAGCAGCAGTGTAATCCAAGGGTAAAACTGATATTTCTGTATTTATATGTTTATACATGTGTCCCATCTAAAATTTAGTCCATAGATCCAAACAGACATCAACCAAACTTTAGTTAAACAAATATTTAGTCAGTTATCTAAAATTTAATCCGAAATGATCTAAACGGAATCTTAGTTGTCCGGCCGGTAAACGCAGTCCCGACGTCAACCCCGCACCGGGCCGTGGACTTGATCGGCTCTCACTTGCTTCTCAGTCAGTCAGGTCACCCTTCTCCGATCCGCCGCCCTCTTCCTCCGCGGCGGCGCCCTCGCCGACCTCCTCCTCTCAGCGCTCCACGCCTTACTGTTACTGGACAGGGGGCGGCAGCCTCCTAAACTAGACCTCCTGGTCAGCACGAGGGGGGCCGTGACCCTGCTCTGCCAGGCCATCCTCCTGCTTGTCCTCAGGGACGCCGGCATCCTCAGCGTCAGCGCCCCGCTCGTCGCGAGCGCCAGCGGCAGCTAGGCTCACTCAGTCGGTCAACGCGCGTCGTGCCGGCGGCACGGGCGGAGGAGCCCGATGACACCAAAGAGATCGTCCTCGTGGAGGTGGGCGAGTGAAGAGATCCATTTAAAATGTAGGTAAAAAAAAATCCACATCTTCCAAACCAAGAGCTAGTACTACGTGTCTATGTGCAGTTCGGCAGGTTTAGACGCACCAGTGGGGCACACAAGACCGGAGTCTAAATCTTTAACCTCGAGTTCGCACTATAAATCTATTTTTCACCAAATCATCCGAGTTGCAAATGGTTTAACCGCGATAGAAGTTTGTTATTTAAACCATTAACCTGGCGTTCATAGAATTTCGTAGAATCATCTGGAAAAGCTGCTATAGATGTTCTAACTAGTCTAGTGCAAGACTTGAACGTCTAGATACACAACTGGGAGCCGCGGTAAAAAAAAAAAAAAAGTAGGACAGCTTTGTGCAAGCTGATATTCATATTCGCACATGTGAGCCCTATAGCAGAAGTTTGGCATTTTATCTCTTTAACCTCATCTTTACACTAAAAAAATTTCGCGAAATTGTCTATCAACATCAACTGTTGTAGACTAATTTGCCATGTTATATGAGAAGCTACTCTGTGCAAGTTGGGAAGATACTATACATATATGTGAGACCATATGTAAAGGTTCGATACATAAATTTCAATCCACGTTCACACTACATTTTTTTAGAAAATAGATAGAATCGGTTGCTTCAAAGTCGCTGAGCCTAATCCTAATTTGATGCAAATTAGTAGGACGACCATGCACAATAATAATCTATTTTAATTGGATATGTTGATGGAAACCTTATATGTAGGCTAATATACATAGATAATTCAATGTGGAGTCCAATAATATCCCATATCTAAATTGGTACGGAAAAGCAAATCCGATTAACATCTGAATCTAAAGAGGTCCAAGTCCACCCAAGTCCCCGATCACCCATTCGCATCTATAGGGACGTTTGGGGACCTGATGTACCTACCCATTTTCCACCGTCATCGATCAATTAGTACAAACCTGTCATGCTGTGTAAGTTTTTCATCGGTTATCTAAAGTTACTTCCTCTGAACTTTTTAGTTCAGCAGGGGTAGGGGCGTATGACCCCTACTGGCACCCTCTGATTCCATCGTTAGCACTGCTGCACTAGAACCCTCATGTCAAGGGCGGCTCCTAGGGCATGATCTTGACCGTCGTTAGGGTGATCGCGGTCATGAGTAGATCCGAACGAAGAATTTCCAAGCTAATATCCTGCCAAGCTAGGGGCGCTACTACAAACGTATCTGATGTACCACATACCCCAAGACAAATTTAAAAAGCTAGATGTGTTTTTTTGCGTGCCCGCGGTGGCAATAAGGTGCAAAGAGTTCAACGTTGAGCCGTTGCTGCTGCAGCTGCTGCTGCTGCTCGGAGCACACCTAATCGTCGCACAACTAAAGACCGCCGCCGCTGCTCGGAACACACCTGACCAGGCGCAGCAGGGAAGCCTAACCAGGGTTGCCCCGGCTTGCCCTGCCCCATCCGTGGCGCCACCGCGGCTAAATGCGCAGCATCCTTTTGTAGGGTCGTCGCATTCATCTTTTCCATACTACTCTAGTACTCGTACACTACGAGGTGGCCATCTCCAAGACGCTAACCCACCCGATCCTGAGGCCGGAAGGAGCAAAGCAAGCGCAGAGCTAGCTTTCTCCAAGGAGCGGCTTGCGCGCTAGCTGCTGTGATGTTGCCGTCGGTATTTCTCCAGGAAGTCGCGTTCTTTTTTCTGAAGCGGCTTTCCCGGAAAACCAAGCACCCAAAGACTCTACAGCACTGTGAATGCACACAGCATACACAGGCTAACTTTTCCTCCATCACATCATAAATACAAAGATTATAGAAACAGAGACGGCAAGAGTAGCGTGCATGCATACGGCTGTTCATCTTTAATTACATTGGAGAGTGCGCTTCATCCTACAACTACACCTACTCACTCTGTTGTAAAAACCACCTTAATCTCTCCAAAACACACGAACAAGATACAAGAGAACGTATTCACATGCCCCCAAGCCCCCAACACATGAAGCAAAGCAAAAGGAAGTGAAAAATATACACCCTAGCTAACATGTACTACTAGGGATTTTACAATGAACAACAAACATCACGAGGTTGCAGATCTTTCATATACTGTATCTCCGAAATCGAAAGGCTTCCTTGCCCGGCCGCGGCCGGCCATGGGCGACGAGACCTGAGACCACGGGGGTGAGGCGCGGCGAGCTGATCACATGACGCTGCACCCGGCGCTGGGCTCTTCCTCGTAGTACTGCTGCCCGTAGGGGCTCCTGCCGTAGCCGTACGGCGACGGCCCGTACGCCGCGGGCGCGGGCCCGCCGTAGTACCCTCCGGCCGGTGGGCCGCTGTAGCTTCCGTACGGCTGCGTGCTGTAGCCCCACTCGGGGGCGGGCGGCCAGATGGACGGCACAGCCGTCGCCTGCGGCTGCTGCGGCATCATCGGCGCCATCATCCCCGGCATCCGCACGGGCGGCGCCGCGGCCATCGACATCGGGGGCCCGGTGCGGGGCGCCTCCAGCCGCGCCGCCACGGGGGTGTTGGTGGTCACGATCTTCGGCTTGCCGCCGCCGTGGCCGTGGTGCGCGTGCCCGCCGGCCGCCGGCTTCTTGCCCATGTCGAAGTCGAAGTCGGAGTCGTCGTCCATGTCGTCGTCGTCGTCGAACTTGACGTGCTTCTTCTCCGGCTTGCCGCCGCCCCCGCCGCCGTGCCCGCCATGGCCATGTCCCTGCGCGTGCCCGTGCCCGTGGCCGTTGGCCTTCCCGGGCTTGGGCGCCTTGGCGTTGGCGGCGGCGGCGTGCTTCTGCTTCCCTCCGCCTCCGAGCCCGGACCCGACGACGTGTATGTCGGTGATGACCTTGCCGGCGTCGGAGGTGAGCCGGTCCGCGACCTCCTCGCCGTCGAAGGGCCCGGACACCGTCACCGTGTTGTTCTTCTCGTCGTAGGTGATGGTCCTGATGCTCACTTTGTCTGCGGGTGAGCAGAGCGAGGCACGGATGATCATCAGCTCACCATCATGGATTGCTTGGAGCAGAGCAGAGATTTGTGGTAGAGAATTTGCGAGCAAATCAAACAGACCTTGGACCTTGCAGAGGACCTTCCTAATCTTCTTGTAGCACTTCTCGCACTCGAGATCCACCCTCATGACCACCGTCGACATCTGGATGCAAATTCTGGGATCTCAATCTCATACAAATGTAGCAAAAGATCAAAGAAGAATCTTTTCCCCGAGAAGCAGAGGAGCCGTAGCGGTGATCATAGTAACATGACATCCTAGCTAATTGCTTAAGGCAGAGTGTGCTGCAAGCTACTCCCTGTTTCCCAAAACGTCCCTGGATGTACAGCAGTTAGGCGGCTGGTCCATTCTGTAAAAAACTAAAAAGGGAAAACGGCAAAGGGCACAAAAGGAATCGCACGTTGCTTGTTGTCTACTTCACGCGTGGTACTACTCTTGAGTAGTGCGTGGGAGGGGAGCGCACTCGAAACTCGAAAGCTATGCATGATCCCACCGGGAGTTTGTTGGCGTGATGCCGACACCGAACGAACGATCTCGGCGTCTCGGAACAGATTCATGGCGTGGTCAGGTTTGAAATGTGAGCAGCAAGGTGAAGTCTATCAAGGTTCGGAATAGACGCGTAAATTCTTGCTTCTTCTTCGTCTAATTTCTGCTCTGGCACGGCAGCGATCGACCGGTGAGAGATGAACGGCATAGGAGTTTGCTGGAGCTACATGTTGTGTGGATGGAATAATGCTAGATTGCTAGTAATAAGTTGCCTTCCTGACAGCTAAGAATTGAAACGTGATCTTTGAGAGGAACAGAAAGCTTGTGCAAGGACATGCATGAAACCAGCGGCATAAACTTGGGCTAACCTTTGGACTGATGAAATCAGAGAGAGAGAGAGAGAGAGAGAGAGAGAGAGAGAGAGTTGCTTTGCTTACCTTTTGCTGCTATGGAGATGCAGGATGCCTGAAGCTGGCTTTGCCACCTTTTGCTGCAGGTGCAGAGGAGTCGTCCACCCGGGAGGAAGAGATAAGGGAGGAGGAGGCTGGTGGGCAAGCAAGGGACCGAGTGGAGCGCCTCAGCACTCAGCTCAGCGCAGCCCGCTTTTGTTGAGACGCCAGCAGGGGCGATTAACCTGACACGGCAGGCTGGCAGCGTGACGCTCTCGAGTGCTCTCGGCTACCATAATCACCAAACTTCGGCCGACACGTGGGCCCGCCCCTCCCTAACCCACCCGCCTGCGGCCCCCCTGCTTTCCACCGGTACAGCCATCGGAGCTGCTTAATCAAATCTGCTCTGGAATACTACTAGCGTACTGGATTCCGCGGTAAGGTTTGCTTTTTTTTTTTATGTAACAAAGAAACATTAAAAATTACACGGTAACACGCGTCAGTTACCGGAGCTGGGTTGCGGGTATCCAAGCAAGCGGCTCGATGATTGCTCTGTTGAGCGGCTTCACCAGCTCAGCTCGCTCGCTCGGGACAGTTATAGTATGCAACGGATTAAGTGAGCCAAAAGGAAACAGAAAAGGTCAAAAGAGCTGAAGAGAGTACTACGAGGAACCTTCAGTGATGGGCAAATAATGCAGGGAGCTAAGCTACCCCCACGATGCTGTGTCCGGGAATTAGGCAGCGCTTGCCATGGTTGGATAGCTTTGAGTAGGAAACCCTGCTGGCTGGCCCAGGCTAGTGGAGTGGGCGCTGACCGACCGACTGGCGACGCCCGCCACCAGAGCGCTAGCATAGCAACGTGCAACAAATCGTCTGGTTTCCCGTTCCGATCCAGAGGTTGTAGTTGTCGGCTGTTATCATCTCCTCCTGCAGAGCCAAGCTAAAGCTACGGGGAAGGGAAAGAGACGGCGACAAGAAACAAAGAAAGGGGAAGAAGATGGAAGCGAGCCGAGGCACTTTCTAGCGAGGGGGAGCGGATCGGTGCGCGTCGTCGTGGGGGCTGGTTGGCTTCGGCCCCTACCCCGGCTTGTCTGTTGCTTGCTTGGTGTAGTGCCGTCACGGACCACCATTCTTACCACCGATTGATCAATGGTCCGCTGCTCCCGGACGTGATGCGTATCGGTCGATTTGATGTGCTTGCTGGTGCGCCTTCGCTCTCGGCTGCGGCGGGAAAGGGCGGAATTCCGGACGGACCCGCACCGACAAGCCCTGCTAGATAACCCTGCACATTCAGATCAGGATCCCCCGGCCGGGCTTTCCCTTGGCGTCGAAAGGACAGTGTGCCCAAAAGCACCCCGCCCGTTGCCTGCGAGACTTTGCCATCAGCGAGGACGCGCGTCGCACGGCGCAAGAGTATGCCTGATGAGAAACTTTATCAAGAACGAGGACGAGCGCAGTTGCACGACGCAGTACGTGGGGAAGCTTCCAGCTCGGGCACCACACCGACCCAACAGCACGGCGCGTGACCAGCAATCAGGGTCCAGATAACGAAAAGATCTGGGCAACAGAAGCAGCTGGTGATAACAAGACATGCGGACGCACGCCCCCAAGCGTCCCTGCTGCTTGGACCAGAGACCAAGAGGCGCGGCAATCATGGAGTATTGGACGGAGGCAATGGGCACAAACTTGCAAAGCAACGCCTCAACCACCTGTCTCCCGCGAGGGTTAATCCATTTTTCACCCTAGTTGACCCCGACCAACAATACCCACAACAGTGGAAAGGCGCAGGTTGGAAATGCTGGCATAGGAACACAAAGTTTCCATTCAAAGCAAACACACTGTTCCGGAGCAGCGTACAGATAGTACATACCTGCAGCTCCAAGATAATAGGGCAAAGAATTTTTCCAGTACACTGATAAATCACCAGGCTTTCACTCAGCCAAGCTGCTAGCAGGAGATAGGTATCACTTGGAACGGGACACGAGGTCAAGCGGCTCTCTTGAAGGGGTCCTTGGCATGGTTGGCGCCATTGTGGCGGTGGAAGTCCCCAGCGTTTCCTCCTCCTTTGCTGTTACGGCCACTTCCAAATGCCTTCTGATCAGCCTCCCTCGCTTTGCTGTTCTTGTCGCGGTACCCGGTTGTAGCCGAAGTGTCCTCTGGCTTCTTCCCACGAGATGGCGGTGCACCGTGTGGTCCAAGATATATGTTCTCTGTATCCTTGGTGGGCTGCAGCAAAAATAAGCATCAACATAAAGTTAGGAAGATAGATATGCATGGGCAATGATCATCAACCATGTGAAGCAACCAATGCAAGTTTGCTGTCCTGTGGTATGCAAGCATGTTTATTGAAACACAGTCACAAGAGTGTCATATCATTTTACAGCTAGTTGGCCCTCATTCATGCAACAAAGAAATGAAGATACCCTGATGTTTTGCTTTCTTAAAGGGACCCAGAAAAATGGAATGATTAGAAAAAGGACCTTTGGAGGTGGTTGAGGATCAGAAGCCCGTGAAGCCTCCCAGTCACCAAGATCGGATTCTTCAACACTCAAACTTGGGATCACAAAGTCATCATTATCTGTGACATATAACTCGCAGCATGTGAGAATATGATTTTTAGAAAACAAACCAACACTTAAGTTCTAGGAAAAGGATAAATTGACTAACAATTTCCTATTATTGTCAGATGTGGTCAAATAGCATGAATAAAGCACAAAAATATGTGAGTGCAGATGCATCTACAGAGAAAACTAAATGATAAAGTTTACACAGATAATACACAGAAACTAAATACTCCCTCCGTTCCAAATTGTAGGGTTTTGACTTTTCCAGATACATAGTTTCTACGACGTATTTAGACATAGTGTTATCTAGATACGTAGCAAAGACTACAAATCTAGAAAAGCCAAAATGGCCTATAATTTGGAACGGAGGGAGTAACTTACATGGTCAAATCAGCAGAAGAACATCATATCTAACTAAAAACAGATCTAGCAAGCATACCAGATTAAAAGAATACTGGAGCAACAAAAGCTCATGTGGATAGGATAGGAGATACAGAAATCAGAAAGCGGAGAATGCTTCCACCCTATGGTTCTATATTTTTAGGCATCGTAACTCAATATCCTCTAAAATATGCTTTCTAAATTCCTCATTATCATCCCTGCATAGGCCTTCCGAGGCCACAACTCATGGCAGGTGCAAACGAAGGACACATAAAGTGGGACTCCTTTGGCCTACCATTCGACTTACTGACCAGCACATCGATGTGTAAGAACTAACACCCACATGCCATCCCTATCACCCATCAAAAAATACTGTCATCCAACCCATACAAACCAGCGCAATTCGGGTCACCAGTCAAACTTGAGGAACCAAATCATCAATGTGGGCCAAGACAGCGTGCAAAGAAATAAACCACGAACTAATAGTAACAGAACCTAACTTCACTGATCCACCAGGAAAGAGCCAAGTACTTCCAGAATCCAGCCACAGGATGTATGCCAACTGCCATGGGAGATATCACGTGCCCTCTTCACACGTGACAAATCTATGTCCCTATGGCAAACAGTTTCTACAACTTAGCCAAATTAGAAGGCAATATCAAAGACAGGTAACCAAAGCGCCCTGAGCATGCTTTGAATCACAGCTCTGCTTTTGCAATATCATTAATGCTTAACTTCCCTAAGGACATGGATCAGGCACAATACACAAAATTTCATCAATATTCCTTTTACCCAGCTCTTCTCCTCCCCTCTGCACATTCTTCAGAAAACTCTCCAAATAGTACCCACATTGCCAATTTAGATGCCACAATGACAAGTTACCCAAATGGCAATCGCCATATGAAGGTAAGGTGAGGAACAGCTATGGCTATGACTCAACACCTAGGTTATGCTTAGGTGATAACTCGATAACCATGCGTATCACGCAACTCTTAATGCACTGTAGTCACCTTCTCCTGTTTCAACCCACAACATATAAATGTCCATCCTGTCAAGCGGATCAGATCTTACATAATATCAAACAGTACTACAAGGTGAGCAGAAAACCGTAGGAAAGAAAATCTGCACTGTAGTGATGCATATAAATAATTTGGTCATTTCACATGTTCAAAGAGATTAAAAAAATGTAAGATCACTTGAGACACCTGAAACTTTCGGTTTTTTAACATTACCATTGGACCTTGATTGATTTTAATACAGAACCTGTGAGCATTTTTCTGACAATCACTAGCATTGCTTGAATGGATAAGCTACAAAACACAAACCTTGGTGCTACAAGAACACTATCTGCTTGCTTTTTTTTCTGTTTGACACAGTGGTATGGTGTAAACATATACCTTCAAAGATTTTTTCGTTTCCAAAATCAACTATGATATTTCAACAAGCAAGTTTTTGAGTTATACGGATGATAAAAAAAATTAGTATGTATTCAAGAGCAATTAGTAAAACTGAATATTCTTTTACGTTGCTATCTCGAGGAGCCTAGAGGAGGTACTTGGACCGTAATACAGTAATGGGCTAACGGCAAATGTCTGAGCTCTCTATGATGGTGGTAAACTTTGTTCTAGCTATTGTTCGCTAAACATAGCAAAGCTCAAAAACCAACTTCTTATCCATATAATTTGCTCTGTCCTACCTAGCAAAACGTGTGATAGGCTAGCCCAAATTCAGAATTTGTTTTTCCAGCCAGGTTGACTGTCTAGACTCCAGCAGTGGAGCCCTTAATCCCCTGCAATGGATACAACTGTTTCTTCTAGCAACACGCCAATACAAACCTAAGTGCACTTAACTGCCTACCCTTGAGTGAGGCTATCATCACAACAGATCTCTATGTCTCTTACTGCAGATTCTGCTACGGATGGTACTTTGATTTGCCTGAAGTCCACATATCCGCAAACGCAGCTAAAATTATATCAAGCTCATAACGTCTATTCACCCCCCCCCCCCACCCCCCCCACCCCCCCACACACACACAGAAAGCTCGTTCATCATCTGCATACCCTAGAGAAATTCAAGCCGTTCCTACAAAGGGGAACCAAACCGAGGCAGAAAAGGGAAAAAAAACATGGGGACAGTGGGCCGCGCGGGACGGAGAGGTTTATGAGCGTTACCCCAGTCGTCGGCATCGTCGGCGTCGGATGTGGCGGGGCCGGTCAGGCGGTGCGGATCCATCGGGCGCAAACGGACATCGAACTCCGGGCGCGGATGGGCGCGAGAGCCCGAGGTCCGCAAATTCAAGGGATTGCGGCGGCGGGAAGGAGGTGGAGGTGTGCGGTTAGGCGCCGCCGGCCACGGAATCCGGAGGAGGAGAGCGGCTGCGGCTCGAGGGGCAGATGCGGCGATTTGTCGAGCGGCGAGGGAAGGAGAACAAAACAAAGCAAAGAGATGATGAGGATTGAGAGGACTGGGAAGGAACTGGAATTTGGAATCTGTGGGTGGTATGCCAGTTTTACCCCTTGTGTGTTTTTTCCCCTGTTGTTCTCCCGACTTGAAAAAAAGAAACTTTTTAATGTCAGTAGACAATATCTGCAACGTAAAAAACAATTGAAAGAAATGACTCACTCCACTTCATGCATCTCATTCCATGAGAAATATTCCTACCGCAATATCACCTTACATTTTATGGGTCATATCCACTATGTGCAAAATATACTATTGCACCATTCTAAAATGGCAACATGTTTTTAATTTGAACATCGAGAAACCTGAATATAAATAAATACCCATTTCGGTCATCCGAATCCATATCACCTACTGCGACATCGTATGCCGATTCTCACAAATATCTCAAATAATTAAATGCGGCTCCAACTCGAAATTTTTTTTGCGCACTACACGCTGCCACAGCCACTCCTGCTGAATGAGTATGAGAACGAAATGAAATAGGCTGAGTTCATTAGGGCACATGGCTAGTTGGCACAATTGCTAATTCTTCTTCTCCTTGCTATTCATGGGGTATCTACTCCTGTTCAGTCGACCAGGTGCGGGGGTGTTGACGTTCTTATGGCAACTACCAAACTATAATGGACACATAAGACTTGATTTCGGATGTGGAGAGAGAGAGAGAGAGAGAGAGAGAGAGAGAGAGAAGCCGGAATTCGAGTTGAAATGAAGAAGGTAAGGTCGTCATCGGATTTGATTCTGAAAAAAATGGAAAAAATCAGGACTAATAAAATGATTTTGGAAATTTTGAGAAGTGATAGGATGACACATGAGACCATGGCCCATGGACGGGTCAACAGTCAAGGTGTACATGGGCTGAAGCCACAGATATTGGACGAAAATGCCATCCGTGACCCATGCGGTGGGGACAAAAAGATGAGATTGAGAGACAGAAGAGGAGGGTGCATAAAAAAGTTTAAACCCAATATAAAATTGAAATGGGAGACAAAAAAAATTTCTGGTTGCATTTGCGGACTTGCCTAACGCTGCATGTTGGGTCGTGCAAGTTTCGCTTTGACCCATTAGAAGGCCCATCCTTGGATTTGCGAGATAATACTGAGTATTGTGTTTATTTGTAGGATATATAGTAAGAGAACCAAGCGGGCTCTTTTTTTTTTTGTTGGCAATGACCCGTCGGCATCGTCGACCCTCCAGGATCTAGTGTCGTTGATTGATCCACTGATCTGACAACAATACCGTAACCCGTAGCCATGTCGTTGTTGATTATAAATTTATATATATCGTTGGATGGATCGTATGGATGTCCGGAAAACTAGTGGCGGATGCAGTTTGGGTGTCTGGGGGCTCTCTCCTCCTATTCCTCTTCTACATTCATCTCTTTTCCTCTCTTTCTTCTTCCTTTCTCCTCCTCCTCCTCCTCATACTGCAATGGAGTTTTCAGACCGTAGGGGGTGGGGCTGGAGCCCCCCCCCCCCCCACCCCCATCCGCCCCTGTGGAAAACTAAGTTGAAACGGTAGACACATAGTCTGTACTAATATATATTCCATCCGATTCAAAATATATGTCGTTATAATTGTAGATTTCTACAGGTCAATTTTTTCATAGAAATACCTATTAGGTTAATGCTGCTAGATTCCGACACAAAAAATTACTTGTACGATATTTTTTTGGATTATTGGATGACTCAGTATCCTAAACGATATGTACTATGAAATGGGATGAACTGTACATATGTTGAGCCGGCACGTTATTGTATTTGATATTCAGATATTGTACTTCGTGGTTAGAATATAGTTCGTTTTCTGCGCTGGGTTATTGATACAAGAAGCTAGGAGCTGAGAAAGGGACGTGCATCCAAGCAAGAAAAGTGCGTGTGGCAAGAGAAGGCCGACTTGTCGCGCAGGCCCCCAGCTGCCATGCGTTCTCCACGCTACCAAGTACCAACCAAAACATTTCCTTTTCATTCGGAATGCGCAGCGAGCGGCCCAAATCGAGTGTAGGCTTTGCGTAAACGTCAGTTCGATCACCCATGCTATATTTCTTCCATTTTTCAGTTTCTTTTTCTCTTGATGAGATCCCTCATACTTGTAGGGTTAACCAACTATACGGATTAGCGTTAAGATTTGATGTGCCCGGCCCTAGTCCTGCTTCCATGTAGTAGTTGGCCACCACGCCATGCATGGGGCATAGCAGCAGCAGGAAGAGTAGCATGCACAAAGGGCCCAAGCGACGAAACCCACGTGTGGTCTTCCAGCCCAGGGCAGCAAATTAGCCTGTCCGTCCCGTATGGGCGTAGCAGGAGATTCGAAGGGCGTGCCAGTGCTCAATGACTGACTGCCAACTACCATACAGCGTACTCCGTATCATTATTTGATCCATCATTCATGGCTACGGTAGCTCACAAAACAGCTGGGAGGAAAAAAAATGGTCCGGTAGGCAGGCAGAGGCGAGGCAAGTCGTCGCCGTAACGGACTTTCCAAACCCACATCCACCCGTCCCTGTCTGTACTACGGCCGCGGCACGCCCTGCAGTTTTCTCACCTTCCCCCGTGGGTTGCTCTGCTCGTACGAGGACCCCATCCCCGCTGCCGTACAAACTACCGCGGCCCCACACGTCAGCCACCTCCAACTCCGAGCCTCCGGCCCGCCGCCTCGTACCCTACCAATAAATCCGCCCCGCCCCCGCGCCCCCTACCATTTCCCGGTCCGGCCAAGACCCGCCACAACCCACGCCACGCCATGGCCCGCGCCACCAACGCCCGGCACCACCACCTCCACCTCCTCCTCTGCCTCTCCCTCGCCGCGACCACCGCGTGGGCGCACGGCGGCGGCGCGGACGCGGATGGCGCCGGCGCCGGCTCCCCGGAGCCCGACCTGCGCGCGCGGGGGCTGGTGGCGACCAAGCTGTGGTGCCTGGCGGTGGTGTTCGCGGGCACGCTGCTCGGCGGGGTGTCCCCCTACTTCATGCGCTGGAACGAGGCGTTCCTCGCGCTGGGCACGCAGTTCGCGGGCGGGGTCTTCCTCGGCACGGCGCTCATGCACTTCCTCAGCGACGCCGACGAGACGTTCGGGGACCTGCTCCCCGACAGCGGCTACCCCTGGGCGTTCATGCTCTCCTGCGCCGGGTACGTCGTCACCACGCTCGCCGACGTCGTCATCTCCCACGTCGTCTCGCGGGGCCGAAACGCCCCTGGCTCCCGGGGCGGCGGCGGCGGCGGCGGTGCAGGTCAGTAACTGCAGCGAGTCACGGGTCGGGTCCGTGGAAATGCTCTGCTTTTGACAGTGGCGGGGTGTGCTGTTCGCCTGTCATGAAGCTGGCGGCTGGGGTTGGGTTTTAATGCACTCTTCTTCACTTTTTGCTGCTGCCAGCTTTGGGTAGTAATTGTTAGTTTGGCACTAGTCCAGTACAGACTGCAAATTCAGATTAGTGGGGGCTAATCCAATTGCCAACGTCTAGTGGAAATGGTTGGCTTTTGCAGGGGTTTTCTGGGGAGGTTTGGCTGCTAATGATCACTCTGATTGCACCAACACATACAAGACAGGGTGCAAGTTCAGGTTTTCTGCAGTATGCAGCAATCCTGTTCTTGAGATTCTTTTTGTTCTTCTTTTTCTTTCAAATAATTGACATGTTCTGGGAATGTTTAAGGGGAGATTCAGTTGGGCTTGACCGAAACGAACAAAATTGGGTGTCACGGGAGCTATCCGATTCAATTATGTGGGGGAATCAAAATGCGTACACGAAATGAGAACATCTATCTATATACATCGAGAATCTGAACAGTCAGATATCATTCAGAGAAGGCTATACGTCACTCCATAAGGAAATTTTGTTTCTGCATGAACTGTATTCAGTCGATGCTTACTATTCTCAGATGTCTATGATTCACTTCTTCTTGTACTATTCTCTCGTTCAGGCCTTGAGGAGGGCAAGGTGAGCTCCACAAATGGCACCAGCTCCGAGCCACAGCCGGCTGTAAGTTACTAGCACTACTAACTTCAGTTTCTAAATTCGATCTTTGACCAAGTCTGACCATGCCAATACCTGCCGCTCAATTTCCCCCAACAAAATAGAACTTAAAGCCAGTCAGTCTACACTCTACAGAGCCTTATGATCTCATCGCCTGATTTGCGGTGCCGTGCAGGACGCACACGGATCTGACCACTCGGTTGCATCAATGCTGCGCAACGCGAGCACCCTCGGAGATAGCGTTCTGCTCATCGCCGCCCTATGCTTTCACTCCGTCTTCGAAGGCATCGCCATCGGAGTTGCTGGTAAGGCCAAGTTGGATGGAGATAGGGGTATATGGATGCTTCCCTGCTTTGTTCGCTGCTTCCAGCTTGCAGATGACGCAGTCTGTGCTCGACTTATGAGTCGTTGCTAGATGTCTCTATCATTTTCACGGGCAAAAGTTGTCGAGCTTAGTTTAGTCCGAGTAGAAGAATGGATTATCAACGATAGGTACAAATGCGAATGCGATGCATGGAAGGATGGCATACTTGCAAGGGTCAGCTGAATCTGAAGTCTTAGACTGAACATCTGTTAGTTCTTAGCTACCAGATGCCATAGTTGTGATAAAGACCAGGTAGAATTCTCCACTGATCTTTTGTCAAAGTTGGGTTAGTGTCTAGCTATTCGGTCCAAGCTAAAGGAGCCTACAAATTGAGTACAGCCGGAATAATAGGTTGATCGTTCGTCCAAAAATGTCGATTTTGCATTTCTTTCCTGATATTTGTTCACGCGACGTTTCAGTTCAGTCATTGTCATGCATACTTTTACTTGTTCCGGTCTTGGGATTTAGATGCCCATCCAGATAGATGCTCTGAATCTCTCTTCCTAACCTGTCCTTCAGCAGTTCTCTCAAGATTTCGATTTCATCTGATTCTGAATGAATTTCAAGCGTTCTTTCTTAGCATTTCAGAACCCATCTAAATCCGTTTAAACAATTCTATGAAAATATGTAAATAATTCTGAGGTTTCATTAGCTTAACATCTCCAATTCTTGGATGCAACTTCGCGGTTATTACGGAGCATTGACCATTGACTTGCCAAAACTGATCAACTGTGCAGAAACGAAGGCTGACGCGTGGAAGGCGCTGTGGACCATCAGCCTGCACAAGATCTTCGCGGCGATCGCCATGGGCATCGCGCTGCTCCGGATGCTCCCGAACCGCCCGCTCCTCTCCTGCTTCGCCTACGCCTTCGCGTTCGCTATCTCCAGCCCCATCGGCGTCGGCATCGGCATCGTCATCGACGCCACCACGCAGGGCCGGGTGGCCGACTGGATCTTCGCCGTCTCCATGGGCCTGGCCACGGGCATCTTCGTCTACGTCTCCATCAACCACCTGCTCTCCAAGGGCTATAAGCCCCGGAGGCCCGTCGCCGTGGACACGCCGGTCGGCAGGTGGCT
This sequence comes from Panicum miliaceum, assembly GCA_032594955.1. Lineage (NCBI taxonomy): Eukaryota > Viridiplantae > Streptophyta > Magnoliopsida > Poales > Poaceae > Panicum > Panicum miliaceum. Next base: position 42,883,240 of record CM064059.1, read on the forward strand.
CGCCGTGGTGCTCGGCGTGGCCGTCATCGCCGTTGTCATGATATGGGACACCTGATGTGAGTGAAAGAGACATGGGATTGTTCTGCACAGTTTGGGGCGTTTGGTTAATTATAGACTTGAAGAGAATTTGTGCCAAATTGCTTTGGGGGTTGTGTTTCTGATGCAAAGCAGCAAAAGGGTTATTTCTCCAGGTAAAGAGATCAACTCGACTTCTCGAGGCAAGGTCGTAAGGTTTCGATAAAAAGAATCCAGTTTATCCAGACACGGAGCCATACGCCATCAGCCCATCACGCAAGCCTTCCACTGGGCTGGTGAGCTGACGCCAAGCATAAATTCAGCCCAATCTTGAATTTTTTTTATTTTATATCAAATGCTTAGGGGCGATGAGAAAACCGTTAATTTGCGTTGACCCGGTGAAAGAGGAGAGGAATAAGACATACAGTTCCGATTGAATTAATAAAAATTATTATTGTTCTGATTTTAAAAATTCGTCCAATTTTTTTCTAAAAAAATGGATGTACTGTACCCCAACGGTTTGGAAATATAGCATTCTAAAGAAACACGACAAAAGTACTTTTAAAGGTGAATCTAGTAACATCTATTGTACATTGTCAACCTATGAAATTTTTTAGATATCGATGGTGAAAGTTTAAAGAGTCCGACTGGCAGGAATCCTAAAACAAAATATGTTTTAAATCAGAAGGAGTATGGTTAGCATGGGTTCATGACTTAGAGCCCGATTGGCGCGGCTTCTCAACAGCTCCACCACCGGCTTCACGTGAAGCTCTACAAAACAGCTCCACTGCTGGCTTCACGTGAAGCTCCACGCAGAGCTCGAGATATTTTTTACAACTACAGTGGAAGTTAGTAGAGCTGCAAAACATGGCTCCTCTTACTACAGTGCGGAAGCCGGAGCCGGCGCAAGCCGCGCCAAAGGTGCCCTTAATATTGCAAACGGTTTGTGAACAAAAGTGCAGAAGCTTGCATGACCCCTTTGCCCTCTTGCTTTAGGGGTGTGTCAGTCCGCTTCGAACCGTGGCCCAATTCAAGTAGAGTTGCTTAGTACATCAGTACTGGGTCGTAAAGTTTCGATAAATCCCATTTCGCTAGACATGGAGCCTTCCATTGGGCTCATGGGCCGATACCAAGTATAAGCGCAGCCCAATCCTAAAATGTTCTGGTTCTATATCAAAAGCTTAGGGGCAAAGAGAATTGCCTTGACCCATTGAAAGAGATAAGGAATAAAAGATACAGTTCCAATTTTGTTAATAAAAACTAGTATTTTTTCTGACTTAAAAAATTATGTTATTAAAAATAATTTAAAATGGTTGTACTGTACGCCAACGATTTGGAAATATAGCATTCGAAGAAACACAATTAAATATTTCAAAGCACTTTTTAAGGTGAACCTACATATACTGTCAACCTATGTAGTAATTTTTTGTAGATGGACGGTGAAAGTTTAAAAATTCGAGCGGCAGAAATCGTAAAATGTGATGTATTTGAATTGGACGGTGTGTACTATTGCTAACATTAACAGTTTCGTGAACAGAAGTGCAGAAGCTTGTATGCCAGATTCTAATTTGCTCAGACAGTAACTTCTTTACCAAAAGAAACTTAGTCAAGTAAGAGTTAGTGTTAGGTAGTGTTTGATTGGCGAGCGAATTAGAGTAGGATGGTATCCGGCGAAATATTCCTTTCGAGGAACGGCTCTATCTTGCCGCTTCTCAACCAAACATCTTCAAGAGTGGAGCCGCTCCATCCCATTCACTCTCATTCCACCAACCAAATACTACCTTAAACGGTTCAACTGAGGTTAAAAAGGTTAAGTCAATTCTTACCAACGGTCGAAAAAGTGGGTGGAGATCTCGTCGGCATCCCACCAACCAAATGCTACCTTAAACGATCCGATTGAGGTTAAAAACGTTTAGTCAATTCTTACCAAAGGTCGAAAAGTGGGTGCAGATGACGCCAACAGCTTCCGGATCCGACCCTTCCTTGCAACCATCTTCAGCAAGCACGAAAGGGGCGGCGGTATTGACGCCGTCTAAGTGGGACGGGCTTGTTTGGTTATTTCCTAAAGATAGGCTCGTCCCAGTATATGATAGAATATTCTTTCGAGGAACGGCTCCATCCTGCCACTCCTCGATCACCAATAGAGACAATCTATCCCATTTATTCTCATCTCACTAACCAAATACTATCTTAAACAGTCCGATTGAGGTTAAAAGGATTCAGTCAATTCTTACCGATAGTCGAAAAAGTGGGTGAAAATGCAAAAGCACAACAAAACCTTTTGTCAAAAACTGTCAAATTTTGAAATGAAGCCGAGCCGGGTTTGCTTTCCTTTCCTTTTCCTGTAATCCGCCACCAAAACGGGAAGAAAACGTGACACAACGCGCGTATTATACAGCTCAGGGTTTGTCCCTATGTATACCCCGTTCCTCTCGTCGATCGCCAAATTCTTCCAGCGCGGCATGGATTCTGGCGATCAGAGGATGTCGCCGCCGCCGCGACCGCCAGCGCAGCTCCCCGAGGACCTCGTCTGCGGCAGCATCCTGCCCCGCCTCCCCGTCCGGTCGCTCGCGCGCTTCGCCACCGTCAGCAAGGCGTGGCGCGACCTCATCCCCGGCAACGCCGCCTTCGCCGCGCTGCAGGCGCAGAGCCCCTCGGTGGCCTCCGCCGCGCTCGCGCGCTTCCACAACGGCCGGTTCGAGGTCCTCGCCGCCGGTGGGTCCGCCGCCTCCGTCGCGCCGCCGGACCCCAGCCTCTCGTTCGCCGGCGGCGCCTACCAGCAGCTCGAGCTCTGCGCGTGCACCGGCGGCCTCCTCTGCCTGACGGCGGTGCACAGCGAGAGCCACCGGCTCGTCTTCTTCGTCTGTAACCCGGCGACGCGCAGCTTCCACTTGATCAAGTACGGCTGCCCGCTGGGCGTGGCCGGGCTCGCGTACGACCCGGCGGCGGCGGAGCGGGGCTACGACATGATCTTGTCAGCCACGCAGGGCCTGCAGACGTGCCGGTTCTTCTGGTTCTCATCCCGGGCGGCCGGGTCCGGGTGGCGGGCGCGGCGGGGCACGGTGCGCCTCGCGCTGTTCGAGGCGCTCCAGCCGAAGCCGGCGTACGCCGGCGGGCTCTTGCACTGGCTCACCAACCGGGGGAACATCGTCTGGCACGACGTCGCCCGCGAGCTCTGCGGCACGCTGCCGCCGCCGCCGTGCGCCTCGGGCGGGGGCAACATGGACCTCGGCGCGTGAAGCGGCCGGCTCCGGCTGGCGTGCGCCACCAACGCCGGGCTGGGGCTGTGGGAGCTCGCCAGCTACGGCGGCGCGGGCGCGGCGTCGCGGTGGGACGCTGTGCACTGGAGGAGCTGGCGCGCGATCTCCGGTGTGGTGGCCCCGGAGCGGTGCTTCATGTGGTCGGTGGTGCCCGCGGGGATGGATTCCGGCGGGGAGGAGGCGGTCGGCCTGGCGCTGCGGCATGGGCACAAGGCCACGCGCCTCGTCGACGGGGTGGCGAGGAAGCAGGACGTGGTGCGCCGCGCGCTGGTGCGATACGACAGGGGCACCGGGGCGACGGCGGTCGCGGTGGAGCTCACCGGGAGGGAGGTCCACGACGGCCTGGGCACCGTGTTCGGCTACCACTCCAGCTTGGCGGCGCTGCCCAGGCTCAACATGGGCGACGTATGATCCGTCGTCCATGCCGATCTCCTTGTCTTGCATCCATGGAAGCAATCTGAAGTTTCGCGCGCGCAATGCCTGCAATTTAAGGACTGAGCTGCATGCATGGGTATCCTGCGCTGCAGATTGTGAGTAGGTGGACATCCATCTCTTTCGGCATCCGAACCTCAGTAGTCAGTATCAGTATTGTTTTATTCAAAAAAATAAAGTAGCCAGTGTTGGCATGGGTTTTGGTTGAATTTCTTACTGTTCTTGCTTCTTTATCTCCATACATGCTTTGGATTAGAACTGTGCCTAATGGAACCAGTTTTTTTTGTTTTTTGCGCTAATGGAACCAGTTTATTATGTGTACTCGTGCTAGTATCAGCTTCCTGCTTCCTAGACGTGCGGGTTAGCCTGTTTATTACTCTGCTGTTTTCTTTTTATCTGCTGGTGCTTGCCGGGCTTGTGCGCTTATTGGGATGGACGCGGGGAGCCTGGGATTCTGTCCAACGGTCATCAAATCACACAATGCAGCACTAAAAGGCCCATGTGAAAAAGAAAGTAGAGACGGCCCAGATAATACGCCAGAATAAGCCCACTTTCTCCCGGTCTAGAAAATCCCCGTACCCTGGTTTTTTGGCAACCCCGTAAATTCGCTACTGCGAGGATTTAAACCCGGACCTGCTAGGTGTTACTCAGGTACTCCTACCACTAGGCTAAAGATCCTTTCACAAACTGAAAAACACCTAACCTCAAATGCGGAGAGGAAAAAGAAAAACCCATCCAAAGGAGCTCCCAAGAGGTCTGCAGGCCCAAGCTTGTGCTGGAAAGGGATGGTGTTGATGAATGAATGAATCCGTTCAATTCATCCTATCAAACAACTGAATCAAGCAGTCTGAATGTCTGACCAAATGGGTGAAATTGGATGAATCCATTGCATTTATTTGATCATGGTAAAAAGTTTAAGCAAACACACACGTATTGCTGCCCTACGACCAATGCCCAAACTTCCCCCAGTTACCACATCCACGATGGGTCCAAAGGCACAAGATGTGATGATCAAGATATATAACCAAGTAATAGAACATTTTGCTCGGAAAAAGGTAATAGAATGTTACTGTCTGTATACTTTATTCAGAGATTTACCAATCCTACACATAAGCTGTGCCTAGCAACAGCCGAACTCCGTATACTCTTTCAATCATGCTAAAACTCTGCCAATACTATTTGCAATCCATGACACTGGTGGACATTTCCATACACTTAATAAACCAGTAAACGAAAGTGAAAGATGTGGTATTATGCATATGCATCTACTTTTTACAACAGTACTTCGCTATTCTCCAGTAGAATATATAGTCACCTGCACTGAATGCGCCATTTGTATTCAACAAAGTTCAAGCTTCATTTTTCCTCTTAGGCAATAAGCACAAGATCTGTGCTATTTCATATGGTCTCACATGCACACTCCCTTGATAACTAATTTCTATAGTTACATGGAGAAATAAGATTGATGGCTTATTTACTGACATCATGTCTTCGCGCATTAGAAGTCCAGATTGTAGATGTTTGACTGCACAAACGGGAATGTCAAGGCAATACATTTCCATACAATTAATAAACCATTAAACAAAACCACAAGATGTGGCATTGTTTCTACCTTTTTACAGCAGTGTTAGAGTCCTCTAGAAAAAGTGAAGTGCAGTCAACACAGAAACAACAGTTCAATTCAACACATTTCACCTTTTCTAGATTTATTGAGTGCCATTCCATCCTTAGCATTATCCAGATTACTGAGCACCCTGCTGAATTAAGTGCAGCTAATAACTTAATTGTGTAACTGCATGTTTGCAAATGACACATTGATATTTTAAGTGTAGTCATCGATCCATAGGTAAATGACAACCAGAGCAATCATCAGAGCAAGAAGCAGTATAGCGTCAAGTATCTGTAGTCCTGAGATGTCTGCAAATCCCACTGGCAAGGTAGCAATCTATGAAACTGCCAAACTGGTGTTCTTTTCGCTGTCAAGCTTGGCCACTCCTTCCAGCTTCCTCCTCCTCAGGTCAACAGCAATCACGAGAGCGCGGCGGACGAAGAGGAACTTGCTATTGTCTTGCCTGTCCTTGTTGCCGGCGGCCGGCTGCATCCCTCCGTCCGGCTCTGGGAGCGCGACCTGCAGCGCCATCTGAATGGGGGCGGGCGAAGCTCCAAACAGCTGTTCATCCATTCCTCCGCCGTCTGGAACAGCACCATGGATGACGAATCGCCGCGGTCCGGGAATACGAGAAGGCGGGCTTGCTTGCTACGGCCAAGCCGGCCAGCGTGAGCTTCAATGGCGAGGCTGTTCGCTCGTCTCGATTCGGCCGATCGGCGGCGCCTCCTCCACTTCTTGTCTTCTTGCTGCGGGGCTCAGCCGGGTCGTGGAGCTGGTTGCAGTGCCTGCTCTGACCGTAATGGGCTCTCGCGCTTGCGGCTGGGACAGATCGTGGAAATGGCGGCGGTAGCCGGCGACGAAGTGGCGCGGGACGGCGGGAGCAGGAACCCCATCCAAACTAGGGATCTATTTGAAAATATCCGGATCGTGATCCAAACTAGGGAGATATTTGTAAAGTTCAGGGGCTTAACTATACATATTCGGATCGTGATTAGTAATCACGATCCAAACTTGAGGTCTCTTTGTAAATTTTAGGAATTTAACTGTTAATATTTGGATCGCGATCCAATGCAGAGGACTTTCTGCAATTATTTGGGGTGCCGACATAGGGTCGCCGCCGGCGGCCAGCCCCGCCGCCATACGTTCTGCTCGAGCGCGTTCCGGCTTAAACACTCCGTCCTCGAGCTACTGGTTGTGTACTCCCTAGCGCGCCGCCGCTGGAAACGGCCTTAGCTGCACGGATCGTTCTCTGTTTCCGATTTCGACGGCTCAAGCCCTAACGCCGCCTCGCTGCTTTGCCCACAAGGAGCACCACGTGCTCACCTTGCCTTTCCGACCGTTCATGAGTCACGACGGCGGCATCCACCGACCACCGCGCCGGCACGATGGCGCTAGTAGCCTAGTACCTTCTCTCTCCGACGGCAAGCGCTCCGCACTCCAGTGCAGCCTCCCGGGAGGGCACCATCGGCAAGCTCCAGCACAGCCTCACATGGACCTCACGTCTCTTCCGTGCGGACTGGGGCTGGGCCAGCAACCATCTCCTCGACGTCTGTCTGCCCGGAGGCCGGAGCCAATGAACTTGGTTGGGCTCGAGGATTCTCTCCCGTCCACACCACTCGGGCGCAAGCCGTGTCGTGTTCCACGGCCTAGCTGCTGCTGGACTGATCTGAACGGAACTCTATCCATTACACGTATCAGGAACTCAGGATGGTCCGGTTGCTGGCCATCAGCCTCCAACAAGTGGATCTGTGGATGTCATTACATCAAGTCCCTAATAATCTCGTTAAATCTCGATGATATTTCCCTGTGCCAGCATCGGGGCTAATTGGAGCGAACTGCATTCTTTAACCTTTTGACACTGAAAATTGTTTCTGAAGAAACCTTTGTCTCCGAACGATCCAACAATCAATGAACGCAAACAGAATTATAGAAGCAAGTCACATAAGCCGTGGCCAAGGGAGCCTGAGAATATGGGAACATCTTCACTGTGGAAGGTTACTTTACAGCAAATCAGCAATGACAAGCCTTTTGCCCTATCTGGCATAAAACATAAGTGCGACTAACTAACGTAACACAGTGCCAGAAATGCACCCTTTTCACCGTACCTGGTACAGACCCGGTGAACAACCAGTATAACTATCAACCACGTCTAAACCCCAAATTTCAGGTGCTTGGGTTCTTTGTCAGCAAGAGATCTTCAGGTTCTCAGGCCGCAGATATTTGAGAAACTACTACTTCCCCATTGACCTACCACCTCTGTTGCTTGCTGCATTCTCTTCCTGCACAAGGTGACCGGAGATAAGAAAATTCCTGAAGAAAATCATTACATACACCCTATATTTTGGGAAACTAGCATCGATGTTTCTGTTTTTTTTATAAGTAGTTTTGACGTTTCTAAGCAATCTAGATATTATACGATTGTTCAGTTACAAGAATAGAACCAGATCAGTTAAGGACCTAGAGTCATTCATTGCAAGCTATCCATATTTTGGTGTAAATTGAGCATTTCATATTTGCATGTTGTACTAAGATACTTGATTAGGTAGGCTGGTTAGATTGTACTATAGCAAACCAAGCGTACAAGACAACATGCAAGCTAACAGCGCATGATATCAGTTTCACCAAAAATGCTGACAGCACTGTACTAAAATAATTTATGTGAAAGAAGAGAAACTATTTGCAGCTAAGCAACTTTCCTGCATTACTGTCGAAGTACCACAATATGTACTGCCATTTCAACAATGTGTTGGTTTGGACAATTGTGGATTTTACGTTCTATGTCATCAGTTCCATTGGTCATTATGTTCCATTGGACAATTGCGAATTCTCCTGAGCCCTGTCCATTAGCTGAACCTACAATCCCTGAATGTTCTAGCCAAAAGGCATCTGTGATGAAAAATATAAACTGCAAACTGTGTTGATAGGCTTTGTATTGGATTCAAACTATTGATCCAAAATGGGATAAATTAGCATGCCTAGGCTTCAGAACAATAATAATGTCGAAGTGGGATGAAATGACATGGTGAAAAAATGGCAGTCTCGCAAAATTAGGAAACCAGAATGAATTTGGAGGCAATTGTGATGAGCTAGAGCTTATCGGGCATACCTCATTCTCATTCACTGTCTGCTCAAGCTCAAGTTTGTGAGCTGACATTCGGGCAATCTCAGCAACAGCTGCATCACGGACCTGCGTATCATCACCAGCAAGTTCCTCATATGCAGCCTCAAATGCCTCCTGCCAGAACCGTGGAAGCCGTACCTCATCACTGGTGCGTGTGTACATGTCCCACATTCGACCCACTAATTTCTCCCTCTCCTCCATCTCCTGGTCAAATTATAAGGCAAACATAAGCTGCTTATCCATGCATGGAAATACAGAACTGAAGTATTTACTTTGCACTTTATGCTACTAATAGATAAGATGATGATGAATCATGATTTAACAATTAGGAAATGAGATACTACTTGTTATCGGAAAATCATATAAAGTAACAGAATCTTGCTTTCTAAGATACAAACAAAACATAAGAATAATCCACATGCCTTATCTATACAAATGGCTGCCACGCCCATGATTTTAAGTTTTAAACATGGTAAACCACCTGTGTCTTAGTAGGATGAACTCAGTCTTCTGTGGTGCTCCCATGTTGACTAGTAACCTAGTTCAACGGAGGGTTATAAATTCTAATTTTTCTGGTAATCCTGGACACTTGGTTGACACTTGTAATGGGTATTCTGACAGGCAGTTTTGATTTTATGAATTCAGAAAAAGTACGAAATTTGAATTTAGTGGGTTCAGTATTGTTTGCATTCCAGGATTTGGCCCTTCCACAACCCACCAAGGGAAATTGGTAACCGTGCAGTTTGAGCCGAGATTTGAAGACTTTGCTGATCCTATCCTGCTCGTCTTAAGATGTTATGACAAATGGGTAAAATAGTAACATCCGTGGATAAGTGTGTGGTACCTACGCAACTGGCAAGGAGGATCTAATACTATTTGTAGATACATTGTTTGACCTGCGTTTTCTCACCGATGGTCTAACAAGCAAACCTAAATAAGGTAAAGGAGTTGCACGATTCCCCTGACATTGACCTGAAAAAACCTGAATCTGGCAGGACTACCTATAGGCCACAGAAATTGTTCAGTTTCCCCCAACTTTTGTCCCCATATGGCCATATCATTCCAGTTCCTAAAGGGGAGGAAGAAAGGAACCATGCCCTCCTAGAGATTTTAATACGAAGTCCTGCTAATAGGAGATAAATCCCATCACACATAGTTGGTGACACGCACATTTACGCACAGGTACAAACCACACAGAAAATCGGCAGGCAGGATATGAATCTCAGAATCCCTGAGGCACAGGACAGCGGGTAAAGTAGAAGGTGGCGTACGTACGAGGGAGTCGAGGTCGTCGCCGAGCGGGACGTCCAGGTCCCCGGAGAAGGCGGCGAGGTCGCCCGAGGAGGACCAGCGCAGGGAGACGGAGGCGGCGGACATGGACCAGAGCGCGAGCAGCGCGATGGCGGCCAATGCCCAGACCTTGTACCGCCCCTTTCCCAGGAGCGCCGCCTCCGCGCCGCCCGCCGCGGAAGCCGGCATGGCGATCTTGGTCGCCGGCACCTGGGGCGCCGCGGTGTCGGCGGGCACGCCCTTCATTCCGGCGTCGGTGGCGGGTGGGACTGGTAGGCTGGGAGGGCGGGGGGTGGGTTGATCAGTAACGGCTGACGGTGTGGTGAGCTGGTTTTGTAATTAGCGACTGCTAGTGAGGTTGGCCGCGTGGGCCCCGCCCGGTTCAGGTGTCATACCACCAGGCCTGGCCAACTTTTTGCGTCAGTGGAAGGATGCTGGCCAAAACGGCAAAACCCAATGGTGGTGCTCGTGCTCCGGTAGTCCGGTACCGACTCCACTGCGCCTGTAACCAAGTGGAAGCTCGCAAACGGCCTGCCGGAGCAGCTAAAATTAAGTGCTAAATTTTAAGATATATTAGCACTTATGTGTATGTTAAAACTTTTAAATCTTAATTTAGTACTCTCATTTGAATAAACTAGTGCTAAAGTTTAGCACTTAGATCCAAACTGGACCGAAACCAGCCACTGGCCCGCCCCAATCGGGTCAGTATCACACTGCTAAAAGAGTGAAAGCGCTTCTCGTCCATTTCCTCCCTGACTCGAGAAAAACTGTTCAAGGAGCACCTCATTATTACAAGTTCTTGACGATTGCACAAAAATATGTTCAGTGCAAAACAGGAGTGTTTAATTTGTTCAGCGTGTGCTTGGTAGCTGACTAAAAATGATCTGATGAGGACAGAAAGTTTGACTGGGCGGAGAAATCAGAAAGAAGCTGCATGAAGAAACGAGGACTGGAGAATTTCAGAACTCTACATTAGGTACACCATCAGGCATCTGTGCAAATCTCAAGTATAACTAACACTTCCTTGGGTCCAATCAATGACATATATATGGACTTACACTACCCTAATGGGCTCCACTCACAACAAATGAGATCTGGGGTTGCCTTTCAAGCTATTTTAATATTTTGGCGCATATTACTTTTCAGATCTTAAGTTTGGGTGTTTTGGTAGTTTCATAAAAATATACTCTAACCGCGTCTTATAAATATTTTGTAACAAAAGGATTAATCAATGTTCCTGTAGACCATATCCATATCTAAAACATCACTGCCGCGTATAATAAGCATTAACTGCCACATATGATCGTTGCTGACATGGCAAGGAGTTAACAGGACTGAAAAAAAGTCGCACTTCACACTGCATGATATATATAGGGTTGTTTCCCAGGTCCATAGTATCATATACTCCAGTATCAAAGCTGCCACATGATATGGAGAGCATTTAAATGATGTGTATGTAGATGCGCTCAGGCTTGGCTCCACATCGTATGCGGCGGACCTCAGACTTATGTGTGGACATGATGGGTGCGCCTACAGGCTTGGCTCAATCAAGCTAACAGTTTGCTCCGATCCTCAAGAATCATCTAGGCCTAAGCTAAACATTGTACAGAAGCTCTAATCAGTGGTAGACGGCGAATCTGAGTCGTCAAACAAGGTGGATAGCAAACATCTAACTCCAGCTCCAATTCCGCAGCATTTCCAGGTCTCTGTTCAGAGAATGTGGGTCTGTGTACCTTCGCTAGTATCTTGTTTCCAGTAAGGCATCAACTAGTCCGAAATCCATGGCCTAGAAATGGTTAGACATAAGTTAGTCAAAAAGGTTCTCAAGGGGAATAGAAAATCAAAATTTGCTACTTTTGTCTCTTTTCCCCAATGATACAGGGAAGAAAAGATACCTCCGAAGAAGACATGAATCGATCCCTCTCTGTCCACTGTTGCACCATATCCAATGGTTGCCCAGTGAAGGCAGCAAACATTTTATCAACTTTCTGCATGCATAACGCCCGAGAACTAACATTAGAGTTTACAAACCAAAACTGGCATCAAGTTATTTTGGTTCTTAGCATCATCCACCATCTGATGTGGAAATGTAATAATGAAAAATATATCACTCATTTGTAATTGCAAAATACTTACATCACGAGCATAAATGGTTTCCCCAACCTGTCGCCTCACCTCCTCCACATTACCCTACACGTAATTCAATTGTTTGTATCAAAACAAAATCCAAGTATACTTAAACAAACATGTCAAAGCCAATGCAACTAGAGGTGATACCAACCAAATAATAATTATCAAACTCGCCAAACAATATTAGAAATTCATCTGACCACTTGAATCAAATAAGAAAGCCAACAGTCATACCTCCGATCCACCTTGAGGTTGATGAATCATTACTCTAGTATTTGGCATTGCATAACGCATTCCCTTCTCACCACCAGCAAGAATGATTGCTGCTTGACTGGCAACAACACCAAAGCCCACTGTCCCAACTTTGGGTTTTATCTGTTTGTGATAACACAAATCATGTTTCATGCAGCAGCACAGGGCATCAGAGATATTCAGATCAGTATAAATTTCATTGCAGATGCATGTCTTACAGTATTGCCAATTAGAAAAAAAATGGCAAATGAAGAAACTAAAGGGTCAAATCTAATATAAATAAAGCATTAAGGTTCACCAGAAACAATTAAAACAGAGAACCTTAAAAAAAAGGAGAATCAAATATATGTGATTGTCTGATTGACACACCGAAACAAGATGCACATATCAACATTTAAAGTTTGGAACACTTGCTGAACAGTTACATGAAGCGGAAACAATTATTTCTTGCAAGCCCTAAGACAATAAAAAGTAAAACACTATGATTCAGTAGAAACTATTAAAAAAGAGAACCTTAATAACAAGAGAATCAAATATATATTAATGACACATCAAAGCAAGATGCGCATATCAGCATTTAAAGTTTGGACCACTTGATGAACAATTACATGAAGCAGAAAGATTTTCTTGCAAGTTAAGAGTTTGCTCTCATCATGCTTATAGAGCCAAATCCTCCTGGCAAGTGGAGGTAGAACATTGGTTTTGTAATTTTCCTAGCCCCCCTTCTTCTAGTTAGGATCTCCTTATGAGCCTATAGCTTTGTAACCTGTACATATTTATTCCTTTTGAAAATTTGTAAGAATCCAATAGGGGGCTCCCCTGCTGTTCAGTCAAAAAAAAAATCTTGCTAGTCCTAAGACAATAAAGTATGCTCGTCAAGATAAGCGTAGTTATGTTTTACAATATGCAAAGACACCACTAGAAAGCTAAAACACAACACATTAAACATTTCAGTGCATGCCCAAAATGGACAGATAACTAATACGGAACACAGAAAAAAAAGGGAAGAAAGAGTTACAAGCCCCATGCGCCAGTGCTACTGTTAGCACATGATGGCAACTAGTGAAAACATATAATGTACAGCTACTGAATACCGATATAAGACTAGCATCTTAAGCACATTGCAAGCCAAGGAGAATTCATGAAACAGAAGTAAAATATTTTTCTCATGTATCTGTAATACATTCTGATGCTAAAATTGTAAATTTCGATGCTCCAAATGTATGACTTATAAGAAGAGCCCCAGTATTGGGTCAGAAAAGATACAGAACAAAGATGACTTACCCAGGACATGCAGTCATAAATAGCTAAGATGGAGTAGAGACTTCCACCAGGGCAGTTCAGATAGATCTAATAAAACAGGAACATGATTTGGGTTATGCAAAAGCGGTAGAAGATAATGCAGAACAATAATGAATAATAAAGGGTTTGCTACTGTACAATTCTAGGAACTCCAGTAACATAAGAATGCATACTAACCAGAATATCACCCTCTTCATCAACAGCAGCTAGTGTAACAAGCTGTGATATCACACGTTGTGCCACCTGGGAGTTAATATATTGACCAATGAAGATTACACGATTTCCCAGTAGCACAGTTGCGAGATCAAGAGGACCAGCAGGAGTCATGATTGCCGGCATTAATGGTGGATTTTCATTCTCAGATGCTACAATTGTGTTTTGCCTATCCAAAATCATTCACAATGTTACAAAGACATACATTATATATATGATATTATCAAGGTGAAAGAAACCACAAGACACAGCCTCAATAAGAAAACAGACAAGTTCTTCACACCACAATACACCATGGTAGTTACAAATATGTACCTGAGAGAAGAATGGCAACGTATTCTCTCATCCTGCTGTGAAAAAACACCATGTGATACAGATTTCACTCCTATATGTATAACTTGAGTGAGATAGGAATTCAAAAAATCACAACAAATAATAATGAAAAAGCATGCTAAGTAAACAAAATAATAGCAGTACGAAGGATTAAATAGAAAAATGGTTGGAAGAATTGTTAAGAGTATATTAGGCAATTCCGGATATGGTTAGTTTAGCATTGATTGTAATCCTGGGATAACCTTCCTTATCTCTAGGAGAGGCTACTTGCCCTCCAAGCCATGTACTCCTATATATTCGCCCTAGAGGCTCAATGCAATACATCCCACGCATTATACCCAATCTTACATGGTATCACAAGTCTAGGTTCAAACCCTAGGCCTCCGGCTTCCGCTGCCCTCGCGCCGCCCCCAGGGAGATTGGTCTCCGCCGGGGGCAGCGCCCTCGTAGGATCTGCGCGCGGATCCCTTTGATCCGCCGCGACGTTGTGGTCAGGCAGAGCAGATGGACCTACCTCCCGTGGTGATTCGATCTCGTCGGGCTGCCTTGGTGCCGCTTCCCCTTGTCGTCTCCCCCAACGCATCTGGCCCAGCGCTGCCCCTCCCTCCTCCTGCGCTGCCGCTACCGCTGCCTTGTGTGCGACCGCGTGGCTGCGGAGGAAGCACGAGGGGGCGCCAGGCTGCCGCGCCATTGGAGCCGTTGGGATCAAGCCGGGCCGCCGCGCCGCCGGTCGATGCCGGCGCCCTCCGTCGGGATCCGCCGCCGGGACGGGTACCCATGGTCTGTCTGCTGCTGTTCCTTTTTTCCGATCAGACATCGGATTGCGTCGCCCTGCCATTCGTCGCCGCATCGTCGTCGACACTCCCGAGGACGAGGTTGTCGCTGCACCCGCACAGACTGCAGCGCCGACGCTCGTGATTAGCCACCATCGCCGGTGTCGCTGCCTTTTTAGGTGGTGGCACCACCCATGCTGCCTGTCCTCGTCACGCTGGCTCTCGATCCGAGTCCGCGCCTATTGCTGCAAGCTCGCGGACACCGCCGTCCATGTTGCTGAAGGAAGACGAGTCACGCTCTTTAGCTGCACCGTCTACCATCGCCATCTGTGGCTCATCATCCTGTTGAACTCGTCGGCAAGAAGCTGCTGATTTTGTGCACTCGTACGCCTTCGTTGACGCTTCGGACCCGCGCCCTCCTCCACGGCTTTGATCACGTCCACCTCGACCTCGGCTACTTCGGCACTAAGGGGCAATCATCTGCATGAGCTACTCCAGTCAAAGCATTCACACCGGCGTTCCAACTGCGGGGGCGATATCTCCATTGTTCTCCAGTCTATCCATTCGTGTTGCTACCGCTACGACTGCGGGGGATGTTAGAGCATATTAGGCAACTCCGGATATAATTAGTTTAGGATTAACTATAATCCCAGGATAACCTTCCTTATCTCTAGGAGAGGCTACTTGCCCTCCAAGCCATGTACTCCTATATATTCGCCCTAGAGGCTCAATGCAATACATCCCACGCATTATACACAATCTTACAAGAATGACCAGTGTAACATTGGATTATCTGTGTTTGTTGTCATGCTGAAAAGCTGAAGTTTGTTCCTTCAGGCAAGAACGTAGAATTGTTGAAATACACAGTCATGCCTAACACATTTCAAGATCATACCAACTTGAATGAAAGTCTCATACAACTCTATGCTCGTGTTCCTATTTTTTTACTAATCAGCAGTGTGAACTGCAATAAACGCTGTAAGACGACATGAAGATCATATCAAACTGAACAAACATTCATCACTTCTGATGTATGGGTGCCACTATGCAACAGCATGGGCTTAAATTTACATGAACCACAACTGGTGCTTGTTGAAAATGTGGTAGCTAGGTATGATCCTTAAGACATGGCTCCTATTCCAAATTAAGTTTCATAACCAGCCAATTCAAGTAAGATTAAGCCAGTGACGAACCACACACAATCTACTCATACAACATAAATTCTCATACAATCCCAGCAGCAACTCAATGCTCTACCTATGAGAGGCCTGCAATGGGCCAATGGCGACCCCCACCAAAGGGTAGACACAGAGCTAAGCAACTGGACACACGATACCAGAGTAGACAACCAATCGATGAAATTATTGTCCTGAGGAAACAAGTGAACATCCTTGAATAACATCAGTAGCCGCGCAGACCTGTAGCAACTCCAGAATCAAGAGAAGCCCTAATCTACGAGTTGTTAGTGGATTACACCAAACGCTCCAAGCAGTTTCGCCTGCACAACTCACTCTTCCCTGGGGCCTGGGCGGACCCATCCGATTCCTAAGGCGGAAAAGGCAAACTATCCTATCTCCGCTATGCTAAAACAGTGCAGGAAACCTCACCTCGGGGACCAAGGCGTGCTCTTGCTCCATTCCGCCTACACAAGTAACCAGGGAGAAGATGAGGGTGAGATTGGGCCGTGGGAGGAGCCGAGAAGAGGAGAGATCTGGGGCTGCAAGAGTCTGTCCTCACCGGTGCGAGAGGAGGCCGGAGGGGGCGGCGCGGGCGGCGAGCGGCGCGGAAATGGTGGTCATGGGCGCCATTAGAGGCGGAGGTCGGGGGGAGAGGGGAGAGTGACGAAGAAGAGGGGGGAGGGGATGCGGTTTCCTTTGGAGTTGGACTCGGGCTGAGTCGAGCGAGTCACAGGCCCCAGGTGGGCTGCAATCTCTTTCTGGACTTGCGCTGCAAATCCTATGTAAATAATTCGTCTCCCTTACTGTCCAAGGATTTTAAACATCCTATCAAACCTAATGTATTTATTCCGTTTAAGAAATACATCACGTGGCAAGGTCCGCGCGATTCAGAGTATGGCCGTGTGGTCTATTGGCATTGGAAGTAAGGGAAAACATATCTCCATGGTAGGTCCGGGCCTTGTCATGTTGATAATAAGATATCATGTCGGGAATATATGCTCTTGTACCATTGAGGCGGGAGCAGACCATCCACACGCTTGATCTTGCGATATGCACAAGGCTGGTAGTATGTCCCAACGAGTCAAATCTGAGTCTTCAGTCGAGCACCCAAACGGTGAGTTGGAATCGGAACATTCTTCCATTATTCCAAGGGGCGCAATGACAAAAAGGTGCCGTTCGCGTCGTTAACAAGCACGCTGAATGCCCAAAGTAAAACTGCCGGTTGCAACAAATCCTTGGTATTGTTTGTTAAAAACTTTTTTTAACCGTACTAGCACGCAGATCGGCTGAGTGCTAATAACAAAAGAGACGCTCAAGACAGGTCCATTGAGCCTCTCTCTCTCTCTCTCTCTCTCTCCGATAATGGCATTGAGCCAATTTGGAAAATGGCATCCGAAAAAGACATCAAGAGATGAGGCGCACGTGGGATCACGCCAGTGATCACTGACCACATCCAGAACCCAAAATATCAGAGCAGAGGGCTGATCGCCGCGACAAGATAAACATCCCCCAAACCGGACCAAAGCGACCAAGCACCCGCGGCGAAACCAAACCGCTCTCCACGGCTCCACTCTTCCTCCCCTCCCCAGTAGGCAGCTCGCAAGGCAAGGCAAGGCACGCCCCGGCCGGCGGCCATGAGCGTGGTGATCCTGGACGGCTCGACGGTGCGCGCCTTCGTGGCGGACGAGGCGGCGTTCGCGCGCAGCGTGGACGCGCGCTTCGCGGCGCTGGACGCCAACGGCGACGGCGTGCTGTCCCGCGCCGAGCTCCGCCGCGCGCTCGAGTCGTTCCGCCTCCTCGACGGCGGCGGCTTCGGGTCCGCCCAGCCGGCGCCGCTCCCCGCCGAGGTCGCCGCGCTCTACGACGCCGTCTTCGAGCAGTTCGACGCCGACCACAGCGGCGCCGTCGACCGCGCCGAGTTCCGCGACGAGATGCGACGCATCATGCTCGCCGTCGCCGAGGGGCTCGGCTCGCAGCCGCTCCAGGTCGCCGTCGACGACGAGGGCGGAAGCTTCCTGCTCGAGGCCGCCGAGCACGAGGCTGCCTCGATCGCCGCCAAGCTCGACGCGGAGCGCAAGGCGGAGGCCGACGCTGCTGCCGCCGCCGCCGCCGCCGACGGCGCCAAGTGACGTGCCGCGGGGCGGTGACCTTGTGCTCTGCGCTTGCTGTACTGCTTTCTAGATGTTGGCGTGCTAGTACGTGTCAGTCCGTGCGCTGCTACACGTGTACGTGAACAGACAACCGGCCGGTGGCACTCTTGCTGGGAAATCAGTTCTACTTTACTTGTGAAGGGAATAAAACGGCTTCAAGTCTCGGATGTAACTTGGCAACTTGTCGACCGTTTACCGTGTCTCTAAAAACAACCTGTTAATTGCCATCTCTTCAGCTCATCTCCTTGTCTTACCCTCAAAAAAAAAAAGAAAAAGTTCATTTCCTTGTATTTGGATGCCTTAGTGAGTAGTTGTCTTGGACACAAAAAGATGGTGCTAGTTTTGTATCAGTAACAGACACTGCTAACAAGAACTCTGGGTCACCGTCTTAAATGGAACATGATATTTGAAATGCAACCATAGCAACGAATTCACATTTGACAGTCTGATGGTCCAGCGGTCTGATGGATACAAGAGCAGATTCTCCCAAACAAACCATGGTTACGGTTACATTACTTGGTACATCAAGAAACACAAGGATGTATCTGTATCCACAATACATCAACAAATGGAACTCCAGTGATTTAGTTGCAACAAATATAAACGAGTTGATCTGAGACAAGCTCTACTCCAATCCATATCAAACGGAAAGTAAATTATTATTATTAGATACTTCATAAGCCAAGGATGAATTGCCACGGGCACACGGGGAGCGCCAGTGATGGTACCACCACCGCAACCACCTGAGGCCGTTCACCTCACGACGGGGTACGGTGGCGGACACCATTGACAGCCATCTTTTCACTGCCGTTCTCTGCGCGGAAGCTCATGCTGGGGAGGAAATTAGTAGATGAGAAGCTGATGTGCTCTTGATGAGCCACCGTGCCACCACCGTTTGAAACACTTGAGACACCAGAGCTTGTTGAAGGCGAGTGAGATGCGCTGTTTTCAGGGCATAGATTTCTGCCGAAAGCCATCATCTTGCCCACCCCACCTGTTGGAGTCTGGAGTGAAGGCAGAGCCTTCTGCCGCGGCCGCTGCTCCTGGAGCTCCTTTTTGTTAAGGAAACGACCTCCTGGTCCACGAACTCGCTTCATTGCATGACGATGTCGAGATTCATGAAGATAAGGCTGGCAAGAGAAGAAAATTTTCATTCCCAGTGATATATATATATCCCAGGAAAATGTCCTAAATGGATAATAGATTGCTAAACAGAGTTGGCAAAGTATAATCAGGAGTGGAAGAAACAAATGTGGCATAACTAAGGTGAAATAAACAGTACACTAGAAACTAATATAATTAATATAAGTGCTTACTGTATCAAGCTTAATTTTCCATGACTGTAAAATGCTGGCTGATGCTTTCATAAATGAAGTACTATATTTAACCGAATAAAATAATTTCTGTGGCGTGGCAAAGGTCCTAGTCTGATGGTTACTACATTTATTTTGGACATACATGAATGCACGAACCATTTGAAATGGTACTAACTGCCAAGTGTCTGGCTACTAAAGTATATACTACATGGTAATGCTGGTGTTCATCAGGGAAGCTCAAGGGTACACACACACACACAACTGTAAGGAATGTGAATATGTCGAAAATTCTATTGGTTCTTTTAGCACCAAGGGAAAGTAGTGGAGTAGAGAAGACATTCTAAAGTGGTTGTTTACAAGGTAATAATGGATATTGAATTGTGCTAGAAAATCTTTGGGCATGATAGTTCCACATACACTATGAGCAGACTCAACAGGTTTCTTATGCTAAACGAAGGTACGAATCTATTAATTGCACTGGACTGACTCTGATTGATAACTATCTGAAATTCTGAATATGATCATGGAAAGTGTACTAACTAGTTTAATAAGTCAAGTGCATCCCAAAGTGTGCAAAACCATGAAGATAACAAGAGAAATTGTTTGGAGCAAACGTGAAATACTTTAGGCTTACCTTCCGACCTTTCACCAGTTTATTCTGAGCCTCCAATTTTGCACGCATTTGACGCCTCCTGAGGATAGCATGGTATTGCTTTGCATTGACAAATATGGGCTCTTCTGCTGCAGGTTCAATAGGCAATGGTACCCTGGAGTTTGCTGCACCATTAATTTGGGGATGAACCTGCATGATAACATATAAGATTCCACACAGAAAATTCAAATGTTTGTGTTTTGCTTATAAACTACAAGGAAAATGGCTTCATATTCTCATGGGTTATGTTATTAAATTGGCTAATACTTTTATCAAATCCCATTATTCTATTAACCAAGCTATCTTTTACAGTAAAACCTAAAATCCAACTTGTTTGGACACTTTCCATTTTTCATTTGAAACCCAAAAGCAGGACAGTGTTTGGGCAATAAAAATAGCAAAGCACAAGAGAAACAGGCAGATCATGTTTGCTATGCAAGTTTACTATGTTAATCAGTGTATACATTGATAGTACTGAACAACTATAAATCATAGAGAAAACTGACAATTGCATTTGAAGTGTATCCTGTCAAGACCCCGCAATAATATGGATCAGCGGTATAAGAAGCACAAGCCTGGAACACAGATGTGGGTAAGTGGAACATAACTTCCAAGAATAACAGAAGAACTGAAGAATTAAAGGTCAATTAGCTTACAAAAGGCTGGCTGTAGTCAAACTTTTGAGTGGGAAAAGAAGCTTCTGGGTTCCCAAAGGACGATACAGTCTTCACCATACCCTGGTCCCACTTTCCGTGACTATCATTGTTGTCTGAGGGGGAGAACAAACCTGTTATGCAATAATTGATGCAGTAGAGCTCCATGGACAGTCTTGCTATCCATTGGTAGCAATACAAGTTAATAAATGATTTTTCATAACTCAAATAATTGATTGCCTAGCTGATTTAGCACAGTTTTAAAAGAATGGCCAGGACCGAAACACAACTCCATGCTCGAGAAAAACTGACACACAACTCGTGATTGTAACTTACTCTTGAAGCTTACAGCTCAAATGCTACCGAAAATAATCATAATTTAAATCTAATCTTGTTTGAGGACAACTTTAATACTTTATGCGTACAATGCATACTACAGCAGCCATATTTGTAATAATCTGCAAACCTAGGGATCGCATCTCAAATATGTTCTTTGGGGGGGAAAAATCTCAAATTAGCTAGAAAAATAGGTTCGTAGAGATGTATAACGTGTAAGGAAATGCTTTACCAGATTGCGTTGGTGTGTGTTGTCCATTGAGGCTGCTGTCACTCACTGCGGATAAGTCTTGGCGAGACTGCTCAGATTTTTTTGATGAGGAGTCTTTATCGGAATTGCTACGAGTTAACTGCTTCATTGAATAACCATTCCCAGACAGGAAATCCTAATTCACAGAAGTGGAATATTATCCACTATTGTATGTCCTGTAACTCAGGATACAATACAGTACTGAACCAATTTTCTACTTACATAGTTGTGCATGGTATGGAATGGATCACCATCCATTTCTTGCAGAAGCATTTTGTTACCAGATGGCATCATTCAAGCTCCAGAAACATTTTGCTTCTTCCTGCTTTGAACAATAGAAAACATATGGAGAACAGATTGCTAACACAATATGACAATAATAGATCAGCTGAACTGACAGTAATACACACAACAATGCCAAAGTAACAGGTATGGAAGCTTGAGTTTGGTTATTCATTCTGGACCAACATGACCAGCATTAAATAGTACAAACACCAAAATACAGTAAGATTAACAATTGAAACAACAACAACAACATAGCCTTTTTTGTCCCAAGCAAGTTGGGGTAAGCTAGAGATGAAACCCATATAAAAAAAACAAAGATCACGAATCTTCAGGTACGTGGATGGCGAGTCTCCAAGCGCTCCTATCCAAAGCTACCTCTTTGGAGATATTCCACTCCTTAAGGTCTCTCTTAACCGACTCGTCCCAAGTCAGTTTAGGTCTACCTCTACCTCTCTTTACATTTTCGGCCTGCTTTAGAACCCCACTACGCACCGGCGTCTCAGGGGATCTCCGTTGGACATGTCCAAACCATCTCAATTGATGTTGGGTAAGTTTCTCCTCAATTGGTGCCACCCCGACTCTATCCCGAATAACTTCGTTCCGGACTCTATCCCTTCGTGTGTGCCCGCAAAACCACCGCAACATCCGCATCTCTACTACACTCAGTTGTTGGGCATGTCGTCTTTTTGTAGGCCAACATTCAGCACCGTATAACATCGCCGGACAAATCGCTGTCCTATAAAACTTACCTTTTAACTTTTGTGGCACCCTTCTGTCACATAGGACGTCAGAAGCTTGACGCCACTTCAACCAGGCAGCTGAGATTCTATATCTAACATCTTCATCAATGTCGCCATCCTTTTGAAGCATCGATCCTAAATACCGAAAAGTATCCTTCTGGGCCACCACTTGCAAATCGAGGCTAACATCTCCATCCTCATGCCTAGTCGCGCTGAAATCGCACATCATGTACTCGGTCTTGGTCCTACTGAGTCTGAACCCTTTCGACTCTAACATGCATCTCCACAACTCTAACTTCCTATTAACCCCTTCCCTACTCTCGTCGACCAACACCACATCATCAGCAAAGAGCATACACCAAGGGATATCATCTTGTATGTCCCTTGTGACCTCATCCATCACCAAGGCAAATAAATAAGGACTCAATACTGACCCCTGACCCCTTATGTAGGCCTATGTTAATAGGAAAGTCAGTGGTGTCACCATCACATGTCCGGACAAACGTCATCCTTATACATATCCTTGATGAGGGTACGTACTTAGTTGAAAATGACAGAAAAATAAATAAATGGAAGGAACATTTTGAGGCATCAACATGTCATTAGCAAATAGTTTTTAATCTGTAAACTTTGTAATAATTTAGTTTAATGGCAAATCTGAAAGCTAATCAAGAAGAAGAGTAACAGTGTATGCAACTGCAGGGTCCAGAGTAACAATGTATGCGACTGCAGGGTCCTCAAGTTTACCAAGAATTTGCTATTAGTGATATTTCAATATACTCAGTATGACAAGAATCTACCTATACTTCAACTGACAAACACTGTACTTCCTTCAGTCTACTTTCAGACTACCATTAGATTCGTTAGAATTATTTAATTCAGATTAATGTCTAATCTGTACTAGCTTCCCGACATAAGATTTTGTTTAATAGTCCATGTATTGGAGACCTATCATCAACCAGGGAATAGCAACAGAAATTCCACAGAAATCTGAGATAATACTCAAAGCAGAACATATTTGTCAAAAATAACATAAATCTATTACCTATCATGCTAAAGCAATTTCTATTCTATTCCTCCGTCCTTTCACTATACTTTATTTCATTTCCATTTGTCTGATAGCAACATAACGCAACTAAATCTGAAACATCACTGAAGACCAGTACAGCCCACCCAAATTTAGCTTAAAGTTCTCGCAAAAATAGCTTAAAAGAGCAATAAATCAGCGAAAGTGAAGGCGAGATTTCCATACATGCTCTAACACCCTGGAAGACTCCTGTTATTGGTTCGTTGCCGAACCAAGAAAGAGTGGACCGAAAGAACGTGCTCCCCAACAAATAATTCACAGATAATTGCCAAAGATCCAGCTGCGAGAACAAATGAGTAGATCGAAAGGGGAGCAAGAATAAGCAAGAACCAAATCGACACAAAACTGCAGAGCAATTCAACAAGAACAAGGCACCATAATCCCGGAAGCTTGACTGCTGGAGACCAACGCAATCCACTATAGGAAAGATTCACCGGCTAGAAACAGCAAATTCGAGGTGACAAAAGAGGAAGCAGAAGCGAAGTACCTCTCCGTCCTCGCGTCAATCGACTCCCCTTCTTTCTTTCTGCTCCCCTCCTGGAAAGATTAAATGGCGCTACTGCGGAAGCATGACGAGGCCCCTTTCCCCGCAGGCAAATATGCATTCCTTGTATATCTTGTCTGCTCGGTTCTTCTCTTTCTTTCCTGATTTTGGGGTTAAACAAATATGACCTGTCACACTCAACACTGTCGTACATCATCCACCAGAAAAATTGTTACGCGTACCCAGCATAGGAGCATTATATGGTGCGTGTTGCATAGATCATACCATAAGTTAACATTCGGCTCATTATGTTAGACTCGAGCTGCGATTTATTGTTTAGATCTAATAATATTGTAGTAAATATATAGGATTGCTACCACTATCATGGTTAAAAGAGTTATTGATTGTGTTTGTGTCACCTTCTTTTCTCATGAGAGAATATATATGTAGTATAACACATGGTTATGTGTTAATTCGAAAGGAGGTGGTTTGTTGTAAAGTTATTGCTCGACCATTTTAACCAATACAAACCTAGAACAAGTTGTACTGTATTAGTAGTTCAAATATATGTGAACTAAAGCAACAACTCACTTCTTTTCTTCTAATGAAATGTGAAATCATGTCAAAAAATTTGTTGATAAATGTTCCATTCAATTCTCGTG
Source organism: Panicum miliaceum (assembly GCA_032594955.1). NCBI lineage: Eukaryota > Viridiplantae > Streptophyta > Magnoliopsida > Poales > Poaceae > Panicum > Panicum miliaceum. The sequence continues at coordinate 42,907,763 of CM064059.1, forward strand.
AAAAATTTATTGTAACAGAATAGATTAACCATTTAAAATTAATTGAGCGCATATAGCTCTATTCATAATCAAATAGCGATAGTGCAATAAGCTTGTGAGAATTGGGTATGAACATGAACCTATGAATTCAAACCACTGTGTTGTGGTTTTTATGCTAAAGATATTTATCAAGGAACACTATTCCAACTTAGATAAGTTTAAATTGAAAAGACACATAATCTAAGACAATATAGAAGTAGTAATTGAAATTTTCTATACTACTTAGCAATAATATTCCCCTATTTTAGTATGCAAGTTAGAGACATGAGATTTTGACCACCACATATTTAATTAACCAAACTATTAAAATGACATATTTGGCTAAGAGAATAGGCTGCTATACATGAAAATTCTCGTTGAATACGAACCACATCTTCTCTATCACTTAAGCATCAATGTACCTAAGTCATAGTTAGGTAGGGAAGTGAGGTGCAGCTGAGGTTTCCTTCTCTTTATCGTTGGAGGGTAAAACTGGCATCAAATATATTATTATCCTTAATGCAAGTAATATATATTTTGGATCATTGGATCGATCCAAAAAGTTGATAAAATAAACTAGAATAGCATTCTGCGTAAATAAGAAATGAACTAGAGTGGTATGCCATCATACTTAATTAGCTGATAAAAAATACTATTAGGTACCCATTTGCATCTTTATCATTAAGCAAAGGCACAAATATGGGCAGGTCGGAGGTCATTATCGAAAGCGACACCAACAAAATTTGTTAAGGCACCACACGTAATGGAGGGACGATAGCTCGTAGACCAATGCTGTGGGTGCCATGGATGGGTCCCAATTATAACAAAGAAGGCACTTATCTAACGCATGGAAAGAAATCCCTAAAAAACGCATGAAAAAATGTTAAAAGGAAACCTAATGAAGTTTATACTTTATAGTAGTTAAATTGGTATAGAAAGCACGTGAATTTATTAGAAAGAGATGTTGCATAAAATAGCCGGAAATGCAGAAATATGGGAATTAAATGCTAATTTTATTTTTTTTTCCAAAAGAAAAAATTGAAGCGTTAGTTGGAGTATGAGAGAGAGAGAGAGAGCAAGGGTCAGAGTGGAGTTACCATCTGCTATTATTATTCAAATGCTCTGGATATTTTTATTCGCAAGTAAGGTATGTTATTTAATCTTTTTTTCTTAAAAGAAATTATTCCTGGAAAGGGAGAACTCAAAATTTCTTGTACCTTTTGGTATCTCGTGGATCTGGAGTCAAAAGTATACTTCAGCTCGCAGGTTGGTTATGTGTCAAGGTTAAGTATACTCATGTTAACATAAATATTGCTTTATAGAAGAAATGCACCTCTGAAGCTTGTGCATGCCCTGCATCAAGAGATTGTGACAGTATGAGATCTGATGGTCTCTCTTCGTTTGTCCTGTAGTATGAGATCTCCGATCAGCGATCTATCTCGGCAACCTCAAAAGGTGGACGGCAATGAGAAAAAAGATGCAGAGGCGCCAACATGTACCCTCCTCTTCTCTGGCAACCTTGTTTAATTAACAAGATGGATAAGATCAAACGCCTTTGTTGCATGTGAAAAGCTATTGTTTTTTTTTTCAAAAGTCTTGAGAATGGTATCTTGTCACATGCTTTTTTAACTGTCGAACTTCAGTAGTTCTATCCACTCATTTATATATGTTCTCTCTCAAATTATTCCAGCTCGACATGATTCCCTACGTCCTAATCGTCCTCAAACTTTAACTGTTTTATCCACTCATATGCGAAGAAATCGTTGCATTGGCAAGCCGCTATGTTGTGACCACTGTGGTAGTTGATCGCAACGTATCCACTTCATCGTCTTGCGAAAGCTTTCAGAGAATCTTGAAGATTAAAACTTGCTGCTTCTTCTTCTTTTATTGAAAACATTGTAACGGTGAATTGTTTGGAATATAAGTTTGCTTTCAATCTTTTCAAACTTGGTTACAGCTGAAGTACTGTTTTTTTTCAAAAAACAATATTCTTCAATGCTTGTGAAACTTGATCAAGGCTCAAGATTTCCGATCTTACAGTTAAAATGCTTTTGAAACTTGACTTTTTCAGTTTGATGCAGCGTTCATATTTTCTTTAAAAGAAAGAACAAAACAACCAACACATTATTTGATCACTTCTTCAAATATAAGTTCCAGTTTCAGTAAATTACACCCTCCATTTACAAAAATGTATGGCATTTTAGACATTGACATGGTCTTTAATATGTACTTTTGACTATAATTTTTTAAATGAACACAACAATAGACAAAATTATAAGTTACTATATTATGAAACCACTTTTCGCAACGAAATCCACTGATCTTATTTATATTATTATATATGATCAATCCAAACAGTATAACTAAAATCAATTGATAATGTTAGTCCGAAGTTTAACTGTACACATTCAAAGACGACATACATTTACAAATGGATGTAACAGCTGATTAAGACCACATATTTTTTATAATAATATTTCTTTTCAATTGTTGGGTACAAATAACATATATTGACAATGTGGATCCTTTAGTCCTTCTGTATGGTGGATGGACTCGGTTAATGATAACGTTTGAAAAGTTCTTTAGCTACTCTGACCAAAAATAGATGCGTTTATTTTCGGAAGTTGGTTTTGGTTTTAGACACATATGCTCATAATGCATTCAAACCCGTATGAACACCTATTCAGTCTATTAGTGCGCATTTGCTCGCAGTCTTGCGAATGTATTTCGCTCAGTGGCTGTGAATCTTCTACCAACCAGCGAGCACCAGCATTATGAATCACTTTGACTGCTCAATGTAATTTGACCGGAACCGATTGCAGAGTAGATCATCTTCATGATAAGGTTAGTATATTAATGTAGCAGTATAATGTCACTGTGCTAGGTTATTTTATCTGGTTCAGTTATAACTTATACGACTCGTTTCTTCTTTACCTTCTGTCAACTACCAGTACAAGCAACCAAGGACAAAGTCAAACTTTTGAAATAAGAAACTGAACTATTAAGTGTTCCGGCTTCCGGGAGAAGCTAGAGACATTTTTTGAATCAACAAGGCACTCTAAAAGATGGTTTCCCCTTTTATAATTAAACCAAAAAAACTGGCATTCATCAGGTTATCCAGCATATTACAGCATTCAATTCAGGTTTCTCTGGATATAGAACCAAAATTTCAATAGTCGCACCAGGGAAGATGTCAAAATCTTCAAAAGGATTGTGGCGCCCACCCGAGATGGCCAAGCTGGTTCTGCTGAAATGCTCCAACTTGACTACCAGGCACCATGACGGCCATGTCAAGGCCCAGATTTCCTGCCAATGGCGGCGCTCCAGGCTGATGTACCATGGCCTGTCGGTTCTGCACCATGGTCATCGATGTTGGGTGCAGTGCGTGCGGAAAGCCCGGGTACTGCATGTGAGCAGGATGGGGAGGAGCTGGACTGAAAGAAGGGTGACCATTGTGTGGTGGCAAGTATGCTGAATGGGGGGACACTGGTTGTCCTACCATATTGTAGAACGGTGCAGATGGCATATTGGGAATCTCTCTCTGACCCTGAACCCATAGATCTGCTGTTTCAGCCTGACAAGCATGGGAAATAAAAATGTTAAGAGTAATGCTTAAACAATATAGCAGAAAGAAAAAGCCTTAAGAAATAGTTAATGGTCAAGAAAAGATTCCTCGCTACCTGTGGATTGGGTGCATAGATACTGTTGTCCTTATATTTATTCATATTGGCATCCTCAATAGCACCTGTGCTGCCAATTACACTGTTACTGACAGGGTAACCATTATGATTTGCATAGCCACCATATCCAGCAGGGGTTCCTTGAAAAACTTGCTTATATTGATGGGGTGATCCGTGCTTCATGCCATTCGCTGCTAGTTGTGAGGCTCCATTTGGCATCACCAGATAGCTATTGGCGTGTGGCAACTGAGGATATGCAGGAATGTTTGAATAGTTCGGTACAACCATTGGAGACCCATACTGTGCTGAGTAAACATGGCGATATGGCAAGAAGTTTGGATACTGTGGTACTTGGAACTGTTCAGGGTACATCTGGGGCACTGGATGTTGAGCTGCACCAGATGCAGGTAATTGATAGGCATTTGCTGGATGTAAGCCCATGGCCTGTCAACAGAATCTCACATAAGCCTGGGACTATGGATAAGCACTAACACACAAAAAACAAACAAGCAAACAAACAAACTAGATATTATCACAATAGTTGCATGAGCATGTTAGGAGCCAACAGTCATGATGAATCCAACCTCTAAAAAGACATACTGGCCTAGACTGCAAAAGTTCTAGGCAGGTTTTCAAATAACTGCTCATAACTAAATGACATAGCATGCAGCAAACTGTTCATAAGTAGGTGCCATATACAATGCAAAATTCACTAATCACCAGCAATTGTAAGCCTACAAGGAAGATTCTCAATAGGTGGCTGTATAAAAGGAAAAGAGAAATGGTATCGAATACAAAAAAAACAAGTCGAGATATATATCTTCCAGGCTTGAAACATTTGCAAACAAATGGTTCTGACAAATTTCCGTCTCTAAATATAAATCAAGAGCAGTGTATGACAGACACCAAATGTATCAACAGACAATACTGTGCTGATGTTACCTCAGATGGATAAGCTGTACTTTGGGCTGTTTGACCGTCAACAATTTTTGTGATAAGTGGCATGACAAATCTAGAATCTGGCTCGTATGCCTGGTACATCATGAAGCGGAAGGGTGGAAGAGTCAGTTTAACATCAAAACTCAAAGGAATAGTACGGAGAAAGTAAAATGGAACATTGTCATCCATTTTAAAGTGAGTCACCTTAAAGTTCTGTATAGCTGGATTGTCCTGATGTTGGAGTTGAGGCTGAGAATGTGTGACCTTGCTTGAAATCATCTCATTTGTCCCATACTCGCCAACAACCCCATGACTGGGACCCTCCACACTCTCATGCAGTGACTGCTGACGCTCAGAAACTGAAACAACAGACTCTGGCTGTTGAAGTGGGCTACAAGAACCAACATGATCCGTCTTGTCATCATGAGCCACATCAGTTGATATGATGGAATTCAATGCTGTCAGACTGCTGCCGACACATAAACACAAGTCCAAATCAATTTATTAATGTAATTAGTTTTAAAAGCAAAAGTAGAAACTTAAGATAGAATCGCCCAATGGAAATGCTGGAGCTGCTATAGTCACCAGCTTGATCATGCAAAGGGAGCAAAAGATCCAAAAAACTAGTTATAGATGCTGCAGAATCACCTTGAAGGAGAATGATCATTTAAGTCTTCTTTAGTCACAACAGTATGGGAGGCGGTTACAGAAGCCTTCGGATCAATTTCAGATTCGAAAGTACCGAAGATGAGATGAGTTCTTTCTGAGTCTGGTACCCTGATGTGCTCAGGTATGATAACATGTTCATCTTGGGATACATTAGCTTGTGAGAGCTTCTTAGACAAACCAGCCACTTCTGCCTGGCTAGCATCAACAGCGGGAGTCATAACACTAACTTCATGATTGACACAGCGGGGGCTTACTGACTTGGGCTTCCACTCCAGATGTGGGCTAACTGCAAACAAGTGAGAAGTACTTCTATATTTCAATATGCTAGACAAAAGGGCTACCAAAGATGAAAAAGGGCACAGCCTTTTCTGTCAGGAAAAGAGTTAACACAATTTTTTATTTGAAAGCTGGTCAAATGCCGAGAAAAAAAAACACTATATAACCTTTTCAGACATTGATGCATGGTAATCAGTTTCCAATCAACTCAGAATGATGCGGTACAAATGTACATAAAGATAAGCTAGTACTAATGTACACAAAGAGAAGCTACGGGCCTAATACGATGAGGACCTCTACCCAAACATGCACTTGTAAACTATGTTTTACTTGGTTAATGCTTTTCATAAAATAAAAAAACACTATCTTCACTATTGCAGTATAAAACTTGCATGTCCGTGCATAATGTCTTAGAGAAAATATGTGTAACAAGAGGTGGAAACACTAATCATAAAAAGCTACTTATTTGTCAATAGTTCTAACCAATCAAATTCCCATGGAAGTGCTAACCTTTTGTATGACTAACATGGTGGGATGCCCTACCGCTCAGCAGTACAGGCAAATAAGAACGACCGTTTCTCAAAGAGGCAGTAGGGAGTCCAGATTGCTGTTCATTCAGAGGGTTATCTTTTGGTGCCGATGTCACTCTGGCTAAGCTGTTAGAAGTAGATGTGTTTGTTGCTGCACTATCAGAAGGCCATTGCCTAGCACCAACTACTCCAACTTCACGCTTTATGGCTCCAAAAGTTCCAGCTGATTTCAAACCAGGAGAGGGTACATGGATTGGATCTGATGAAGAACAGCAAAGTTCTCTGCCAAAATTAGTATTCCCAGATGAAACAGTTGCCACTCTGTTCTGGTTTTCCTTCCCCAAAACTGCGTTAGAACCAACCAGTGTTGCTTGCATCCCTTCAGATTGTTCCAACTTTCGGACACTAGAAGGCTTGACTTCCTTATCATGGGATTGAGCAGCACTTTTGATACCATTATCAGCTTGAGCTGCTTCATGTCCATTAACATTGGGAGTAACCAAACGGTGTTGTGCAGGTAGCTTTAAAGTTGAGCTTCAGGAACAGGACAATGACATATATGAACAGATGTGATACTGGTGAAAATGATGCAGCAAATTTCAGTGTAGATAAAAGAAATAAAGCAGCTACAGATCATAAAGCAGAGAAGCCAAAATACTACTTAACATTTATCTGAACTACAATAACGGCAAACATAAATATGGTGATAGAACTACTAAAACATGAGTAAGGACGTAAGCAATTGGTGTGTATGTGGTGGTGGTGGTGTGTGGGTGGTGGGGTGGGTGGGTGGGTGTGGTGTGGTGTGGTGGTGTGGGGGGGCGGGAGATCACATGTCAGCCGTGTGAAAAAACACAAATCAGTAAAATAACATAATGATGAAGGAAAACAGTGCATAAGGGAAGTCCACCTACAGCTATATTAACAGTTTCTGTTATGTTACTGCAACTGCAAGTTCCAATTATCTGATTATCTTCAGATGATACAATATTTCCTAATTGTGTGTACCACTCCAGTTCTATTTTAATAAAAAGGAGAATACAAAGGGTTTAGTTGGCATACTCTACCTTTTATCTCCAACATTTGGAACACTATGTTCATTGCTATAATTCCTGTTGTGAGATGCTTCTGGCAAAGTCTCACCAGCCTCTTTCTGTTTACTTCTGTTGTCTTTGACAACACGAAATTCCTGTGTAAATCCTGAAAATATCAGATGTACAAAAGGTTAGGATGAATATCTTTACTCTGAAAAGCTGGATAACAAATAATAATCATGATAATTTATATTTCATTGGCTTTAGACACAGCAGGTAGGCACGACCTACTTTACAAGAACAACATAATACCATATTGGCTTCGAGAGTAGCCTCCTCTGTTAATGTTTCTATTGAAAACTCTTCCAGGTATTGCCCATTCTGTTTGCCTTTCTTTTTGCATTCTGAAAGCATTGTTCTGCAATGGCAGAACACAGAAAGCATGAGAACATATATTGTGTCTACAAATAGTAGCTACAACATGATATTTCAATTAAAGACTCCTGAATATGCAACAACAATAATAAAACAGCAGGAATTGGAATAACAATATACTTATTGGCAAATTCCATCAACCAAGCAATCAAATGCATTGCATCAGTGATAAAACAAAAGTATGCAGCGAAACAGACTTCACAAGAACACATACTTTCGTGTTTGTTAATTTACACTATATGATCTTTGAGAAACAGCGTCCAGCATTAGGAAATTCATGGAGCGCTTACAATTTTATTACAGAAATGGAGAAATAAAACAGCAGCATTTGGCCAAAACAAGTAAAACTATATGTGAACGCTGCAAAGGAGAACAAGTCTGGGCAAGGAAGTAAAAAACATAATCATTCAGGTCTCATCAAGTGTGCAAATAATAAATTGATTAAGAAATAAACCATACCGCTTTATTGCTGTCATGTCGTTTTGCACCGTTGCCAAAAGAATCTGTACAGGGCATAAACCCGTAGTTAGTACTTGCAGCATTCCAGAAATCGTATAGGCTCATAGTTTTCATATGGACAAAAAAAACCTGAAGGTCAAGGCTCAGCTAATGCACAGAATTAATATCTAGCCTAGCGTTCACCAACAGCACCAAGCACTCATCTATTCAATTCACCTTAACTTCACACCTCCAGTGGTCCGCGTAACACAGGGCGCGAACACGGAGGTGCAGTTTGTGCACTAAGATTATTGCAAAATAAAGTGTTAATGGTAGTAATTGCTACGTTAGGTTAGTAAACACCTTAATGCGTACACTCACACGCGAACAGGGTCGGGGCGGGTGAACACCACCGAGATCAATCTCACACTAGGAACAGGGAGAACCGGATCGAAGTAACAGAACGGGCGATAAGGGCCTCCACGCTCATGGTAGGGGAGAGCAAATAAGAGCGCCCAGTCCGAAGAAGGTCAGGGCTCACCACTAATCCCGGAGTGACCTCCTCTCGACGCCATGACAGGAGACGAGAGGAGGAAGACGGCGGCGGCGGAGACGGGAGAGGGGCAAGCTCGAGCCGGCGTGGGTGGTCCGGTGGGAGGCAGCGCGGGTGCTGGGGGCAGATGGGGCGGGGCGAGGAGGGTTCGGCGGCGCGGGGCGAGGAGGGTTTCCGGTTTCCCCTTGGATGACGATGGCGATGGTGGTGTGCGAGGTCAAGAATTTTGAGGGAAAGACGAGAGGAGGTGCTATTGGCCGACAGTATGCTTGTTGGGCCGTCAACCCAAATGTCTCTGCGAGATTCTTTTTCTACGAAAAAGTCTTTTTATCTTCACGAACGAACCAAATCCGGATTTTCTCGCTAGATAATAAAACTGTCCTACAAAAGTCCTCAAACTCACGAAACCGGATATGTCATACGTGACCTAGTTTCTCTCGGTGGGTTTTCTCTTTTTTATATTTATTTTGGCTGAATCTTTAAAAAATCATATTAAATCATAAAAAATCATAAATAAAAAATCTAATTTTGTTGGACTCAATAGATTTATGCAGTGAACATATAATATAATATAATTTAGTAAAAAGTTTTATTGTACTTTTAGATATATATTTTCTGTAATTAATTCATAGATACAGTTTCCATGGTCCATAATTGCTCGAGCATACATGATCCAATGAGCATGAATTTTTTACTATATCTCAAGCATATAATGATTATCCCACCATAAAAATTTTAATATAATTAGACCATGGAAACTGTATCTATGAATTAATTACAGAAAATATATATCTAAAAGTAAAAATAATTATAAAATTATATCATATTATATGTTCACTACATAGATCTACTCATGTGAAGTCCAACAAAATTAAATTTTCCATTTTATGACTTCTTTATTTACTGTGATTTTTCAAAGATTTAGCCAAAATAAATATAAAAGAGAAAGAGAAAAAGAGAAACCAGTCAGGGAGGTTATGTGTCTTGTATCGTGAGTACGAAGAGTCCAGATGGATAATTTTATTATCTATGAAAAAAACGCGAATTCGTCCCAAAGTTCTGACGGTAAAAAAAACTTTTTCCTTTTCTACCGCTTTTTCTGCCGCGCCCAAATATAGAGAGATGCCCACGAATAAATTAACAGGCCTGGGCCCAAACATGTATGGATTAACTCGGTCCAGTTTGGGTTTTTGGGGTCTGGTCAGCTCACCTGCTCTCGTTCTGGAAGCTCTGGCCACCTACCTGCCCAGTACCCACCTCCCATACGTAGTTCTAATAAAACTGCTAGCTTTAAAGAGCATGGTGTCACATCTAAGATTTTCTCTAACAATACATGTCAGCTAGTTCTAACATACCACCTCATATTTTTGTCCAGTATGTAGTCATTGGGCTGTCATTATAACAGCGTCCCTCCATTATAGGACTGTGACAGGGTGAGTCTATATATCGCTCCAGGTGATAATTACCGGAATCATCACCTAAGGACATATTAGATGGGCCGTCGTCAGGCCAACTGCGGGACTGTTTCAGACTTTAGCTAAAGAGAAAAGATTATGTGCATGCAAAGAAGACAGCTATAACATCCCGGATTTTTCCGGAATGTTATAAATGTGCAAAATTTTGAATTTTCAAAATCCTTTCGTGTATGTGCTTCAACTAGTTCCAAATATAAGCATAAGTTCTCTTTATCTCGAAATCTTAGTAATTTAACTCAACATTTTTAGTAAGGACCATTAAAATATTAGTGTGTAATAATTTGGAGTCATTTGGATTTAATTGCAATTTACCTTGTTTGAAATTGTTGATTGGATCTTACTTGAATTGCTTCCAATTTGTGTGATTCTATGGAGTGGAATTCGAATTTGAATGGCCATTCAAATTCAATTTCAAGAGTTAAACTCAAACCTTCAACCCAGGTGGCCAACACGGCCCAACAGAAGCAGCCCAACCCGCGCCATCTTCTCTCTCCCTACCAGCACACCCAGCCCGGCGGCATTTCTCTTTTCCCCGCCAGCCCAACCGCATGGCCCACGTTGTTCCACTCCGCCTACGTCGCGGCCCAGCCCAGCTCACTGCCCCGCTGCCCACACGCCACGCGACCCTTCACCTTCCCCGCACCACCGTTGCCGCCCCGATCCCACGCGTCAGACGCGCCTCCCTTTTCCCCCTTTCTTCCTCCTCGCTGCTTTACCGCCGACGACCGTCGTCCGCGCGCCCGCATTTCTGCCCCGCTCGCGTCACCCGCCCCGCCCCGCGCGCACCGCCCTCGCTCCGCGACCGAGGAGCGCAAACGCCTGCGCGCCCCTTTCCACCTCGCCTTGACCGCCCGCGCGCCCCTAGGAACCCTAACCCGCTCCCACAGCCGCCAGATGCGTGCCGCCTGGCCGTGGCACGGAAGCCAAGCACCGTGTTGGCGCTAAAAATCGGCCGGATAGGAATCGGCCGATGGGTCTTCAGCGTCGGACACACGACCCGGGAGAATCTGCTTAGCTCCTGTTCGGGTTATCGCCCTGGTGCGGTTCGCGCGGCGTGCCAGTCAATCTGACCTGTTGATTGACAAGGAAATAGAGTATTAAATTCCAGGCGCGTCGATCGGCTGGATTTCCGATCTGTCCTGAGGAGCGCGTCGGCGGGAAATCGGCCGATTTGCTGTAGAGATGATCGGCTATGAGTCAGCCGATGATCGTATGGTAATTGTAAAAACTGCTGGAGCAATCTAAACAATTACTATAGAGGCAACACTTGAAACAGATCTAATCGGCTATATGGCGATGAATCGAAGGAGAACGATGACGAAGCCGATTACCCTGATTTCAAGCTGGATAACTGGTGATAATACTAGAATAACAGGTGGAACTTGCAATTCTAGTAAATATCGATAACTTGCGAATAAATCCAAACGAAACCACAGCGATGCGCCCGTAGTTAAAGCTCGGATATTACTCGATAAGCGGAACCTACCAATTGGCCGGAGATCAGGTTGATGCAGCCCTGCCAATCCGTACGAACTCGTGAAAGAAGAAAATATTGGCGAAGTCGCCGACTTGAAAGGTAAAGTACTGGTAAAAAGTAGAAGTATTTTGTTGATTGATGTTGGTTGTTTTTGCAAAACCCTAGCGACTCCTATTTATACCCTGAAACTAGGACTCCTGGTCGATTACGACTTGTTACAACCTTATTTAAAACAGAAAAACTACTATATCTATAATAACTTTAAAAAGGAAACGGACTCCCGCAGAATCTTCCGCCGCCGTTTCCTAATCCAATCAGGACCCCTTCAATTGCTTTCCGGCCGACTTAGCATGTCGTGTTGACCAACTTCTGACTAGGATCTTCTGGAATAATCCTATCCTGTTGGCATAGGCTGCGCCACCAATCGGCCGATTTTCAACTGTTACTCCGATCGGCCGATTCCTTACTGTAGCTTTCAGATCCGCTTCATCGGCCAACCTTCTCCTCCTGACGCCGATTCAATACGTGTCAAAATCTGGCGTCAACACACCGCCGCCGTCTGGGCCGCCGCAAGCCCTAGCGCCGCACCGATAAGAACCCCGGCCGCCGCCTCCCCAAAACCCTAGAGCCGCCTGGGGTTTTCCCCACATCCAACCACCGCCGCCACTTCACTCGGGCAAGGGAGGGAGAAGGAGAAGGAGGAGGAGAAGCCGAGGAGGAGGAGCTCGAGGAGGAGGCCGTCGTCGCCACCGTCCGGGGGAGCTTCACCGAGCCTACGCCTGTACATCCACGCCGCCGTAGTCGCGCGTCCTGCACGGCCCCGACTCGCCTGCGTCGACCCGCCACCGCACCGAGATCCTCGCCTGCGAGCCCAGCTGGTGAGCACCGCCGCCTCTCCCGTCCATCCCCTGCTGGCGGCGTGTTGCCTTGCACCGCCGATGAGCCGTCCTTAGCTAGCCTAGGACCACCTGTCCCGTTTCCTTGCAGGAGCCTTGTCGTTGCCCTCGTCCACCCTTGCAGCCTCGGCGTCGCTGCGGCCCGGCTTGCCGGAGCACCGCACGCGTCACGGCCGTGCCGCGGCCCTGGATTCCAGCTGCTCGCACGCACGCGCCCGCGTCTTGCATTGGCCAACCACCCGAGCCATGGCCATTGCTCCGCCACCTCACCGTCGACACCCCGCCTCGCCGGTTTTGGCACGACGCCGCGGGTCTGGAGCACCAGAAACCGCGCGCGCGCGTGCGCTGCCCTGTCCCGGCCGAAAGGCCTTATCTTTCACCGAGCCAAGCTTAACCCCGCCCTTGCCGCCGCCGTCACCTTGCCTCACGCCGCTGTGCCGCGTTGCGCGCCACGGGACGCCGGGAGCCCGCGCATGCTCAGGACCGCCGCCAGATCTAGCCGTGCGCGCCTCTCGCCTTGCCTGCCCCGCCGTCGTCCTGCCGGCGCCGCGCCTCGACCACGCCTTGGCCTTGCCGTGCGCGGTGACCACGCACCGACGCCACGACGTCGTGTTCGCGTCGCGGCCAGGCCAGTGCGGCCTTTCGTTGAACGCCCTGGGCGCACACCGCACACACACATCGGCCCACACGCACACGGAACCGCACGGGCCCGAGCCACACCGAATTTGGCCGCCACACCAGATCCGATGGGAGACCGACAAGAGGGCCCCACCTGTCGGGGGGAGCATGGGGCGCTGCCCCCTTGGGCCCGCTCTGTCACGGATAGAGAGGGGGGGAAGAGAATGGACCGTGGGCCGGCCTGCTGAGTCGAGCCGGCCTGCCACGCCTAGTCAGCCCGTGTGCACGAGCCGGCCTGCTGAGCTGCAGGCCGAGCTGACCCGTTTGAGCGAAGCCAGGCCGAGTTGGGCCTTGAGCCGGCCCAACTGCTTCCGGCCCCGAAACTAGAGCCGAGTCCCTTTTCTTTTTCTTTACCAGCCTAACCGAGGGCCCCACCCATCAGCCTCAGGGTGAGGTTGACCGGGGGGTCCCACTGACCCGCTGACCCCGTTGATCGTTGATCGGTTAACGCTGACGTCAGCAGGGCCCACTGCTGACATCATGCGGACGTCAGCATGCCACGTGGCACGCTCTGGTGCTGCCACGGGTCACTGCTATGTGTTTTTCTTTTCTAAAATTCTTTTATTAATTTCAGAAATAGGGTCAGCAGGTACTGACCCTCTGCTGACATCATGCGGACGTCAGCATGCCACGTGGCACGCTCTGGTGCTGCCACGGGTCACTGCTATGTGTTTTTCTTTTCCAAAATTCTTTTATTAATTTCAGAAATAGGTTCTTCTTTGAAAATTCATAATAAATCAACCGGATCTCCGAAAATTATGAAACCAATTCCATAATTCTTCTAAAGTCAAGAACTACCCGTTAGAGTAGGTTTTGTGGTGGTTTGGGTCTTATTTGGTGATTTTTGTGCACTTTTGCATTTTGGTCCTCGCTCTTACTCGTATACGAATAGGACCCGACTACGAGGAGTTGTCCGACGGCCAGGACCACCCGGAGGCTCAGGAGGACTTCGAAGAACCGCCAGGTTCACGCCCATCCACGATCTGAATACCTATTAGGCATTACTTGCTAGATGAATAGGTATTACTTGCTAGATAGGCTACCACTACATGATGTATTACTATGAGATGAGCCTACATAGCCTATTTATTTACTTGTACTCTTGCAATCCTATCACACTTGAATATTATATGAAATGCCTTGCTATGCTTTGCATGTGTATGTGTGGGAATCGATGAATAGTCTTGGCGTGAGTGGAGATACACTTTCCAGGAGTTGGTGAATAGGACTTTTAGCCGGGAGCGGGCGAACTTAACTCGATTGTGGATCGAGGGCTTGGTGTGTGTATCTTGGCACACTCTACGGAGTACCTATGGCGGGTACAACTTGTTGTTTACTTGGTTGAGGTGTTGGGGCGCCCGTAAAGGGTGCAGTTGCGGACCATTACGGTGGAGAAGCATAAGACGAAGATGCCCGCTTCGGCAATTGAGGACCAGGTGAGAGTAACTATGATTAGTGGGACTATGTTAAGTGTGCAGACCACTTACCCATTATGAGGGTGGGCCCGGTCCGGGGCTAGCAAGTGCGGTACCAAGCCGGTAGGAGGATCGAGTATCGGTGCAGGGAAGGAGGTGCTAACCTCACGTTCCCCGAGACGCAAAGGAGGCTTTACAGTCCCGGGGCGACCTCTTGCGGGAGGATGCACCCAAGATCCGGGAAAGTCGGATGGTGTCGTGGCTCCTAGTCCTGTTTCGGCAGACCGGTGTTTTGTCGCTCAGTCGGCTGATCCCCGGCTGGCGTCGATTCGAGTGGGTCCAGGTGTACAACCCCTGCAGGATGAAAACTATACGTATAGCCGCGTCCTCGGTCAGAGACAACCCTACTCTTTTTTTGCCCATATTAGTTAGTGTTACTCATGATTTCTACCTCCCTCTAGAGATGACTTCCTGCCAGGGGTAGTTGAGATGCGAGGAGAGGGAGTCCTCGCATTGACTTGGTGGTTTTGGAAGGTGTGCGTGGACCGGGAGTCCGGAATGCCGGAATGCCCGAGTTTGGAGTTTTGGAAGAAGTTATATACTTATATATGTTGTTGCGCATGCATAGGAAACACCAGCTTAATCCCTTGAACTTTGTTATACCTTTAGTATATTTCACTTTAAAGCTTGCGTTTGGATGGTGACGTGAACTTATCCCATACCTTGGGGATAGCCTGGTACGATGCAGGATCCGATCCGGAGTTTGACCCCAACGACGACGGTTGGTACGATTGAAGCCCGTGCTACGCTCGAGTTGCCTGTGGAGGAGGTTCCAGAAGATGAAAGACGGCCAGAAGCCTAGCTACCGCTTTCCGTTTTCTGCTTGTTCGCTCTAGCCGAGAGGTTTGTAATGAATTACGTACTACAAATCCTATGGATTTATGTAATAATTAAATCCGTGATTGACCTTATGCGAAGTATGACTATGATATTATGATTGGAATGAGTTCTGTATGTGATAGCGCTTGATCCAGGGACTATCACAATGATACAGGGAGTCGGATTTTCAATTTGGGAATCCGGTTCGTTTCAACAGCTGTGATGACATCACCCACATGCATGCAAATTCTAAATTAAAAAAGCTATAAATATTAAATCGAGCATCCAAATTAAATTTAGATTGCACCATTATCTTTCTTATGATAAGATCTTCAAAATAAGACCACACTTATCTATGTTTACACAATATTTTTTAAAAATATTTTCTTTAAACTAAATAATTAATTTCGGATCCGGAACACATATTTTAACAACACGAACAAATAATTATTTTTACGAACAAATAATTAAACATAACGAACAAATAATATTTTACATTGAACAAAATGTTAAACATCGCGAACATTTGATTGTATAGACTGAATAATAGAACAAATGAATCAACGTGGCCGAACAATTTAATCTACAAAGCGAACAAATAAATTATACACCTAGAACAATTATATTATAAATAAAATAAAATATTACTATCTATTAAAAATAAATGGATAAATTGAAAAAAAAGAGTAACAGAAGAATATAAAAATATAAAAAGGATAGGAACATAAAAAATTGGTAAAAAGAGTGGAATAAAAAATATAGAATACAAGAAAAATATTAAATAAGAAATAATAGGAAAATCATAGTAGAAAAATATATCAATTATTAGTACATTTAAAACAAAGAAAGAAAATAGAGAATAAAATAAGAATAAATGAGAAGAAAAGGAAGACAAATTATATACTAGTGAAGAAACATTTGCCGGAGCATTAGAAACAGGAAGAAAAAGAAAATAGGAAGAAAATTAATAAATAATAAAATAAAGAGAAGATAAGCTACAACGCCTTGCATGCTTACGGAAGAAAATACTAATAAAATAGAAAATTGCGAAGAAAATAAATTACAGTCCGATCAAAATGATACCTCCAACGAAATTAGAAAGTAGATAGAAATAAAAATTAAAATATAACGTAAAGAATTAAAAAAAGCAAAATATAAGAAAAAGGAATGAAAAGAAAGCTAAAGAATAAATGAAAAGGAAAGAAAGAATCTTGGGTCATGGCTAAAAAAAATTAGTAGAAAATATAAAAAAATAGAAAATAAAGGTAAATAGGAGAAGAAAGAGAAATAATAAAAGAAACATCGTGTCAGAATTAGCACTGGTCAACAGATTGGGTTAGAGTAGACCTAATATATGTGGAGTTTGGATACAGAAATTCAGTAGTTTAGATTAATAATAGACATGATCTAGCAGCAGCAGCCTGCTTTGGCTTCCACCATATCGCTGACCTGTGAACAGCCCGTGTAGTAAATTGACGGTGCCTTGACGGTGCCTTCAGATGATGGCTTGATGATTTGTAGCGCGTGTGACATATAGTCACGGCGCTGTGACAGCCCACCTCCTAGTAGCATCACTCCCACTCTAAACTAAACACTTTATCAATCTTTTCACTGTAAATATTTTATATGTCATCATCAATAGTTTGATACTATTGTTAGCGTGAAAGATATTATTTTAAACACCCCATTTTTTAAAAAATCTCATGCACCTGCTCCACTAACGCTGCTGGCCTGGCTCAGCAAACGGACCTGATGGAGGAAAGGTGAGGGCGCAATTGGTCATGGGCAGAGGAGAAAAGTGATTGGGCTAAGTAAGTGCAAGGGAGGCATCAGGCACGCAATGGTCCGGCAACGTTGAGTGAGCGTACTGGAAGGAGCGGGTCCGAACCCGATGGCGAGTAGGCGAGTGAGGATGAAGGCAGGTTGATGGGAGATGGGGACAAAAACCATAGTTAAAAGACGCATCGGGAGGTTGAAGATAAATTGGTAGAAATCCTATCATCATCGCACATCTCTCCTGCAGTCGCCTTAGAGGGCACGTACAATAGTTTAGACAGTTGTTGTCACGTAGACAGCTAAATAGATAGCTTTTATAATGGGTTATCTATTTAGCTGTGTGATATTTAATACGTATTTTAATTGGTGTTATTTTACATGGGAGCATGGACCAGAGCAGTAGATGAGATAGTAAATAGCAACACACTCTTTCCTTATTTAATAATGGCCACGTCAGCTCATTTTACTTACGTGAACTCATATAGACGGTTGTTATCTAATTGTTGTACGTGCCTTTAAAAAGTAAGACATATAAAGATTAGTGTCTCCCTTAGGCCATTGGGCCAATTCCAATGGGTATGGGTAGATTCATTTTATTGTTTCCAAGAGTGCCACATCAACAAAACACAAATGAAACCATAGATGAAACTCACTCCACAATGCATTATTATTTCATGTTCGCTATTTCATAGGCTCTCATCACGTTTAATTCTAAGACTCATCAAGAGTTGGTAACCGTGCATACATGGTTTCATATAGATGAAACCTATTTCATCTCTTTCCTTATTAATCAGTGCCACATCATCTAAAATGGTGACATGACACCCTATTTAATGCGCATGAAACTCTCATAAGGCCAGTCCCATGCACAGTTTCATGGAAAAGTTACCAAGACTGAGAACTAGTTAACTGTACCGATTGAATTTTATAGGGATGAAACTCCTCTCTCATTCTATGAAACTCCCTCTTTCTCTCTTCTCGCCATGTCAGCAAAATTGATGAGGTGACATAAAATTTAATGCTATGAAACTCTCCATAAAACTCCATTAGGACTGGCCTATGAATGACCTTACTTTTTAATATTATACTCAGATCAACTTGGTGTAGTTAATTAAAAGAGCGCGCATAATGATTCCAATGGGGCAAATTACGATATGATAGATCTAGATATAATTCGCTACTCCAACTTGGAGTAGTATCTAATTAAGTATGTGTGCTACTCTACATTTTATCTCTAATCATTTTCTCTGGGACAGATTCACTCTAATAAAAGAATTTGAGCCGTTAGACCTATATTTTATATCTAATTATTTGCTCAGAGGTTCAACAACTTAGGGTTGTTTGATAAAATTTCAAAAATAACCTTGCAAGTCAGGCGGAGTTGCAACCACACCACCACACCTCATATGGGTGTTTCAGTGGACAGGGCCACAGGAGCAGAGGCATAACCGAAGAGCTTCGAAAGTTGGGTCGGGATGCATATAGCTTTAAATTAATGGACCTGCGCACAAATTGGACCCTGCATAAACTTGTGATGTGCCGTGCGGTCCCGCGCGTGCACACAATAGTCAAGAGGTAAACACGCAGACCAATGGCGGAGGCTGCCGCCGGCAAGCTCGTCGGCAGGGACAAGATCACGGACGCCACCGCGGCCCTGTTCGCCGACTCCGTCAAGATCCCCGAGAGGTTCATCCGAACCAACGAGGTCCAGGCAGCCGGTGCGGTCGTCGCCGGCGAGGACGAGGCGTCCGAGCTGCCGGTGGTGGACATGGCGCGCCTCCTTGACCCGGAGCTGTCGGCGCAGGAGACAGCGAAGCTCGTCTCCGCGTGCAGAGAGTGGGGTTTCTTCCAGGTCAAGATGGGTTTCCTATTTCTCCTCCTTGCATATTGCTGCTGCTTGATCATGAACTACTCTTCTGTAGCTCGTGAACCATGGGGTCGAGGAAGCGGCGATGCAGCAGATCAAGGACAGCGTCGCGCAGTTCTTCAGCTTGCCGCTGGAGGCCAAGAACACGGTGGCGGTCCGAGGAGACGGGTTCGAAGGATTCGGCCACCACTTCAGCGGAGGAGCCTCCAGTGATAAGCTGGACTGGGCGGAGTGTCTACTCCTCTTCACGCGGCCAGTCCAGGCCAGGAACATGGAGTTCTTCTGGCCGACGAACCCACCCTCATTCAGGTGTGCCCATTGCTTCGGTTAGACTGACAGTGACGCTGTGACAGCGGCTTAACTAATTAATCGTCGTCATTAACTGTCCCGTCGATCCTTGGCTCTCCCTCCTAGGCACGCGCTCGACAGGTACTCCGTGGAGATCGAGAATCTCGCGAGGCGCCTGCTGAGCTCCATGGCGGCCGACCTTGGCGTCAGCCAGGAGGCGCTCCTGGGCGCCTTCTTCGGCGCCGGCGACGGGAAGGGCCAGAGCGTGTCCATGCACCACTACCCACCGTGCCGGCACCGGGGCACGGTGGTGGGCATCCCGCCGCACACCGACACCCTGGGCCTGACCCTGCTACTGCAGGTCGACGACACGCCGGGCCTGCAGGTGAAGAGGGGCGGCCGGTGGTTCCCCGTGCGGCCGCTGCAGGGCGCCCTGGTCGTCAACGTGGGCGACATCCTCGACGTCCTCACCAACGGCGCCTACGCCAGCGTCGACCACAGGGTGGTCCCGGACGCCGAGGGGCGCCGGGTCACCGTCGCGATGTTCCACGAGGCGTGCGTTGAAGGGCGGGTGGCGCCGCTGCCGGAGCTCCTCAGGGGAGGCGAGGCGAGGGCACGGTACAGGTCCATCGGGAAGCTCGAGTACACAAAGGGCACCGCCGAAGCAGTGGCCCAAGGGAGACGGTTCCTGGACAGCCTGAAGATGTAGCTTATGCTTATTCAAGTTCAGTGTACCTCCCATTCGCACATAATAAAATATATCCTGGTGGGACAAATCAAACAAGCTTGAATTGGGATAGATTTTTTCTATATATTCAATCCGATGCCGTGAACTTCAAAATCAAGTATTCAACCCCTCAACTTACAGCACTATGCCGACTTTAGCCAATTAATGCTAGCAGGCTAGACTTTGTATTGATACTTTTGGCCAGCGATTTTGATGCCACCACCACCAGGATCGGCACAAGCTGCAAGTATATGCAACTATCAAGTTCAGCTCATCTACAGAAGATCATCTGATGTACCAACAAGTCTCAAGAAAACAGAAGTTAACAACATAAACAGGCCAAAAGAGTTAAAAGAAAATGCAGGAATGCAGTGACCTTAAACCTACCAAAGAAGCAAAATGATTCAATTGGAATAACAGCCCACATACAAAACTCTGCGGTATGTTCCGTGGAAAAACTTGTCCCTCTCACAAAGCAACACAATGCAGCAACAATAGCAGAACCGCTCGTCGCCCATGGATTGCTGGGAGAAAGGCAATTCATGTAGGCACCCTTGAACCAGGATCCAGCACTGGGTAGCCAGACCTGCTGTGAAGGTGACAAGGTAGTAGTGCACACAACCAAGTACACTTTAAGTTTTATCATAAGCATCGGCAGATGATTACATAGCCACAATCAAGGAGTACGGACAGGACTAGACTCGCACAATCAAGGTTATATTGCTGTGCAAATACTGTTAAAAGTACAACAGGTTGACTGATATCATTTACATCAGTTTTCAAGCAGTTGGTGCCTACATCTGCTGAAGCAGAATGATGATTGATTCACTGCGACTTGGCAACAGGCTCCAGCGCCTCGATCATGACAACACTGTTTCCCCTGATAACCTGCAGATGATTGTTGGTTGTCAGCATATGATGATACATATTACTAAATAATGCATTCTGAGGTACATGTTCAAAAAATTTCCAAACAATCAGTAAAAGAAAACCTACCACCATTCCAATATCAGTCTTGTCGTTTCCATTGACCTCAACAGTGTTATCCACCACCAGATTCATGAACTGGTCAAATCCTCGAAGTGTGCCAATAACAACACGGTTTGCATTCAGCTTGACTGGAGAAATGGTCAAACAGAAACAAATTAGCCAATGGAAAAGTTTCATCAATGGCAAAATATAAATCTAACTACAGCACCTCCAAGATGTAACAAAAATGAAACGACAACAGAACATGATTGCATTGACAACACTGACAGACTTCACTTCCATATAAATTGTAAATTAATAATAAAGGAAGAAAAAAAATACTACCAGACATGCAAAAAACTGATTCACTTACATAGTGTTTAAAAAACCAGGCCAAGGTACTAAGTTCAAATCCACTGCTTTGCTTACACTAGAGGTTTATGGAATGCATTTTTCATATTTCCCCTATTTTTAGGTGCTAATATGTGATATTTTCTACATTTTTATGTGTTCATTTGAGCAAAGTGCAAACGCAAGTGCCCGAGCCCAACCACCCACCTAACATCTAGAATTTTTTTAAACATTGACAATATATATGGAGGCACTACCCACATTTGAAAAGATGCCACCTAACAGTCATTAATAAACAGATTGAACAATTGCTTCTTTCCAATGGATTGAGTTCGATGCAACCCATCACTTGGCTAGTAAAGTATGATTTGTTTCTGGGATTTTGATATAACTATCCAGACAACAAAGAGCAACTATCTGATCCCGAAACGAATGGACTGATTTGTACAAAAGTAGATTAAAAAATATTGATATGGCAGCCTATCAGAGTAACTATGACAATAAAAGCCTCATCTGGAAATTAATCCATAGCTTTTATAATATCATCATCATGTAGGGCAGCCATCCAACACAAATCACAATGGGGGAAAACCACAAATATCAAAAGAAAACGTGGCAATGATCCTAATACAGTAGTTGCCACTCTAGCATAGGAATGACTACAGACCACCAAAAGAATCATCAATAAATACAAATGCGAGTATCAGAACACTTTGGTGCAGTATGCCATTCTAAAGATGAAAAGAAATTGCTAGTGAATGTCCCATCAGAGTAACTATGACATAAAGCTTCATCTGGAGATAAATCCATAGCTTTGATATATTGTGTTCATCATATAGGACATTTGGAATACCAAAAGCACATCAAACATACATAATAATCATGCAATCCCAGGCTTGAAATGTTCAATGTATCCATAGCTTGAAATTTGGTTCGGCTAAGCCAACAAAGAGCGATAATTTCTCAAACGGTGCGATTAATAGAGCCTTTGAAGCAACTACCGAAATGCTGCTAGAGGTATAGTTAGTCGATCTACTGAAGATCGGGTACAGGCTTAATCACCACTTGCAGACTAAACAGATTTGACACGCACGTTGATCCGCAACATCAAAGGAAACCGGATGCACACAAGGAACTTATTGGAAGCAAAACCACAGGGAAACTATTGGGATTTGGGATTTGGAGTCGAGAGATTTTCACTTACTCTGAAGCTTCTTGTCCATGTACCTGCAACGGCACAAGAGACACGCCCAAATCAGCATAAAGGAGAGGAATAAACCGAGAGGCAGATGCGGCGAGCGGCAGATGCGGCGAGCGCTTACTTCTTGAGATCCGGAGGCTGCCCCGATCGGCTCATGGCGGCTGCCTAGCCTCGAACGCGAGACAGGTGAAGGGATCTGTGGGAGCTTCGCCCGGCCTTCTCCTCGAGACGAAACCCTAGCAGCAGCCGAGGACCCAAGCAGAAGCGAGCAGCCTAGCTTTAAAAGGGGCGGGCGGGGAGGTCAGGATACAGGCAGCCGCCGCCGCCAAAACCCTAACGCTATCGAGACGTTGAGGCGATAGGTTCGACTCGTCATGTGGGCCGTCAACGACCTTCAGCTGTTTGCAGGAGGCCCATGATCTGATCGGGCTCCACTGGTGGGCTTAGGTATTGGAACGGCTCAGGATCACCGAACTCCTTCTGTCTCTGGGTCAGGCCCGGCATCACTCGAGCTTGTTCAATGAGCAATTAGCGTATTTCATGAGATACTCAAAAAGAAACTAGCGTATTTCATGATAGATTTAATAAAAATGATTTTATGTTGTTGATGTCGAAACTTTTTTCACAAATTTGGATAAGTTTAACTTCACATAAAACTTAAATAACAAATAATTTGGAATAGAGGGTAGTTGCTAACCTTAAAGTATTATGACCGTAAGAAATAAGTTGACTTTGAGATATGAGCGAGATTTAGTTGCACGCGTCCCATCCTCAGCCATCAACGCAATGGTTATTCCATAGATGTTATTTTAGCTCAGAAGTTTGATTATATTTGTTGGCGCTAGAAACCGGCCGGGAATCGGTCGATGACCTTCATCGTCGGACACACGATCCGGGAGAATCTGCTTAACTTCTGTTCGGGTGATTGCCCTGGTGCGGTTCGCGCGGCGTGCCAGTCAATCTGACTTGTTGATTGATAAGGAAAGAAACGTATTAAATTCTGGGGTCTCGATCGGCTAAAGTTCCGATCTGTCCCGAAAAGCGTATCAGCGAATCAGCCGATTTGCTATGAAGATGACCGGCTATAGATCAGCCGATAATCACGTAACGATTGCCAAGAAACTACTGGAGTAACTTGAACAATTGCTACAGATGCAACACTCTAAATAGATCTAATCGGCTATACGATGATAAACAAGGAAAAATAATGATAAAGCCGACAGTTCGATCTCAAGCTGGATAACTGGTGATAAAACTAGAACAATAGGTAAAACCTTTAATTCTAGTAAATATCGATAACTGGTGAATAAATCTAAACGAAACAACAGCTATGCGCCCGAAGTTAAAGCTTAGATGTTATTCGATAAACGGAACCTACCTGCCAATCTGTATGAACTCGTGAAAGAAAAAGAAGTATTGGCGAAATCGCCGACTTGAAAGTAAAGTACGATGAAAAAGTAGATTGTTTATATTGATTGATGTGTCTCCTACAAAACCCTGACTGCTTCTATTTATACCCTAGGATTAAGACTCCTGATCTATTTCGATCCATTACTAACTTGATTTAAATAAAAACTACTATATCTATAAGACTTTCCTAAAGGAAATGGGCTCCTGCAGAATCTTCTCCTGCCATCTCCTAGTCCAATCCGGACTCTTTCCATTGCTCCTCGACCGAGTCGGCGTCGTTCTTTGACCAATGTCAGGTCATCTTTGACTGGCATCCTTTGCTGGGACTCCATTGGCTTCATCCCCTATTTGTTGGCGCAAGCCCATATTAGCCCAAATGTTCTAGCCTTTCAATCGGCCGACCCCCACCAACTCCATTCGCCAATCGCACGAAACACTTCAGCTCCAATCGGCTGATTCCTAGCTGTAGCGTCAATCGGCCGATTCGCAACTGTAGCCTTTAAATCTGCCGCATCGGCCAATCTCTTCCTCTCCTGACGCCGATTCAACACGTGTCAAAATCTGGCGTCAACACATGCCCCCCCCAGTTTCGGAGTAAAACATGACTTTTACTTCGAAATTCTTTTTCAATCTCTTCTCCAACAAAAATCTCCTTCCGTTTCGCGGTCTTCTACATAATGATTGCAATCTTTTCGAACTGGGCGCCTGAGACAACTGTTCCCCTGGAATTCGTGTAGACGGCGCGGCAAAAATCCCACTTTTACCCTTTCTCTCTCGAACTGTCTTTAAGTACTGGCGTTCTCCGCCGCTTCTTCTCCACGAGCTTAGTAATTTCCTCCCCAGCGAATCACTTTCTATCTTCTCCGAGCGCCCTTTTGGCTTCCAACCGCAATCTCCGGTGATCCTTCTTCCGTCTACATCCCGCTTCATTCCTTCAATGGCGGCACCATCAGCAATCCCACCAACCACGGAGGCTCCTCCAGCAACTCAATCGGCGACGGCGGTTCCATCGGCGACTCCATCGGCGACGATGAGCTTCATCCCAGAGGTAAACATCTGAAACTTTTCCTTTTTACTTTTTACCGTCCAGACATCTTTTAGATCTATTCTTAGTTCCTCCCCTTTTTACCTTTTTTTAGGCAGTTAGACACACCAAATCAGTATTCCCCTTCTCGAAGCTCCTGGTCTCATCTGCTTAGGCCCTATGGGGAATCCAGACCCGACTGATCTGATTAACTTAGAAACCCATAGAATCCCTTTCAAGCAATCACCTATGGATTTGGGTCAGTGGTTAGGCACTTTTAGATCTTGGCTGAATGAAACCCCCGGCTGGAAAGAGTGGTACCAAAGAATGGCTAACTCTAGGAGAGTTCAATGGGATGAACTAAAAATCGGCCAGTGCATCAATCTCTCTTTTTTCCAGATGAAGAAGAATGAACCCCTGGTAATAGCAGCCTCCTATTTATGGTCTGACGCACTCAACGCGTTTCTCTTTGGGCACGGACCCATGACCCCAACTCTGGCCGATGTCCTGATGCTGACCGGCCTTGACATTTCCTCCCCCGATACACCCTTTGATTATTTGATCAAACCAACCCATCGGCTAGAGACGAAAGGAATCGGCGGGTGGAAAGGGTATATCAACAGAAACATGAGAGAACATACAACATTCTTAATGATGTGGCTAGAGAAACACTTCTTCTGCGGCAGAGCGGTTGGTCCTTCTTCCAATACACAAGCTCTGGCCGAAGCCCTGTCAAGAGGATCCACCATCCCCCTCGGGAAGCATCTGCTAGGATCGGCCTACCACATGATGCACCAGATCGGCGTCAAACTATCAAAGAAAGAGCCGATTGGTAACCCTGGTAGCCCCTGGTGGTTCATCACCCTCTGGCTCAACTTGTACATGAGCAAAATCTCCCAGCAACATATAGAGACCAAGGCGTTCCCCAACATCGAGTCAGAGGAGAACACCACCATACGACGATGGTGCATCTCTTTCGGAAAGCGGTATCAGTTTTTCCTGGTTGCCAGTTCACCGCCACCCAAACATCCGAGTATTTCAGATGTTTTTACAACGGCTTTAGTGAATAAACCACCAGTTGGCACCCGTACCAGAGGATAGAGCTACCTTTTGAGCTTCCCTTCTGCTATGATTCGTCGTCCAACTCCATTGATGATGGTCTTATGGACGTCTTGATCAAACCAGGGATTTTACCGGCAAACTTCTTCTCTGGGAAAGACTCTCCAACTTATGAATTTTACAACCCATCAGTTGCAGCACGGCAATTCGGCCTTAGTCAGCTGCCGATTCAAGTTTATTTTGCCGGCCGCGCAAAATTCCGAGATGAGCTCACCAAGAGCCTTGACTACAATTGGCTGTGTAATTTGGTGCCGGACTCCAGTACCATTGATCTAAGCAATTGGATAGTGGCTCCTTTTGCTATCCAACAATTCAAGCTATGGTGGGCAGAATGGAAGCAGCATCTCTTTTGTGCATCTCCTTCAACATATTGCAATGATCTGGATCCTGCCAGGATCGACCCGAACGCAGTGGTACTGCCCTCTTCTCGGCCGATTTCGATGTTATTCCTCTTTATGCTACAAATTTGCCGCTAAATCTTATTTCCCTTTTCAGTCCGAAAGTCGACTTCCCCCGACGCGGAGCCGAAGTGGTAGGCCGATAGAGAATAGCCGCCCATACACACCATTCCCACTCATCGGCTACCATGCCCCAACCATCAAAGACATTACCACCGGCCGATTGAAACAAACATCGAAGAAACCTTCTTTAAAGAAGATGAGCCGCCGAGTGCGTGCCCGTATAGAACCGGCTGATCAATCGGCGGCGCCATCGGCTAAACCTTTAGCTGCACCGACTCTGCCGATTATTGAGGAAGTCGATCTCCAAGCTGCTACAGAAATTGGAGCGGCTGCTGCATCATTGCTAGTAGAAGCTGTTTAGGTAATTTTTCATACCTCACATACTTCTAAGTATTCTATCGATATTAACTTCTTCTTTCTGCCAGGCTGCGCAAATCGCCCCAGTGCAGTCTCCGCAGCAATCGGCTACATCCCAGGCGGAAATCGGAACGCCAGCAATTCTTCCCACCGAGGTAGAGAGTCTCTTAACTCTTTTTTTTATACTTAACCAAAAACTAACCGATTTTTGATGCAGGCTACCCTGGGTGCATTGATTGTACCTTTCCAAAAACCATCGGCCGGATAACTCACAGAGGTACGACAGTAATTATATATCATCAGACTTAATCATTTGCATTATACTTATAAAATCCGCTTCTCATACCTTTCCAGGAGGCTGGCCCGAGCAGGGTACCAATAGTCGTTGAATCTTCTTCTTCCGATGAACCAATCGTGCCAGTTCCCGAAATGAGGGTAGCACTCCCGCCGGCGCAAGCAGAAGAGATCCGCTTCAAAGAGGTAAGGAACTTGTCACCCAAATCAGCCGATTTCCCCTTACCGTCGGCTAATCCGTATTTTTATTTCTTTTATTATTTCGCAGGAGCAGGACACTCACAACAACAGTCTCTTTTCTTTCGCGGTTGCCCTTTCTGACAATGAAGAGGTTGCTTCACGCCAAGTCACACTGCGCTCAATCCCTGATAACATCCGTGCCAAGCTCGAGAGTATACGGACCCTACTCCAAGATGACATCGGCCGATTAGTGAAAACGCCTCGCCGATTCAGCAACATTTTAGTGAAATCAGAGGCCGAAGTCTGGAGGAAGCGACAGAGGCTCTGGAATCTGCTGCATACATAGAGTCAATGCAGACTCCAGTGCTCAGAGCCTTGCGCCATATGGCCGATCGCGCCAAACTAGCGAAAGCCCGCGAGGAGGAAGACTCCTACAAACATCGAGCTCAAGAGGTGCATCGACGAATCAGCTTCCTTGAAAACTCTCGTCCAGATATCGTCGGTGCCATAGACCGCCTTAAACGACGAAGGGCAGAGCTAGCCAAGGAGATGGATCAGGTAACCCAGGCCATAGCTGCTGAAGAGAAAAGACTCCAAGATCTCCCATCCGTCATCGCCGAGTTGAAGCAGGAGAGGCAGAACCTGGCTCACGAAGCAATAAAAATCCATCGTCAAATGCCAGAAGTTCCTGAATCGGTTGATGACGACCAGAGAATCGTAGACTCGGCCGATCAAGTTAGGCAACGAGCGATTGCGGCTATTGATGCCCTCCTCGGGTGAACTGTAAAAGTTCTGTAAACATTTAATGTCCTCTTGCCGTTGACGTGCAAATTCAAACTTGGACCATCCTCTTTGGCAGCTTTTCATTTGTTTACCCTTTTATTCCGATGGGACGCATCCTACCATTCCTTCACCCTCTTCCTTCTATAAGTATGACATCCCGTATCGTTTCCAAAGGCGTCCGTATTGCCCGCCATCTTTCCCTCTAACAACTTGATCTCCGTCCTCCCAGACTAGACGTCAAGATGTCCTCTTTGTCTTCTTCCTTCTCCGTCAACCAGGTTCGAAATCCTCCTCTATTTCCTCTCTTGACATTTCAATCATTCTGACGTTGGGTGGTTGTTTGCTCTCCTTTTAGCCAAAACGCCTTAGTCCCAATCTGGAACGAGCGATTGAAGTCATGCATTCAGACGAACCATTGTCGCAGGCGGACAGAGATCTGATCAAAGCTCATTTCGAAGAACTCAAAGGTCATGTCCCTGCTAACGTCCAGAAGGTCTGGGATTATGTAGACGCTAACTGCTCCAGGCGGCCGCCAACTGAAAGGAGTCATGCACTCCCTCGCTCAGTCGCCACTGAAGATGCTGCGGCGGGGACATCCCAACCACCTCTCGACAGGAGCCACCCACTCCCTCGTCAAGTCGAGGCTGAAGTCGCCATGGAGGATCTGGAGAAAAAGAGCATCTGCTTCTTGATAGAATTAGGTCGGATCAAGAGGGATATTACGAAAAAGCACGGTCAATAAATATGTTGCTACTTTTGTTCTAAGGGCGACTTGTACCGTGTCGGCCATGTACCTTGCTGTTCTTACCGAATAATGAATCGGTCAGACTAAATCGAATGTTTCATTCTTAATGCGATGTCATATTTACATCGGTTATATAGACAGGAGCCAATAGGAGTTGGCCACGTTGTCTTGATGTACCCTATCGTAAGTTATGCACCCACCCATATACTTGGATAGTACCTCTTCAGATATCTCCCGTTTAAGGCTCTTGTGAATTCTTCGCCTTCGATAGTTTCTAGTATACATGAATTTCCCGGAGCACATCGGCCGATTTTATATGGCCCTTCCCAAGTGGGCGACCATTTACCAAATTTGGGATCCTTAGACCCTATCGGCAGCACCAACTTCCATACCAAATCTCCTTGGGAGAATTGTTTAACTTTGACCTTCTTGTCGTACCATCTGGCCACCCTTTTCTTGTTTTCTTCGATGCTAATCAAGGCCCTTAATCGCTGACCCGCCAAATCGTCGAGCTATCCCTTCATGAGGAGGGAATAGTCATCGGCCGTCAACTGATCTTGAAGCGATGTGCGCCTTGACCCCGTCCTTAATTCCCAAGGCAATACTGCCTCGTGACCATGTACCAACTGATAAGGACATAGAGATTCGGTTAAAGACATGTGCCACTTCTTGGGTCATTCCTTTATGATCCTCTTGATCAACTTGATTATCCCCTGATTGGATGATTCGGCCTGGCCGTTGGCTTGAGCATAATACAGAGAAGAATTCAACAATTTAATCCCCATATCGGCGGTGAATTCTTCGAACTCCCCTGAGGTGAACATCGTTCCTTGATCAGTTGTGAGGGTTTGAGGGATGCCGAACCGATAAACAATGTGGTTCTTCACGAAATCGATCATAGCGGCCGATGTCACGGTCTTTAACGGAACTGCCTCCACCCATTTGGTAAAATAATCAGTGGCTACTAATATAAACTTGTGCCGTTTGCTTGATGGAGGGTAAATCTGTCTGATAAGGTCTATCCCCCAACCTCTAAATGACCATGGTTTGATTATCGGATTCATAGCCGAGGCTGGTGCGCGCTGGATATTGCCAAACTTCTGACAGTCTTGACAACCTTTATAATATTTAATACAATCTTCGAGAATCGTCGGCCAATAATACCTGTTGTTTCTGATCATCCACTTCATCTTGTGAGCCGATTGATGAGCTCCGCATACGCCCTCGTGGATTTCTCCCATCAAGACCTTTGCTTCTTCCGTTCCCAGGTATTTGAGAAGAACCCCATCGATCGTCCGGTAAAACAAATCGTCTTCGAGAAACACATATTTCGTGGCCAAAAACGCACTCGCCGATCCACTTTCTTAGACGGATCTTTTAAGTAATCGGCAATCTCCTTTCGCCAATCGTCGGCCGCAAGTTCCAGAATCATGGCCCCTTGAATCGGCCGATACCCGGACGCGTGTTGGGCAAGTCTATTAGCCTCTTCATTGTAATTTCTGGGAATGTGCTCAATAACCGCAGACTTGAATTCTTTTAACAGTTGGAGGCAATCTTCATAGTAAATCCTTAAGACATCATCTTTGCATTCAGATCTCCCCGTTTATTGATCCACAATGAGCATGGAATCTCCAAAAATTTCCACCGCATCGGCTTTGATTTCTCTTAACAATTGGATACCTCCTAGGACGGCTCGGTATTCTGCCTGGTTGTTGGTCGCGGATGCCTCTATCGGCAGAGAGAAATCATAGCTTGCCCCCCGAGGCGATATGAGAACCATGCCGATTCCCGATCCGGCTCCACACGAGGAACCATCGAAGTATAGAGTCCATGGAACTGGTTCAACGACAGTGATTTCTGGTCCACAATGCTGAGCCACGAAATCGGCCATAACTTGACCCTTGACAGCTTTGGCCGATTCGTACCTTAGGTCGAACTTTGACAGAGCCAGGATCCACTTTTCAATCCGTCCTTTCAAAATTGGCAGTGATAGCATGTATTTCACCACGTCATCCTTGCATACGACTATGCACTCTGCCAATAACAAATAGTGCCTGAGCTTGGTACACGAGAAATATAGACATAGGCACAGCCGTTCCACCGGGGAATATCTCGTTTCAGCGTCCATGAGTCTTCCGCTGACATAATATACCACCCGTTCTTTTCCTTCAAACTCCTGTGCCAGCGCCGATTTGATAGCCCGCTCGTCGGCCGATAAGTATAGTTTGAATGGCTTGTCAGCCTGTGGCGGGACTAATACAGATGGTGAAATTAGATATTGATTGATGTCTTCTAATGCTTTGCGTTGTTCTTCTCCCCACACGAATTCCTGATCGGGCTTCAATTTCAACAAAGGAGTGAAAGCTTGAATACGCCCGGACAAGTTGGATATGAATCTTCTGATAAAGTTGACCTTGCCGATTAGGGACTGCAGCTCAGTTTTATTCTGCGGGGCCACAACCTTATTGATGGCAGCTATGGTCTTCCGGTTGACTTCTATCCCGCGCTCATGGACCATGAATCCTAAGAATTGCCCGGCCGACACACCGAATGCACACTTGTTCGGGTTCATTTTCAACCCATGCTTCCTTTTGCACTCCAGCACCTCTTGTAAATCGGCCAGATGTTCCTGATGACCTTTTGACTTGACCACAACATCGTCGATGTAGATTTCCACCGATACACCAATAAGCTTGTGAAAGATATAATTCATAGCCCGTTGGCATGTAGCGCCGGCGTTCTTTAATCCAAAGGTCATTACCACCCACTCGAATAAGCCGAGGTGGCCCGGACACCTGAAAGCGGTTTTCGAAATATCCTCTTCGGCCATTAATATTTGATTGTACCCAGCATTACCGTCCATGAAATTGATGACTTTATGTCCTGCGGCGGCATCTATCAAAACATCGGCTGTCGGCATTGGATACCCGTCCATCGGCGTAGCCAGATTTAGGTTCCTGAAGTCAATGTATACACGCAACTTTTCGTTTTTCTTGTATACAGGTACAATATTAGAAATCCATTCGGCGTAATGGCACTTCCGAATAAATCTTGCTTCAATCAATCTTGTAATCTCGGCCTTTATATCAGGTAGAATTTTAGGGTTGCATCGTCGTGCAGGTTGCTGATATGGCCGATATCCTGGTTTTATGGGCAACCGGTGTTCGACAATGGACTGGTCTAGACCAGGCATCTCATGGTATTCCCAAGCAAAACAATCTTTAAATTCTTTTAATAAACTTGTCAATCTACACTTGTAGTCGGGATCCAAGCTAGCACTAATATACGTCGGCCTTGGATTGCTACCATCTCCTAAATCCACCATCTGCAATGAATCGGCCGACGTAAATCCGTGCCCAAGCTTCGCGTCATCTCGGACGAACTGATCCATCTAATCTGAATCTTCAGAGCCGACTGCTCGGATCGGCTGTAGGCCAAAATCGAACACTTTCAGGAAATAAGTGTCCCAAGTCCTACCGAATATACATTTGACGTGTTCACAGCTCCACTGTTGCGTATCGGCCGCCGCAACACTGTAGGCAGAATCGGCGGTGACTATCTCCGTACTGTCGCCGACCCACTGTACAAGGCATTGGTGCATTGTAGACGGGACGCAGTAATTCGCGTGTATCCAATCGCTACCGAGCAACATGTTGTAGGACCCCTTGCCATTAATAATAAAGAAGGTAGTGGGAAGGGTCTTACTGCCGATGGTGAGGTCGACACAGAGCGCTTCGCGGGCGGGAGACACGTTGCTTTCAAAGTCTTTGAGCATCATGTCCGTCTTGGTCAGATCTTCGTCGCTTTTGCCCAACTTCCGGAACATGGCATATGGCATGATATTGACTGCAGCACCTCCGTCCACTAGTAGCCTGTTAACAGGTCGTCCGTTAACGTGTCCTTTGAGGAATAGAGCCTTGAGATGTTGTCATTTTTCGTCTTCCTGTTTCTCAAAAGTGGCTATCATTGGCTCCAAAACCAATTGCGCCATCTACTCCTCCATCCTTGTTGCGTTGTCTCGATCGGCGAGCGCCATGAACTCCATCGGCAAAATGAACACCATGTTGACGTCAGCTACCGATTCTTGATTGTCGCCCTCCTCATTGTTGTTTCTTTTGGGGCGCTAGACTCGAGACCTGTCATTTTTCTTATCCACCATCTGCTTCTGCTCTTCCTCTTGTTGTTCCCATTGGCGTAGACGTTGGATCCTTCGTTTTTGAGATTTGGACAGTCCATCAGGGCACCACCTGGGGTTCACTGGTTTGGCCGGTGGTTTGGCACGCTCCCAGTCTGGTTCTTTTCCTAGGGGGTTCTCATCTGATACCCTAGCGTTGGGCATTTCTTCTAGCCGATCGTGTATGCTGGATCTGCCCCCCAGCCGTTTGTGCTGGTCGATCCTACCTCCCGGCTGAGCATACTGCTCGAGCCTGCCCCTTGGCCGATCATACCGGTCAACTCTGCCCCCCAGCCGATCATGCACTGAAAGGCGCCGACCCTCTTGTTCGCGCCAGTTTCTGCTGATCGGGTCTGATCCTCTGTCTCTAGAGCGCGACCTTTTGAGCGGGCGATCGTTGCGATTTGGTCTGCTGCACTCAGGGCAATTATCAGCTGATGGTAATCTGGGGTCATTTTCCCAGCTATGGATGAAGAACGGACATCGCCAATGATCTTCGTGTCGGCATATCATCTCTTCGCGATATCTCGATCTTTCCTGCTACCGCTGATACTTGTTGAGCGAGAATTAGGATGAGACGGGTCTACGCGATCGCTCTAATCCTTCGCCCTCGTCTTCAACCCGTGTTTTCCCTTTGACATCGTCCATCGTAACCTGCTTTCTGGGGTCCACGGCGCCGCTTCTTTTAGCCGATTCCGACGTCAGCACCTTGGTTTGAAGCGAGTTTTTTCCCGTGTCAACCATGTTAGCAGGGAAAGGGTGCTGATCAATTTTCATCGGCTTTGCTGGCTTCGACGGGACTTCGAATTTGAGTCTGCCTTGCTCAATGGCCGACCGTATCTGCTGACGGAAGATTTTGCACTCATTTGTGTCGTGAGACGTGGCATTGTGCCACTTGCAATATTTCATCTTTTTGAGCTGTTCGGCCGACGGGATGGTGTGGTAAGGTGAGAGCTTGATCTGCCCCTCTTGGAGAAGTAAGTCGAAGATTTTATCGGCCTTTGACGTATCAAAGCCGAACGCCTCTGGTTCTTTCTTCCCGAAAGGGCACGATATCGGCTTCTTCCCTTTGACCCATTCTGCTAGGCCGATTTCCTCTTCTTCCTTAGATTCAGACCCTACTAAATATGCCACCTTTTTCTGGAAATTCCTCTGCTGATCAAACGGACGTACTTCTTGACCGGCCAATCGGTGAACGATCTGACTTAAACTTTCAAACTCTTGTGAGGCGTACCTCTCCTTGATGTGTGGCAGGAGACCTTGGAAGGCGATATCGGCCAGCTGAGCGTCGGTCAGGGATAGGGTATAGCATTTGTTTGTGACCTCTCTGAACCTCTGTACATAATTAGTTACTAGTTCATCGCTCCTCTGCCTAAGGTTGGTCAGATCTGAAAGCTTCATCTCGTGGACTCCCGCGTAGAAGTACTTATGGAATTTCTTTTCCAGATCGGCCCATGTAATGATGGAGTTGGGTGGTAGGGTAGTGAACCACTGGAAGGCCAACCCAGACAGAGACGACGAGAACAGACGCACCCGCAGAGCATCTTGTGTGGTGGCCTCCCCGCATTGGATGATGAATCTATTTACGTGCTCCACAGTTGAGGTGTCATCCAGCCCCGAAAACTTGGTGAAGTCAGGAACTTTGTACCGATGGGGAAACGGCAGTAGATCGTAGGCAGGTGGGTATGACGTTTTGTACGTATAGGTTTGTACCTTCGGTTTTAACCCGAATTGGTCCTGAATCACCTCCGCTATCCTTGCTGTCCAATCCACTTGCTGTTGAGGAACAACTGGTTGGGGGATCGGCACATGTTGATGGATCGGCGGTGGGACGACCGGGTGATGGATCAAAGCGTGTGGCGGATTCTGCTGCATCGTGGCCGGCTGAGCCGTTGACAGCTGGTGGCGTAGCGAATCTGCGTCCCATCGTACAACATCATCGGCGCCGCGCTTCTGAGTGTTTCCACAGCATCTGCTCCCCTGCCGATTTCTGACGTGGCCGGTTGATATTGGGGGGCCGTCGGCCGGATAGCCGAATGGAACGGTGCCTGAATCGGAGAACCTCCATGACCGGCTGACTGGTCCAGAACAGCCGCCGTTGCTGGTGCCCCCAAGGTACTGAGTTTGAGGGCAGTGATTGCACGGAAGAAACCTGGGCAGGCTGAGGCGGCGCTTGTGATCGAAAGCATGGCGCACCGTTATATCCTGGAGGCATTGAAGGCAATGAAGTGTTGTATCCTCCGTGTTGTGTTGACATCGGCTGAGGAGCCGAGTGAGACGTGCCTGGTAAGCTTCTGACTGGAGCTACAATAGATGGGGCGTATGCTAGCCCCTGATATCCCTGAGCTACTCCGCTGACCAGAGAACTGATGACGGCATTGTATACCGTGTTGGTCATTACTGAGGATTGGTCTATAAAAGCCTGATAAACGGACTGTTGAATCATATCGGACATCTTGCCCGAGTCCTCAGCGATGGTCATCTGGCAGGGAATTGGAAGAGGAGCTTTCTTGACGGTCTCCCCGCTTCTGGTACGACTGAAAGATTGCAGATATACCTTCTTGTAGTTTTCTAGGTGTCTTGCCAGTTCTTCTTTCTGGTCGTCCTTGAGATCTGCCTCCGTAATCTCAATGATGTTGTTTTCAGAGATTTCGGTGGTCTTTGACATGTTGGATATTGAGGCGGTCCCACCGGGCGTGCCAAAAGTGTGTTAGCGCTAGAAATCGGCCGGGAATCGGCCGATGACCTTCAGCGTCGGACACACGACCCGGGAGAATCTGCTTAACTCCTGTTTGGGTGATTGCCCAGGTGCGGTTCGCGCGGCGTGCCAGTCAATCTGACCTGTTGATTGACAAGGAAAAAAACGTATTAAATTCCGGGGTCTCGATCGGCTAAAGTTCCGATCTGTCCCGAAAAGCGTATCAGCGAATCGGCCGACTTGCTATGAAGATGACCGGCTATAGATCAGCTGATAATCACGTAACGATTGTTAAGAAACTACTGCAGTAACTTGAACAATTGCTACAGATGCAACACTCGAAATAGATCTAATCGGCTATACGATGATAAACAAGGAAAAATAATGATAAAGCCGACAGTTCGATCTCAAGCTGGATAACTGGTGATAAAACTAGAACAATAGGTAAAATCTATAATTCTAGTAAATATTGATAACTGGTGAATAAATCTAAATGAAACAATGACGATGCAGCCGAAGTTAAAGCTTAGATGTTATTCGATAAATGGAACCTACCAATTGGCCGGAGATCGTGTCGATGCAGCCCTGCCAATCCGTACGAACTCGTGAAAGAAAAAGAAGTATTGGCGAAGTCGCCGACTTGAAAGTAAAGTACGATGAAAAAGTAGATTGTTTGTATTGATTGATGTGTCTCCTACAAAACCCTGACTGCTTCTATTTATACCCTAGGACTAAGACTCCTGATCTATTTCGATCCATTACAAACTTGATTTAAATAAAAACTACTATATCTATAAGACTTTCCTAAAGGAAACGGGCTCCTGCAGAATCTTCTGCTGCCATCTCCTAGTCCAATCCGGACTCTTTCCATTGCTTCTCGACCGAGTCGGCGTCGTTCTTTGACCAACGTCAGGTCATCTTTGACTGGGATCCTTTGCTGGGATTCCATTGGCTTCATCCCCTATCTGTTGGCGCAAGCCCATATTGGCCCAAATGCTCTAGCCTTTCAATCGGCCGACCCCCACCAACTCCATTCGCCAATCGCACAAAACACTGCAGCTCCAATCGGCTGATTCCTAACTGTAGCGTCAATCGGCCGATTCCTAACTGTAGCGTCAATCGGCCGATTCCCAACTGTAGCCTTTAAATCTGCCGCATCGGCCAATCTCTTCCTCTCCTGACGCCGATTCAACACGTGTCAAAATCTGGCGTCAACAATATTGCTCGTCCTTGACCGATTTGAAACCCGCCCTAGTTGTCCTTTCATGTGATGACTATGACGTATATTACATGTTGTTTGACTATAGTGATAACATATCGTATATTTTCTCTTCTCTGCCACGCCATGTGTTTTGTACTCATGTTATTTAGCTCAGAAATTTGATTATGTTGCTTGTCATTGGCGATTTATTTGATCCCTGCCCTGGTTGTCCTTTCCACGTGATGATACATATTAATTGACTATAACCACAACATATCGAATATGAACTCTTCTCTGGTGTGGTGCACTAAGTGTTTTATACTAATAGTATTATTTATAGCTACTACTTCTTCCGTTCTAAACTGTAGCTTATTTTAGTAAATTTAGATATACAGCTTTTGCTACACATCCATACACTACTTAAAAACAATTTGTAGGAACGTCGTGTTTTCCTAGGGCGGCCGAAAAGATAACCTACTCTTACAAATGAAGCGGGGTTAATGTAGCAATTCACCCGCCCCTGAAAATATATTTTTAGGGGCGGGTGACAACGTTACCCATCTCTATAAAATGACCACCATTTTTAGGAGTGGGTGACGCCATCACCCGTCCCTAGAAATGCACTTTTAGGGGCGGGTGACACCATCACCCGCCCCTACAAATGGTCCCACATAAAAAAAATCATAACTTTTTCATATGATCTCGAATGAAGTCAAATTTTATACCAAAATTGTAGAGGTTGACGAGACTTAAAATTTTGTAGTTGATAACTTTTTTTATTTAAGGTCATTTAATAGTTCAAAAAATTATTATAAGTTATCTAATAGCTATGACTATATAGTATCTCATTCAAGTCAAGTCATACTTTGAGATTTTCACATTCTTAACCTTTATATACACTAAAATATATTCGGTATATTTTTTCTATATCTATAGTTCACAATAATCATAGTGTAGTACTTTCCCATTTTTTTATTTTATTTTACTATATGTAAAGATTTAAATAAATTTTTGGAATAAAATAGAAAAATATTGTATTTCTAGGGGCGGGTGATGGCATCACCCGCTCCTACAAGTCAATTTCAGAGTTAATACAAAAGAATAACATACCTCATAGAGTCACAAGTGACTGTGTGGTGGGGTGTACGTGCGAGGCTTGAGGTAAATTCGTACCTCGATAATAGAGGGGCTGGTTGGGTGGAATATTTTTTTTCTTTCTTATTTTATTGTTTTCGAGTTTATTCTAATTTTTTTTATTTTCTGAAAACTGATTTGTACTGGCGGGTCATGCCATGACCCGCCCTACAAATTGACTTTTAGGGGCGGATGAGCCCCTCACCCGCCCCTACGAATAGATTTCTAGAGGCGGGCGCGTTACCCGCACCTGCAAATAGTAATTCTAGCTGCGAGAAGCAGGGACGGATACCGTACCCGTCCCTGAAAAATATTTTTGTAGCAGTGATACATGCGCAATGATAGGTTGTATATATGTCGGTTTGGCAATCCTAAAATCATCACATAGCTTTGGCAAATTGTTAAAATGACATGCAATTTGGAATTGCCCTCGATTTTTGAATAGGCGTCGTTTAGAAAGACCAAATTAATTTCAAAATAAATCAATTTATTTATCTAAATATCTTGTGATTCCACATTCATCCATGATTTTCTCAGTGTTTAGACAGCTAAAACTGCTAGTAGAGAGACAATAACACAAGTTGACATGAACATGCCTTGTGCTGTTTGGCAGCTACAATGCAGCAATTCCCAAAAAACAAAGAACAAACGTGAAAATTCTTAATTCAACAGCCACATGGACTTGCATATAAGCAGGTCAAGAGGAGAGGACGCATATATGAAACACATTTCGGAATAATCTGTATGATTTTGTTATCTATGATGAAGATATCTTAAGGCTGTCGAGGAACTTCGTCCCTTGGGCCAGTTCTCTCTGGTGGCCCTTGGAAAACTCGAGCCTCTCCACGGGCCTGTACCACGGCTCATCTACCCTGCGCAGGAGCTCCGGCAGCGGCGCCACCATCCCCTCGTCAAAGGACGCGTCCTGGAACACCACGACGGTGGTCCGGCTCCTCTCGGCGTGGGGGATCACCCTGTGCCTCGGCGCTCCCGTAGGCGCCGTTGGAGAGCACCTCCAGGACGTCGCCCACGTTGACGACCAGGGCGCCCGGCAGCGGGCGCACGGGGAACCACCTGCCGTGCCTCCTGACCTGCAGGCCCGGCGTGCTGTCGGCGTGCAGCAGCAGCGTCAGGCCGAAGCCGTCCGTGTGCGGCCTCATGCCCAGCACCTGCTCCGGGCGCCGGCACGGCGGGCAGCGGTGGACGCCCGCGCCCTGCCTCCTGCCGCCGAAGGCGCCCAGGAGCGCCTCCGGGCCGACCCCGAGGTCGGCCGCCATGAAGCCCAGCAGCCGCCTCGCGAGGCTCGCCATCTCCTCGGAGTACCTGTAGAGCGCGTGCCTGCAAGTGGCGATCCACGATTGCGCAATGGACCTGATAATCTGAGATGGATTGAACGAAGGAGCGTGTCGACTGGAACACGCCTGACACTGACCTGAACGCCGGCGGGTTCGTCGGCCAGAACTCCATGTTCCTGTTCTCTACCGGCTGCGTGTCGAGGAGGAGGCACTCTGCCCAGTCCAGCTTGTCGCTTGCAGGCGCGTTGAAGTGGTGGCCGAACCCCTCGAAACCGCCTTCTCGGACAGCCACGGCGTTCTTGCTCTCCAACGGCAGGCTAAAGAACTGCGCTGTGCTGGCCTTCATCCGCTGGATCACGGCTTCGTCGACGCCATGGTTCGTCAGCTACGGGAAGCAAGGCATGCACCGATCATATACAATGCAATTTAGCGTGGCTCGGAGCCTCAGACGTACGGCGCACGATATGAACAGCAGAAATTTGTGTCCTAATAATGACCTGGAAGAAACCCCAATCTCGGCACGCAGAGCCAAGCTTGGCCGTCTCCGACGCCGACAGCTCCGGGTCAAGGAGGCTCGCCATGTCCACGACCGGCAGCTCGTACGCCTCGTCCTCGCCGGCGACGACGCCGGCCCGTGCCTCGTCGCCGGTCCGGATGAACCTCTCGGGAATCTCCACGGAGTCGGGGAAGGCCGTCGCGGCGGCGTCCGTGACATTGTCCCGGCTAATGGGCCTGTTGTAGTCAGCAGGCTCCATAGTTCGAGAGGAGAGGCAGAGAAAGTCAGAGTGCACAGGACGAGGCTGCGCAAGCAGAGCGCGGGTAATCGAGGAACAAGGCAGCAAGGTGGCTCTTAAATTGTCCGATGCCTATTAAAAAAAATGTTGTCCGATCCCGTAAGTCTGCTGTCTCTAGCTGCGTTGAGCTTTGGCGATCCCGTATTGGTTTCGATGTAGCAGCCGGGCCCACAACTGATCGTCAAAGTCTTAAAGAGCTTGCTCGTGTGAACCACGAGGGTCTATCTGGTCCGTCTATGTTTAATGGGATCCGTGCCATTTTGCCCGTTTATATTTCAAGTTGAACTTTACAAAAAAAAATTTACAAACATATTTACTTCGACTTTTCCTTTCAGCAGTGGCTATACATTGCTCGCGTGACAAACGCGTGAGCCATCACCTATAGCGTTGCGAATTCGGCCCAAACGGTCCAGTAGCTTCCTTCTTCTTTTTCGAGCTCGTGGTGCTCGCCGGCTTCCTCGCCGCGGTTAGGGTTAGGGACTTCAGGGTCGCAGTTCGGAGGCTTCGGGGTTGGGGTTGTATCGGTAGTGTTCCCCACTTCGCCCTTAGGTGGCGGCAGACCGATGGCCGCGGGTGGTGGAGGACATCCGATGGTGCGGGGTAGGCGACTGAAAATAAGGTGCTTTTTGATGGAGTTGGTGGCGGAGCCGGTGGCGTGGAGGCGAGGACTCGATTTGCTAGGGCGGGAGGTGGTAGCGGATGCGGCGGCCCCACCGATGGAGCCGAGGAGGACCGCAGCGCGGGAGGAAGGAGGAAGACGCTTGTTGGTGGTCGTTTGGTTGATGGGCCGACGGAGACTTTCTTCGGGCGATGAACGTGGATGTTAGCAATAGCTTTGGGCCCATATATCCCCTAGGTGTCAACTGAGCAACTATTGGCCCCCCAACTTGGATGCGGCCTGCATCATCATCATCATTCGGCGCCACGACGGCCCATATAAGAGCTAGGCAAGAAGTGTGGCATTAGGCCATCCGCCCGACTGTCCAAGCGTTCGTTATCCCCCCGCCCTGGAAGCGGGCGACCACGGTCACGCACGCGAAATCCGCCGGACAGCGCGCGCGCAGCGCAGGCCAAGGCAACCCTCTCCAGCGCGCCTCCTCACGGCTCACGAGGCTCCAATGCCCCCGCCTCCCCTGCTCCCGCGCCTTTCCCCCACGCCGCCGCCCCCGCTTCGCGCCAGGGACAGGGGACGGCCCTCCCCGGGAGGAAGAGGAAGGCCGACGCTTCTCGCCGTCGCCCGGGCCAAGGGCAAGGACGAGGCTAGCTTCGCCGACCGCATCCTCGACTACATCGAGGGTATGCACACTGTGCGGAATGATACCGGATTCATATTTGGCCATTCTTGTTTGGAAGCTGACTGGCTGATGAGGTTGTATGTAATCAAGAACCATTGCTCGTCTAGTGGTAGCTGAAAGGACCTTTTTTTTTAACTGAATCAGCATAGTTGGATTTAAAATTCTTGGAGATAAATGTGTTTTAATTCTTAGGCACGGGTCACTCAGTGGCGACAACTGAAGAAATCAGTTTTCTTAGTTGTTTATCTAATTGATCCTGATTACATTGTAAATGGCTCTATACACTCCAGAATTGAAAGCCTAATCCATTCGCCTAAGTATTGGTGAATCAAGGATGTAAGGGTTCGCTTCCATGGCTACCACATTTTGCCAAAGTGCGGCTAGCCGTTTTTTTTTGTGAAAAGAAAATGCTCGCCACAACATAAAAAAGTGTACAAGTGCGAAAGTTGCATCTTGGGGAAAAGAAATATGCCACATTGCAGCACCATACATGAGAAGAAAGCTAACCCATGCCACAAGTCAAAACTTGAATGACTCGAATGTGGCAAAGCGTGCCAGAGAACTAAGCAGACCCTGAGTTGTGCATTTCAAATCTTTCTAGGGGGGCCAAAGTTAAGGAGATGGTATGGAGCACCCGATTTGCTTCCCAAGGATGGGGGTGCCGAGGATGAGGAGGCTGAGTCTCCAGGTACACATAGAAAATATTCTGTAAACATAAACTCCTTGGTAGCCATTGTTCTTATTTGCTGGCAGATTTGGGGTGACAATAGATATTGAGGAGCCTCGGGATGCTGTGCTAGTCACAGATGGCGACAGTGAGATTGGACAGGTTTCCTTTTATCTCCATGTTTCTCTTTTACTTCTGCTGCAGGAGTACGAGAGCACCGATGTTTAGTAGTGTAATCCTGAAATTCGTCTCTCATCATCTTTTCCCAGTAATCAGAGCTGAACACTATATTCTAGTAAAATTAATCCAGACTAACACAACCAGTTGTTTGAATGGGAAATCCTTAAGGCTAACATGTTTCAATTCATTCATCAAAAACTGAACTTTTATTAGTATATCTTTGCCAAAATGCACCCCCGATTCAAGTTTGTTTCCTTATATTTCAGATGGTGATACTGGCACTAATCCTGAAAAGGGCTAGAGTAAAAGCACTTGTTAAAGACAAACGATCCACCGAAGAAGCTTTTGGAACTTATGTGGAGGTGATACCTTGGTGCTCTGACTGTATTTGAACATTCTATATGTTTCTCATTTATTTTAACTTACTGCTTTACTGTCATCTTTTAGAGATGAAATTATCTATATAAGAAAAAATACATATATTTTTTATCGTTCTATCTTGTAGTACCTTTTTTTAATAAGTGTAATGAATATCATCCAAATAAGCACCTTTTTGTTTACTTGTAGTGCATGGTTGGTGACATGGAAGACAAGTCCTTCACAAAGAAAGCACTAAGGGGCGTTCGTGCTGTAA
Organism: Panicum miliaceum; assembly: GCA_032594955.1. Classification (NCBI taxonomy): domain Eukaryota; kingdom Viridiplantae; phylum Streptophyta; class Magnoliopsida; order Poales; family Poaceae; genus Panicum; species Panicum miliaceum. The sequence goes on from CM064059.1 coordinate 42,950,779, forward strand.
TTTCTCCAGCTGATGTATGTTGGAACTTGGTGTTTCTATTATCATTTGGTAGCTACTCCCAAATCATGAGGTGTATTATGAGCCTCCAAAAAAATAACCATAAGCTTTGCTATTTTTATTATCTGGATAACTGTTGATTGTTTGACACTTCTTTGAGGCACTTAGCTGATGATCTGATCCTTAGGGCATTATATGATTTCTCATATATATAGAAGACAATTAGTAGATTCTTGTTCCTTCCTTTTGACTTCCATTGGTATTTGGAAGTTTGAGTATGGTATGGTATGAGAGTCAATTAGGTATTATCCATAGATGCACCACATTTTTGGAAAACTTATGGCTCTATCTGCTGCACTTTTTTTGTTAACCAAATAGTATTTACCTTAATCTTAAGCAAGACACTGAATCATGTCTAAGTTAGTTTTGTGCTTATGTGGGTACATATTATCCACTAGCACTTACGAATTGCCATTCCTCTTCACTTTCAAGGTTTACTTTTGAACTTGATATTTTTACAGGATGGTTTCTTCTCTGAACCGATAGACCTCAAGGGTGTCGAACATATTATTCTGCTCTCACAGGTTACAATGCTCTCGTAATTCCTTGGTATCCATCTGACTCTAGTATCAGTATTTTGCCCCGATGAGATCTTGATAAGAGTGCAGCTGGCTGTCTACAGAAATAGTGGTGGTTTGCAAGCTATTATGAACAGCAAACTGAAGAAGCTAGCAGAGAGGGATGAAGAAATGGTTCTGGCATCTGGCATCCCATCTACAATAATCAGGACTGGTTCTCTCCAAAGCACCCCTGGTGGTGAGAGAGGTTTTGATTTCACCGAGGTATCATGTGAAAACCCAGCTTACCTCCAGTGCATGTTCTTTTTGTAGCATTATGTAGTTGCACTATCATGTAATATTGCAATGAACAGGACACATTAAGACATTATTGCGTTGATAGATGTCTGATGTAATTTACATGTGACAAATTGAATATCGTATATGCATTTCTAGTGTTGGGAATCAGAGAGGAATATTTTCATCTTGGAATACCTATACTGTTCCTTGTTGTGATTTGTCACTTTATTGTGTCTCTCATGTGGTGCTTGATATATGCAGGGCGTAGCAGCTAAGGGAAGAATAAGCAAAGAGGATGCTGCTACCATATGTGTGGAAGCTCTGGATGGCATTCCCCGAAAGACGCTCATTTTTGAGGTAGGCAACTAGCTCAATCGTCTCGAGATCGCGATCATGACTGACATTCCTTGTTTCCAAGGAACCTTTGTTCTTTAGATTGACCAACAGAACAAAAGCTGATGTGCATATATCTTTTGTGTTCTGCAAAGAAGATTTTCCAGCTTATTCCATTGTGCAGGTTGCAAATGGTGATGAGAAGGTGGCAGACTGGAAAGCATGGTTTGCAGAGCAAACCAAAAGAGATGAAGAGATTCAGTAAAAACATCAAATTAGAAGTGTTTTTCATCTGTTGAACTGTAAGGAAAATAGAAAAGAGCCCAAAAATAGGGATTTAAAAAGTCAAAAGGGAAAGAGCTAAAGTTGGCAATTTTAATCATATATCTGAAGAAACAAAAGTGCGCGAGACGTGGAGGCACATCTACCTTGGGGCCTGCAAGGAGGCTGTGCACCTGGACAGTGCAGTTGGTCTGAAGCTTTGATCCCTTGCTCCAAATCAATACATTATCTTGTACTATGAAACTGCATTTTCAATTGTGCTACAATTCTAAAGTCATTGCTTCTAATCATCCACGAGTATTTATTTACACATGTATCTAGCGTTTTTGCTATTTTTATTTGCTGGTCAACTTTAAGATTATTAACCCTTGATGGCATCAAGGCTATGAGTCAAGCGCAAGAGAAGTCAATGTCACGCGGTACTTGATTCCTGCAGAACATTTTTTTTTACTAAAACATTAATCAAGCCTCTGCACCCTGGGATCTACATCCTCGGGTTTGTGCAGAAATGTAAGCTGCTGTCATATTTATCCGCAACATGGTATCAATATGTAGCATTCCAGATAGGGATGCAAGTTATGTATATTTTGGATCATTAGGTCGACCCAAACAATTGATAAAATGGATTAAAATGGAATTCTGCGTAAATAATTTGGGAGGAGAAATGAACTAGAGTGGCATGCCATCGTAACCATCGTAATTAATTAGCTGACAAAAAATACTATTTGGATACCCTCTTGCATCCTTAATTCCAGACCACCTTTCTTTGGTTGGTCAATTTGAAGATAAGGCCACTAAGGCCGACTTAAGAGAAGTCAATGACATAGGGTAGCGTTCGGCTTCTGCAGGCTGACTTAAGGATAAGAGAAGGCAATGTCATACAAAGAACGGTAGGAAACGGTAGGAAAGATTCACCGTCTACATATGTGTGTGTGACCATCCTCGAGTTTCTAGGTTTCATACTCGCTAGGAAAGCTTGAATGGTAGGAAAGATTCAAACATTGCTAAATTAGGCCCCTACGAGAGGTGATAGAAGAGAATCTATCTAGACAATAATGAACCGAGAACGATGTTAGCGCAGCAAGCACTTGCTGCTGCTATTGCCTCGGGGGTGTTCAAGTCCCTTGTAGCCGAAGCAAATTCGCTTCCTGATTTGGCCGCAACCTAGGAAGGGGAGGATCCAATCCGATCCGATCCGATCTGGCGTTTGGGGTGGCCTAGCTGGTCCGCCCCTGCTACGCGGCATCTGCGCTTATCCCGCCACACACAGGTTTGTTTGACCTAACAGCCGATGGGCGCCCGTTTGCCAGGTGTTTGCCCTGGCGATTATGGGGAAGCTCCCCCTCCCATGCCCAACTGCAAAGCACAGACATGCCCGAAAATGACGGATCCGATGGGAGCTCCAAGGAAATCTTCCATGAAAGGAGTTGGCACATGTCGCTGTCGCCGCGTGGTTGGGAGGTTTGATGCCGTTGGTGCCGCCGGCGATTAGATTTTGCCGTCGCCCAACCACCGGGGTGCCTGTAAGTTCTTTTTTTTTTAAGGAAAGCTTGTAAGTAACTAGGGTGAAGGTTTGATAAAAAAAAACTAAGGTGAAGGTGCAATACAAAAAGGACGCTGGAGTTCAGAACTTCAGACTGTTCGGCGCCTTGCCGTTCGATGGAGTGCTTTTGGTTCACGAGCTGAAGAGCAAACGCAGTGGTCAAAATCAAAGTTGAAAGGATAAACTAGGGCACGGATTCTTTGAGAAGCAGAAATGGTAGCATCACCACGGCAAGGACGGGGGATGTGATGTCAGTGCTAGTACTGCCATGGTCAGTTTGAATCCGTGTGCATGGAATTTATGAATGTGGTCAGCACATTAACTTGCCTGACATCCCAGGGAACTGAACTTGACCATGCAATGCATGGAAGGGTAAAAAGTTAAAAATGCGGTAGAATTACAATTACCCGGCATCCATTCATTCATTCAACCCGACTTTGATGAATTGCTACAGGGTGCGAGGTCCGTCAGATTCTGGCCACGACCCAATATAAAAACATTCTGAATTCCTGGAATTGAACGGGTTCCACTGCATCTGCAGAAATATCAGGGGGCGGACACGCACAGCGCATCCATCGCGAGCTTTGCAAGGCGAAACGTGCCACAAATCTCTCTCTCTCTCTGCCAGCCTCCCTCTCTCTCTCTCTAGCAAAAGATTCTCCCTCTGCACACTGGGCAATAAAAAAAGCAGAGCAAAACAGGAGAGAGAGAAGGCCGGGCCGGCCTGCCTGGCTGCCTGTTTCGTGTGTCTGAGGATCTCCTGATCTGCCCCCTGTCCATCGTCATCCACCTCCCCTCGCCCCCCTCTTTACTTCATCCACCCCTCTCTCCCTCCGCCGCCCCTCTCCTGCTCCCCCGATGCGATGCTCCTTCCGTCTCCCATGATCTGAGTTCTCCGACTGCCTCCTCCCCGAAGACGCTACGGGGTAGCACCGAGGTAAGCGCCACAGCCCGCCTTCTCTCCTCCTCTCATATCCCCCGCACCCTCCGTTTTTCCTCCTCCTGTTCTTCTTCGTCCTGATGCTGGGTTGACTGGGGTCGGATTGGTTCTTCCGGCTGCCCTTGTCCAACACGAATCCGTCGGCTCCGATGCGCTTGCGCCCGAATCCCTTCGCCCCGCCGATCTCCCTTCCCGTCCGAATCCTGCGATTCCTCGGCGGATTTCGCCGCGATTTGGCCCGGTTTCTTCGCGGTCCGTGGCCCCGCAGCAACCGATTCGTTTCCCCCCTTTAGCCTGCCTCCGGAGGCCATCTCCACGTGCTCCCGGGAATTCTGCGCCCAACTCGTCGGATCTCTTCCCCCGAGCCGCCCCTCTCGCTACGCGACGCCATCGATCAATTTGACCTTTTTATATTCATTCATTCATCATCATTAATCTTTTCCCCCAAACAAAATCTGACGCCTTTGATTGCGTTTCTCCGAATTCTTTCTTGTTTCGCCGGATTAACCTTCTCCATTCGATGAGAGAGGGAGAAAAAAACGAAGGAAAATCGCGCGCGCTGCTTCCCATATTTTTGTCGATTTTTTCGGGCCCAAGCTAGAAAGATTCGCCAAGTACATCTGATCTTGTAGCACAGTACCCTGTCCTCCCATGCCCCAACAGTGAAACTGTCTCCGCCCCTTTGCTTTGCCGAGACCACCAGTAATGGCCGCCAATTCTTGATTGCCCAAGCCACAACCACTTGAATTTAAAAAATGCAATCTTAGTGAACAAGTGAACACACATCCATCCTTATCGCGGCATCTCCTAGCGAGAATTCTGCAGCCTCATTCTCACGAATTTCCCCGTTCTCATTGCAGACTCTGCAGAAGCTGACAAGTCCTCCAAGAATTCAGGCGCAGCACGCCAGCAACAAGACGACGAAGCGGAGCTAAAGGGAAAGGAGAGGAGAGAGCGCATCCGATCCCATCATGGAGGGCGGCGAGACGACGCTGTCGGGGTTCGGCGGCGGCGGCGGCGGCGGCGCGGGGGCCGGCGTGGACACCAAGGTCCTGCACGCGTTCCAGACGAGCTTCGTGCAGGTGCAGAGCCTGCTGGACCAGAACCGCGTCCTCATCAACGAGATCAACCAGAACCACGAGTCCAAGGTGCCCGGCGACCTCTCCCGCAACGTCGGCCTCATCCGGGAGCTCAACAACAACATCCGCCGCGTCGTCGACCTCTACGCCGACCTCTCCTCGCTCTTCGCCGCCTCCGACGGCGGCGGCCGCGCGGCGTCCGAGGGCGGGTCCGTCGGCACCGTCCGGCAGGCCGGCGCCGGCCACAAGCGGATCAGGTCCGGCCTCGACTGACGACTTCATCATCTCATCTCTTAGCTAGCTAGCCAGGGACCGACCGACCTCCTTCCTCTCTCCTCTTCCTCTTTGACTTGAGCTGTTCTTGTATCTATCGACGTACTCCGATCTACCTTATCTATCTCCATTACGACTACTACTGTTACATATGAGCAAGAGCAAATCCTCTCAACTCATGATATTCTTGTAGCTGATGTTAATCATCTTGTTGCTATGAGCTAGTATGTGATAATGCATTTTGATGCAATTTATGGACGATGCAACAGCAACTCACAAGAGTGTGTGAGAAGTTGTTCTGAAATTCCCTATCTGAAACTCAAAACTGATGATATTGGCAGAGGTTGTTTCAAACTGCTTCGTCGGTGTCAAACTAATAGTATATATCACTTGGCATCTTTCACCAAAAATGACGGAAGAAAACAAAGTTTCTTTCTGTTACGGATCGATAACGGAATTCAGTGATGATGCACGCCACTGCCAATATGCTACGATGGGCCCCCAAAATCCAAGAAAATTCTAGGATGTTCGAAGCAGAGCTACGTAGCAAAATTTTCCTTGATTTCACCTCTGCTTTACGCTACCACAGAAAGCAATGATCTTTTGCGAGCTCATGCATAGAATCTGCGGGCGCTTTCCATGATTGGGCAAGCTGCTTTGCGCCTTTGCTTGCCTCCCTGAGATGAATGCCCTTTGCCCTCCTCCTTGTCCACGCTGCTGCCCTGCTTGCCTTTCTCTCGTCAGGCTTGCTCGCCTGAATCTGAATGCCGCCCTTCCCCTGCTAGTCTGCTACGCCAACGCCACCATTGCTTCTTTCCAGCAGCACTCTTTTTGCCGAGACTTTTCTCTCTCTCTCTCTCGCAGCAGCATCACACCACTTTCTGCAAAAATCCGGCATTGGATGATGATTGCAGCACCTCGTTGGAATTTGGATCTGCCCTGAATTTTTTTGGTAGCAGAGGGCAGAGAGCGTCAGGGAAAACTGTAAAGCGCTTTTTCATCGCTCGCTCCTTTTATGGCGAGGGCATGTTTGTCGTAGCAGGCGCCTCCTTGCTAAAGTCGACGTGGGGTTTTCCGTAAGATTCGCCTGTGAAAAGTACGGCCCTGAAAAAAATAATCTGGATCCAATGCACAAGCACTGATTGACAATGGTTTCAAAAAAAAAAAAGATTATGGTTTCAACGAGCCGTAAACAGGATAATAATGGTTTCAACGAGCCGTAGAAAGATCAAAGTGGAGCGCAACTAAGATCCTCCACTCCTTGTTCGGTTAATCCCTTTCACAAAAGGATTGAGGTAGATCGGGGAATTGAGGGAAATTTTGATTTGTTGATAATTCAATCCCTCCCAACCTCCCTAATTTCCTTCAATTCCCTTCCAACCGAACAAGACCCCGGGCAGATTAGACTCCTCTGTAGATCAGATCCACGCGTCAATGGGACAAATATCTCTTGCGAAGAAACTAGTTTTTCCTTTGGGCAGGCGATCCTGGAGTATTTGGCCACCAAAGTTTACGTCTTGTGTTGAGCACTTCGTCACTGAAATTTATCATGCACGCTTCGGGTAACTAACTGATGAAACTTATCTTTGACCTGGGACCAAAGTGGCATCTTTACCTTTAAGAAATCTATAGAATCTAGGGCTAGAGAGGTGCCTCCATGATTCCGAGGAAATACCAGTACGAAGCCTAAAAAGCATGCGCAACCAATCGCATTACCACAGCAGAAAGTTACAATCACCGAGAAAAGAGATCTTTATCTGGCAGGCCTCCCCGGTTCCAATCATGCTGCACTTGACCAGTATCTGGTGACCAAAAGGAAGGGAAGGGAGCATGCCAAGCCTTTTTTGACCGCTCTTGTGCTCCGCCCACCGCAAGCTGCAGCAATGGCTGCACGATGTCATCTTCAAAAGGTTGGCATGGCCTTTCTCTCTGAACCATGGCGTGCATGGCATGGGTGTCCGGAAAACATTCTTGGGAGATGCAGACAGCAGACATGCAGTTCACCTCCTTTACCTCCAACAGGGCTATTTGTCGAAGTGATTGCAGGAGGGCTGTTAGTACAGTTGCAAAGAATCCTTCACCCAGTATTTTCACGAAATATGTATCATTTTTTAAAGAACTAATTCTGTAATTGCAGAGAACACAGAAAAAAAAGGCGAATTGTTTGATTGGCCACAGTTGTAAAAACAAGGTAATCTCCTATCAGTAGGAGGCCAATGGTATAGGCCAATGGCCAGCGACTTGAGCCTAAGTACCAACCCTTCCAAGAATATGCTGGGCTTTGCGGGGGCAAATGATCATTTCTCAAGGTAATCTCCTATCAGTAGCAGGCCAATGGTATAGGTGTACAAACAGTCTTGCCCCACTTCAAAACAAGATATCTTAATTTTAAAACATAAAGTGCGCAACGAGATTTTTTTTTGTTTGTACTTTTGACATATGTAAGAAGCCTATCGAAAATAGGCTAACACTATAGTTTATATCAACTTGGTTCCAATAAAGTCCAGATCCAGCATCACCCCATGATGCGATGTCCTGATAGGAATACGACAGTGGTTTAATTTTTTTTATTTCACTTTCCTGCAGTAGCTGCGGCTCCACTTTATCTTAAGGTCTTATTTTACCTTTTGATCTTCTTATCTTTTGTTTATCGCAAATGCTCAAGTCACGGGTCACCATACTTGACCTGCAATTTTTGTTTGCAAGTTACAAATCAATGCCAGATTTTTTTGCTTGAAATAATAATAAAACTAATTAATCATCTGGAAGATATGATATGAGTGAACAAAAATTTCAATTCAAGGTTAAAAACCTAAGTCAATCTTGCAATAATGGGAGATCAGGGATATAGTACATGACTACACTCTTAGAAATCATTCTTTAGAATAATAGAATTGATGTATAATAGATTTATTGCATTAAGAACTAGGCCGGTATATATAGGGGTACATGACTTGGAGTGCAAGGAGCCTCTCCTACAGATATGGTAGGATACAGATACAATCCTAATCTACCTAATATAGAGATAACCCTAATATACTCTAATATTCTCCCGCAGTCACAGCGGGAGTAGTGCAGACGGTGAGACTGGAGAAGAAGCTGAAGGTAGAAACCAACGGATTGACATCCCCCCGCAGACATAATGTCGGTACAATATGAATGTTGTGACTGGAGAAAACGGGCGAATCCTCATGCAGATGATAGCCCTTTATGCTGATGTTTAGGTAGCGAGACGAGGGTAAATAGCCATGGTCGTGGATGCCGTGCGTAGGGTAGCCGTGGTCGTCGAAGCAGTCGAGGATGCTGAAGTCGAGGTAGCCGCTCATGAAGTCGTGGGTGCACCATGGTGGGCGCCAGAGGTGGTGGCGCATAAGAGAAAGGGTAAGACAGTGATGCGTCGAGATAGTCGTCGGGGAGGAAGATCGACGCCAAGGTCAAGGCCGCCGTGATGACACGTGCGCCGGGTTTGCCAGGCCCGAAAACGCGTCGAGGACGAAGGCACACACCGATGTTACCAATATCGGACGTGCAAGGTAGAGGGCACAACCAGACACGCCATTGTCTGAGGGACCAGCAGAGAAAGCCTACACGGCTATCGCAGGCGCAGGAGAACGACGGGGAAGAAGATGTCGATGCAGCATGCTTGCCGGAGTAGACGAAGTAGTAGGGGAAGAGATGACGACGCTAGCGATGAGGTTGTGCTAGACGAAACGAGTCGGAGAGGGGAGGCGGACGGTCCACGGTAGGGCCGGACAATCCGTGGGTAGCGGCAGCGGTGCTCGAAGAAGACGGCGCAATGCTCGATTAGCTTGACGACGAAGACCATGTGCGCGATGCACAGCGACGCGTAGTCGACAACGAGGTTGTGGACATGGTCAGCGGCGGTGAGGATGCAACGGCGAAGGAGACCACGGGTGTCGCCGTTGTTGCCCGAAGAGGCGACGCAGCGGCAGCCCTCCATGCTCGGGGTGGAGGCGCGCACGACGAGGACTGACGTCACGTGAGCCAGGTGGATCACGCATGTCGGTTGATTAGACCGAGTGTGCGCGAGGCGAGGCGACGATGGGCGAAGTCGGTGGAGGCGCCTCGATCAGTGGAGGCGATGATGAGCCGGTGAAGATCGACGTGCGGATGAAGCGGCGAGGTGGGCGGTGCAAACGGGTGTCCCCTAGGGCGCCATCCATCTCGCCATACCACACAGTTGTGGACGAGGAAGAAGCCGGTGAAGTCAACGCCGATGTCGATGTAGAGGCGTGAGGTTGACCGGCGGTGCGCAATATCAATCTCTGATCGTGCGAAGAAAATAAAAACACACAGGAGCTGCAGTAAATCTATGTTCAAACCCCGGTGGACGTAGCCTTGTCCTTCATCCATGCACTGAGCGGATCAACTCGTAACCTCCTCTCTCATGTTGCACGAAAATATCGAGCAGAGAGAGAGAGTAGAAGATGAGAATCTGCAGCTTGGTCGGCAGAGGAGTGAGGCCGTCCAACAGCGCGTCCACCGGCAGGGCGCGGTGCCCCTCGCATGGGGCTGGAGAGGCTCGGCCACGGCGGAGACAAGAGCCGCCACGGAGCCTGACGAGGAGCCAAGGGAAGTAGAGCCACGCTGCCACACCCTAAAATTAATAAATTTTAGAATGTGATTAAAAAATAATAACAATAATAATAAAGTAATAATTTTCTCATAATTATATAAAAATTTCAATATTTATTTTCTTTATAGAAAATCTAGTATAGAAAAAATAATAATTATCTTTCAGAATTAAATAAAATGGTTTTATGTATGTTGCATTCATGTCGCTGCATTGGTTTTTATTTGTTTGCGTGTTTGAGTTTGCAAAATAAAAATACCCAAAAAACTACCCTAAAATCTTTTTTCTCTCTTCCCTATCTCTTTTGGCCCACCCCATCTTTCTCTCTCTCTTTCCCTTCTTCCAGCCCGGCCCAAAACCTCTCCTATCTTTCTTTTCTCTCCCGACGGCCCAAACAGCCCAGCTGGCCCAAACCTCTCTCTCTTCTCCTTTTCTTTTTCTCCCTCGCGGCCCAAAAACGGCCCAACTCGTCCCTCTCTCCCTCTCCCTCTCTCTCACTGCCACCGTGGACCCACCTGTCAGCGCCATCCCCTACCTCCCGCTCCCACCTTCCTTCTTGCGTCGCCGGCGCCTTCCTTTCTTCCCCCCTCCTCGCCGCGAGTCCTGCTCGCGCCCGCCCCACCTTCCTTTCTTCTTCCTCCCGCTCCTCTCTCTTTCCTTTTCGCCGCGACACCAGACGCGCCCGCGCCCGTCGCCGTCGCCCGTCGTCCGCGCCTCCCTCCTCTTTCCTTTTCTTCTTCACCCCGAATCCTGTTCGCCCCCGCGCCGTCGCCCGCGTCTTCTCCTTCCTTTCCTGCGACGCTTGCCTGCCATAATGCCGTGGCACGCGCTTCCCCGCGGTACCCGCCCCTTTCCTTCGTGGGCGACCGCAGCAATTCCGCCGCGTCAATCCCGGCCGTCGCGTGAGCCGCCGTCTTCCTTTCCCCGGCAGCTCCGCCTCCTTCCCTCGCCCTATAAAACCCGAGCCCAAGCACCAGCGCTCCCCTTCCACTCCGATTTCACCGCACGCCCGACTACCCCGCTGCTCTGCGCCGCTATTTTTCCCAAGCTCGAGCTCGCCGACGCCGCCACGCCATCGACCCGCCTTCACGCCGCCTCTTTGTCAACGCTGACCTTCGCCGGAGCTCCGCTTAGGACCCCGCACCGTCACCGGCTTCGTCTTCCCCTCCGCGCAGACGCACCACGCCTGCAATCCCTCGCCGGTGTGAACGCTGCCGCCCCGAACCGCCTGTGCCACACCTCGTCGTCGACCCGCCGTCCCGCTGCTTCTCCGCCGCCTTCAACTCTCGTAAACGCTCCACGAGGTGGTGAGTACCACGCCGCTCCGGTTGTCCCCCTCCCTCTCGCTCTCTTGCCCCGGCAATTGCTCACCGGAGCTGTCTCCGCCCACCGCCATGGCGAGCATGCTTCCGACCGCCACACAGCCGTCCCGAGCCCCTAGGAGAGTTCCCCGTCGCCCACTCTCGCTCCTCGGCTCTTTCCCGTGCCAATCCGTGCCCCGGAGCACCGATTCCGGTGTACACCGGCGAGGCACCGCCGCGCCTGCTCGCCGCCGCCGACTGCTGCCGCCCAGCGCTGCCGAGCGATTCGCCCGACCCTTACTCCTCGAGCCGGGCGCTTCGCCCGACCCTTTACTCCGCGAGCCGCGTCCGATTCGCTCGACCCTCACCCTTCCGCCGATCTAGATCTAACGGCCAGAACAGATCTGAGCCGCGCACGAGTTGCCGCCCTGGCCCGACCCTTACCCTGCCGTCGGATCGTGATCCAACGGATCAGATCCACCCGACTGAGCCAAACCCTAGCCGTCCCTGGAACTTTTGCAGAAAAGCCCCTAGGTTTTCCAGAAATCAACCCGCAGTCCAGATTAGTAGAAAAATAATTAGAGTTGAGCCCTTTCTTTTTCTATCCCGACCCCTGACTTTTTCAGAATTAGTATCCGCCGTCCAGGACCTATAGTTTTGCACCCCGACCCTCTGTTTAAGGTTTAATTATGATTTAGCCCCTGATTTTTTCAATTTAGCCCCTGGAAGTGCAGTTTCTTCGCAGATAAGTCCCTGGAGCTTTGTTTTAGCCCTACCTTCGTCGTTTTAGCTCCGTTTTGACTCGTTCTTGTTGCGTTAGTCTTCTAAAATCTTAAACTATTGTTTAGTCGTGTCGTTGTGCCTTAGTTCCTATTTTTAAATTAAATATAGATTTAATTTGATTAAAGTTCTCTCACCTAGTTTTTCTAATTAAAATCTACCTAGGTCTTTACCTCCGGTTTTTCATAACTAATGTCAATTCAATTAATACCAACTCAAATGTGTTCTAAATATAATTTGTTTAGTTGCACATCAAATATAAAGTTATGCATTTAGATGCTCTCAAAGGTTTCTTTCTAATTAATTGTTAATTAGTGTAATTTATACATAGACAATCATAAATAAAATATGACTAAATTCTACTCCGCTTTTATAAATAAAAATATAATATAAGTTAATTATAATCAAGGATATTTTGTTTTGAATATATTTTACACTTTTTTTTCAAATAAAATAAATAAAGCTCATACTTCTTTTGTTTCTTTTATAATACCAATCTTCCAATAGCTGTGTCTTTTCAACCCTAGCTCCGTTTTCCGTGTTTCTTGTGCTCTTGTAATCGTAGCAGCGAACCTTATCCTTTAGCACGCTCTTTTAAAAGCTTTTGTTTTGTGATTGGTGTATTGTTCTTAGCTGTACTTGTTTGTTGTTTTGTATGTTTGTGCTTGATGTTTGCTTCGAATAGAATGATCGCTGTTGAAGCTTGAAGATCAAGTTTTCCAGGTGAGCAAGAACTGAAGAGCAGTAAGAGTAGCTTTTCGTTGGAAAAAGGCAAGTGACCCTAACCATCCTTCTATCTATGCTTATTTACAAGAATACCATGTATTAAATGGAACGTGGAGAACCACCCAGGAAAACAGTACAACCACGAGGACTATATGGCTCTGGTCTTGACTAAATAATTAGAGACTCTAGTTTGAAGCAGTCTTACCGAAAGGGCAAGGAGGGGGACGGTGATAGGGGTCATAGCCCGGTCCTCTTGGGGTAGCTGCCTTTGCTAAGGAGCTGACCATTAGGGAGGTTTATGGACCACACTGCTACTGAAACTCTAGCGGACTACTTCTTATTAGGGAATCTTTGTAAAGGCCTCGTAGCGTCCCTATGCAATCACACCTCGGAAGTGTGGTGTTGTGCCTAGCTAGCACAGCATGGTTGGGTCCAAAGTTCTTTTAAACTTTTACGCGACTTGTGGTGAAAGTGTACAACCTCTGCAGAGTGTCTAAAACTGATATATCAGCCGTGCTCACGGTCAAGAGCGGCCTGGACCCTCACATGATTAATAGACTTAAAGATGGATTTAAATTGTTACTCTGGTTATTTCTTGTGGCCTTGCTGAGTACCAACCATAAGTGTACTCACCCTTGCTAACTGCTGCTCAGAAGAAAAAGGTGTGAAGTCTACTGAAGATGATGAAAAAGGTGTGAAGTGTACTCACCCCCAGTCGTTTGCCTGTGAAGTTTGGAGCCTTCGTTTCCATGATAAGCGCATATCTCTGATAGTCTTGTAAGTCCTTATTTATGTTTCTTTATGTGATACTGTTGCTGTTATTCACTGATGATGTCACTGTATGTATGGAACTTGATCCTGGCATACATATAGTTATGCATTCGGTTTTGTCCTTAAACCGGGTGCGACACACACATAGATAGCAACATGACTTCACGGATCGGAGAAGACAAACTGCTTTGCTAGACGACGCTATGACGACAACGGCAGCCAGAACAATGTGATCCTCCTTGAGACAAGAGCGCTGCCCGCAACAGATATCGATCTCCCTAGGGGCGTGCGATGTGGAAGCAAGCGTGGTGCAGAATTTTTCACTAAAGATCAAGACCTAAACTCGTGATACTATATAAAATAATAGAATTGGTGTATAATAGATTGATTGTATTGAGGTCTAGCCCGATATATAAGGGGTACATAACTTGGAGGACAAGGAGTCTCTCCTGCAAATATGGTGAGATATGGTAGGATACGGATACAATCCTAATCTACCTAATATAGAGATATGCCTAATATACTCTAGTACATTTACTTCTAAGGTACTTCGTATTATTATTTTCCGAGCAGATATTGCACATACTTGTTTTTCATTCGAGCTTATGCTTGCTAAATTTGAAGGTATGATCTGTTTTGAGTGATGAATGAGTGAATTGGTCTAATTGCTGACTATTCAAACAAATCCTTAATGCGATGAGATGTTGGATAAAATAGTAATATGATCTGCTAACATAGTACAAATCACAGGAAATTATACATTTATCCATGAACACAAGTCATCAGTCGTTGCTAACGGGCCTCCAATCCTAGAGTGAATGCTATATCTTCTAGGCAATTTTTAGAGAAAAGGTGTCTCTATTTTTTTAGTTATTCATGTGATCTCAGTGTCTATTTTTCTTCCACAAAATCCACTCTATTTGTAACAGAGAATATGATTTCTGTGCGCTCTACGCTTCCTGCTCATAAAATTTGTGGTAATATATATCTGGTGCACGAGGTATTTTTCCCAGATTCGTCACGAAAAAAGTGGCTTCAATAAACAAATGCATCTTAGATTTATCAAAAAGCAAACCACTTGTCAGTCATTGGTTTATGGAGATATAAGCATGAAAGTGATGTGTAGTTACTAATGGGAAGAAGGGAGTGCATCAACTGGAATTTTTTGTACCTTGCTCAAGGTTCCAACTTGGCCAAGGCATGCTAGAGATAAGTTAATTTATTGACCAAAATCTGACCGGCAAATAATATATGGGAAGCTGAAAGCAAGGTTATCATAGTAGTTAACAATATATACAAAACATAATTTAAAAGTTTAGGATTAGTGAGGATCAGGATGACTTTTCAGTTTTCCCTTTCTGCTGGTGTTGCTTGCACGCATCGCATCCAATTCCATCCGTTGGTTTAATTTGCAGTAAACTATGTCGCTTTTAGACCTTTACTTATTTTATCTTTGTTATTATAGTCGGCGTGCCTTTGTAGTATATACAGATTCTTACTAGCCTAGTGTAACTTTTACAACACGGCTCAAAAGATTGATGGTGTGCTTTCAGGAACTACTCTTGTTCAAACATTCTTGGTCAAGTGAAAATTTCTGCATATGTGGATTTTTTAATTAAAATTCTTATGTGTTATCCCCTAGTCCCTTCTTGCTGAGCTCTAGAATTTCAAACATTAATTTCAGTTTTTTCTGCTGCATTATGGAAACCGTGAGAATCTCGACCAACTTATGTACATTTTACTGTTATTATGGCTTTGCTAAATTATCTCATAATATCCAGGAATGTAGAAAAAATAATTGTAATTGCCTTTGGAAAACACTCCAATTTACTCCCTCCATCTACTTTTATAAGACGCACACGCATATCAAGATTCAAACTTTGTAATCTTTAACCAATAATTTGACTATTAATTTTTTATTTTTATAATGTAAACTTTATATGATTGGATTCGTAATTAAATATACTTTACCATAATTATAACCATAATTATAAGTTTATAACCATAAGCAATATAATATATGATAAATAAATGATCAAAGTGTTATTTGGAAGACCGTGCCATGTTATACTATACCTTATAAAAATGGATGGAGGGAGTAGCTTATAAGATCTTTTTTTTGTGTGGGTTGTTATATATCATTGCAGCTTTTGTAATCCAAACAGACTAGGGTTGGGGACTTGGAGCACAGCAGAGTAATCCAGTGGCAAATAGTCGGAAAATTTATAACCTTTGATCTGCAAAATTTACAAACTCCACATGTTTTTGGTTTGGGTTTTAAATCACAAGACGCAAGTAATACAGCCGCATCACGTGGTTCAATTGGTCAAAGAAGAAGTTAACTTGAGGAGGGTGGCCTGTGGGACACCCGTGGTGTTTTAGTTTCTTTTTCCATGAGTAGAGGAGTTTTAAAGTTTTATGTAATATTTCTCTGTTGTTGAACTCGTCTGCTTCCTTCTTAAATACATCGGCAGTGCTCCTGCCTTAATTTCAGAAAAAAAAAGGAGCGCAAGTAATCTTTAACCTTCACCCCAGCCCCCAGGCAGGTCCTACTTGGCCGGCTTAACATACAGAGAAAGAGAAGGGGGAGATGCTGAGGAGAATGAGGGCCCTTTTTCTGGAGGAATTGAAGTGGTGGTGATCCAGTGGATGATAGGATTGTTGACTCTCAAGCTTCAAGTATGATTGCCATCCGATCTGATCCGCCGTTAGCTCAAGGACAGACGGCCCCGCAAGAATCTCAATTAACTTTTTTTCCCTCTTCCCTGTCCCTGTTTTCTCCTTTTCGTTTGGGGGAAACAGCACATGATGCGGTGATCTTTAAGTTAACTGGATATGGGGCCTACAGGATTGATGAGAGCAGAAAACTTCAGTTTAATCACATGCATGTGAGTATGAATTGCTTCGATACCTGTGAAATGCGTTAAAAGGGGCAGGGCAATCAAGTTGAATATGTTAAACTTTTGTATTGCTTGTTTTATGTCACGTTGAAAAATCACTTGAGTATTTTAATTGAGTTGGTCTAGGATCTTTTATTCAAATGCAGGCAATTTATACATCTTTGAAAATTTTATGATAAAAATATGCCATATATATCTTATGTTGGTGATACAAATACAATGATCACAATGGTACAAACATTTCTTTAAAAGTAAAGTCCGCCTTTACCCCTAAACTTGTCACTAAATTTAAAAAACACCTTGAACTCAACAACCAAAAATCTTGCATACCTCACGTATCAAAACCAGACAAACTACACCTTAGCCATTTCAAAACGGTTTTCTATGATGGTTTTGCTTATGTCGCCGGGCTGCTTCCAAACGACCATGCCCCACGAGGCTGCGACACCTAGCTTTAGTTTTATCTCACCACGTTATAGCTGGTAGGCACAACCTCATCGCCGGTCAGCCTACCGACAGTGAGCTCCACCCTCTGATCCTCACCCGCATACCTATAGCCATGGTCATTGCTAGTGTAGCCAAGCTATGGACCCTGCATGCCAGTCAAATCACCTAAAAAGTGGGTAGGATTTGATCGGTGAAAAATCAGACTTTAAAGTTCTGACATATTGGGTCCATTGCCACATTAGCGAAACTATTTTGAAATAGTTAATATGGAATTTTTAATTTCAGGGGTTATCCAAACTCAGCCACAAGTTTGGAGGGGTGAAACATACTTTACTCTATCTTTAAATGGATACACGGATTTGAAATCTGCGATTACTAATCCTCCTTTCCACTTGTTAAGAGTAGGGACATTCTAAAAATGGAGTGTGTGTGGTTCATCGTCTAAATCGAAAAAAGAAAAAAAACCGCCGGCTCGTCTCCCTCCGTTGATCTGTGTCTGGCATTGCGGAAGGAAAAGGGAGGGCGGAGAATCGGTAAGCGGGGCGCGCGCGCGCGTCTCGTGGATCCATCCGCGCCTTGTTCGGCCTCACAAATGGAAAACCGGCCATCTCTCTCTCTCTCTCTCTCTCTCTCTCTCTCTCTCTCATCCCCAATCGAGTTCCATTCCTTCCGGCTCGCCTCCTCCTCCGCGGACCCTGGCGCCGGCGCGGCCGAGCCCGGCGGTAGTTTGCTCCTCGTCGATTTCGGTAATCAGGCCGGTTCTTGGAGCCAATCCAAATTCCCCGCGGCCGTCGGCTCATCCGCCATTCCGATGGTGCTGCTGTTTCTAACATCGCAGCGTGTTGGTGGCGATGCGTGTGGTTGGTTGCAGTGCTGCTATATGCTCTGAACAGAAAGACGCCGGGATCCTGCGGCGAAGGCTGGGTTTTATTGCACCGTAAGATTTCTGTTCTTTACCCCCGTTGTGATGCTGAGTTGCTGTCGCTAATAATTTTGAGTGTTTCTTCTAGTTGTGGTTCGTGCGATTATTCCTTCTTCAGTCTGGTAGAGTTGATAATTTACCTTTCGTATTAGAGATTGTTCCTCCGTGGTACATCTAAGCAGACGGCCAATAATCAAATTGAGGTTTTTTCCCTCCACTTTCATTTCCGTGCATCTGTAGGTGCTATTTTCTTTGGTAGAAGTGGTTTAATTTAATGAAAAGGGTATTTTTCATCCCTTAACAATCGCAAAGTGTGACTTTCGTCTAGTGCAAATCAATCCCTTAACTGACTAAACCAGTGCACTAATTCACATCTCGGCTTAACAATTGTTAGGTGCCATCTGGCAGCCGGCAAGGGTTCGGGTGGTAACAAAGGGGAAAGACATTTTTTAGGGAAAATTAACAAAACTGATTCTCACCGGATTGTTATAGTGATTTGTTTAACTCAACATACAAACTGAGTAAGAATCTATTCTTGTTTCTTATTAGTAGGTGCATCAAGAAGCTTATTTCACTCTAGCAATCATGACGTAGTTAAGCAGTGATTTTCAAATGATTATTTGTCCTAAAGTGTTGTCAAAATTGCACTAAACAGTTGTTAAGCCAACATACGGATGATTTATGTACCGGTTTAATTAGTTAAGAGATTTATTTACACCAATTGAAACTACGGGATGAAAGTTACACCTTGGCAAACTTAAGGGATCCTTAATTTAACATTTTCTATTGATTTAGTGGTAACCTTTCCAGCATTGTCTATCATGAATATCTTTCTATGAACAATTGCTTAATTCGTTATCTTTTGCATACATTGTTATCTCTGGCATATTAAATGTTTTAGTCTTTAAATTTTGAAAATACCTGGCTAGAGATTTCAGTCTTTTAACATAAATACATTTGTTAATACCAGTCTACAGATTTTTGTATTTTCGAATAAATATGTTGGTTGTCAATATAGCTAATATATTTAGATGATTACAAATTCAAATTTGACCGTGAATATTGGAAAAGTCAGTTTTTTTGCTTGTGTTAAAAAGGGCTATTTTAGCAAAGTCAATACCCTATATATCCTTAATTGTTCATAAGACAATCCGATCTGCCTTTGCTACTATAGTGTATGGTTGTGTCCACCGAGAAGAAAACTGGAACGAGTAAGCTCTTGTGTAGCTGTCTGGCTGTCCCAGGCCTTCTTTATTTTGGCTGTAACGTGAACCGTCTTATGAATTGTGATGCTACCCATTTATGCACTGCTACATCCGCAATGAAACAATATACCTGTTTGTTCTTTTTTACAGTTGAACAATGTCTGCTCCACCAAAGAAGAGGACTATAGTGGACAGTGGAGATGGAGGTCTTGGTTTGGGCATTGCTGCATTTATTGCAAATGGTGAGGATTTGGGTCCCATCATTCGCCATTCGTTCGAATCTGGGAAACCTGAAGCTCTCATGCAGAATCTTAGAAGCATTGTGAAGAAGAAGGAAGTTGAGATTGAAGAGCTATGTAGACTTCACTATGAGGATTTCATCGTTGCTGTCGATGAACTACGTGGTGTGTTGGTCGACGCTGAGGAGCTGAAGGGCATGCTCTCTGGTGAGAATTCTCACCTGCAAGAGGCTTCTACTGCCCTACTGTTTAAGCTTGATGAACTTCTTGAGATATATTCTGTCAAGAAAAACGTAGGAGAGGCCATAACAACACTGAAGATTTGTGTCAAGGTCTTCAGCTTGTGCATGACATGCAATAATTATATTGCAGAAGCTAAGTTTCATCCTGCACTGAAGACGTTAGACCTGATCCAGAAGGGCTACTTGAATAGTATTCCTTTGAAGTTTCTTAAAAAGGTGGTGGCGAGACAGATACCATTGATAAAGCTGCACATTGAGAAGAAAGTTTGTAGCGAGTTCAATGACTGGCTTGTTCATATCAGAAGAATGGCCAAGCAGATTGGCCAGGTCTCAATAAGCCAGGCTTCCTTAGCGCGCCAGAAAGATGAGGAAATGCGAGCCCGGCAGAGAGAAGCTGAAGGGCATAGCCATGCTGGACCAGATGAGCATCTGTATTCCTTAAATCTGGAGAATAAAGAAGAAGAATCAGCATTAGATTTTGATGTCACACCAGTGTACCGGGCGCATCACATGCACATATGTCTTGGTATAGGGGAGAAGTTCAGAGACTATTACTACAAGAACAGGCTCATGCAACTCAACTTGGACATGCAGATTTCCACTTCACAGCCCTTCCTGGAGTCCCATCAACCCTACCTTTCTCAGGTAGCTGGATTTTTTATCGTTGAAGAACGTGTTCTTCGAACTGCAGATGGATTGTTGTCTAAGAGCCAAGTGGAAACAACATGGGAGACAGCTATTGCCAAGATAACATCTATATTGGAGGAGCAGTTCTCACGTATGCGTACAGCCAGCCACTTCCTCCTCATAAAAGACTATGTCACTCTTCTAGGTACAGCCGTTAACAAGTACGGTTATCAAATCACACAGTTGATTGAAGTTCTTGAGAAAAGCAGGGATAAATACCATCAATTGCTTCTTCTTGAGTGTCGGAAGCAGATAGATGACATCCTCGCTAATGACTCGTATGAACAGATGGTTATAAAGAAGGAATATGAGTATAACATGAATGTGACAGCATTTCATCTGGAACACGATGATGCGATCCCTGATTTTCCGTATGTGGCACCATTCTCCTCTTCTGTTCCAGAGGTTTGCCGTATCGTTCGGTCCTTCATCGAGGATTCTGTCAGCTACTTGTCATATGGTGGTCTCATGAACATCTATGATGTGGTGAAAGTGTACCTAGACAGGCTGTTGATTGAGGTATTGAACGACAGTCTTCTGAACATGATATATGCTCGCTCGCTGGCCATGTCACAGATGATGCAACTTGCTGGTAATATATCTGTTCTTGACCAAGCTTGTGATATGTACCTCTTGCACTCTGCCCATTTGTGCGGCATTCCCAAGCGAGTTGCTGAGAGGTCTCATTCTGGTTTGACTGCTCGAGCCGTGCTAAAAGCCTCACAGAATGCAGTGTATAATTCTCTAATAAACCTAGCCAATTTCAAGGTTGACGAGTTCATGGTGCTTTTGGAAAATGTTAACTGGATCACGGAGGAAGCCCCAGATGATGCGAATGACTACATGAATGAGGTCCTGATCTATCTTGAAACGCTAGTATCAACAGCCCAGTCGATTCTACCTTTGGAAGCTCTATACAAGGTGGTTTCTGGTGCAATTAGCCACATCTCGGACTCTATAATGACCACACTTTTAAACGATGGTGTGAAAAGGTTCACTGTCAATGCAGTTCTAGGACTTGATACCGACTTGAAAATGTTGGAGGCATTTGCAGACGAGAAATTTGACAGCACAGGGCTGTCGGATTTGGGCAAGGAAACAACTTTCAGAGATTGTTTGGTTGAAATTAGGCAGCTCGTCAATCTCCTGCTCAGTAGCCAGCCTGAGAACTTTATGAACCCGGTGATAAGGCAGAGGAACTACGGATCACTGGACTACAAGAAGGTGGCCATCGTTTGTGACAAGTACAAGGATTCTGCAGACAGTCTGTTTGGGAGCCTTTCGAACCGCAATGTGAAGCAAAACGCTCGTAAGAAATCTATGGACGTTTTGAAGAGAAGGCTTAAGGATTTTAGCTAAGCTTAGGTTTGTTGCATTCGCAAATAAGTTTCTGGTGCTACTATATCCACCTTTTAGGTGTTCTTAAAGCTCTTCTGTGACTTCCTTGCTTACTTTCCAGTGGATACAAGGTAGGTCGGTCTGTCTGTGTAGGTGAAATGTTGACGATTTGTAAATTATGGTAGTACTCCCAAATAAGGGGTCAAATTCCTATAGTGCAACTGGTGAATGTTGATAAGATTTTCTGTTGATGCTGTCACTGATGTCTCACAGATTGCAATGCGAAGCTTTGTGCCATTCTTTCAGAATCTGCTGATATGACATGCATCCGGTCAGCTGTGTCTACATAGGCAAAAGCTTTTGTGGGATCGTTCCATAGACAATGGAGCAAGAAAAAAAAAAGTTGTGCATGGAGCCATGGATTATGAACAGGTGGACCCCACACCAATTTAGGAGATTGTACTATAGCTAGACTGTTGGACAGGTAATCTACAAGATTCACTATATCCTGCATGGACATTGCTATAGAGAGCATACATTTTAGTGGGTATCCACAAATGAATCTCCGTCTCCCAGATGGCAAAAACATTGCAGAAATCGCCCACCGTGGGGCTCGAACCCACGACCACAAGGTTAAGAGCCTTGCGCTCTACCGACTGAGCTAGACGGGCTTGGTGCTCCGAAATGGTAAACTCCTATAATGTAAGAATATTACGAAATGCGTTGCTACGTAGCAATACGAGTATGCGCACGACCCTCATGCGATGTCTCTCTGCTAGTGTACTAGAGCCAGCCCAATTCGCTGAAAGTCTAGGCCAGATTTGTTTTTGTCGAAGATCAGATTATTTGTGTGGATAATAAGCCCAGATTCCCCGGTTGATCGATCCCCCACTACCTGCGATTCGTCTTTCGACATGCATCCCGATGGAGGTGGGCTCTATTTGGCCCAACGAGATGAATTATCAGCCCAGGAAGAGTATACGGCTCAACCACTGCCCCTGCCCACTTGGAAGAAGACCAGCCGGCCGGAGAAAGCGAAACGGAATCGCCCGGACATGAGGAACTTCCAAGAAGAGAGAGCGCAGAGGGCAGCTAGGAGGCCAATGTGAACATCACAACTGCCATCCAGCTAGGCTGATTTGCACTGCTGCCTCTCTCTGGTCTATCAAGCAGCAGCATCATCATCATCTATCATTCGGTCCTTCCCAAAATCCCATTCCTTTCAACAACGGATGATACTGCTTAGTCTGCTAGCTGATTGCCCCCTTCCCGTTTTATGTATCCGTCCAACATTGGAGCTGAACCCATGTAGCTTCCAGTTTCTTTCACATTAGATTTTTGTCAATCGGCAAACAGAAATGAAATCTCAGTCAGTCCGCTTTCAAATCATTGGGCAGCTGCAGAGACACTAAAGATGCATGGATGTTCGATCATCATTGTGGCGACAGCCTGGTGAAACCGGTTCCAATCATCAGAAAGAGCAGATACAACTAATCAATTAATTAAAGGTTGAGCACCCGGCTGCTGCAGAAAGCACAACCGATCGATTAATTCTGAACTTTTGGATTTCCTTTTATATGACCGATCAATCAAGGAAAAGCAATGGCAGCAGTGCCTTGCATTGAGGCGACACTGCCGTCTACTCCGTCTTCTGAATATTAATTGATTGAGTGATCTGCAAGAGTGGTTAGCGTAATGATGGATCATAATTTGACAAGATTGCGTTCGTGCACTTTCATTATTGTGTTCCTTTTCCGGAAGAATCCGTTGCGAGATATTATCGGTGGTTTGCCTCTAGGGGGGCTTTCTTTGCCACGCGCCATCCTAATTTGTGCCAAAAGGGCTATTATTTTAGTTCAAGATTTAATTAGTCAGAGTACTGTAATCGAGTTACACCCAACTATCAGAATGTACGTCGAACCTGGGGGGCTTGATCCATGGCGGTCAGGGTACAACTACTACCCTAACCATCCGAGGGACATGCTTAGTTGCTTAATCATCATGATATGGCTACTACTAGTTGAAATAAATTATTTTTGGAGACACTGTCGGTTAAAGATAAAAATATTTAACTTAGGATGAATTAAAAAAGTCATGTTCCAGGAGTGAGGGAGCAAGAAATTAAGATTTGGTTGCCGACTACTTGTTGAAACTCCATAAGAAATTCTCTTCCAACGAGGACTTGCTTCCCTTGTCGGTTTTTTTTTTTGGACTTGGAGGCTGAGCGATGGCGCCATGCAGGGGATCGCATTTGGGTTCTGTCTCAAGGCAGGGAAGGGAGTGCATGCCCAAACGCCTGCTAGCTGGATCGAGTGGAATCCAGCAACAGCTGATTAAAAAAATTTGTACAAGAGTCTTTAAGCCGTCAAACGATTTTTAAAGATAGAGAAGAAATCTACGGAAGTCTAAAAAATCATTTAATCGCTGTCGTTAGCGGAATAACAATTTCTTTTGCGGGCCGAAACCCTTCCAGGCTCCAAAGAGGAAAGGAAATACGTATACGCCACCCAGCTCCAGCTAGCTTATACAGAGATAACCCTTTAGTAGAGGAGAAAATACCTTATTTGAGAGAAAATGAGTCATTCCTTTCTTGACATTGAAAAAAATTTCATTCTCTAATTGACACCGACTTCAACTTTCATTTTTAAATTGCCACTCTGTTAGATTTTCCATCTATTCACTGTTAAATGTCATGCGGAAAGATCATTTTGCCCTTCCCAGATGTGGGCCCCACTGCTTCTTCCTTTTCTCTTTCCTCCCTCTCTTCCTCTCCTCTCCCACGACTGGCTCGCAAAATCGACGCGTCTGCCGCGCCAGCCCCACCAGCAACTGCTGAGGGCCCGAGGCGCGCTGCTGCCGCAAGAGGGGGAGAGAGAGAGGACGCCCACCCGCTGCTGCCGGCCGGCCGGAGCAGCAGAGCCGCGGCGGAGCTTGAGCTCGCCGGCGGAGGAGAGAAAGGGGAGGGGCCGCAGCAGCAGCAGAGCCGCGCCGGAGCCCCTGCTCGCCGGTGCTGCTTTCCTTCTCTTGCTCCTCTGCCCCGGACGCCGCGAGGAGGGAGGAGCCGCCTCCGTGCTCCTCTGCCGCCGGCCGCCACGGCCATCGAGGCCGCCGCCGCCACGCTTCGCGCGGGATCTGGCCGCCGCTGCTGCCCTCGAGTCGCGCGCACGCCGTCGAGATCCACCACGGGGTCACCAAGGTCGTCGTTCGCGGCCGCCCGCTGGTGGCCGAGGGAGGCCGTGCCCCGCCAGGCCGGGAGCCGCTTTAGAGTACTGGAGGATGCTTTAGAGTACACCGGTGAGGATAGCCTTAGCCTCGAGCTCCCCGTCGATCCCGAACCTGATCACCACGCCGTCCCGGAGCGCGGCCTCCACGGCGACGCTGCGGGCCCCGGGCAGGATGAGGAGGTGCGGAACGGGTCCGCACGAAGCTTGGCGACCATCGTGCTGCCAAAGGATTAGCTGGACATCTAAGCGCGAGATCGAATTCCGCGGCGCGCGGAGCACGCGTCGATTTTGCGAGCCAGTCGTGGGAGAGGAGAGGAAGAGAGGGAGGAAAGAGAAAAGGAAAAAGCGGTGGGGCCCACATTTGGGAAGGGCAAAATGGTCTTTCCGCATGACATTTAACAGTGAATAGATGGAAAATCTAACAGAGTGCCAATTTGAAAATAAAAGTTGAAGTCGGTGTCAAATAGAGAACGAAAATTTTTTCAGTATTAAGAAAGGAATGACTCATTTTCCCAGTGTCACATAAGGAATTTTCTCTTAGCAGAGCTCCAATAACAGCTCCATTAGCGGCTTCAGTGGAGTTGTACCAAACGGAGTACATCCAAACTAGCTTCACCACGATAGTATATGGAAGCTGTTTTTTTCTCTCATCTTTCTCTCCCTAACAAGACCACAAAGAGACTGTGGAGCCACACGACTCTAGCTCATCTACCCTACAGTGGTGGAGCTGGAGCCAGATGAAGCCATCTTATCCTCCGCTGGTCGTCTCCGATATATAGCTGTCGCCATCAATGCAAGGTGCAACCTGCAGCTGGATAGGAGGCTAGTCGTATATTCATTTTTCCTTGTACAAATCAGTAATCAAAACATCAGACGGTATCATATATAAATACATAGTAGTTTCTACTTATCTAATTATTTTTTGAAACACAGTATAGATACGGGAGGTTATGCATGGACACGGCTAATTTACGGCCAGCCGCACGACAGCTCCGTTTTGGAAAAGCAATTAGATTAGCTTCCCGATTTATCAATCTACATCGACGTTGTCGCTGCAGGCAGAAGATATATTTTCTACCACCCCACGCCCACCCCAACAGAATAAAAAAACTATTGCAAAAAGATATGAATGATGTAACTACATGCACATAGTTTCAAAATAAGAAGATCGTAATTTTAAAAGTGAGCATTGAAATCAAAATCCGATTACGCGGGTGTGTTTGTTTCAATAAGAGTTTCAAAACAGGAGCTCAGACCACTATGTTTCAATATATATTTTTTGTGAGAGAAAATAATTTTTAGTGTATCCTAATTTGCTTGTGATGTTTGCAAAAATTACCTATGACTTTACAGGATGTTGCTTCACATGTCCGAGTTCAGTTAAGTGGATATTGATGTTCATGTTGTGAAGATAGATAGTTCGGTGTGATTAGTGGATGACTTTATTGGGTAGGGAAATGTTTATTGAATGATCAACAATAGACAACTTTAGCATATCAGTTGAGCATTTTAACTAATTTATTTTTTTTATTTTTCCATTATAAATAAAGCAATTTATATGTTCTTTGAAAAATATTGTCGAAACATATACAAGTGGGATTTTATTTTGAAGATCTCTTCGAAAGAGATACAGTTGTGCAATCGGAATTTGAATTTGATGGATGGTTTAAGAACTCTAATTTTTTTAAATTTTGAAATTGCTTGGATGTGCAATAGCAATTTCTATTGGCCCAATGATAAACACTGCGCGCGGTTGGATGGCAAATTTAAGCTGTCGTGCAACAGTGCAAATGCACGGTCGGCCGGAACAAAGTCATTACCTTATTTATTCTCTATTCTCTACCAGTAAATCAAATTTCTTTTACTCAACACAAAATTGTTGACGACGTTGCCTTTTGCTCCTCTATTTTTTTTTTGAAATTCAAAACACAGTACCAACGTAGATGCTCATATACACGCACGTACACAAGACTGAGCCGGCAGATTTTTGAGATTGATAGAGGTGCCTAGCGCCGGTTAAATTCTGGAATAAATTTAGGAAAATGCGAGCATCCATTCCGAGTCGAGGACTCAAACCCGGATGGATACTTACCAGCTAGTAGCTCAGTTCGCCTTTTACTCCTATGTCTCATCTATTGTATTGCCACATTTCTTTTTGCTATTTCTTGGCGTGCGAGGAAACAAATAATTTGTGGTTCTCTTTGTAGTAGTTGGTTATAAACGCCTTTCGACTATCCATATTGTTGTTGTTCAAACAACATCCTATGCGTGTGCAAAAATCATGCCCGCAGTGGAAAGTACTTAAATATTAAATTTGCATGCGCACCTCCAAAAGATGCAAATTCTTCCTGTTGTTTTCTTATCAAAAAATTCTTCTTTTTTTTACGGTACGTAGGAAATCACTTAAATGTCGTATTGCGCATATGCCCTACATTCAGCGCCACGTCTCATCAACAACCTCCGGTGCGCGCCCTCCTCGTACCACGGCACCGACATCTCCCCGACCACAAGTCACACTTAAATTGCTCGTGCACGTTTGTGGAAATAACCAACGACACGGTCAAGAAATAGAAAACCTTTGAATTCCTAAAAGTGGTGAAGACATACTGCCCATCATGAGAGAGAGAGAGAGAGAGAGAGAGAGAGAGAGAGAGAGAGAGAGAGAGAGCAGAGTAGCTAGCAGGAGTACGTGGTAGCATCGAAGTGGATGGAGATGATGGCAGATGTATAGCTAGATGGACGAACAGCTTGGAGTTGTCGACGAGATCAGAAGATCGGTGCTGTTGCTGGTTGGAAAGCCAGGACGTGATAGATGATAGATGTTGGTGACGATCGAGAGCCCAGGCAGGCGTCCATCAACACCCTCCGAATCCAATCGCAGCGACAGGAGGAAACCACCCAAGCACAAAAGGCACGCTTGAGATCACCGCGCAACGGAACAGCGGGCGGCGGCTGGTGAGCGGATCACAGCCGGCCCACACCCCAGCCGAGGCTGGCATCATCACGCCCAGCGCACGCGCGGGCGAAGCGGAAGGAACTGAAGCGGCTTGCCAGGCAAGGCAGCGGGGGCAGCCAGCAGGCGAGGGGTTGGCGCCCGCACCGCACCCGTCGCTCTCCGTCACCGCCAGCCTGGCTGCCTGCCCCTCTCCCTCTCTCCGTTTCTCTCTCTACTTCTCCCTCCCTCGCCGTCGACGGCGATCGATGGCCATATCCGTGTACGTAACCTGCCCCGGGTATATATATTACCCTCTGCCAGGGTCAGGGGGGGGGGGGGGGGGGTTTCAGAAATCATAACCGCGGATCCAGCACAGGATTTATAAACCCTGCAACTCCTTTTCTTCGTCTTCGTCGGCTCAGCTTCGTCTGCTCGTCGGCAGCTGTCGCTACCTCTCCGGCCGGCGGCGGCTCCTCACCCGGAGGGTCGGAGGAGAAGATGAGCTTCTTCGCCCGCAGCAGCAGGTTAGCAGATAGATGCGGATTCTCCCTCGCTCTTCCATCTCTGGGTTTCTCTTGGCTGATTGCGCTTGCGCCTGCCTGACGACGGCGCAGGAACCAGAGGACCTTCAGGCCCAAGAAGAGCGCGCCCTCAGGGAACAAGGTACGGCCATCTACATGCGAGCTCTGACTAGAATTTTCTTATCATGATGCGTCATGAATGCGAGAGCCTTTTGTTCATCCCACCGGATTCGTCCGCACGCGCTGGACTTGGTTTCTCAGAATTCAATTCCGTTCATGGGAGTACAACTACTGCATGAACAAACGTTTGCTGCAGCCAGCTGTTGCGGGTGATGTACGCCGGCGGCTGCCGAATTTGATTTCGCGCTAGGGGAAACTGTTGAGTTGATATTTTCACCGGTTTTTTACCTCGCATCTTGCTCTTCTTTTCTACTATATTATTACCTCTAAATGGTCCTTTACCAGGAGCTGAAACCGAGCACCTTCTCTTTCACCCTATTTTTCCGTCAGTCGGCGTTGTTTCCTTGATGGCATTTGGTTCGCTTTCTTGCAACGCCAAAACCCTGTAAACTGGCTGTTTACAGGGGCTAAATTGCAGCCAGCTAGCGAAAAGTAGGATTACTTGCAATTGGGGGGACAAAATTCAGGGTGCCAGTCATGAAAAAAATAACAACAAGCCTCTCTGGAACATAGCTGCATCATGCTGTTTTCCTGAATCCTGATACAGTAGTGATACTCGTAAATGCCGTGCATCTATCTTCATGCTCAGTTCTGAATCTGAACGTTTGTGATGGTTTGCAGGGTATGCAGCTGAAAAGGCACATCGACGCCACTCTCGGCAGCGGCAACCTGCGCGAGGCGGTCCGCCTGCCCATCGGGGAGGACCTCAACGAGTGGCTGGCTGTCAACAGTAAATCCTCCTTCATCCTTAATTTCAGTTCTTGATCCACCGTGTTTACAACTTCATGTCCTGATTTTACAGTAAGATCGATGTAGTAGTAGGAATAATTCCCAAGTCTGTCTTCCTGTGGCATCACCATACCGGACTGTTCTTGTTTGTCTTGTCGCTATAGTACGTTCATGTCTTGAAGAGTTGAAGGCACTCCACTTTGCAGTGTATTACTAACTTGTCGTGCTGCTTTTGTGATGGCAGCTGTTGACTTCTTCAACCAAGTAAACATTCTGTACGGCACCCTGATGGAGTTTTGCACGCCAGCTACCTGCCCGACCATGTCAGCCGGACCAAAGTACAGTATCTTTCTTCTTCGTACCCACAAATACAGTCAAACAACTAATTTAAGAACGAATCTATCATTATAAAACATGTCTGATGAATGAAAAATGAAATCTTGGCAGGTATGAGTACAGATGGGCTGATGGAGTCAAGATCAAGAGGCCTATCGAGGTCTCTGCACCAAAGTACGTTGAGTACCTGATGGATTGGATAGAAGCCCAGCTCGACGATGAAAACATATTCCCTCAGAAGCTTGGTAATTTGTTTGTTCATCGCAAAGTACATCACTTGAAACTGCATTTTGATTTGAGATTATTTTTTAGTCTGATCATGTGTCGCGGTTCCACTTTCTGATGCCATAGGGGCTCCTTTCCCTTCCAACTTCCGTGACGTCGTCAAGACGATCTTCAAGCGTCTCTTCAGGGTGTATGCGCACATATACCACTCGCACTTTCAGGTGATTATGAAGCTCCAGGAAGAGGCGCATCTCAATACTTGCTTCAAGCACTTCACGCTCTTCACATTGGTAATTCTCAATGCACTTGTTTGTCACATTTCCTGGGTAATTGGTAAAATAAAGTAGCGAAATTCCTTTTCTGTAGACAAATCAGAAAAAAAGGAATAGCAACTCAGCAAGTCCTGTTTAACCATCGACTCAAGGAAAATAGCTCTCTTTCTTATTTATTTATTCTTAGTTTCACGCTAGTACGCTCTTAAACGACTTAGTACTCCTTTCTACTCTAAGAATTACAGACTTTACATCCCAAAGAAGAGATTAGTGGTTCTACCTTTCACACGATTTGCTAGCTAGACTTGTTACATTTTCCAGCTTATGGTAACCTGATTTTATTTTCTCTGAAGATATCGTCTTTTCAACATTCCTGCTTTGTTGATTATGGCATTTACCTATGTTTGTATGCCATGCATCCAGCTCAGGTTTCATATATAGATTGCTTTGGCATATATTCCTCCAAATAGATAGCTTTTACCTGTTGACTTTCTCTCTCATCAAAGCTAAAAAAAGTTGAGTTTGGCAGCAAAACAAGTTTGTTCTGGCTGCCGCTAGCGCTGAATAGCATGTTGCAAACCATCTTAACATGTAATACGAGACGAGGTAGTTGCCTTAGGTGCAGCCATTCAATCGTTCAAATGCTTTTGCCTTCTTGCTTTAGCTTGTTGCTTTAGCAGCTGTGATGCATCATTCAGCACGCAAAGACTTTGTTTGGGGGACACACTAGCATTCGATTAATTTACAAAAGGAAAGAAAATCGATTTGTTGCATACCTTTGCTTATTATAATGATGATCTGCTGTCAGACACTAAACTGAACTAAGTGCCTGACAGCTAGTAGTTGGTCGTCCGTCTCTGTGATTAGTGGATTGTTTAATAGAGAGTTGAGTAGGTATTGCTGTAATGCAGTTTTTTTGCAATTCTGGAAATCTTCATCTGAAAAAAGTGCATTCTTGCAAATGTTGTGTGACGATTGCAAATTAACGGAGCTCGTTTTTGTCCCGTAGGAATTCCGGCTGATCGACAGGGCAGAGCTGGCTCCTCTCAGCGAGTTGATTGACCCCATAATACTTGGGTGCTAAACCAGGGAGAGCTTTGATGAGGCCAAGTGTGGATAGAATTTCCTCCCCCCCCCCCCCCCCCCCCCTTCTTTTTTGTCGTCTCTCCTGATTAGTTTTGATCAATTCGGATGGAACATCTCCATTTACATTTTTAGAAGCATAGGCTAGCAGTTCGCAAGTCAGGTGTGTTCTGTAGCAGCCGCTGATCGCAACATAATTAGTGAAAATGGAGTGGTTTTTGATCCGCATCAGAAAGGTGTCTCGATCGGTTAATGTATCTATTGCTGGTGGCTGCTGCTAAACTGCAGTGGGCCTTCGTGGATCATGTATATAGTTTCAGACGACTGATTCTGACCTAATAACGGTTTGGGCCTGAGTTCTGCCCAATTTTGGATGACAGATAAGTTGTTTGGTGGCGGCTACACGTCGCATGGCGAGTTGGCAACCAGTCGGTTTTAGATGATAAAAACTTGAGTGTTGTTACTAAGAACTAGGATCAAGGATCTACTCTGGTTAAGAGAAACTGCTACACCCACCAGTCATGAAAAATATGATTATTTTGGACATGCACACAGTCCCGTGTTCAGGTTATAATAAGCAGCACAGCTATAACATCTTATTGGCTATCTTCATCTTTACTACTATATCATGGTATTATTGGCCCTGACAAAGTTCTTGGTCTTGGATCTGGAGCTATAGGTACGTCAAGAGCATTTAAATAGATCATCTTGTTTATAGTTTAGACTAAATATAAATATGTAACCACTTTAATTTAATCTACAAACTATCCAACCTAGATTTCAAAGCTGGAGCTCTCTAAATAGCCCAATTAACCCAATTGTAGAATTCATATCGGCGGTTGCCATCTATAGGACAAAGTTCCAGTGTTTTACTTATCTTATTATCTCCTACTTTTAGTCCCATTACTGTTATAATTATTGGCCTGTTCGCATAATTTATGTTATTGGGTGCAACCGATCAAAAATTTCAGCAAGTACTCATTTTATCACCTTTCTTAGCCCATAAGTGAATTTAATTGCCTTTTCATGCATGCCCTCATATTCCAAGGAATAAAAAATATGTATCTTGTTATCTCCCATTAGTAGTATTCGATTCATGTCAGCGGTTGCCATTATTCGACCAAATTTCGGTTGGTTCTTACCTTATCACCTTCAATTTCTTTAATTGTCTACCGGTAAACTGAAGATGTTTCCTCACGTGCGATAGAAATCAGACTAGATGTCGTTTACCTCTTGTATATGTTTGCACTGTACTTCATTATAGATGCAATTGTAACCGTCTTACCTGCTATCTCCACGGTTACTACTTATCTCGTAGACGCCATCCCAACCATAAAAATCTTGTTGCCGAATGCCGTTAGTAGTGCCAAATTCTTTCTTTCGGTGTGTCTATTTTAGGAAACACACGGAAACTACTTAAATGTCTGTATTGTGCGGACGCCCTATCTATTTTTATCCATGGGTTCGATATCATATGCTCGGAACATATATATTGTACCCTTTTCGGGTAGTCAGTGTTGCTATCAGAGACACTTATCACCATTTTGTCGGCTATCAAACCTCACTATGTTTGTCGTGGAGCATAGTGCGGCCATTACCATCATCTTCTTTTCATAAACGTGCATGATGAGCATGTCTTTTATTAAAAAGAGTATGCCCACCGTTATGATCCCTTTGGGGTGCCATTTTTCAGGGAATACATGAAAAGTACTTCAATGTTGTTTTGATCTACTTTCTATTTTCTGCCATCCGTTGAATATCATATGTCGGGAACATAATATATGCCCGGAACGCGACATATATTCGGAACATATCATGTCACCCTTTCGGGTAACCGGTGTTGCTACTGGATTTAGCTAGCACCAAGTTCCTTTGGCTACCGTAGCTCTAGTCTTTGTCACGGAGCATGGTGCTGCCATTACCATCTTCTTTTCGCAGACGTGCCTGATTGATGATGTGTACGTTTTTCATTAAGAGAAATTGTCCGTTATTACCATCTTCCTTTCACAAATGCCGCCATGGCACCATCTCCAGTAAGTCAGTAACTTGAAACTAGGGTCAGTGTCGTAAAAATTAAACCTGTTCCCGTCAAAAATAAATAAATTAAACCTGACACCTCAATGTGCTGTGTCCGTGACAGCCGAGCCAGCCAGGGCTGGCCGAGGTCCGCGCGCATGCCCCGCCGCGGCCCGCGCGCGGGCGGCGCGGGTGAAACTGAAACACCCCGCGTACACGCAGCTTACCAGGCAAGGTACCCTACGCGAAACTGCTCGCTCTGCGTCACCGCCAGCACGGCTCGCTTTCGATGTCGATGTCGATGATGACACACGGCCGTATCAGTGTACGTCACCCTCAGTGCTCGCGGGTATATATACACTGGTCTGGGGACTCAGAAGAGCTGTGAATCCAGCAGAGGATAGATTTGTCTGTCGCCCACACCCCTTCCTCCTTCCTCGTCGTCGGCTCGATCAGATCGAGCTTCGGCTCATCAGCAACTGCCACTACTGCTCCGGCGACTGCTGATACGTCGGAGGGGAGAAGATCATGAGCTTCCTTGTGCTTGCCCCTAGAAGCAGCAGGTTAGCAGATGACGATTCTTCCTGATCTATCTCCGATCCGTCTTTGTCCGAGTCGATTCTGACGTCAAGCGCTCGATCTGTCTCGATCTCTTGGCTGACGCGTCCTCCGGCGATGGATCGCACTTGCAGGATCCAGAGGACCTTGAGGCAAAAGAAGAGCGCACCGTCTGGGAACAAGGTGTGTACTCGCTGGAACTGTAAACGCATGCCGCACGAGAATTACTTCTGAATTCCCTCTTATCGTATGTCGTGACTCGTGAGTTTGAGCTTTATTTCTCCGAATTAGAACGCACACTTGCCTAGCTATGTGTTCCCCAGAATTTGATTTTGGTCAGGCATGCATGTTATGGAAGGATGTGTAAGCAGTTTCTGAATGTTGATCTAGGGTCAATGCAAGTGAGATATTTTGCCTGCTGTTGATTGTTTACCCGTATATGTTTGCTTCACTAGTTTATCAGCACCGCTAGCTATCTCCCTCCCCAACAAGGCTCGCGATCTACGAGTGGGAGAAATTAGCCAGTGACTCAACTCGGTCTAAACACTGGTGGGAATTAGTTGGAGATGCAACCCACAGTTCCAGATGGCCTTTTCACTAGCAACTGAAACGGTGCAGCTTTTCTTTTATTTCTTTGCCTTTTGTCTTGTCAGGCAGGAGTTGTTTTCTTTGAAACGCATGTAGATGTAGGTTTCTTGCAACGCCAAAACTCTCTCAGCAAAGCTAGCAAAAAAAAAACAACGAGGCTCTGGAACTTAGCTGCATCACGTTATTTTCTCACAACTATAGTAGTATGTGCTGTGCATCTCTATCTGTCTGTATGCTCGATTCTTATAGTATAATAACCTGAAAGTTTGGGATTCTTTCCAGGGTATTCAGTTGAAGAGGTACATTGACAAGACTCTCGGCGAGGGTGACCTGCGAGAGGCGGTCCGTCTGCCCATCGGGGAGGACCTCAACGAGTGGCTGGCTGTCAACAGTAAATTCTAGATCCTCAATTTCAGTTCTTAATCTAGTTACCATGCAAAGAAATTCAGAACCCTAGCTATTTTGTGTTTTCACAGTAAGATTAGGAGCAAGCCATGACTCTTGTAGTCTTGTTCAGCGCTTTACTTAATATAACCTGACAGTTTGTGGTAGTGTATATATGTACTAGTACTACTAACTTGCAGTGCTTATGTTGCGATGGCAGCTGTTGACTTCTTCAACAATGTGAACATGCTATACAGCACCTTGATGGACGTCTGCACGCCAGCTACCTGCCCGACCATGTCGGCTGGACCAAAGTACACTATCTTTCTTCTTATTCTTCTTCGTACCCACAAATGCAATCGTCAGCAGACAGATAATCATACAAGGATCTGTCAGACTGTCATACAAGGAAGTGTCACACTTCAAACTGTCTGACGAAAATGAAATCTCCACAGGTATGAGTACAGGTGGGCTGATGGAGTCAAGGTCAAGAGGCCTGTCGCGGTGTCTGCACCAAAGTACGTGGAGTACCTAATGGACTGGATAGAGGCCCAGCTGGATGATGCAGACATATTCCCTCAACATTTTGGTAACTTGCTCGTTCATTGTAAAGCACACAGTACAACACTGGAAACTGCACATTGATTTGGGTCATTACAGTCTGAGATCATGTGTTTTGGTTGAAAATTGTGGTGCCAACAGGGGCTCCTTTCCCTCCCAACTTCCGTGATGTCGTCAAGACGATCCTGAAGCGCCTCTTCAGGGTGTACGCGCACATCTACCACTCGCATTTTCAGATGATTATGAACCTCGAGGAAGTGAAGCATCTCAATACTTGCTTCAAGCACTTCACTTTCTTCACAATGGTAAATTCTCTACTATCCACCTGAAATTATTACAGTTTCCAGGTGTCCTTTTTGTGACATTTTCAGTTGTCATGCACCATTCAGCGCGTAAATATTTGTTAGAGGGACACTAACATTCGATTTGTTGCTTATAAGATGAAAGAACATTCGTTTTGTCGCATGACTTCCCTACAAGAATGACCTTCGTTCTGTCCAACAGTAGCTAGACTAAACATGATCTCGATAAACATTCGTTCATCCGTCCTGATATATAATAAGTGGATTATTTAGTTCGGAGTTGATTCGTCCTGATTATTGCTGTGATTAATTTATGCAATAATAGTGAAAATCTTCATCTAAAAATAACCGCAATCATGCAAAATGTTGGTACTGGAAACTAATGTAACTTTTTTTTGTCCGGCAGGAATTCCAGCTGATCGACAAGGAAGAGCTGGCTCCCCTCAACGAGTTGATCGAACCCATAATGTTTGGGCGATGAACCAGAGAGAGGGAAGAGGGAGAGAAACTTTGATGAGACCAAGTGCTGAGAGAGTTATACTCTCCTGTTTAATCTGATCACCTAACATCTCCATTTACATTTTGGAACTTGTTTGGTTAGCGGAACTAGAAGGAAGCGGGGGGTGTTGTTAGTTTGATCCGTATCAGTATCACCAGGGTGCCTCGGTTCTGCTTATTGCTGGGTGCTGCTGCGCTAACTGCAGGGGATCTCCTTTGATCATATATAGTTTCAGACGACGTCAGTTCCGACCAGATTCTGACCGTTGTGCTAACGGCGGTTTAGAGCGGAATTTTGCCCAAATGTGAATTAGCAATAAGCTGGCTAGCGACAGCTACCTGTAGGTTGTACCATTTCACGTGGCAGCCAAACTTTTTTGTTCGCTAGACAACTTCCGATCATGTGTCGATGAACAAGTAACTATTAAACTGCAGTCGAGGTTGGTTAATCCAAACATTGGTAGGGGTGGTATAGGGTCTCGAATTTTAGTATAGATAATCTAAGAGCCGGAGTCTAAAAGAAACGGACTCTAATCTTATATAATTTTAAACTAAAAATATATAAGAGTCAAATTGGATTGTGAAAAGAGCACTAGGGTCCTTAGAAATGGGCGGTGTTACCGGGATATACGTCGGTTGATAGGCTGACACACAAAGTCACAAACCCACCGGTCATGAAAGATCTGATGATTTTAGATGCAGGAGTGGTTTCAACTATAAATATAGTGCGCCTAGTTTGTCACTTTGCGGCACCTCATTCGGGTTGATCATGTAGTTCTAGCCGACATGTGTACCAGTGTTTCCAACCGATTCTTCTGTACCAAATTCTATGGAGATCTCCATGATTGCCGTATCGAGTGTGCCAAGCCCACTGTTTGTCCGTCTTCAACAGTAACGTACATAATCATATACAACTTGTGGCCTTGTAAGAACATGGCTCCAATGGCTCCAATAGTCTATAATTATAATTTTGGTGATTATGTGATAACATAATTAATGAGACTAATAAGTTTGTGAGCTTAAGTTTGTAGAATTTCTAGTCCCATGGATGGAGTCCAATTCATATACAAGACAGTCCAAATCGCAGTCAAGACATTCAAGTTGAAGTGAAAAAACAGAGATTTGGACTGTATTTGAGGTGTCCAAATGACCGCAACGATGATTTGGACAAAGCTCAGCATGAATACTTGCGTCGGTTGAACTGACGGCATAAAAAATGAACTGAGCGGTGCATTGGTGAATTGCTACTGTGACCAAGTCAGTAGCACCGGTTGAACCGACGCTATAAGAAGGGAGGCGTCCGTGCAATGAGGAGGTGACATGGCAATCAAGTGAAGAAATAACAGAGGCACCGGTTAAACCGATGGTGCAAAAGAAGGCATCGGTGCATTGGTAGTTTACTGATACAAAAGCGTTTGGAGTTGGAGAAGCCTGAAGATCTTCAGCACCGGTTGAACTGACATTCGTCGGTGCAATGATGTCAGCAAAAGATGACAGTTGGAGTTCAACGGCTAGCGGGCAGGGTTAGTGTGACCGGTTAAACCGACGGTGGCGACCAGTTTATCCGACGATTTATGCTTTTCTGGGTAAAAGCAAGCGCTGCCCTCTAGCCTATATAAGACCTCAATCCGGGTCATCTGAGGCTGCTGGAGTTCGTGAGAAACTACAAAACTTTGCTGAAGTTCTCCAAGCCAACCAAAGAGCTCATTGATCAAATCCTTAGATTTAGCACAAGCTTTATGAGTGACAGTGCTAGGCAAGCTCTAGAGAGAGAGTGAGAGCAAGGCGTTGTGACCTTGTGCTGGTTCTTGAGTGAACCTCTCGAGCTTGTACCTCGGTGTGCCGGCCTCTTGGAGTGTTCGTGGCTCGTCGGCAAGTCTTTTACCCTCTAGCTTGGTGTGAAGCGGCGGCGACGGCTTTGTGCGGGAGACGAGGAGACCCCTCCTTCATGGGAAACTCCATAGTGAAGGCGACATCAAGGTGACCGGGGACTTGGCATGAACCTTAGTGGTCGAGCTTTTGTGGCAAGTCAAGAAGAGTTCCGGAAGAGACTTGGTGATCGGCGAGCAATACTCTTTGTAAGTGCTTCAACAACGTGTACTAGGGGTGGTTTAGTATAATATTTTGCTAGGATTGACTATAGGTTGCAAAACTTATTTTGGGATAAGGTTTTCATACTAGATGAATCGTAGTTGCACATCTAGATAACATGTTCTAGATTATATTTTGTGCAAACTAGTTGAATTGCATCATTCACCCTCTTCCCCTCTTAGGTTATGAGCACCGATTTCTTTCATACCCTAGAGATGACCTATATCTAAGAAGGTGATCTTGCAAATATATGTTTTGTGTTCGGCGAAAGAATGAAAATATATGTTGCTTACCTTTTAAATGCGGTGTCTGTATATTTGTTATAAATGCTGATATAACTGTCTAATCAACTATGCTCAACTTCTCGGTATCGGCCCGTTTGCAGAATTGTCGGCTGCTACAGGTTGACAAAATTCATTTCATACTTGTATCATGTAAGCCGCGATAAATAAATTGAAGTGCATTTTCAACCGCTTAGTGATGTGTGGAAGAAACTGAAAACGATGTTGTTTGGCTCTTAAATACTTTCGCCCTGAAAACTTGTTATAAACGCCATTGCAACCGTCTTATCATCGACTATCTGCACTGTTACCACACTTATCACATTGTTATCGATCTGTTTCATAAAATTGGTGTTCGCAGCTGCTATCAATAGACCCAAATTCTTTCCTTCTTTTCGTGTTCTTTTGCAGAACGCGCGGAAAGTACTTAAATATCGTATTGTAAGGATGTCACGTCCTTTTTCTACTACCGGTTCAAATGGTTACCATTACGATGTTGTAATACGCATGGTATTGTATTTTCAGGGCATGTCACGTCCTTGTACCTGTCTTTTGGAGAAATGATGTTGGTATCAGAGACACTCACCACCACGGTTCAGATGGAGATATAGAGTACATATTCGAGTTCTCGATCAGGTGTGTTAACATGAGTGAGTTTGTTGGGAATAAAGACGGCCGGAATAGCTAGCTGTCATTGTTGATGACTCAGGAGTCAGCAGGCGTATCATCACCAAGACCCTCCAAATCGAAATCGGAGAAGAGGACGGAACCATCCAGGACACGCAGCGCGCGCGCAACAGATAAGAGCGGGCGGCTGATGAGCGGATCACAGCCCGGCCAATCACTCAAGCTAAGGCATGCATGCCCCGCCCTCGTAGAAGCAGCTTGCCAGGCAAGGCAAGCCTGCAAAGTGTGAATTCCAACAGAAGAGTTGGCCTTGTTCTTCTTCGTCTTGCTCGTCTATCGGCTCAGCTTTTGCTCATCAGCTCATGTCGTCGGAGAAGAAGATGAAGATGAGCTTCTTTGGCCGCAATCCTTCCTTCCTGTCTCTATCGCAATCGATGCTGATGTTTACCTCTCTCCTGTTTCGGCTGCCTGATTGCCTCTGACGATATATGGATCGCGCTTGCAGGAGCAACAGGACCTCTGGGCAGTAATGAAAGAGGAGGCTGCGAGCGAGATCGCCCGCGCAGAACGAACCGAGGAGGCAAACTGCCGAGGGTTCCTTTTCATGTTTTGTTCTGAACTTGGACGAACCATTTGGATTTACAATCCTGCTGCCTTTTAATGAATTTTGCATGAACCATGTGAGAGAGAAAGGGGACCGTTGGGCTGGTAGGTTGGGCCTCAGTTTGGCCCAAGTCTGGAAGAGCGGAACGGCTGAACGAAATCCGGGCCAAATGTGTTGGGCTGATTTCCGAGGAACTACGCGAACCCCCGCCGCTGAGAGCCTGAGACAGACCAAAGTTCGCCCTTAATTCCTCTCTTTTTTTAAGAAAAAAAACTACTTACCCGCCAGAAAAGAAAAAGCTACTTCACTGCTCTGCATAAGATCGAAATGGCTGCGGCAATCAGCTCGGAAGCTTCTCCTCCTTTCCCGTACAACCGGTAGCGTTGCCTGTCGCAGTAGCTGTATTCCTCTTGTTTTCCTGTTGCGCCCCTCGAGGTAGGCGGAGAGGAGAAACCTTCGCGGCTTGCCTACGGTAAATAAAGGGAAAAAAAGAAAGAAAGAAAGAAAGAAAGAAAGAAGATATTTGTACAGGCCACCCTCACTCTTTGCAAGCTTCAACGTGAGCACACCGGTAACCCCAGTGCACCGGCTGCGCTGGAGATATTTGGGTGCGAAAAAAAGATCGGGCGGTGCCAACGTTAGTATCCCACCTTTTTCGACGGCGCTTTTTCCTTTGGGTGGATTTTTGACGACGCTTTTGGCGAAAGTGTCGAGCGAGAGAGACGCGGTGCTTTTGCTTTTCCTGATAAGCGCCCGCTGTCCCGCGGCGGGATGGATTCCTCGGGAACGGACAACCGCAAGAGGTCAGGTGCTACGCACGCGGCGCCCTCGCTGTTCAGATGGCTGCGGCGACCGGCGAGGCCTGACTGACTAGACTGCACTGCACGCGGCCCCCGGCGTCCTTATCCACGGCCACGAGGGCGCGCGGGTCCGGAACGCGCCAAACGAGCTGGGTGAGGATCATAGGCCAGCTTACCCCCCTGCCTGTCCTTGTATTTTTCTTCTTCTTCTCTCAGTTGGAGAAACACGGCACGGCGCCACCAGACACAGCAGCACCCAGTTTCGCCTCTCGCTTTCTGCTTCCTTCCTGCTCTTTGTTATGCCCTGATGACACAAGTTGCGAATAACGTAATGAGGAATGGATCTATGGTAGGTGTCCGGTGATCGATGATGCGTTTTTGTTTAGCTTCGGGAAGTGGACGTGGAGGCGCGCAGCAGAGCAGGGCCGTGTCAGTCTGTGAGTCTGCCACTCCAGTCCCGTGCCGCACCCTAGACGACCAGCCCTTCGTCGAGTCCGTCGAGCACGCCGGCGGGACCCCACCGGCAGTGACTGCCCATCCAATCCATGCCTCCTCTTCCAGTGATCCGATCGCTCCTCGCTTGCGACTGGGATGGGGTCTCCCAGATAAGCGCGCGCCTTTATCTACCCACTCTCTCTTCCTCCGCCTCTGCCTGCTCCTATCCATTCGCCTTCCTCTGCCCCCCGCCCCGCGCCGCCGTCTCGCTCTCCTCACTCCTCTCCGGGATTCCACCCCGCGCCTTCGCCTTCCCTCCCCGACCCGGCCGCCGCCGCGGGACCAGGACCTTCGCCAGGCGCCCGCGCCGAAGAGGAGCCGCCGCCACCAAGGTAGCAACCCCCCTGCACCGCCCTCGGACCCAGCCTTACTTCACTGCACAATAATAGCCCAACCGTGATTCCCTCCTCCCCTCTATCACTTCCCATCTTGGGTGGGCGTGCGTGCGTGTGACTTTTCGTGCTGGTTGCCTATGCTCGGGTTGGGTTCGGGGTGTGGCTTCTCTAGCATCTGCTCACGGATCCCCGATCCTTGCAGTTGCAGCACAGGGTTTTACACAAGAGAGAGACGGAGCGAAAAAAAAAAGGTGTGTGTTTTTTTAATCTCTCCTAAGTTCCCTTGAGCCCGACCCGTATGGAATCGTGTCCATGAATCGATTGGGTTCTTAATAAGCAAGAGGCATCGAGTCATGGCGGTATGGAGCCCTGCAGCTGCTACCTACCCCACAGTCCACCGTCTCGATCATCATCCGAGGCCCCGTCCTTATCCACCCCCACCTAACTGGAATTCACTTGCAACCTGCTGCTTTTAGGTGCAGCAGCACTTACGATGATAAGCACAAGAGAACTTTTCGATGAAAGAGCACTGCACATTAGGCTCAAATCTAAACTGCCACGGCGAGGATGTTTTCATGGGTTTTTTTTACTTCTACTCTCCACTATTGCAGGCAACCCGTATCTGGTTCTGTTTTTTTATATACAAGACATAGTTTTTTTTCTTCAGCCTGTCAAGATGTTTGTATGCTTGTTACAAATCTTCTGTCTCTCAAACTTGATGTTTCATGGCTGCCCAGTATTCAGACAACTGTATTGTCACTGCATACAAATGTTTTTCCTGTTACTGCCAAATGATGCTGAATACGCATATCTCTTTTTTTCTCATGTTTGTAAACAGAGCTAGCCGGTCACAGTCATTGCAAAGCACATATATATGGCCCTCAATACACTGCAACTTCCATCTAATTTAGCAAGGCTAAGCAGCTACAGCTTCAGTCCATCCTCTGCTTCTTACCAGCCAAAGCCGCCAGGGAGACTTGACACAAGGACCACTGCAAAGAAGCACCAGAAGAGAACCACATCAGTCCTTAAATGCAGAGCCAATCTGCATGGCTGCATGGACGAGGTTGTTCAGACCCCCAAAGACCAGACGACTGAAATCCCCATCGTGATGTACCCATCAGTGGTCTTCCCTGGCGCCACACTTCAGCTGCAGGCGTTTGAGTTCAGGTACCGCATAATGATGCACACCCTTCTTCAGCAAGGCCTCAAGTTTGGGGTCATCTACTGTGGCAAGAATGGCAGGATGGCAGATGTTGGGTGCATCGCCAATGTCATCGAGTGCGAGAGGCTCATCGATGGCCGGTTCTTCCTCACCTGCGTAGGTGAAGATCGCTTCAGGGTCATCGAGATCATCAGGACAAAGCCCTATGTTGTTGCAAGGATCCAGGTGCTGAACGACCATCCCAGCTCAGAGCCCCAGGATGACCTTGGGAGCCTGATGCAGCAGGTGGAGCAGCACCTCAAGAATGTGGCCATGCTTTCAGACAAACTGAACCTGAACCAGAAACTGAGGGGAGATCATCAGGCTGAGCAATTCCGCAGGATGCACTCCGCGGCCTCTTTCTCATTCCTCATCGCACGATTATTCATCCATGATCGCCTGGAGCAGCAAACACTGCTGCAGATGAATGACATCACCCAGCGGTTGGCGCGAGAGGGGATGTACCTGGAGCGCAGGAGCAAGTACCTGGCGGCCATTGCAGCAATCAAGGACGCCTTTGAGCATCTGTCCTGCAATGAGAAGTAGAACCTGCCTTGGCATTTTGGAGGTGTGATATTGCTACTAACTAGATATGTAGAGCAATAAACAACCAGACAACCACATGGTCATAGGTTTCCTTTTAATCTTGAAGCTTCTGCTACTTCTGTGTATAGTGTACATTCTCTCGTGTCCTTTTTTGTTTTGCAAATTTTGCTGCTATTTCCAGATGTACTTGTGTATATACGCGCACTGTCTGCAACATGGAGGGTATATTGAGTAAGAGCTTTTCTATCAGAGATTCCACTGATTGTAACTTGAGAGGTACCAAGAGTGATCTCTGATTTCGCTGTTCTTGCTGCTGGAGGTGGTACTGTATATAGCGTACATGGAAGCTCTAAGGGGTGATGAGCACACGTTTGAGTTTTTTTTTTTTTTGGTTATCAGGCAACAGTTCAACCAAACTTAAATTCTATTTGCGAGCCAAATATTGCTGTTGTAGCAAGATATGCCATCATACCAGTAGCACTGTAGCAGTGAATACTGACATGGACTGGGTCGGCCCATATC
Organism: Panicum miliaceum; assembly: GCA_032594955.1. Lineage (NCBI taxonomy): Eukaryota > Viridiplantae > Streptophyta > Magnoliopsida > Poales > Poaceae > Panicum > Panicum miliaceum. The sequence continues at coordinate 42,994,152 of CM064059.1, forward strand.
AGTCAATGAAGCTGGGCCCAAACCTTATTCATATGTTCCTTAGAAATCTGGTGGCCCATGGACCTGTCAACTATCCAATGCTTATTTTTAGTGCTACAAAGGCCTGTTTTCCTGGTACAAGATGGTCTTTTCCTGAACCAAATCAGCTCTAGCATTCATTACAGTTCGTGGTCCATCTTCATAACCTAATTTCGGAACAGGCAAAAGCTTCGAGCATGAGAATTCCAGTTTACAGAGAAACTAATACGATCAGAATGCAGCTTCAGCAACTATATGCTATGACACTCTTGGTGACACCGCCCAAGATTCATTACCTCTCCTGAGAACCTCTTCTAGCCCATCAGTAGTGTGATTGTGTGACCACTGATGAACATACCATTTGCCCAACGAGTTGGACAGGAAAGGGTCAGATGTGTAAATCACAAACAGCTAGAGAGGCAAGGCGCAACTTGTTTGGAGTTTCCATTACGCTGGTCAGGCAGCTTGAATGCTTTTGCTGTTATAGAGTCATGCAAGATACAGTTAGCATTTCAAAAGTAGTTTGACAGAATTAAGCAATTCAGAGCCATTTGGTTTGTTTAGACAATGAGTTGACAATGACATGGGGGAAGATGCCTTACCAAACAGCGACATCTCTTGATGTTTATGGGCGTGCCTCAGTGCTGACTACTACAAGGCAACATCACAAGGATGGTTCAAGAAACATGATAGATTCAGATATTGCTCGCCCATGTCATTGTTAACCAGAGAGAACTGCAGAAGGAAGCGCCGGAGCTGCTTGTTTACTTAACTACACCATGGTCATCCAGCGAATCATGAATGCTCCCTCCTCGTTCGAACGAATTAACTTTGCTTTCACCCATCCTGGATCAGTCTGACCTTCTTCACTGGCCTGGCATCAGCGTTCATCGGTTATGGTTTCTGTCGGTTTCATGGGCTGCTGACCTGACCCCAGCTAACCCTGTGATGTCAACTGATGTTTCTGCTCAAGAAAACAACCGGCACTGCTGCCTTTCTGGTCTGATTTGCAGGTTGGTGTGTACGCACCGAGAGGGGGATTAAACATATCCAATTTCAAGAGGCGATATCATGCGGATTATGTTTCAGTCAAAAATAGATAATGAATATTTTGCTTTGCAAGGATAGCTACTTGCAAGCTCCGTACTTGTGTTAGCTGCAAGATGGTGTCACTCACTGCTCATGTTGAACTGTTTCAAGAAATATAATGTCAATTGAGAAAATTGAACACTACTAGTTAGCTGTCTACCTTACAAAGGTTTGTTCATTGATCAAACCTGTTACTTTTGTTCTGGTTTCATCAGTACAAGCTTCTTGTGATTCAGTCTCTGTACTTGCTGCGAAGCTGTACTGCACTTGCCTTATTAACCCACTGCATGCCACCACAACTGACAAATTGCTTCAATTTGCAGGTTTTCCAATCTAGATCGATCGAGCCATGAGGGAAGGAAAGTACCATCTCTTTCCTCTTTCAGATACTTGTATAGTACACCTGATAAACAATGGGCACATCCACATCGCCAACATTAAGATATAAGATTGCTGCTCTGAACCATTTTTATTATGAAGGCACAAGGGATTTGATTGGGGTATATTCCTGGCCCGTTACGTCACCGCAAGAATCTCGAATAATTTAGCTTGTTGCTTACACTGAGCTGATGGTGTCTTGTGTGCCAACCTCGCATTCGCCCAACGCAACACGGACATTATTATATGAGAATTGTTTTGTATGGTTTTCATAGATGTGGTCCTGGATTTCAAGTGGAGGAGCTCCCTTGCTGCCAAGGCTCCAGTGACATGGACGATTGCGAGGAGTGGAAGAAATATGCGAGGCGGTTACTTTCTGGGGTCTAATTTAATTGTGTGATGTTGTCTCAATGCTTAATATATGGACAACGACATGGTTTGTTTAATCGTAGCGCCATTATTGCGTCTAAGTTCGTCGAATCATTGGCAGATTGAGTTCTTACTACTGCTCTAATTTTTTCCCTTGAATTAGGATAGCATGAAGACTGAGTTCAGTCTAATATATGAACATGGGGAGCTGAGATAGACAACAGGTTTGACAGAAACAGGAGATGATAAATTCAGGTAAACGTAAAGTGCACTGTAAGTTAATGCGAAGCCTTCACACCGAAAGATTCGATAAGTAACCTGCATGAAGGTGCATAGTTAGCATGTTACTGAAATGATCAAAACTGAAGAGTCAAGCATATCACTGTCACTTTGCTCTTTTAAACTGCATACAAGTCTCTAGGTGTTCAGTACTTTCGGACTCGCAATATAAGAACAGGCAACTAGCCTGGGGAATTAAAGCTTGTGCCAGATGTGCCGAGATTATATACGTTTTGTCAGAATCTAAATTAGATCTAGCAACCTCCTGCGAATCAGAAAAAGGAAAGCATCGTTTATTTGGTGACTACTTGCACCAAAGCATTAGCTAAAACACAAGCAAATAGCATACTTTTAACTAATATCTAGAATCGACAAGGCCACTTGAAATAAAACAGTTCAATTACTAGCATATTGGAATATTGCAGTGGCTTATTGATCACATCGCAAGGAAAAGAATGCTGATAGGTCAACAACCACAAAGTGGAAGTTGGAAAAGGAAGAGGTGAAGCCACTGAAAGCTGCGAAAATATTTAACAACTGGTTTCTGCAATGAGCTCTAAATGATTACTGTATCACCATCAGAATTTGCATAACTATATGCAATTTCCTTACTGTTCACAACACCTAGACATAACTTTATATCGCTAGTTTCTTTTGGATTAGATAACCTCAATGAGGAAATTTGAGAAGATGATAAGAAGGGAATTGGAGTCAGGCGTATGGATAAAACTGCTGGCTTAGAGTAATAACTATCATTGCATCCATCATAATGCAACAAAGAAATTCCTGTCTTCGAGTACAGTATCCAGTGTGTCAAAAACACAGGGCTGATGGATTTGGTCTTTGGAGTAAGATGAGTCTGGGACGGATCAATATAAAAGACATGCTGCCATCTGAATAGTACAGCACTACTGCTTGTGTGCATCTTCGATGACAATTTCACCATCACCATCCGCACAGTTTCACACTTGAATAAGTATCAGTGGACTGTATGTATTGAAGAAAACAAAGTTCTGTCCAGCTCGCTGATATTTGTGCTTCTGACAAGAACCAATCAGCCTGCGGTAACCTTTTGCAAGCACTGAAAGAGTCCAGCCGTGGCCTTTCCTGGCGAACAAGAGTTATTCTGAATACTTCAAACGCGCGCATTTGCATTTGCCGCGCGCACTTGCATCTGCATAACAACTAGAAGAGAAATGCTATTCTTATCTCAGGCATCAAATGAGCGCTCTTGCGTTTCGAAAACTATTCAGACGAAAGCAGAAATTTCCAGCTTACAAGTCACAGCTCTGAGAAGGGCATTATTCTTTAATTATGGGAGGGTCTGGGCCTATCAATAATCAACAAGAATACAGCGAGAATCATCTAAAATACGCAACGCCGTTATTCGGATGAACATCTGTCGACCGCTGATAGAGCAGAGTGAGCTCATCCTGCCTGTCATCAAGAACTAAACAAAGGGCGATCGCTGAAGGCAGGAGCAGTATAGGCCTTTGCAGTGCAGGGACTGGTGTCCCCACAGCAGGCCACATGCATCTGTGATGGTGTCATTTGGATCCCAATCATTTGAGATTTAGTATGGATCCAAGCAACAAGTAACATAGGCATACCAACTAACAACTAGCAGTCGTTCCTGTCGCCCTCCAACCAAACTCTTCATCCCTGTACCGAAATGCTGTGACAGCCGCCCTTGCTGAGCTCCCATCCAATGGGGACGGCAATGGCGTCATTAAACTGCATTGCGGTCTCAATACTTGCCAGCAGCTGTGATGTCTCAACAGATGTAAATTTACAATCGTCACAGAAGAACAACCAATCAAGGGTTGTGACATATATCTTGAGCTATCTCAGTCAAAACTATAAACTTTTTAAACTTTTTAAGACCGAAGGGAGCTAAAAGCTTTAGATTGCACCCTTAAAAAGGGTCAAACTTTAGCAATTCAGAAGCACAAGAAGTTGGAGCTCAAAGTTCAAATTCAAGCCAATCAAAGTTTACCTTATGTTAATACAAGAATCCCAAGGTCCTTTTGTTAATTGCAGCAAGCGCAGAATCTCGAGAGATATGCTGGGGTGTACTGCCCCAGAGCCGTATGCTACCAAAACGCAGGGAATATGTCAGTTCCACGAGGGCAGAACCCTAAAATAACCTCACAAATGCATAAACAAAGCCAACTGATCTGTGCTCCTCACCCCCTTCACCTCCAATCAATTCTTCAACCCCTAGATTAAGCTCCACAAATCAGGGCGAGGCCTGATTAAGAAGCAAAGCTCCAAGACAATTCAGTGCTCCTAGCTTGCATGTCCATGCACATATCTTCTTCCAAGCTTGCATGCATGAAGCCCATGAGTTGCCACGAGCAGGAGCACCCGGAGCTCGCCGCCGCCACGAGCAGCAACGGCTTCGACTGGCTCGAGGACTCCATCTCCTTCCTCACCGCAGATGTCGACATCGCCAGCGGCTATGGGTGGTGGTCTAATCCCGCGGAGGTGCAGCAAGATGACATTGGCAGCGTCGTGGCGCAGACGCTTTCGCCCCCGGCGCCACTGCCGACGACCAGATCGCCCCTGGCGCACGCCTCCCCAAGCATTGCGTCTCCGCCGGTGTCGTCGCCATCGGAGCCTTCATCCAAGAAGCGCAAGTCTCCGGCGCACAAAGCTTCCAACAGTAGCGTCAGCAATCAGCGCCGCCGCGCTGAGCAGGACAGGCCAGGTGGCGGCGGCAAGAAGAGCGGTTCCAAGGGCGGCGGAGCGGGATCCGACCGGGACACGAGGTGGGCGGAGCAGCTGCTGAACCCGTGCGCGGCCGCAGTCGAGGCCGGCAACCTGTCTCGCGCGCAGCACCTGTTCTACGTGCTCGGCGAGCTCGCCTCCTTCTCCGGCGACGCCAACCACCGCCTGGCCGCGCACGGGCTGCACGCGCTCGCCCGCAGGCTCCCCACCGCCGTGGGCACGGCGGCCGCGGCGTCCGTGCGTGTACCGCCCTGCGAGTGCCCCACGCCGGCGTTCGCGGGTGCCGAGCCGCGGTTGTTCCGCGCGTCGCTCATCAAGTTCCACGAGGTGAGCCCGTGGTTCGCGCTCCCCAACGCGCTGGCCAACGCAGCCATCGCGCAGGCCGCGGCCCGCGGCGCCACGGATGCCCGGCCGCTCCACGTCGTCGACCTCGGGGTCTCCCACGGCGTGCAGTGGCCGACGCTTCTGGAGTCCCTGACCCGCCTGCCCGGCGGGCGGGCGCCGCCCTCCGTCCGCCTCACCGTCGCGGGCCCCGCGGAGACCCCGCCGGCGCCCTTCTCGGCCTCGCCTCAGGGATACGACTTCTCGCCGCACCTCCTCCGGTACGCCAAGTCCATCAACCTGCAGCTCGCCATCAGCCGTGCAGCCTCCCTAGACTCCGTGCACGGCTTCGCGGTCCCCGGCGAGGCGCTCGTCGTCTGCCTCCAGTTCCGGCTCGGCCACGCCACCGCCGACGAGCGGACAGACATCCTAAGCAAGGTCCGAGGCCTCAACCCGGAGCTGGTGGTGCTGTCGGAGCTCGACGCCGATGGCAACGGCACCGCGGCGGGCGAGTTCACGGCGAGGCTGGAGCTGCTGTGGCGGTTCCTGGAGTCGACGTCCGCGGCGTTCAAGGGGAGGGACGGGGAGGAGAGGCGCCTGCTGGAGGCCGAGGCGGGCACGTCCGTCACGGGCGACGCGGCGGGGGAGGGCAGGGACGCGTGGCGGGAGCGCATGGCGGCCGCCGGGTTCGAGGAGGCGGCGTTCGGGGGCGAGGCGGTGGAGTCGGCCAAGTCCTTGCTGAGGAAGTACGACGGCGGGTGGGAGATGTCGGCGTCGGGTGCCGCCGGCGTGGTGGCGCTGCGGTGGAAGGGGCAACCGGTGTCGTTCTGCTCGCTGTGGCGGCCGGCGTGCAGCGGCTGACCACACCCGCCCCTGTGGAACCGGTCTACGCGTCCATTGCATCGGCGCGACGGAGGATCTCGCACTGCGGCTGGGTCGGTGGTGCAGGGGAACGTTGCTTGTGTCGCGTGCATGGCCCGGCCAGACTCAGGCAGCGCCGGCCGCCGCCGGTGTACGGGAAGCGACGGCGAAACCAGTGTAGCATTTTCGCCTCCTGTTTCTGAAGAAGAAAGCTACTGCCGTTGTCAGTGGCCATTTTTGTACAGATCGATTCCTTTGTTGATTTCTCTGCCCTATGCACTGCACGCATAATTTTTGAAGTATCAGCAGTTTAGCAAGATGCATATATATGCTCAAAACGTGTTAAGCATGTAGCATTACAAATCAAGAGGTCTGGTTTCATGCGATTGCGATCAATAAGAAGGACCAAGTATCAAGATGGCAGATCAATAGTTAAGACCTAACACTGCAGTAGTGCAGCTAGTCAGGAATCTCACGTGCTGTGTACATGGAGATGGAGAAATAGTTCTGTGGTTGCACACTTCGATCAGATGAACAGTGACTTGTTTGGAACATTCAGGATCTCTCCCGAGTGCTGCCACCAAGCATAATATGATCTCGTTCGTAGCACTATTTAACATATAACACATTAAAGTTTAAGTTAATTATCCACATTTTTCTATCAGTTTAAGCTTTCAGGATGAACTGATGGATTCATGCAGCATATCAATGGCAGAGGTCCTGTTGAATCCCGATGGGCGCAATTAAATAAAAAAAATTGCAGCTGATTTGAATTTCTACATCTGAGGCATGGAGCCTACACATGAGAGAAAGTATTGAAGTATAAACAATGCTCTGCGACAACACATGTAGCAAAGTATAGTAGCACCGGCAGGTTATTCTATGAATAGTTATTAGTAAAAAAAAATCAAATTTGTTGGGTTTGATTTGCAATACTGAGGATTTGCTCTCTTGAGATAATTTTACTTAGAAGAACGGTGATGCAAAGAGCATGCAGGCCCAGATAACATTGCAGTAGAAATTTAACCTCTAGTGAGTAGTGAACCAGGTACAGCATACAATACTAGCACAGTTCCTTTCCAAGGGCGACGTGCTTGCAGGCAGAAACTTGTGCTGTTGCTGTACTATCTCGTGGCTACTCAATAAAAACATACCAATGTAACACTAATTTCAAAACAAGCAGACTAGTAGAAAGATAAAAGAGATGCTACAATCCAACTGACAGCAAACGGTTAGCCCATGTTCAGCTGGTCAATGGTCATCCAAGGACGCTTTGCAGCAGCGGCGGCAGCTGCCACGGCATTGAGTTGGAAAGAAACCCTCTGACCATGCTGAGAAGTGTGCTGTTGCTCGTTACCCCTCTGATCCTGGGAGTAGTTTGGATTGGGATTTCCAGGGTTTGGGGTCACACTAGGGTTGGTTTCTTCGTTGTCATCCTCCGTCTCAACTTGAGGCGGCGGCTTCAATGGTGGCAGGAGTTGGTAATTCTGAGCCAACAGTGTGTCCTGCTCTGGTGGCAGGGGAATTGAGCCAGGAGGAGCGATCGACTTGGGCAGCGGGATTCTGTTCCGGTTGCGTGCCAGCTCAAGGAGAACCTAGCAAGAATAGGAAATTACTTGTTAGCCTAAAGCACTGTTATGCATGTGTACTCTACATGTAACACTAAGGTCAACTAAATTTTTCAGGAATCCAATCAAACAACAAGAGGTTCATACTAATCCTATAGTCAAAATATTAAATAAATCATAACCACAGAAGACACACCAAAACATGAGTTCCATTGTTTCACCACAACACTAGTAGGCTTTCAATTCTTTTTCCAGATCGAGCGAAGCTGAATCTCATTACAAGATCGCAAAGAAATTACAAAGTCTTTGCGCAGACTGTTAACACAGTGCCAGGTACCAGAACTCCAGAAGACTACTTCATCTTGATTGCACTACAGCATGGAGGGCTTTAATAGGACCAAGGGAACTACCAGCAACCCATCTAGTTTAACACATCGAAACCCTCAACTTACTACATCCAACAACCACTTCCTGTAACACAGAAAGACACGGGAGAAATAACTGAAGACTATCACATCAGAACTACAGGCTTGACTCGCAACTAGATTTATTAATGGCTTTCTGTGTTCTAGGAACAAAAAAAAAAACAAATGAGATCCGTGTAGTACGGTGTATTAGCATCGCATCTTATTTCAAGGCAAATGAACATATCTAATACCCCAAGATACTTGTACAACTAACATAATGTGGCATTTGAGGTTATCATTTCAAGAAATAGAAACAAGGCAATATCTTATGACCCATGGGAAGTCTGAAGATCAACCGAAGTGCTCCGGATTTTCTATTAGGACAACTTGAATGTGTCTAATAATGATTTGATTTTCTGGACTGAGTAGAAGTTTGACTTTAGGCAGCTAAAAAGTTTGTACTTGTGTTTGTTAAATTTGACGGCAAAAAGATTGTTTTGATTGCCGGGGTTCAGCTGTCGGTTGATGTTTATACTTTTCTTGCTCTGTACCTGATGACAACTCTTTCCCGAATTTAGAGATTTTCCCCTAAAGGTCAAGTTGTCTTTATAGAGAGATTGCCTTGTCAAAATATTTTGATCAAACACTACTTTCTTCCTCCTGAGAATATGTCAACTTATAATTAGTCTTGGACTATGTTATCACGGCTCACATTAACCAGCAAAGGGACCTATACCTCTTAAAAGGACTACGAATCGTTCAACTTTACATGGGGAACTTACATTTACTAGGTATGGTCAGTTCATCTTAAGCTGGACCATTTCATCTAGCGTGTTATATAACAGTTGTCATTCTCTCATTTGAAGGACTTCAAGCCAACATGCTCCTCTTGTAAGGCCAGTATTTTTTAGTAATTGAAATTGTTGCAAATATAGGAAGCAGAAAAATTACCATATTCTGCAATGCAGGACACAAATGACAAGTACAATCCCACATTTCCACTAACAAGACTACATAACAGGAAACCTCATCAACAGGCAAACGATACCTAAAGAATAACTTATATTAGAAAGAAATAGTTTATTTTAGACTAGACGAAGATGTACCATTCTCAAAACCTTATTATCACATTCATAGAACAATTTAACATAGAACATGACTTTTGTAAGAGTTGATTGTATGGTTCCATCTAGAATTCTGAATTTTCTCTTATGACACTAGGCTGTCTCTGATCTATGTGGCTTTAAGTACTTATATCCTCTTTCTGATCATATATCTGAACCTATGCAGCACGATAAATTCCCGTCTATTGATGGAAATGAGGGGGCCCAGTTAAAAAAAAATTACAACACATGATTTCATCCCAATTAAATATATATAACTTCAACACTAGAGAGATGTGAGGGGGAAAATCCCATCAGTAATATTCACAAAAGCAGAAGGCATCATTTAAATCACAGGTCCTTGCCCACTAATCTAGAGATACACAACTACTTCAAAATTAAGCTGAAACTACACGGGCAACACAACAACTAGGGTTCGTGGACTCAGCCGTGGTAACACCAGTCTATGGCGAGAGCAACAATTATGCGCGGGTAGAAGAAGATTAAACATAGGATCCAACAAATTTTACCGAAATTGGGGTACAGCGAGGGTAGAATTTTGGGTGGGTTTGGTACCTCGCGCGGCGGCGGCTGCGAGAAGGAGAAATTGACTTTGGCCTGGATGGCGAGGCGGACGTCGTCGGCGTCGATCTGGGTCTTCCCGGCGTGTTCGGCGTAGACCTGGGCGTCCCCGAGCACGTCGCCGACGTAGCGGTAGGCCAGGTCCAGGAACTGGTGCACGACGCGGGGCTCGTACTCGCCCTCGCCGAGCCCCATCGAGCGCAGGAGCTCCCGCACCACCCGCGCGTCCCGGGGCTCGTCCGCGCCGGAGGCGCCCCCGGCCCCGGCGGCGGCGGCGGCGGCGGCCGACGGTGTCGATGGTTGCGCGCCGCCGGCGTCCATGGTTGGTGCGGCTGTGCCTGGTGGTGCCTTCGCCGTTTCGTTTCGGGGGTCCCCTCTGGGTGTGTCACCGTGTCAGGGCAGGTTCGATCCAGAAGATGGTTCGTTGAGTTGCGAATGTATAAAGTATGATGGGTCGTATGCCACCAAGCGACGCTTTGGCCGAGTGGTTAAGGCGTGTGCCTGCTAAGTACATGGGGTTTCCCCGCGAGAGTTCGAATCTCTCAGGCGTCGCATATCCTTTTTTTTTTGGCTTTGCTATTTATTTTAGTGCACTTGCTCTTCAGCTTATTTCAATTGCTAATCTCACACTTGTTCATATGGTAATCTAACACTTTTATTTTTTTAGAATGCTTCGACTCCATCAGAGACTACTTGTACTTCTCGTAGCTTTCACATTTGGCCCATGAGCTATCAATATTGGAGAACTTTACCCGCTAAACCATTTCTCGTATGGTTGTAGGGCCTATTTGGAAGGCACGCAATCCAGTGGGCTGAGTGGGCCAGAATTTAGTATGTCCTCCGCACTGATAGGAATGCTGTTATAATAATCGGAACGTTAAACTGAAAACTGTTATTTTCCTTGTGCTTCAGAAGACGACGTTCTGTGACAAAAGCAGGGCATCATGTTTTTGACTCTCTTCTTGTAAACCGCATACGTTTTCGCTTTCAGTATTCTGGGCCTGAAACTCGAGGAAAATGGGAGATGCAGCCAAAGGAAAAGCTACGCAGCTGTGCTGGAGTTTCGCCGAGAATTACCAGGCTTCCTCCTCTGGCCGAGAATCGCAAAACAGAGCGTATGGTAGCGCCACGTCGTCCGATCCACCTGCTCACTTTGGTGCACGAGGCACTTTCTCTGCTCTTTTTTCTCTTTTCTTTTTCATTATTGGACAAGCAGAAGAACTGCTGATCTACAGATCTAGTGGTATATGGCATTATAATAATGGAGAAACGAAGGGAAAGAAGCAAACAGCTAAGCTGTGAAAAGAAATAGCAAAAAGTACAGGTAACAAGAAAAGAAGGTTAACCCAGTGAATAGTGATACATGCCATAGGTATATATGTCATGCTGATGTTAACGTAAGCGTAAGCCTGGAGCCGTGTGATCATGCTCCTCCGGCGAGGGCGGCGGCGGCGCTGTTTCACATCACGCAGTTGGCAAGTTCAGCTGCCAGCGCTGCTTGCTTGCAGCTATCTTTTTATGCGCAGCCGACTCCTGACGAACTCTGAACTCCTGCTCAGAAGATCACGGGGTGAGGTGAGGTCGCCGGCGACGGATCGGGCTGCCGCGCACCAGAGATCCACGATCCGTCGTCGTCAACCCCCCTCCCTGCCTTTTAGGGGGCAGGACACGGATCCGCAGGAGATGCGGCTCGCGTCATCCACGCGCTGCGCGCCGATCTTCCGAGGATCACGTTTCCTGCTAGCTGCGGCCCGTTCGCTCGCCTCGAGTTGTCAACTGCAGAGTTCATACTAACGCGGTGGAGCGGAAGGCTCCCTGCATTTCCAAGGTCTTGCCCAGATGCCAGCAGAGGGAGCCCAAGTCAGCGGGATAGACTATTCACTCGTGGTGATACGAGACGACCAACCTGCACTAGTTAATCAAGGTTATCCTAGATAGAGGCGTTTTCTTCTTCTTCTTTTTTCCCCCTTTGATTTGCTTGGTGATTGGGCAGGACTCGTGCTCTCACGGCACAATCAGTTCGTAAAGCTGAGTGTGCACACGGAAACATCGCCCGGCTTGCCTTTTTCAGGTGCAGTGGTTTTCTGCTTCTGTCGTCGTCGTCGTCGTTGTTGTTTCCCTCGGCTCCTTTCTGCTTGTCACGTTCCGGTCGCTCGGAAATTCTAGAGCCCACTTGTTGTGGACAAGTTGCTCGCCTTGTGTTCGTTGACAGCGGCACACCCCCTCTTATCCATGGCAACTTTGATTTGTAGGGTAGAAACACGAAATAGGCAGCTAGGACAAAGATCAAGCTATCCAAAATCCAGCAATCAACTTCCTACTTCATTGATACAAAGTACATTTTGTATTACACACTATGATAGTTGATAGCTACATCGAAGTTAAGAACTTATGATGAGTTCCGATCCGATCCCTTCCATCCCTAGCCGTGATTTCGTTCGAGCGCATTCATACGCGCAGGTTTTTATTCTCTTTTAGTTTTTTTTTATTCTCTTTTAGTTTCCAGCTCGTGATAAACGAAAGAAATGAGCCTCGGGCTCTTCTCATGCGCGGCTTTTCTCGATGGTGAAGAGATGCAGCAAAGCAAGTTACCTGAAAAGATATTTCACTGTTGCCCTGCAGCGAGAGCCACAGGAGACAGGACCTTCGATGTCTGACCGACCGGTCAGGTTGAATTTCTGAGAGGTTTTGCTTCGGATATTGGCTAGCTCCAGTGCCTCTCTCTCTCTCTCTAAGACTCCAACTATCGCCTTCGATTCCCTGGAAGAGTCGGCTAGCTCACGACTTTGCATTGCCCCCCAAAAATGACGCCCCTTTCTGCCATTTTAATGTTCACACACTTGTCTCGCCCTCTTTCAGGTAAGGAGACAAAAGCTACGACCTCTACGATGCTGCTGTGCTCCTGTGTGTTGTGTGTCCTGTACGTAAAGCGTGCAAAATACGAGCGTACATCCACGTCAGCAAAGCATGCACGCCAAAGTTCGAAAGTGAGCATCCAAATCACTATGGGTGTTCGTATATGTAATCATGAAATGCTGCTGGCATATCTTTGTGCGAGTGGGAAGCTGCCTAAAAGTTTCTGTCTTTTTTTCCCCCTATCGTCTCTCCGTCTCTGCTGACTTGAACCAAGGTCTGGAAGTTTCAGGGTTTGTGTAGTTCATTGCAACGTAGTAACTCAAAACTCCTGGGATCGACAGAACTCCGTTCTTTGTGAAAAGTAGTAAACTCTAGCAACATCAGTACAGATCGGATTCAGAACTGTCTTTCCTTTTCAGAATTGTCTTTCCTACCAACGATAAGCTGTCCACTAGTAGCAACATTGGTGCTTGAAGGTTTATGCCGTCTATTTGCAGGACAAAAGAAGCAGCTCTGCTGAAGCAAGGTACTTGTGGTCCAAAATTAGTACTAAAAAAATAATGCTTCAGAGCGAGGACCGGGGGAAACGATCTCTCGATGGGAACTCTGACTAAGACAAAGACGAACTCTAGTCAATTCAGCAACTTAGTTTGGAAACTTCTCTGGTAGATATTTCCACGAACGTTTAGTGGCAATTGACCGATTAAAAATTTACGTCCCCCAGTGCTACAGAACAATCAAAGTAGTGCTCGATCTCTAACCGATCTGTGTGAAATAATGGGAATCAGGATAGCTTGCCACACTATCTCTTCCTTCTCCCTCTCTCCTAAACCATCGTCTTAACCACAGTGAGCTGTGAGCACTAGTCTTCTTGGACACTGACCTATGCTGCATCACTATCTGCCATAAAAACTGAATCATCAGCATGGCAACGATCGCACACGTAGGCACACGCTAACGATAGTATTGTCTGGAGAAAAAAGGTGACGGGCTGACGGTATAGTCAGCTAGAGGCGGCGGTTCTGTGACGGCGGCGAAGGGTAAACCGATGATTGAAGCATGAAAGGCAAGTCGTCAGTTTTGTGCACACAAGTCCAAATGGCAGGCAAGTTGTTGATGATTTCCTAGCCACGTTGATATTTTGTTTTGTACTAGTACCTGAACAAGCTAGATAGAGCCTATCCGATCCGCTCCTCCGCTGTAGGCATACAGTACAAGGAAGAAAACTGATCGAAACGGAGACCTTGAAGGCTTGAACGGCAAGTCATTAGTTTTGGGATTAGTCCAAGTGAAAGAAAAGTGGCGCGTGACTAGGCATGGTGTTTCCCCATGGGTTCATATACGCTATTACCAACTACTAGTGCCTACTGGAAAAAAGAAAGAAAGATCAGCATGGAAGCAGAAGGGCGGTTGACTAAATTAAATGGCAGCAAAGATTTTCAAGTGCTTGCTTTATTCTAGCCGGCAAATTGGGACAAAAATACAGTAGTTTGGTGCTGATCAGCAGACATGTATAGCATCACTGGCGGCATTGATGTGTCCCAATTTAACAAACTAATAAAAGGATACGAAAGTCAACAATCTTCCATTCTCCCTGCACATATTTTTGTCCATTATATGCTATAGCTGTAGCTTGCATTGCTGCCGTAAGGGAATTTAAGCACCAGGAGTTGGGGCTTGAAAAAGGGTATGGTGAGCTCGTACATGTGTACCCACACACGTTCCTCCTGTGTCTTTGTTGAGCTGTGGTTGCACCTACCAAAGCGCTTGCTCTATCGCTATTCCGACGCAGACAAAAACAAAATTGTTCAAGAATTGAGAACGGAGGGTGACATCATAATGAATAAAATAAAACGCATGGATATAATAGGTGTACATGCCCTGGTCTTTGGTAAGACATGCGGGGGGAGCTTGGATCGTTCATGGAAATGGACGGCAGACCAACTAGGTAGTAGCCCGGCTTTTTCTCTATTGAAGATGGAATTCTCCGCGGCTCACCGGCTGCTGACTGAACTACTGGTATCAAATGTGCTGGGTCCTTCGGTTGAGAATGGATGATGGTTTAGTTTTCTCCAGTTCTAGAATGCAAACTCGTGTTTCCTGATTGGGATTGGGGAACGCGACAAGCAGTGCAGTGAGCAGGCATGCGAACTTGCGACCCCTCCAACTTCCTAGTTCTCCCTTTTTTTTTTCTGGATGAAGCATGTGAACGACGGCGTCTAGCTGGGCAGTTCGTTGCCAGTTCTACCGACCATTGCAGTCGGTCCGTGATCACGCGTTCGTACGGTCATAGTTCTGAGTTAGTTATCGTACCTATGAAAAGATACGCGCGAAGGTTTGAAACCTTCCCCGCGCACGGACGAGGCGATGAGCCAGCGCACGCGGTGGTTCCACTTGGAGTCGGGCTATGCAGATCGAGTCAGACGCACGGCGACTTGCCGCGGCTAGCTACTGCCGCACAGCCAGTTCCTCCTCTCGGTGCCACGACTCGGCCGTTAAAATTGTTCTTCCATCACGTGATGGAGGTTTCGGCGGCCCAGCTTTTCAGTTGCGCAGTAGCTTCTTCACAGACGCGGGGCGCCAGATTGTTTATCGCCCCCGCGGTTGGCACGCCGGCGGACCTATAACGTGTTTCTAGGAAAAGTTATCCGTAGGAAAACAACAGGATTCAGCTGCACGGGGTACTTAAAACGAGTTGCTTTAAAACCTGTTTGGATCCAAATGCTAATGGATGAGAGTGCTAAATTTTACCACTGGTGTATCCAGATAGGAGTGCTAACAGGGTGGGCTAAAGTTTAATCGAGAGTTAAAAACTTTAGCAAAGATACGAGTGCTAATATATGCTAAAGTTTAGCACTCAACTTTAGTTGTCCAGATAGGCCCTTGATACAGACCCCACGTGTCGGCGACGGAACGAAAATTTCTTTCTCTTCGATTTGAAGGTTCTTCACTGGAACATCCGACTGGGATTTCACAAAATGGCATGTGCGGGTCGTTCTATTCTATTCTAACGGAGCCCAATCAAGGTGACGCATCTTCCTTCCTACCTGCAATAGTGGTGGCGCATCATCCTTAAGCAACAAAACTCGATGATTCTTTCCCCTGTTGCAAGTCACGAAAACCACGCACGGGCTCTCGCCTCTTGAAAACCCTGTCCGAAATGGAACTCGGTGCGCGTCGTTAGGTAGAAAGCGCAGTTATTTCTGTTCCAATGATGGCGAAAACTAATAAACTGAGCAAGGATGCACTCCATGTCCGGTGTTTGTGATCGTTTTGGTTTACTAGAGCTCCTTCAATTCAGACTCTGGCTAGCTTAATCCGGTTCGGTTCCTACTCTCCTCCTCGCATTAAATGAGACGGGAAAACCCTAATAAGCGCCTCGTATGCTTGCACGAGAGATGGATAGAAAAGTTAGAAACCCGTAGAAATCAACCGTTCTCTGGCTTGTTCCCAAACGATTTCTTCCGGGAAACCTAATTCACCTCCCTTTTCGAGGTTGGGCGCAAGGAACGGCAACCTGTCTTTTTCTCCTCCTCTCCAAATTCGCTACGTGACAGGGGGAAACAGAGCAGGGGATGGAGCAATGGCGGGCGCTCTGTTCTGTTCTGTTCTGTAACGACCTTGATGGCGCGTCTGAATTCGTCCTCTCCGGGCTCCGATTGACATGGACCTCCACTTCTGCTGTCAAGTAGTCTGTGTGCTGCTTGTGAGATGAGAGATGGGGAATTCAAGGCCTAGATTGGGCTGTCTGCCCTGCGGATGATTTGCTCTCATCTCATCTGATCCTCATGATGCTTCTGTATCTTGTAGGCTGACTAAAATTGCGCAAAAGCGAAGCCGGACAGGCTGTTTCTTATAGAGAGCCAACACATGGCACTCCTAGAGATGCTAGGGGCATACAGCATGTTTGAGCATAATAATATGGGATCACTGCCGTTTGTTTCTTTTAGAAAGATTTTTATTTTTGAAAGAAGATATTTTTTTTCAGTATTTATTTCTTTCAAAAAAGTAACTGTCAGTATTTGTGAAGTATTCAAACCTAAAAATGGCTGGTAGTTTCGTTGAGGCTCAACCTTCCCCTGTTGTTGGTTTGACAGTTCGAGTCCCCTTTTTTTCGGTTGATTTAACAAATTTAAGGTAAACTTGCCATGTGCCACATTTATGTTCATGGCAACGAATAAATTTGCTTCGAGCTTGTATTGGTAGGGCAGGATCGATGAATGGCTGCTGAATGTGGATATTTTTCTATATATATATATATTTATATTTGCAAAGGAAAGACGTACGATTTTGTAACAGCAGCATCATAAGCAGCTTTTCCATCAACGTGAAAGATTACGACCAAGCGTTTAGCAGCCTTGCAAGAAAAAGGTAGTGGTACTAGAATAGCACTTCCTTCCTTTCTTTCCAAAGTTTCCGTTAAAACGTCGAGACTAATATAAATCCGGTAGAACTGAGAGAGGAACACCTCACTTAATCAGCAGCCGAAACCAAAAGTGCTCTGAAAAAAAAAATCGAGAAAAGTATAAGAGAGAAAAAGGAAATGGGAATTGATCAATGCATGCAAGCAGGCGTTGGGCTGTCAGGTCAACGGTCAGCGGGGAGACATGTCATCCGGCCCGGCGGGGGAACGGAACGGAAGCCGATGGAGCGCCTCCGTCCATCCCGTCCCGTGTTACCGGTGGCGGGCAGCACGGGCGCGAGAGAAATGGTCTCTCTTCTCATCGCCCGTCGTCCATTTATTCGGCATGGTTGGTAGCTCGCCCCCCTCTACAAATACTCCTCCGCCTCTTCCCAACTCCCCGGCCAGCAGCTAGCTCTCGACTGCTCCTCCATTCCAGTCGATCCTCCATCCAGCGCCTGCAGATTTAGCCTGCTCGCTTGCTTCGTCAACGGATCGACCGCGGGGCGGCGCTGGTCATCAGTTGAGGAGCTCGAATTTGACAGACAGATAGATCATGGCGAGGTCGTCGTCGGCCAAGAAGAAGAAGCAGCAGCAGGAGAAGCAGCTGTCGGCGTGGCGGTTCCTGTTCGGCGGGTGCCTGACTGGCGGGGCCGGCGCGGCCGGGAGCGGGGATAGCAAGGTCCGCCCCGGCCCGCGGACGGCGGCGACGAAGCAGTCCCCGGCGGGGGCGGCGGGGCTGCAGCAGCGGCTGTCGGTGACGGACGTGATGAGCACGTGCTCGGACCAGGACCTGTCGGTGTCGCTGGTGGGGTCGAACCTGCACGTGTTCACGGTGGGGGAGCTGAAGGCGGCGACGCAGGGGTTCGTGGACAGCAACTTTTTGGGCGAGGGCGGGTTCGGCCCCGTGTACAAGGGCGCCGTGGCGGAGGGCGCCAAGCCGGGGCTCCGGGCGCAGCAGATCGCCGTCAAGCTCTGGGACCCCGAGGGCACGCAGGGGCACAAGGAGTGGCTGGTACGTGCGTGCTTGAATTGTATTGCTATAGCTGATCGATGATGATGAGGTAGCTACAGCCAGCCTAGAGCTAACAACAATGGCGTGCGTGCAGTCGGAGGTGATTTTCCTGGGGCAGATCCGGCACCCGAACCTGGTGAAGCTGGTGGGGTACTGCAGCGAGGAGGAGCACCGGCTGCTGGTCTACGAGTACATGCCCAAGGGCAGCCTCGAGAACCACCTCTTCAAGAGTGAGTATCCTGTCTTCGATCGTCAATCACTACGTAATCTCTCCTGTCCGCTCCCCTGCTGAGGTCGATTAGGAGTACTACTGCGTACTTAGTTCAGCATGCATACCTTAGCTAATCCCTATCCTTAATCCATCAACTAATAATGTAACTAACCGTTCGTTGGGCCCCGCGTCCCACGTCAGCCGAACCGGATGGTTTGCTATCCAGCACCATCAACTACTCTCTCGCTAGCTCCTAGTACAAGTCTACAAGCTTAGCTAGCCAGCTAGAAGTGTGTGTATGCTGACATGCACGTATTAAAACTAGCTCAGCGCTAGTATTTGATTTGTTAGCGCGCGCATGTAGTAATGCGTGCATACTCCAACCGATCCATCATACAGTCACTGATGATGATGATGGGGCTGGCGCTTTGTTTTGCAGAGTTCCCGCCCGTTCTGTCGTGGTCAACGCGGCTGAACATCGCGGTGGGCGCCGCCAAGGGCCTCGCCTTCCTTCACGACGCCGAGAAGCCCGTCATCTACCGAGACTTCAAGACGTCCAACATCCTGCTCAACCCCGTAAGTAAATCTAGTTGCTCGAATAATCTCCCTCTGCTAATAATATATAGTTTCTTCTGAGAGGGGAAATTTTTTTAAAAAAAAAACTTGTAGCACTTATACTGGAGTATGCACGTTGACTTTGGCGTGAATCAACTGCCCATCGATCAAAGTCCATTCAAGTTGCTGCGTCAGTAGTTTGACCTGGCAGATCGGTCGATTCCTACTACCTGCTACTAGTAGCAAGCCCTTTCTAGGTGCGGCTCCGCTACTTTTCAACTGCGGCGGCGGGCGAGCGAGGCCACTTGTGGCCGTGGGAGAGAGAGCTGACAAGATCAGAGAGCCTCCTTCAATTCGCACCGCGAATTTGAAGATGCTACCTTCCATGTCCTTTCATACTACCTTTTCCTTGTGCGAGAAAGATGAATTGACCAGCGATACAGTCGTCCCTTTTTGAGTTCCGGCTTGTTCACAATGCTACAAATGTGATTCTTCACCTTTGTTAGTTCCATGTCTGTGCCGTGCCAACCACCACCCCTCGAAAAAGTCTTCAGGTGCCACACACGAAGTTTCTCATCTTAAAAACAGAAAAGAAAAGCACAGTGTGAATTGGGCGTTGGGGGATAGCTGCAGCCCAGCGAAACGGGCCGTACTGCGCTTTAAATCAGCCCAAGATTAATGCAAACACAGTGTTAGTTATGATGACGATGATGATGAAATAAGGTACTCATCCAGCAGATGGCTAACTAACAGCATCAATGAATGGAAATTTTGCAGGACTACGAGGCGAAGCTGTCGGACTTCGGCCTGGCCAAGGACGGGCCGGAGGGCGACGACACCCACGTGTCCACCCGCGTGATGGGCACCCACGGGTACGCGGCGCCCGAGTACATCCTGACGGGCCACCTCACGGCGAAGAGCGACGTGTACAGCTTCGGCGTGGTGCTGCTGGAGATCCTGTCGGGCCGGCGCGCGGTGGACAAGGCCCGGCCCAGCCGGGAGCGGCACCTGGTGGAGCACATGCGCGCGTGGCTCAAGGACCCGCAGAAGCTGGCCCGGGTGATGGACCCGACCCTGGAGGGCTCGTACCCCGCCGCCGCGGCCCACCGGGCGGCGCTCGTGGCGTACCGGTGCCTGAGCGGGAGCCCCAAGAGCCGGCCGGACATGTCCAGGGTCGTCGAGGACCTGGAGCCGCTCCTCGCCGTCACCGGCGGCGACGACGACGCGCCCGGCGAGCCGCCGGCGGCGGCGGCGGCGGAGGCGGGGGAGGAGGCGAGGAGGAGGGACGGCGAGCGGAGGGAGAAGCAGGGGCGGGCGCACCAGGACAGGGGGGTGGCCAGGTCCCCGAAGAGGGCCGTCCCCAAGAGGCGGGCGCCGGGGCAGAGCCAGGAGTTCTGGGAGTGGCACATGCCCGCGCAACCCAAAGCGTAGTGGCGAGAGGTAAATACTACTAGCCTGTAGGCTTTTCTTTTAAACGGTGTGTGGTTGGTTCGTGTAAGAAACGAGATGTAAATTTAGGTGGTAGATGTCGTCGATGGAGTACGTAGTGATTTTGTTCAGGGGCTGGGGTTGAGGATTACTGCACCCCTGCTGTAATCTGAGGCTGCAATTCCTTGGTTTTCTTTATTTTCGTCTGTATCGGACTTGGCCTCCTTTCTTTTTCTTTTTTCTTTCAGCAGTTGTTCTTCTTCTGTTGTTACTCCATTCTACGTATGCGTTTTTGACGGTGGTGGGCTTATGATTGAGATGAGATCCTCCAAAACAAAACACCAGGAGGCTAGCATGCATGGATGGAAAAGGTGAAGTGCAGGGTGAGGCCCATGGGCGCTTGTCTCGTTTTCGTTGTTGCAGTGCAGTGGGTGCTAGATAGGGGCAGGCACGCGCGCAGCCCGGCCAAGGAGCCTTTCTAGACAAACGGGGAGCAGTGCAGGTGCCCACTTGCGATTACTTTAGCAGCAGCTTATTATTAATCGGATGGGATGGTCATGGACATGCACATGCACATGCACATGCATGCAGTCCAAATTACCTGGGGCTGGAAGGAAATCTAGTGTTGGTAGGAGCTTGGACTGGGCTGTGGATGGCCTAGCACTGGCGGGGGCTGCCTGCTGGTGCACCACGTCCGTCGTTGACGAGAGGGCAGGCCGGCCAAATGCTTTTTCTCGCCACCTAAATTCCACGGAAGAAAAGGAGGCAGGAGAGCAGGCGGCCGGAGTACCCGGGCGGACAGGGCCTGCTGCACGCCTTGGTGTTAGTTGGATCGACCCGACCACCCGGAACCAGGTCAGTAGGCCTGCATACATGTTACGGCCCCCTGTACGTACAGTGATTGCCGCCGTCGCTACGCGCGCTGGCCCCATATCATACGGCCTCGCAGGCAGGGCATGCTGCCCTCGCGCTCCGGGTTCCGCCATCTTCGACGTGACCTAGCGTAACGAACCATCTATCCCCCGTCTATCCGCGTCCGCTTCCTTCTTGGGTTCTTTCTCCACGGCACGCACGGGACGCGATCCACGGTGACTGCATGCGCCGCGGCCCCGCATTATTGCCATGTTCCCAGACAGCCCCAGGCCCGTTGGGCCGCACGCCTCTGCCGATGGTGTACGGACATGCTGCTCGCATCGCGTGCAATGCAGGCAGGCGCTACTATAGTAGACTGTGGAGGCCTCACCTAGCTACAGGCTGTAGCTACCACTGTGCTCGTATCACTGTTCCATCGCTGCACTGCGCTGCGACAGCGAGGGGGAAAAAGACGGGGAAGCCGAGCCACGCCCGACTAGCTTAGCTGCACGAGCACGACTAGATCGACTAGGGGTGGTACTACTACGACTACTGTTCATCTCCATCACGTTTCCCCTTTCCCTGTCGTCAATAAGTTTTTTCCTTTCCTTTTCTTTTAGGGTAAATTCCTTATCAGCCACTGGCTAAAACTTTTAATATCTTCCATGCCAATATTGACTTGACTCCGGTAGTCTTCGCTAACGGACAGCCCAAAATGACCCATTTGCCCCCACCCTTAGTTGGACGCGAAATTCACTGATCCCTTGTATGCTACAATTGACTTTAAGTAATCTGCAAATAAATATGACCACAAGCTTTATATTGGGCTACCACACGCACTTCATATACCACTCCAGAGTTTTAAACGTCACACATTACATAGCATCCTAGCACTCCCAAATACATAAGGGTTCTCAATACATAAACATCAAGTTTTGTTTACGTACATCCAAAATTCCCCAAAATAAACAGCCACCAACATAATCAAGTTCTGACAGCAGAACGCCAAAAATATTCACAAAAGGTCAAGTTTCCTTCATAGAACACCCCAAATAGTCTCCCCAAAATACTCATAGAAGATCGCTAAGCCTTTTCTTGATGGTAGTGCTCGTGGCATGACTATCTTCTCGCTTCCTTTTGCTCCTAGTCCCCATGACATGACTATCTTCAGCCTTTTTTTTATTTTTGCTCCTAGCCCCCATGGCAGGACAATCTGTAGCAGCAGCCTTGGTTGGTGTTGCTTGAGCAATCCCCTTTGCTTTCCCATTCTTCTTAATATTTCTTGTTCCAATCCTCTTCCCCTTCTGCCTAAGCTTTTCTGCTAGATCACCCACATTTATTGCCTGATCTTATATACTACTAATTTTTTTATTGAAAAATACTATTAATCTTTGCATAGGTTTCACAAATTTCTAAGACAGCAGATTGGAATCTAAATTTATTTTGTACCTACGTACACATATTGGAATCTGTCTGAAGCAGCACTGCGTACTAGTTAGCTTTCCTTGCACTAGCTAATCAGAGAGAGACCGAGAGATGTGAACGTGCGGCCGTACGCGCCAAGCAGCGCCCACACCCGCGAGGATTGACAGCTGGCACGACGCTTGGGGAAAGCTGATCAGAGGTGCAGTGCCACCACTCCCTTCCTTGCCGAGCCGCCCGTTCCTCCTCTCCGATTTGCTGGCGGCGGTGATTAGGGTTTCTGCAATTTGGGAGGCTTGGTACGACGATGGCTGCGAGATTTGGGAATGGGAAGGGATAGCTGGGCAGGGGTAATGTTGATAAATCGAAGTTCCCTAATGGTGGAGGCTAACAGAAGCAAAACAGCGGTGGCATGGAACGGATTATATTTTAAAATGAGTAAATTGTACCCTAGGTTTCTAAACTTGTCCCGCAGTTTCATCTAGGTCCCTAAACTCTCAAATCGTCCATATAGATCTCTAAATCGTGTTAAGTGTTCCATCCGAGGTCCCAAACGTGCCACGCGAGCATCCGACGCCGACGTGGCATGCCACGTGGCGCCAAGATGGCAAACATTTTTAAAAAAAGACCCCCTAGTTTCTCTCTCCTTCACTCGCGCGCCTGGGCATCTCTCTCTTTCACTTCCACCCCTCCCCTCTCTCTCCTACAGGTGGGCCATCCACCTCTTCTTCCCTTCTCCACGCAAGGCTCGGCTCAACCGAGGAACAGGGGCGGTGGCTCCTCTCCCTGGCTCGCCGGCAGCCAGCGCCTGCCTAGCCAGCACCCACAGGTGCCTGCGGACTCCCTTGCCTCCCCTTTCCCTTTTCTCTCACCAAGACGACGACAAGAGGCGGTGGCCCCATGCCGACGAGGCGCGGACCATGGCGCCACGCCGAACAACAAAGAGGCCGACCCAACCAACCATCCTGCGAGCACCCCTGCAACCCAAGAACGCGCCACGACCCCAGATTGACCTTGGGGCAGCATGAGCACACGGCTTGACGGCAGCACCCCTCGGCGACAGCTCGGCCGCAGCGACGCCGCGCGTTCCGGCTGCCTCGGCCTCAGAACGGGCCGGCCAACAGCCCTCACCCTATCCACATGCCCCCATGCCCCACCTAGACCTACCAGCGAGGACGCGGAATCCAGGAGGGCGTGGCTCACCGATGGACCTCGAGTTTTGCACGGCGGCGGTCCGAAGGAGGAAGGCAACGGCGAACTCGGAGCTCCGGCGGTGGATTCAACTTGGAAATGGCTCAGACGGATCTCTAATGTGTGGTGAGGCTGTGTGCGTGAGGAATTGAAACACTACTAAAAAATAATTTGTAGCAACGTCCCTTATTTTAGGGGCGGTCAAAAGGTAACCCACTCCTACAAATGGAGCGGGGTAATGTAGCATCCGACCTGCCCTAGAAAAGTATTTTTAGGGGCGGGTTCGCCGTCACCCGCCCCTGCAAATGGACATCATTTTCAGGGGCGGGTCATGGTATCACCCGTCCCTAAAAATAGCATTTCTAGGGGCGGGTGACGCCACCACCCGTCCCTGGAAATGGTGGCATTTTTAGGGTGGGTGACGGCGTCACCCGTCCCTAAAAATGCATTTTAGGGGACCCACCCCTAAAAATAGTTCCACACAAAAAAAATTCATAACTTTTTCATATGATCTCGGATGAAGTCAAACTTTATATTAAAATTGTAGAGAATGACTAGATCTGAAACTCTGTACTTGGTAACTTTTTCATTTAGTGTTATTTAATTATCCAAAAAATTATTATGAACCTACATGTGGCTATGACTATATAGTATCTCATATAACTCAAGTCATACTTTGAGATTTCAACAATCTTAATCTTTATATACACTGAAATATATTTGGCATATTTTTTATCTATAGTTCACAATAAGCATAGTGTAGAAGATTCTTTTTTTATTTATTTTTCTATATGTAAAGATTTAAATGAATTTTCGGAATAAAATTGAAAAATATTTTTAGGGGCGGGTGGTGGCGTCACCCGCCGCTACAAATTACTTTTAGAGTTAATATAAAAGAATAACATACCCTATAGAGTCACAAGTGACTGTGTAGTGTGGTGGAGAAGAAGGTACGCACGAGGCTTGAGGTATGCGGTTCGAACCCTGGGTGATGCAAGTGTGTATATTTCATCAAAAAAATTGTAACTCGATAGTACAAGGGCTTATGGTGATGGCTGGTTCGCTACAATATTTGGCATGTTACCCGCATCTAAAAATCGCATTTTTAGCTGCGAGAAGTAGGAGCGGGTACCGCACCCGCTTCTAAAAATATATTTTTACCCGCCCCTATAAACTTTTTTTATAGTGAAAGGAGGGCAAGCAACAGCGGCGAGTTTTGCCGGAGAAGGCAGCTCGGGCAGGGGGGAAAGAATGGCGGGAGGGTGTCGATTTGGATGAGCTCAGGGTCGATTTATTGGAAAAATCAAAACCTGCCTCAACATGTGCCAGCTCCTGCTTGCTCGTCTGCTCGTGTCCCAGCTGCAACAAGACACGTGAACACATTGAATTTGTCCGGGAATTCACCCTCAGGGCGCCTCGGAAGAGATAAACATGCCGAGCTATTGGGAAGAGATAAATATGCCAAGCTCGTCGAGGTGGACGAGGTAGTCGACGTGTGCGGCCAGGAGGAGCTTAGGTGGAGTGGAGGCTGTCGGAGAGGTTGGAGCAGCAGGTGTAGAGGCGCCGGCGGTCATGCAGCGAGGGGAGAAAGGGGGGGAGGTGGAGTGGACTAAAAAGTAAAATATGATAGAATTTGGAGGGTCATTGTATATGTTCGTCAACGTAGGAGGAAAGGAGAGAGAAATTAGGGGACCTTTTTAAAATGTTTGCTATCATGGCGCCGCGTGGCATGCCACGTCGGATGTTCGCGTGGTGTGTTTGGGGCTTCGGATGGAATACTTAACACGGTTTAGAGATCCAGATGGATGATTTTAGAGTTTAGGGATCTAGGTGAAACTGCGGGATAAATTTAGGAACGTGTGGTGCAATTTACACTTTTAAAATCAATAGCATATATGGGACTTGTGTTTTCTCGGTGGCAAATCGAGGATTTAAGTTTTTATCAATGGCTCATAAGGAATTTTGCCTTTCTTTTATTTCGATAGAGAACGAAATTGGAACAAAGAGCTACAGTGGGTTCAGAGCGTCGTACCACATCGGGCCAGGTGCGTGACGCAGCTGGTGGATCGATGGCAGCGAGGATCCGCCGCGCCCGCGCTAGCGGCAGCCAGTCAGGCTCAGGCCTGCAGCCAGTGGCCTCCAGCTCCAGGTACGGGCACACATGCTCAGGATTCAGAGAAATCTACGTCTACCAGGATTCGGAAGGGCGAAAGTATGGCCGGCGTACCCCTTCGCACGCGGCGATGGAAAGAACCCCTGAGCCGTCGGCGTGAATGCTTGCGCGCCACCCGCACCCGGACCCGGACCCGGGCGCTGCCATGCCAACATGCCATCACCATCACCTCGCCTGCTTTCTTTCAGTGCCGGCTGTTATTACAACTCTCTCTGCTTCGTGCGTGCCAGCTGCCACCGTCGCTTTGGCTTTGTCTGCCACCACACTGACCTTAGCTTCAGGTTCCAGCTGATTCCTTAGTTTCAGGTTTGAGCTGATCCCCCTGTTTGTCCTCGTCAATTCGTCATGGCGACTCGATCGGTTTGTCGTCAAGCTACCGCATAACAAGTAAGGTCGGGGGCTCGACACCGGGAAGAGGTGTAAGAGGTGATCACGGCGAGGAGTACAAGGCACATCACATTCCCGACTAAATCTACACCGATGTGACTGGTAGTGAGTGCATTGTGGAAGTACACGAACCACATCGATCGCCCATGAGTAGATTTCTCCCGATCGATGGTGTCTCACGACAAAGGAGGTAAAATTGGATTATTTTTTTCCCGAAAAGAAAGAAAGAAAGAGAGGTACGGTCCGGCACGAAAGACTCTTTGGAAAGAACAAAGTATACGACACTACGCTCAAACAAAGCGCTTCCGATCCGTACGTTACAACTACCCCATTTTCATGCACACACTTTCAGCAAAACAAAGCTTTCCACGCTCTCCAAACTCGTGTTTGTAAGGCTTTTTCTTTCTTTATCGTACCACCTTTCGATTCTAAAGCTTCACGTGTCAATAAATTAGTTGTGACCACAGATATTATCCAATAAGTAGTATATCCTAGTGGATGTAGGAATTCATTTCATTGCAACGAGTTAAGACTACTAGTTCAGTTGCTGCAATAATGGCCCAACGTTTATCATGCTTAGAGGAAGGTGAAGAGATGATGCCATTCTTACTGGAGGTTTGGTAGGAGTTTCAATCTTATTAATGAGCTGCCACATATATAGGCAAAAATGATGACATCACAATGTATTTACGAAGAGAGAGAAGGGATGTGTTTTATGCGGATGAAATCAGGTATACATTGTTTCCAACACTATGAAATTTGTTAAACTAGCATCGGGGACCAGAGGGTTTCATTTCATCCAACTTTGTCCAATCCTATGCATCGTAATTACATGTTATGACTCGCCATAAAACCGTGAAACATAAATTGTGCGAGGACTTGGTTTCATTCATATCAATCTAAACTCTTTTAGATGACGTGTCGTTCTTAGAAACCGTGAAATGGAACTCTCCATTGGTAATGACATGACTTTAATATAATGCTTCTAGCCACATTCGGTTAGATTAGTGTGTGGTTCAACGTATAATGATGTCAACGAGTTAAGTCCAAGGCTGCATGAATAAAAACTTTATTTATAGATTTTCACGGCCAGCAAACATAAATGACTCCTTTTTGTCCAGTTGGTTCATCTATAACGAATTAGACATGCCTTAGTGGTTTTTTTAGATCTCAAGTGTCACAACCCAAATGTTAAAAATATTATTAACATGTAACTAGTAGCATCATGAGCATCATTAAAGCATAATGAAGCATCATATGCATATGTTGCATGAGTTGTTTATTTATTTTACCATGTGTGGATGAGTGTTTATTAAGCAAGTTGAATTTTTGCTATGCAACTGTGCCCTTAAAAGTTTTATTCAAATACTAGACTTAAAATTATGAATTTAAAATATTGTTTCTTAATTTTTTGGCAACAAGTCCGAGGCATAAAATTTTTGGAAAGTTGAAAAACTACTGTTTTGTTTAATTTAGTGTCAGCAATCTAGAATAAATTTTTGAGTGCTTGTATTTGGTTATTTTTGGATCATAGGAAATCGCTGTTTTTCAAATTTGAAGTTCAACCGGCGCCTTTTCTTTTTCCCTCCTCACTCGGGGCCCACCCGTCAATGGGGCATATACGTCAGCCCCTCACCCCGCCACTTCCGCGGCTCCCTGGGCGCCGGTTGGGCAGCCGGGCCGGCGGCGCCATGGCGTCACACGCCGATTAGCGCGCAGCAGCCGAGCCGCCGACGCTCAGCCCGCCCGCTCGCCTCCCTCCTCCTCCTTTAAAGCCCCGGCCCCCAAACCTAGCTCCCCTTTCTCCTCCTCCATTATCGCCGCGGCCACCTACACTG
Source organism: Panicum miliaceum (assembly GCA_032594955.1). Taxonomy (NCBI): domain Eukaryota; kingdom Viridiplantae; phylum Streptophyta; class Magnoliopsida; order Poales; family Poaceae; genus Panicum; species Panicum miliaceum. Next base: position 43,022,187 of record CM064059.1, read on the forward strand.
CTCCCTGCCGGCCGCCACCGATTCGCCACCTCCGGTAAGCGGTTCTCCAATTCCTCGCACGCATGGCACCCCCTCGCCCTCCTCGTCCAATTTGGGCCCTCACTGGCCGTCCGCCTTTCCTGGAGGTCCTCCTTGGCGCCGTCCTCCGTCCGCCGCCGCCGTTGCTCGTCGTGCTACCGCTCGCCACGCCGTCCAGCCCGTCTGTGATGCGGGTGAGCCTTCCCGTCGCGCTCATGCCCCCGTGCGTGCGCTCCCCTGGCCCTGCCCTGCTCGCCTCGGCCGCCCTTCACCGGTCCTTGCACCGTGGGGCGGCGTCGCGCCGCGCGCGTCGCGAGCACGCGCTGCATGCACTCTGGCCGCGCCCCTGCCATGGGTCAAGGCCAGCGACCAGCCTTGACTCGACCCGGGTCCGCCTGGCCTCCTGGGCCCACCTGTCGGCACCTGGGAGCGCCGGATCCGGGTGCCCCTCGCGTTTTTATGTATTTCATAAATCTATCAACTTGTAAAAATTCATAGATAATTGTGTAGATCTCCAAAAATTATGAAACTTGTTTTGCTGGATTCTTATGTTGTAGATCTACTCAGCAAAGATATTGTTTTGCACGTTACTATTCTGGTAAATTAGTTATACTTTGTCTTTGCGAAAGTAATTAATTGCTTAGTAAATTCTATACTGCTCTAAAAATCCCAAACTAAATTTTGTTAGACTCCTTGTGAAATGTGCTATCAAGTGGTGTATCTTGTTCCAATGAATCTCTACTGATTGGTAGAGTTTTAAATTGACTTCTTGTTCTCTAACTGAAAACTTGTTTAATTCATAACTTTTGTTTGAAAAGTGATAAAATAGAAAAACCAGTTTTTTAGCTTTGTCTATCTGTCTAGTTCCTGTGGTAATTATTTGAAAATTGTTTAAAGTGATTTGCATATCTTTTAAGATTTAACTTGCTTAGAGTAGCTGAAAATTATCACGCTCATAATAATTCTATATAATATATTTTACTGCAAATCCAACTTTCATAATTTCTAATTGGTGTTCTCCGCATGCCCAAAGTAATTCAAGATTTATGCTTGCTATGTAAATTTATTGTAAATTTCTTGTTAATATTTCTTGCTCTAGGTTCTCTTGCTTAAGTGCTTAAAGGTGCTTGGTTATTATTATTTGTGAGTATGTTGTCTATCATCCCATGATGTACCATTCATTCTTCATGTCATATCAACCCATGCATGAATTTAGCATTATGCTAATGCATACACTCATTCATGCATTATAGAGACCGAACCGTCGGAGGGAAACCACCGAGCCCGTCGAAGTTGTAGAACCCGAGCTCGGTGTCGAGTACGTGATTTAGACGGAAGAAAACCAAGGCAAGCAGCTAAGCATGTTCCTTGACCCGCTTAAATTGATTTAAATTAGTTATCTCACTTGGGTATATGTGGTTATACTATATATTTATCTATTGCATTGTTGATCCTACTTTTTTGCATTTACCTTTCTTGTTTTATATATTCATTGTCAGACCTGGGTACATGGGACTGTCCACGTGGCGTACTTCTCCTAGGATACGGGATGGGATATGACCCACGCCCTACATCTGTTGTAACTACTCGTAGTGCAGTCGGACTACTCATACAGTAGTGACACTAGTCGGACACGGTAGGAAACTACCCGAGAAGTACTCGGGTAGGACTCCTAGGCTTGTACCCGACTAGGACTTCCATGTAAACCTGTCCTCCCAGACTATATAAGAGCGGACAGGGACCCCCTCGGGGATAATCACCATCAAAGGCAATGCAAACCACACAGGATGTAGGGTATTACGCTCTCAGCGGCCCGAACCTGTCTAAACCTTGTGTTCCTTGCACCTTCGAGTTCCTAATCTCGGTGACACCCTACCTACAAACTCACCACCTCGGGGGTATCCCTCGGTGGGCGTGGCGGTAAAACACCGACATCCATGTCCTTGCCACTTGTAGTTAGTACCTAATTAATTGATTAGATGCTTAGCCATACTTAGAGTTGGTCTATAACGTGTAAGGAAATTTTGGAATAGGTTTACACTACTCTCACGTATTTGTCCTCGATCGCACTTGTTCGGTTTCGGGTATGTTGGAAAGATCGTGGCGGTCTTGTTGGTATGTGTATCGTGGTTTGGGCGGAATGGTAGGGTCTAGAGAGAAAGGAGTCTTGGAGGCATTGACCGCTTGAACCATTTAAGGATCGTCTGTGGATGACGTCGATTTTGAGCAACTTATCGTGCTACCACATATCCAATCATGGTATGGATAAGCTTTTTACCTTCCTTGACTTAGTCGTTGAGGCATGGTCCTAGATGCGTGGCCAAGGGGCTATGTAGAGAGGCTTAGGAGTATCCCGGTGGACCTAGGTGACTCTCCGCGTAAGATAGGCGTGATTCTCAACGATTAAGGCTTGTTGGGAACGGTTGATACGAGTACCCACCCTTCCAACGTGATCGGTTGGGTGAGCCGCATGGTCCTTGTATTGTGTGGGTAAAGTAGTACACCCTTGCAAGGTTATAATCAATTCGAATTGCCGCGCTCTCGGTTACGAGCAAGCTCATTGTCCCATGAACTCTTTATAGAAGTATCGTTTATGCTTGGTTATGGCTCATGTCACCTTATGTTACTTTAATTGTTTATTTCATTTAAGCAACTAAAATTGTGAGGTGGGTTGGGTAAGACAATTAAATTGCTAGAGAGCTAGATGTTGGATTAGAGAGCTCGTGCTTATGCAAACTTACTTAACCCTAAAGCCTTTATCTTGTTGAGCCCTCGTTGCATACGCCTTGGTTATTAAATTGCGTAAGTCTTGCGAGTACTTTTTGTACTCATGTTGCTTTTTTTAAACTAAGTTGTGTTTGGCCACTTCTACCCCGCCGATCCCGGTGCGGGGGAGGAGTAGATCATTGTGGCCTCGATGGTGTCCTTGAGCAAGATGCTATTATTTTATCGCGTTTTTATCATGTTTATCCGCTGCGTGGTCGTTTCTTTTGGGAGAGCATGATAAACACTAAACCTTAAGTTTCATGTTTCTTTTAATATTATTTGTGAGCCCAAGGCTTGTAAGTTGTTGTTGAACCTTTAATTTCAGATTTGAACCCTTCTATGTTGAATTTTTAATGTTTAATTGTCGGATCATGAAAATGCTTAAAATTGCTCTTTGTGGTTCATCGGCAATATATGTGATTATAAACGGTACGTGCGTATGCTTGATCTTGGGCATATGGTGGAGCATATACCGGGACTACCGGATTTGATATTATTTTTAGCGAACGACGTGTCGGTTGTTCATATCTTTAGATGTGGGTTAACACGTGACGTGCTCTCGGGTGAGTGCGTGCTAGCTCTCATCTTATTGATAATGACTGGCGATTTGCTTAAAATAGTGTTAAATTGGGCGGTTCTTACATCAAGATCAGAAACCAAGTTTATAGAAAATAGGTTTTAATTTATCACGACTTTGGTTAAACCTTTTTCAAGTAGTTATTCTTTATTGTTGGTTTTTGTATCGTCCATTTTATGATCACCATGCATACCAAGCATCATCATCATCTTCAAACCTAGCTAGGGAGCGATAGATATTTGTAAACAAATAGGAATGCAGCAGCTTCGACTTGAGAAACTCAGATTTTGTTAAAATAAAGCGACTCAGATTTTTGGTTGACTACGCATGGTATTTTGAGTTTACTAGAAACCAGCTCTTTTCTTATCCCTAATTAAGCTAGCAAGAGAGAAGAAAAATAAAACAAGGTTTTTTAAATTTCAAGTAATAAAAGGGTTTTCGTGGGTTTTAGCTTTTAAAAAGCTAATAGAGAGCCTGACTGTAGTGGGAACCACAGCAGACGGAGATAATCGAAAGGATCGGGACCGTGTGATGACAAACCATCTTTCTTTTTTTTTTTTGCTTTTGAAAGATGACAAACCATGTCGATTCTTGAAGGCGCAGCATGTAGCTCGGTTAGCAGCACCAGCACATGTGTAGCAGCGAGCATGCAATGCAACAGTACACACACACATCGTCGTCGGCCCCACGCGGCCTGGACTGGACTGTCCGTCCCCGGCTCTCTCTAGATCCGGCCCCGACAATCTTTCAAGCCCCATCCTCTCTCTCCTCTGCCTCCCTTCACGCTTCTGCTCTCTCTCTCTCTCTCTCTCTCTCCCCCCCCCCCCCCCCCCCCTCTTCTCGTGCTAGATTCTACTTAGCTCGCTCAGTCTCAATACTCCCGTCTCAGTCTCGCGCGCCGTCTCAGTGGCGGTGGCGGCCGGCCTAGTAGCTGCTGGAGTACCTCCTTTCCGGCAAGGGCCCCCCCGGCCGGCCGTAGTATTCCGGAAACGAAGGCTTGGCGCTGTCCCTCCTCTCCCCTCCATCATTGCCGCCCGAAACGGCAACCCGCCATCCACCGTCCCCAGCAGCTACCTAGCAGACTCTCTACTCTCCCCCTCCCTCCATGTGCCCGCCTGCAGCTCGCCGCTCCACCACCGCCATTTAATCCCGCCTCGCCTCGCTGCTTGCAGCAGGCCGGCCGGCAGAGCTAGGCTCCGTCATCATTCCTTCCTAGCCCCTTGTTCTTATTCGCCCATCAACCATCACGCGCTCGCCGGGCCGGCCGTTCGTTCACCTCCAGCCAAGCACCAGGCACCAGCAGCTAGCGGCCGCGCTCTCGACTGTGTATCTGCCGGCGGCCGTCCGGTAGCTGCCCGGCCAGCACGAAGCAGGCCGAGTGATTTATTTTGATGGCTGCGGCGGCGGCGCCCAGGCCCAAGTCGCCGCCGGCCTCGCCCGACCCCTGCGGCCGCCACCGCCTGCAGCTCGCCGTCGACGCGCTCCACCGGGAGATCGGCTTCCTCGAGGTACCTCAACTTACCAGTCCTGCTCCTGCACACACACAGCTTGAATATCGATCATTGCTCCGCTGCATTACTTTCCATTTCTGGTTTAAAAATGGAGATGGATAGATAATTGCATAATAAGGATAGTTAAACAAAACATGCGGCGGTCAACGAAATTACTAGTTCGTTCCATGGACCGAGAGACGAGACGACGCCAGTAGCTACTAGCTAGCTAGAGCGATTGATAAGACCGTTACGTTGAAATGTTAGTTTAATCCGGGCAATCTCGCCGGTTTTGATCTACGGCTGGCTGGGGGCTTCCGCCTCTGGGCACGTGCGGATCGTACCATGGGTTTGCGCGCGCGTCAAGGCTAACCCTGCTCCTTTTATTCCTTTTGCCCATCTCTCTTGCTTGGACCCTTGGAGGAGTGCTCATAGCTCCTACAAGTTTTTGTTCTACCTAGCTAGGGTTTAAGGGGTCTAGTCGTCTACTAGCTGGGATTCAATCTACAAGACGAAGAGGATACAAGGCGAGGCACCTAAATGTAAAACCTTTCTCGTAGCCATTTTGTACTTCTTAGTTCATGATGAACTTCCAAGCTGGCCTTTGTTGCTAGCTAGCTTCTCGCGTTAATCTATTATATTCGTGTGTTCCGCGGGAGTAAGTTGATCAGTCGTCAGCTGCAGGACGGCATTGAGCTGCTTGTGAGATTTTGTATCGGGACTCCTCCAGACGTTTTCCAACTACTCGTCTGCCCATCCTGCTCACTGTCGCTGGGGTGTGTAAAATAATGAGTCCTGCAAAAAATATTTGTTAACTAACACTATTTACTGCCCGAGATGAGCCTGCGAAAACACAGCCTTGCATGCCGGGGCCATCTCTACGTGCCATCAGTGTATGGCAGGATTAATTAATGTACTGGAGAAAATTATTCCAAGACAAGCAATCGATTCTCCACCACAAAGAGTAGTATGTATATGCTATGTATTGACCCTGGAGCAACTGCAAAAAAAAAAAAATGCTAGCGTTTTTGTTATAATAGTTTGCTCTTACATGTAATCAGCAGTACATGGCTTTCTCTGATGCATAAGGTCCCGGCCTGTCTTTTGCTTGGTAACGTTTATGCTAGCTGTTTCCATCAACGATGGCGCATTAATGCAAATGCTGATCGATTTTCTTCGCTGCTCGGCTTTGATTGAATGTGCTGCGTGTTAAAATATCCCAGACAGCACCTGAAAAGTTGACAGCCTGAACACATGGCTTTTACTTGCACAGTATTACTATTATACTGCCAATATTATAATATTATTACCCCGGAGATAACACCAAATTTAATTTCCTTGCAGGGTGAAATAAGTTCCATTGAAGGGGTCCACGCTGCCTCCAGATGCTGCAAAGAGTAAGCTGCAGAAATGTTACTCCGGATCTTCTAGTGTTTTCACAAGATATATTACTAGATAACCATGTTAGGTGCAAACGATGCACAAGCAGAAGCTCAATGCAAACTAGCTAGCTAATTTTCACTGGAAATTACACGCAGGGCTAATTTTGCCAGTAATAATTCCTCAAAAAGGTCTTGCCGTTAGTTTTATTTCAATGATAAGATTGAACAACTAGTTTTCAAGTCTCTTAATTGCCTCTTTGTTTTTTTTTTGCAGGGTTGATGAGTTTGTGGGAAGGAACCCCGATCCATTCATAACGATGTATGGATTTTCAGGTTGAGAATTTGTCTTTAGCTTTGCATAAATGGTGCGTTTTCTTATTATCTCTCTTTAAAAGCAGCCAGCCAGAGAAACGGAGCAATGAGCAATCGCAGCAGTTTCTGAAGAAGTTCAGGTAATAATCTCTATGTTTCCAGCTCGTAATATTGTTGGTTCTTGTGGCATATAATCATGTTAATTATTTCTTATTAATTATCAGTTCACATGAAAAAGGACAAATTGGCACACAAAAAATTCTACCAAGCATCGGTGTGTACTTACTAATTCTACTTTCATTATTAGATAACAGAAGGTATAAAAACTATACTGTCTAACCAGTCAGTTAATCGATCGCGTAAGACATAAAACTAACACCAGCTAAAATGACATCTATCTGTTCAGTAAGAAAATAACTTGTCCATCTTTTGGAAAGCAAGTGCATATTCAGTTCAATTTGTATGAAGTTTCTGACCAGGCCACCTGCCAATGTATATGATTCCCAGCGTTGTAGCAGCCCCAGCAGCTTGTATCAGCTTATAATTAAGCTTGCATTATTAGAATTTAGGACAGCTTTATCAGATCATCGCTGCCAGCTTTTCTCATGTATAATCTGCAACCGTCCACTGTACAAACTTTGACAGTTAACTTGTCCTCTTGTTACCATTACCAATGTCACACTGACAGAACAATCAACTCACCATTAATCACCTTAATAATTGCTGAACTTGTCGTTGCCTGCAGTGATAGCTAATAAAACATCTACTAGTCATGATACTTTTCAGAAACATCAACTCATCGTTACCATAATTGGCTTAATGATTCCTGAACTTGTTGTTAAAAATCATGATTTCCATGAACCAGTAGCTCGCCCACTGTTGTTAGTCGCTGGGGTTGGGTTACCATGCATTTAACTAACAACAACCGACGAGCTGATCATCGTTTGCGTGCACTCGCATATGCAGAGCCAGGAGCTGCCTGAGCTACCTGTCGTGGATCTGCTGCTGCGGTGGCGGCGGGTGCCCGCCGTTCCAGCTGAAGATGAGGCCGGCGGCGGCGACGAGCTGCTCCGGCGGCGGCGCGCAGCTTCGGAAGCTCTGCGCCTCCTGTTGCTCCTGCTGCTGCTGCTGCCGGTGCCGCGTGGTGTGCGCCGGCTGCTGCGGCGGGTGCTGCGCGCCGTGCCCGCGCTGCTCGCGCGACTGCGCCTGCCCGCGTTGCTGCTCGTCGTCGTGCGCCTGCCCCACCTGCGGCGGCGGCGCGTGCTGCGTCCCGCGCTGCTGCCTGTGCCTATGATGGCGATCAAAGAGGAGAGTTTATTATTTTATTTTGCATGCGCGCGTGCTGCTTTTAGATCGATCGATGCTGCTACCTGATGATGAATGAGGATGATGGGTAATGATGCGGATGGATATTGGCAGGGCCTGCTTTTGGTCTAGCTTTCGTGTCACGAGTGTTGCTGACTGCATGTCGTCGGTCTGACAATGCCTGATCGTGGCAATGTGCCTGCCTGCCCGCGTGCCCTGGCACGACGCTGCCAAGATGGCGCAGGATTGATTTCAGGACAAGCGGGACGCCGGCGCCCCGCAGTGCAGCGAGGATATGGCCTCGATGAGCTCCCGGCCGGTGCAGCGAGAGCTTTGAGAGGGCCGGAGAGGAAAGCGCTACATTGGGCGGCCGTCGGGCGGGGCACCGCGTCGAACAGGTGGGCGCGCGGCTCCGGGGGTGGAGGTGTTGGAGAGGGTGACGTGGAGCGGCCGGGTCTCTTGAGGAGGTGCGCGAGGTTGGTATAGGCAGGTGCGAGCGGAGGAGGCTGGGTTCCATTGGCGGGAACTGTTCTGAATCTTCTCGGAGTTGAGGGCTTGAGGCAGCAACATGCACGCGTTGAGGATGCGTTGTTTTCTGCCGCCAGGTGCGAGTTCGTCGGAGTCGCGGCCGCCTGTCGCGCCTCCGCCCGAGAATCGCCGCCGCCGCCGGGGTCCTTGGGAAGCGGGGGGCCTGCTAGGCTAATTGAGTAATTGGGCCATGGTCATGATGGGCCTTGGCCCTTTGAAACGACATTATAGCCCTGAGCCAGAAATGGACCCGAAGCAAGTGATGCTTTCTATTTTTTTTTCCTTCTCTCTTTTCATCGGCCCCCGGAGCTCTGCAGCCTCTGCTGGTGCTACTACAGTAAGAGCCGTATTACGAAGAGTCAGCGCTTAACCGACCCAGTGACCAGTTATTTTGGCTTCGCCGCTGACAAGAAGAGGGAGACATCGATGTTTCCGTTTTTTTGCTGTTGCAGCGCTCGAGATCCATCCCGATATCTAATACCAAACTTATAAAAAAAAAACATAACCGAAGCCAACATTAGAAACTGAAAAAACCAATAGTTCGGGAAAGTACCTAGCAGAGGCGGAGCTAGGATTGAGGGGCAAGAGGCTGAGTCAAAAATAAATTTATATGAAAAAAATTCAAACAATAGAGTATATATGACTCAATGTAGTATGGATAAAAAAGATATTCTAGAATTGGTCTACCAGTGATGCTAATAGCTGTGATTACTGACGGAGCATGTAGATGAGTTTGTTGACACAAAGAAAATTATATTGGATCAATGTGCTTCAAAATAGCATGGAATAAAGTATACGGCGATGTTGTTTGTGGCAACTGTACATGATGGCATATTCAAGGATGAATATACGGAGGTGCCGCTGCTAATGCGGCAAACAGGGGCAATCGACCGATCAGGTTTAGGGATGGGAAATTAAGGGACATAGTTTTATGCTTGGAGGCTCCAAGGTTCAGTTGTAGGCTCATAGTTTACTTTTATCTTTTACCCACTTAAACTCTAGAATAGCGTATTGCAAACAAGCTTTATGACCTATACATCCAGCCATGGAAAGCGATTAACTAAATACACTGCTAGCTTATGTATAAATCAACAAAAATAAAAAATTGCCGCTGGCCTTGGGAGGGGCCAAGTCCCCTGCTGGCCCCCCGGCTCCGCCACTTGTGCCTAGTCCTACCGGAAGGCATGTTGCAGTGCTGAAGGCGTGGGGCGTCCCACCAATACAGCTCACAAAACCAACGTGATTGTTGTGGCGGCGTGGGCATAGACGCTTCGGATAGAGGTACGGTCAAAACGTTTTCGATGTGATGCTGCACTTTACATTTCAGAGATTGTGTTTTGCAATGTCGGTCGTGGTGCAGTGGATCGAGGCTGGCGTTGTTGTCCCCAAAACTTTAAAACCAATCCGGCTACATGCTTATTCTTATATTTGGTAAGGTAATGGGATTGGGAGTTTGGGACTAATGGAGTCACAATCTTGGATTGTTACACATTATGGTTCATTCTAAAGGCTGCCAATAAGCTGAAACTTTTGCGTACCTTAGCTTTATTGAGCAAGGTAACGCAGTCTTGAATTACTGGAGCAAGCCATATATATATGTGTGTGTATATATATATATATATATAAAACTAGTATTGCCGTTAGCATGAAGATGCCGCTTTTAAATGTTCTAAAAGAGTTTGAGTAGGGACTTTCTGTGCCTTTACTTTCATCGTTTTGATGTCGTTAAACCAAGTGCCCTTGTTTGCATGGCTAGGTCATCATTGGTGTCCCAGAAAAAGTCCAAGTTTCTAAATCAGTGACCTCGCCCAGATCTAATTGCTTGATAGTGCACTATTATTTCTCAAGGAGGTAGAGCCCGGCCAACGGTTTAGTTGGTGCGCTGCATAGTTTGAGTCTTAAGCTGGTTGCCTCTATAATTCATTTTAAGTTATCGTCAAGTTTCTAACATGTGTTGGCCGAATTTGCAATGCATTGTCTAGCTGTTTTCCATCGAGATATAGAATTAGGTGAAGGAATCAAGGTGATAAACCAAATTGCCTCAAGAAAGGCACTAAGTTATAGATCTCATCGAGATTGATAATCTTTATCTTCATACGAAGTCACATGCATGAAGAAGTTATGTTTTTCTAAATTTATGCTGTGCTAGCTCTTCGTATGACTATGTACGGAGATAAAATTTATTCACGAGAAGAGCAGGGAATACCCACGTCAATATAGCAGGTGGGCCCTTGGCCGATGGAGATGGATGTCAGCCTGTACTTGTCTTCATCTTCACTCCGGCACGTGGACGCCACTACACAGCAGCTGCCTACTGATCGTTGAGAATAAACTGGTGTGATCTGGTGTCTATTCACTGGTGTCCCTTTGTGGCACCTATTCACTAGTATCCCTTCATGGCATCTATTCACTGGTGTCCCTTCATGGCATCCCTTCCCCATATATATATATATGTATAGACTCTTGAGATCAATAACAAGGATTTATTCCTCTCCCATTTTGTGTCTCTCATTTATATTTGAGCACTACTACTCTAAACATGTTATGAGCACTTTTTCTCTAGAATTCGAGCGAGAATAAGATCATGCCAATGTTTCACAATAGAAACTGACGATGGCAAGAACAGAGCAACAAGATGCGCGAGAGGCATCATCTTCGTCTTTCAATCATGAAGTGCATCGAAGGAATTAAGTGGAAGTCCAGAAATGACCATGTGTTTGCATCGGTGGGAGAACAAGTAATTTTTTTGCTTTAGTAACAGAAGAACATCAAAACTGTAAGCATTCATGATGTTCTTACCATTTTCTCGATGCGTTCTCCATCTCTCGGAGATGGAAGTGTCATACATCTTTTCTTGGAACCATCCCACGCACACACATGACGGAATCGAGGACCATTGGAGCACTTCTTCTTGCCGATTGAGAAGAATCAGTGGAGAAGAACAGGATGAACTGCTCTACGTCGACGGGAAAACGGCTTCCACTCCACGTGAGGTGAATGCTATGGTGCTCACAACCATTTGATGCTATTGACCTATTGTGGGCTTTGTTCTTCATCTTTCCCGGCTCCGGTGTGTTGCACTATTTTCTTCGTCGCCCTGCTTTTGTGCCCATCTTTCACCAACAGATACCGTCGCTTGGGACGGTCGAGCAGTGTCCCTGACACCTCCTGGCTTTGAGCACCGGGTGTTTTTTCGCTCGAATCCTCCGACCCCGACCTCACTCCTCCATTTTTCACCCCCGCGCGTCGCAAGTAGCGGCATAGTGGTTCTGAAAGTGGGGGAAAGGGGGAGCGGATCTGGTCGGGGGAGGGGAGGTCCGGCCGCCGGACTGTCTGATCCGGCCGTCGGGAGGACTGGTGGGGCTGCTACGGTGATGGATTTGGAGGGCGACGGCGAGCAAGCGGCTCAGGCGGCGGCGTTTTTCTGCGGTCGGCGGAGGACTAGGCGTAACCGCCTAGCCGACGGTTGCCGAGCCATAGGCCACGGTCGGCTCGGCCATGGGCCATCGCAACCGCAGGCCAGTGGGGCCACAGGCCGGCATGGCGGCTGCTCTCGCGGGCCAACGCGGCCACGGGGTGGTGCGGCACAGCAGGCCGGCGCGCCTGCAGGCCAGTGGGCCGGCAGCTGGCAGGCTTGGTGCACCGAGCCTAGCGCGCTCTCGGGCCGGCGCTGCGCCTAAGGCCTATTGCGGCCTGGCGCTGTTGGCTCCTCCGTGGGCTGGCTGTGCGAGCGGTGGCGGGCTGGAATCGGAAAATTTTTGGTCCGCCGCCCAGTTATCTTTATATTTTTCGATTAATTTCAATTGCAGCAGTATTTTTACAATTAGCCCACGTGCTTTTGTTATTTTATACTGCTAATTCATCAGTGGGTATGCGTCCATATATTTCTATATTGTAACCCTTGATATTATTATTATTGTACATAGGTGTTTGTACTCAAGTTTGGTCATTGCCATGTCATTTATATTGTTATATTACCTTGCAAATCACTGTTCTAGCCCATAGTAAATGTTTCATTCAATGCAATGCTATTCTTTTATTTCGAATAATTTGTTCCATATTCTTCGATGTTGGTCATACACGAGGAGTATTCTCATACTCCCGCGGAATCTACGCTATGTTTTCACATGGTGATTATTCCTAAGTGAGATTCCAACTTAGAATTTGGACAAAGGTCTACACCATCTCTGGTGATTATCGAGAGTTCAATCTTTCAAATTGGTCATACACAAGGTGATATTCGTATATCACTGTGGGATTTTATCCTCAACGTGCGTATCCAATTTGAACTTTGAATTCATATAGGCCAAGATCATGTTAGAGGTTACCTTAATTCATTTTCAAATTGGTCATACACAAGGTAGTATTTCTATACTACTGCGGGATCTACACTATATTATACATAGTGAATATCCTCAACGTGCGTATCCAATCTTGAATTTTGAATTATAAGGTCTACTCTATTCTGATGGCTGCATTCATAATTATTCCAATTATGCTAAGAATTTATTGTTGAAATTCAAGTTTATTGAATTCACATTGAGAACTATTGCTGGAATTCAAGCTTATTGAATTCGCATTGAAAATTTATTGATGGAATTCAAGTGTATTGAATTCGCATGCAAGAAGCATTGTCTATTGCCAAATTGTTCATATTTGGCATCCATTTTTGTGGGTGAAATTGTTTTCAAAGAGTTCGAGGTTCTCGTTCTTCATGGGCACAATTTTTGACAAAGGGCTACGGACTTAAAAGTGAGTCTATCGAACCATTGATTTTCCGGTGTTCGGTTACACCCGTTGCGGGTGATCCGCATATACCGGATGCAGTTAAGTATGGAGCCTTATATAATTTAATCAACCATATCCGCCCAGACTTCAAGTCTGAGTATATGTTGGAGGAAGATCCATAAAAGTTGTGGGATTTTCTGAGACAAGATTATGAACAGGAAAAGATAATCATCTTTTCTAAGATTTCCTATGAGTGGAACCAGTTGCGCGTCTAGGATTTCAAATCTGTTGATGCGTACAATCATGTTGTTCATAAAATCAGCTAGAAACTCAGGTTCTGTGAGAAAGAGCCCTCTGATGCAGATAAAATTGAGAAGACATTGTTTACAATGCTTTAATCAGAGAGACTCATCACTCAACAGTACCATGAGAAAGGTTTCACAGTCTATGATACATTAATTTGGACATTACATCTGGCAGAGATCATGAGTTTATTGTGTGGCGCTCTCAGCAGCGCCTACCAGGTACTGCTCCTCTATCTGAAGTGCATGTCATTGAAAAGAATGAGAGGGATGGTTCTAGCAACCACCCTAGAAACTCATCTGGTTGTAAGTGGAAGAGAAACCACAAACCTCGGAAACACTTCAACAAGGGAAAAGACATTTCTAAGCCCAAATACGACAACCACGAAACTTGTTTCAAGTGCGGATTATTGTAATCATGTGGCTAAGAAATATAATATCCCTAAATATTTGGTGGAACTGTATATGATGTCTATGGGATATGGAGAGAATGCTGAAGGAAGAAAGTATAGAGTATACTTCATCTCCAAAATGCATGAGGTTGGTATTTCGGACTCTGTTCCTGTTTGGAGCGAGACCAAGTGACACCAAGACTCTGCAACAGGGGGAGAATCCTTCGAGCAATGACAATATGGCAATGGATTATGAGTCCAACAGTGTATTTTGAGACCTTAACTATACTCCTTATATTGTCATTTGCAAGGATATAATATAAGATATGATGTTGTCCTTACTAAGTTTGTACTTGAACACTATGTTTAGTATCAATGGTATGTGTTCTATGCATTTACATGGATTTTATGTTAAATTCTGCAATATCATAGATTCGTACATGATCCGATGGATGAGGAGATGTGCCTAGTGGATATTGTACTTAGGGAAATAAAATATTTCCAGGCTCTTCAAAAAGAGAAGGAAGTATTTAAAAGATCGCTGACCGCGATACTATGATAGTTGATTTTGGATGAGCCACTATTATACTCCCTATTGGTATGTAGTAACCATCGAGTAAGCATTAGTGTATACCGATGAGACTTAGACCCTTCTAAGATACAAGGATATCCGTTTAAATGGCATTCATGTTGATACACATGAGTTGAATAGGAAATAGTTTTCTATTTTAACAAAGGCAACAGATTTGGCAATGAAACACTTGAAGAGTATTTTCTCTCCCATCTGGATTGTACTACACATATATTCAACCTGTAATACATGTTGCGTACTGAATAATTCTCTCTTGATGGAATCCAGACTTGACATGAAGGCCTGGTCATTCTACCCAGAATGATGAGAATTATTATTAATTCTGTTGGTCACAAAATAAATTCCTCAAATCTTTGGATTTGATGTGCATCATGTGCACAAGAGGGAATTAATTTAAGGGGCCTCTTACCTTAATATGAGCATAGAAATTTCTTGATCATATTCAATAGTTTTTATGTTGCTCTATGGACCGTCATGTGGATCAATTAGGTACTTGGAAGATTATGTTAATGCGTAATACAGTTCCATTTTGTATCCCTTGGGGTGATACAATTTTAGGCAAACTCGTTGCTCAAATTATTCATTTGGAGCAAATGATCCTAGACGCGGGATCACATCCATGCACATGAAATTGTTTGGCCTCCAGGGAACTATATTATTAAGTATCTTACATCCATGATGGTTTATGATAATTTAGTTGAATTTCTGGTCGAGAAAGTGCAACTATTTTATGTGATCAAGGTAGAATTGAGAATTTTTGAACATCTGTTGGTGCATGTGGAACGTGGATGTACACATCACATTCATATCAAATTCATTAAACTGCAATAATACGGCTCCCTCCGTATTATTTGATGGATACATGGATATTTGATGATAAAATATTTTCCATTTACAAGGTCAAATATATCTTGCACATACTGATATCACCACCTCAGCATACACTTATGGGCATGGAAATCCTGAAGGTTGAAGTATCCGTCATTCGTTGCATACCTCGGATTATCCAAAGGGGATTTTATTCATATCCCGTATGATGATTATTTATGAGGAGGATTCCAGGCATTAGGGGGAGATTTATACCATACAGAATGCCAGGAATTAAAAGTGAATGTCATATGTTGATATTCTTCCCTAATTTTATCCATGTATAAGAAGAATCTGAACTACTGGTTCGGAATCTTATAAATTTGCAATATTTTGCAAATAATCTGCCGAATGCATTTACTCGTGGTGTCATCTGTTTATAATTGTATTGTGCCAGAAAGAGTGGAGGTACCATTTGAAAACCACTCAACTCCCAATAAGAGGGGGAGAAGTATGGTCACAAGAGAGATAGCTTGTTACAAGTTTTCATGATAAATGGAGTGAATGCAAATCAATATCAAGTTGGTTGACACCTCGTGGATATTTACTATCCAAGGCCTATGGATGTGCGTCATCGGAAAGATCAGCATATGTGTGCACATATTCAGGCACTGAGTCATTCGAACGCCCTAACTATGTCATTGTGGGAAGTGAAATTGAGTTCAAGGGTTAAAATTTTCACAAGAAATATTAGTTATGTTGAACCAATTATGCAAAGTCTACAATATCGACATTTCTCTATCTGAGATTGCCTTACACCTACTGGATCTAGACCAAAAGCCTAGCCAAGAGTGTTTTTGGCACTCATATAAAAGGTGGCAATTAAGGAGAATCGCTCTCGCTAAATGATGATTGAGTAATATGTTACTCTTTCATAATACTTTCTTTGAAGAAGCGTGGTGGTAAGATAGCAAGAGCTTGTAGCATATGGGTCGCAGAGAGACCTAGCTAACATACTCTTGGTATGTGTGGAAATTATGTTCCTACCGTCGATCAATGCAGATTTTTGGAATTTGATAGATTCAGATACATAAGTCAATGGACTTCGTGTTAGGAATCAACATCGCAACATATATTGTGTACAACTCAAGTCAATATATGACTTGAAAACGTCAGTATTTGTGGTATACTGATTGGGTGATTTCTTTCCTTGGAAAGTTTACTCCCAGCAATGATGGTTGCATAGGTGTGTTCGTATTGAAATCCTAAATGTATTTTGGATTTTGTATCATTTTCGACCACACAGTTGATCATGCAATCATCTTATGACGGATTATGAGATGAAGATTTGGGTAAAATCAAATCACGGTTCAGTTTATAACTTAAGCATGCACATCAGTCTACCAATATATGATGATATTGGAAGATCATATCCATCAGCTCTTATGGTCGTTTAATTCGAAAAGATGGATTATTATCATTAACCCTGGGATTGGACCTAGTACCAACAAAGTGCTAATGTATCATGCAAGTTGCATCAGGTCTGATATTGCATTTGTTGATACTTGCTAGCTCAAATAGCGCTACTCCATTAAGGCCATTTTTGCGGGAGTCAGAAGATATGAGTGGATATCTATATGGTACTAAAGACTCTCAACTTATCATCGGATGAGTTGAACAGGACCATAGAGGGATATGAAGATACTGCTCAACTAATCCCCGTTAATGAGTATCAGAGACTGATATCTTTGTGGTAGAATTCTCATAGAGAGTTGTATACACTCTAATGATTATTCTCGCACGCCGGAATCTAACATGTGTATGTAAGATTTTATTAAGTGATCATTATTATTTGATCACATCACCGACCTTATTTATGAAAATAAGGTTACCTGTATTGCTTGGAAGCAAACAGGTTATAGGAAAGCAATATTGTATTATTGCTCATAAAATAGTTTTTCCTCATAGATTCGAGGAACAAACATCTTGCAAATCGAATATGCGATTACTTCGCTAATTTATTCATAGAGTCTCTACCATATTTAACACTTGCAAAGTGTTTATAGAATTGGTACATGATGACTTTGAGGTTTGCAAAGTTCAGGGGGAGTCTCCGCATGATTATAACCTGTTTGGCACCATATTGCACTCTTTTCTTTGTATGATATTTTCTTTTGGGGTTTCTCATATAAAAGTTTTTAATGAGGCAATATCAATACAAGAATATATGTCATATCTTCTATTTTTTTCCCACGGAGGTTTTTATAGGAAGATATACAGGACATATCAAAGAGGTGCATTGCTCTTAAAATTCTGAAGGAATTTTGTTTGAGTGATGGTCGTATATGTCATATCATTTTCTCCTTATTTTTCCCATTGGATTTTGAAGGAGTTTTAATGGTATGTCCATATATGTTTCTCATATTTTTCCCACGGGATTTTTGGAGAAATATGTGAAATATTTTTGATCTTAAGAAAAGATTCGATCAAGGGGGAGTGTTGAGAATAAACTGATGTGATCTCATCCATCGGGTGTCTATTCACTGTTGTTCCTTCATGACACCTATTCACTAGTGTCCCTTCGTGATACCTATTTACTGGTGTCCCTTATGACATCCCTTCCCTATGTATAGATTCTTGAGATTAATAATAAGGATTCATTTCTTTTTTATTTTATATCTCTTATTTATATTTAAGTACTGCTACTAACACTGATACACTGATATGTACCGGGCTGCTCGTTGGCCGTTGCCCTCGCGGTCGCGGCAGACTCCCGAGTGGCCGGGTCCAGGGACCTGCCA
The DNA here is from genome assembly GCA_032594955.1 of Panicum miliaceum. Lineage (NCBI taxonomy): Eukaryota > Viridiplantae > Streptophyta > Magnoliopsida > Poales > Poaceae > Panicum > Panicum miliaceum. Next base: position 43,040,187 of record CM064059.1, read on the forward strand.
GCCTGCCTGGACGCGCCACGCGGCCCACCAAACTAGCCGTTACCGATCTGCATGCGAGCCGCCGGTGACGCGCCCATCACCGGCCACCGCATCCAGCGCGGCGTGACGTGGCCCGCGGGCCAGTCTCCGGGGGAGCTCTGGCACCGCCTACTAGTGCCTCGGCACTGACGAACACGCGTGGCCCACGCTCGATTTGTGTGGCCCGTGGGCCCCGCGTGGTTCTTGCCGACGGTCGACGGGGTCGCTTTCCGGCCGGGAGCAGCCGAAGCGGAAGCGATGCCGCCGTGCCGGGGAGACGAGGCGAGGGCCGTAGGTTCGTCCGTTCCGTCCACACGCCGGAAATGATGGGTCTCGGGTAACCTCACCGGTCCCGTCCCTTTTAAGGTACAGTACCTTTGCTTTTCTTCGGCCTCCAAATCTGCACATTGGATAGATATTTTGCTACAACGGTCTTTCATTTACCTTTTCTGTCTTACTATTATTTTCATTTTAGTTTTATCTTTACTTAAGCTTTTATAACTAACTATTTTAGAAGAAACATAGTTACGGCTGCAATATCAAATGAATACATACATGCTTTTACGATAAGGTTAATTTGATGTTGTAGTAGTTGATGTTTTTAATAAACTTATTTGATAACATTGAAATAAACTATGATTTAGAACAAATGAAGTAGCATTCAGATTTTAGACGTGATGCCCCGCCAAACGACAACTATTCCTCTTGGAGCGCCATGAATCCAGGCACCAGAGAAGCTGCGAAAACGTCCCATTCCCGGACCCCACCATGGATTGGATGCGTGGACCACATCCATGGGAGCACGAGGAAAACACCAGGTCTCCATCATCAGTCCATGCCCGGCTGGTAAGCTCACCGCCCGCCGCCCCCACATGGCCTCGCCTCGTCTTCCTCCCCCCACTCTCCCAGCTGGATTAGTTTACCTCCCTTAAACCACGCCTAAAACCAGCTTGCGTTTCCGCCATCCCTCCTCTCCTCCCGCGGCTAGCTGATCCACAACCTCCAACCGCCATTCCCACTTCCTCTCTTTCTCTCTCCTGCCCACGCCTCCCCCTCCCCGCTTCCAGCCATGGCGGAGGAGGCCTTCGCGCGCGCGGTCGACGACGGCCTCAAGCTCACCAAGCGCCTCGTCCTGCCGGGCGGCGGGGGGCTGCCCCCGCCGCGCCCGCCCCACGGCATGGACCGGGACGACCCCGCCGCGGCGCACGCCGCGTGGCTGCAGCACCTGCTCCCCGCGGCGCCCATGGCGTACGCCGTCGTCGTCGACCCGGGCGCCGTCGACAGCCCCGACGTGCCCAGCTACCAGCCCCACGTCTACGGCCGCCTCGACCCGCCCGCGCTCATCCCGCTCCAGATGCGGGAGGTCGACCTCCGCGTCGACTGCGCCGCCGCGGGGTGCGCCACGGCCGAGGTCGCCCTGCGCGCGCGCTGGTGGGTGCACTGCGTCACGCGAAGCCGCGCGTGCCACTGCCGCATCGTCGTGCCCATGGGACACCAGGTCCATCATCCGCCGTCTTCCTACCCCTCCCTCCCTTCCCCTGCTTCTTTCGTTCTCGACCGATCTGTTTTTTTCCTCATTCTGCTGCTGCTGTGCTAGATTTGGCTATGGTTAGGCCTTGGAATGATTAGCATTGAGTTCCATGCCCGCCCCGGCAGTTTGATTCTGGTTCGGTGGATGGGCCCCTTGATTTAGCTGTGCACTATCATGCGCTTTGGACTGTGCTCCCGCAAAAAATCAGGACCTACTTCTGTGCCATTATCTTATTACTCCTGAGCTGCATTTCGTTGGGGCATTGTTGCCACTTGGGCATGCTGTACGGGGCCATCGCTCTGCCTTTCTGCTGCCAGTGGATTCCAGCATAGTTTCGCAACAAAGCAAGACCCATTCCTTGCTTTCCATGCTAGAAGATAAGCAACAAGAAAGACATATCCGATTGGACTTACAAAAGAATAGCTGTCGCTGTATCCTTGCCCAATAGATGCTTTCAGTTGACGAAGTCACTTGCATTCTTTGGTGCTACTTATTATAGCACAGGGTTTGGAGAATTACTATGCTGGAATCCATTATTCTGCTCAAACGAAATGCACATCTTCAACTGAAATTTAGAGACACTGAAATCATACGATGGACTATTAATTTGGACAGAAGCTTGGCTTCATCCAGGAAATTTACTAAAACCTATTAGGTTGATGGCTCTATGTTATAATATTTCTTCTACATTCTGGTGTTGATTGACAAGTACTTTAGAGAAGGCTTGTTCTGTGGAACTTGAGAACTGTGCATGAGGAAGTTTTATTTCTTTCGTTTTTAGTGTTCTGTTCCTTTTGATCTTTCAGATGTTCTGAATTTGACAACCGTTTTCTTTGTGAGTAAATTTTTCTAACTTGATGATGCCAACAATAAGAGAAACCAATCTCTTTTATGTAGCCATTAGTGTGCATACTGTGCAGAATCTTGAATATTGAGAAATGTACATGCCATGTCTGTAAACATTTAATTAACAAAAATATATCTTTGCTACTTTGGTTTTATTGACAGTAGTTTTCAATGCTTATATTACCTGAAACAATTTTTCATGCGATTTTCTGCTGGCCACAATCTAAGAATAATTTCACTAATAGGGTTCAATTCTAGGCGCTGAGGTTACTGTTGGGAAAAGATCGTACAATACTCATGTAATTGATACGGAGGAAAACAGTGCTGTGAAGATTTCCATGCCTGAGAGTGGGGGTCTCTTGAAACAGGAATTGTTTTCCTTGACAATACCACAGGTACCTTCTGTGCACTTCTACAACTGCTACCTTGTGAATTTTCAAGCTTCTACCAGCCATGTTGGCCTTTTGTGATTTATTTTTTTCCTTTATTTGACAAGGTCGGGGGTGGAGAAGATATTTTTGCCACAATCAGGTGGTCACAGAAGTTGCTATATGACAATGGACAGTTTTCTGTTGAAGTTCCTTTTCGTTTTCCACAATTTGTGAATCCTTTGCCAAAGGTTTTCATGAAAAAGGAGAAAATACAGTTGACTGTTAATAGTGGTGTGAGTAAAGAGGTTATTTTGCAGGGGACAAGCCATCCGTTGAAGGTAATCAAGTATTTACTGCTATTTTCTGGTACTAGGAAAACCTCTGTAACATATAATTACAGCACGACCTCTTATTGCAATTTTCAGGAAAAAGGCAGGAAAGGTGACAAATTGTCTTTCCTTCATGAAGCTGCTGTTGAGAATTGGTCAACCAAAGATTTTACCTTCACATTTACTGTAAGTTACCCCACACCTTTTCTGGATTACCTGTACCTATTTGATATTTCTGTTTATGCTTGTGTTCTTTGTCAGTCCTGTATCTGACCATTCAAATATCAAAGCATAATGGGTTTTAGTTATTAAGATGTGAAGTTGGAAGTACTTCTAGTTTGACTTCTCTAATCAACTTCCCATGTATCATGGGCATACGACTTGCATGTAGTGCAAGGTCTCTGTGGTTTGAATAGAACAACTATGCAAATGGCATACTTGACGTAATTTTACTTTGATACTGTGACCAAAGCTATGCTATGATTGCTGTTCAGTATGTAGAGTTGATCATAGGTATAGCCATGTACATGCAAGATCTCTCCTTTTTCTTTTTAAAAAAATTAATTTTATGATAACTTGCAGGGTCATCTAATGTTTTCAATTTTTTACTACAGTGAGAAAGTTTTATCCTTATTCTGTTTATTGATCAATGATCAGGCCTTTAAGTCTACAGGTTTCCTGTGTTGTGTTTATTCTTGTACTGTGTGTGAGTTTTGTGTGGTTTATTTGTTTCTCGGTTTCTATCTTTATTTACTCTTTGCTGGCTTGTCTGACAAGGCAATATTACTTACACCTCCCTTTTCCTTCTTAACATTATGACGGGCAGCTCTCCTGCCAGTTCAAGAAAAAAAAATGATCAACTGATATTGAAATGGATGCTTTTGACTAAATACTTGCATTGGAGATGAGAATGAACTCTTTTAGTTTTACCCAACGTATCTTTTTGTCATGCCTATAGGTTTACTCTGGTGATTTTTCTGGTGGAGTTCTCGTGCAGCCTTCAACATTGCGTGACTATGATGACAGAGACATGTTCTGCCTTTTTCTTTTACCTGGAAACAATCTGGACAGAAAGGTAGTTGCTCTTCCTTGGTTATTTTTAGAGAACGCTCCTGGACGCATGTTTCATTAAGAGGAGAGCTCTTCCTTGGTTATTGTCTTGTTGTCTTAGCATCAGGTGTAAACATTTGTTAGTGGATAACAGCTGATGGTTAAAAATGGTTTTTCCTTGAGGTAAAGTCAGTAGGTACAATGTTCTTGCAAGCTGAATGCAAATTTACCTTCTTTTTTTTTCAATCACAGATAGCTCTAAATTTCTGGTGCTTTGTTTGTCAAACATGTTGATATGTTTTTAACCTTAGCTTGAAATCTTTCGTTTCTTGGTCACAGTGACTCGATTTAGTGGTGTGAATAATTATTTATTCAATATGAAATAAGATTTATTCTGTGACCCCCTTTTTATATCCATAAAGTTACCCTTTTAGCACAATATATTTGATTTGCGTGATCTGATAGGTCTTCAGAAAGGCTGTTGTTTATATCGTTGATACAAGTGGAAGCATGCAAGGAAAGCCACTTGAGAGTGTTAAGAATGCCCTGTCTACTGCTCTCTCTGATCTTATTCAAGGAGATTTTTTCAACATAATAGCATTTAATGATGAGCTTCACTCATTCTCATCATGTTTGGAGCAAGTAAATGATAAAACAATAGAAAATGCTATCGAATGGATGAACTTAAACTTTGTTGCTCAGGGTGGCACTGACATCATGCATCCTTTGAGTGAGGTATGAAGATTATAACAAGTTATCATTTGTCATATGATTAATGTCACCATTGTAGCTCATATTTTCCCTCTTTTTTGGGCACAAGGCAATGACTTTGCTATCGAATTCTCATGATGCTCTTCCACAAATCTATCTTATTACTGATGGGTCAGTTGACGATGAACGGAATATCTGCCATACTGTGAAAACTCAGCTCATGAGTAAAGGACCTAAGTCTCCTCGTATTTCTACTTTTGGACTAGGTAATATCTCATGTTATATCTGGTTATGTATCACTGTACCTGGTCAGGCTAAGCTATATTGCCAAATCTCTGTTGGTTTTCTAGAGTCATGTACGAGATACTATTCTGCAGTCCTACATCATTCTATCGAAATTATACTGTTTAAGTTGATTGCTTTTGTATCACTCAAGTTTGTTAAGTGTAGTCCTTAACTCTTGTGAAGGAACTAAAGCGCAATGATGTTGTTTCTTGTTCTCTATGTGGTGGGCATAAAATTTGATTCCATTACATAATTGCTGATTTACTTGTCTGATACATTTTCTAATCGTTTCTATTTCACCGGAAACAAAAGGTTCATATTGCAACAACTATTTCTTGAGGATGTTGGCATCAATTGGTAAGGGTCACTATGCTGCTGCATTTGATACAGGTATTTACATGTTTCTCCCTTTTATCTTGGAAGCGAAATGCTGCTTCCTGTTCTACACAAGCACACACTATCTAGTAATGAAAATTCAAAACTTTCATTATGCTCTAATTATTTTGTCCTAACTTTTAGGTTTTCTTTCTTCTTTGACATTCCCTGCTGTAGTTTGCCTAGATGATCTGATATCAGTAGAAGATAACATGAGCATAACTTCAAATACCATCTTGGTTGCTTCCAGAGCAAAAGTGAAGATTATGAAAACTTTTTCACTCTTGTATGATCTAAAAACTTGGCCTAACCCAATTTGCTAGAACTAAAAGGCTTTGTTGTTGCATTATGGAAAGTTTGGATTTGCTTCTGATGAAATGATTTTTATTTAATTGGCTGCCAACATTACTACCATGCTTATTCGCATATTGTGCCTTCTGATATCTTTTTATATTTCCATTAAATACAGCAAATCTAGGATTAAAATAAAAAAAATTAACGAATCTTGTTCAGCAAAACGAAATGCATATTAAATATGTTGACTAAAATACACTCTACAGATTATAGGTATTTGAGGAAGTTGATAAAATTTGTAAATCTGAACTTTTCTTCTTCTTTTTTTCACCTCAGGATCAATTGAGGGCCGAATGGTTCAATGGTTCCAGAAAGCCTCAAACACAATAGTATCGAACATTTCCATTGATGCTATAAAGCATATTCAAGATTTTGAGGTGAGTTATTTTTAGTTTACTTTCACTGTTCTGTTGGTGCCTGTGAAAGAGCAATCCATGTCCTTCACCCTTTCTGTTGTTGTCCTGATGTAAGATTAAATCGACTAGTTCAATTACATCATGCACACAGATCAATTAGGAACAAACTGTCCAGGCCAATTGATATATTGGGCTGGAAAGAGGATAGCAAAAAGTTGGGTAAACTATTTTAAACAATGAATCCCATAGATTGTGCAGCTATTTTGAGGAAGGAATACCTTGCAGATGCATGTATTTTTAGGCCATTATCATTGTAATAAGCAGTTGATTGATGTTGAGTGAACTGTCTCCATATCTTAAGAGTTAAGACATTAGTTACCTATCTGGAAAATTTATGTTTCTTACATTCAAGCTTTTCTTTTCCATTCAGGTGGATTCTGAATATATTCCAGATGTATCTGCAAAATATCCACTCTGTGTTTCTGGAAGGTACCATGGCAAGCTTCCAGAGACCCTTATCGCCAAGGGTCACTTGGCTGATATGAGTGAAATATCAATTGAACTGAAAGTCCACCATGTAAAGGATATACCTCTTGACAAAGTAAGATACTCCATTCTCTTTATTTAGTTATTTTCACTCAGTTGATTGGTTTTACAATTACTTGGAGCTGTTGACGGACATCAGTCAATGAAATACACAAATAAAGATTCTCAATTGTGTTCTTACTGGTACAGACCTTTGTACAAAACTAAGAATGATTTTTTCTGTACATTAAGGCTGAACTTAATTGCATCAGTTTGAAGTGCCTTCTTGACCCCAAGAAACTTCTAGTGTAACTGTGTAACTATGTAATCATATATATTGCAAGTGGCTTACTCATCTCTTTATGCATCATTCCAAGTGTCCAGTTAAGGATTAATACAATATCAACATTACCAAGGTAACCAAATGAAACACTAAATGAATAAAAGTATTTTTTATTTGACTTGATTTGTTCGAACCATTGCCTTTCCTGGCACACTTAGACACATAACCGAAGTTCTATGCATATCCATTGTACCTTGAACTAAAGTTTGCAGTGGCATATGAGAAATTACCCCTTGAAATAAACAAGTAGTCTACTTGCATTCAGATTTCTTCTAGCCTACTCGAACTGGCTTCGGACTCAAAGGCTTTGTTGTGATTGCTGTATTGGCTGTTTGAATCTCAGGTGTTGGCAAAGCAACAGATGGATCTTCTCACAGCAAAAGCATGGCTTTTGGACAACAAAGAGCTCGAGAGAAAGGTAATGGAATCTGTTGCAGGCTAATGCTAAAATTACATCAGCTAGTGGCTCAAGGTCCTTAAATGAAGCTCTGCAAGTAGGGTACAAAGTTTTGATATGACTGATGTGGTTGTTTTAGGAGTCTTTAACATCCTAAAAAGGTAAATTATTACAACTGTGAGAGAATGACCAAAATCATCGTATAAATATTTCCATGTGTTAAATTATGAGCCATTAACAAATTTATTTAATAAGGTCATGGTTTGACAAGCTTCACATCTACCTATTATGAGCCATCTAGTAAGGTAATGGTTTGACAAGCTTCACATCTACCTGTGAAACATTTATATTGCATATAACACTGAGGAAGAAAGATAAGAGTGTCTCAAATTGTGCTTGTAGTTTCATACATCGCTTTTCTTCCATTGCCTTTATGTAAGGTAGTAAGGTATTAGTAGTTCTGAACTGCTAATCCTTTGGAATAGTCATATGGTTCCTTACAATCAGTATCATGGAGTTGCAAGTTTGCAACTACTGTATTGATCAGCTGTTTCCTTATCTGTTTCAATTTTTTCTTTTCATTCTTCTCAAGAGCAAAATATGGTCACCATGCATTGTAACTGGAACAGTTCCATACACCACTGCTACTTTCTGCCAACATGTAGAGTTGCTGCAGCCTATTGCAAGCTGCTGGATAACATTACATAAACCTCCTTTTGTATACAACAAAAAATTGATATATCCTTGTTTGTTTATTCATCTCTACACTTAATAATAATTCTTGTTTTTCCATATATCTTTTGCTCCAATTTACAGGTTGTGAAATTAAGCATACAGAATAGCCTTCCTTCTGAGTACACACGCATGGTCCTACTTCAAACTAGCTTGGACAAAATAGATCCAGCACAACAGGTAGAATGCTTTGTTCAAGGATTATATTTCGACAACTAATTTTTATTTTTGCTATTGTCAATCCAAGTTAATTAAGAATACAAACTATAAAATGAGAGGTACATAGCCTAGCTTAGGACATTCATTTTCTATTTCTTCAACATTTTAATATGCCCATTTGAAAATATTGACTTACAACTGTGCTATATGAAGTTAACATTTTCCCAAGAACTGAGAATCATAAGATTTAAATCCACACCTTCTCATGTAGACAAACTTTCTATGCTGAGACTTGGAAGCATACTGCTTCTTGTACCAATCCGATGCCTCACTCTATGTGCAACTAAGCTAACTAAAATTTATAATAAGCTAGACAGGCCCTAGAATCTGTCTAATATTTGTGTATTTGATCAGACAAAGAATAAACCGACAAAACAAAGCAGCCCAGATGAGCGGTCAGCGATGCCGCTTCGTGGCCTGACACTCGGATTTGGTGATGTCATGGCAACAAGGGAGAACCTGACAACAGGATTTGGAGACATCAAACCACCAGAGAAGTTTGAGATATTCGACAAGGCCGTCGGCTGCTGCAGCCGCGTGGCTGACTGCTTCTGCTGCATGTGCTTCATCAAGGCGTGCAGCAAGATGAACGATCAGTGCGCCATTGTCATGGCGCAGGCCTGTGCCGCCCTCGCGTGCCTTGGATGCTTCGAGTGCTGCTCGGAGCTGTGCTGCGGTGGGGCAAACTGAGGGCACAGCTGCATGCAAGTGGTGTGATTGTGTTGTATGGTAATGTGAATAGCATTATTGCTGTATAGGATGGGCATCACGTGTTTATCTAACTTGAATGCTTGATCAAGAAAGGGCTCTGTTATCTGTATGTACATCTTGCAGTAATGGACCATAAGTTGGATGTAATTCTAATCACTGTATTAAAAGACAGACGATGATTAAATCCCAAAACAGAGGGGGAAGAGTACATAAACTATGTACATGTTCTTTCCAGTTCCTACCAAGCTTTAAGCTATGCTTCTGATGTTTTTGAGTGAGCAGTAATACTAGGGGGTTGGGGTCATGGCGAAATGTTTGCATCGGGGTCAGGCGCCAACCCTGCAACTTCCACTTCTGTACATAACAAGGATAGCAGATAGCTACACTTCATTATCTTTCTCTGTTCTTTGGATTTCCACCTCGGTTTCAATCACAGCAGTTTTAACATCCTCACTGTCATCTTGCACCTTCTGTTCAACTTCAACCTCTGCTTCGACCGTGACAGGTTTGCTGTCCACCACATTCTCAGTGATGTGCTCCTCAACATCAACTTCAGGTTCTTTCTTGTCCCCTGACTTCAATGAGATGTGGTGAAACTTCTCCTGAATCTTCCCAACGCCTTTCTCGACACCTTTCTCCACAGGTCCAATTGCCTGTGAGATAGTGAGGGCAACATCCTTGACAACCTACACAGCAAGCTGATGGTCATCTGCTACACATGATGAATTCAGGTGCCAACATATAAAACAAAATTAGATCTCATCAATTACATGGTGGCCACCAACAAGAACAACATCCTGCACGCTCTCTTTGATGCTTGTACCCGGGGCTTCAACATGGGTATCTTTCTGCTTAACGGTAGTTGGCGTACTGTTCCTGTCATCGTTAACATCTACCTTCACCTCCATTTTACTCTCCTCACATGTGACCTTCCCATGATCGAGTACAGGGATGTGTTGGTACGGATCCACGGTGAAGACATAGGCATGCGCTATAGCTGCGATAGCCATCTACGAGAATAACAATAGAATTTTACTAAAGTAAAAGAGGAAAAGCTACGAGAATATAATAGAGTTTTACTGAAGTAACAGAGGAAAAGATAGTTCACAATGAGGTGACAAGATTACCTCAATGCAAATGAGGAAGTCCTGTATTGCATTCTGCACTTTGCCCTCTTTGGGCAGGAGCCCAGTTTGGCATATGATTGCTATGCCAACTCCTTGCCACCAAGTGGCAAATACAATGGCCTTAAAGCTTATGAACTTGGCTAGTGGCCTTATTGCATGTAACTTTTCATGCGTTGCATTGTAAAATTTGACAAGACAGTACAATGCCCATGTCTGGCTGAAATTAATGACAACAGCAATGTAAGGATATCTGCATATGAAAGCATAACACATTGTTAGAAAACAACATACCAGTTGCATAATAGTGAAGCACATTATATTTGCACACTATAAAGAAAGTACTTAAAGAGAAGTCTAGTTTATTTATTTTGAGAGGAAAGCTGAGAGAAGGTTTTGTCCATGATACCTGAAAGTGATGCAATAAAAAATTCTATGTGGATCACCTGACCCCATCTCTAGTTTCCTAAAGCTAGATGTATTGCTGATTTCAGTAACATATAAAACCAACAACAGAGTTACCCATAGTTCCACTTGAAATCACCATCTCCATAGGCTCCAAAAAGCTCCAAAATCAATGCCAAGAAAGCACATAGTGTCTTCAGAATCATCTGCAATTTTGTCAAAGAAGGTTATGGCATGCCGTTATTTGCCAGTGCTGGGTGACGGAACATATTATAGAAGAGCTCACATATTGCACGAGACCGAATTTTATAATTGTATACAAGTTCTCTCCCAGAGCATTAGGGTCACAAAAGAAATTGCACACTCTGCTTCGGTTTTGAGCTTCTGCCTTGTCCTGACCGTTGAGCAACTGCTCACTTAGCTCTTCCCTTTTTCTGTTCTCAAGCAACCGGAACACTTGCCGTTCGCCACCTGAAGCACATTGTTACAACAAATTCAGAGAAATGACACAGTTGGCAGCATGATATGTAGTTGATCATCACAAGGCTACAATGACTTCATCTAAACGAGAACAAGATTACAATTATTATCTCAACAATAGGCCCAAGACTAATTGAGATATAGATGCAGATAATGTACAATAAGGCAGTAGTACCCAGGCAAGCAACCAAGTATCGTCCAAAGGCATAAAGAGCAAAGGCTTCATAACAATTCCGCAATATATCACAAGCCAGAGACAACTTCGAATTCCACAGTGATATTATCTGAAAAGAATCGAAAACTGGTATGGGATATCAATTCATGTCAGTACCTTGAAGTATAAGGAAAAGAGGATATCCTAAATCAAAACATCCTGGTTGAAGCAAGATAGCAAAAAAGTCAATTCGACATTGAAATTTTGTTTGAGAAGCAGTGAAGAACTACACTTGACATTTTGTCAAAATAGTTTGCTGTTGAATGCAAACCTTGTACTACCAGTAGCATTTTTCTGCCTCGATTAGCCATATGAACAAGTGGAGCTTGTTACTTACAGATTCAGAGGCATATACAGGCACCATGAACAACACAGCTATGATCCACTTCTGCTCCTGCAGAATTTCAGCAAGGGCAAAATGCAATTGTTCAACACGGAATAACAAGCAAGCCATAAGAATCAGTTACATTTGAGACATTTCACCTAACAACTGACAGACTAGAAGGGGTCACAACTTTCTTGGGATGTAAAGTAAAACCCCACTTACGGCTGGGTTGCTGTACGATCTGAGGTGCTGCAGGATGAGCCAGAGCGAGAGGAGGAGAGCGACAAGCGCAAACGCGGCGCCAGTGAGCACCGCGGGAGTGTGGATGTTTCCGTACAGCTCCCGGAAGCTAGAGGATCCTCCATCAGATGCCATCGCTTCCCAGGAGCCTCTGCAGCAAACGCTTCTCTTGGGTCTTGGGTGCAGAGAAGCTGAACTGAACAGGGGAGGACCTGGCACTCGGAAAAGAAGCTGGGAAAATCAGCTGCAGCCAGTAATCCGCCGCGCTGCAAATGAATCCGCGACGAGCTGGACGGATTGGAGTGCCCGTACAAGAAAATAAAGGGGAAAAAAGATTCTGCAGAAGGAGACGATCGAAAGATGCATCCACGCAAGCAAGGGGATCCTTACCAACGGAAAAGGAGGAACCAATCGGAGCCCGGGCGGAGTCTCCCCCTCCAGTGCGCGGGTGGACGAGGAGGGCGGCGGGGAGAAGCAAGGACGCCTGGCTCCGGGCGGACGCGTGGAGCGCTCCGCGCGCGCGGCGGTGGCCACGGCGGAAAAACGGTCGGGTGCGTCGCGAGCTGAGTTGACCATTCCGCATCGTAACTCACTCCCACTCTGTCCTTTTCTTCTTGCGGCCACGCAATTTTATTAGTCTTCGTACCGCTATTCCTGGAAGCTGACGGTACGGATTGATCTCTGATCTTGTAAACAACTGCTGCTCAGTTTTGTCCTCCGTGTTCCAAATGGCAAGTCCATCTTAAATTATAATTTATTTTAACTTTTTAGATACATAATTTTTCTATATATATAGATATACTGTACATCTAAATAAAGATATATATATCTGAAAAAGTTAAAATGAATTGTAATTTGAGATGGAGGTAGCACATGTTGCGGCTCAAATTCATAAAAGGTAGCACTCGGTGTGGATGTGTGGTGGTAGATGCTGTAATGGATTGCAAAGAGAGAAAGACAGCTCCTTGATTTTTTTTATTATCATGGATGAGGCAAGTAAATACAATGGAATGTTCACATCCGCATCAAATGTTAACTGTCATGCCATATCTTCACATTCATTCGAGTTATATAAGTGCGTAAATTATGGGACCAAAAACCAAATCAACCCTTTTGGAACTTTGAGGATCAAAATGATCCTGTTGGCAAAGTTTAGGGACTAAACTATAGAATTACTAAACCCATCACAAACATAATCAAAATATGAAAAGCCGGTTCCTAAACCAGCTATCATGAGGGTTCATGCATGATGCATCGAGGTGCATAAATTTTGAAAGTACAGATTGAGGCCACTTGTTAAATGTATCATTGAAGTAAAATAAGCTTAAAATATTCTATATGGCTGTTGATTGGATTTTATCATCGTGGAGATTTCTTATTCATACGTTAGAATCAAACGAAGCCCAATCCTGTGAAAGTCGTACGCAAAGAAGAAAGGTTTGGAGCCGCGGTGTCTCCTGAGCCCCGGCATGGGGCTAATGGGCACGTGTCCAAATAGTAGCTTGTCTACGTGGCGGAAGGTCAGCAGCTCCTGCAGTACGTGTACGTCTACTGACCTGAACACAGTTGGGGTTGCCAAATTTCAAGGCTGATGAGTAGTTTACTTGCGTTCTAATTTAAGACAGTATATGTTAAGGATTGGAACGAAAGGTTCCCATTAGTCCAGCAAGTTACCTTGATTGCTCATCATTAGGCTTATTAAGCACTCACAGTCACAGCCGCATGCAATCGCTTTTAAGTTCTAATCAAATGTACTCATCAAGTGCGCCGATCTTATTGGTTGGCAAGACTGATGATGCATATGTCTGGGCTCCAACTTTAAGTTACGTTCTTGCTCACTCTCATCGATGCATTCTATTCGTATATATAATGATAAATATAGCTAGATGCATCGAAGAGATCGATCGCCATGAAACGACGTGATTGCAGGTTATGTACCATACCTTTTCAATGACAGTACCATGGAGAGGTAGAATAATAAACTGGCCCGTGATGGGCATTGTCACACGTACCCCAATCATAGTGAAGTGTTCCTCTCCGAAGTGCTTACGCGGTGCAGTTTTGCTTTCACAACGTAATGAGAGAACACTAGCTATGAGCCTGCTATGTTTTTCCTTTTTGGAGCCGTAAGACTCCCTTCCTTTCGGAATATCTTGTGGCCCTTTAGTAGAGAAATTCTAGCATGACTTCCAAGTCCAATATAATATCATGAGAAAAATCGTTCTCCAAATTCCTTTTTTTTTGTGGGTGTCCAAAATCCTTAATTAATTTTCCTTTCTTGCATTTCCATTGCTACAGAACTCCATATTTTTTCTTAACCCCATGCTTTTCTACCACTTCAGGTTGATATTTTGATTAAAATCTGGTTAACCTTTTCTCGAATACCTAGATTGAAATGTAAAAGTCATGTACTCATATGCATAGATTTATCTTGAAAAGTATGTTTGTTTTCTTATACATGTGTTTAGATAATGTAACAGTAGTCTAATATAAAAAAGAGGCCAAAAGTATCATTCACCATAAATAGTCAACAATGTCAAGTATTTATGACTGAGGTAGTACTTTTCAAACCCCTCTGTAGAGTACTTAGCGGTTGCGAGGGTAATATGAATGGGTGTTCAGTTATCATGCAAGGCTAGTTGTGTTTTCTTTCTTCTTCTTCTTCTTCTTTTTGCCAAGACATGCAAGGCTAGCTTATTCGCGACTGTTCACTAAATTGTATAAAAAGTTCTTCCTCCAGAAGAAAGAATCTGGCTCTCTTGTTTTCTCCATGAAAATAGGTTGGAGAAGCTTTTGATTTTCTATCCAAGAGGGGGAGTATCCATTGTTTACAAGAATTTCGAAAGGATTTTCTAGAGCAATCTGGTGCAAATTAGCATATGTCTGCTGTTTTATTAATGCTATCTGCTCTAATTTGACGGGTCGAGGCGCTTAATAAGAATGTCTAGGAATTCAATGCCCTAAATAACTGAGCTCCGATAGGTTGTTCATTGTAAACAATAGCATAATGGTGCGGTGGCGGTGGTGCTGCGTGTTCAGGTCAAAAGGGCTGTGCGTGCGTGCATCAGCGCATGCGTCAATTACGCCCCGGGAAACCACTACCTTGTCTCTTCATGTGCTGCTTCTCGACGTCCCGTGCCCGAATCTTGAGGCAATATCTTCTAAGCTACCCAATCAATCTATCAACATATCACCCGTAAACTAGTCACTCATCACTCGCGCTTATCACATCTGGGAAAAACTAAACGCCGATCGGAAGCTGGTAGAATGATCGATCTCTGACCCCCACATTTTCCTCCTATGTGTGGCGGTTAGCAAATAGTGCCAATATGTGGAAGCTGATCTGATCCAGTATCACCAAATTCCCGAATTGATAAGGTCGAAAAACATTGTATATACAAGAGATGTTTTAACAATGCGGGAATGCCATGTTTTCAGAATAAGATCGACGTTCTCGGGACAAAAAAAGTGACCATGAAGTCGATGAATTTCTTGGAGTAACAGTCTGGATTGTATATCCATTGTTGGTCCATCTACATTGTACCAAAATAATTTTCATAAATCGACCAATAAATAAACACATATGAGTATCATTTATGTGATTTATTGTTGGACCATCGACATTGCTATTCATTATTTAAAATCTCATGTATAAATCAATTAATAGTAAGTTACTAATCATGTAGCTCTTAGGCCATGTGGCATCGTCAGATGTGCAATAGTAGACGCCTTGGGGGTGAGGGGGAGGCAATCGCATGCTTTATTACTTTATTAACTAATCTCTCTAAAATCATATGGAAAACCATAATAATTTTTTTTATCATTCAAGTATATTAAGAAAGTAATGCGACTTAATTAAATCACATAATGCTAATTAATAATTTTGAACATTTGGATTTGTTTGATAATGCTACTCAATTGGATTTGTTTAATTGGACTAGAGAGATGATATGAATTTCGATTGATTTTTTAACCATTAACAAGCATGAATATCCTTGCCTTGCATTAGATAGTAAAAAATTGGAATATCTGTTTCATTGATTTAGAGAATAGTATCATGAATCTCAGTTTTGTTTCCTCAATTTGTCACTTGAATGAATGCATCATGTCGCATGATGTTTCATATTTTAAACAAAATTTAGGATTTATTAATTGTTCATAACCTCCCTTATAATCAGTAGCTGTCATTATTGTGTTAAACACACCACACATTATCATTCATCATTGCTTTTTAACACTAACTACCATTGATAATAGATAACAAAAACAACAACAACTAATTATTACTAATAAGTAAGGACAAACTAAATGCATCTCAATGCACCATATCTTATGTTGTATCATAATGTCTCCACACCTTTGTGCACGAGATCAATTCCATATTTTCCACTGATGTGTCAATGACATGTGTGCAAAAAATACGGTAAGAAGAAGAATTATTTATTTAAGATATTACATCTCCAACTTTTCCAGTTTGGGTTAGTTTGGGTCTCAGGTGTAGCTCTCCGAGACAGGACACGGCTATGTAATTTCGAAGCAACAACATCAATTTTAACTGCTTCATGTTGTCGCAATGAGATGAGTGCAATTAATTTTTTTTCCTAGTCTGAAGCTTGTGCACTACCTTGGCTCAAGGTGGCTTCGCTCCTGGTGTTCGGGCAGAGCTTAAGAGCCTAAGACCTAGAAACCAGGCTAGCTAGACCAAAATATTAAAATATATTTGGGTATGTTCCTTTTCACATTCAATATTCCCAGTGTCCACTCTTGAAAGGCATATTTTGATTTGGAAAATTCAAACCATTTGAAATTATTTTGTAATAGTGATTTTCTAGAAGTTGAGAAACATGAAAGGTCAAAATTGTCTTTTGATTTCTTCTATTAAAATACGTCCTATGTTGATGGACTAGCGCTTACTACGTCGAGAAGCACTTTAGGCTTGGGATGAGACTCATGAACATGTCAGAAAAAAACATCGAACCACTTCCCCACCTCTGATCTTCTAAGATCACACGCGCGAATACTCTTTTAGCAAATAAAATTTCTAATTCAGATTAGAAAAAAATAATGAATACCCAATTCTGTAACAAATACTCCGAAGAGAAAATATTATAGTTGACATGTGCTTCCTTAAACTTGAAGCTATTCTACCCATTCCATTTGCCACTACAATTCAGTGTAAGCACGCTGCTGCAAGTAGGAGCATCGCACTAATTAAATGCCAATTAGATATCAAGTATGGCTAATGATGGCATGCTAATCTCCAGCTATTTAAACATAATCCTCCCCTGGGCAGGGGACGAAACCAGAGGTAGCTACTACTACTCACTAAGAACTCCAACTCCTGATTGGCCTCGTGAGAACATACTCAAAAAGGGCTTTGGGACCAACCAGAGAGCCCCTGAATCTAAGTCCTACATATCGCCATTGCCCAGTGGTTCCCCACTGCATTCTTTTCTGCAACCTACCCTTGCCATTGCCATTGCAATTGCTCCAGGTCCTTGGAGGTGAATCTAAGATCACAGATTCTTGGAACGGGACAACAATGGGGGTAAGTACACTTCATCACTTGCATTGCAGGAAACAAGAACTAGCTCATGACGAATTGTACGAAAAAGTTTACAGTTCTGTATTTTTTTTGTTGGCTGCAGATCATGAAATGGATGCAGAGCAGATTCCATGGGAAGACAGAGAACAGAAGCTTTGACGGTGCAGCCGCCGTCAGTTCATCTCGCGGTAACTCTCATTGCATTACGCTTGTAGCGTGTGTGATCACTGATCAGCACTGTAAGTCGTTGCTGTGCTAAATGTGCCTGTGCGCATGTTTCCTGAATAGGTGCTGGAGTCCACGAGAAGCCACAAATCATTTATGAACCAGAGAAGCATCTAAGCACCGATCAATGGCCTCAGGCCGGCCTCCTCTCCATTGGCACGCTCGGCAACGACGAGTCTGCTCCGCCGCAGGAGGAAGACCTGCCGGAGTTCACCGTGGAGGAGGTGAAGAAGCTCCAGGACGCCCTTGCGAGGCTCCTGCGACGGGCCAAGTCCAAGTCCAGCGCCCGCGGCTCCGGCGCCGGCGACGACAGACCGCCGCTGGACAGGTTCCTCAACTGCCCGTCCTGCCTGGAGGTGGATAGGAGGGTTCAGACGCCGAAGCACGGAGAGGGCGATGGCCAGACCGGCGACCTCTCGCCGGACACCAAGATCATACTGACCAGGGCCAGGGACCTGCTCGACAACAGCAGTGCCAGCGGCAGCATCAAGCAGAAGTCGTTCAAATTCCTGCTCAAGAAGATGATTGTCTGCAATGGCGGCTTCTCAGCGCCGGCTCGGAGCTTGAAGGACCCAGTAGAATCAAGAATGGAGAAGGTAGGCGTGTGCGCATACTGATACCAGCAGGCATAGTGAAAGATTCTTGCAAATATGTTCGGTGTCTCCAAATGTCCTCTGAACTTCGACTCTGTTATTGGCAAGAAGATGAACGCCAGGTCGGACAATGGCACGGCATCGTCGAGGAGGAAGTACTTCTTGGAGGATGGAACCAAGGGGAAGAGGCGAGGTGGTCGTCGTTGTGGCTGCGAAGAGGAGAGGGAAGAGAGCTGCAGGTGGGACAGAA
Organism: Panicum miliaceum; assembly: GCA_032594955.1. NCBI lineage: Eukaryota > Viridiplantae > Streptophyta > Magnoliopsida > Poales > Poaceae > Panicum > Panicum miliaceum. The sequence continues at coordinate 43,058,741 of CM064059.1, forward strand.
CAGATTCTGAATGTAAGTCCCTGGTTACTCATGACTCATTGGTTACATGCAATATCACAACTCTGTTTCTGAAAACTTTTTTCTTTGTGTAGTCATTGTTTTGGAGATTTGAAGCGACAAGAGCTATGACCATGGTGAATGTACACGTGAGACCAATAGGATCAAGAAATGAACAAGTCATCCGTGACAGTTGATCAGGGTCCTGGGTAAATGGCAACGACGAGAAAGAAAAATGGCCTACCCTGCAAGCAAAGACCTTGAGCTGCTTGCATTCTTGCATCGGGGAAATTATCAAATCTCAAAACTCCTTTTTCTTCCTTTCTTTTAATTTTTTTGAGATAACAATCTCCTTTTTTTGTCCTAACGTGGATATGTAAATTCATTTTGCGCCACATATAGTTGGGCTGGAAGGATTTCCAATCAGCTTTTATACGGTACATAGATTTTTCATGTGGCCTTGCTCGTGGTACATGCTGTCATGCTCCCTCCCAGAAGAGTACATGTAACGTGTTAGGTTGTGCAGTGTCAACATACGACAGACCAGAACCTTGTTTATCAATCACTTCATGTATGTTGAGATTGAACATCTGCATATTGTATGAGTAGTTTTGTCTTTAAATTAAAGGAAGTTTCACAACCACTGAAATTTTGCTATTGTTTTCTCAGTGAATTATATTAATAAAAAATGTGTCTTTTTAAAGGAAAAGAATGTGCTTTAGGAGCGTGGGAATGCTGAAAACGTCACTCTTGTTGTGGCCGCCCAGGGCATGAGAAGCATACGCGAATAGTACAACCTTTGTTTCGTCTAAACGGCCATTTAGTCCGTTTAAATAGCATTTAAACGGTAAATAAAGGTCACCCGTGTCGTTTAGGCCCTAAACGCTAAACGGTAAATTAAATTGTTGGACCGTTTAAACCCGTTTAAATCATTAAAAACCGTCTAAACAGAGTCAAGTTAAACATGATTAAATGAGCTAAATGACCATTTAATTCATAATTTAGTCAATAAGAGGATTACAACTGCCACAATCAATACCGAACTAATTAGCATCGTAAGTATACGAAGTGTTGTGGGATTTTAGATTTCTTCCAAGAAGATTATTTGGTAGAATACTTACTTTTTACATGTGCAAATATGTAGACTTTCTAGCATATTTGATATTTACGCACATAAATATATATATTTTAGTGTTACTATGCCAAACCGTTTAGGCCGTTTAACTCCATTTAAACACCGCTTAAATGATCTAAATGCTAAACAAATGGTGACCAACTATTTACCGTTTTGCATCTATGATAACATCTGTACAGCCGCATCGGTACTTGAGCACTTCTATTACCAAAAGAGGAAAGCCAGGCTGCTTTGGCTGATTGGCAATTGGATCGGTAACAGGGGCCCGGCACTTCCGGTTTCAGGTTAACAAAAAGGAGGGCAAACAAGTGCGTCCCAAGCAAGCAACGCTTGCAAACCTTGCGGAATCGCCATAGTTTAATCTCTGCAGCATCGTGGCCAAATCTGAGCCAATCATGGCGCATATAATAACCTAAATTATAGTCAACGAAACGAGGCTGTCCTGAGACCACAATGTACTACTACGCAAGTACCCCAGTTGGAAACCTTACCACATTTCCGTCGATATCTCCACCATCTATACTTGCTCCTCCAAGGATAGATTTTTTTTTAAATGTTCCTTGTCAATGATGAATCCATTGCAAGCAGGACTTTCATGGCTGTTTAAAACAGAGCTTGTTTACAACCGAACAGTTTACTGCCAACTTTGTTCGGTCGCGCAGAAGTACATGAGCAATGCAAATGTGCGATAAACGGCACAAGGACAGAGCAATGAGCAGCATATGCCACCGACAACAATGCTTCTTACTGACAAATGACGATCTGGCAACACCGTCTGCATGAAGGGTAACAACCTAGTGCTACTGCCAAATCATCGCGGACAATGTAACGGAGATTCCCAAACTGTCAAGTTAAAACTGCCGATGCGCTTCCAAAACATAAATAACAGACGAGACAACAGAAAAAGGAAGAACTGAAGGTATAAACTCCAGCTAAGTTTCAAAAAATAACATCCAAACTAACATCTTTCTGTGGCAAATGCAGTCAGTTTTACAGCAAACAAGTTCAAAGGCAAAACAAATATAATGGTGATTGATATGATGAGCGTCGCAGACAGGAATGGAACTTTAACAAGGCGCTCCATTCAACTTTGTCTCCCTGATGATCCAGTTTTCTGGAAAAAAAAATTCAGCAGATCAGTATTCCGGCAGAAGCCAAAGGTTAGATTCAAATAGAAATATAAACTTAGGTTCTTGTCCTAACACTACAGCAGGGTAAAGGATCTGAAAGTCAACCTAATAAACTCAACAGACGCTAATTGTATAATGTATTAATGTGATGTGAAATAAGTGATAAAGAAACCAGGGAACAGGCTCCAGAACCCAGCAGTGCACAACTACCGACTCTATTGCTAGGAACTAATTAAACCATTGAGGGTTGGCAAGATTAGTGATTCAACTGGACTACACTAGGATTTTATTCCAAGGAGCACATACACAATCCACTCCCACATACAAGAGATCAATGAATCCAGAATGGTCCAGTGGAGTACATTATTTATTCCAAGGAAAAATGTCCATGATGTGCACACAGCATAGCCAAGTACTTGTGAGAAAAAAAAAGCAAAACAAAATGATGACAAGGAGTACCAATCAATTTTCTCCAAAGGCTAGCTATCAGCATGTCTATTGGGCACTTTGGCCAAACTAGAGCTGCTACAAAAAGGCAGCTTTTAAGTGGCTTCAGCTCCCAAGTCCCACAATCTTAACTCTGGCTTCTCTGTTTGAATCAGCTTCAGTTTATGGACTTAAAGGTTAGGAGCTACTGTGGGATATTGAGATATTCTATGGCATTGTTACTGAAAGCTTTAGACCCATTCAAAGCAGAAGACAAAGGGCTGCTGGACCTAGTAAACTGAAGCTAACTTACAAAGCTTATCTGTCAAATATGTTCTCAGTTAAGTGGCGAGTTTAGAGCGGAAAAGGGCTCAAGTTCTCAGAAACATCACAGATGAGTCCAAGCTGAACCTAAAGCTAGTCCAAATACGCTCCTAAGCTACTGGTTGTGAGTTTAGTCAGTCCAAACATGCTCTCAAACTACTGGTTCGAGACAACTTACAGATTTTGTTGAAGGCCACAATATCACAGCTCTGAATGTACTCATTTGCTGGCTCAGTGCAGAGATGATCCTCAATCAGATTGTCGACAGAAACAAGGTCATCCACAATGGTCATCATAATTTGCATCTTCTTGATGCCATATCCAACTGGAACAAGTTTTGCTGCAAAGGACGGCATCTCAAGTTCAGGAAAAAAAAACTGAACTTTTAACAGATCATGATAAGTTGTTAGACCTGCTTTGATAAGTAGAATACTGAAAGAGTAGAGTCACATACATGCACCCCAGAGCAGACCTTCCATCTTCACACTCCTAACAGCCTCCTCAAGCTTTTGCATGTCAGTTTCATCGTCCCATGGCTTCACATCAAGAAGAACTGATGACTTCCCAGCTAAAGTAAGATACGTCAAGTTAGCCATGGATATTCTCAGATCATATATAACCTAACTTCAATGTTTTGGTTGACGACAAAACGAGCATATATGCAACTGAATGCAAAAAAAATCACTACAAGATATGATGGTGCAAATTTGGCTAAAATCTTGTTGAATTTCGCATCCCACTTCATAAGATTATAAAAACACTAATTAGGGATTTCCAAGCCAAGGCCCATGCCTTCTTTTTCTGCTTCTATTCAATATCACTGTCCAACTAAGTCAAATACTGGGCAGCAAACGAGATAAATCAAGGACAGACATACACTCTTTTTTCTTTCCAGAAGCTTTAACAGCTGCAGCACGTGCTTCAGCAGCTGCATGCTCCTCTTCAGTCTCCTCACCGAATAGGTCAACATCATCATCATCATCATCTTCATCAGCTGCCGATGGCTGAAATCAGAACTGCTTCAGAAAAAGGAGATAGAAACACAAATTTTCACAGCGCAAACTTGTTACATAGAAACTTTGATGCCAGAAAGATGGCAAATCAAATTGCCCATTGTTGGTATCTAAAAATTGCCTGTCAGAGTACAAATTTTGGTGTTGAGCCTGATACTGAACAGTTAACCACCAAAACAAATGCTATATAGCAGTTTTGTAACCTTTTGGCCAGTAACTCCAGGAGTTGAAGCCACAGAACAAGCAGATGACTCAACCTTGACACCTTCACCTTTGGCGGTGACTCCACTGCACATCAAATCAGAGAATTTTTAGTCACATGACAAATGCAATGAAACTGTAGATATCATCAGTAGCTCAAGTACACACCTGGACCTTAGGAGAGCACTGATATGATCGTACCACCTTGTAACATTGACATAGCTCGATGGGGGAGTCGATGACAATGCAGTGAAGACGGCCATGTCATCCTTTGAAGCTTGGTATCTGAAGTGGACAAAGATTTAAGGCCTGATATGTGACACCAAGACGATCCATCAATGATCATGAACACACATTATACAATGCAGTTACATACCCGGTTATGTAACTGCGAGTGAGGAGATAGTCGTTCAGCTTTTGGAGGCCTGCCTCGGAGTTGACATTTGACAAAACGACCGCCATCTTGAGTCTGTACCAAAGAGGATAACAAGTAAGCATCTCACAGGCACAACAATAAAGGTATAACCACATTGTACAGCAAAAAATCAAACCATAATCAATTAACAAGCGGTCAGCAGTGTTATCAATAGGATCAACAGGCGTTAAAAAAAAGGATCAAGAAAGAGTTCAGGTCGGAACAAAAGATCAGCCACTAGACTAACGAGTGCAATTTCAACAGCTAGCCCAGCGGATGTTGTTATTGCCTACAAGGCTGATAGTGATGGGGAGAATCGAAGCAGCAGAAACCAGGACCTATACGAGCATGTACTTCAGTGAAGGCGTGATCTAGTTCTCTGCATGACGGGAATCTGCTGGCCTTATCGGTTGTCCAACTACGCAACCTATAATCCCGGGTTGAGATTGAAGAAAGGCAGGGGCAAGTCTTACCAGCAAGCAGGGGAGGACGTCGGCCGGCCGGAGAGGAGACGGGAGGCGAGGAGGAGAAGACGGGAACTGAAGCGAATCAGACGATGCACTTGCGGCGGCGGCGGCGGCGGAAGGTTTATGTGCGGTTCGGTTCTGCGATCCTCCCCGCTGCCGCCGATTGCTGTGATGGGCTGACCTTGGGCTGATGGGCCGAACGCCTCTTTTGGGAGAATGGGCCTCTTGCCAAGCCTGGACTCCCCTCATGCTGAAAAACTGAAACTGTTCTCGACAGAACTGAATCAGTTGCCGATGCTGAAAGTGTAGTGCTTTTTCTTTTTTCGTGTAGATGAAGCCGAAAGTGCAGCGACGTTGAAGAGTTTGAGATGAAGCTGGAACATCTAGGTAGAGATATCGTGATGCTTACGTCTTGTAATCGGTCACGCGACCACTTCCGAGAGACCGAAATCCGAATCAGAGCAGCGCAGATGCTCATCAGGTGCTGTGAAAAGGGAACAAATTAATAAGAACACTGAAGAACAGTTTAGACAAGTAACCAGGCCAGTAGAACTCCCTACTGTTTGTCCACTGAAAATCCATCCTACTCGATCATAGTTTATTTCGACCTCTCAGGGGTTCAGTTGTTTTTCTGGTCACATGGAAAAACAGGCGATACCATTGCTAACATCTGAAATCATGATAGATGTGGCCATCACATACTACAGATCTTATGCTTCCTTTCAAAAAAAAAAAACTTTGAAAGGCATCAGGCTTGGCCAAAATTTTATGAAAACTTCCATGTGGATGGAGTACTATAGTCTAGCTTGAAATCTCTATAAGCCTTTGCAGTTCATGCACAGGGTTCAGATTTTTTTTTAAAAAAAGGAAACAAGGTTCAGATTGAGTCGCTTTTGGAGCCGTCCCAGACTACCTGCACCCCAGATTTGCCCCGTCCGCATTGGTCAGCTGGCAGGCTAGTGGAGCGAGATCAAATGGCCGCATATGCTCGACGTAATTCGCTGCTTTACACAAAGGCAGCAATTCAGGATAAGATGGGCTCACTCGCTCGTAACAATTATAACTAATCGATCAGGCAACGCCACTACCTGTCCATCGCCCATTCTTACACTGTCCATCTGCCTCAAGGGGGAGGAAAAGAAAGTTATCGCCTCGGCATAAACACAAGCATATGCTCCTGCCTGTCTTTTGTTGACTACTGACCATAACACCTCTCTCTCTCTCTCTCTCTCTCTCTCTCTCTCTCTCTCTCTCTCTCTCTCTCTCTCTCTCTCTCTCTCTCTCTCTCTCTCTCTCTCTGGTGAAGCTAATAATGAGATTGCTAAAGTGCTTCCTTTATGCTAAGATCCTGATTATTAGTTGCATTATAGTTTACATTGCAGATGGCGACCTGTGTGACCATCTACATAGAGAGAGGGGGGGGGGGGGGGGGGGGGGGTGTCCTTGTTTGGCACACACAAAGATCTGCAAGATATTACAAGCTGAACTAGGCTTTCAGAGACAGGTTCCTCTCATCCTCTGTCCTTTTCTTGTCCTCTCCCAAACCTTAAAACGGTCACAGAAACAGAAACTAAAATATCGACATAGAAACCCCCGAAAGGAAGTTCACTTTCATTTTATATAGGGAAAATTACTGGCATGTACGTTTCTCCCTTCAAATACTGAAGCATGCAAAAACAAGACGCAAGATGTTCAGAGCTTCAGATTCTGAAATGACCTGTTCCAGTTCCATCCTGCTTTTCCGGGACTCTGCAAGCGAGGAAGCTGTTGTTGCCGACGCCATTTCATCTGTTTACACCAACCAGTCCTTTTTCTGCGCATCCAAACGCGCATGCTTTTCCTGCTCCTTTCTCCGCAGTGTGATCTGATCATAGCTAGGGACCCTCCAGTTTCGGCATTTCTGGAGGAATATCCAGTGGCAGTGTTCATTATTAGAGCAGCAACATGCCCATCCGGCCATCTGTCTGTCCACGTCGGTCGCCCTACCTTTGTGAAAGAATATGCTTTGTCATCTTCCAAACTTGAAAGCCAGAAAAGAAAAGAAAAACAGAGAGGGACGCTGATATCTGCATGTGAAAAAGTCCTGAAAGCTTATGAACGCATGACGACTGGCATCGACCTCGGAGCAGATGCTGCCTAGCTTGTTCTTCCTCAAGCAGCCCCATGATCGAGCAAGGTATATTCGCCCGGTCGAGAGGATCATCTCACCTGACGTGCTGCCTGCGCTTACGACCTAGTAGAGCAAATTCCGTTCGCTTTTGGAATTGTCATCAGGCATTAGTTACAGAGACTCAAGGATTTAAATGGTGATGGATTGACTTATCAGAAACAGTGTAAACCACTTGAACAGCACAGTTCAGAGTTTTTTTTTCTGTTTGGTGTTTCGTCATCGGCGATGCCTGCCGTCGGCTGGATGAATTCTCGACCTTGTCATGTTGCTGGCTCTTTTGACTCGTCAGGAGCACAGGTTGAACGTTCTATTGTCTCCGGAAAGTTGATTCTCCAATCCTCCCGAAGCTAGAGTTGTGCTACCATGATAGACCTTCTTATAATCTTGTCATTAACTCTTGGTTATGCCTAAGCCTAACTGTAAATTCTTTTCCCAGCACCAAAGACGTCCACACAGAGCTGCAGTCGTTGTCGCCTGATGCACACACATATGCCATTATTTGCTTCCAAAGTCCAAACCCGCATACTTTATCTAGAGCAGAACAGTCAAAACCTTCATCACCATTCGTTCAACAGTCGAGTTGGCTTGTCATTAGGTAACTGTTAATTGAGGAAAACATCAAGAATGACAGAGGATTTGAGCATATTTAATCCGCAGCATGGTATTGGATTTGCCGGTAAAATTTCACTGCAAGAACAATGCTGATTGATCCTGCCTGTTACATTATTTACCCCTACAGTACTACTAGTAGTTAGTAAAAGTAAGACAAGAGCACACACATCTAAAGAAAAAGAAAAGGAGTGATATTACAGGTTGATAATTACACATCTGATCTTTTCAGTATTTGTATAACACTGCGGCGCATTTCGTGACAAAAAAATAAAATAAAAACGGTAGCCTCTAATTAATTTAATTGTAGAACCGCATTAGATTAATTGGTGCGTTCTTGTGTACGCTCTGCTGTCGTGCAACGGACACATACTCCAGGCAGGTGAATCGCAGCAGGAGAGGAAATCGATCACTGCGTGGGGATGAGGGGCGACGCCGGCGGCTGGACGGACTGGACGAGCCAGTCGGACTCCGGCAGCGGCGCCATGGGCGGCAGCGAGAAGTGTCCGATGGTGGAGCTGCCGCTGCGGACCTCCTGCATGGTGAGCAGCGCGGCGACGGTGTTGCGGAAGATGCTCTGCTCGGCGGCGGCGAGCGCCTGGCGCTCCTCGAGGTCCCTGCTGGCGGCGGAGACGGCGGAGGCCGGGAAGACGGCCTCCATCATGGCCTCGCAGTCCCTGACGAGCTCGGAGATGAGGTCTGTGGTGAAGAAGGGCTGCTGCAGGACGCCCGCGATGACGGGGAGGCGGAGCACGCCGCCGGTGCGCTTGTCGAACTTCTTGAGGATCTTGGCGAGGCCCGTGTAGTTGATGCTGCTGTAGTTGAGCAGCAGCACCATCTCGCCGTGGAAGTCGACGACCTCGCGCTGGATGCGCGCGATCTCGGCATCCGCCGCCGGCGAGGGCTTGGCCTCGGCCGCCCGCTGGATCCTCTCCTGCAGCTCCTGCAAGAGCAGAGGAGCACGTTAGCGACGTGTCAGCCATGCCCATGTAGGCAGAACGGGATCGAGGTAGAGAAGAAGCAGAAGAACGTTGATTAGCAATCTGCAAGAGCACCCACCCTCTGCCTGATGACGAACTCCTCCTCCTGCTCGAGGAAGAAGGCGTTGAACTTGTCGACCTCGGCGTTGAGGAGCGTGAGGAACTCGGCCTCGGCGGCGGGGGAGGGCGCCGGGGAGGAGACGGCGTTGACGCGGCGCTTGAGCTCCTTGTAGTTGAGGAACTGGCTCTGCCACTCCGGCAGGCTCTCCTCGATCTGCTTCTTGAGCCGCTTTCCGAACTTCATCGTCTTGCAAGATTTTGATGTGATCCTAAGATCCGATAGATATATATCTCTGTAACCAAACAACTCGATCGCTAGCTTGGTAGATCACCTAACTGCTGGAATGAGAATGAGGAGGGCGAAGCACTGGCGACGCTGAGCTTAATATAGGGAGGCGAGGAGGTCAGAGGTGGGTGTTGGTTGGAGCAGCAGTAGCTAGCAGGCAGCACCGGCAGGGGAGGAAGGCGAGGGAAGCGAATATGTGGGAGCATATCCGATGCGTGCAATCAATCAAGGGGAGCATCATGGGGAGAATGGGAGGTGGGCAGGGAGGCCGTGCACCTGCTGCTGGGGATTTGCTTTGCCCCCTCATTAGCCAATCAAAACAAAGACCCAACCATGAGTATAATATATGGCCCAGCTGAAATGGAAGGGCACACTAGTATATAGGCCTCTTTGGCAACCTTGCAGGAGCCGTGCTGGGAGAAGATCTCCCAAACGTGCCCTTAGTTGTAAACTGTATTTTTTTTTCCGTTTAAAGAAACTGTGTTTTTTTATATCTCTCCTTATTAGTGAAAGTTTTCCTAGCAATTGGAACCGCTATTTGATACGATATGTGGGCACCTTTACGAAAAACTTGTAAGATGGATGCGTGCCCCGGCGTTCATCTCTTGTGTGCAAATAGTTTCTCCAATCTTCATGCATGAACAGCAAAACCCAGCTCTTCGAAGTTCTTTGATAAGAAAAAGCTATTGCTTAAGAATTTAGAGCCTTGAGTAAAACTTGACTTTCTTCTTTTGCATTTCAAAGTTAAAGATTGCCATTTGGAAGCGTAATCTCAACTGGAGTTAAAATTATCCATTTTCAAATCCAATCTGAATTAAAGTTAAAAAAAGATGATGTTTCAAAGTGAGCCGGGGGATGGGTAGATACCATAGTTTACTTTTGTGGGCCTTTGGTTTTATTATTTCCTCTTATAACGTGATATGTAACAATCTTGCGACGTCGATTACAATATATTTGAAATTTCAAAAGGTATATACCATGTAGGAAAAATATGTGTTTTATGAAATGTGTGCACAAATTTTTATATCCTTATTTGTTAATGCTCTGAATTTAATGTGTAAATTCATATCCTGTCGTAACTTACATGGAGTTAAGATCTGAACGGAAAGCCGTGTCAACCAAATGCAGAGTTTACCATGGCAACATGTAGATGTAGCAATTTTAGAGTGTGCAGAGTTGAAAAATGAATGTGTGCTCCAATGGGCGAGCAGGGTGACAGAGGTTTTGCAACTTCCAAGCATGATACCGTGCTTGGGGCTGTAGCAAGTGGCAGGTTCTTTTGCCGACCTTTGTGTTTGTTTACGGTTGCGTTTGTGGAGAAAATGATAGGAAAAGTTTGATTCCAAGGGATCTCCTTGGAGTTATACTTGTAAGATGCTTGCTTATGTAAGCAAGGGCACAGTAGAGGTTTCCTTTACTCACTTACTTTTCCTTGAGAATGGAACAAATTGTGACAAAATATTATGATTTTTTTACATGCATGTTTAGTAATAGTTTAGTTTTGGGTCTGCAACCTCATCCCCGTAAAAAAGGGAGAGATAAACAAAAACTAAGTGCAGCTAGTACGTCGATATTATCGACTTCGTGTGCTTTCAGGCCAATTTCAATGGAGTTTCAAGAGAGTTTTATGGACACTAAATTCTATGCCACATTAGCAATTTTAATGACTTGGCAAGGTTATTTATGAGAAGAGTTTCATGAGATGTGAGAGAAGTTTCATCCCTATGACACTCAGCTGGTACAGTTACCTAGTTTTCAGTCTTGGTAACTGTACAATAAAACTATGCACTGAGACTGGTCTTAGAATAAGAATATTTTCCCATGTTAGCTTGTTATACATTATTATTTTTTATCCATGATGAGTTATTAACTTACTTCCCTCCGTTGGAAAATGTAAGATATATCTAGATGCATAGCAATGCTATGAATTTAAAAAAATCAAAACAATTTACATTTTTGGAACGGGGGAGTATTATAGATATAAGTCTCATTTTAAAATATTTTTATAAGTCATACAAAGCAACAAGAAAAAGGTTTCCCTCACAAAAAAAACAGAGCTTATTACTTAATTTGCCAGCTACAAGAGAGCTTTGTTTTGAAATGAATAAAGTTACAAGAGAGAAGTTTTCAAGTGTTCCCCCAACGAATACAGTAGTGTAGTTAAGTAAATGATCTTTCGGAAGTTTGGCTCGTATTCCTCCCTCATAAATATTCGCTATCATCTAAAGATAGCCATTGAAATATTAGGTGGCTATTCCTAGGCATATCCGCTAACACCACATTATTTTTGTGATTCATCATGACAAATCCCCTAATTTTTAGAATATTTAACATTGAAAGAGCACCAAGAAAAAAGAATTTATAATCCTCCCCCTGGTGTTCAATACTCTCTCTCTCTCTCTCCATCCATTTGATCTTGTCGAATTACATGTCCATTTGAGCTACGGCTAGTTTTTTTCTCCCTCAAATTCCATACCTGTCATTTTCGGGGGGACTATTCAACTCCATGGGCAGTTTAATTTGTTTAAGATTCAAGAGCCGTCGGTCTCACATAATTTATTGAACAAAATATGCACTTGGCAGTTTATTCCTAGGCATATGCGGAAAACTGGTGCACGCAGATGTTTTTATAATCAAAATTGTTGTCAATATATTTTACTACCACGCACTGAAGCTAAGCAAAAATGATGTTCCCCTGGAAGCCGATTGGTTGCCTCGCTTGCCAACACCGGCCGGCCGCACACGTCTCCGCACCATCAGAAGCACCGAAGAATCTTTCGTGATAACTTAGTCGTCATGCAAACAAATGCTCAAACTTTTCTAGCAAACTGATCAACAAGAATCTTTAACGATTAAGGAAACTGGACGTTGCTACAATGGAGGTAACTAGTTAGTTAAATGGTGATCAGAGGAAAATGCCATCATGAGTATCTTACGGTCGAGCCATCGGAATCTCCTCCATGGCGGGCCGCCAGTTGGAATTGTTTGCTTAGATTGTACGGACGGCGAACATGTCGGTTCTATTGCAGCATTGGTAGCACCTACAAATAATACTAATGATATAGCTAGCTTCTCTAGTAGGTTGCATTGTGCCATTTGTAAGAATTAACGGTACGTGACGCACGTAATCACGTAACTGGTCTATAAAGCCTTAAGGATACACAACACCAACTTATTTTAAGATTAGCAACTAGTAGCAATCTATTTACGGAGTAGTTCCTACCCTTTTCCTTTGGCGAGATCATTCATTTTGTAATTGATGAAGATGCTCATTCTTCATTTTAGGGGCCACTCTCAACAAAATTGTTCATGGAGGCTCCCAAATTTTGAAGGATGCACATCACTCACTTGATTCAAGATTGGTATCTATCTATTCTTGTAATTGGTTTCTTATTTGTTTGGTTAGATCGTTTTTACGGTTGAGATTTTTGTGATATAGACCCTCTTTCTTAATTGAGAAAGCATTTCTCATAAAAAATGCTCATTAACTATACTAAATTGGAGGTCATATGGCATTCATAGAGGACACTAGTCATGAAATAGAATGCCACATATTTTTAGGAAATATTTTTATTTAAAATAAAATTTTAAAATTCTGTCACACCCGGTTTTAAAACAAAACCAAGTGCTGCCTATACGTATATCATGATCAAGTTTCATACATATAGTGACATCGTTAGTGAATAACAACAACAGTATCACGTAAAGAAATATAAAATAGACTATTAGAGATTTACGCTAAATCTGGAAACAGAGGCTTCAAACTTCACAGGCAAACGACTTAGAGCTGCGTACATCTAGAATTTAGCATCATCTTCAGCAGACTTCACACCTTCTTCTTCTGAGCAGCAGTTAGCAAGGGTGAGTACACTTATGGTTGGTACTCAGTAAGGCCACAAGAAATAACCAGAATAACGATTTAAATCCATCTTTGAGTTTATTAATCATATGAGGGTCCAGGCCGCTCTTGACCATGATCACAGTTGATATATCAGTTTTAGACACTCTGCAGAGGTTGTACACTTTCACCACAAGTCACGTAAAAGTTCAGAAGAATTTTGGACCCAACCATGTTGTGCTCATCAGGCACAATACCACACTTACCATGTGATTACATAAGGACGCTATGAGGCCTTTATAAAGATTTCCTAATAAGAAGTAGTCTGCTAAGGTTTCCGGAGCGGTAGCAGAGTGTAAGCCTCCCTAATGGGCATAGTGTCTTAGCAAAGCCCACTTCCCAAGAGTACCGGATTATACCCCATCCACCGCCACCCCTCTTGTCCTTTCGGTAAGACTGCTTCAAAACTAGAGTCTCTAATTAATTAGCCAAGACCAGAGCCATATAGTTCTTGTGGTTGTACTATTTTTCTAGGTGATTCTCCATGTTCCAATTAATTTAATGGATTCTTGTAAATAAAACATAGATAGAAGGATGGTTACAGGGGCGGATCCAAGGGTATTCACCCGTATTCCCAGGAATACCCAACTCACGCCCACTACTCTATGAGTTTAATTATCGGTAACGTATTGCTTTCAATTATATTTAACTTCTATAGATGGATTATTTTTTTTAACATGGATTTAGAAATACCCAAGTTCCAAATACTGCATCCGCCACTGGATGGTTAGGGACACCTGCCTTTCTCCAACGAAAAGTTTCTCTTAGTGCTCTTTAGCTCTTGCTCACATGGAAATCTTGATCTTTAAGCTTCAAACAGCGATCCTTCTACTCGAAGCAACCATCGAGCAGAACCAACCAAATAAGCAAAATAAACAAGTACAGCTAGGAACAATACACCAATCACACAAAAGCTTTAAAAGAGCATACTAAGGATAAGGCTCGATTCTATGGATGACGCGAACGCAAAAAATGCTGAGAACGGAACTAAGGTTGAAAAGCCACAGCTATCAAAAGATTTGAATTATAAAAGAAAATAAAAGAACTATAAGCCTTATTTATTTTAATTAGAAAAGAAATATGTAGGATATTTAAAAGCAATATCCTGGATTATAATTAACTCATATTATATTTGCATTTATAAAAACGAAGTAGAACTTAGTCAAATTTTATATTTAGTTGTCTATATACAAATTATACTAATTAAATAATTAATTAGAAAAGAACATGTGACAACATCTAAACGCATAACTTTATAACTCGTGTTGAACTAAATAATTTATTTTAAAAACATATTTAAGTTGGTATTAAGCATATTAACATCAATTATGAAAACCGAGGTAAACATCTAATTAGCTTTTAATTAGAAAAACTAGAGGAGAGAACGATAATAAAATTAAATCTATATTTAATTTTAAAATAGGAAGTACGACACAACAACGCTACTAAACTATAGCTTAGGGTTTTAGAAGACTAACGCAAAAAGAATGGGTCAAAATGGATCTAAAACAACGAAGCTGTGGAAGAAACAAGGCTGCTGGGACCTATACGTGTATAACCCTAGACTAGACTCGAAGGTCTAGCAAGAAAGATTTGCAGGACACATGAAACAGTGCTCGCGAAAAGGGTAAAGGTTAGGGTTAGATCTGCAAAAGGTCTCGTGTTGGACTTAGTGCAAAGGTGGGATCTAGGTAGGGGGGTTTTCCGAAAAAGGCACAAGACACAGGTTTTAGGTTTTGGATTTGAAAGTTATAGGGGCGTGGCTGCAAAACTGCCTTGCCTTCTTCTTGGACAACACAGGCGGCGGCGGCTGTGCTATGCTGGTGGCCGGTAGGGCGCAGGCCGTTGCGGTTCTGCTTCGGCCGGGCTTGGCCACGGTTCGAGCGGCGGCGGCGCCTGGCCATGGAGTCGCCGGGCTGCAGGAGATGGGCGTCCGGCTTGGACAGAGGCGCCGATGGCTGGCTTGGTACGAGGCCGGCGCAGGGAGGAGAGCTCACGGCGCACGGGCGGCGGGGTCTGTGGCGGGTTGCGCAACGGACTGAGGAGGTGGAGGGGAGCACGGAGAGGTTCTCATCGGCGGCGGAGGACGACGACAGCGGTCGGAAACGGCGGCGGACGGAGGACGGTGGTCGGGTCGGGCTTCATGCGCCGGCTACGCTCCGACGACGAGTAGCGGCGGACGTGTGGCTTGGCCTCGCGGAGCCTGTGGTGGTGGCCGCTTGCTCCGACGGTGCTCCGGGGCAGCGAAGAGGCGTCGAGGACCGGCGGCGGGGCTTCTGCACGGCGAGGGCGTTCTTGTGGAGGTGGCCGCTTGGCGAGCAGGCGCGGAAGGCGGCCGCGCAGCGTGGAGGCAGAGGAGGGAGCAGCCGGCCGGGGTGATGGCTGCGATCAAGACAGAAGCTGCGACGTGTTCCCAATCAGTTTCGAGAGCTTTTTAGAGGCAAGAGGGAGAGGGAGGAAGCTCTGATAAGTTGTGCGTGAGCAAGAAGGATGGGTGCCTTTTATAGTTGCGGCAAGGAAACTGAAAGGTTAGATAATGGTAAGATGAATGGCCATTGATATAGACTTATGCCCACAGCAGTTTACGGTTGGGTTCCTAGATGGTGGAGATTAAAACAAGCAGTTGCTGAAACGTAAGCACTTAGGCCACCATGCATGTTCGTGCGGGACGCTAGCGGCCCGGATACGAACGGACAACACCGGGTCCTAGATATGTCGTTCACGTTTGTGGCTTTGTTTAGGGCAATCATATTGGTCTAGTCTAATAGTCTAATAGACGGTCTTATACATTGCTACGTCATCTTGAGATGATGTAACAGACAATACATACAACAGGTTGTCTTACAAGTTGTCTCATAGTAAATACATAATTCTATAATTTGTGCATAGAAAAAGAAAATATTATGAGTTGTATGACAACAACAAATCGTACAATGGTGAGAAAGTGGTCTCGTAGTCTTAAATTTTAGCCTACAAGGCGGTTATCTCGCGAAACAACCACCTTGTTCTCTCTCCTTCCTTTCTCTGTCACCTAATAAAAAATCCTACGTGTACTTGCATAAGACGAGATCCATTAGACCGCCGACGTGTAGTAATGTACTCACCCTTAGCTGTGAAGCGTAGATCAAGGGCTAGTTAGTGTAGCCTCTGTTGTTTGCTCGTTGAAGTTACATACATGTATATAGCATAAGGGTCCAAGGAAAAGAATGGCAAGAAAGGGAAAAGACACGAAAAAAGAGGACATATATGAGTTCGGTCTATGCATGCTTGGGAAAAGAACACTTGCAAGGAAATAAGGTCTAGAGAAACAAAGATCAAAAAAATAGGACAAGAAATTTAATTGGGATCTTGAAATGAGACTTAATTAGCCG
This sequence comes from Panicum miliaceum, assembly GCA_032594955.1. Taxonomy (NCBI): domain Eukaryota; kingdom Viridiplantae; phylum Streptophyta; class Magnoliopsida; order Poales; family Poaceae; genus Panicum; species Panicum miliaceum. The sequence continues at coordinate 43,075,223 of CM064059.1, forward strand.
AATCGATAAGCTTTTTGAAACAGTTTTAAATTAATTTTTCACACAAAAATACTATGCACTCGGCATGAATGCAACATACATAGAACCATTTTATTTAATTTAGAAAGACAATCATTTATTTTTTCTATACTAAATTTTCTATTAAGAAAATTTAAAATTAGGAGAAAATTATTGTTTTACTTTTCTTTCTAATCACATCTTGAAATCCAATAATTTTAAGGTGTGACAAATTCTTAGAGTATTTTGTTATTAAATTGAAGGTCATAGTTTAGAGGACCTTATTCATGAAACTATACATCCCGATACATTGAGCTAGTGGTCATGAGATATGTATTTGTGATTCTGTTGCTATTACTTATTATACTATTAAAATAGTGCAGTAATTAAATTTAAATATATTTGTGGCATTTGAGGAGGGATATCATCGCCAGTCAGTATCCAAGACCAGCGGTGAAACTTCGGTCATCATCGCCGGTCTCTGAGACGAAGTGATGGCTTATAGACCAACGGTGACAATAATTTTCACCGCAGTTTTGGGAACCGGTGGTGATAACTAATCCATCACCACCGACCATGATTCCACATCCTCCAAACTGGTGGTGAAGGAACGTTTTGGACCGGCGGTGATGGGGTCATACACTAGTGCCAGAAACTTAATAGTATATGCAAACTTACAACATGTTAAATATATTTGAATACATGATCAATCAGCCTCGTAGTAATGCACGGGTGCTAACACCTAGTTTGTAAGTAAGATTGTGTACACGAATATACCAATAAGTTCTAGAACTGAGATAGTGAGATATCATTTAGGGCGAAACCATACCCTTAATTATTCGAAACAATATTACATGGTTTTGCACATTTCCACTCCTGAATGTTCAAGGGCAGAAATAGCATGAAACAAACACCACCTGTCCAGACACTTCAATTCCAAGCTGAAGAGAGTTGGAATGGAATGCTCAACGATTAATTCATCTGAACAGACTGTTATATATACATGTGCATGAGCCATGAGCTGCTAACGAAGCTCCTAGATTCTAGCTAACGTGCATACAGAGGCCGGGAGAATAGCTCCAAGGCGTTACAATGGAGAACGGTCAGGATGACCGTGTCATCTGTTTCTACACCCCCCCTCAGTGTGGGCATCGAGTGCTCGAATGCAGAGACTGTTTCGGAACTCATCAAATACAGCAGATGGACGCCCTTTAGTCATGATGTCTGCATATTGCTGTTGTGTTGGTACGTGGAGAACACGTAGTTGACCCAAAGCAACCTTTTCACGGATAAAATGGACATCGAGCTCAACAGGTTTAGTCCGACAATGATTCACTAGATTCGCTGCGAGATATGATGCTGACACATTGTCACAGTAGACGATTGTGGCCTTGTCGACGGTGATGTGCATCTCATGAAGAAGATTTCTGATCCAGCAGCACTCAGCAGTTGCATTTGCCACAACGCGGTACTCAGCTTCAGCGCTAGAGCGAGACACGACCGTTTGCCGACGAGAGGACCATGAGATAGCCGGATGTTGACGCCGAGTGTCCGGGCAGCCAGCCCAATCGGCGTCGGAATAGGCCACCAAGCTCGCTGAGGAAGAACCATGTAACTGAATGCCATGAGTAGTGGCGCCGCGGATGTACCTGAGGATCCGTTTGTCGAGTAGCCAGTGCTTCTCAGTCGGAGTGTGCATATGGAGGCAGACTTGATGTACTGCATATGCAAGTTCCGGACGGGTCAGGGTCAGGGTCAGGTATTGTAGCGCACCCACGATGCTTCTGTAGAAGCTTGCATCAATTGCAGGTGTACCATCGAGGGCTGACGTTGTCTTTGCTTTGGTGTCGACAGGTGTTGAAGCAAGCTTGCAGTTGCTCATCCTAGCTCGATCAAGGACCTCTTCAGCATACTTGGATTGATGAAGGAAGAACCCGTCTTTGGTTCTGGTGACATGAATGCCAAGAAAGAAGCTGAGAGCACCGAGATCCTTCATTGCAAACTCTTTGTTGAGGCTGGCAATGATCTGATGTAGCAGGTGAGGTGACGATGCTGTCAACACTATATGTCGTCAACATAGAGCAATAGATAAGCTGTGGCAGTGCCTTGCCGATACACAAACAATGATGTGTTAGATGTGGTCGCAGAGAAGCCGAGAGACCGGAGATGACCGAGAAACCGTTGATACCAGGCGCGGGGAGCTTGTTTTAGGCCGTAGAGCGACTTGGTGAGGAGGCACACATCATCTGGTCTCGAGGCATCCAGAAAACCAGCTGGTTGTTGGCAGTACACGCGCTCCATAAGATGACCATGGGGAAATGTGTTTTTGACATTCGGTTGATGCACAAGCCACTGTTTTGATGCAGCAACAGTGAGGACAGCGCGAATCAAGGCAGGCTTGACGACGGGAGAGAACATTTGATCAAAGTCCATGCCGGCGCGCTGGTTGAATCCGCGCACAACCCAACGAGCTTTGCGACGATCAAGAGTACCATCCGGCTTCGTTTTGACCCTGAACACCCACTTGCCGCTGATGACGTTGGCACCATGAGGGCGAGGCACCAATGACCAGGTGCGATTGTCCTGCAGTGCACGGAATTCATCTTCCATGGTGGCACGCCAATCCGGATCGTGCATGGCGACATGGACAGAGCGCGGCACTAAGGGAAGGGCGTCCGTAGTGGCCACGTGTGCGTAGCGGGGGTTGGGGACGATGATGCCCGCCTTTGCACGTGTGACCATGTGGTGCGTTGGGTTTGGAGGTGCTGTAGATGGAGATGATGCCGGCGACGGCGTGGCGGCCGGTGTCGATGGCAAAGGCGATGCTGATGGTGCAGCGGGTGGGGATGCAGTGGAGGCCGGGTTGGTGACGACTTGTGGCGAGCCGAGCTGGGCGTGGTTGTCGTGGCTCGGCGATGCGGGGGCGGCCCCAGGTTGTTGTAGAGGGGCGGCCGTTGGAGCGTCATGCGGGTTCTGGGGACCGGGCACGCCATGTCGTGCGCGTCGCGGCGCGGCTGGTGCGGGTACCAGAACGAGATTGTCGGGAGGAGTTGGAGAGGGCGCCGGTGCTTGCGCCGGCGCATGTTCCCTGTAAGGAAAAATTGTCTCGTCGAAAAGAACGTGGCGAGAGGTTAGTATGTGACGAGGAACCAGATCATAACATCTGTATCCCTTTGACTCGGCTGGATAGCCGATGAACACGCACGGAATAGAGCGGGGGCGAGTTTGTGAGGGGATGAGGATGTTGTGTTTGGATAGCACTTGCAATCGAAAACGCGAAGCCGATCATACTCCGGCGAGTGCCTGAAGAGAGAGTGAAAGGGAGAAGCGCTATTTCTCGTCTGGCACAGGCGTCGGTTCAGCAGGATAGTTGCCGTAGCGAGGGCGTCAGGCCAAAAACTGAGTGGTAGAGCAGCGTCGATGAGCAATGTGTGGACCATGTCATTGAGGGTACGCAGGACTCGTTCAGCTCGGCCGTTTTGCGGTGATGTGTACGGGCAAGTGAGGCGCAACTAAATACCCTGGGTGCGGAGGAAGGATCGGCAAGCGTGGTTGTCAAATTCTTTGCCATTGTCGGTTTGAAACTGTGTAGCAACGTAGGCGTGGAATGAGATGAGCGTGGCCAAAATGTCGGATTTGTGACGTAACGGAAAGGTCCATGCAAAATGTGTGTAGTCATCGAGTATCACAAGATAATGCTTGTAGCCTGAATTACTGGGCACGGGCGACGTCCAAACATCACAGTGAAGCAAGTGAAAAGGAAGAAAAGCAATGTTGTTTGATTGTGCAAAAGGTAATCTCACATGTTTGCCCAGCCGACATGCTTGGCAAGAGTGATCACTTTCTTTATGACAGATGAAATCAAAAGAAGATAAAATGCGAGACAAAGTAGCAGCTCTAGGATGGCCTAGACGTGCATGCCAGAGCTCGGTGGAGTGCACGGCCTGGAGGTTATGTTGAGCTGTGTTGTTGGCGGGGAGGCGCAGCGGATAGAGGTCCCCGGAGCTATCACAGCGGAGAAGAATCGTCCTGGTGCGAAGATCCTTGATGGAGAAGCCAAGATGATCAAATTCCACGGTAACAGAGTTGTCACGGGTTAGTGCACGAATAGAGATAAGATTTTTAACAAGAGATGGTGATATCAAAATGTTGTTCAGATGCAAAGTGGAATTTGGAGTGGGAATAGAGACTTGTGTCGTATGGTGAACAGGGAGTGTTGCACCATTACCGACAACAATGTGGGAAGAGGATGAACAGGGAGCAGTAATGGAGAAATTACCAAGGTTGGACGCCAGTCCCTGCCGCCGGAGTAGCTGCAAGGAGTAGGGCCACCCTGGAGAGCGGCGAGCAGCTGTGGTGGCGCCAAGAGTTGCTGCTGTGGAGGCGGGAGGATGCCGGCAGAAGGAGCAACAACTTGGTTCGATGCCGTCAGGGCCTGATTGGCGTTTGGGCGAGGGCTAAGAACGCCGCTGCCGGGCGCGCGCCACTGAGGCATGGACCAGGCCTGGACAACGCCAATCCAGGGATTGTATGCGGTGCCCCAGGGCTGTTGTTGGGGAGGTGCTTGGCCCTGTTGGGGAGCATCGGCATTGTTGTGGCCGCGACCATCATAGGACTTCTTCTTTTTCTTGGATCCGAACTTGTTGAGGAAGAAGTTGGAGGCAGGCGACGTGGATTTGCCCAGGCTGGAGGAAGTGGACGAGCCGATGGCAAGGAGGGCCGTCGCAGCCTCCATCTTGTGGGTGTTCGTCATATGGCGTTCCTCCTGGATCAAGTACGAACGAACGAAGAGGAAGTCGGGGGGCGGAGTCCTAGAGCCGAGTACGGAGATCGCGTTGGTGAACTTGGGGTTGAGCCCGCGGAGAGTGTTCACCACGAGCGCGGCGTCAGACACCGGGTGGCCGACGTCGCGCAGGATGTCAAAGAGTTTCTTGAGGCGGCTGCAGTAGTCGTTGACGGTCATGTCGCCCTGGAATAGGCTGTGGAATTCTTGAAGGGCGTAGACCGCACGGTGCATGGCGTTGTCGAGGAAGAGGTTGCGGATCGCTGTCCACAGGGAGAACATCGTGCGCTGGGGCTGGAAGACGGTGTCCATGATGCCCTTGGTCATCGTGGAGTTGAGCCAAGAAACGATGCAATGATCGATCTGGGTCCACTCTGGATCGTGGAGGCGGTTCTGGGCGTCGACCGTGCCGTCAACATGGTCGAGGATGCCGAACTTCAGGAAGGTGTTGTCGAGGAAGGCGCTCCATTGGGTGTAGTTTCCCTCGTCGAAGTCTAGCGTCACCGGAACGTGGGTCTTGATGTTGATGAGGTTGACGGAGGCAGCAAGAATTGGCACCGGCGGCGCCTGGAAGAAGGGGTTGGAGCTGTGCGCCGAGGAGCCGTCGAAGGATGACGAACGCGACGCCATGGAAGAGAGCAGCAGAGAGCAGCCGGGAAAATAGGATCGTAGTTAGACTGATACCATGAAGAGAGTTGGAATGGAATGCTCAATGATTAATTCATCTGAACAGACTGTTACATATACATGTGCGTGAGCCATGAGCTGCTAACGAAGCTCCTAGATTCTAGCTAACATGCATACAGAGGCCGGGAGAATAGCTCCTGGGCGTTACAATAGAGAACGGTCAGGATGACCGTGTCATCTGTTTCTACAAGCAAAACCATTGCATGATTATAACTTATCACACCACACACCATTCAGATTAAGGTAGAACTGCAACTCATCGGGAACACAATTCTATGCCTTTCTGCACACACCTCCCTCGCATGCATATCCAGCTGGGGATTCATCAGTTGCCTCTCCCTTGCCCTTCCCCAGCGCACACTTGGGGTGCAGATTGAAGTCGCACCGTTCGCACCTGTAGGACCACGAGCTGCCCAGCCCTTTACAACCGTCGCAGCTGTAGGTGTCAGCAGTGCCATGGCGCGCGAGGGCAAGCTCGTGCCTCTCGTGCAGCTCGTGCTTCACCTTCTCAGGCCACGCCTTGGCCTCTCCATCGAGCTTCTTCCCCAACTCCTGAAGCGTCTCTTCGGTGAAAGGGAACGCGTCGGCACCGTGCGCCAGCAGGTGGGATTTGGCATCCTTGGCGAGTGTCACCCCGGAAGGACCTACGACGATGAGTGAAGGGATCCCAAGGATTTTGAACTTTTTCATCAACGATTCCTTCCTTTCGTCTCCCAAAGAAAGCGCAAGCCATGGCATGTCAGAGAAAAACTCGTCGTAGGAGCTCTGGTCCCTGTCGATAGAGATGAAAATGATCTCAAAATCACTGTGCTTCTCCTAGATCTTGCTGTACTCCTTGACAAGTGTAGGCAGGAAGTCTCGGCATGGTGGACACCATTTGGCTGAGAAGCAAAGGATGACAGTCTTCCCCACAAGTTCTGATACAGGAACCTAAGACAGTACATAAAAGAGTATTTTATTCAGTCTTCTCATGCTAATCACATAGATCCAATCAAAACTGCATAAACCAGGTAGTTCGCTTTACTAAGCGGTCGATCTAAAATTCTAAATAAAAGCAATTCAAGGCACTGCGGGTGATCTAGCAATCTGTTGGAGTATACCGCTGTACGACTATAAGACATACCTTCGCTCCCTCTTTCTGAATGACAAAGTTCAAGTCATCTTTGACCAGAAGGGATCCCAAAGTCTGTGATGCTTCTTTGGCCTTAGACTTTTCAGTAAAACTTTCCAGCTTCTCAGCACTGAAGGGAAACGCTTCCCATGCCTCAAAACAATACTCTTCAATTACATCGGCGATGTTGTTGTTCAGTGTTTTCCCATCAGGTCCGATCAAGACAAGTGTGGGAAGAGTCCTAAGCTCAAAGTAGCGAACCAGTTTGTCACACACCTTGTCACCATGAGGAATCGCAAGCCAAGGCATGCTTGCGAAACTCTCACTAAACACTGACTCGTCGTTGTTGAAGTATACCGCTACAACTTCAAATTTCTCTCCCACTTCTTTGAGTTTCTCATATATCTTAGTGAGGACTGCAGTGAACTCATCGATTGGCCTCACCATAAAGAACAAAGCGACGTACTTCCCCTCAAGCTCAGAAATGGGAACCTGAATAGAACCGTCGAACCTGAATTTGTAAAAAAAATGAAGGGAAATAGACGATGAACTGTTAGATAAAACATGGCTTAGAACTTAAACTTGACAGGATTTAACACCTAAAATATGAACACGACCTATAGAACAACGCATAATAAGAGGAAGTTTAGATCTCAACCGCCAGTCATCATAGGAGCAGCTGAGGATGACATCTCGGCGGTGCTTGGTGTCGGGGACAAAGACGGTGCGTCCGTAGTCGTTCCCGTAGATGTTCCCGACGTAGACGAAGTAGTCGATCTTGCCGGATACCGTCGTCCTTTCGGCCTGTACCGGCACTGCCCGGTGTTGGACGGCAGGCGGAGGCGGTGGCCTTCAGGTGGCTCCAGCGCCGCCGCAGATTGGGACGGCTGTAGTGGGCGGCTAGGGTTTCTTAATCATTAGGTTAATCACAAAACGTCGGGTCCCACTATATAATATGGCGCTAAACGACCTGGGGCCACAACCACTAGTGGGCTTGGGCCTCCGATCAAGGCGCGTAACGGGCTTTGACTTATCCGTTTCTTCTCTTTCATTTTCGGCCTTCTTGACCACCGAAAAAGTTCCAACATTCTCCCCTTTGGTCTAAAGGCCTAAAACTGATGCCATTCTTAAAGTGGAGTTATGTAAAGAGACAATGTATCACAACAGTGTATAATCCCATCGCGACACAATTATCCACAATTCATTAAACCACTTATCGTAATGAGAGGTGGTTGACTTATGACCCTTTTAATTCCAAGATCACAAGCTGTCCAATAGTCCCATGCCGGCAATTAGCTTACGAAATTGATTGGGAGGTAAGCCTTTCGTTAATGGATCCGCGAGCATTTCCTTAGTACTTATATGCTCTAACTCAATAGTATGATCTTGGACTCTATCTTTCACAACATAAAACTTAATGTCAATGTGCTTGGCACCACCACTTGACTTGTTATTACTAGCATAGAAAACTGCGGCTTTATTATCGCAGTATAACTTTAATGGTTTGCTTATGCTGTCTATCACTCTTAATCCGGGTATAAATCCTTCAAGCCACATAGCTTGCCTCACGGCCTCATAACATGCCACAAACTCAGCCTGCATAGTTGATGCTGCAGTAAGTTATTGTTTGGAGCTTTTCCATGATATTACTCCATTCGCAAGTGTGAAGACATAACCTGATGTCGACTTATTAGTGTCAACACAGCCTGCGAAGTCGGCGTCTGAATAGCCAACTACTTCTAAATTCTCAGTTTTCTTATATGTGAGCATTTAATCCTTAGTGCCCTGCAAATAACGCAAGACCTTCTTGACCGCTTTCCAGTGATCCATTTCTGGATTAGACTGATATCTACCAAGCATCCCGGTAATGAAAGCTAAGTCAGGACGTGTACATACTTGTGCGTACATAATGCTTCCAACAGCTGAAGCATATGGAATCGAACTCATTTGATCAATTTCTAATGATTCCTGGGACTTTGAAATTGCCCAAACTTATCGCCCTTAACCACTGGAGCAGCTGTGCCTGAACATTGATGCATATTATATCTTTTAAAAACCTTCTCTATATAAGCCTTTGGAGAGAGTCCTAATGCACCCTTGGATCGGTTTCGGTGTATCTCAATGCCCAGTACATAAGAGGCATCGCCGAGATCCTTCATATCAAAATTCGATGAGAGAAAACCTTTTGTCTCATGCAGCAAGTTCTTATCGCTGCTTGCTAATAGGATGTCATCCACGTATAAAACTAGGATGATGAAAGAGCTCCCCTTGACCCTAATATATATACAGTTGTCCACTATATTTTCAATGAAGCCCAATTTCTTAATTACTTCATCAAACTTAAGATACCATTCCTGGACGCCTGTTTCAACCCATAAATGGATTTCTTTAGTCTGCATCCTAATTGTTCTTTGCCTTCCACAACGAACCCTTCTGGTTACGCCATGTATTCATTCTCATGCAAATCACTGTTTAAGAACGCAGTCTTAACGTCCATCTGATGCAGCTCGAGATCGAAATGAGCTACTAGAGCCATAACGATTCTGAACGAGTCTTTCTTCGAGACAAGCGAGAAGGTCTCAGTATAATCAATTCCCTCTCGCTGTGTGAAGCCCTTAGCCACAAGCCTTGCTTTGAAACGTTCGATCTTCCCTTTGGAGTCATACTTAGTTTTGTAGACCTATTTACAGCCCACCTTTTTGGTTCCATCAAGAATCTCTACTAAGTCCCGTACCTTATTTATACTCATAGATTTCAACTCTTCTTCCATAGCTTCAATCCACTTATGGGAGTGCTCACTACTCATAGCTTCCTTGAACGAGTTTGGATCATCAACCTTCCCCATATCGTGTCCTTGTCCACCCATGTACACGTAATCATTGGAGATAGTAGTTTTCCTCTCTCGCGTTGATCTTCTCAGAGGCTGTGGCTCCTCCACTGGAACAGGCTCAGCAGCGACTTCTTGCTGTGCTTCTGGCACCCCACCCCAGCGGCGGTCTGATCCTGTGCTTCCTCAACAGGTTCTTCCACAATTTCACTTTGATGCTCATTAGGCACATTCTCATGCTCACTTATAATAGGCGCTTGCTCCACATTCACTTCTGGGGAATCAACTGTCTGAGCTGGTGCTGTATTATGAAAATTAGGCAAAATAGGCACATAATAATCACGAGTCAGCGGTGTAGTATCATAAGTCCGCATTTCCTCGAGATTGATTTGCCTAGTCTCAGTGCATCCATTTTCGTCTAAGAATATTGCATGTCTCGTCTCCATCTTCTTTCTGCTACACCATTTTACTGAGGTTCACCAGGAGTTGAGTACTGAGCTACTATTCTATTTTCTTGAATCAATCTAGCAAAAGGGCTTGGGATTTGTCCATATGTAGCATGTCTCCCATAATATTCACCACCTCTATCTGACCGTACCACTTTAATCTTTGACTGATGCTGATTTTCTACTTCAGCTTTAAATATTTTGAACTTATCAAGTGCCTCAGATTTTTCTCTTATGGGGTAAATGTATCCATAACGGGAGTAATCATCAGTGAATGTAATAAAGTAACTAAAACCATCCACCGACTTAACATTAAATGGACCGCAGATGTCAGTGTGAATTAATTCCAATATTCCTGAACTGCCCTTAGCTCCATCCTTCTTAATTTGTTTTGCAAATTTTCCCTTAATACAATCAATGCATTGGTCTAAGTCAGAGAAGTCTAATCTTGGAAGTATCTCTTCTCTAGTGAGACGCTCCATTCTCCCCTTTGAAATGTGGCCTAAACGAGAATGCCACAATTTCGACGAAATCTTATTACCTCTCTTGCGTTTGTGACTGACTTCGCTTACATTCATCACAGAGACATTATTATGGGACAGTAAGTAAAGATCATTGTGTAAAGGTGCTTGATAAATAATGTCACCATTCAAACTTATTACACATTTGCTGTCACCAAAAGTGCATGAGTAACCATCAAGATCTAATTTAGAAACAAAAATCAAGTTTCTCTCAATAGACGGAACATAAAGGACATCAACTAAGTGAAGAATAAAGCCGCCACGAAGTTCTAATTGGAGAGCTCAAATGGCCTCCACGTCGGCTTCAACGCCATTTGCGACTCTTAACCTTCGAGTCCCCCTTCTTATAGTCCGCACGACAGACAATCCCTGTGAGGAATTTGTAACATGAATGGTGGCACCAGAATCAATCCACCAAGTACTTAATGGGAAATATGCATAAAAGGACTCATCGATTATAGAAATGATGTCATTATTACCTTTTCTCTCACACCACGCCTTAAACTTCGGGCAGTCTTTCCTCTCATGGCCCTCATTATTGTAGTGGTAGCAGAGAAGCTTCTTAGGAGCAGATGGATCATTTGCTGAGGAGCTTCATAAGGTTTCTTACCCTTCTTTGGCTTATTGGGGCGGGATACCCTCTTGTTTCCTCTCTATGTCCCTCATGTCTTACGACGTTGGCAAAGTCGGGGTTCTGAGAGCGTAGCCTTTCTTCCTCTTAAGCACACTTAGACACAAGCGTGGTAATGTCCCACTTCTGATCGCTTGCATTATAATTTATCTTAAATGGCTCAAAGACTAATGGAAGTGACATCATGACGTGATGAAGCAGCGCTGCATCATTAAGGGGACAATCGAGGTCTTGAAGCTTATCCCTCATGTTGACCATGCCCATAATGTGCTCTCTAACACTGTCTTGCCCATTATACTTAGCCTTCATGAGTTGAGACAAGAGAGTGCTAGCATTGGCCTTGTCAGACCCGTTAAAGTAACTCTCAATCTTATTCATGAAGTCCTTAGCATTCTTAGGCTCTTTGTCAAGAGCTCCCCTGATAGAAGGGTTAATAGTCATGTTCATAAGACTTAGGGCCACTCTATCATAATGCTCCCAGCGCTCCTTTTCTTTCTCGTAAGCAGCAGTGGGTGCAACAAGGGTAGTATCCTCAGTCCCTTGTGACACTGGTGTAACAGGAGCGGGCATCCTCAGGGAATGATCCTTATCCATCGTCAGCAGAATAAAGCCAATCTCAGTCTTCCACTTGACGAAGTTGTCCCCTTCCAACTGAGAAACACCAATGATATAAGTCATGATGCTGGAGGGGGTAGTTTCTATTCATAAAATAAAATTGAATCAGTAACGGCAACAAAATAATGAATGTAATCAGCGTTGGCCAGATTAAAATATTAAATAATCTTGAATAAATAATTTTGCATCACCGTTGGGCAGAAGCAAATAAACTTATTATTTTATGAATTAATTTTGCATCACCGTTGGGTAGAAACAAAATAAACTTAATGACTTAGCGTAATTAACACAGCGAAAAATTTAATTTTGCATCACCGTTGGGCAGAAGCAAAATAATATAAATAAAACTAAGCATCTTGATTGCAATTAATTAAAATCAACGTTGGTCAGAATTTAATTAATTACTAAAACCAAAAAAATTCAAATAAATTTCACGTTGGTTCTATTTATCCAGAATAGCAACCCATAATCTTTTTATAAGTTTCCAGCATAAATCACCTCCAAAACAAATTTCTTAGTGCTAATGAGAAAAATATAGTGAAAATGCAACTCAGAAATGAATAAAAATAAAAATAAAACGTAAAAGAGAAGGGGCTTAATTCTTACTAGACGCTTGGCCCACAAACCGACGGGCGGGCCGCAAATTCGGCCCAGCCGCGCCCCCCTTCTCTCCCCACCCGCCTGGGCCTCGGGCCCGGCAGCCAACGAGCGGGCTGCCAAAGCGGCCCAGCTCAGGCGCCCGCCACCCCCACTTTTCCTGATGGCCGTTCGATCGACTTGGAGCTGATCCGATGGCTCAGCGTCGTTTTCGGCGGTATAAAAGCAGGCAGCCGGCCAAAACCTAACCCTAGAGTTCATTTCTCCACTCATACTTCCACCAGCAGCCGCCAGCTCTTTGGGCGCCGCCGGCCCGAGCGCCACCGCACGGATGGTGGCCGGAGCCCGGCTCGGCCTGCTGCTCATGGCATCTCCTCCAGCCGGCCTCCTCATGCCGCGCCCTTGCGCGCTGCGGCTTCGCCGCCAGCTCCGGCAGTCCTTGCTACGCCATAGAGCCGGCGCGTGGCCGCGGCACCGCTCGGGTCCAGCTGGCCGAACTGTGCGTGGCAGGGCGCCATGGTGGCGAGCTCAAGCCCCGCCACCTCTTAGCCTCGCGTGACCGGCGGCCTTCCTCTATTGCTACGCGGGGCCGTGTGGGCCGTGGCGGCGCCGCAAGTTCCGGCGTCCGCAAGTACAACCATGGAGCTAGCGTGCCTCCACGGCTCGGGCGGTCTCGTCGCCGTTCTTATGCGCCCATTTCTTTTTGTTTCACCGTCGTTGCGGGTGCAACATGCCCCGCGCGGCCTTATGGCTCGCTGCAACGTGATGCCCTGGAGTATGTTTCAATCTTAGCGGAAACGGGAGTCGCCGTGGGGCTCTTATTTCTTATGCCGGTTTCTCATGGGGATTCTAGGGTTTTCGGGTAGGATTTCTTTCGATCTAATGCTTTCTACTTATTTCTTATGCTTTCTTTCTTTCGGATCTTACTTTATTCATGCGAGATCTAACTTAGAACTAATAGATCTACACTAAAATATGAACTAAAATAAGAACCGAGAAGGCTAACACTTAAACCGAGAACAAAACTTGAAACAAAACCAACCAAGATCTAAAACATGACTAGATCTATAGGCTCTTAGGGCTCACGAATAGGTGCTTAGGCGAAAAATACCAAATGTTAGATAAAACATGGCTTAGAACTTAAACTTGATAGGATCTAAAACCTAAAACATGAGCACGACCTATAGAACAACACATAATAAGCGGAAGTTTAGATCTCGACCGTCAGTCATCGTAGGAGCAGCTGAGGATGACATCTCGGCGGTGGTTGGTGTCGAGGACGAAGATGGTGCGTCCGTAGTCGTTCCCGTAGATGTTCCCGACGTAGACGAAGTAGTCGATCTCGCCGGGTACCGTCGTCCTTCTGGCCTGTACCGGCACTGCCCGGTGTTGGACGGCAGGCGGAGGCGGTGGCCTTCAGGTGGCTCCAGCGCCGCCGCAGATCGGGACGGCTGTAGTGGGCAGTTAGGGTTTATTAATTATTAGGTTAATCATAAAACGTTGGGTCCCAATATATAATATGGCGCTGAACGACCTGGGGCCACAACCACTAGTGGGCTTGGGCCTCCAATTAAGGCGCGTAACGGGATTTGACTTATCCGTTTCTTCTCTTTCATTTTTCGACCTTTTTAACCACCGAAAAAGTTCCAACATGAACAAGTGCATTGATCAGGTACCTCGTCTCCTGTGTTTGAAATCAGGTAGTCACGGGTGTGTGTGCCAAGAACACTATGAATAGTTTGGTTATCCTTCGCTGCTTTCTCCTGCTCCTTCAGTTCATTGATCCTCTCTAATGTGAATGGGGAGGCCCCTATACCATACTCGCTGATAAATTTAACGCCCTCTTTTGTGTAAATTTCACCTGTTTCTCCACTAAGGATGACAAGGTTCGGAATGCCATTGACCTTGTACCTCTTGTTGAGGCGCTGAAGGCATTCAGAGTCAGAGAATGGGACAGGCAACCAAGGCATCTTTGCGAAGTATGCGTTGAACGACTCCTCATCCCTATCGCGAGAAACAAAGACGACCTCGAGACTCTTGTCCTGTGTGGTCAGTTCTTCGTATACTTCGATAAGCTTCGGTGTGAACCGCCTGCAAGGTGGGCACCATGAGGCTGAGAAGTAGAGGGCCACGGAGCTGGCCTCAATGCTGCTGATCTTCACCTGCAGGATAGCAGAAAGACCAGGTGAGGTGCATGCAGAGCTATTCAGGTGCCACATTCTGGTTGAGGAGAACAAGTTGGTCGTATTCATATGAGCATGCAACTGTTACTTATTTTGCCTTTGTTTACACATGCTTGAACTTACTGATGTTTTTTTTTCTTCTACAGACAAACTATCTTGACTCCCTAAGTTTTTCCCATCTACTCTTTTCAGAAAGGTGAAACGATCATAACTTCATTTCCGAGTATTTTGCCAATTATTACGGTAAAGAGATTGCTAAAATACCGATAGACATGTTTGTTTTTCATGCACCCGTACATGAGAGCATCCATCATCCGATCATCGAAACACGGTGGGAAGGTGTTGGGAGAAAGACAATGCAAGAAGCAAGATGAAGATCCAGGCTGACCTGCTCGCCGGAGCTGCGGACGAGGAAGTCCCGGTCCCCGGTGGCGAGGATGTCGCCGATGCCGCCGCTCGCCTGCTCCGCCATGCTCCGCACTCTAGCTAGCTCGATCACCTCGTGGACTCGGATTATTGCATTGGCTTGAGCGATCGAACAAGTGGAAATGTGCGAGCTGGGGGTTGGCTAGTGGCTTCCGCCGCCAGGTGGTTTGGTTTTGCGGCGGGGACAGC
The DNA here is from genome assembly GCA_032594955.1 of Panicum miliaceum. Lineage (NCBI taxonomy): Eukaryota > Viridiplantae > Streptophyta > Magnoliopsida > Poales > Poaceae > Panicum > Panicum miliaceum. The sequence continues at coordinate 43,090,236 of CM064059.1, forward strand.
AAGTTCATCGTATAGTAATACAACCAGGCGGAGCCGGGGTGGTCTCCGCCCGGTGAATTTGGCGGGTACCAAGAAGTCCCGTCGATTCCAAGACGAAACGCACAATAAAACGAACGAGAGTAGTAAGAGCACACTCTTGGTCCAAAGTTTCTTGCACTGCCGGTGTCCCAAGTCCCAACACAAGTGACTTCACAACTTCTGGCAAGTACTATACTATTGCGCCAGCAAGAACCAAACATCACCGAACTGCAAATTGACCCCAGAAAGTTGTATCAGTACCTCACTCAACTTCAACAAACCACCACCCAAGCAAAATAGATCTTCCAGAAACAAAGTTCAAACAAACGCAATGGAACATCAACAGTTCAACACCACCAGCACCCTTCTACTATTTCGTCAACTGGATGCAAACCCCCAGCATGCTTCAGAATAGAAATAAGATAAGGATCCAAAATCAGAACAAGCATGCAAGATTCATTTTTATTTCACAAAGTTGCAAAACAAAATCAAAACCACCATGCTGCACCAACTTACTCCAATTCGCGTATCCCACAACATGCTTCGAGAAAAGAAAAATATCACGCATGGCAAAACCATTTCTTTGATCTGACGTAGTACTCACATATACACCTAAAAGTTCAGGGCGTGACTACTATCGTTTAACACAGACATCGACAGCCCAAACACCTCAACTCCAAGCAAACCATCTGATGATTATTTATTACCACACCACACACCACTCAGACAGCACTGCAACTGACAAAAGCAACCCACAAGAACAGCTCTAGGGCTCTAGGCCTTCCTGCACACATCTCCCTCACACACATACCCAGCCGGGGCTTCCTCAGCAGCCTTCCCGTCCTCCTCCTCGCCCTTCTTTTTCTCAGCCAGCGCACACTTTGGGTGCAGATCGAAGTCACACTCGTCGCACCTGTAGGACCATGTGCTGCCCATCTCTTCGCACCCGTCGCAGCCATAAGTGCCACGGCGCAGCAGGACAAGCTCATGCTCTTCATGCAGCTCATGCTTCAACTTCTCAGGCCACCCCTTTGCCATCTCATCCAGCTCCTTCTGCAGCTCCTCAAGTCTCTCCTCGGTGAAGGGGAAAGCGTCAGCACCATGGATCATAAGCTGGGCCTTTGCATCCCTACTGACAGTCTGCCCAGTAGGACCAATGGCGACAAGTGAAGGGATCCCACGGATTCTGAAGGTCTTCTTCAGGAATGCCTTCCGTTCATCTTCCAAGGGAAGAGCAAGCCATGGCATTTCAGAGAAAAATTCATCGAAGGAGCTCTGGTCCCTGTCACTAGAGATGAAGACGATCTCAAAATCACTGTGCTTCTCCTTGATCTTGTTGTATTCCTTAACAAGTGTAGGCAGGAAGGCACGGCATGGGCCACACCATTTGGCTGAGAAGTAAAGGAGGACAGTCTTCCCGACAAGTTCTGATACAGGAACCTGCGATATACATTAAGTATACTTCAGTCTTCTCATGCTAATTAGATTATTATAATTAAAAACCACCAAAAGTGTATAAAAACTGTATGTGTCTTTACTAAGCAGACAGTAAAATAAAATGATGTCGTGAAACAAATTCCTCATCAACTGGCAGAACTCTGTTTACTTGAGAAATGTCTATTTATCATCTATCAATTCCTAAAAGTTAGCATAAGGACCACTATTCAAGGTCATGGTGGTTAACTTTAAACTAGGATACTGTTAAATTATGAAATCAAACATAGATAACGCCACAATTATCTTAAAATAAACATAATACTTAATGCAGTGATAACTTCTCTTTTGCAATGCCAAAAGAGGACTTTCATATAAGAAGTCAAGCAACAGTAGCGCATACCTTTGCTCCATCTTTTCCAATGACAAAGTCCAAATCACCACTGATTAGAAGGGACTCCAAGGTCTGTGATGCTGCTTTAGCCTTTGCCTTCTCAGCAAGAGTTTCCAGCTTCTCAGCACTATAGGGGAAGCCCTCCCATGCCTCAAAACCATGCTCTTCAATTATGTCCGCAACATTGTTGTTCAGTGTCTTCCCATCGGTGCCAATCAGAACAAGTGTAGGAAGAGACCTAAGCTCAAAGTAACGAACCAGCTTCTCACACATCTTGTCACCTTGAGGAATTGCAAGCCAAGGCATCTTTGCAAAACTCTCATTAAACGATGACTCGTCGCTATCCAAGGATACAGCTACAACTTCAAATTTCTCGCCCACTTCTTTGAGTTTCTCATAGATCTTAGCAAGCACAGCAGTGAATTCATCAACTGGACCATAGCCACCAACCACAAAGCACAGACCAACATACTTCCCCTCGAGCTCAGAGATGGGTACCTGGATACAGACAACAATAATAAAACAGGTAAGGATTTGCAGAATCATGGATCAAGTAAAGGTGATAAAGAAGTGGCATCAAGCAATTACCTTGTCTCCCTTGTTTGAAATTAGATAGTCCCGAGTGGATGTGCCAAGCACGCTTTGAATAGTTTGCTTATCCTTTGCTGCTTTTTCCTGCTCCTTCAGCTCATTGATCCTCTCTGGTGTGAAAGGGTAAGCCTCTAGACCATACTCGCTTATGAACTCAACACCATCTTCAGTGTAAACTTCACCGGTTTTTGCATCAAGAATGACAAGGTGTGGGATACCAGAGACCTTAAACCCGCCATCAAGGCCTTCACGGCCTTCAGAGTCAGAGAAAGGGACAGCCAACCATGGCATCTTTGCAAAGTATGCATTGAATGCTTCCTCATCCTGATCACCTGAAACAAAGACAACCTCAAAGCTCTTGCCCTGAGAGGCCAGTTCTTTGTATAATTCGATTAGCTTGGGCGTGAACCGCCTGCATGGTGGGCACCATGAGGCTGAGAAGTAGAGGGCCACAGGGCTCGCCTCTATGCTGCTGATCTTCACCTGCAGGATAACATAAGGAGAAGGCACATAGCTGTTCAGCTACCACATTCTGGTTGAGGATAGAAAGATTGCTGAACTCATTCACCAAATGTAAATAATTATGCTTTTTAATTGTTGAAGAAGAATCTGTGCATAATTCCAGAAGTACTGTCTTCTCACATGCCTGAACTTACTGAAGGTATCATAATGTATGAACTAATCTCATTATCTTCAGTTATAGAATTAATATTGGCCACCATATTTTTCAGAATAAAAGATCAGAACAATATTGCCCCCATCTTGCACTACAACAGATCACGGCACAGAGACCGGTGGTTATCCTGCAAGAGAACAGGATTCAAGTATCCTATTCCTAGAAAGATGCCCTAAGAACGTAATGATTCCATAGAGGAAGGAGAACACAGCATTATAAACTAATTCTGTATCATGGATGAACTTTTGAGCTCAGTAGCCTGAATGGATGAATAAAACAGAAAAATCTGAAAGAAATAAATTGAACCTGTTGGTGAAAATTGGGGCTACTGTAGCCGTTTCAACTTTCTAGTAAGATCATGCCTCTCCTCACATGCTAGCCGGTTAAAAATGGGCAATCCTGCTCACCGCGGTACCTTCCAAGTTCTACCCCGAAAGGATACTAAGCTCTACAGTAAAGCTGGCGAAGCAAAACCCCGTCTCCCACCGACCACAAAACCCCATCCATCCTCGGATCATCATCCAACCGAACGAATCACTAGAAGAAAAAAGAGGAAGAAGCGACGAGCCACGAACACACAATCCGGCCACAAACAGCACCAATTAGCGAATCCGCGCCACGACCACCGAGCGGAAGGAGGGGGGAAAGCAAAGACAGAGACCGGGGGTGGTTTGACCTGCTCGCCGGAGTTGCGGACGAGGAAGTCCCGGTCGCCGGCGGCGAGGATGGCCCCCATGCCGCCGCCGGCGCTGCCGCCGTTGGTGGTGGGCTCCGCCTCCGCCATCCGCCGCGCGCTGGGCCGGCCTTGCGCTCGGATTCGCTCGGAACGCTGCGGATGAGCAGGCGCAGGAGAGCAGAGGAAGCGTGCTGCAAGAGACGGGGGTTGGGTGGGTGTGGTGCGATGCGATGTGGTGGCGTGCTCCGCTCTGCCGTCCTGTTTATATAGGCGGGTGCGCGGCGCGCCGGGCGCGGGGGTGTGCGGGGGCTGGTCTTCGCCCGCGGACTTGGCCGGCCGGTTGGCTTCCTCCGCTCGCAAGGTGGACATGAAACATCGGAAATCTCAAAAATTGTGATTATTTGAATTTCACGACTACTGTTCTTCAGTCAGTCGACTTAAATTTCGCTCGGAGCTAGCGGGCGACACATATGAAAATACTTAGAAAATATTTGAGTTTCGGAAAAGATTTTTGGGTCCAATGAAAAAGTCATGGACAAAAGAATGACAATGCTGAGAGGAGAAGACGGCGAGCGAGATGGTGAGGACTTGGCCTGTTAGTGGAGGACCGCCGGAGGGTGGTGTCAAGCTTGCCCTAACGTAGTCGAGTTAGCATGGCAGGAGCGGGTCGATGTGGCGGCAAGAAAATAGCCGAAAATAAATGGAGGAGGGTAAGGTGTCGGAGCGGGCGAGTAGGATGATACGGAGCAACCCGGACGTCCGACGGAATTTTTTATCGAATGTTATGCTTAAATTAGTTACTGTAACATTTAAAAATCACGACTTGTAATGTTACAAAAATATATAGAAAAATAATTCTGTCATCCGATCATATAATAGAAAATTTCCACCGCAACATAACACAATATTTCATGCAGCATCATATAAGAACAATAATGTGTAGAAATAGAGTTATGTAACATCAATACTTACTTTTTACAATATTTAGAAAAAATTATAATTACGATATTTTTGAACTATAATTGAAACATTAAAAAAATATTTTTCTTAAAAAACAAATAGAATTAGTCGATTAGATTAAAAAGATGTAACATGGCAAATCAACTATTGAAATATCTAGAATAAATTTATACAACATTCTAAAATAATTGTTGCAACATCATGTCATATCTCAAACATACGTAACCACTGCAACATCACAGGTCGACCCATCGAACAATTTTATAATAACTATTGCAACATCAATAATCAATTGAAACTCTGGCTGCAACACTACTAATCAACTTAAACTCTTGTTGCAACATCGTCGTATCCCTGTTGTAACAAAAAAAAATCATGTAAAAGGTCCACCGCAACATCGGGCATTGAGGTTGGAGTAACTTTTCTCGCTGCAACATCAGCTCATACTTATTCGCTACAAAATTATGTACAAAAAGTTTTCACTGCAACATCAATGTGCTGGGTTTGGGGTGTTCGATTTTTTTTAGCATCGGATGATCTGGTGCTAGCATAACCGATGATGATATGATGGATGTTGAATTTATGAAATCCGATGGGTGAAATCTTTTACTGCAAAAGACGGAAAAGGAGATCTGTGAAGGCTAGTATATTCTTTTAATCGAGTTCACGTGATCCATGAGATTCTATATCATGCTTATACACAACACCACACACTATGAATCACTTACGCGTGTCCTAGTCATCACGGTACGAACAATTGGGTCTGGCCGACGAGAAAGCGACAATGGCATCACGGAGCCTCGCTAAAAGCACAATCTAGTTAATGACCCATATATAAAAGCTAGGGCTAGTCAATGCGAAGGTATAAGCTAGTCTTCGTGAATGGGGAAAAAGCTTGATATAAAGCTGTGAGATCTAAAACTTTCCAAGCACAGAGGAATCTTTTTTGTTTTTTGAAACCAAGCACAGAGGAATCGTAGTCTAGTGATACTAACGTGTGTATTATTCTTTGACCCTTCTTTTAAAAAATGACAAATCTTTTTTGCGGGTAAAAAATGACAAATTTACTTAGGGGGTGTTTGGTTTCGGGAAATAAAGTTTAGTCCTTGTAACATCGAATCTTTCGATGTTAATTAGGAGGACTAAACATAAGGTAATTATAAAACTAATTATATAGATGGAGGCTAATTCGTGAGACAAATCTATTAAGCCTAATTAATCTATCATTAGCACATATTTACTGTAGCATCATATTGTCAAATTATAGACTAATTAGGCGTAATAGATTTGTCGCAAATTAGTCTTTATATGTGCAATTAGTTTTGTAATTAGTCTATATTTAATACTTCTAATTAATAACCAAAACATTCGATTTGACTGACTAAAATTTAGTTTGTGGAACCAAACACCCTCTTAGTCAATTATACTATCCGGATGAAGTTCACAATGGTGAAGGCGTTAATTTGGTCAGGACAAGAAAACTCGTTAGTACTGGCATTAGTCATTGGTTGCTGGTCGAGGACGATAATGCTCATGCTCTGATGCTGCCAGTACTCTACCAAACACACTTATGCTATAGTCATTATGTATATATTTGCGAGTAGCTTGCTCGTGCGGGTCCGTGCGTGACGAAAGCACCCTGACGTTCGCCGAATCGATCGTTGATCGATCGGCGTCAACTCCCAAGTCTTCGTCGCCAAACTACATGTTTCCTTTTTCATGCTTTCACATTGCCTGTCCTTGTAACCTTGCACATGACCACCTGCTGCTTATTCTTCCAGAGCAAGCCAAACCCTCCTCAAAGCCTCAACTGACGCCACGGAAAATGCGCGTCCGTAACGTGTTTCCCAGTCATGGCGGTCGGTTCCTGGAATCATTCCATCCGGCTTGTTTTGTCACATCCATCCATTCATCCATCCAACGTCCATGGCTTCTTTCCCTTTACCGAACAGGTATTTTTGAATGGCTTCAAACGGTGAGCCGTTCATGAAACTCATTTCAGCTTCTATTGGTGGGACGGAACCACAAAACATGACTTCGACCAGCTTCCACAAACAGAAGCTATTTCGTCAAATATTTTTTAAAACAGCCTCAGCTTCATCAGAGAAGCTGCTTTTAGGAGAAGCTGAAGCGTAGCCTTACGTGTCGTCACCAATTAACAATGAAGCTGACCTCAAAGCGAATAATCCCACGCCTTTGCACGCATGCACGTGGACGGGACCACAAGATCTGGCAGCGTTCATTTGAAATGAACCTAGGGTTATTATATACATTGTCACCAAACCCTAACGTGATATGGAACCACAGCACAATTCGCTTTATTAAACAACATGCCAACTGGAGAACGAAAAGGGCGCTTGTGGATCGGAGAGACATTTGAGAATGTAAAAGTAGTCGATGCATCCTGCAGAACTACTCCAGTTCATGAACCTCGGTTCTGGAAGACTCGGTTCAGGACACCCTGCACGGTGCCGCCCATGCCTGCTCCCACGGCTTCAGCTAGGTACGCAGCCTGAGAAGGAATTGTTTGATTCAACAGGTCAATGCTTGATACCAAGGAGGCCACATGACACATGACGAAATAGCTCATGCGATGATGTAATTTGGGCACAGGATGTCCTACCTCTTGGAAGGTTTTCTGCAGATCAAGAGCATCCTTGATACGGCGGTTCACAAACGTCCACGTATCGCGAAACTCTGCCAAGTGCCACAAGTGGGAACAATCCATTAAAAATGCAAAGACTAGTACATAACTATCAAACACCAGGACAACTTGGACAATCTAGAATCCCATAACACCTCAAATTTAGAATGGAGCAAAATATGGAATGTAAGCTATTTACTTGAATGTGATCAACACTAACAGAAAACGAGACAAGGACCCTTATCGTTAATTATATGATGTGCTTTCTCAACAATGAAGCCAGAAGACCAGTATTCGAGTCCAGCACGTTCTTTGGACTGCTTCGTTCTATGTTTTAATCATATTACACAAGCAAAAACAAACAGCAAAAATGTAGACAGCAGAGTAACAAAAAATGTTCTGCTTCTATTATGCATTTCCAGATAACTTGGGGAAAAGAAAAGAACTGTAACTTTCAAATAAGAAAACAAAGGAACTGTCAGTCACAAATGCAATTCACTCCGGCATTATTTCCAAAGAAAAGAAATGGTAAATCATCTGCATTCTAAACCACTGGCAGTTCAACTAGTGTATCAGAAACGTCTTTTTTTCATTTCAATGGTTGCTGTCAAAGTCAAACAGTCAAACTGCTGCCAGAAATCACTTGCAAAAAACAAGAATTGGAAACCAATAGTGTTCTGGAGAAGTGCAAACCTGGAGAATTGTCCGTCAACATATACACCTCAGAGGTTGAGTAGATACCACCAAGCACAGTACGCTTAACATACCAATCAATATCTGATCCAGCATCTCCAGCTGCATGCCAAATCTCATCAACCAGGACAGCTCGCTGCTTCAAGCTTGTTGAGACGTTTGCTGGTTGAGACTGTCAAGTACGATACAGCTGGTATTATATCCATGTGACTGAAATAAACTCACAAGCCAAAAGGAAGAATACTACGGCACACCTGGATACTCAGTGCTTGAGGCCACTTTGATATATAAGGTGCCTGCATCTCCAGCCTCATCCGAACAAGTTTTGCGAGCCTCTCACTCAGTATTAAGTTCTTCAACTGCTCTCCTTCGCCAGCATCAATGCGATCCATCAGTTGTTGAAGGCAGTCATCCATGAAAAACTACACAGAAATACGAAAAGATAATCAACACAGACACATTTTAACAGAGACAAACAAAATTAACTTCAGACTTTCCAGAACTTTTCTAATAATATTTTGTGCAAGATGAAGATGGATCATGTGCCACGATGCTATTGCTTCATGTTAACATTGGAATATCCAATGTTTTGTGCAGATTATAGAAGCCTACACGTATAGTCGTATCAGACATCTTTCACTCAATTTATCTGATAGTTAAGCAGAATTTCATGTTGGAGGTCCAGCCATTCAAGAATCTGGGAAGATGCATCAGAAGTTTAGAACGCTGGTGGAATAACATCAGTTCGAAACAGAAAAAGGGGCACTATGTACAAGGCAACAGCAAGGGATCATCTAAAGTGAGCCACACCACAAAAGCAAGGATTTTCTTTTTGAAAATATGCAATAATTGAATTGACTAGAGGAGGTCAAGTTTTCCGTGATTCAGAATTAGTCGCCATCACAAACAAGATGACCTCAAATCTACCAACAACTTTCTTTTTACAATAATTCACTCCTTAAACTCAAAATATTAGAATCTGTAAACTTAAGCCCATCATGGATCCCTCCATGATCTGCCATCCAACTCCATTTTCACTTCAGTTATATTTTCTTATTCCTCACTCTATGGCTTTCTTCCATATCTCTTTCCCACCACCTCTCCCTTCAACACAACTAAATCAACACAAGTAACACCTGCAAGGTGTTTGTCATCTATACACAACTTGAACATAATACAGTAACCTAAGTCAGTGTGAAAAGCATTGCCAACAAACAAAGCATCAAGTATTGTCATGATTGACAAATGACAACAAGTGTTAGCTCACTGAATAGCTGAAATGGAATCATTGTAGCCAACACAGATGGCAGTAGTACCCAGGGAGTCCAGAGACATTACAATAATGAGGAACTTGACAAATCAAAGAAGAGATAATTGTACAGGACTAGCACATCTGAGGCAATAATTGTCCTGTAGGAATGCTCAAGCATAAGAATAGTTAATCAGGAAGGGTATCAAAGCATAGGAATGCTCAAGCCTCCATTTTTCTTAAAAAAGTCAAATAGGTGCTGTATGCTCATTTTCATCAAGTCTTTCATGGTACCATACAAACGAAGGCAACCTAGCCTCACACAATAACAATCTAAGGAAACACACATACATTTCAGATATAGTAAGGACTAAGGAAACATCCTGTATTCAAGAACCCTAGGAGAAATAAAACAGATAGCTTGTATGCTGCAATTCCAGTTGTCAACTTGAAAACGAAATGCAGGCATTCCAGATAGAAAAAATAGTCAGAACTATTATCATCCTGTATACCGCCAATTCAACTATATTGTCTGGCATAGTGGCATTTGGTGTTGATGAAAGCTAGCTAGTAAAGAAATCCTCACCAACATGTCCATATAAAGCATTTAGACTGTCATTAGCAAATGAATGACAGAAATGAATTGTTAATACAATGAAGTTAAAGAAAATAAACATCAGTCCATAGCCCATAGCTACCATAAAGCTTCAACAAGAACCACCACACCTTTTATTTTGAGGCAAAGGAATATCTTGATAAATAATTGCCATACAATTGTCAGAGAGATTGCATATCTAAAACATGGCTAAAAATTCTTTGGGAGAAGAATGAATATTAACACAAGAGAGTAGTATGAATGTGCAATGAATCCATGGTTTCAACATATGGAACCAAATCTGGTAATGTATACTAACCTACCCAACTAGAATGGTCATTAGACATTACTCGTGCTTCCATTATCAGCTGACCAAGCCTTGCTAATCAAAATCTTAACGTAAAACGAAAATATTTGTGCAAACATGGGATACATAATAATAAAATAAATAAAAACCCTCCATTTGGGAAAACCTATAGAAATACAAGGGTTATAACCATACTGAGCCCAAGTGCAGTTAATTCAAATACAAACTGTGTCAGGTAGGAATTAAGCATCAGTAAGTGGGCCTTTCCCTAATTCCAAGCAACAAGAGTGTAGAGCCCTCCTGATTTTGAACTAAAGCCCTCGGGATAACAACACATTTTGTTCCTAAGCAAATCCGTTTTAGGACATCAACATAGTCTCTAGCACTCATCTATGGCAGTTATTTTTCATTTGTACTTTAAAATAATAAAAGTATAATTTTCACGTAGATGGATCCTTTCATGTATATTAGTTATCAATGTTTTTAAAATTTTGGCAGCACTTGTTGTGAGCAACCCTTATTTAGGACTAGAGGAGCTATATTCTTTTCCCACGGCATTACTAGCATCAACGCAGGTCAAAATGCAAGCACAAAGCACAGAACAAGTGTGGTGATGATCATTCATCAGATGACTGCACAAACACAACAAGAATCATTACCACCAATAACGAGATTGGTCATGTTAGCTTCCAACCCAACGAATTGATACCTTAAGTGAACCATGCACCATAGCTATATCACCAATTCAATGTAAGTACTACCTCCGTCCCAAATTACAATTCGTTTTGGTTTTTCTAGATACATATATTTTGCTATGCACCTAGATGTACACTATGTCTAGATACATAGCAAAATCTATGTATCTAAAAAAGTCAAAACGAATTGTAATTTGGGACGGAGTATGCAGCATCACCAAATATTCTTTACTTAGGGAGATTAATCTGGGTATCTCATAGAATCAATAAGCTCGCAAACGCAAATCATCTGACTGATAAGCAATGATACCTCAACAAGGGCGGCCTCCTTCCTTGGGAAGGCGCCCACAATGGCCGGCGAAATGCCGACGTCCCTGGCACCAGCGACCATGGCCGACTCGCTCCACCCCATGCGCGGCTACAGCACACACGACCAACAAATCTCGCTCAAACAACGAAGACGCGCGCAAAAATGGAAGCGGATTTGGAGGGGCGGGTTCGAATCGCAACCACGTGGAGCAGCGACGCGCGGAGGACCTTCTCCTGCTCCTCCTGGTAGCCCGTACCGCCCTGGCGCCGCGTCCCAGCCGCGGCTCCCGGCGACGACTTGTGGGCCCCTTCGGCACCGGCGGTGGTGGAGGACGAGGACGAGGCGCCGGCGCCCTCCGACCTGGGCGGCTCGGCAGCGGGCTCCAGCGGAGGCGGCGGGAGCGTCTGCGTCGGCGGAGGCGGCCCCGCGTCGGCGGAGAAACGGCGGTGAGCTACCGCGGGGGCGGGAGCGGAGGCGGAGGGGAGGGCGAGGCGGCGCGCTGCGGCGGCGCGGGAGAGGAGGCGGCGCGCGGCGAGGGAGGAGGCCATTGCGGTGTGCGGGAGCGAGGTGCTCGGCGGAACGGCGGCGAGGGCGGCGACTCGAATCGGAGCGTGCTGGGGTGCGACTGACTGGTGCGAAGAGCAAGGGCCGTGCGTTGGTCGCGGGCGCGGACGGACGGTGGTGATCTGGTTGCCGATGAAGAGGACCCCGGGCCCCGAGGTGGTTCGTGTCGTGGCGCTCGCTCGCTAGCCACGTATCTCGCGTCTCGGGCAACACGTGGAACGCTGAGCGCGAGCTCGACGTGTAAGGCGAAATCACCACGTGAGTGCAACGACGGCTGATGCCTTATGGTTCAAACAATCAAACTTGCAGAGAGCTGTACAGTACAAGCAAGAAAATTTGCCTCGAAGTACTCCATTCAGCAAACTTGACGGCCGTTTGGGACGGTTTCCCCCAAAACAGCAGCTTCACCCAAAGCTCATCCGGCTTGGCTGATAAAACGGCTTCACGCTACAATATTTCACAAAACAAGTGAAGCCGAAGCCGAAATAGACCCTTATTGCAAGATGAATTTATCTGTCAAGCAATATATATGAGAAGAGAACCTCTCAGAGGGGGAGAAAGCATACAGTTTCATACAATACATCAACTAGACAACTACCTAAAGGAAAAAGGTCTAAAAGCTTCCTTATCAGCCGCTAGGCAATTCTGTTACATCAATAAAAGAATACAGAGAAATTCAAGGCGTACAAAAACAAGAAACGGCTGAAACAGCAATATAATAGCACCAAATGAAGCAGCTGATCGTTTGCAAGATCCACATCTACATTTGTTTCTGGCTGGAAGATTTAGTAGAACCAATGTGCAGAAGAATAGAGCACACGTCGCCGACCATGCTGTCGATGGTGTCCGCCCATTTCTCATATGCTTTGAAGCCAGTGAAAACCAGAGCAGTACCTGTTGTTTACATGGGAAATTCCTCACAATCAGTCAAGTGTCATGCTGCTTGTACTGCGGTACATAAGGGAAGTGTGACGATTTTTCATACCTATTTTGAAGGCAGCCTGCGACGACATTGAACTAAGGATGCTGACAACCAGCAGGGATAATGCAACCTGGCACAAATTACAAAGGAATGACAATGACATTTTAACAGAAAAATATGCCAAGAATCACTATGCCTCCCACAGGATTTAGAATGTGAACTGTGAAGCATGTACTAAAGAACTCTATTTAAATGTACAAGTATCAGACAGAAGTAGGGCTTAGCATGCCTTTAAAAACAATGGCCAATCATTTCCTCTGCAAAGAGATCTTAGAGCACCGACTAAAGAGTTCCATGACGAGCTGATGGAATGAGCTACATGATGGGCCTCCACCTGTGTGATGTGAAAATTTGAGGCCTCAAGTTTCTCAACCTTGTGGCCAAATCTGGAAAGTTATTATCCAATATAGTAAATTAGAACAGTCAACAAAGTGCTACTATGAACAACCAAAATGGTGGTTAAATGCAACAAAAGAAAAATGATAATAAAGGACCATACACATTTGCTGGAAGCATGCCATGAATGAATAGAAACAATGCAGTCAGTGACAAAAGCTTTGCCATAGCTGTGATGAAGGTGTAACCACATGTAAACAAGTGGTAGTAGATAACAGCCAATAGTAGTAGCACTGTCACTGTTTGCTTCGAATCTTCCCAAAGTAATGTTTTTGCTACTGCATATAGATAGATAAACTGGTGAGCATTTCAAACAAAATTGTTATAAATATATAGAGTGGGTAGATGGTGGGTGGGGGGAGCAATTCATACAATTTCCATTCCCAAGGAAAACTGAGGCCTTTGATATGCTTCTCTGATTCTGAACTCGCAGATGGGGGTATGATTCTACTGTTCTCTTCAGTCCTTCCTGAATTTCAAAATAGTGATCGATTAGTTATTGCAAAGTAGGCAACATACTGGAAGCATACGCCTTAATGAACTAATTGCTCCAACCCCATCAAACACAAAAGCACATCATGCCAAGAAATACAACTAATTTTCTTTCAAAAACAAAAGAAAGACAACTAATGAAGCTAAAGGATATAGATAAACACCTTAAGGGGCACAAGGGGCTCATAACCAAGCTGGTCCTTTGCTCTTGAGCAGCTGAATGTCCTGTTACATGAGAGCAGCCTAATCCTTGAAGGGGTCAGCTGAGGAACTTTCATTCCATACTTGGCAAATTTCTTGTAAGTCCATTCTACAACACGAGCCACTGGCATCATAACAGAGACAGGTATTTTTATTGAAGGCCTGCAATGAAGTTCTAAAAGATTAGTACAATTGTTATTGAACCGCTCATACAGAAATGAAACACATCTGGACTACTCATCATTAAAATACTTTCATAGGTTGTGATCTTTCTTATGTAACATGGAAGGGCACAGTAAGTGTAGCAGGTAAACATCTAAGATCAGTAACAGCTAAGGTAACTTCAATAGCATAAATAATTAGGAGACCCAACAATCTATTAATGAGCTTACAGAATAGACAAAATAATTTCTCTCACCATGTCTTAAAATTTTCAGAATTCGAAAATAATGTTCTATTTTAATCTAGGGATGAAAGTGAAGGAAATCATTTGGATATACTCAAAAGTTAGCGGATGAATAAGCTTAACTTGAAAGTCAAATAAAGATAACAACAGAATCATATGAAAACCTACAGGAGCAATTCAGTGAACAGGAGACATGATATATCTAACAGGAAAAATATTAGCACACGAATTTGAGCCTTTGAGATAAGGTTCATGAGCTTTCTAGTCATGTGGATAGTTACTTATCATAGACTTGGTTGGTACTAATATATGTCCTAGCTCTAAATATACATTACTCTACATGAAGTCAATGTGGAGGAGCAACCTAAATATTAGGATACAGTCTGCTCAAACAATACACGCTCTCGACATTCTACAATGTTTCACATAACATAAAGTTAACCAAATGGAAGATGGTATTTATTGGAAACATTAATACCTTTCATATCCAAGACCTTCTAAAATCAATGACATGAACTCCCAGAATTTGATGGGCTCCATATTTGTTATAAAATAGGTCTGGAAAAAAAATACCAAATATGAAGCTTAAAAGTAAGATCCTGAGCAAAGATCCTAACTTCCCTAGAGGTTTATATGTTAAGTGAGATCTTTACTTTTCCAGCGGCTATCTTTGCACCATCTTCAGATGATAGAGTTTTCTCTGCACAAACATGGCCATATGCCACATTTTCCACATAGGTGAAATCATAGTGGTTGTTCCCATCACCAATAATGTACTGCACAGGAAGCAGATTGTGTTTTTTAGAAAGTGTATTAACATGAAAAACAGTTTCATATGAAGCTTCTCTGAAATATAAACAAGGGTTAGAAATGTGGGACACCACATATAAAGTTATTTAGTTTCATATGATTCCAGCAACTACTTCAACAAATGGTATTCTGAATATGTCTATGAGAGTTGTCAATATGTACATGCAATCATCAAAATTTACTAAACTTGGCATACTGGAGTCAACAGATAAGTAACTATTCTTACTTTGGATTTCCCTGCCCTTGCAGCAGCAACCAAAGATGGAACCAGTAGCTTATCGCCAGGGCCAAAAATGCTACTTGGGCGTATACAGCAAGTAAGAAGCCCTTCCCTACCATTAGCCCTCATCACCAGTTTTTCTCCATCTGCCTTCGTTTCTGAATATGAATCATTAAACTGGAGTAAGAAAACATCATGTCAGGAAAGATGGAAACAAGCGCGAACCAGTGACAAATCAAAAAAATGAAATCCATGTGGAACAGACCTTATCTGGGTAAGGCATTGATTCATCTGCATTAAAAATTCCATGAACTCCATCAAACACGACACTCGGTGAACTAGTGTAGATGAGTCTCTTCACCTTGCAACTGATACAAGCATCAATAACATTTTTCGTTCCTGTGCAATGTTTAATACAAATCATTACACAAAGTTAGCCATTTTGAGTAATTAGGAAGTAGGGTGTGTTTGGCTTACAACTAAAATTACCACCTAGCAGCCAAACCAATTTTGGTCCCTAAATTGGTGGCAATGACTTTAACCACCAAAATGAAGGCCAAAGAGAGGCTACCAAGCCAAGTTTTGGAACCCAACCAAATGATCACCAAAATTGGTCAAAGGTGCCAAATTTTGGCTTGCCTAGTTTGGGCATACTTCGGCCACAAACCAAACACACCCTAGGAACCAAATCTGGCTGCACACAAGTTAGCAATACCAACCCTCGACATTGACTGAATAATGAAGGTGGAAGTTGTTGATGGATGAATCTGGAGCAGCCATATGGAAAACTACTTCTGCCCCTTCAAAAGCTGCAGAAAGAGAACATATGCAGTGGACGTAAGAACAAAGGCTGCGTACGTAAATTAACTAATTGAGTAATGCAAATCAGAACTTTTGCACATTAGAACCAACTGGTACTTAAATTAGATTAGCTCAGAACCAACAGTTACTCTGTTGCCAAAATTGAACAAACTTGAGAGCTGCTAAGACAAAAGCAACTAACAGCAAGACATCTGCAAGTGAACAAATAGACAAAAATGAGGGACAGTAACTAACTGGTTCTTATTTGCATGTTCATTATCGACCTAATGAGGGACATTGATTAACTGATTCAAAACTAATCCTCACAAGCAGCAAGACATGTTCCATTGGTACACCGCATAAAATCAACCTAATGCTTCTCACACCACTATATTCCACCTGATAAGGTTAACAAGGATCCAGAACCAACAACTACGAAATACCATGTTCGAGCTGAATATCCGAAATTGATTCATGGTTTTGTATCACCATTTACATCCATATCACAAAGGTGTACCTCTATGGAACAATTGATTATCTCCCTAGGAACAACGTGGGTAGGTAGGGGGCAATATCTGAGAAGAAATGAGCACTAGACTACTACAACCAGTCAGAACTCATACCCAGTCATACATACAATGTGAAGCTAACAAAATGAATGTTCCACAAGGGTAGGATCAACACTATTTAGTACTATCTATCGATGTAAGTATGTATCTGGGCAGTCTTCTAAACTTACTCAAATCATACGGAACTACCACATTAATGAAGATGGTATCGGGCGCATAGAACAATTGGAACTAAATCACGCGGTCCCGTGCCACCCATCACTAGTCTATCCGATTTCTTAAGCACACCAACGAGAATCGAAATCGGAAAGCGCATCGCCTTTCGGATCCTACCCTGGCTAACGTTCTGGGACGGGGGGGGGGGGGGGGGGGGCGGCGGGGGGATTGGTAGACACACACACCTCTGGCGACCTGGACCTTATCGCGGAGGTCCGCGGAGACGTAGGCGGCCTGGCCTTCGCGGAGCGCGGCGCCCAGGAACCCCTCCTCTTCGTCGCGGTCGAGCGCGATGGCGGGGGCCAGGTCGGCCACGCGCACCCGCCACTCGCCGGAGCGGAGCAGCATCGTCACCAGGTGCCTGGCCGCGAAGCCGCGGCCGCCAGTCACCACGCACCACCTCCCGCCCCCTCCGCCCGCAGCCGCCGCCTCCATCTCCCCTGCCGCCGCCGCCGCCGTCGTCGGGTTCGAGGCGGACACAACGAGGCACGCACTGCGCGGCTGTCTGAGCTTCTGTATGGCGACTTGGGGAGCCCGTGGGTTGGGTGAACTGCGATCCGATCTGTGGCTGGCGATCCCGGCGTGCGAGCCTCCCGGTCTAGTGGGTCCCTTTTGTCAGCGGCTGGTACATATCTCTCGGGGGATTCCAGCACTCCAGCTCCAGCTCCAGATCAGTTTGAGCAGTGGACCACGTCTGAACCCAGCGACGTCTCGCACCAGTGGTTGCTGAAATTGGTAGTGTCGTAGGGATTCAAATCCATGTGCAAGTGGAAATGGGGCTTCAATTTTATTATTTTATTAGCTTACCGAGAAATTTGCGGAAATGCAGACCGAACCAACTCAATTCCCTGATTTGTTTAGAACGTGAAACGGGAGGGTCTATTCGGGCCGCCCAAGTTATTTGGTTAGCAGCACTGCTTGAAAAAAAACCTTATAGTAAACCTTATAATACCGGTTTTAAGATTTTTGGTACCGGTTTCCCAGCCGGTATAGCAAAGCCGTGACTAAAGTCTCAGTTTTCGTCACCGGATAAAACATCTGGGACCAAAAGTTCCTCTTTTAGTACCTCCACCCGGTACCAAAGCATTTTGGGTCAGAAAATATGTTAAACCTGGGAAGAGGTCTTCTTCCACGAGTCATGCGACTTTTTCACACGAAATACGCGTGCGTGCGGTGGTCGGGATTCGAACCCGCAACCTGTTGCTACACACGTACCTCCCTTACCATCTCACCTACACAATAATTGTGATTGAGTGGGAGATACTTTCTTTTTGAAGTAACCCATGATGGACCCTTTAGTACCGGGTGGTAACACCACCCGATAGTAAAAGGTGACTTTTAATATCGGATGGTAATGTGGCCTGATGTGTTAGTACTGGGTGGCAACACCATCCGGTACTAAAAGTGTTACCACCCGGTACTAAAGGATCCATAGGCTTTGGTCCACCTAAAAATACGGGCATGAAGAAGATCCGGTACAGCTATGCTAGCATTAATATCGGGTCTTCTTCATTCCGGTACTTTTAAGGTGGATTTAGCGTGTTTTCTAGCAGTGCATTGGGTCTAAGGACACGTTTGGTTTTTCTTGTATGCACCTCGTCCTCCGCAGTTTCACCCATCACTAGCAAAAGTAAAATAAAATCAACCTAGCATCGCCAACACTTTACGCTTGTGTGGACTCACCAAATACGGACTTCCATCCAAATGCTGGCCAAAAAGTTGAAACAACATCTTTTTCTTTGTTATACATGATAGCCCAAGTGTTATAAAAATATCACAAACATACTAGGATCAAAATCTTGCAAGATGATTTTTTTATTTCACATATAAGACAAATACAAGATATAGGGCAATTTCCTTATTGCCACCGAAAAAACTTGTAGTCCCTCATATGCCATCATTGTGTCTATAACAACTCCCATAGTCATTGACAGTGGCATAAAAGGGATTTAGAGTTTAACCAATGGTATGTGAGGGATTTAGAATTAAACCAAGATATATCATTTTGTATTGTAGGTAGCATAATTTGAGTACATGCCTAATTTGTTACAAAGTGATCCTTACCAAAAAAATTACAATAATCATATTGTATATGAGCCTGCCTCACGAGATTTATGAGTTCAAATACTAAAATTTTATATATGGAGGCATCATCACCCCTGACTTTCACTTATATCATCCTGAAGAGAAATTTTTAGTGTGCAACAAGAAGCACACCATGTCGTCACAATGAATGCATGCATGAAAACCTAACATTGGAAGAGTTAGAATTAGTAAGCTTGTCATGCATAATGTTCCATTGTTTCACATAGAGCTATTATAAGATTTGCGATATGATCAATACTTATGTATATAGCCTCAAAATTATGTAGCCCACCATCTAGATTTTGTTTTTTTTCTCATTATATAGTTACTTTCTAAAAATTGAAAATCTATATTTTTGCAAATGAACCTTTTTTGACATGGTAGTGTTAGGGCAACTATTCTTGTCCACTTTGAATTGTACACCATTTTTCTTAAACAGTGCTTGAAGTTGATGCATGGCAAGCGTCATGGATAGGTATTTTGATCACTAGCAAAAGTGAGGAATTAAGAATGTAACTACATTGAAAATTTCAAGGACTTTGTAGGAAGAATTGAAAATACTTTGGTCTTTTAGTCTCTTGAGAACATCTTGTTATTCATTACCTTACACCTTTCATAATTACATAGTAATATTTATATTGCCAGAAAGAAATATTGAGCATAATATTTTAGAAAATTTAGCAAGGTCAACTTTACTACAAGAAGGATAATGTGTATGTTAGAATACAAAGGCAATTTATGTAAATTCATACCTTTTTCTTTCTTTAAGAAAAACCTTTATTTTTCAACTGAATGTATGATTCGACTGTTGTCTTTAAACCATCCTGACCATATATTAGAAAAGTGTGTGAGTGTTTCAGGTATGAAGGAGTTACACCAATATAAAAATGAAGTATGAAGGTAACGAAAAAAGAGTTAACATTAACAACCATGATTGTTGCAGTAGGTTTGTAGCCTAGTTCTTCTATAGCTTTGTTACAACTAAATGTTCTATTGAGTGTCACATATTTAATCCTTGCTGGTGTAAGAATCTGAGGTTGGAACATTCCATAGAAGTAGAGAACCTTGTACACCCACTCTACCAAATAGCTTATGGGCTTGATGATAAGCAAAGGTATTTTTATCTTGAATAATCTACAGTAAACTTGCAACGTATTAGCAATATAATTATGTTATATCATGTGTGCTCTTAACTATGAAAAATATCTATTCTAACGTAACAAAATATACTGAATGAATTGTTTATTAGAAATAGATATGAACCAAACAATTCACAATAATTAGCCTCATCTCTACATTATATTACATGAAGCATTGGTTCCAACGCAAGAACTGTTGAATAAAAGATAAATATCAACAAATTTTATAATTGAACAAATGTACCTCACAAAAATCAATGTATCTTTAGCAATGCATCAATATACAGAAAAATCTATACCACAATAAAAAGAACGAAGTTGAGTTTATCTCTCCCGTGGATCTGCCTCCCCGTGGCTCTGCCCTTCTCGTGGCTCTGCCTCCTCCTAATTCCTTTCCCCGCTATCCCGGCACCAGCTCGCACCAGCGGTTCCCTCCCGTCTCGCCCCTCGCGAGCAATTTTATCTACCGAGCACCTCGCCTCTGCCCCCCCCCCCCCCGATATCCGGCACCGCCGCCCCATCTCTCAGCCCGCTTGTTGTCGCCGCTCTCACCCCACCCATCTCCCCTCGCTCGCCAGGTTTGTTGCTCGTGCATCCCCCCTCCCCCGTGGCCGTCGCTCGCGAATCTCCCCCTCACGCGCTCGCCGCCGCCGTCACCGCCCCCTCCCACCACCACTACCAAACCACACTCTCCGGCATCTTTCACCCAACCCGCGGGTCATCCTCGCCGGCATCTTGCGGGTCCGCGGACGCGGCCGCCTCCAGCCTCCTAGGATCGCCGCAAAGCCGCCCACGACTCCTCGACAGCATCGCTCCATCGCAAAGCAGTCGGGACCGGTTACTGCTACGTCAGCCGCGAAAGTCCCAGCCTCCATCGCAAAGCAGTCGGGACCGGTTACTGTTGCATCTGCCGCGGAAGTCCCGGCCCTCCATCGCAAAGCAGTCGGGACCAGTTACTATTGCATCGGCCGCAGAAGTCCCAGCCTCCATCGCAAAGCAGTCGGGGTCGGTTACTGCTGCGTCGGCCGCGAAAGTCCCGGCCCTCCATCGCAAAGCAGTCGGGGCCGGTTACTGCTGCGTCGGCCACGGAAGTCCCGGCCTCCATCCCAAACAGTCGGGGCCGGTTACTGCTGCGTCGGCCGCGGAAGTCCCGGCCTCCATCGCAAAGCAGTCGAGGCCGGTTAATGCTGCGTCGGCCGCGGAAGTCCCGGCCTCCATCGCAAAGCAGTCGGGGCTGGTTACTGTTGCGTCATCCGCGGAAGTCCCGGCCTCCATCGCAAAGCAGTCGGGGCCGATTACTGGTGCGTCGGCCGCGGAAGTCCCGGCCTCCATCACAATGCAGTCGGGGCCGGTTAATGCTGCGTCGGCCGCGGAAGTCCCGGCCTCCATCGCAAAGCAGTCGGGGCCGGTTAATGCTGCGTCGGCCGCGGAAGTCCCGGCCTCCATCGCAAAGCAGTCGGGGCCGGTTACTGCTGCGTCGGCCGCGGAAGTTCTGGCCTCCACCGCAAAGCAGTCGGAGCCGGTTACTGCTACGTCGGCCGCGGAAGTCCCGGCCTTCATCGCAAAGCAGTCGGGGCCTACTTTGATACATTTGATATTATATCAGGCACTTTGAACTGAATGTGCCACAGTCTATATTTTCCATGAAAATGACTAGTGTATGACATTTGCAAGGACTGGCCCATCACATCACATCCAGATATTGGAGGAGCAACTACTGTAAGTTTACTACAGTAATAAAAACCTTATGGTTCAAGCAAAGTCATTAAAATATTTGCATCTTTAGCGCTCATTGTGCTTGGTTGTTATGTGTTTATCAGAACCATAAAATGATCCTATGGAAACAAATCGTTCTCCCACTCCATTTGGAGATTGGATAAACCACACTAATGGAGGTAACTTTTCAATAAACATGATACGTCGGATTGATTGCATTAGAAAAATCGATGCACTTAGTATATAGTTTGTGCTATTTACAACGCAGGGGCTGAGAGTGTACCCAATTCATCGTCAACAAACTGCCGTATATATGACAATTACAAGGCACAAGGGCAAACTATTCCCAACGTTGGTGTGTACTTGCCCGAACCCATGTTCTCACATGGTCAGTTGTACGTTGCGCTGTCTAGAGCAACCGCCAGATTAAACATTAAGATTCTCGCACTCCCACCTAATGCTGAGGAAGGCGATGAGGAAGATGAAAAGAAGGATAAGAAGAACTCCAAGAAAAAGGATAAGAAAAAATCCAGTGTGAAGGAGAAGAAAAAAAGTATGATAATGAGAAGAAAAAGATACTCACGAGAAACGGTACATACACAAAGAATATTGTATATAAGGAGGTCCTAACACTATAGATGAGGTAATATATTCATATTTACAACATATATTATATTTGTTTAATTTTTTTACCATATGAAAATCTTATCACGTTACTTCCTACTGGCAGATGTATACAAGTCTTTTTTATCTTACCACGAAGGTGTACTATATAGATGTATACTTATATATCTGAATTGTTCAAAAGATGACGTACTATGCGGCATAACTTCATCATCAATTTGTTGGCGTCAGACGCGAATTGTTATTGAAAACTACTTCCTGCAAACGTAAAAGATTATCTTAGCTGCATCATAGGAAGGGATATAAATTAGAATTTTTTATAAATTTGTATGCATATTTAGCTGACATTGGTGGCAACGGTGCACATATGGGTTTGATTTATTTTAATACTTTTTGTAACGACAATGTTATATACGATGAATACTGTTATTTGTTGGTAGATTTACATCTTTTACACTTGATTTTACACTTGATATGTCAAAAAGAATTTTATTTAATTAGGCTAGATTTGGTTTTAGAAGATGCCATAACTCCACAACAATGCCATTTATAGCTTGATAGGTACATCAAACTTTGAGTTAATTTGTCTTGTGTTGGTATTAGCTGGTTCCATAACTCTATAACAATATCATTTTAGGTCGTTGGTATTTCAAAGTTTGATTCAATTAGGTTGGATTTGGTATTAGTTGATGCCATAACACCATAATAATATCAATTATAGCTTGATAGCTATGTCTAGTTCACAAGCCTGGCTAGCTCGACTGCTCGAGACATCAACACTAGTTTGGAAATCGCGTCACTTTTCATTGGAACAAATAAGTTCTGCTTTAACAGTAGATTCATAGAGGACCAGCAAAAGTAACCTGAAGTCAAGTAGATAAAATATGCAAGAAATTTCTGTGTAACATGCTGCTATTATAATACCATTTAAAATAAATTAAATTTATTTGAGCGTTTATGAGAAAGAGCTTTCTTACACATTCATTCAATGATGTGTAGGTGTGTCTAAAGATGTAATATGTCAAAAAATATTAGCCATGGAAGATCAATATCAATTATTATAGACATCATTATGTTATATATTAAAGTAGATTTATTCCTATAAAATATATTTTAGCTATAAGATATTGGACATAACTTCTACTTCCTTACGTGTGTTCGTCCATATCGATCCATAGTTGATAATAACTTGTCACCAGGCCCAAAAATGCTACCAGGACGTATGCAACATGTTAGAAGGTCATCAATGCCATTGGCCTTCATGACTAACTTCTCTGCTTCTGCCTTTGTTTGTGCATATGCATCAGGAAACTACCAATGAGAAACATTTGGTTAGAAAATATTTTCACTGTTCTTTTATAATTTAATTGGTACAAAAATTACTAAAAATAAAATAATAAGTGAAAAAATATCAAAAACTTCTCCACCGGTAGGTCACTTTCTCATCTTGTGAACAATTGCTTGAGGAAAAGAGATGTAGTGGGTGTAGTATAATGACTAATTGACCGGTCAATACCTAAACTTCTAATATGCATAATATTTTTTTCACTAATATCATCATACAACCTTATCTGGGTATCTCAATGATTCATTTACGTTGAAAAGTCCATGAACTCCGTCGAATACAACAGCATTAGAACTGGTGTATATAAGCCTTTTCACCCTGCAGATCCTGCACGCATCAATTATGCTCTTTGTACCTGTGTAGGTAGCATATGAAACAAAAGCTAAAATTAGTAAATTTAACCCACTTTATAATACTTTTATAAATGATAACGGACTCATGAATTATGTTATATTAGTTCCGTCTGGTCTAGAGTTCATATTTGGTATTATTGTCCAGTTAGTTAGCCTAGAGTTGTATAGCACTTTTATAGGTTCGAATTGAAGCTGAATCTATACAGATAAGGAAGGATACCAATTTATGTTTTATACATAGTCTATTTCTTATTTGCCTTATATTCATATTTTCATGTTATGTATATTTTACATGTTATAAAAGTCTAATAATAAGAACTCTAGTGAAGATCATGATCATCTGGAAAAATAATCAACTTTGTGAAATATTGTGTGCTTTGGACTGAACGGATTGGAGTACCACATTGAATCAAAAGGTTAAATATAAGAACTAGATATAGTATAGCTTGACATATTATTCTTATGGTGTCCTTAGCATGATTCTTTTACTAACCCTCCACGTTGACCTTGTAATGAAGTTGCAAGTTGTTCTTGCCGGGATCTGCAGCAGCTGTGTGGAATACAACATCTACCCCCTCAAAAGCTGAATAAAAGAAAACTGATTAGATATTGAGGTTATGCAATTGAAAAGTAGATACAACTATAGTTGCCTATCCAGAGAAATAGCACAGGCCGGGCTTGAGGTGGTAGTGTTGTTATTAGTCTATCACTGAAGAGTACAATGGTTTGGTTCCAAATCTATTCCATGTAGTACCTTATTGAGTCACTTTGTGTATGAAAATAGCTAGAAACCACATAATAGCTTCTCTTGTTGATGGAAAAACTGCAGGAAATTAAGATTCCGACAACAAGTTTATGAAAGAACCAAGTAAAAAAATCATGTACAATAAGTTGGATCGGGTGTTAGTTTCTTGGCAATGAGGCTTGCTTTGATCATTTGGTTAATCATACTATAGTTCCCTTTGCAATCTCTTCCTTTAATTTGTGAACTGATTTAGCTTTTTGCGTTATGTACAATACTGAAGGGCAGTAGCAACTATGGGGTGTGTTGTGGGCCACGGCGAGGATCCACTGCAAGCGAGAGATGGTGACCCGAGGCATATTAATAGGGGTCGCATGATGAGTGGGGAGCACCTGGGCAAATGTTGAGGCTGAGGTTGAGGAATTGACAATCATATATATAGTGGTAAATTAACAAGAACACTGGAGGGGTGACCCAAGAAACGTGAGAAGTAGTGGCACACTCGGGAGCGACAAGTCTGTCCCTAATATAATGGTATCCTCTTTTTAGTTTTGTTCGACTAAACAAAATGTCATTTGTTATTACCATGGGCAAGATCGAACGGAAGAAATATGAATCTTGTTTAGCATAACATATCACCTTTGGTAACTTAATCTAAGTTGCAAACGTCCACGGAGATATAGACGGCACGGCCATCACGTCAACGAGGAGGTTTTCATTCTCGCCGGGGCCGAGCACGATGGTAGGGGCGAGGTCCGTGACCCGCACATGCCACTCGCCGGAGTGGAGCAACGCGGCCACCAGGTGCCTCGCCATGAACCCCCGGCCGCCGGTTACCGCGCACCACCTCGCCTCATCATCTCGCTGCGACCCCATCTAGAGAGGTACAGTGGCTGTAGTGCGCACAGGCTAATTAAGGTTGTCTGTATGTCCAGTGCTTAGCCCTTGCACGTATATTTATAGCCAGGATCGCGAACTAGCTAGTAGAATGATTTGTTCGTGCAATAACAGGTTGATCGCAACAGATTCATCATGCTGCTGTCGCAAGGTACAACCATTTTGCAATGCAATGGCCCGGCTCAAAAAAAAAAAGGTGACAGGTTTGGGGAATTGGAGTAAAATTTGCGGTCCTAAATCCTGGAGTACTATACTAGCTCCCTCCCTTGGAAACGTATTAAGATTCCAGTAGTCAGAAGTGAAAATAAATTGTTAAAATCACTCGTCAATGTGCTATTAAAATATGGGAAACACTGCAGCCTACTACCATATATATAATTTTCCATTTTTGCATTGCACAGTTGAAGCTACTGATTTTCTCTGGAAATGAAACTCGGCAAATTTGAGTCGCAAGCAAGTCTTGTAAAGTTTTGGGGATAAAAGTAGTGTGGGTTGTGGGCTTAATTAACTGAGTATCTTTGGCGGGGCTTTAAAAACGACTCCAAAACCGGTTTCGCCTGAAGCCCTGCCAAAGAGGTGATTTTAGAACGGTTCCATATGTGAAGCCGCCCATGAAGCCAGAAATAGCTTCCACTATAGAGGTGAAGCCGCCCATGAAGCCGGAATTGAAAAACCTGCTCCACCAGAGAAGCCGGAACCGGAGCTGTTTTTGGAGGAGCCGTAGCCGTGCCAAACAGCGGTCCGATATGAGTGCAGCTAGACCTACCACTACCAGCTTTAAGCTCAGTCCTCCATTTGGCCCGCCTACCTCCTCGAAACCTACTCTAAATTTAGTGTGGTCGGCGTAGTTGGGTAGCTGTTCACATCGCCTCGCGTCCATATGAAAAACACGCATGCGTATGTGCATGGTGGTACATCACGTCGTCTAAATTATTGTGCTTAGAGAAAGGAGAATGAAATCTATCACTCAACTTGGTTTTCATTCCCATCCACGCCATCAGTTCGTTCTGCTCCCATCTTTAATTTGGAACATTCTTCGGCTTGACCGTCAGTGATTGGTGCCGCCAGAAATTCGTCGTTGAAGGCCCACGTTGTTATTCTTATGTGCATGATCAGTATGATTAGTATGTGTCTAACTAACCTCGTCCATAACGTCACATCGTACATATCGATCGGGATACTGCATGCCTTGCTTGTAATTACTTCAATTCTGCCGATCGAGGAGATCGGATTGAACAGCTGGTCAAATCAATCTGGGCTGTAAACTGATCGAGCTCTGGTGATCCCTCCCTCCCACCCAAGCTGATGCAGATGCGACGAGGCTTGATCATGGATTCATGGAGGTGCAGTGGTCCGTGGTCGCTCGCTGCAACGCCCCCATAGCTAGCCTGCTGCCGGGCTCCGATCCTCTCATCATCCACCGGCGCAAGTCGCCCTGATGAGTGAGGAAAGCCACAGCTAACTGTGCCGTCGCCGACCTATACTAACACTACACAGGTCTCGCTCTTTTGATTCCTAACAATGGGCAACATGGTACTATATATTCGTTGTCGGGCGGGATCAGCGGATTGCAGCCACGCAACCGCGAGAAAGTGATGATGAGCACAGACAGAACTCAATTGCACGTTGGCTGTAATAGGGGCCAGAGGCTACGCTAGGAATCAGATTCTCTGTATGATACGCCTGACCAATGCCTACCCTCGAAATTCTAGCGAGAACGGCACCGTGAGAATTTGAATCCCGGTTGCCTACTTTAGAGGCTGGTCCAATAACCACCTGGGTTCTCCTCCCCTCCCTTGCACGTTGGCTGTACGTCTGCCACTCGGGGCACAATACAGTTTACTGTCGCTCGATTACCATTACAACATGACAAGTTTGACGAAGCACAGCCACACCCAAAGTGAGTGTGTGACGAGTCTTTTCATGCGCCGGTAACACGTACAGATCGTCAGGGCCGGGCACATGGGCGTGCAGCCCGTGCGACGGAAGAGGGCCCCCATTTTTCAGGGCCCCAACGTCCAGCAGACCAGCACTTTAGCCTACGAGGTCGACTAATTTTTTTCCTTGTTCTGATCACCGAATCGTCGATCTGCATGCATCTCTTCGTCTCCTCTTCGATCGCGACTTCATTGGCCGAGGTCCCAATCGGTCTCACCGAGAATCCGTGATGCATCTCCAAATCGTTGGCGTTCCTTGTTGCCGCCGCCGCCGCCTTGCCATGGTGGTCGCTGACTGCCTGGCTGGCGACTCACGGCAACGACGCCAAGGCTAGGCATCTGGGTGCGGCGCCACCGCTGGATGATTGGCCAATCGTGTAGCTGCCAGTCTACCATGGTCTACGGACGGCTGGAACCAATTTCTTTTTTTCAATTTGAATTCTATCAAGTCCTTCGTATGAACTAGAATAATGGTGCATTTGTATATATATCTTAAAAGTTCTATTTTCCTCATGAGGTAAGCCTCATTTTAGAATTTTGTACAGGGCCCCTAATTTTCGGCACGGCTCTGCAGGTCGTACGTCCTCGTCGGATGAGATGCATCACCCGCTAGCTTTATAGGTCCACCACGCGCGGCACGTGATGCATTATATATAGCCTATAGGAGTCAGTTGGCTTACACGTGTCCAGCAAAAATAAATATTGAGAAAAAAGAATGTTTAGAAAATCTGCTAACTTGGATACACTCAATTTAATTACACGACGTGCGACGGTGCAGATTTGAAGCAGATCCTCGTGCAAGATCGAAGAAAAGTAGTATTCTCCAATCAGTTGCCCTGGTGGACAGTGGGGTATCTAGAATTTTAGGTTAGGATGGTCCAAAGTGACATAAAATTTTTCATCACAACAAATATATCATATTATAGAAATATAGAACTCGTAAATGATATATCTGATAATATAGTGATAAGATGTCTTACAATTTTAAACATCTTAAAATCAATTGTTAAGTCTGAAATTTGCATATATGTTTCATATTTAAATGAATAACCTGTATACGTATCTCTTGGCTCCAAAATTTAGGGTGGGTCACCCTACTAGCTCCGCCAGTGCTGGTGGAGCCACGAGAGTATTATATTAATACTCCGATCGCGAAAGGGCATGTAGCCTAATGGTTACAAGAGTTTCAGTAGCACCTCAGGTTCTGGGTTCAACTCCCTGTGGGAAAGAATTTTCTAGGATTTAACGGTGTTGTGCTTTCAGTGGTAGACGACGTTCCCGTCGACATCGAGGCGCTTGTGGTGAATTCGTCAATCTCGAGAATTTGCTGGTTCAATCTTTGAAAATACCCATAGGTGTAGAATTTGCATACGTGCTTTTAAAGAAGTGAGTGCACGTGCGTTGTGAATGTCTAAGTTGTAATATGTAATCAAAAAATATTAATACTCCGATCAACGGTCGTCATTGTCCAAATTTCACCATCATCTAGTCCTAATAGGAGCCTATGGGATGAATGGCCACTCCAAATGAGTGAGGAATGATATTTATGCGTGGCCCAACCAAACTAGCCATTAGCCCGATAGCCCAAAAAAAGACGGTGAACACCAAAGAGCCATTAACATTCTAGTAAAATAAGCAGCCAGGAATTGATCGTTAAATAAGCTATTCCATTAATTTATTCGGCGATCAATCGGTTTAACCATCCTCGGTGGTGAATCTAAGATTTCTAGTTAGGGTGGTCCAATAGAATAATTTTTCAAATATTTTAGTGAATAAGTCGATCTAATCTTATAAAAAAAATATAATTTTTTACTTTTCACCTTCTTAATTCAATTATCAATTGTTGTGCATAAGTACCTATTTTTCTATTTATAGTAAATAAGGATATACATATGAGATGATGGTCTTTTGGGCAAATCTTAGGGGGTCGAGGCCCACCCGTAGATCCACCCCTGACCCTTCTTCTAGTACAACTTCCGGGGACTCCACGTCGCACTGGGCCTTGTCAGCCGATCCTCTTGTACAGCTACCTGGATCGGGCGTCGTGATCGGAGGTGGTTTAGCACATAATGACTTAAGATTTATACTGGTTCAGGCAAACGTGCCCTACGTCCAGTCGGGGGTCGGTCGGTTGTATTGCTTGAGCCCAGGTGCTCGTGAGCGTTTAAGAAGTTACAAACTTGCGAGTGGATGATGTGGTCTAATCCACATATCTTTCCTAGACGGATGACCCTCCCTTTTATAGTCCAAGGGGGTCTCCATTACAGGGGAACCAAAGGTAGAAAGAGTGAGTGTTCCTTGCTTCGCCGGTCGGGGTCGCCAGCTCGGTCAGTTGGGACCGTCAACTCTGTCAGTCGGGCCTTCCGATGACCACCGTCCAAGTCCTGCGTCATGAGGTGGCCGTCTTATCTTGTCCCTGTGTGTCATGCTCTATCGGTTGGAGCGTGCGACGATGAGTACGGTACGGCAGTCACGCTCCGTCCCTGGCGCTACGCCCCGTCACTCCGTTATGATGGAGGCATGTCCGCTAGGTTATGATGATGTTGCGTTTTGTTCATTTACGAGAACAGGTAAGTGAAATAGTGTCCCCCTACTATGGCAACAGGGGGACTGTAACCCCATGGAGGGAGTGGTCGGCCAATACGGCAAGTTGACTCTGGCGTGTCCTTCCGTATCCTCAACACCTGCTTCCGGGGATGGTCAGTGCGTAAGGTTCGGCTGGTCTCCAACCCCGTCGGTCGGGATAGTGACATATGCGCAACGGAGTCCGGTCGGTGTCTCGTTCCAGGGCCGCGGTACGGACCTAGGCCCTGGTCATCCCCTCGGTCGGGGACGCGGGTCCAGACTCCTGCCGACTGGCCGGTCGAACGGGACCGCGGGTCCAGACTCCTGCCGACTGGCCGGTCGAACGGGACCGCGGGCTGGACGGTTTGGAGAAAGCCGCAGTCCAGGAGGACGCCCGTTTGATCCACGCATGGTCTTAGACCATCTAGAGTACTAGCAGAAAGTAGGCCCTCTAGGAATCTCGGATCCCTGGACCTGTCACCATTCCTCCACGATAAAGTTGCAAGCCAGCAATAAAAGGATAAGCTATCCTATTTAAAGCATTTTTCCAAATTACACCAACACAACAACAAACATTTGTTACTTACAAAGTATTATTTGGATTTTCTTAAATACCTTTATTATCTCTAATAGTTTGTAAACCATTTACATGTTATAGGAAAAATAAAGATTAGTTCTATTAAAACTTTTGCCTATTTTAAACATTATAAAAAGATTAACCAATTTTAATTACTTTTAGATAAATCTAAACTATTTTAACAAAAGAATATTTTTTTCTTACATCGGAAAATACATAAAATTTTTACTAGGCGGAATAGTCGATTTCGTCCTCAAATTTTCAGCCGAACTTCAACTTACAAATGACCGTTTCAGTTCTCAAAATTTTTCATCCGGCTCAATTTAGTCATTTGTCCTATATGTCATGCTATGTTGGCATGCCTTGTCATATCTACCCAGCTATGGTTCATAGAGTCAGTATTTCTACAAATTTGGTCACTATAAAAGTTTCACCTTGTCGAAACTAAAATGACGTACAATTTTTAGCATGGGAGTTTATCCCGATTTAAGTAACATATTTATTATACCCACACAAAAGTTCCTTTTTTGAAAAAAATAATGTAGATAGAACCTAAGTTTTGTTGTGTCATCTTTAAGTGTATATGAATATATGTTGCTGCTAAAAAATAGGAACACTTGGATGATGATATGGCGCGCCAACATGGCAAGACACGTAGGATAGAAAAAGAACTAAATTGAGCTGCATAGAAAAGTTTGAGAATTAAAACGGTCATTTTAGTAGCTTTGGGATGGAATTGACCCTTCACTTAAAGTTTTAGGACAAAATCGTTTATTCTGCCTCTTTACTACTAATTCTCTGTAAACTTTACTCAACTATAAGATCTAGAACAATTTATATACTCATTTGAAAGATAATAATTACTCTAACTTTCTAAGAGCAAAAGTAATTATTTTTAAAATCTTATAACTTTTAATGTATAAAACATGTCAATGAAAACTATCAAAATTGAGTTTGCTATTTATGTATTTTTTTCATAAATTATAAAACATTTTGTGCGGTAAGAATCATGGACGGCCCAAGTTAGTCTGAAACAAACAGTCCTTTAGCCGGCCCAATCTACTTCACACACGCTCGCACACATGAAAAACATAGCCTTCTGTCTGGGCCTTTCCTCCTGCATCTTTTTGCTGGCCCAGTTTGCCATAGCATTCTAGGCCCACAGGCACATAGCCCTTCGCGAGATCTCCCACTTCGCCGGGGTCGTCTTCCCCAACTCGACGCACGGACGCACGCCGCAGGCAACTGACGCTCGTTGCGCTTGGGGTTCTCGCCACTGGCCTGCTGTAGGGGTGTCCACCTCTGTATCCATCCGTCTCGGCTTCGATTGATTCCTTCATCCGTTGGTGAGTTACCCTCGGACTGGGTCGTTTCACGAGTTGGCTTTGTTGGCTGCGTATTTGCTTGCTGCCGTGTATCCAACTGATCCGTTCCATGCATGCACTGGCCCGGATTAGGTTCTTCAGCCAGCGAGATCGATCTAACAAGGAAAATTCCGGGGCTGCTTGGGCTAGCGCGGCGATGGAGGAGTGGATTCGGCAAGCTGAGGTTTGGGTAGGCCAAGCGGAGAGCTGGATCCGTCAGCAGCCCCCGGAGCAGATCTACGTCGCAGTCGTGGTGATTGCCGTCACAATCCTGGTCCTTACCGCAGGTGTCGTATGGATCCTAATTTCCTGTTACCCTGCATTGTGTGTCCTCAGTTCAGTCTAAACCGTTCAGGAATCTTTAGTTGCTGTGCTCGGTTGGTGCAACCCACGATGCCCCGAAGAACATCCGGAAGGTGGCATTGAAATTAAATACATGTCTTTTAGTTAACTTCTTGGGTGCAGAGCAATTTCTTCTTCCTTGCAGGAAAGCGTAGAATTGTAGGTTGTAGTAGGCTGACTTTTCTATCTGCCTTAGATGTTGCTATTGGCAAATAAGTTTGTTTGCACAGTTAGCTGCAGTATGCTGTCACAGACTTCATATGCAATTGAAGTGTGACTATGACCATGCCCTGTATCCTAAGGTAACCATTCTAGACAGTGAAGAAATGTTATAATCTGTGCAACTTAGCAACAACTGGCCAATTGCTAAGAGAGCAATCCATTTGGACATTTAATTAGTCAAGAAACAACACAATTTTTGGTATGTATGCATGCAATAGCCCATCTGTGGAGGGTGTGAGTGTTTATTAGTTTTGTAAGTATGATTCTGCTCAGAAGGGAGGGAGTGGAGAATAGAATTTTTTGGCTTTTGTTGACCTTTCGTTTTCAGTCTGTCACAAGTCGTTACCAGTGTAGTTGTTAAGTGTAGAGAACTAACAGAACTTGAGCCCATGGATTTATTAATATGGCAGGTTTGGCT
This sequence comes from Panicum miliaceum, assembly GCA_032594955.1. NCBI lineage: Eukaryota > Viridiplantae > Streptophyta > Magnoliopsida > Poales > Poaceae > Panicum > Panicum miliaceum. Next base: position 43,123,461 of record CM064059.1, read on the forward strand.
TAGAAAATTTAATGCTCTTACATGATATAGAAAGGTTCTTAAACATTAAGCTATATGATGATGACATGTATGGTGGCATGAAACCAAGAGGGTATTGGCTTAGAGATAACTTCTTTTAAATATATGTGAAGTGTCCTCGTGTATGATTTGTAAGCCTGTTACTTTACTTGTTAAGATTTCGGCTGTTGTGAGTAAGCAATACGTGTGCTGTTTTTTCCCCTCAGCTTCTTGTCTGAAATCTTCGAAATCGAACACCATAGTGCTATCTGGGATCAGCGGCAGTGGCAAAACTACTCTTTTCTGCCAGGTAATTTCCTTTTATTTTTTGTTGTTTCTATGATGTTTAGGGTCTTGCAAGCAAAGAACAATGAAATATATCTAATCTGCAAAAATGGTATCATCCAAGTCCCATTTCACAAATTACGGTTCAATAGAATAACGAATGGCCTCCTAGCTCGACTTTGTTTCTGCTTGTTATAGTTATGGTGATTGGACTTGGTTTGACTGAATATGATGCCATTTGAATTCTACTTAACCATTAAAAAACAAAATTATCTGTTTTTATTTCTTTTAATTCGGATTTATTTTGGGATGTACCTCTGTACGGAATAGTTGGGTACCATCTTCTGTTTCCTTGCTAATTCTTCCATTCTCTCCCTGTCAGCTTCGGGATGGATCATCACATCAAGGAACCGTGACTTCAATGGAATAAAACAACGATACATTTGTGCTGAACTCAGAGAAGGAAAGAGTAAGGAAATTTTTAAAGATAAATCTTTCTGACATGTTGATGTGAAAGAAATAAGTGGCATCACCTTTTACTTTTTTATACACAAACTTGTACTTGCTAAGCGCAACTCTTATCCTTTGCGCAGAAAGGAAAAGTGAGACCTGTGCATATTGTTGATGTTCCTGGTCATGCAAGGCTCAAAACCAAGCTCGATGAAGTCCTGCCTAAAGCAGCTGGGGTTGTTTTTGTTGTTGACGCTCAAGACTTATTATCTAGCATGCAAGCTGCTGCAGAGTAAGGATTCTGTTTTTAGTAAAAAAAAGTATTGGTGTTTATTTGATGTTTCCTTCCCTTCAGTTGCATGCTCAATTGAAATTAGCATTGTAATTTGTAACTAGTAGCATGATATCTCGACGTCACTAATGGATGTATCCTATCCTATCAGTTTCTTAATAAAGTTGGTATTGTGTTACCATATCATGGTCTTTGTTGTAGGTACCTGTATGACACTCTGACGAAGGCTTCTGTAGTGAAGAAAAAGGTTCCTGTGCTAATATTCTGCAACAAGACAGATAAAGTTACAGTTCACTCAAAGGAATTCATTAAGAAGCAGTTGGAAAAGGAGATGTATGAACTACTTCCAACATTTAACGCACTAGCATAGTTATAATGCACCAACCTTGTGTGTCATTTAACTAAATGCTATGATATGTGATTTCAGCCTAGATTTATTCTTCTCCTTCAGTATATCCAATCATTTTTTTTCATAGTTAGATTTCATTTGGGTGAAATGAACCATAACCACCTGTAAGGGTGCATGCCAGAACCATGTGGGCTAACTTGGTGAACTTCTGCTGATTTTTCCCATGTTGTAGAAAAAAGCTTCGGGAATCAAGGAACGCCATATCATCAGCTGACATCTCTGATGAAGTCAAGCTTGGGGTACCTGGAGAGGCCTTCAACTTTAGTCAATGCCAGAACAAGGTGACAGTTGCTGAAGGTGCTGGTTTGACTGGTAATGTTTCGGCTGTCGAGCAATTCATTCGTGAATATCTGAAGGCGTAGTAGATTCATTGGATCATTTATCTGAGCTGTGAACAATTTATATGATCACAACAGAACCTTCATAGGTTCTGCTGACCTTGTCGGGTCCAGTACATTTTGCGCTGATTCTGCTGAGTGCTGACCTTATTAGGGGCATTACATTTTGCTGTGCATTGCTAACTCCTGATGAGTGTTGGATGCAAATACAGCCTGTTAAAGAACTTTCGCTGATTATCTCAGTGCTGTGTTTGTTCCAAGTTTTGACCTTTGGCTGCCTAATGCGTACAACGACTAAGAGCCTCTTTGGCAGGAAGCCGGCTCCACGCGAAGCCCTACCAAACGGGGAAAACGGGGTGCTCCACACGGCTCCACCGGAGGAGCCCCTAAAATCACGCTCTAGAGCCCAACGACGGAGGGGAAGCCAGAAAACATGGCTCCGCGCGGCTCCTCCATCTCGCCTGCCAGCTTTGCCCCCACCAGAGTGGCGCGAACGGAGGTAGCCGGCCTCTTCGCGCGCTCCGCCTTCGTCACAGCGTCCGGCCGCTGCTCATTGGCCAGCCTCGCCGGCTGCAGGAGGCCGGGCGGCCGTGGGAGCCCGAGGCGCGGCGGGGCGGGGCGGGAGGCCGGGCGGCGGCGGGAGCCCGTCGCGCGGTCGCAGCGGGGACAGAGGTCGGCGGCGGCGCTGTCGCCGCGGGGCCGGAGGACGACGGTGGCGCGGTTGCAGCGGGGACAGAGACGACGGCGGGGCTGTCGCCGCGGGGCTGGAGGACGACGGCGGCGCGGTCACGGTGAGGCTGGAGAAGCCAACGACGGCGTATGCGCGGCGAGGTCGGAGGGAGCGAAGGGAGAGCCAGCCGCGGCGGGAGAGGACCAGCAGCAGCGCGCGCATGGTCAGCGGCGGAGGCGGGGTGGAAGCAGCAGCGCGTATCGCGAGGGACAGGGAGCACGGCAAAAGAGAAGATAAGAACGGAGCTGGATTGGCCGGCGGGGAAGAAGATAAGAACGGGCGATAGGGAGGAGAAAAGCAAGGGAGAAAAAAGAAAAAGGAAAAAAGAATGGAGAAAAGATAAAATAAGAAAATCACATTATAGGTTAGGGAATGTATGCTTGGTTGTATGGTTTATGTGAGTGATTTGACTTGTTCTTTTGTATTACTCCACTAATATAATAAGATAATGATTATTAGTTAATCAATATTTCTATTTATTTATTTATTTTCACATGAATTAAAACTATAAACTGAGTGTAAACATAAAATTCAGCTAAATAATCAACCTAATAGCTAAATAGCTAAGGGTATATTGGACATGTGACAGCTTCAATCTATTCAAAAAAATAGAGTGAAGCTGTTTTATTAAATGTTTTTCAAAACGGCTTCAGCTCTACCAGAGAAGCTGTTTTGGAGGAGGTAGAGTCCTGCCAAACAGGCTCTAAAACCTACTCCCTCCGTCCCAAAAATAAGTCATTCTAGGATTTAAAATTTATCAAAACATAAGTCATCTTACCCTATTTAGAAAGTGCATGTGCATGCAAGAATCAATTAGTGTCAAATATGAGTAATAAATAGGGGCAAACATGGTCGTTTTAGTTTCTTGTTAATTTGTCCTACAATTTCTAGGATGATTTTAGGAAGGAGGGAGTAGTGTGCAAAGGCTGGCGCTATCACCCTTGCACGCTTCCCAGCATTCTGTTTGCTGTTAGAAAATCTTCCTGTAGTCCTATTCCTGTCATATTTCCCGATGTCTTTTAGGGTGTGTTTGGTTGCATGGCTCACACCAAACCTAGGCTGAAACTAAGCTATAGGCTGGCCCGAACCAGAACAATACTATGGTTGCAATGTGGCTTCTTTTGGCCCAAGTTTGAGTTGGTTTGGTTCACTGCATTAGAGCTTTCATTGCATTGAGTTGGCCGAGCGTGTTTGGTTCGCTGAACCGGGCGGATGTGGCCACCGGTGCTTGCCGGCATGAAATTCTGAAGCTTGAGGGTTGCACACCGGCACTAGTAGTCCTTTGTTGTAAAGATAGATATTTCTACGATCCAATGTGATGTAGTCACAGGATTCAGGAGGAAATCCTTCGCAATCGCAATGCAAGAATAATTTTCCGATCCATGTGCTGGAATTCCTGTCATGTTCAGCAACGTCTCTCAAGGATAGATAGTGGGAAAATGCAGGGTTTTGAGTTGCAATTCATGACGCCGCTGAACTGAACGTCTGAACCGAATGAACAATCATCTATATTCTGAACTAGTACTGTATAGAAATGTTACAAACTGAAGCCGAGTCGCCTCTGTGATGGTGGGTGAGTAACGCAAGCAGTGATTCGTAGTAACCCCGTTTAGAGATTCGGCCAGGGGTGTAACACGCAGTAGGATTCCGACCGTGTGACGATCAGAAGACAAACGGGTTTAGACAGGTTCGGGCCGCTGTGAGCGTAACACCCTACGTCCTGTGTGGAACTGGTAGTTGTATTCAGTTGAGCCTTCCCCCTTTTACACATTGCCTATCTATTCTATTTATAGCCTTCCCCGTGGGTTTCGGGGAGAGGCGTACCGCCTTGAGTGTGAATGCGGTGCCTTATGAGGGGCGCCGACCTGCTAGTGGCGCCCACATGCCAGACGTGGCCCTTGCATCGTGGGCTAGGACTGTCAGGGCCCGGAATCCTCCTTGAGGGACCCCGGGATGCTCCGAGGTTTCTCCCAAGCTCTGTGCATTGCTCGGGGTCTTTCTTGTGCGCCGCTTGGGGTCGTCGGCGCTCCTCTCCACGCCTGTCCGATGTGATGCGAGGCGTAAGTGGCGGGGCTCCCCCCCCCCCCACCGTCCATTGCCAAACGACGGGACGTGACCCGGGAGGGGGGCTCCCACTGTCCTGGTCACCGCGCCGTCTTTGAGCATGCCTCCCCCGTAATCATGTTGTTTTACGGGGAAGGCGCGCCGCCCCTGGGTCTTGCCCGGTCGTAGCAGGGCGGGCGCATTAAATGTGCCGATAGGCGAATCCCTTCTCCACGAAGGGACCGCCATGTCTCGGGGAGGTGCTTGGTCTCCTGCGGTCTTGGGTCCTCTAGAAAATGTTTCAGTTTGGCCCAATACTGCTAACGGGCCAGGAGGGCTTTTCGGCACATTTACCTTTGGTTTGTCCAGGGCTAGGGGGACTCTGTTCCCGTGCCACTGACAGTAGCCCCCGGGCCCACGCCCGAATCTGAAACGGCAAGTCGAACATGGGGCCAAGAGTTACTCCTTGCTCCACGCGCCCGCGCCGCGCGGCCATGGCTATTTTTCCCACTTCGAGGATCGTGCCGTCCTTTCCGCGGTCGTTCACCGCCTACATACGAGATGCCTTCCCTGTGATCTGTGTACCTTTGGCGGGAAATATGTAAAGTTTCCTTTTTGGGGTCCAAGGGATCCCGGCCATGACTGGCCTTTGTGTAAGCTGAAGTATGTTTCTTAACTAAGCTCAAGTTGTTTTCCCGGGGTGGGCTGTTTATTCATCTGTTGAGGCTGCTCGCCGTGGAAGCGCATGGTGGTGAGCGTAGGGTTCCTGGAGACAACTGATCCCGGGGTCCGGAGACCAGGCCGAGAGTCGAAGTTGGCCGAGAAGAGCCTATTAGCCCCCAGCCAACGTGTCGCTTTAGACAAGACTGCTCTTTCGTGATGCGAGCCTTACGCCCCCGGCGAGCAATATGCTTAATGCTGGAATGGAAAGTACGGGGTAGGTGTAAATAGGTGGGAGCCCCCGGCCAAGTATCTCGGGGAGGCTGTCCGCGGGGTACTTGGCCTTCATGCCGGGACATTGGGACCCCTTCTATCTACGGGTAGAACTTACGGAGATGCTCAATGTTCCAGACGTTGGGCACAGGCACTCTGTCCTCGTCAGAGAGCCATGTCTCGGGGACGGCGTTCTTTCGTGACACGGAAGGTTCCCTCCCACATGGGGGAGATTTTGTTCTTCCCTTCGCGTGATTGGAACTGGCGGAGGACCTCGTCTCCGACTTGGAGGGTCCGTGGTCGTACATGGCGCTGGTGGTAGCGTCGGAGGGCTTGCTGGTAGCGAGCCGCCCTAACCGCCGCTCTGCAACGTACTTCCTCAAGGTAGAGGACGTCGTGCTGCCGCAGCTGATCTTGATCTTCCTCGTTGTAGGCCCGTACCCATGGGCTTCCTAACGTTACTTCGGCCGAGAGCACGGCTTCGGCTCCATAGACGAGGAAGAATGGTGTTTTGCCTGTTGCGTGGCTCGGGGTGGTTTGGTTCACCCAAACCATCCTCGGAAGCTCGTCTATCCAACTTGTGCCATGCTTCTTGAGCTTGTTGTAGGTCCTGATTTTCAGCCCTTTGAGGATTTCTGCGTTGGCTCAATCGGCTTGCCCGTTGCTACGTGGGTGTGCCATAGAAGCAAAGCATAGCTTGAGGCCTATGTCCTCGCAGTAATCCCTAAAAAGGTAGCTCGTGAACTGGGTTCCTTTATCGGTGATGATCCGATTCGGAACCCCAAAATGGGCCACCAGGTACTCGATGAACTTGAGCGCAGAGTTCTTGTTGGCCTTGATGACCGGGATAACCTCCGGCCACTTCATGAACTTGTCGATCGCCACATACAACCATTCGTATCCCCCGACAGCTTTGGGAAAAGGTCCCAAGACTTCGAGCCCCCAGATTGCGAATGGCTAGGACAGGGGAATGGTGTCAAGCGCCTGTGCTGGCTGGTGGATCTGCTTTGCGTGGAATTGACACACCCTGCAGCGTCGAGCCAGTTCGGCAGTGTCCTCGAGGGCTGTCGAGCAGTAAAAGCCTTGCCGGTAGGCCTTCCCAACCATCGTGCGGGAGGATGAGTGACTTCTGCACTCGCCTTCATGGATGTCGGCGAGCAGCTCGCCGCCTTCCTCCTGAGAGACGCTTCAGAAAAGGACCCCGTCCATGCCACGCCGATATAGATCCTCATCTACCATGGAGTAGCGCTTGGACTGTCGTGCGATCCATTCCTTGGCCGCATCATCCCCGAGAAGGATATTTTCTTTCAGAAAGCCGCGGATGTCGTCCATCCATGAGGGTTTCTTAGGGCTGACCGGGAGCACAATGTTCTCGGTGGGTGGCATGGCCTGGTTTCCCCCACACGAAGGCGAGGTTCCCCCCTCAACACGGTCGGCGGCCGTGACGGTAGGTCGGCAGAGTTTCTCTTCGAACACCCCGGGGGGTAATGGAGCTCATGACGACGCGAGCCGGGACAGCTCATCGGCCTTAATGTTCTCCTTGCGGGGAACGTGTCGCAGCTCCAGTCCGTCGAAATGCCGCTCCATGTGCCGCACTTCGGCCACATAGGCGGCCATTTGCGGGTCGGCGCATTGGTATGCCTTGGAGACCTGGTTGATCACGAGTTGGGAGTTCCCCTTGACCAGGAGGCGTCGAACTCCCAGCCCGACTGCGGCTCGTAGCCCGGCCAGGAGGCCCTCGTATTCTGCCATGTTTTTTGTGGCCCGGAAGTTGAGCGGAACGACGTACTTGAGGATCTGTCCGTCCGGGGAGGTCCGGATCACCTCGGCTCCGGCCCCATGGAGGGTGAGTGACCCGTCAAAGTTCATACACCAGTACTCCAAGGTCCATGGTTTGTCGTCGTCGACTGCCGGGTACGCGGTTTCTTCCGGTCGCTCGATGTCGGGGACCGGGGTCCTTTCAGCGATAAAGTCGCCGAGGGCTTGACTCTTAATCGCATGCCGGGGCGCGAACTGCAGACCAAACTCGGCCAGTTCGATTGCCCACTTCACCGTGCTCCCCATCCCCTCTTGGTTCCTGAGGATGTGGCCAAGGGGGTACAAGGTAACCATAGTGACCTGATGCGCTTGGAAATAGTGCCGCATCTTGCGGGACACCATGAGGATGGCGTACAACATCTTTCGTGCCTGTAGGTAACGTTCTTTCGCATCTCGGAGTTCCACACTCACGAAGTACACCGGGTGTTGCACTCATCGAGGCCGCCTTAGGGGCCTGTCCGTGATAATCTCGGGGTCCAGGGTTGGCGGCCCTTCCGTAGCCTCTCGTGGCTCCCCTCTCGCAGGGTCCGGGCTTCCATCTCCGGGGTCTTGGTTTTCCCTCTTGACAACCAACACCGCACTTACAACTTGCGGGGTGGCCGAGATGTAGAGGAGTAGTTCCTCCTTGTCGCGGGGTGCCACCAGCACAGGGGGGAGGAAAGGTATTCCTTCAAACCCCGGAATGCTTGATCCGCCTCCGCGGTCCACTCGAACCGGCCGGCCTTCTTGAGGTGCTTGAATAGCGTAAGGCCCCTCTCTCCGAGCTTGGAGATGAACCACCCGAGAGCCACCATGCACGCCGTGATGCATTGAGCCTCCTCCAGACGGATCGGGGGCTGCATGCGATAAATTGATTCCACCTTCTCTGGGTTCACTTCAATGCCGTGACTTGACACGAGGAAGCCTAGGAGCTTCCCTGCTGGTACCCCAAACACGCACTTCTCGGGGTTGAGCTTGAGCCTGGTGGTTCGCAAGCTATCGAAGGCTTCTGATAGGTCCCGCAGGAGGGTCTCCTGTTGTCGAGTCTTCACCACAATGTCCGTTGGAAGGTCAGCCCAGCGTTTTTGAGCCCGTAGGGCATGCGAACGTAGCAGTAGGTTCCCACCGGGGTGGTGAACGAAGTTTTCTCCTCGTCCTCCTTTGCCATGCTTATCTGGTGGTTCCCAGAGTACGCGTCCAGAAAACAAAGGAGGTCGCACCCCACCGTGGAATGGACAACTTGGTCGATGCGGGGTAGCGGAAAAGTATCTTTGGGGCAGGCTTTGTTGAGGTCGGTGTAGTCCACGCACAAGCGGAGCTTGCCGTTGGCCTTCGAGACAATGACTGGGTTGGCCAGCCATTCGGGATGAGAAAACTCCCGGATGAAGCATTCTTCCAACATCTTCCGCACTTACTCGCGGATGAAGTCTTGCCTATCCGGTGCCTGACATCGGACTTTCTGCTGGACGGGCCGTGCTTCGGGGTGCACGGCTAGGCGGTGCTCGATCACCTCCTTGGAGACTCTGGGCATATCTGACGGTTTCCACGCAAACACGTCGACGTTAGCCCGGAGGAAGGAGACGAGAACGCTTTCCTATTTTTCGCCCAACTGTGCTCCAATCATCTCCGTCTTCTCGGGATTGTCCACGAGGCGGATTGCCTTGGTGAGGGCCGCATCATCGGGGGCAATCCACTGCCTAGCCGGGGGGTGTGCCGACGGCCTGGGGCGTTCGCCGTCGTCCGGGGAGACGGCTGCCACGGCCTCGTAGAGCTTCTCGGCGCAATGCACTGACCCTTTGATGTCCGCCTTGACGGAGATGACCCCGGAAGGCCCCGAGATCTTCAGGGTGCTGTATGCATAGTGCACGACTGCCATGAACTTGGTGAGCGCCAGGCGCCCGAGGATGGCATTGCAGGGGAGATCGAAGTGCGGCACGTCGAAGACAACGTTCTCGATGCGGAAGTTGTCCTGTTCTCCGAACGTGACGGGCAACTCAACCAGCCCCTGGGGGATCCTCTTCCCATCAGTGACACCATAGAAAGGCATCGATGGGAGCAGCTTGCGTTCCCCGATCTGCATCTTGTGGAACACCTCTGGGAAGAGGAGGTTCAGACCCGCTCCCCAGTCAACGAGGACTCTTCCCACCTCGAGGTTGCAGTTTGTGGGGGTCACAACCACGGGGAGAATGAAAGGATCTTGGTGATACCTAGAGAGAGGGGGTGAATAGGCGTACCTGTAAAACTTGAAAAATTCTTCGCAGCAATTAACCCTGTCGGAACTTCCGACACTGTGTAGGAACTTCCGACGTGTCGGAACTTCTGACACTGGACCGGAACTTCCGACAAAAGAAAAGTTCTTATACGAAATTTAAAATTAAACTTGAAACTGCAGAACCTGACTGAATCAAAAGTTGCACAATGATACTAGGAGACTTCTGCAAGTGATCTTTGCAAGCACAACAACTCGAGTACGTAGATCGGCACAAAACAAACTCTAGGTCAACAAGAACTAAATAAATGCAATAAGCACAAGACATAAGAGATTTTTCCTGAAGTTCACTTCCACTAAGGAAGCTACGTCTCTGTTGAGGAGCTCACAAAGAGTCGGGTCTTCCACTAACCCTTTACTTCACTCAATCAACCACAAAGAAGGATTGAGTCACTTACTATGAAATCCACGAAGGATAGGGTAATACAAACTTCCTGGGGTGCGCACACACGAGAGAACGCTCCACGGGTGACACCAAACCGTCTAGAAGCAAGCTTCAAGAGTAACAAACGCGAATCGAAGGATGAAGATGCTTCAAGTGCTCATGAGATAAACTTGGCTGCCCTCTCACTTAAATGGTTGAGTCTCACACCTCAATGTTGCTCTCATCCAAGTTCTAGCTCAAATCAACTAAAGGATTAGCTCAAGGAGGGATTGGGGAGGAGTAGTAAATGCTCTTGGAGGTGTTTGTCTCGGATTAGGTCAGCAGCAAGTGAAGGAGGGGCTGAGGGGGTATAAATACCCGAGCCCCAAAAACGTGCCGTTAGAGCACTGGTAAAGTGATTGTCGGAACTTCCGACCCAACTAAAACTGGCTAGCCGAAAACCCCCTGTCGGAAGTTACTGGGAACTTCCAACAGGTGTCGGAACTTCCGACCCCGTGTTGGAACTTCCGACACACACTGAAACAGCCAGAAAACAAGGTGCACAAGTATGTGATCATGTGTCTCTCCTTGATGGTTAGCGTATCAAGTAAGCACTTTGGCACCTTCATGCTATCCATTCGCATCCCTCTTAATAGTACGGTGTTTCCTATACTCAAATTCAAAATAGAAAATATTAAAAGACCTTCTTTTAAGTCCAACACCGTCCTTTAAGCGAATTTGGCGTCTTTTCTTGCTCTTTTTCATTTCGTTGAATTTTAACCTGTCCATAACTCGTAAACTCATTAGCTCCTTAATTTTGTATGTCATCAACACCAAAACCCACTTAGGGGGCCAAATGCACTTTCAGAGGATGTCGACCCCCGTTGTGTTGTCCGAGTGGTCGTTCTGGTCGAAGGTACTCGGTGTACCCGACCATTTTAGGAGCTGGGAGCTCGCCGGCGCAGGGAGGCAGCACAGACCTCCCTCCAGAGGAGCTTAGCTCTCCTCTGGGATGGAGGAGCGCTTGCTCCACCGAAGATGGTGGCCACGACATGCTTTGGCTCCTGGAAGCCTAGGCCCGCGCCACCCGGGGCCTCTCCATCGCCGTCACCACGGCGGTAATCTCCTAGCTCCTTCTGGTGGTTCTCCACGAGGCCCTTGACCAGCCGGCACTCGGTGAGGTCGTGACGGTCGATTCTGTGGATCTCGCACCACTTGCTGGCTCCCTGCTTCGCCGGGGCCAGCTTTTGGGAGCCCCCTGCGGGTTTTCTCCCCGTAGGTGGCTTGTTGCGGTATTCTGTCGCCAGAGTGGCGACATCCTTCCGCTTGTTCTTCTTGTTGCCGGTCCTGCTGCGCTCTGGGAAGGCGAGCTCCTCGAGCGCGATGCGTCGTTCGGTGCGGCTCTGAGCCTTCGCCTCCCGGGCGCACTTGTCCGCCAAGGCGAACAGCTCGGCAACGATCTCGACATTGTGCGTCTCGAGCTTCCCCACCAAACGCTTGTTGGTGACCCCCTCGTTAAACGCCATGATGACGACATATGGTGAGATGCGGGGAATGATCTTGCGCACTGGCTGAAACGCTGGATGCACTGTCGCAGCGTTTCGCCTTTGCATTGTCTGACCGCGAGGAGATCTCCCCGGGTCCCGGGTCGGTTGAACGACCCGGAAAAGATGGTGATGAACTGTTGGAGGTTCATCAGCCAGGACCTCGCGGTACCCCTGAGGGCCACGTGGAAGTAGTTGGCCATGACCTTAGATTTCCCACCCGCAGCCTGAATGGCCGTGGTGTAGATCTGGAGGAACTTCTCAGGGTCGATGTTACCATCGTACTTCTCCGGGATATCTGGCCGGAACTTGGTGAGCCAGTCGACCCGCCGCAAGTCCGCAGTGAAGGCTGGTACCTAGCCCCGTAGGGTCCAATGTCGTCGTCACCGGTGGAGCCGCGCCGCCCCCGGTTTCCCTGCGTGGGGGAGCCGGAGGAGGCATGATCCTCCTCGGCCTCTCGGCGGCACTCACGTCTACGCTCGAGGGTAGTCCGAGCGTCTTTGTCGGCTCTCTTCTCGTCGAGACGGGAGCGCAAGTCGCGCGACCCGCCGGTGCACGATCGGCCCGGAGTGGGCTGCTGCGACGGCGGCTGGGAGTCCCCACGGGAGGGACCTCCGGTGATAGTGTAGGAGCCCTGAGCCTCCGGCCTCGGGCACGCCTTCCCGACGAGATTGGCTAACTCATCGAGCCACATTCCCTTAGGCGTTCCGGGCTCTGCTCTCACCGGGGGGTGGCGCAAGAGCACTCGGGCTGCCACCAGTGCTTCCCCACGGGCAACACCGCCGAGGTCGAGGCACCATCGTGCCCAGGACGCCTGCAGGACCGCTCGCTTCCGGGCCTCGACCCAGAACTGGGCGAACCTGACATTGGCGGAGGCGGTGCCTCCGGAGGCGGACTTGGGAGCGTCAAGTTGAGGTGGCGCCATGATGATTGACGCCGGCCGGCGCCCGCCTAGTACGAGGGGATGTTGTTCCACCGCCCCCGTGCTGGGCGGCGCATTGAATGGCCCCCTTCGGGGGGCGTGATCACCGTTGCTCTCACCGTCGGAATGGTCAGAGCGGTTCTCCATGGTTTCTCTTGAAGGTTCTTCATCGGGGATAGAGATCCTACTTGGTGCGCCAGCTGACGGTGGGTGAGTACCGCAAGCAGGGATTCGTGGGAACCCCCGTTTAGAGATTCGGCCAGGGTTGTAACACGCAATAGGATTCCAGTCGTGTGGCGATCAGGAGATAAAGGGGTCTAGACAAGTTCAGGCCGCTGTGAGCGTAACACCCTACGTCCTGGATTGGTCGGCGGGGAAGAAGATAAGAACGGGCGATAGGGAGGAGAAAAGAAAGGGAGAAAAAATAAAAAGGAAAAAGAATGGAGAAAAGATAAAATAAGAAAATCACATTATAGGCTACGGAATGTATGCTTGGTTGTATGGTTTATGTGAGTGATTTGACTTGTTCTTTTGTAAAATTACTCCACTAATATAACAAGATAATGATTATTAGTTAACCAATATTTCTATTTATTTATTTACTTTCACATGAATTAAAACTGTAAACTGAGTGTAAACATAAAATTTAGCTAAACAATCAAGCTAATAGCTAAATTGCTAAGGGTATATTGGACATGTGACAGCTTCAATCTATTCATAAAAAATAGAGTGAAGTTGTTTTATTAAATGTTTTTCAAAACGGCTTTAGCTCTACCAGAGAAGCTGTTTTTGGAGGAGGTAGAGTCCTGCCAAACAGGCCCTAAAACCTACTCCCTCCATCCCAAAAACAAGTCATTCTAGGATTTAAAATTTATCAAAAGACAAGTCATCTTACCCTATTTAGAAAGTGCATGTGCATGCAAGAATCAATTAGTGCCAAATATGGGTAATAAATAGGGGCAAACATGGTCATTTTAGTTTCTTGTTAATTTGTCCTACAATTTCTAGGATGATTTTAGGAAGGAGGGAGTAGTGTGCAAAGGCTGGCGCTATCACCCTTGCACGCTTCCCAGCATTCTGTTTGCTGTTAGAAAATCTTCCGGTAGTTCTATTCCTGTCGTATTTCCTGATGTCTTTTAGGGTGTGTTTGGTTGCATGGCTCACACCAAACCTAGGCTGAAACTAAGCTATAGGCTGGCCCGAACCAGAACAATACTATGGTTGCAATGTGGCTTCTTTTGGCCCAAGTTTGAGTTGGTTTGGTTCACTGCATTAGAGCTTTCATTGCATTGAGTTGGCCGAGCGTGTTTGGTTCGCTGAACCGGGCGGATGTGGCCACCGGTGCTTGCCGGCATGAAATTCTGAAGCTTGAGGGTTGCACACCGGCACTAGTAGTCCTTTGTTGTAAAGATAGATATTTCTACGATCCAATGTGATGTAGTCACGGGATTCAGGAGGAAATCCTTCGCAATCGCAATGCAAGAATAATTTTCCGATCCATGTGCTGGAATTCCTGTCATGTTCAGCAACGTCTCTCAAGGATAGATAGTGGGAAAATGCAGGGTTTTGAGTTGCAATTCATGATGCCGCTGAACTGAACGTCTGAACCGAATGAACAATCATCTATATTCTGAACTAGTACTGTATAGAAATGTTACAAACTGAAGCCGAGTCGCCTCTGTGATGGTGGGTGAGTAACGCAAGCAGTGATTCGTAGTAACCCCGTTTAGAGATTCGGCCAGGGGTGTAACACGCAGTAGGATTCCGACCGTGTGACGATCAGGAGACAAAGGGGTTTAGACAGGTTCGGGCCGCTGTGAGCGTAACACCCTACGTCCTGTGTGGAACTGGTAGTTGTATTCAGTTGAGCCTTCCCCCTTTTACACATTGCCTATCTATTCTATTTATAGCCTTCCCCGTGGGTTTCGGGGAGAGGCGTACCGCCTTGAGTGTGAATGCGGCGCCTTATGAGGGGCACCGACTTGCTAGTGGCGCCCACACGCCAGACGTGGCCCTTGCATCGTGGGCTAGGACTGTCAGGGCCCGGAATCCTCCTCGAGGGACCCCGGGATGCTCCGAGGTTTCTCCCGGGCTCTGTGCATTGCTCGGGGTCTTTCTTGTGCGCCGCTTGGGGTCGTCGGCGCTCCTCTCCACGCCTGTCCGATGTGATGCGAGGCGTAAGTGGCGGGGCTCCCCCCCCCCCCCCCCACCGTCCATTGCCAAACGACGGGACGTGACCCGGGAGGGGGGCTCCCACTGTCCTGGTCACCGCGCCGTCTTTGAGCATGCCTCCCCCGTAATCATGTTGTTTTACGGGGAAGGCGCGCCGCCCCTGGGTCTTGCCCGGTCGTAGCAGGGCGGGCGCATTAAATGTGCCGATAAGCGAATCCCTTCTCCACGAAGGGACCGCCATGTCTCGGGGAGGTGCTTGGTCTCCTGCGGTCTTGGGTCCTCTAGAAAATGTTTCAGTTTGGCCCAATACTGCTAACGGGCCAGGAGGGCTTTTCAGCACATTTACCTTTGGTTTGTCCAGGGCTAGGGGGACTCTGTTCCCGTGCCACTGACAGTAGCCCCCGGGCCCACGCCCGAATCTGAAACGGCAAGTCGGACATGGGGCCAAGAGTTACTCCTTGCTCCACGCGCCCGCGCCGCACGGCCATGGCTGTTTTTCCCACTTCGGGGATCGTGCCGTCCTTTCCGCGGTCGTTCACCGCCTACATACGAGATGCCTACCCTGTGATCTGTGTACCTTTGGCGGGAAATATGTAAAGTTCCCTTTTTGGGGTCCAAGGGATCCCGGCCATGACTGGCCTTTGTGTAAGCTGAAGTATGTTTCTTAACTAAGCTCAAGTTGTTTTCCCGGGGTGGGCTGTTTATTCATCTGTTGAGGCTGCTCGCCGTGGAAGCGCATGGTGGTGAGCGTAGGATTCCTGGAGACAACTGATCCCGGGGTCCGGAGACCAGGCCGAGAGTCGAAGTTGGCCGAGAAGAGCCTATTAGCCCCCAGCCAACGTGTCGCTTTAGACAAGACTGCTCTTTCATGATGCGAGCCTTACGCCCCCGGCGAGCAATATGCTTAATGCTAGAATGGAAAGTACGGGGTAGGTGTAAATAGGTGGGAGCCCCCGGCCAAGTATCTTGGGGAGGCTGTCCGCGGGGTACTTGGCCTTCATGCCGGGACATTGGGACCCCCTCTATCTACGGGTAGAACTTACGGAGATGCTCAATGTTTCAGACGTTGGGCATAGGCACTCTGTCCTCGTCAGAGAGCCATGTCTCGGGGAGGTGCTTGGTCTCCACGAAGGGACCGTCATGTCTCGGGGAGGTGCTTGGTCTCCCGTGATCTTGGGTCCTCTAGAAAGTGCTTCAATTTTGCCCATTACTGCTAACGGGCTAGAAAGACCTTTCAGCCCATTTACCTTTGGTTTGTCCAGGGCTAGGAGGATCCCGTTCCCGTAGCGCTGACACTCTACCTTCTCTTCCTTACACTCCCTCCCTTTACTTGTCTCTCCCACTCGCCAAACCCTAGGGGCATCTACCTTTGCCGATAGCGTGCATTCCTCTCCGATCATCTTAGGTAGCATGTAGAAATTCATATTCAGCTAACATCATTTCAAAACTTTTTTTTCTAGGAATATTCGCAAGACTTCTAAAAAATAAAAATCGGTGCTTTGAAAATGGCCGGTATAATTAAGATTTATTATTAAAATACATGGAAGAAATTAATCTATTTAATTAGACATGTTGTACTTATCACTCACTTTTATAGTCCTATATACTTCATTAATTTCGGTGGGAGGGACACAGCAACTCGGTTTGTTTAATGAAAACACGCACGTTGCAAAATGGAAATCGACACCCCGATTCAATATGAAGAAAAACAATGCAGCCCTTTATGACCACTTAGCCCTTTGAAAGCTACCTCACGTGAATGCGAATCCTTTTGTTACAACATACTAGTTTGTACCGTCCAGAGCTGTCCCCTCTGCAATTTCCTTATATTAATATGTTTGGGAGTAGTTTGCTTTGGTCAGCTGTGTAACTTGTGTGGAACCCTAACCACAGTGTTATGCTGCCCATATTATTATTTTATCTAACATTGCAGGCCCAGTCCAGGCAGCCGGCAGCCCTTGTGGCGTCCATGTCCATAAGCGGCACAAGAAATCCGGATCCTGCTGGTGTGATATGATGGTGACCGTGATCCGATCACGGAACGATCAAGCGTGCTGCTCCGAACACGAAGCACCAACCTTGCCAAACCATCAGGAGCTTGCCAGCTGGGGCACCGCTCAAGCCCAACCGCCACGGGAACAACGTGCTCAAAACATAAACTAACCGAGAAATGGTGAAGAGTCCAACTTGCAGCTGCAGCGCCGAAATAAAGATAAGCTCAGCCCTTCTGGCATTTATACACGCCGATCGCCAGCGACGACGGCCCTGGAAAGGGGAAGGACACCAGAGGAGAGCAAGAGCACCTCGAGGCAAGGGCACCGGGCGAATCGAAGCAAGTTTCGTGCTGATTCCGGTCGGTTCGGGGGCTTGCTTCCTCCTCTGCTTCCGTGGAGATTTGAGTTGCGCGCGCGGGGAAGATGGCTCCGGCGAAATCCATGGAGAGGGCCACCAGCTTCGCCATGGCCTGCAGCCTCCTCAGCCGCTACGTCAGGGAGAAGGGCGC
Organism: Panicum miliaceum; assembly: GCA_032594955.1. NCBI lineage: Eukaryota > Viridiplantae > Streptophyta > Magnoliopsida > Poales > Poaceae > Panicum > Panicum miliaceum. The sequence goes on from CM064059.1 coordinate 43,140,509, forward strand.
CGCCGCCGGGGAGGTCGGCCTCGGCATTAGAGGTGAGCCCCTGTCTCCTGAATCTCGAGGAGGAAAAGTCGGAATCTTTAGGAGCTTGGGTCCGTTTTCTATTTCTGTCGTAGTTTAGAACTGTATATGTTGGGGACGAGTTGTAATTTCAGCTCGGTTCGTGCAAGAAACTGCGATTTCAGGTGCTCCCGTAGTTGTCTTATGTTAGATCTGGACCCCCGAAGTTCTGATTTTTGAACCAAAACTCAACCTTTTGGTTTCCTTCAAGAATTTGGCCGTCGATCAGCTCTAGCGTCTTGAATCTGACAATTTTTTTGTCCATTTAGTGATCCTTTTGCTAAAGAAGTGCATTCTTGTTTCAGCTGAAGCAGCGGATGCACAGAGGACGTCGGCCGACGCAGAGAAAGGGGACGCGAGGAAGGAGACCATGGATCTCTTTCCCCAAAACGCTGGGTTCTGCTCCGAGGCCGCAGGGCAGGGAACCCCGGATGCCAGGTATTGGAAGCATGAGACAAAGCACCCCTCCATATGGTTTGCTTCAGTTCAGAGCTGTTCTTGTTCATACAAACAACTGTTTTAGTTACCTCTATGAATAAACTGTTGTAGTTAGTTATTTTTGCTTCAGTTCAGAGCTGTTCTTGTTCATACAAACAACTCTTGTAGTTACCTTAATAAAAGAAACTGTTGTACTTAGTTAATTGACAAAGTAAATAAAGCGAACTCTTTGTGAGTAAGAAATGCTCTTGAGGGATCAAATCTTGTTCCAAGGAGCTATGGTTTGAGTCATGGCCCTAATTCTTTGTATGAACTAGGTGATTCATTCGTAGCAACATGGAGATCGATTTCTAGAAACGATTCAGTGATAACTATGCTCCCTGGTAGTTTCGGAACGTATGATCTAAGTTTCTTATGCATGTTAGGTTGCAAGCCACATTTTACCAAATTTTACATTGCAAAGTCTGGCAGACCACAGTTCCGGTGCCAAACTTTCTCGTTATGATGTTTCATTGCCAAACTTTCTAGTTATGAAGTTTCTGTGCCAAATCTTCTTGTTATGAACTACTAGTAAGTAATTCATTCATGGCGCATGCTGAGAAATTAATGGATGACAAATATGTGCAGCCCTAGTTCTGAAACCTAAAACTTCAATTCAGTGAAATTGTTAGCCTGTATAAGTTGGCTATAAATTAGGCTGAAGATGATACATTCATGTCAACCAAAATTTGTGGTTCCAGTAACTGGGACTCAAAACTTTGTCTTCTCATGACTCTTCTCAGGGAGAAAGAGAAGCGCCAGCTGACTATCTTCTACGCCGGGAAGGTCCTTGTGTTCGATAACTTCCCTGCTGAGAAGGCGAACGACCTGATGCAGATGGCTGGGAAGGGTGCATCCGTGTCTCAGAACTCTGCCTTGCTCCCTTCTCCAGCAGTTGCAGCCATTTCTGACAGCACTAAGGTTGCAGCTGTGCCAGCTGCACCGGTTCCTTTGGTCAGTGCCCAGAAGAATGCAGCAGGTAATAGTCCACCGGATCATATGTATTTGACATCTGAACGATCGATTTCTGTCTTGCTCATTTGTTCCTGAAATGTATGTGCTGCAGATATACCCCAGGCTCCGAAGGCGTCTCTTCGCCGGTTTCTTGAGAAGAGAAAGGATCGGTAGGTTTCTCTTGCTGTTAGGATGACACAACTGCTGTTCAAATTTCTCAACTCGTTGATGATGATCTAACTTGTGCTATTACCCGTTTCAGCCTTACTGCGAAAGCACCGTACCAAAGCTCCCCTTCAGATGCTGCTACACCTGTGAAGGAGATGCCAGAGAACCAACCATGGCTCGGGCTTGGACCTCAGACCACCAGCCCCGACCTGAGCTTACGCCAGGAACGCAACCTGTGATCAGCGATCCAGCATCACCATCTTCGAAACTGCGACGCCGATACTCCTGTGGCCAGATACTCCTGTGGCCAGAGGACAGGACCACGGAGTCTCACCAATTACTTATCAAGTGTTTGTGTTAGGCCTACGATTCCGTTGTGTGATACATTCCGCTCGGACACGTAGGTGGTTTGGATGTAAAGAAAGTAGCTGATGATGAAACGGGCATGAGGATTACCGATGCCGGGGCAGGCTTGTTGGCTGATTAACCCGTGCCGACCTGACCCATATACCACGGAAGAAAGAAGATACTGTAATGTAGTTGCTAGAGAACTCCTCCGTATTTTATTTTGGGCTGATGTTCTGTGTCGTTTGGCTTTGGCACTGCAGCGTGTTGCAAAGCTAGTGACTGTAACAGATACGTGCCGTATGATTATTTTAATTTTATTTTCATGTCAATATTGTTATCTTCTGATTGAGAACTGGCTTACTAAGTGCTCCCTGCGCTAATTTTCATGTTAATATTGTTATCTTTTCCTGATTATTTTTTTATTTTCATCTTCATGTTTTGATGAGAGGGAGCCTCTTCCAATGCACGTTCTCAGGCAAAAAAAAAACAGAGATTTGTAAAACCTAGTCAAGAAATTAAGGTCAACGATGCGTTTTGTAGGTTTAGAGACTTTTGGGATACCGGATGGAGTGATCTTTTAAGTTAACGTAATAAAATTAGTCTAGCCACTTCGTCAATCAAGAATAACCTATGTTTACTTATTATTATTACTTGACCTAATAACGTGGGAAGCACATAGCGAAAAAGAGTTCATTATCTAGGTACCAACGCATGACGGAAGTTTCAAACACACAACCGGTTGCTAAGCGTTCACCCATGGTTGGTAAAGATGCGCATCATTAGTTTTTTTTTTTTATGAAATGATGTGCATCACTGTTGCCTCTGAATCTTAGCACGTTCTTTTTAAAAGGCGTTACTCTTGAACACGAGGGTGGGCAAACGATGGGAATGGAAGGTAGGCCGGGCGGTGGCGTCGGAGAGGACTTGGGCATGCATGGCTGGGAGTGGGGTGCGATGACGAGATTCAGAAAGGTAGGCTTTCAGCTGGAGCCTGCTGCTGGGGAAGGCCATAGCCTGCCCTGGTCGTAGCGTACAAGTGCGAGTGCCTGTATCGTATCAGGACCAAGTGGATGCATGGGCGCAAGCTTCGGCACTCCATACTCCATGCAACCTGCAAAACATGCAGGAATGGATGTGAAACTCTGGAAAAATGAATGGATGGATAATGGAAAGGCGGGCCGGGCCGGGCCAGAAACGCGATGCAATGATGCAGATCTCTGTGCCTTGTGCGTCGCTGAAAGCAGAGAAGATATGTACCAAAAGGAGAGAGGAAAAAAAAAGATGGGAAAAGAAAAACGACGGACCGGCAGCTTTCGCTGTCCGATTGCCGATCAGCCGATGATGGCCGGCAAGCAGCACCGAGAAGCTTGCACGGGTTTTGTTTATCGCCGCTGCTCTCGCGTATCCTGCAGCAGCAGCAGGGGCTCAGGCTCAGGGCAAGTCCATTTGACCACATGCCCATCCCCCTTTTATAAGTTTTATCTAATCTCTAATTGACGTAACGTGCCCTGCTATTCCGCCAAAATCGAGCGCACATGAGGCCACGTATACAAAAGATATTAACCGTTGGATTATTGCATTATTTAATCAGACGGCTAGAACACGATCCGGGAGGCCGGAACGCTTGCGCTAACACAAGGTGGCGCAAGGATTCATTTCCAGATCCCTCGTGAACACGCGCTGTGTTACTCGAGTCTCGAGCAATTTTTTTCCATTCCCATGGCGCGTTACACGAAGTCGCTCAGCTCCATAAATCTCGCAACTCTTCCCCTTCGGCAGGTGTAGCGTTTTCTTTCTCCCACAACGCTCAAACACAACGCTCAAAGCTTCCCGTATTCAATGAGACTCAATGTATTATCATTATTTGGAGCAGCAATTACAGTGATCATGATCGACTTGACAACAGCTATCTATAGTAGGATTATTCTGTTTATTTACAATTTACCATATGGTACCCATTTGAATGCTTCGGAGCAACTGTGAATTAGGCACTGCATTTCACAAAATGGAGATCACTATGGATAATAGTGATAGGCAAAAAACCTTAGAAACACAAGGCATGTCATACGAAGTAACTAGCAACTCACTTTCTTTAATATTTTATAGATGAGATGTCACGTAAAAGCCCAAGCAAAGGTCATGGTCTGCAACCAACATCTAAGGCAGCAAAAGCAACTCCCTTTCTTCCTCTAGATATAAGTTATATTTTCTCACAACTTCATGTTAATTTAATACCAAATATTCTTTTCAGTGGACTATAGTTTATTGACATATGCTTCTTTTTAGTGGACTATAGTTTATTGACATATGCCTTTGGTGTACCTGTGCAATGAAAGATGAACTTTAATTTTTATTGTAGATAAACAAACATGCTTCTCAATCCATCATATTTAAGACAAGAGTTAGATACTATGATGCTGTTTCGACTTCCATTTCTGGTAGGTTCAGGTGAACCCTTAACATACTCAATTTCCGATATATGTACCCCGTATATATGCCTCGAAATTTGGACACGTACAATAGAGTTTCAACATGTGCATAAATTTGGTTGATAATGCAACGGTTTTCTCTACTGATTCTCTCGCAATATGCTCTACGGCTATAGATAAAATAATAAATTCGTAGTCCTCGTACATGTTTAAATTGCATTTATATTCAATAAAGGAATATAAAATTTTTCTAATATAAAAACACCGGCTAAAATTCATAAAGGGCACGGCAAGGCCGCGCCAGGTTTCTAGTGGTAAACGAAACGAGACCAGACCAATTGAAGTGGCAAGAAACAGGGGCTGGCGAGGAATTCAGAGCGGCTCTCCGCTGGCCCTGCTGCTGCTGCTGCTGCGGTTCGAGACAGACGCCAAGACGGTGTAGAATGAGGTAAACAAAAGACCCGCGGCGCTTAAACAACTGCACTGTTTTCCATCGCCACTTGCCGACTCTGTTTCGCCGCATGCTTTTCGTGCGCACCGCGGCGGTCCCACTTGCGATTGGTAGGGCCCACCCGTGTGCAGTGCATCTTCGTTTCTTTTCTTTTCCTTTTATTTTCCTTTTTTCTTTTTGAGCAAAGTGTGCAGTGCATGTGGACGAGTTCATTCGGTTATCGCCGAAAATTTAGTCCCATCATATTCAGATAAAGTGATTCCAAATTTTGTTGACTGACAACTCGTGGAACCTGGGTTTTTTTCCTTTTTGTGTTATATATGACCGAACTGGATGAAATTCATCTGTCATCAGTTACACAGTTCACCCACATGTTCTTCCAGGCCTTGCCGCCTTGGTCGATGGGAGGCCGGGCGGGAATAGCCCAGAGGCGCCGGTACGATTCATCGTTCGCTCCATTATTTGGGCCAATTTCTTCCATGAGATCTGAAATGGGGAATGGCCGAATTCAGGACACACACACAGAGGAGAGCGGGGTCCTTTCTGGGCCCACGGGCCCAAAATTTACTGGGCTGGCACCGCCCAGTCTTCACAGAGCCGGATTTGCGGGCCTTGAGCTCACCGGGCTGAGCTCAGGACATGTTCGAAGGGGAACCCATACGGTCCATCCCTCAAAAACCGAAAAGAAAACACGAGTGCCGGTCAGAAGAAAGAAAAGAACCCCACACAAAGATGGTTGCGCTTAAACTGCTACAGCAAAGAGCAGACAAAGCCCCCGGCGAGCTTGTAGTTTGTTTTTTTTTTCACTGGATTCTTTTCACCCCTTCTCTTTTCTCTGCAAGAGCCTGGCAGCCTGCCCAGGCGAAAATCAGCGCTCCCGTCTCGACGTCTGCCCAGCGCCACACCCAATCAGCGCCCTTCGAATAATCTGTCCTGTTTTTGCACACATTAGTGTACAATAACCTCGGCTCTCATGTCATGCCGCACGGAGTTACAGCGGAACCAGCCTAACCCAATCCTGATGACTGACGAGATCAGAAGAGAAAACCTGCAGTCCCTGTCAGAGTGTGCATGGCGTCCGGGGCACACACACCCCCACAAGGGGGCCCGGCGAGAAGATAAATCCGGCCGGTTGCTGTCAACACTGCTGATCGCCGCACGGCGCCCGTGACACCTGCTGTATTCCCTCCTCCTCCTCCTTCTTCCAACCATGCGGCGGCTGCAACTATTGACCAGCATAAGAAAGAAAACGATCATGCGGTGACGCTGATGATGCAGGCCGTCCATCACTGTTCGATGGCAACACGATCGAGCAGCGGTTAGTACGTATGTGGCCTGGCAGGATTGACTGATTCCACCGCTACGTTGTTAAGTATGTCCAGGATCGTCATTCATCCGCTAGTTGCTTACTAGTTAATTGCTTGGATAAACTAAATATACTCCTAGATGGCTATTTAAGTGGGGGAAATCGTAAAATGAAAGTGATGGGACAAGCTAAAGCGACGCGGTTGAACTTGAGGTGTCACTTGTCAGGGCGTAGTGGGCACAAGAGGAGTTGATCCTGTCAAGTATAGTCAGCATTTGCTAGCTTTTGGTGACGGATAACCCCAGCTGTGTTAGGCTTCCCCCCTTCTTCCACAGGTATCATTGTACTAGTGCTCTGATGGCGATCATATATATAGGAGCCTGGAAGCATGGAGCTCAGCTCTCAGCAGCAGCTACTAGTCCATGCGTGCATCAAGGTGGCTACTGACTACTGAATGAATGAAATTTGGCTCGTCGTAGGAAGTTACAAACTTGTATATGAACTCATCGCGCTACCAGCTTTGTGCTAGCTACTTCGCCAGAACGGGCTGATCACAAATCACAAAATGGAAAGGGAAAACAAATGGGCGTAACATGACTTGCGTCCTGAAGATATAAAGCTAGAAAAAATGGTCACTTTCCTAGATGACATTTCAAGCAGATTGCGATCTAGTTTGCTTACCCATCGAGAGCAAAACAATTTCTCGCTATTCTTCGTCAAAGAGAGAAAAAAAAGAGAGAGGTTGGAGCAAAGTCGTACTGCCCAGGTCATCCAAGTCCACGCGACCGTTTCCTACTACATAGTGCCGTCAGCTACAAATGGTAGCCCATCCACGCGTCTGTGTAGTATTCAAGTGTGAATGTCATGTTTGCATCTGAACTGAAAACGGTGTCAGCAATTCAGCAAGCAAATTAGGGTGTTTTTGGTTGGGCTTTCCAACCTGCTTTTACTTTTATAAAAGCCAAACGCCAACCAAAAGGTTTAAACGCCCTAGGTGCTTTTGCCCAAAAGCAGCTTTCACCGTAATACAAATGCAAAAGCACCTCCCCCTGCTTTCAGTGGCTTTTGGGATAAAAAATTACCCACCTGCCACTAGTTATGAAAAAAAAACGGTTCATTCTAATCTCCCAACCCCTCTGTCTCGTCCCCATCCCCACGCCGCCTCACGCCTCCCGCCTCCCGCCTCACGCCCCGCACCGCCCGCGCCGGCGCCCGCCCCTCCAGGAGCCCCGCCCCGGCGCCCGCCCCTCCAGGCGCCCCGCCCGCCGCCACGCCCCGCCGCCCCTCCAGGCGCCCCGCCTGCCGCCCCATGCCGCCCCGCCCCGCCACCCCCGACGCCGGCCCTCCCGGCGCCACGCCCCGCCCCACGCCCCCCCCCCCCCCCCCCCCCCCCCGCCCCGGCGCCGCCACCACCAACTCAGGTAAGCATCCAAGGTGTTCAATAAAATGTCTGTGTGGGTGCAGTGGTTAGACCCCGTCCCGCCCCGCCACCACCAACTCAGGTAAGCATCCAAGGTGTTCAATAAAATGTCTGTGTGGGTGCACTGGTTAGAAATGGGTTAGAAATCTAGAACTTTTAAATTTAGGTTTCACTGTATGATATTTGACAAGCATTTGAGCAAGTATATTGATTGGAAAATTTTTGTTCGGCTCAAGAATGCGTGACAAGGCAGATTGGGGTGATGTTTTTTTGAGGCATTTGTACGATGCATGCAAAGAAGAGATAGAAGCTGGGAATAGGCCGTTAAGAATTTTCACTACTACCGGTTGGAAGAATCTTGTATTCAAGTTTGCAGAAAAATCTGGTGACAAACGTACCAAAAAATAATTGAAGAACAAGTTAGATGCTTTGAAAAAGGATTATACATTTTTTATGGAGTTCAAGAATCTTGCCACTGGACTTGGATGGGATGAGGCTAAACAGACCGTGGACTGCTCGGATGAATGGTGGGATGAACATCTTGCTGTAAGTGGAATAATCCGATTTTGTTATTTTTCCACTAATATTTATTATATACTGTACCTTGCTGATTTTATTTTTTATTTAATTTTAGAGGTGCAACAATAAAGAGAAAGCAATCAAATGCCCTCATTCGAAGTTCCGGAAATAAGGCCCAAAGTTTCTTGATGATATGCATTATGTGTTTGGCAAGGCACATGTTAGTGGGTCTTCCGCATCATGTTCTGGAGATATATCGCCTGATGATGCAAGTGATGAGGATGAGGATATGGTACCAAAGCCTGCAGAGAATGTTGAGAGACAAGAAACATAGGAAAAAGGAAACGCAAGGGGGCTGAAGAGAAGGATGAGAAGAGCCCTTTCTTTCGTTTGTATAAGAGCTCTTGTCAGAAGATAGAAACTGCTGCAGAGAAGATCTCCACAAGTGTTGAAGCATCATCCGCTCCTCCAACCAACCATGTTCCTACCATAGCAATGACTATGAAAATGGTGAAAGAATGTGGGGTGGAAGAAGGAACTCCTCTAATGTATACAGCCACCTCACTTATTGTGAAGCCAGAATTTAGGGAGATTTTTAGCTCTCTAGAAACAATCACTCATTGTGATGCCAGAATTTAGGGAGGTTTTTAGCTCTCTAGAAACAATCACTTATTGTGAAACCAGAATTTAGGGAGGTTTTTAGCTCTCTAGAAACAATTGAGGGAAGCCTCGATTTGATTAGGAGAAAGCATGATAGACGCCAGTGATTTCTTGTTTTAATGTTTTCATGTTCTGAACCATTTTATTATATCAGGGTTATGTACCATTATCATGATTCAAAGATCTGAACCAATTTAGCCTATAAAATACTATTTTTTATTATTATATTATTATTATGTTGTGTTGAACCGAAAAATGTTGTTGTTCTTCTGTAGATGGATGGAAATTTAGCAGATGTCGCTGAAGAAGGGCAAAAGGGATTGTTGATGCTAGCTGAACTAGTCCAACATGCTGCTATTATGGGAGAAATGGGGGAGTTGTATGATGGACGGTATTTGCACCAAGGTGATTACAGATAAATGACAGAAATTGGAATTCAATGGGTGATGGGGTGCATGGGTCGTCCAAGGTATTTTTATAAGATGTTTCGGATGAGCATCGAGATTTTTATGGCACTTCATGACTTGCTAGTCTCTACCCACGGATTGACCTCTACCAACAATGTTTCATCCATTGAGTCATTAGCGATGTTCTTGTGGATTGTCGGAGGACCACAATCATTTTCACAAGCTAAAAATCGTTTCACTCGGTCGCTTTGGACGGTTCACAAGAAGTTTCATGAAGTGTTGAAGTGTATGCGCAAGTTAGGTAAAGATAATATTATTCCGAGAGATCCTACTTTTTCTACAGACCATGCAAGGGTGAGAGAGAACCGTTTTTGGCCATACTTCAAAGGTGCAATTGGAGCAATAGATGGTTCACATGTGAAAGTGGTAGTGCCAGTGGACGAAGTGGTTAACCACACGTGTCGTCACAGATATACATCTCAGAATGTGCTAATAATTTGTGACTTTGATATGAGGTTTATCTTTGTTGTTGCTGGTTGGCCAGGTGCTGCACATGACACGCGTATCCTCAATCATGCAATGGCAAATTTTCCTTCATTTCTCGTGCCTCCTAAAGGTATGCATGGTACATCATTTCCTTCGTTTGACGTTAGTTGTACTTGTATTATTTATTTTGCCTCACTACAGGAAAATATTATCTCATGGATTCGGGTTATCCAAACCGAATAGGGTATCTTGCACCTTACAAAGGAAGCATATATCACATACCCGAATTTCGGCATCGTACAGGCCCTCCTCAAGGAAAGTATGAGGTGTTCAATTTCTTGCATTCGTCCCTTCGTAATGTGATTGAAAGGTCTTTTGGAGTCTTGAAGCAGAAGTGGCGTATTTTGAAGAGCATGCCAAGTTTCTCACCTCGTACTCGGAAGCATATAATCATGGCTTGTTTTGCTTTGCATAATTTTATCCGTGATAGCAATTTGCGTGATAAGGAGTTTGAAAGATGTGATGCTGATGAGCAGTACTTGGTACCATCTATAAGTGGCACAGCACAAACACAAGAAGATGGGAGTGAAGATGTAGAGAATGAGGATACCATGAATACTATTCGTGATAAGATCGCTGATGATTTGGTTAGTGCGAGAGGAGGATAGTTATGTTAACATATATCATAATTTTAACAGCCATTTACCTTGTAATTGCTACAGTTCTATTTATATTGCCCATATGGACGAAAAATTTAAAAGATTTAATGTTTTGCTTTCTAAGATACATTTACATGTGAAATAGTGAACATATTAGGTTTGTACGAGTATTTTAGTATATAGACAGTTCCACAAACTTTCAGGGGTATTACAGTTACTTCACCCACAGCACACAGTTTCCCATAGCTCACAGCTGCTCTAACCAAATGGTCTTCTACTTTTCCCACAGCAGATTTTTCACGGCTAATTTTTCACAGCTCACAGCTCACAGCAGCTTTTGTAAAAACTACAGCCCAACTAAACACACACTTTATCAGCCTTACTCTGCAAGTTCCCTTCAAAAACCCATACACGCGAAGCGTACTACCGCAACGATCGAGCAACGTCAAGAACCGTGGTGTTGATTCCTCGTAGTGCAAGTGCGCGGGCGGCACTGAAAGAAAAGTTCAGAGACCGATGCAGTACAGAATCAGAGACCACGCACCCATCAGCAGGCACACGGTCCTCGTCATCTTGGACACTGGCGTGGCGCTGAAAGAAAGGGAGAACGTACATGACGAAGGTGAGGAAACATCCAGAGAGATTCCACTCCACGGCGTCACTTCCCTTGTCGATCTGTTACGTTTTACCTAGCAGTAAGTCAGTAAAAAAAGATCCCAACTCCTAAACTGATCCCTGTTCCCCAATCCCCATCGGCATCCTCCTGCTCCCTTTTCCTGAGAGCCTGAATTCCTCCGATCCAGCTGCCAGCCGCGCCAGAAATGTCGATGGATCCGCCCATACGTTAGCAGCAGACTGCCCAGTGCAGTAGGCATACTACTACGAGTACGTACACGAGCAGCTGGGAAGATCCAATCCAACCCAACCACCCTCCGTATGGAGTATGGTGCCATGGTAGATGCATCCATTCAATTATTGGTTGGTTTGGGAAAAAAAACTCTCCTCTTCCCCAACCCAACCAGATGCGGCAGCCTGCTTGCCAGGACGGGCGACGGCAGGGACCAGGCAGCCATTATGCTCGATTAAAGCGGTTCTGCTTCTGTTCGGGCAGGAAAAACAAGCCCAGGACAGGGCAGGACCCCCGTTCATCGGAGCGTCAGATGAGAATCTCTGAAATCCTACTGCCATCTCATGCTCTTCATATCGGTCGCAGAAGTTCATCTGGAACCGGATTACATGCGAGTCTTTCATGGAGTTCTGTGGTCAGATTTTCATGGAGTATTTTTCTTGATGAGAAGACCAAAGCTCTTGCAAGTTATTTACCATCACATGAAAAGGCCCAGTTCGATAAGATGGATCATCATTGATTTGATTCACACAATCAGAGCTTTTCCTGAACACCATGGAATGGATTGAACAAAGGAGGACAGAACGTGATGTTATTCCTTTTGACAGTGGAGAAACAAAAAGGAAGCAACAATCCTTGGAAAACTTGTCATCATCCCCTTCCCTTCCCTCCCGCTGCTACAAAAACATCTCCCCCCATCGCATGATCATCGTCATCATAATACTACTAGTAATACAAAAAAATCAAGATCGAATAAAACCAAAACCCCGTGCTTCCTCCTCCTCCTCGCAAAGAAAGAGAAACAGCAAAAATTCCCCACCCCATCTCTCTCTACACAGACACGCACGCACCCTTATTTTCTCTTCGTTTTTTTTTATTTTTTTTCTTGTCTTGTTTGTGTTACAGCGGGCCGCCGGTTCCTCTAGCTTCTTTTGTTTTGGTTACTAGAAAGATCCGTCGTCCATCAGGCGGCGACGATGCCCATGGTGAAGAAGATCTGCCCGCCGCCGCCGCTGCATGGCGACCCGGACATCTCCGCGGCGGCCGCCTTCTTGGGCAGGCCGTCGGCGGCAGAGGGCATGGCTGCGGCGGCCGCGCGGCGCTTCCGCTCCTTCTCCTCCTGGAACTCGTCGCTCACGATGGCGTGGTACCGGCACTCCATGCTGCAGAAGGCGCGCTCGCCGCGGTACATGAAGATGTCCTTCCCGTCCAGCGGCCGCCGGCACATGTCGCAGCACGACAGGAACTCCGCCACGCGGAACGCCGCGCCGGGCGACGCCGGGCGGCTGCCCGACGAGGACTTCCCGCCGCACAGGCTGGTGGCGCACCGGCCGCTGCACCCGAGCTCCGACACCTCCAGCCGCGCGCGGCGCGCGATGGAGACGGGCGCGGACACCCTCGGCACCGCGGCGGCGGTGGGCTGCGCCTCCAGCGCGGCCAGGATCCCGAGCCCGACCCCTCCGACGGCTTCGCGGTGGCGCCACCGCGGGGGCGACGCGCGGTCCAGCGGGCTCGTGGGCGATGGCAGGCCGTCGGACGCGCCGGACTTCCACTGCGGGATCTCCAGCTTGCGCGTCATCGTCCTCGCCTTCTCCACCATGCCTCGCTGCTGGACGCCGAAGAAGAGGAAGAGAAGGCCCTTGTTTGCCGTGCTCCGGGTGTCTTTGGCTGGCTGCTCCCCCCTGGCTTGGTTTGTCCTCTCTGGCTGGGTTGTCCAGAGGAGGAGGAAGAGGTTGGGGAGGTGAGGGAAGTGGGAGAGAGGCCGGAGCGGTTTCCTGTATTTGTAGCCCCTGCGAGGGCGGTTTCTTGGTTTGTGGGTTTTGTTTTCCTGCATTATTTTTTGCTATTTCTATTTGAGAAAAGCTGTTTTGTTGGTTTCCTTGTTCGGCTAGAGGAACCCGGAGCAGTTGCAATATCTGTACGCCAACTTGCAAAGCCAGCTTATTAGTGCCGCGGCACTTTTTTTCGGATGAGTTTTAACTTAGGCATGATTTGTCTTAAAACAGCATGCAAATGTCAAAAAAGATGAAACATAATATTGTTTTGCGAGTTGTGAGATGGATGAATCAACACCTGAAATATTTACACATTGAAAAAGATGCAATATATGTTTAATATTAAGAAGATAAGATGTCACAACTTTCTTTTTCTCTTGTTTGTTCTTATTTACATTTCTTAGGTCAAGTGTGCATAACCGTATAGAATGTAATATGAATATTTTTGTATTTCATTTCTAACTATAATGCAATACCTCTTGACATATTTTGTAGCTTTTATTGTTAAGAAAGGTAATATAAAAAAAATAAAATTAAGCTAACTTTAAATATAAATATCATAGGAAAAAGAGCTACTACAGATCTGGCGATGGATTACAACATTCAGGCTACATAATATTTCAATGTAAGTTAGCATCCTATTATAGCCATTTTAGATTTCTTGTATATGTCATAAGTGTCTCATGTACAGTAGATAAAAGTTCAGACAAAGTCGTCAATAATCAAACAAAATTGAGATAAAATTCAGTCAGCATGACATGTGAGTAGCACAAGGCTTTGCCTCTAGCAACCTTTTGAGAGTCATCAAATAAGTCAGATAATTTTATACAATGCTATAGTTTAACAATTTGGTTGATAAATTGATCAAAACTTAACTCTCGTATGTGTATTTCAACCATGTACAGCTACTCGTACGATTTATATAATATAATTGTGCTAGTGGATATGTACACACGGTGCAAAAGCGTCGTGTAGGATGCTGGTGTACGCGTAGCGCCTCTGGTGGAGCAGTGAGCCTGTGGGGGAGCGGAAAGCGATGCGGAGAGAGAAAGTGGTGACGATCCGTTCGCTGAAAACCATGGACTTGGAAAATGGTGTGCTGGCTGGCTTTAGGTGCAGCAGCAGCAGCAGCATGGGAGTCTGCCACGGCCTATACATCACGTCACATCACATCGTCCTTTTCTTTATTTCTTCCCTCCAGTTCCTGCCACTTGGTGACTTGGATGGATGCCCGAGCTAGCACTTGGTGAGCGAGATGGGAATTATTGGGTGCTTTTTTTTTTTTTATAATGTGTGAGGCGGGGCTTGCAGAACATTCCAAACTCCCCGGTTGCGTTGCGAGCGAGCTACAAGGGTACGGAGTAGATCTACTTCTTGAGATTTTTACGTGGCACTCCAGTGAATACTGAATAGTAGCCATATCATATGGAGCTCCATGGTGTCAGCCGCCGAGGTAACTTTGCTACCTGCTGTCCGTATCCAAATACACTTGTACTGGCAGTAATTTGCTGCGATTCATGAAAAGGAACACAAAAGATCATCTTTTTACTGCCGGTCAGACAGTCAGTGTGTTTCTAACGGAGGGCCGATGGTGAAAGGAAAATTGGAAATGGAACGAGGTTTGGGCCAATCCGACGCATGAAAAGACTGGTAAAAAGATCGGTCGTCCATGTCCAACGTCCAGTCCAACCGAGCAGCGCGGCCACCAAAAACCACTCACCCATAGAAGAGCGGCGGAAGATGCGGTAAACAAAGAGAAAAATCTGCGAGGCCGGAGTAAAAGATAAACGTGTCCCTCTCGGCGCTGTCGATTGAAAATAGGCGTCCGCATCCGCAAAGCTTAGCCGGCCAATCACGTTACTAGCGGCCTAAACAAATCCCCTAATCGACCAGCTAATCCCTGGTTAGAAAACGCTTCCAGGTCACTTTGAACCTTCTAGAGCGTGATAGTGAGACTGAGCGAGTGAGGAACGGGGGTGACGCAGGCACCATGCACACTACCACCCGTCCACCCCGCGGCAGCGGGCGACTGGCAGCTGGATCCCGGCGCGCGCGCGCACCCGCAAGCGGGCGGCCAACCAGGCGAGGGATTGGGCCTCGCGTGGGAGCCGGAGGAGCCCTGCCACTGCCGCTGCCACGCCCGTGTGGCCGTATGGGCGCGGACGCGTCGCGCGGGCGGGACGCGTGCGAGGACACGCGGCCGGCTCGTGTCCCCCTCCCGTGCACACACGGCATCGCATGCACGGATCCGGGCTGCCACGCAGGGGGTGCCCTCGGGAGGCGCGCCGGGCCACGTACGCGGAGTGCCGCAGGCCGGGGGCCCACCCCTGCGGCGCGGGTGGGGCCCGTCTCTTTTATTCCCCTCGGCGACGGTGCGGCCCGTGTCTCCTTCCCCTCCCTCTCGGGCAGGC
This sequence comes from Panicum miliaceum, assembly GCA_032594955.1. Taxonomy (NCBI): domain Eukaryota; kingdom Viridiplantae; phylum Streptophyta; class Magnoliopsida; order Poales; family Poaceae; genus Panicum; species Panicum miliaceum. The sequence continues at coordinate 43,155,883 of CM064059.1, forward strand.
GATGATGGATGGCGTTTTGGAGCGGTGCGGGTCGCGAGGGATGGACGGAAATGCCCTCGACTTGGATCCTGGGTACGCGTGGAGGGTGGGTGGTGGAGCCTGGTCTGGGCCGGTGGGCCGGATTCCGGGCGTAACGCCATGCCGGCCGTCGGATTGAGCGCAAGGGTCCAGATGCATTGATTCGAGCAAGGCAAAATGATGCGCTGTACCGTACTAGCAGAAACTGTCGAGGCGTGTCCCCTCGTACCAGCTCGATTGAGTTGAAGGTCTCCGCGTAATGTTTACTCAACAACCTAATAATCACATTATTACAAGATTTAACTACGGAAAATGAAGAATTTCCGGCAATGATGCTTTGAGATATTTTTTTTTTCGCTTCGAATCAAAATCCGGACCAGTACTAAGGTCGTGGTTGTTGTTTACCAAAAAATTATATAACCTAGCTTAAAATCGGAAAACTAATCTCAGAAGGAAACAAACGACTCCAGCTTATTCATCAGATTATACAATCTACACTCGTTTATAATGATCCATAAACCGCTGAAAACATGCTTATTTCAGATTATAGCAAATAATCTATGTTGCCAAACAGCCCAGGGACTATTTCTCTCAAGTTTATAATAATTCAGATTATATAATCCATCACCTATTTATAAACTAGATTATATAATCTTGCTAGTAGACAAGACCTAAGCGTTCGTGTTCGTGTTAGTGTTTCGACCCGGTCAAAAAGAATCCGAACCGCGATAGGAGCATGGAAACATATCATTGCAAGTTCAATGCCAACAGCATAGCACCGTACTAGTGTACTGCTTGGTTATGTGACGTCGCATAAAGTAGTGACTCCTCGCAACTGTTGATATACTACTATTTTCCATAGAAACAGACCGGACCGGGTCCGCCCACTCCAATGACTAGGCTAACTGATGAGTGATGACATGGATCGTCGATCTCGCCATCGGCAGATCAGACCCGTGGACTCCGCTGCTGCTAGTCTGCTACAGATCCTCCTGTTTCGCCGTCCCTCCTCAATTCTTTTCGCCAGAAGCAGTACAGTAGACCGCACCCGTGTCCATCGTCACCATAACTCTTGGAAACGGACAAGCGCATACCTAAGCCTTGGAGCCTTGCGCCAATCTGTGTACCGGGAGCCACAAAACCTGTGTACTGACTGGCCAGGGCCTCTCTCTCTCTCTCTCTTTTTTTTTTTCTATTTTTTCTTCCATTTTTTCTCTGACCAATTCTACTACTTACCGCGGAGACGCTCGAGCCCGTTTGTTCCTTTCCCGTGACAGGGGGCCACAGCACAGGGGGAGTCGCGGTCGCAGCGGGCAGGGGCATTCTCGTCCGGCCGGCGGAACAGCGACGCGCGTGTGCGCCCGCCATTCGCCCGCGGGCCAGGCCCCCCCGCTTCCCACCCACCCCCCCGCAACGCGACGAGCGGGGGCGCACCACGTCACGCGGGGACCCTCCCTGACGTTGACGCATGCTCCCCACTAAATGGGCATCTCGGGCCCCACAGCTGGGGCCGCCAGCGAGCTACTTTAGCAACCGAACCCCCGCGAACATCTTGTTGAGGGTTGTGGAACTGCAGGGGCCTGACCGCAAAACGCGAGCTAGCGGTACGAGCGCAGCGCGCTGCGGGGCCCGCGTGGCGGTGAGCGGCTAGGAAAGCGACAGGGGGGGGGGCACTGCTACGACGTTCACTGTAGGAGTACTCAATAATTTCCCCCCTGCGCTGTCCTCACGCGCGGCTGGGCCTTGAACCCGCCGCGCACTGTGTACTAGTCGTTGTCCGTGACGAGCCAGCCGTGTGCTGCCTGCCGGGGTCCGACCCGGGCTTTCCGCGATCCAATCCGATCCGTCGAGTCGAGGTCGAGCATTCATGTCCCTGTACGCCCGTGCTGGCTACTGGAAATTGCTCAAGCTTTCGCTGCTGCCCGAAAAGCGGTTCGAGTCTCCATCGTATTTCGGGTGCATTTTTTCCTTTTCCCCTGTTCCTCCCGGCGGTGCAATTTATAAACGAGACCGGAAGAGGAATAGTACAGCACAAAGGAAAGGACGCCCAGAACGCGCCACCGGACAAGAACTCTTGGAGGAAGGTGCGTGGCATGTCATACACCGGAATGTTCATCTTGGCCCGTGGCACCAAACACGGTAACAGGGTATTGCTTATCATTTTTTTTTCTCCCAAAAGACATAAAAAGTAGAAACTGATCGAGCACTGGCACTAGTTGAATTAGGAAAGGTGACGTTGAGGCAAAGAAAGTAAAGAGACTCTGTCAAGGTCCAATGATTTGATTTTAGGCTTAAGCTTTGAGGACGCGTTAATTTGTTTTCGAACCGGAAGCAGTGGTCCAGTCTGTACGGTCGCTACCAGTCTACAGTGGGCGATGAGTGCGTTTCAGTGGAGCTGTTACGTAGCGTAGGTTAATGGCTGGCAGAGCCGCAGAGGAATCCAAGATGATGCCAACAGCAAACGGTGAAGCCGGTAAATGGGGAACAAACGATGGAAATGTTCCCCTGATCCAAAACTAGCACGAAATTGTTGCATCATATTTATATAACTAGATTTTCATATACTAGTCCATCAACTGCAGGGGTTTAGAATATTATAAGTCTAGGACCAATAGTTAACCAAAATTACTTACTTTTATTAAGTGGCAGATAATTTTGTTAGAAAATGTTAGCCGCGGATTCTTGGTTTCTAATTTGTTTTCCCCTTGGGGGTTACCAAAACTATAAAAATGAGCCCCTCAGAAAATATAAAGAAGAATAAAAACCCTCGTCGGATTAAGCAAAACACTTAGAAATTGTTGAGTATATTGTAGTGTGGAGCCAAATTATTAGATGACTTTATTTTCAAAAATTAGTAGAAAATCTCACGTTTTTGTATTGTTTTTTTGCCTACACTAATATTGATGAGTCCACGTTATTCCAATAAATAAAACTGTCTGTGCATTAGCACTATCTAGAAAGTGCCGTGAGGTAAAGAAATTAAATAGACTCTGTCAAGCCTCAATGATTCGGCTCAGACAACGTATTAAATGGTTTTGAGGCAGGAAGCAGTAGATCAGTCTGTACGGTTGCTACCAATGTACAGTGGGCGATTAGTGCAAATAAATGAGTTAGAGCGACTCCAAGAATCTAACCAAATCTCACTCTCTATATTCTCATTTAGTTATCCATTTAGCCATTCATTTAGGCAAGATTCCTTCTCTATATTTCGATACACTCCAACAAACTAGCCAAATCAGACTCTTCATATACCTAACACGTGGGACCTCTCTTTTGTATCTTTCTTTTTTTCACCCAGCCCTATCCTAACCCCCTTCCTTTCCCTCTCTGCGTTCGCGCTCTCCTCTTCTTCGCGGTGGCGGGGGTGGCGGAGGCCTGAGGGGGCGCAACGCAGCTTAGGAAGGGAGGAGAGGCGCTCGACGACGGTGGCGCGCGACAGCGGGAGTGGAGGGACCAGCGGCGGCGTCGGCCAGGGGAGCGCGAGAGGACGGCGGAGGGAGGGAGCACGGGGCGAGGGGGGGGGGGGGGGGGGGGATGGCGAGGCGGATGGACTCGGTATAGTTGCCGAGCGAGGCCGATGGGATAGTTAGCGGGATAGATTAGCAAGGAGGATACAATGCTGTTGGATCCAGTTTTTAGTGGAATTTTTCTTTTTTTAGCTAACTTATCAAGTATATAGAGGCTCTTGAAGATGATCTTACTACTACAGTGCCAAAGGAATCCAAGATGATTCCAACAGCAAACGGCAAATCCGGTGAAAGGAACAAAGCGATAAAAAAAAGAGGTTAGCGAAAATGAAACGCATGTACAAATAGGTGTTACTCTGATATACAACTTTTTCCCAATATATGATAAAAAAAACATCAAGGGCTCAACAACATACAAAACTAGAAGAAATGGTTAGATTCTCTTAAGTCTTAGTAGATGAAATATTGATCGGAGCAAAGTGAACGAATTTCACCGCACACTTGAAGAAATAAAAGAAAGGAGCAACCAAACCATTAGGTTGCGGCACACCGGCTAGTCCATGAATGATCTACCCATCTCGAATTCTCAATCGACGGTATGGATGCTCTCATCCCAGCTTTTCGATCCCGACTGTACCACTAATGATATTGTTCCTTATTAATTGGTTTAGTTAGCGCCATTAAAAGCAGAGATAGCGATTCGAGAGAGTTGATCGCCATGATGGTACTCATTCTAGTGGGTGACATCTTTTCCTTTAATTTCCCTTTGATCATATGGCCTTTCTATCCCAACACAACTTTTGGTTCTGTGCTATGCTTTTCATTCCCTCCCTAGATTATATGCTGGACACGGACTGATCTGCTTCCACTTAGCAAACATGCAACACCGGCTAGTGCTTTCAATTGAGTGGGCGATAGATCACTTGATGGCCCGTCGATTTGAGACCTGATTATATATAGTTAGCTGTCGTTGGAGGCCAACTAGTGAAGTGGGAATAAGTAAACACCATGATTATTTGACTCGGCTCCGGCCAGATCGATCTCCTTGGCAGAGCAAATCTGGAAACAAGTGGCGGCCATGGCCATGGCCTTCTCCTGGGAAATAAAAGCACACAGGGAGGGAGTATCGCTTGTTCGGGATGGTGATGGTTTACGGTTCCCACTTGCGCAGCTTTTGTTAGGGTTCATGTTGTTGTCTGAATATTCCGATGTACGCGTATCTATTTTGATCGGGAGGCAGACGAGAGCGGTTAGATTTTGATCAAGTGCCAGAAATTAAGTTTCTGATCGAAGGACTACTGAAACGGGAATCACTTGCAAGGAGTTGAAAAGGAAGATAAACCTCGCAGTTCGGTGTCCGTCCAAACTATAGCTCCCACAACGGAAATCGGAGTGATTCTTTCCTCGAAAGCAAATCAATCGGAATTCGAAAAAAAAAAGAAAGCAAATCAGCCGGAGCATGCAGGCCAGCTCGCCTATAATTGAGCGCCTTATAATAATTATCATACTATATATATACTGCCCTCGTGGCTGCCTACGAACAAAGCAACATGTATCAGCAGCGCAATAGAATAGAGAGCCACCACCGGATCAACTGGGGACTAATGAATCCAGGCCTCATGATGGCCCTGGCTGGCGGTTTGCGTGATGCGCCTGTCTGTCTTGCTTTCGCACAGCAGAGCCTTATTCTATCCCGCCTCGCGCATCGCCACCACGATTAACTTAAGATCTAGCTCTGATCGGCGAGTCGATTACAGTACAATGCAGTCGATCGAGAGGCTACTGCTGGAAGCATTTGTATACTGTGATCTTGGGAGCAGGTTGGGGGGGGGGGGGGGGGGGGGGGGAGTATGCGCCAAACCTGTCCATCTGCCTTTTTCCAGGATTCGCAGCATGGAGCCAGGGCACAGGCACATCCTCCTCCATTCTCCATGTGTTTCATTCGTTGCTTGCTCGCGCACATCTTTTCATGGCGGCGCGTGCGCATCGGATCCCTCGCCCTCCGCCGTGTCGGAAATCCCTTACTCCATAGCATTGCTCGACGCACGCGGCTGCGCCGATCGCCACTCGAGGCCAAGTGGCCGGTGCTCTCAAGTCTCAACACCTTTTCAGCTCGAGCGACGACGTGCGCGCGCTCCTTCCTTTGGCGAGTTCGCGACGCATGGCATCGAGCACCGCGAGGTAAAGCGGAGCCTTGACAAGGGCACAACAAGGCTCCGCAAATCCGAAAGCTGCTCATCCCTGTAATCATGAACGATCGGTACAATACTAGCTTGCTTGAGACTTGCCCTGATGCTTTCTTGTACGATAACGTCGGTCCCTTTGCTTGCAGGGACAAGCCATTCTGCACGCGTATTGTTGATACCGACCAGTGAACTGAGCACTCAGCGTATACCTATGTAGACCAATCTGAAAGAAAGAGTAGACAGAGGGAAAAAAAGTTGGGCTTTCAAGGAGGAAATCAGTTTATAGCGAAAATACCGATTTCCATGACTTTTACATTTGGTTTTCTTTCGAGATTGTGCCAATAGGTCCAAACCCCGTGATCTTTGGCAAGCAAGTTCCTGAATCCTGATAAACAAAGTTTGCTTCGTTTGCTATGCCGTTTGCTTCAAGCTGTCTGTTGTAGCCTTGAGTTCAGCTCCTCCGTTTCACTACTCTGAGACCCGGGGATCCTCTCTTAGGCCCTACAGAAAATAACCATCTGCTGTAGATCCAACTCAAGAAGTGCGCATGCTTGTTTCAACTTTGGTTACCTTTTTCTAGTTTGAATAGCTTGTGTGCAGAGCGAATTTGTTAGTACCAAATAGTATTTCACCTACTGTTGGAACTTTTTTCAGTCATATGACGTGTTCAAGAACCATTCCTCCAGTGCTCTTCTTCGGAAGAATTCCTTCCAAGACAATGACAAGCAGGCCTCTCTTTCGCTTCGCTTCATAACGTCTTCTCTAGTGGACGTTTATTTGTTGCATTGCAAGTATAATGATATGCCTACTGCGAAATCAGGCACATACATCTTTTTGGGCTGAAATTGGGTAAGCAGCCTGTTTTGTTGTGTGACCCAGAAGGGAGGGAGGGAGGAGGAGAGGATACATCATGGATTCATAGATCGGGCCGAATTTCAGATGGGCTCGGTCTCTGCTGGAGAACTGATCTGCTAGCTCTGGGTACGTATCACTCGATGCATTTTTTTCCTGACCATTCTGCTTTAATTTGTAAATAAGTATCCTGGCAGTGATCATGCCTGATAATATCGTTTCTATAAAAAAAGGTCGGTGGACAGTAGTGCAGGGCCTTAGACCAAAATGCCTGATAATAAGGCTTTTCAAATCAAGCAGGGTGATATTCATTAGATATTGTAAACGGGTAAAATGATGCATACTGACTATGTATAATGTATTAGCAGCAAATAAATAGAAAAGAAAGAAAGAAGTGAAAATGCAGATAATTCCAAGAGAAAGTGGTGTCTCATATTTACCCCACAAGATGAACTAACAAAAGCAACTAGAGTGAGTAATATACTACCCAGTATGCAAGTGTTGAAAATAACATATAGCCATGCTTTTAAGCAATGATAGATAAGAACAATATATTCAAACACATTTATACAAGCTACTCTTTCCGTCTCAAAATTCATGGAGGCGCTGAGATCCACGCCAACCTTAATACAACTGAAACTCCTCAAACTTTCGGCAACCATACGAAGGTAACTCCGCAAAACAGGGAATGTAGGGAAACATTGGGACCTGAAAAAACTTTCGACGAGTTCAGATAACAGTCACTTGCTAGGTGTCCATGTCATATGCCATAAGTTCACCACGCATCCCACCAGTAAGAAGAATCATATTATGATCTGGATGGGCTGCGATCAATGTGTACAACTCATGTTTTCCATAATGTTGCCTTTCAAACAGTTCCGAAATGCTACCAGTATGCTTCAGAGTCCACTGTCTGTCACCATCCACGTCAAGTGCCCAAACTGATAGTCGGTTGTCGTCATGGATATCTATATGCATAGCTTATAAGCAACCCTGAGAATGAGCAATGAAAGCATCGGCCTGCTTGACCCTGGGTCCAATGTAGCTGTGCGGCATGCGGATTTTCCTCCATACCGTGCCCTCCGTGTCGACTGCGAATACTGATAGATCAGGGTAGTTGAGTACAGAGTTCCGTTGAAGAAGACACTCTTTATCTGTAAGTCCACTTCAGTGTTCTCACCCCACTCACTCTGCCTAAAGATCCAACGGTCTGCTTGCGATGAGTAGATCTCCAATCCTGATGCTTGGAAGCGCATCACGAACACGAAAATGTACAAGCAGGAGGGCACGGCCAGGTCGAAACCCAAACGAGAGACATGCCATGGTTGCGCCACTAGTGTAGGTGGCAGCACGATCCACTCGTCAGTAGCTGGATTGCACACAACGTATTCCGGATCAAATGAGCAGCATTTGAAGATTTTCTAGAGAAGAAGGCTGCTGCAGCACTGCCATAGCCCTGAAAGTAAGGCGGAGACAGATCAAGCAGAGGCCGACCTCTTCCTGCTGATAAGTTTTGGAAATACAGACTGCGCTCGCTGAAGCAGCAGAAAAAGCCGGACAGGGTCTGCGGCGACTTTTTGCGGTCAGGGTCGGAGCACAGGTCATGCCATGGTCTAGACACGCACTTGAAGCGGCGAATGACCTGTCGGGCACCCGGGATAGGATTGTAAGGAACATTGCTATTAGGCCAATATAGGATTTCTATTCCTATGGATGAACTCCAATCCATATACAAAATAGTCTAAATCGTTGTTAATATGTTCAAGTTGTAGTGAAAATGCAGAGATGATTTGGACAAGATTCAACATGAATACATCCATCGGTTCAACTGACGGTATCAAATATGAACCGAGCGGTGCATATGTGAGCTGAACTGGATATCAAGTGAAGAAGAAGTCAGTGGCACCGACTTAACCGATGGAGCACCAGTTGAATGTGTCGGTGCATCTGTCGAGTGCCATGTAGATCAAGTGAAGAACACAAAGGCACCGGTTAAACCGACGGTGGAAAAAAAAAGACGTCGGTGAAGGTGTGCTGTTGTTACTCAGTACGCATGTTTTGGTTCCAGAAGGGTTCCCAAGCAAAGTCTTTAGCACCGGTTGAACCGACGGGCGTCGGAGCAATGATGTCAGCAAAAGTGTGCAGGCTGTATGTGACCGGTTACACCGATGGTGGCGACCAATTTAACCGACGCTTTATGCTTTTCATGGAAAAAGCATGTAACGGCTAGGAGTGGATCTCTAGCCTATGTAAGGCCTCACCCTGGGTCATTTGAGGCTGTTGGAGTTCGTGAGAAGCTTCTTACACTCATAAGAAGTTCTCCAAGCCATTGAAGAGCACATTGATCACATCCTTAGGTTTAGCACAAGCGTTGTAAATGAGAGTGCTAGGCTAGCTCTGGTTAGAGTGAGAGTGAAAGGTGTAGTTGCCTTGTGTGCTGGTTCTTGAGTGAACCAAAGCTTGTATCTCGGTGTGCCAGCCCCTTGGAGTCTTAGTGGCTCGCCGGCAAATCATCGATCCTCCGACTTGGTGTGGAGCGGCGTCGACGGCTTTGTGCGGGGGACGTGGAAACCCCCTTCCTTCGTGGAGAAGCTTCTTATTGGAGATGGCATCAAGGTGACCGGGGACTTGGTGAGAGCCTTGGTGGCGAGTGAAGAGTCCCGGAAGAGATTCGGTGACCGGAAAGCAATACTCTTAGTGAGTGCTTCAACAACATGGACTAGGGTGGCCTTGTGCTTACCGATACCACGAGATAAATCTTCGTGTCAAGAGTCTGCTCCCTTTATCTCTTTCGCATTTCATATTTGCAATCTTATGTGCCTTATATTCATAAAGTAGTATCTTTATAAGATTGGCTATACGCTGCAAAACTTTTTGGATGAGGTTTTGTCACTAGAAGATCCTAGTTGTACATCTAGATAGCATGTTCTAATTTATATTTTGTGCAAACTAGTTGAGTCATAAGTTAAAATTTTAAGAAAGATTTTCTTAGACTACGAGCACCGATTGCTTTTAAAGATGTCGAAGATGAGTTCGTTGGGTAAGCTTGGCATGCGCTGCCGCAACTTCTTCCTCTACCTCTTCGCCATCTGACCTGCAAATGGTGGATTGATAGATTGTAGGGCAAAGGGCATCACCTCTCCGTGGACATTTCGTGGACAGATTATCAGATATGATTGAAGATTAGAAATAAGAAGAGGGAGAACTACACCTGAAGTACGAGCTAGGGATGTCGACGATGGGGAGGAAGCTTGGGGATTCTCCGCGCGGCGGCGGCGGACGGGATGGGGTTGCAGCGAAGTTGCCGTTTGCCGGGAAAAGAAAAGAAGTTTTTGCGGATGGAAGGATGTGGGCAATAAGACGGCCCGGCCTGCCCCGGCCCAGCCTAGTCGGGAAAGGTACTTGCGATGATCATGCTGCCTGGAATGACCAAGTATTTCAATTTTTTTCAGGCAAACTAAGTGATATCAGCTTCCAGATCCTAATTGTACATATTGCTCAGTAACAAAGACTAAGTGTAGAGAAGCAACAAAAGCAATTGTTGTGGCTTGTTCAAACCACAAGCTGCTAGACTTCTGGTTGTTCACCAACACAGAAAAGTAAGTACCTACACATTTCCAAACATCATTCCATTGGAAAATTGTGCCAGTTCATTAGGATTATTGTTGGCTACAACAGCCAGTGGCAACGCACAGCAAATATTCAGTATGTTGGTTTTGTTAGACGGATTATTGTTGGCTAGTTTGTTGTTTCAGATCATACACGCCAGACATGAAAGGTATTCTGGATTTTCTTTTTCTAAAAAGGTGCCCTATTCCTTCACCATCCGGTGGAAGAAGACCTCGATCGATGGAAAGACGAAACCCCCTTTATTTCTCTTCTGGAGTAGAAACACGGCGGCTCCGGTCATCGTTCTCGCCTACGGTCAAGAGGACGACTCATCATGGCTCATTAGCTCGACGTCGTGCACCATAGTCGACCACGACGAGCTAGCATTGGCTCGGTCGGCACGTCACCGTGAATGCGACGGTGAACGGCCGGCGCAGCACGGGGATTGATCGATTCCAACTTGAGCCATGCATTGTCTGGTGAGTAAATTCATTTTTCAGATAAGCATCATGCTGAGTGTGGCTACCTGCAGCTGCTACTAGCTTAGCTACCCTATGTATATATATAGATCGTCACTCTCTTCTTCTGATCTCTCTCTTTCGTTCGCTCCACCCACGTAGAGTTGTAGACGAAGCCCCAATCTAGCTCACGTATGTAGGGCGTAGACTTTTGCTGGATGGATGCTTCTGGTTTAGCCACCGTCCGTGTAGCCAATCACACTGCTTTCTCTCTCTAAATAGATCCCCAGTAAGAGAGAGAGAGAGAGAGAGAGAGAGAGAGAGAGAGAGAGAGAATCTCTCTGAATGTCGATGGCCGTGCTGCTGGTGTAGTCGTTGAGGTGGTGGAAGTGTGCCATTTGCTCATCTCCTCCTCCATGGATCTCTTGTCACTCTGGCGCATCTCTGTCTCGTAAGTGTTAATGCCTCTTGGTTATACATGTCATCGATAGGTCGGCTCTACGTGTAGGCCGGTTTCAGCCTAGCTATATACGTACACGACTGGACTCCTTGATAGCCTGCATCTGCATGTGATGCATGCATGCAACTAATGGATGTCAGATTTGCTTGCTTTGAGATCGATCGATGGCCTGAGAATTCAGCAAAGAGTATTGTTTTTGGACACGAGGACGGGTATTTCAGCTTGCCAGCTCATGTTGTTTGACTTGGGGATTTATATATATGTATACTAGTTTCTTCTCCACATGCGCATGCAGTTCGTCACGTTTGACATCAACACCGCGTCTGGACGTCTCAAGGAAAAAAATGAAAGAAGAAACGCCGCGTTATAACACAACCATGATTCCTGAAGGATTTCTCTGTTGGACAGAAAAATCTCTCGTACTTGAAATGGTTATATATATATTGACAAACTGGCTTCAGTGTTATAACATGATTTAGACATGAGCACTTTATTATTATACTCGCAATTGATAGTTTTCCGTACTTGATTGATAAATAAACTATACCAAGAAAACAAAATCAATACATAAAAGATAAAAATGGTATTTTATCTTTAAGAAAAAATATTAAGATTCTTTTATTCTGTGTATCTTACTATTACTAATTGGAGGCTCCTTTTGAAGCCTCCATGTGAAGCCACCTAGAATACTAGATGGACACTCTAAAAGATAGAGAAATTCTAGAAATTTTCATAAAAATCAGAAACAATGGGCCATCAATCCGACAACTCAAATCATAATAGTCATTGGATCTGTTATCTTTTCTAATAAATTACCCACCTTTGCCATTATTAAAATAGACTACTAAAGTAACGCTGTAAACATGTATCTAAATTACCCACCTCTGTCATTATAAAAAAGTTTAAAGTAACCCCCTAATCTTCGTGTACATTACCTACCTATGCCATCATAAAGATAATACAAATAACCCCTAAATTTGCATATAAATTATCCAATTATATCATTATTAAAATTTAAAGTAACCCCTAAATCTGAATCTAAATTATATAATTATAATAAAATATTAAAGTGCACCAATATAAAATTCTAAATTACTATTTCTATTATTATTAATATATTATTTATGTTATTGTTTGTATAAAAAATACTACCCACGATATGTGTCACCATGTATTCATGTATGATGGAAGAGAGAAGAATACCAATACACAAACAAATGGTCAAGTAAATATATATCAAACAATTGAGGTGTGATGCAAAATGAAATCTATTGCAATTAGATAGCGATAAATATGTATTTTAGAGTATGTGTTATAATGTTTAATAGATGAAAGAGGACATGAGATAGATAATTATAATTATTAGCTATAAGTTTTATTTTTATATTAATTCTAATTAGCCCGTGCGGGAGCACGGGTTGATAGGCTAGTATACAAAATTGCTAGGTTAGGCTGGCTAGTGTTTCAATCTGTCGTTGTCAAATTATTATTCCATTTGCCAAGTACATGATTGTGATGAACAGAAGATCCCTTTTGGAAAATTGACCATCGATCTCCTAACAAACAGAAAAAGAAAAAACAGAGAAAGCTTTAGCTGGAGGTAGATCTTGCTTGCAAGCTACTATCATCATGGGCCTCAAAGTACATAATATTAATGATATAAAGTAAGTATATATATACCACGCGGGTGCAAACACTGCAATATTCTAATTTGACCGTGTGAAGATGACATAAAGATGAGCGTAGTGTATCACATTTAGTTCAAGCCTTTTCTTTTTTTAGATAAAACAAACAACACTATCATTTTACAATCTTTTTCTTCAGTTACATTAGTTATGCATCCTCATTCCAAAAATCTGCATGCAAGCATAGGAGGCCAACTTTGGTAAATGTTGTTAATTCCTAGCTTGCTTATTAGTATTACCCTTTGTAGCAACTATTTTGTGAGTGAACAGTGAACCGAGCTAGGATGTAGCTAGAGGCTTGTTCACAGCTAAAGGTAGGGTGTTAGTGTGTTACGTCCATCCCTGCTAAAGAGCCACGCATGGCAGCAAAATAAATGGGTACGGTGTTTGCCTGGTTTAAGTTCCTTCTTACACTGACTACACTCACATATGGTCTAAGGACCATCCTCTGGAGCACTAGGTAGGTAGGATTTGGAGGGATGTAGTGTCAGTATAGTGCACGATGTTTCAGGTTCATACTGCGGCGATAAACAGTGTAACAAGCCACCGCATATATAGTCAATGCAAAATCACCTTTCTTATCCAAAAAATAAAAAGAAAAAATACGTTCAAACCTAGAGCATTCTCCCGGGTTTACAAGGGCTAGCCGTAAGCCCAAAGAAGACCCTACTAGAAAAACATAATTAAAATTACAGATGTCGTCTTAGCTCTAAGAACAAGAGCTAGCATGCGTGATGATCTGTACGTGGCTAGGACGCCGTCGGATCATGCATTCAAGCTGAAGGCTCCGGGGCGAGCGCAATATACATACATCACGGGCATTCAATCATGCATGTGCATAGTAGGTAGCTATACTGGGCCAGGAAAAGAAAATGCAGCAGCAAGCGTTTGATATATCGCCAGAGCTCGATGGACTATACCAATGCAGTACTAGCGCGGTCAGACTTTGAACGAGAGCTGCAGTATCTATCCTGCATGTATGTGACCGGGCACCGCTTCAGTGTTCAGTTTTGGATAGGCACGTACTCAGTCGTCCATGCAGTGAATGAACAATGGACTTCAGTTGCGATCGGCCGGCCGGCAGCTCCTTTTCGGCCCTCAAAATTGATGTTCATCGCTAGTACCAGCAGGAGAGAGAGAGAGAGAGAGAGAGAGAGAGAGAGAGAGAGGGAGAGAGAGAGAGAGAGAGGGAGGGAGGGAGGGAGGGAGGGAGGGAGATCAACGACCATGCCCTGTTTGTAGCCAATCATTCTATGAGCGAGTAGGGTACAAGGAGAGATGGGACGGATTGCACTTGCGGCTAAAGATACCGTCGATCGATCGTCGTCTGTATATTTAATGCCCGGGCGGGCCGTGTTGATCTCTCTATCGACCCCAATCGGTCGTGGAACAAGCTAAGAAATCATCAACATCTACGCTAGCTGCTATCCGATCCTGTTCTGTAGGCCGCAACCTGCTTATCTTTATGTGACTGATTGGTGAATCTTATCGCCTTCGTTCTCAGCAGGTCCGTTAGCAAGCAATGCAAGCGCAGCAGCAGCCAGCAGAACAAAAGGGAAGGAGTAGGCCATATTTGAATTCCATGCATGACCACATTCGCACTCGCGCATGCACCATGATGCATCTGCACACTGCACACCACTTGCAATCCTTTTTTTTTGTAGCTACTAGTGTATATATATTGACTGTAGCTAGTTTTTTCATTTCTTGGTATGAATTTTTAATTTGCCTCAACAAAAAGAATATGAATCCTCAACTCCTTCCAATGGAATCTATCCAAAACCCTAGACCATGAAGTCCAAGACCATTTTGTACATTATATTATTCATCCCTGATATGTGGAGGAGACTTTTCAGACTTGCGCAACTCATTTTTCTTTTCTTTTTTTCTCGTGACCAGACTTGAGGGGCAAGAGTCAATGCTACCCAAGTACCAAAAAGATGACTCAACGTTGTGTGCTGTCTTTTTTAGCTACACTACCTGCCAACCTACCACCACAAGACCATAAGACATGCATTGCCAAAAGGATAACATTGCATCCTAACAAACTCTATGTGCTTCTTAGTACCACCCTATTTATATCACCCCATCCCCCTGGCTCGCACCCTACCCTTCTCACACACATCTCTCGTTTCCTTAGCGAGAGAGAGAACCTGATCGATAGCTAGGGAGCGAGATGAGGAACCACAAGCTAGCTCCTACTACCCCTTCCTCCTCCTCAAAGAACAACAAGGTGGAGCAGCCACACCTCTCAGGAGCTTACATTAGGAGCCTTGTGAAGCAGCTGAGCTCCTCATCTGCAGCAAGATCCAAAGACCACAGCACCATGGGCGCCAAACCACATGCCCAACCACAGCAAGAAGATCAGCAGCAAGCCCAAACAGCACCACCACAGCAGCAGCCACACAAGAAGCAGGTGAGGAGGAGGCTGCACACAAGCAGGCCGTACCAGGAGAGGCTGCTCAACATGGCAGAGGCCAGGAGAGAGATTGTCACGGCTCTCAAGATCCATAGGGCCTCCATGAGACAAGCCAAGGAGCAGCAGCAGCAGCAGCAACAACAATTGATGCAACTGCAGCTGCAGCAACAACAAGAGGTTCATCTAGTGCAAGAGCAAAGCCAAGCAGCGACTAGAGCTTCTGCTCCTATGAGCTACGCTTCCTATTCCGATTACTTGTACAATTCTCCATTTTCACATTTCAGCAGTCCTAGTAGCTATTCATCCCCACTCACTTACCAGCAGACTCCTGCGCCCATGGTTAACTCTGAGCACAATTTAGATCATTTGGTCCCTCTTCCTGCACAGCCACTAGGTCTAAACCTTAGCTTTCAGGGATTCAATAATTTTGTCGGTGATGATACCAATAACAGTGCTTGTTCTTTCGATCCTCCGTTGCTCCAACCATCACCTACTTCCTCCTACTCAGTCTACTCCTCTCCATCCGTGACGATGGCAAGCCACGACCTGTCGGCTGTCACCATGGAGAACACTTCACTGGCAGCAGATGCATCACTGCACCGAGTGCTTGATGACGAGGAGATGGCGGCGATCTACTTGATCGGGGAGCAGCACGACATCGAGTGGAGCGACACCGTGAACCTGGTCACGTCAGCATGGTGGAGCAAGCTCCTTGAGAGCATTGAAGACAAAGGCAACGGCGCACCCGGGCAGGAGGTCGGAGGTGCTGAGAACACGACGGAGGATCCATTGGTGCACATGCCCGGTTGGTATGAGGCTAACGAACAAAGTAGCTCTGACGTCCCTGGGATGCATTTGAACGACTACTACCACCACAAGGTAGATGTCTCCTTGCCCGGGTAAGTAACTGGCATAGTTTTACTATACCATTCTTATTAATGCCAAAAGTCGAAGAAAAAAAACTCTTTTTTCTAAAATGAAAAGGTGAAACATACTGCCG
This sequence comes from Panicum miliaceum, assembly GCA_032594955.1. Classification (NCBI taxonomy): domain Eukaryota; kingdom Viridiplantae; phylum Streptophyta; class Magnoliopsida; order Poales; family Poaceae; genus Panicum; species Panicum miliaceum. The sequence goes on from CM064059.1 coordinate 43,172,037, forward strand.
TTTTATTTTTGTCCTATAGATAGATATTATATTGGAGGAATATATACTAAAATGTTTCTGTTGGAACCAATAGCCATATATATGCAGATAGTATGAAGGACACACTATATGGGAGCCATTTGTGTGTTAATTTAATAATGAAAGTCTCTTATTTGCAGTATGGAAATCGGAGAAATCGAAGGATGGAATGCAGAATGGTTCTCTTGATCCTCATTGGTCTGTCATATATGGGAGGCAATTTATCGAAGTTTTGAGCAAAATTGCTCCCGTTTTCTGACATGCTTTTGATGTATCTCTAATAATAAATGGTTGTGCTAGTAGTAATATATTGAAATATCAAAGATTTAATCCCAAGGATTGTGTCTTTGCTTGATGTGTTCAGTATCATTGGTCTGAGGACATCTTTGGAGAGCATCAACCTTTTGTAAGGTCCCTGTTGATGTACTTACAGTACTATATATGCTAATTAACAACTGCTATATTTTCGTCATCTTGTTTTTGCTCTGTCTCAAATTTTAATGTTGCATATGTGGTGCTGATGGTTATTCATAAAGTAACTAGTCATATTTAGAATTGTAGAGCATGTTCAATAGTTCAGTTAACTGAACAAACTACTATTATTCTTATTTCATATACTTTCCATTTATTTGATGTGGCTGACTTCTTACAGTTTTGTTGCGTTCATGTTACTGGCAGAAAGTACCTTTTTCTGATATCATCTATAAAAGATTTTTTTCACAAATTGAATCATTTATAGTTTTACATATAGATGATAAGTATAATAATGTAATATTAATAATTAATGGTATAAAGATAATTCTAATGACAATTATAGTAGTTCTATTGATAATTTGGAACATTATGCTTAAAAATAAATTAAATCAGACCACATTAAGTATTATTTAAAGAATGCCTAAAATTTATAATTTAAATAATAAATGGACTAACTATTTATTGATAATTAAATATGTACTTCATTGTTCTCTTCATTACTTTGTCTCTACTCCCTCAATCCATGTATATAAGTATTTCTAGTTTGTCCTAAGTCAAATCTTTTTGACTTCGACTGTCAATAGCAAAAAAAAATTCATAAAGATTATCGACGTAAAAGTAAAAGTTACTAGATTCATCATGAAACTGACATCTTAATATGCAACTCTTTTTATTTAAAATATTTTTTTATAGATATTGCTGGTCAAAGTAGCAGTGTTGATGTCCTAAAGTGTATATATTTGTGTATGGAGGGAGTACATATTATCAACCACAAATGCTGCTAGCCTTTTGGTCCTTTACTAACAAAGAAAAATAAGTACCAACACATTTCCAAACATCATTCCATTGGAAATTAAAATTGTGCCAGTTCATTAAGTTCTGAAGAAAACACTAGTTTGCATAAACATTTATGTAGATTTTCAGAAACGCAAAATTTAGTTGTGCAGTAAAATTTTCTAAGCTAGACTCATCACTTTGGATAATGAAATTTAAAGAAAAAGATGCTTAAGGAATGCAAATATTGGCTGATAACCAAGGTTTGTTCGACGACCAGCATCATATCGGCTAGCAGGCGGGGCATGCGGCATGCCAAGAAGGTACCACAACAGCCAATGCCAACGCTCAGCAAATATTCAGTTTGTTGGTTTGTTAGATGGATTGTTGGCTAGTTTGTTGCTTCAGATCATACACGCCGGACAATTCTTTTTCTGACACGAGGCAAGCCCCATTTCCATTACTTAGAACGGAAATACACGCCAGACATGAAAGGTATTCTGGATTTTCTTTTTCTAAAAAGGTGCCCTATTCCTTCACCATCCGGTGGAAGAAGACCTCGATCGATGGAAAGACGAAACCCCCTTTATTTCTCTTCTGGAGTAGAAACACGGCGGCTCCGGTCATCGTTCTCGCCTACGGTCAAGAGGACGACTCATCATGGCTCATTAGCTCGACGTCGTGCACCATAGTCGACCACGACGAGCTAGCATTGGCTCGGTCGGCACGTCACCGTGAATGCGACGGTGAACGGCCGGCGCAGCACGGGGATTGATCGATTCCAACTTGAGCCATGCATTGTCTGGTGAGTAAATTCATTTTTCAGATAAGCATCATGCTGAGTGTGGCTACCTGCAGCTGCTACTAGCTTAGCTACCCTATGTATATATATAGATCGTCACTCTCTTCTTCTGATCTCTCTCTTTCGTTCGCTCCACCCACGTAGAGTTGTAGACGAAGCCCCAATCTAGCTCACGTATGTAGGGCGTAGACTTTTGCTGGATGGATGCTTCTGGTTTAGCCACCGTCCGTGTAGCCAATCACACTGCTTTCTCTCTCTAAATAGATCCCCAGTAAGAGAGAGAGAGAGAGAGAGAGAGAGAGAGAGAGAGAGAGAGAGAATCTCTCTGAATGTCGATGGCCGTGCTGCTGGTGTAGTCGTTGAGGTGGTGGAAGTGTGCCATTTGCTCATCTCCTCCTCCATGGATCTCTTGTCACTCTGGCGCATCTCTGTCTCGTAAGTGTTAATGCCTCTTGGTTATACATGTCATCGATAGGTCGGCTCTACGTGTAGGCCGGTTTCAGCCTAGCTATATACGTACACGACTGGACTCCTTGATAGCCTGCATCTGCATGTGATGCATGCATGCAACTAATGGATGTCAGATTTGCTTGCTTTGAGATCGATCGATGGCCTGAGAATTCAGCAAAGAGTATTGTTTTTGGACACGAGGACGGGTATTTCAGCTTGCCAGCTCATGTTGTTTGACTTGGGGATTTATATATATGTATACTAGTTTCTTCTCCACATGCGCATGCAGTTCGTCACGTTTGACATCAACACCGCGTCTGGACGTCTCAAGGAAAAAAATGAAAGAAGAAACGCCGCGTTATAACACAACCATGATTCCTGAAGGATTTCTCTGTTGGACAGAAAAATCTCTCGTACTTGAAATGGTTATATATATATTGACAAACTGGCTTCAGTGTTATAACATGATTTAGACATGAGCACTTTATTATTATACTCGCAATTGATAGTTTTCCGTACTTGATTGATAAATAAACTATACCAAGAAAACAAAATCAATACATAAAAGATAAAAATGGTATTTTATCTTTAAGAAAAAATATTAAGATTCTTTTATCTTGTATACAAAACTGCTATAGGTTAGCTAGGCTGGCTAGTGTTTCAACCTGTCGTCGTCAAATTATTATTCCATTTGGAAAGTAAATGACTGTGATGAACTGAACAGCCCTTTTGGAAAAATGACCATCGATCCCCTAACAAACAGAAAAAGAAAAAACAGAGAAAGCTTTAGCTGGAGGTAGATCTTGCTTGCAAGCTACTATCGCCATGGGCTTCAAAGTACATAATATAATGATATAAAATAGGTATATATACCACGAGGGTGCAAACACTGCAATATTCTAATTTAACCGTGTGAAGATGATGTACCACATTTAGTTTAAACCTTTTCTCTTTTAGCTAAAACAAAAAACATTATCATTTTACAATCTTTTTCTTCAGCTAACATTAATTATGCGTCCTCATTCCAAAATATGCGTGCAAGCATAGGAAGCCAACTTTGGTACATTTTATTAATTCCTAGCTTGCTTGTTAGTATTACTTTGCAGTAACTATTTTGCGAGTGAACCAAGCTAGGATGTAGAGGTTTGTTCAGCTAGCTAAAGGTAGGGTGTTAGTGTGTTACGTCCATCCCTGCTAAAGAGCCATGCATGGCAGCAAAATAAATGGGTGTTCGCGGTTCGCCTGCTTTAAGTTCCTTCGTACACTGACTACACTCACATATGGTCTAAGGACCATCCTCTGGAGCACTAGGTAGGTAGGATTTCGAGGGATGTAGTGTCAGTATAGTGCACGATGTTTCAGGTTCATACTGCGGCGATAAACAGTGATAATGGGTACTGCGAAACGGATGGGTCAAAGAAAAAATAAATGACAATACACTTGTGATCGAGTAGATTGGAAATTACATATGTTTCCTTTAACTAATAATATGGGGAATGAAGCAACGGCAGTATTCCCTTGGTGAAGGTGAGGAAACATGACTAAGCGCAAACACAACATCAGACATGTAAATATGTGTGTGCGTGAGGGAGGGTGGTGGCCGCGCTAGGCGCCACCTGTTGGTTCTGTTGGTTAGGTTAGGCAGCCTATTCCTTGACTGGTATATTCTATAAACCTCTCCAAGGCCTGCCTATATATGTGTAACACATCCTTGACCTAATTAATCAATCATTCCACGCAATCCTAGTTGCCTTCATGGTATCATGAGACCGGGCTCCATACGATCTCGCTTCCGCACCCTAGTGTACTGCCACTGGCGCTGCTCCCGCGCGCGATTCCCTCGTGTCGTGTCCACCGCACCGGTCGTTCCAAGCCGTTGCTGCCTCCCCATCCCGCACCGGCTCCCCAGCCATCAATGCCCGATGGCACCTGGCTCCGTTCCTCCAGGCAACGGCGCCACCGCTGGTGCCCTTCCCGACGCCAAGGCCGAGGCCAAGCGCGAAGCTGCTCTCGCCAACGCCCAACAGGCTGAGCAGGAGGCCGCCTCCCCCTCCCAGGAGCGTGACGCGGGGCGCCCGCACGCGTGACGACCTAGATCGCGCCGCCCGCGAGCGCAAGGCTGCCGCTGACGCTGCCGCCGATGTCCATCGATCACCACTGACCCTTCTTTGGCCGCCGCCGCCGGCGACGATCTCCAGGGTGCCTTGCTTCTCCATGAAGCCGCCGCCATCCTCAATCTGCACGCCCAGGCCGTCGCCGTGCAGAGCATCCAGAGTCTCGTCCCCGTCATCCTCGACATTACCTCTGGCAGCTACTTCCGATGGCGTGAGCAGTTCCTTCTCACCCTCGGCAAGTACTCGCTGCAAGAGCACGTTCTTCAGGATGCCCCCGCACCTAACTCTCCGGACTAAGCACGCATGGACTATGTCATCCGGTCCTGGCTCTACGAAACCCTCTCCAGCGACCTTGTCAACATCGACATGGCCAGGAGCACTCAAGGCGCCGCTGCTCGCTCCACCTGGCTGGCCATTGAGGCCTAGTTCCTTGGGAACAGAGAGGCGCGCGCCCTTCACCTCGACGCCCGCTTCAGGACGTTCATACAGGCGACCTCTCCATCAGGGACTACTGCAAGCGCTTCAAGCGTATGGCCGATGACCTAGCTGACCTTGGCGAGGCTGGCACCGACCGTACGCTCATCCTCAACGTGCTTCGCGGCCTCAACGAGAAGTTCACTTCCATCGGCCATCGTCTTCACCGAGGTTGCCCGTTCCCCTCCTTTTTGGAGGTGTGTGATGATCTCATCCTCGAGGAGCTCACCTTGGCGAACCAGGCGACCACCCCCTCCACTGCGCTTCTCACCGAGACCTCCACCTCGTCCTCCCCTCAGCGCCCTTCAGCACCACCCTCTCAGCGCCCCTCCAGCCGGTCCAGCTAGCTCTGGCTCTGGGGGCGGCAAGGGCAATAGGGGGAAGGGGTGGTGGTAGTGGCGGCTCCGGCAGTTGGAGCTCCTCCGGGAAAGGCGGCCGCGGCAAGCGCGGCAAGAGCTCCAGCAAGGGCGGCAGCAGTTCCCAGACCTCCGCAGGCAACAGCAGGTCAAGCGAGCGCCCCTCTTGGGCCGCCGCGCAGTGGCCCTCCTTCTACAACCCTTGGATGGGCACCATCCACATGTGGCCCGGTTCAAGGCCTCCGATCACCCCACCTACTACTGCTGGCGCGCCTGGACCTCCTGCGCCTAACCAGCAGGTGCTGGTCGCCCAGCAGCTGGCGCTGCAGGCGCAACAACAGGCCCTTCAGGCGCCCATTCAGCCTTACAGAACCCGTACTACGGCACCCCAGCACCTCAGCTCTACTACGGCACCAACTCGGCACCTAACCACCAGTCGCCCCCCGGGTTTCAACACCCCATGACCGGCCTCCCCTCCTTCTAGGATCAGCAGTCGCTCGCATCGACTTTTAGCACCATGTCGCTCCAGCAACCTTAGCAGACTGGCAACCTTAGCAAACTGACTGGTATTTTCGACTCAGGTGCCACCTCTCACTTGACCTCATATTCCTCCACTCTTTCACATGTTTTACCTCTGCGGTACCCTTTTCCTTCATCAATTGTTGTCGGTGATGGTTCGTTGCTTCCCGTCACCACTACTAGCGCTACATCTCTTCCTGGTCTTTTGTCTCTTAATAACGTCCTTGTTTCTCCAAGACTTATGAAGAATCTTATTTCCGTACGCCAATTTACTTCTAATAACAATTGTATCGTTGAATTTGACCCCGCTGGTTGTTCTGTGCAGGATCTGGCATCTCAAAGAGTGATCATCAGGTGCAATAGATCTAGTCCGCTGTACCCACTACAGCTTCCCACGACACATGCTCTCGTAGCCACTTCTGCTCCTTCGCTATGGCATCGCCGTCTCGGTCACCCCCCCCCCCCCTCATGAGGTCTCGCAGTGGTCATTCCCTTCCGTGATAAAGCACCTAGCTCCTTGTGTTATGCTTGTCAGCTAGGACACCATACTCATTTGCCTTTTCAGTCGTCAAGCTCTCGTGCTACTTGTATTTTTTATCCCATTCACTGTGATTTGTGGACATCGCCGATCCCTAGTGTTTTTGGATTTAAATACTATCTACTTGTTCTAGATGACTGCTCTCATTATTTGTGGACTTTTCCCTACGGATGAAATCCGACACTTTCTCCACTTTGGCAAACTTTTTCTCCCATGTGCGTACTCAGTTTGGCACCATGGTGAAGGATGTCCAATGCGACAATGGGCGCGAGTTTGACAACTCCAGCACGCACACTTTTTTCCTCACCCATGGCGTTCACCTGCGCATGTCTTTCCCATACACCTCGCCTCAGAATGGTAAAGGAGAGCACATTATTTGCACCATTAACAATGCTGCTCACTCACTTCTGTTCCAGGCCAGCCTGCCTCCTTATTGGGTTGAGGCCCTCCACACCGCCACACACTTGCTGAACATTTTGCCTACCAAGACACTGAAGTCCTCTACGCCTCACTTCGCTTTATTTGGTGTTCAGCCTTCTTATGGTCATCTTCACCTTCTTGGTTGCCTATGTTATCCTAACCTTTTAGCAACTGCCGCTCACAAGCTTGCTCCTTGTTCAGCCTTGTGTGTCTTTCTCGGATATTCCGCTAATCACAAAGGGTCGCCTTGACTTACAATCTAACAGGGTCATCATATCTTGCCATGTGGTGTTTGATGAGACCTTGTTCCCGTTCTCCTTGCAGTCGTCCCCCCACCCCCCGGATACGGCGGATTATGAGTTCCTTATGGATCACACTGACTTTGTACCGGCTCCCTTTGGACCCGTACAGTCTTTACCTGCAGGTGCTCCTCCTAGAGATATCACCTAGCCATGGGCGGCCACTGCACGACCACATTCGGTCACGGCCTCCACGCCTACGACACCGCCGCCGCTCCAGCAACTCCGCCGCCACCTCCCCATCGTTGGGCGCAGCTGCGGTTGCCGCCCCCTGTCACCAGGCACCGCTGCCGCCCCCTCGTCGCTGTCGTTACCTGTCGCCATGGCGCCACCTGTTGCCAGCACCAGCCGCACCCCCTGCTGGTACCCTATCTCCCTCGACGGGTCCCCGCATGAGGCCCCTTCGAGACTGCATGCAAGTCTACTCCCGCGGGGCCGTTCATGCGCCCATCAGGTCCTCTCCTCAGGATCCCGCTCCACTGCCTGCTCTTCGGCCGCTTCCTCGCGGCGCTATCCCCATGCAGCCTGTGTCTAACCAACACAGCATGACTACGTGCGGGAAGAGCGGAATCCAATTTCGTTGATCTACAACGCCACGACGCTATCTCCTATTCCCTGTTCATATCGAGGGGCCTTGCCGATCCAAATTGGCGAGGTGCCATGCAGGAGGAGTTCGAAGCTCTCTTGGCCAACTGCACATGGGTTTTGGTCCCGCGTCTGCCGCGCGCCAACATTGTGACAGGGAAGTGGGTTTTCAAGCACAAGTACAAGGCAGACGGTACACTGGAGCGCTACAAAGCCCGCTGGGTTCTCCGCGGCATCACTCAGCGTCCAGGTATCGATGCCCGCTGGGTTCTCCGCGGCATCACTCAGCGTCCAGGTATCGATTTTGATGAGACCTTCAGCCCTGTTGTGAAACTAGCTACAGGCCGCACTATTTTGTCCTTGGCACTCTCCCGTCGTTGGCCGATACATCAGCTGGATACGAAGAATGCTTTCCTCCATGGCCACCAGTCTTAGACAGTCTATTGCTCCCAACCAACAAGTTTCGAGGATTCAGCTCACCCTAATTTTGTGTGCCGGCTTAATCGATCGCTTTATGGTCTTAAGTAGGTGCCCCGTGCTTGGTACAGCCGCTTCGCCTCCTACATCTTGCAACTTGGATTTGTGGAAGTCAAGACGAACATTTCGCTGTTCATCTACCACCAGGGAGTGGACACTGTCTATCTACTGCTTTACGTGGATGACATTGTTCTTACGGACTCGTCGCCACCCCTGCTACTCCGTGTCATTGGCACTCTACAGCAGGAGTTCTCTATGAAGGACGTGGGGGAGCTTCATCATTTTCTCGGTATGCATGTGCAGTGTTCCGGTGATGGTGTTCTTCTATCTCAGCTGCAGTACATGATGGAGATTCTCGACCGTGCTGGTATGTTTGACCGCAAGCCTTGTGCCACTCCAGTTGACACAAATCCAAAGCTTTGTGCTGATGGTGGAGTACTTGTTGCCGATCCTACAGAATTTCGCAGCCTTGCTGGAGCTTTGCAATATGTAACTTTCACTCGGCCAGACATAGCTTATGCAGTTCAGCAGGTCTGTTTCCACATGCATGATCCTCGAGAGCCTCATCTTGCTGCTCTCAAGCGGATTCTTCTCTACATATGAGGCACCTTACACCTGGGTTTACACTTGTGTCCGTCTTCTCAGTCTGATCATGTGGTCTATTCTATTGCTGATTGGGCTGGTTGCCCTTACACTCGCAAGTCAACTTCAGGTTATGAAGTATTCCTAGACGACCACCTCATCTCCTGGTCCTCGAAGCGTCAGACTGCAGTATCTCACTCGAGTGCAGAGGCGGAGTATCGGGTGTCGCCAATGCCGTGGCTGAGGTTTCGTGGTTGCGCCAACTTCTAGTTGAGCCGGGATGCTTTGGTCTACTATGACAACATCAACACTGTTTACGTGTCCGCCAACCCCCATCTAGCATCCACGCACCAAGCACGTGGAGATCGACCTCTACTTCGTTCGGGAGCGAGTTGCTACAGGAGCTGTCCGCGTTCTTCATGTTCCTACCAATTCACGGTGCGCGGATATCTTCACTAAAGGCCTGCTATCTTCTGTGTTCACAGAGTTCAGGTCTAGTCTGAACGTTCAAGCTGACGATCAGACTGTGGGGGTGTTAGATATGTAAATATGTGTGTGCGTGAGAGCCTAGGCGTGTGTCACGCCTGGGTGGTGGCCGGCCCTATGCGCCACCGTACCTGTTAGTTAGGTTAGGCAGGCTATTCCTCGACTGGTATAGGGTCTGCCTATAAATGTGTAACACATCCTTGATCTAATCAATCAATCATTCCACGCAATCCTAATTGCCTTCAATCTTATCTATGCCGTCTCCTAACTATCATCTATATGTAGCCGATTATTCATGGTTAGTATTTAATTAAACGACATGAATACTTGGGGTTACAAGCCATCACAGATATAGTCAATGCAAAATCACCTTTCTTATAAGAAAAATGAAAAAAATACGTTCAAACCTAGAGCAGTCTCCCGGCCAGGTTTACAAGGGCTACCTCTAAGCCCAAAGAAGAACTTAATAGAAAAACATAATTAAAATTGCAGATGGCTTAGCTCTAAGAACATGGGCTAGTTCCTCCTTGAAAAAAAAGGTTTTCCAACGCACCTTAGAGAGTATACCAGCGCAAAAAATGGTACTATTATAGACCAGCAAGCAAGCATAACAATCTCTCTGAAAATTGTTGATCCAAACATGGTTCTTGCATTGCGGCGGGAATCATATTCAAATATTCAAGCTCAGCACAGAAACAGTAATTCGTAACCAAAGTTTGGAATTGTTTTTCACATGGAACCTAAATGTACATCACTACTATTCATGATAGTGGATCCAAGTAGAGCTTCAGACCGGCTGGTTTTCTTAGGACACTTTGATCGATAAATCTACCATATTGAGTCGGTGTTCTCACCTTGCTCAGCGACCATACACTTAGGGCAATCCCAACCCATAGTATCTATGGGCAGTGTCTATATTGTCATATCATCAAGACACCATCTTTAGAAACTACACTTTACAACCCATGATATATTGGTGTGGATTCCTATTAAACTCACTCTCTTTTCTCCACCTATCATATTTGATCTTCATTTATTATGAAGACACCACCTCACTCCCAATGCACAACTTGTAGTATCTAGCCTATTAGTTTACGTGTTGACACTAGTTCTTGCATGAAACTTATTTTCTTTCTCTCCACTCTCTCATTTATTTTGGTGTCACATAAGCTAAAAGTCCTATATGACGGTATAACTAATGCTATGAAAACCATCGGGTTGGAATGCCCTCAAGGCCACCTAGCTAGCATGCGTGATGATCTGTACGTGGCTATGACGCCGTCGGATCATGCGTTCAAGCTGAAGGCTCCGGGGCGAGCGCAATATACATACATCACGGGCATTCAATCATGCATGTGCATAGTAGGTAGCTATACTGGGCCAGGAAAAGAAAATGCAGCAGCAAGCGTTTGATATATCGTCAGAGCTCGATGGACTATACCAATGCAATACTAGCGCGGTCAGACTTTGAACGAGAGCTACAGTATCTATCCTGCATGTATGTGACCGGGCACCGCTTCAGTGTTCAGTTTTGGATAGGCACGTACTCAGTCGTCCATGCAGTGAATGAACAATGGACTTCAGTTGCGATCGGCCGGCCGGCAGCTCCTTTTCGGCCCTCAAAATTGATGTTCATCGCTAGTACCAGCAGGAGAGAGAGAGAGAGAGAGAGAGAGAGAGAGAGAGAGAGATCAACGACCATGCCCTGTTTGTAGCCAATCATTCTATGAGCGAGTAGGGTACAAGGAGAGATGGGACGGATTGCACTTGCGGCTAAAGATACCGTCGATCGATCGTCCATGGTGACAGCCGACATGTGTTCAGTATCATTGGTCTGAGGACATCTTTGGATAGCATCAACCTTTTGTAAGATCCCTGTTGATGTATTTACAGTGTTATCTCTATGCTAATTAACAACTGCAGTATTTTCATCATCTTGTTTTTGCTGTGTCTCAAATTTTAATATTGCATATGTGGTGTTGATGGTTATTCATAAATTAACTAGTCATATTTAGAATTCTAGAGCATGTTTAAGAGGTCAATTAGCTGAACAAACTACTATTCTTATTTCGTACACTTTCTCTTTATTTGATGTGGCTGATTTCTTCCAGTTTCGATGTGTTCATGTTACTGGCGGAAAGTACCTTTTCTGATATCATCTATAAAAGTTTTTTTCACAAATTGAATCATTTACAGTTTTGCATATATATGATAAGTATAATAATGTAATATCAATAATTAATGGTATAAAATAATTCTAATGACAATTGTAGTAGTTTTATTGATAATTTGGAACATTATGCTTAAAAATAGTAAAGTAAATCTGACCATATTAAGTATTATTTAAAGAATGCCTAAAAATGTATAACATAAATAATAAATGGACTAATTCTTTATTGATAATTAAAATATATGTACTTTCTCTTCATTAGTCTCTACTCCCTCTATCCATATATATATACATATATATATATATATTATATAAGCATTTCTAGTTTGTCCTAAGTCAAATCTTTTTGACTTTGACTATCAATAGCAAAACAATTCACAAAGACTATCAACATAAAAGTAAAAGTTACTAGATTCATCATAAAAATGACATCTTAATATGTAATTCATTTTATTTAAAATAATTTATTTTTATAGATATTGTTGCTTGTTGGTCCAAGTAGCATACTGAATTGTTGATGTTCTAAAATGCATATTTGTGGATGGAGGGAGTACATCTTAACTCCATTGATATGCCATTTATGTAATATGAAGTTAGTATTATAAGTAACTTTTTTTAATATGAATCGAACAACATTAATTTTGTGTCATAAAACTTATATAGAATAATTGTTAGTCAAATGCTTGTCCAAATAAGCGAAACGAAGTACACCTCTTAAAGATAAATGGAAGGAGATTACACAACATTCATCCGGCCTTCACATTATATTCTAAGGAACCAGGTATGATATTTTTGATGTTTTTCTTCTCAGATTTGCTGGCATCGTCCACAGCATAAGCACTGCCATGGTCTATGACAGTCATCACACGATAGTATGAACAACGTTGGTTGACCATGTTCTTCGTCTTGTAATATCAAAGGTTTGCTTCCTTGATTATCCAAGACAAACATGTGCAACTCCTCTAATTAGCACATACTTTGTTCTAAACTTTACCAAAATAGTTTCATTTTTTGTTGTTCCTGTTATGAAAATCGTGTGATATAGAGCTTCAATAATTATCAAAGAACACATAGTAGCAGGGGCGAAGCCACGGCATGCTAGCCTGGAGCACAGGCACCAGGGTAAAACCAACTTTTATCAGTAAACTCACTAATATTTACCATATATCACAAGAAAATTTGGTTTGTACTTGAGGGGTGCACCACCTCAATTTTTATGTTAGCTTCGCCCCTGCATAGTAGCCATGTAGAATTTGAGAAGTGCACGAAACACTTTCTTCGGACCGAAAGCGAAAGAAAAAAAGAAAAGATGCCCTAGACTTTTTTCCATTATCGTCAAACAACTCGAACCAGTTTTGGCCGCAACGTGCATAGGATATGTCAGCAAACAAGGTTTTGGCAGACTGCTCCATGCCTCTCTCTAGCTCTCTGGTGACTTGGGCATGCATATGCATGCATGTCAATGCAAACACTGTTGTTGCTGTCGTCCAATGCACCCTAGCACGCAGCTGACACTGCAGATATTACAGCATGCTGTTTCAGGCTGGCTGTAATAAGTTGGTAAACACTTTAAAGCAGAACGTAGAACCTAGAGGAGCAGACGCTGGCAGACAAATTCATGCAGAGGTGGAAACAGGGGCAGGGCTCGAGGCGTGCTGGCAGAAGAATCTGCTGTAGCCCATCAGCATGCATGATCAGAAATGCATGGATGCAGCTATGCAAGGCCTCAATCAATATGAGGTTCTTCGTCTTGGTCGCTTTAACTCGATCGATCGCCCTCTTAAAATTTTGTATTAATTGTGGTTTTCTTTGCATCAATAGAGCTGCCTCACAAGTCACGAGAATGCAGGTTTTGCTTCGCAATGTGGAGGCAAGTTTATGGGTTTCAGTTACTTTCCACAAGATTGAGTTTGAGGCAATAATAATGCAGGGAAGGGGTGAGGGTTTAAGTTCCTTTTCAATTCTGTCTTTCCAAAAATAGATCTATTCGTTTTCAACTTTGTCTTTCCTTAAAATATTTATATTAAAAAATTTAACTATCCTCTTTACCATAAAGTTTTCATAAATCTTTATGTAGCATCGAACGACGAGGTTTAGTACATCAACGTGTTTCAGTCCAATCTCTCAATGCTGAGGTAAGGTGCGGGTACTTGGTATGTATGTAAGCGTCTATGTTTATATTGCGTTTCTCGAAAAAATTCCAATCTCTTAGAGATGTTGAAGTAGGATGCGAATGCGAGCGTGTTGTTTCTTCCCGGAAAAAGGTAATAATCTAAGGACATCTCCAACACTATTGCCAAATCTATAAGAGTTATTTGTATTGTGCCTCACTCTCTCCCACCTAGACAAAATTCAAGCTCGTTTGGTAGAGTTCCTCCTGCTTCTAATTCATTGTGAGAAATAATTATCTGAAAGAATTGATTTTGGGTCTGAAAGTGATTCTCTATATTGAATTTTAAGTACTCCCTCTATCCCAGAATATAGCTATTTTTAGGTTTCTCAAGTCAAATCTTTTAAACTTTGACCATGGATAGTAAAAAGAATTATAAAAATTGACAATATAAATGATATTATTTGATTCATAATGAAACCAACTATCATAGTATATAACCTTTTCTATTTAAAATTACTTATTTTTGAAGATATTATTGGTCAAAGATGAAAATATTTGACTTTAACCCGGTCTAAGTGTTGCTATTTTGGGATGGAGGTAGTATGAACTAATTCTGAGTAGGGAATTAATAAGGAGAAGCTACATTTTTTTTCAACTCAACGCCCTTTGGTTCATTTCATAGAATCAATTTACATAATCAACCGAGAATCACCTCTCTAATTTTTTTTGGTAGAGCTCCTCTAGATTTAACATAGAAGCTACTCTAGGAGCTCTGCCAAATAAACCCTTCTCTGTGTTTCGCATGTGAATGGTTGCCGGTGCTTGGGTGTTGCACTTAGCTCACAACTTAGCCAAGGAGGCATGGAAATGCACTTTCACCTCCTTTTAACTATGTACTCTTGTAATCAGGCAATGCATTGCCCAATTCAACAGGCTTTGTAAAATGTACAGTGGGTTGACAATTGACTTCATTCCACCTCATATCTGTGACAGTATGACTTGCCAAATGATTAAATCCTTAGTTATCAAAGAAAATGACAACAAAATACACTCATAAGGTGAACAAAAAGAATTCAACAGAAGTATAGATGGGTAGAGTATGATGTCACAACCATCATCAACTGATTTATTCATGAGCTGATTTCTTTTCCTTTCCTTGGTTTCCATGCATGAGCCCAAATTTTGTTTGGTGGTTGATGACAGCATGTTTTATGCATTCATAGTTCGTCAGAATGTTTTATGCATTCATAGAAGAGATGCATCTTATAATCGGCAACGGATAAAAATGCACACCCATCAAAAACTAATGCAAAAAAAAAGACAAATCAATAAGCCGTGCTTTTATTGAGTATAAAACTCAGTTACGTTGCTCAATAGTCATCCTCCCAACATGCCATGCGCGCGCTGGCTCATACGTCTACGAGAGAATAGGAAATCGAAATAGCGACTTAGAACTCATGGCACATCAGATCGCTACAGTTACCAATACATCCCAACAAATGATGAACTACGCAGCATGTACTGGATCTGTAAGCAAAACCACTGTATCTGTCGGGCAAACGGCTACACCAAAAATACCGCGCCCAATCAAGTTCCTATATGACAAATACAATAAGCATCCGAAACAAAATAGAATGAGCCAAAGGGTACAAGGAACATCTGAATGGATGCTCTTCTCGCTCGGGATAAATTTTGCTTTGCGATTATAAATGAACCCAACTGTTATCTTCCCTCGGTTGTGTGGCAATATATCCTACTTTGGATTTCATCTTAATTTTGCAGTACAGGAAATGTTTGCCGAGCCTGGTGGTCTTATAAGGTCTCAATTTTTCCACGATGCATAACCACAAGAAAATCGTCAACAAAAATCATTTGAAGGGCGCAAACAAAATCGACGAGTTGTGCCCACCAAATCCAAATGAGTTTGACAGTGCCACCTTGACATCGAATCTCTCCTTCTGGGGACCCACCAGCAAGCTGACATCCTAAATCAAGATGGGAAAAGGTATATTAAAACTAGAATGCAAAATAAATGGGTAAAAGAACAGCACAAAACAGGTTTATGTGCTTTAATCAAACAAGTTGATGTCTCAGGATTGGAGACTAGCTTTTATAAACAAGGCTATTGAATTGAAAACACACTTTCTGAAGTTAAACATGATTTGGTTCAATGAACCACAGCATCATAGATTCACTAGGTTAGTTCTTTTCATTTTCAACTTCATAGAAACAAGAAGACCCCAACTGAACCACAACAACCTGGCACCACCATTCCATATACTGATGGTCCAGCACATGTTAAATTTGGTTATAAAGAAAAGGGTCAAAAGGGATTCAACATTCAAGAATGGAAAATTCTCAGTGAGAAATAAAATTACCACATTTTTCTCCGGATTATCCAAATTGATATTTGGATGTACCCATCCTGTTCTTATAGCCTGCAAGCACGCAAAGCAATAGAAATTGCATCAAGGCTTGTGATAGATCCAGCATCCTGGCATTGCTGTTCACTTAAAAATGCACAAGTAGTAAAACATAAAACAACAATAAAAAATGCACAAGTAATAAAACAGAAAACAACTGAAATTGCAACGTGTTATTGATATTCATAATGCAATTCTATCAAATACCAACATGCTGGTTGTTGGCCATCACATACTAGGTTTGGAGCTTTTTGGAAACAGCTAGCTTAGTACATTATGATGACAACCTAATAAATCATAGGAAAAAAGAACAGATTGTTTAAATAGCTATACATTGTACCAGTTTGCTTAAATGATAAGGAAAATGTGCAAAGGCATTCCAGATGCAATGAACGAAAGTTAACCCATAAGAGTTAAAAATATCCATTTGGAGGCATAAAATTGCACTTCTGGTAGAAGCTCGAACAAGAAGTCACATGGAAAAAAGTTCCCCACATATCCTCTACAAGGGCTAGACTATACAATGGGCCCTGGCAGTAACCTTGGTACTTACTTTGGAAAATAGTCTTTTCAAGAACATAACATCAAAACCCTTGTACTTTGGAATTACATTTGTCAAGATGACTCAGGACATCATGACAAATGATGAACTAATAAGTGTTATAAGTTTAGGCACTAAAAACAACTGATGCTCTCAATATTGTTCTCAAACAAGCCGAAAACAATAAAATATTATCAAAATGCAAATGGCACATTGCCTCAACTTACAAAATTTGAACAACTGGCAAATAAAACTTTTTCGATTATTTGCATCACTTTCAACTTTATAGATAGAACAAAAGAATTGAAGCTGGTTATTGACACTACTACCTTAAAGGTGAACATGGTGACTGGTGTGAGATGGAGCTATCCAATTTTATCCATGGCATCACACAGGCAGTCAAACTTAAGTGCATGGAACTTCACAGGTTTCAAAGGCAGTTTACATTGATAATAATTAGTGGAATCCAAATAAAACAGCATTTTCCCCCTAAAAAACATTCCCCACCTTTATCAATTATGGCATCCTACTTCCACCCCATTTCCAATGGGTGCATCTTGCACAAAAAGTGAAAATTCAAAGACCAAAAATCCATGGGGCAACCACTGGATCTAATACTAGAATGCCAGTCACATCATTAGTTTATCTATTATGAAACCAGGGTGTTAAATTAGCTTTGTCATACTGCTGATGTTATCATGTGGTTCTAATTGCCACAAAGTCTGATCAGAATTTATGAATATTTGGGTAAAAGTTTACAATATAGTCTAAAAACACTTTCTGCAACTTATATGGAAACCCACATCGTCTGGTACGTAAAAAGTACCCCCTCCATCATTACTAGATGACGTTTTGGACAACCAAAACAAACTAAAACCGGTTCTTTCTTTGTCCCAAAAACATCATTTGTCATATATTAATGACTGGATGTAGTAAGTATTTCCAAAAAGTCTCAGTAGAGACTGAATCTAGACACTTTGTGAGCCACTGTAAATTCATGCAGAGTCTATTGACCAGAAATTGTATGACTAAGGAGGAAAAAATGCTATAATGTGGTGCTTTCCACAGTTTCAGCACAAATACTGCCATTTAGGTAGCTTATCTGTATCGAACATCATATAATATAAATAATAAACCACTGCCACTATATTGATGCTAGGAAAAAAAAAGGATACTTCCCCAAGACTCCTCTGCACATGGCGTACCCAACAAAAATCAATCTTCAGGAGTACAATATGTAAGTAACTCAAGAATTAGACGTCCACCTTGTGTTATGCTGCCTAGATGTATCAGTTGCAATTGAGAGTTGACACTTAAAATTATCTATCAGGGAATCAAGCTATCAACTACCTTTTGTCTTGTAAATATATAGTGACTGTATATCTGTATTAGTGAGTGGTAATTTTGCATTTGCGCACCACCCTACTGCTACCACATATTCTTGCTTCCTAAGTTTGTACCCAGATTTATTACAGACAATATTAACTTGGCTCCACTGTAAAATGCAGAAACACCAAATTGGCTTAAACAAAAACAAATGTTGTAGTCTGGATACGTGCAACAATTGCCCATGATAAATGGAATAGTAGATCATATGTCAGCAGATAGCACACTAACATATTAAAATTGTGGACCCTATAAAGGTATAGACAATAGTTCCAAAACCTAAAACAGCAATTTTCCAGTAATAAAATAATAAGAAACAAACAAATAACCCTGATAGAAAAAGCTACATTAGCTTCCTTACTTGTATAGCAGCGACAGCTTCTATTCCACCCGCAGCTCCTAGCAGATGGCCTGTCATTGACTTCGTTGAGTTCACTCTTAACTGCAGTAAATATAGGCAAATCATTTATTCAGCTAAATTGAGGACAAAAACATAAGGTTTCTAGGTCTGAAACATAAAATCCTGAAATACGAAAATTGCCTGAGGATTCTGGCCAAAACAACGGGTGAGAGCTTCAAATTCCTTCAAATCACCCATCTGCGTAGATGTTGCATGGGCATTGATATAGTTAATGTCTTCCTTTGTTACTCCTGAATCTGCTAGTGCGTTTTCAATACAAAGAATAACCCCTCTCCCTGAAATTGCATTTGCATGGACAAGATATTAGCATTAGACACGACAAGATGAGGATAATAGGAGAAGGGAAGACAAATGCACCACAACATTAAAGAAAAATAGGACCTTCTGGATGAGGCTCTGTCATGTGGTACGCATCACATGTGAAGCTTCCTCCCAGAAATTCAGCATATATTTCTGCACCTCTTTGCTGCAGAAAACCAAAATGGGAGCTCTTAGGATTTGAATAATATCAGCCCAAAACCAACAAGAGAACGGACTCAAGGGAATTGCATGAATGAAACCTTTGCATGCTCAAGTTCTTCCAAAACAAGCACACCAGACCCTTCTCCCATAACAAATCCATCACGATCCTGTGACACGCAAGATAAAAATACTGAGACAAATAAGAACCATGTCGATTCCAAAAATTCAACAGGCACAGATGCACCAAACCAGTAAGTATAACTGATAAAATGTCTAGCATATAACTCAATTATTTGGCTAAAAAGTAATATTTAGTATTCTTTAACTTATAGCTATTTACCACATCCCAAGGCCGAGAAGCTTTTGTTGGATCACTGTTTCTCTGTGAAAGAGCTCTGCAGGCCACAAAACCTCCCAATCCTGCAGTTAACAGTTTATAATAATCAAAACAGTGAATTCAATACATGCATAAAAAAACTTGAGGCTCATGTCAAAATGAAACAATAGCAATTGGGAGTGAAGATGCCTCAAATAATCAGAGTGCACCTTACCGATAGGGATGATCGGTGCATCAGAACCACCGCAAAGCATCAGATCCTGTATGTTTAGTTCACAACTGCAATTAGTAGGCACTACTAATTCCAGAAAGGATCATAAGAAAATGACGTTACTTACAGCTTCCCCTTTTCTGATATGATTAGCAGCATTCAGAATGCAGAAGTTGCTGGTAGCACAAGCAGTAGAGATAGAATAATTTGGGCCCATCCAGCCCTGCATACAAAATGCAATTTCAGTAATCAAGAATCATAATATATATATAAAGAAACAAGGGAAGCAATGAAATAGCATGAAAAGATGAATCATATAAGGTACCAGGTCCATAGCAAGTATTGCAGAACCCATGTTTGTAGTTGCAAAAGGTACACAAAATGGGTTCATCTTCTTGTATGAAACCCTTAATGCTTCAATCGCGTCACTAAAAACCTGATCAAAATAGCATCAGAAGTAAAGCTAATTAGAGAGAGAGAGAAAAGCAGTGTGAAAAAGATATGTTCTATTTAGGAAGCGCATAATGTACTGCAAGAATCTGCACCTTCATGCCACCCATAGCAGACCCGATAAGAACCCCACACCTTGATTTTTCCAACTCATTCATGATTTCTTCAGTGATTCCAGCATTTTCCAATGCTTTCTTTCCAGCCGTTATCAAATATAGCATGAACTTGTCCATTCGCTTAGCTAGCTTTGGTGCAACCCACCCATCTGTCGAAAACGATTTGATTTCTCCTGCAATTCTCTATGTGAAACATATAACGTGTCAAAAGAGTACAACATTTCCCAGCATAACTGCACAATGAGCCTTAAATCATTATCCTTAAGATGAAGGTAATAAATACCGTGGGATAGCTGGAGCAATCAAACGCCTCTATCTCGCTTATTCCACTGATACCCTGTAGAAGGTTATTGTAGAATTCATCAGGGTCATGGCCTAACGGTGTAACTACACCCATGCCAGTGACAACCACTCTCCTTTGTTTGACATCAGTTTTCTTAGTTTCCACAACTCCCCTTTCAGGATGCAAGGCAACAGCCATGGACATTCCTGCAGTTCATGAGAATTTTATTCATACAGTGTACAGCATGTATGACAAATAGAAGTGGACAAAAGAAAAGGCAGTGTTACCAACAAAATCCCTTATACCAATTGGATCCTTCTTCAAGTACCATCTATTGGTCATCTAAGTGATGGACTGGGGAGAAAACACCAAAATTAACAGATAATATAGGTTGGTTTGTTCACAGTTCACACATTCCATTTCGTATGCTTGTGTGAACTAACGGTACCACACAGGGGCAGACTACACCAGGCATGACTACTAAATATCAACAGTTAAAGAACGCAAGCTAGTTGTAGTTCCAGAATGGTCAATTCCCTCATCAAGATTTAAGTTTTCTTTATCTTGTCAACACCAGGTTTTGCAACAGGTTCTGAATTCCCCAGCAGGCACACTTTCCTCTTCCTGATAAAAATAATAGGTTTTATGTTAACCAAACGTAGCAATTGCAAACCCACCAATTCACTCAAGAGCAGGACCTGACGGCGAGCCCGAAACCATACAAAAATACTAGCCCAAGATACCAGGATCAAGCAGGGTATAATCGTCTCTCCCCTTACATCCCGGGCGCGCTCGTGTGCGATGTGACACCTGGAACCGTATAAAAATCGCACCTTTAACCCTCCTCCAAATCGCCGTGATGACACTACGATACGGTAGAACCCATCCATCGCAGCGAATTTTCACAGTTTTACGCTCGTGCAAGCAACAAAGAAAGTAGCCTTTGGCAAGAAGGGAAATGGGCTCACCAGAGCGAGCCCCGCCACGGCGCCGTGAGCCGGGGCGGTGGCGCAAGCCGAACAGACCCCCAACGCCAACGCCTGCGCCGCGGTGCCTTAGCTGCTTCTCCTTCTCGCCAGCGCCGCAGGCCGCGGAGAGGCAGGCGGCGACGAGCCAGGTGCACAGCGGCGGCGCCACCGGCGCCGCCATTGCTCACGGCCTGGATCCTGATGGCCTGGATGCGCGGCGAGGGATCCACCGGCCCAAGAAACGGCGGCGTCAAGAACCGGGGAGCAGAGCACGAGATGCGCTCAGCGCCCGAACGAGGGTTGGGGTGGGTAGGCCTGGGAGTTCGTGGGAGTGGGGGACGCGGCGGGCGGTGGGTTGGCTCTAGTAAGAAAGGCGGCGGCTTGGGCGCATCTGGGAGGTGGCGGACGGGGCGGAAGCTGCCATTGCCAGGTGCTCGGCGCTAGGTGTGGTGGAGGGAAGAGGAAGCGGAGCCTAGATGGTTTTAATAGAGGAAATCTAACACAACCAGATGGCAAAACCTTTTGGTGGAGTTTTTACGCTTTCTTGGAATTCCTGGATTGTTTTCAGGGATTTTATAAAAACTTCTCTATTGGCCTGTAGTGGTATGTGTGGGAAACTTAAAGCTTGAGGATGGAGCGAGAGATAGCGACTGGGTGGCAAGGTTTGTTTGGGATTTTGATGCGGCCAGCTAGGGCTCTGGATGCTCCACAAAATTGCCTTGAGATGGATGGATTGGAATTAGATAATACATGGGGAAGCGAGGGAGAGAAAAGTATGGCACATCAAAAACATAACATGAGTTAAACTATGCACAACTCTGGATGATGATAGCATCTATTTCATACGTCTCATAGTGCAAATCATATGCCTTTTACAGTACTGTTGCTAATATCGCAACCGTATTTTGTCTAAAAAGTTATAAAATTTTCTCTCTTATTCTCGCATTCATAACCCCTCCCAAAGCATGACTGATTATAGAGCAAACATCTGCGCTTAATTATATTATTTCTAAATTTTATATCACTAACACTAATGTCATCATGATCGGTTATCGACAATTTATTGGTGCCATGACACTAACAATTGCAGTGTTAACAACTGTGATACTGTACCGATAGAAAATGGATGTTAGATTAAATGTATGAATATGCATTTGACCACCCACATTTTGCTACTTTCTTATAGCAAAAGTTCACTATATTAGAAAGGTTGGCGACCAGCACTAGAAAAAGTTTATGAACATGTATGAGGTGAAAAAAGAACATTATAATTTACTTTAATTGGAGGACAAGGTGCTTGAAAAGTTATCCACAAGGTGGTAAAAATATCTATTTCACAAGACCTTTTGTAATTCAAAAGGGGCCATGAAAGATATTCTGTAATTAAAAAGTTGACTTTATAGGGTCATTTTCAACTGCAACTGAACAACCAGTGAAAGGAACTCAAATTCAATAGCAGGCTAGCTGTGCAATACAACAAAGGAAAGAAATTATGACATCTTAGCACCAGGAAAGTAATCCAAGGGTACGCAGCAATAGAAGCCAAACGATCAAGAAAGTACTACAATTCCCCTTCATTTTCATTTGTAATATATGTTAGCTACATGACTACGTCTCCATTTTGTCCCAACCGCTCTAGAGTCGAATCACCCGTACCTTTCGTATGTAGCGCAAACTTTTCAGTTTTGGCCCTTCAAATCCTTTTTTCCTTTTGTGAAAAAATATGACATCCTTTTGACGACTTAACCATGTCTTTTACTACCGTAACAAAAATAAAGCTGCATGTTTCAAGTTGTGGTTCGTAATCCTGTAGGCACCTACTACGCATTTCTTTTTTTTACCTGCAAAAAAAAAAGAAATGCATAGTAGTTACCGAGAAAAGTAAAAAACAAAAATTAAAATTAAAGCTACTAAAATACTATCACCTTTTCCTCCCAAAAGCATGTGTAGGTCCCTAAATATGTGATTACACCGAAATTCAATCGATCTTTGATGTCCCGAGGTGGCTACAACAGCGACAAGAGGTCAGCATCACCAACACAACACCATTTTTTTAGTGGAGAATAACAGAGTGCTTTCTAGTTCTCGTTTTCTTCATATCTAAGGGGAGTTATGTGCCTATGCTCCTGCTTATTTCGACAGCAATATCCTCCTTTTCTATTTTATTAATTATCGACTGTATGTCTTTATGCCATATTTTTGCTACCTGACATCATTTCATTGGTGCGAAAAACGACCGTCCGATTCTTTTATACAAAATTCCACCACCTTCAAATAATTTCATGCTGTGCTTTTCTTGGGGATTGAGATTTTCCTCTTGAAAAAGAAACGAAATGCAAAAGCAACTAGAGCAAGTCAAGTTCCGTGCGCCTTCTCTGTTGAATTACTAGTGGTTATTAAAGCTCGAGGTGCCCAAAGTTCTATCATATACTTGCCTACTTGGTACTTCGGTAGCATCAGAAAGTTCAAATACGGCCCTAAAGTATACCGTGTTTTGTACTAGCATCCATGCTGAACATGTGTTCATGGCAGTGCTAAAAGCATGTATAAGGTTGGAAGTCCCATTTGGAATTCATATCCCACACAAGCTTCATGCACCTTGATTTATGTACCTTGTGTCCACATTTTAAGCTACCAAAATGACTAGTCCTTCTCGACAACGGAATCCACCAGCGTTTTCGTTCTAAACTACTTGAGCAAGCAAAGCACTTAGTGAGTCAGATTTATCTGGGTCTCACCGTCTCAGTGATATTCAAACATAATACGTTCGCATTATTTCTAAGTTACAGTCTCGGATGACTGATCTCGCGCCTCATGGTCAGAAAAATTAAACAAACCAATTAAATCTCAACATAAAGTAACACCAGCTCACTGTTTGACAACAACGAGAAGCACCCACATATACCATGGACAGAAGAACAAAAGAATCACATGTGGTAACTGTTGTTCTCCTTTTCCGAGCTCAGGTTTTTTTCCGAGCACATGTGGTCGAACAAAAAAATCGACCTGCAGTTTTTTCTCTTTTTTTTTTTTGCGGCGTGCGCTTTTCATGTCAAATGTTACAGCCAAACTCTTTTGCGTTCCCAGAAAATGAAAATACAAGGAAATCTCATATTTGATTTTCCTGTTATGCTGTTGCTTAAACAATGACGAAACCTTGCACCATTCCACGGCTCATGCACATTTGATGAGCACCGAGGCGCTCATGTTGAGCAGCAATGTGGCTTCTGAAACAATGCTCCCATCTCCTCCTCTGGGTTGTTGCAACTAGCAACTCACTCAAAAACCCAGCCGCGGTCCAGTCCAGACCAGTGGACGGCGCATTCAGCCCCGGCAAAACGGATCAGCTTCAATGCCTAGCTCATACGCGACACCATCCCTTGTAATCTGACCAGCTCACCTGCCAAGCACGTTCACTTGGGATCAGTTCTACTTCATCTCTTGGATCAGTTCCTGCCTTCTAGCAATGTTCGGGTGAGAGCTCCATGACGAATGCATACAAGCTCATCCATGATCTAACTATATCACGGCATCTGTTCCGGTTCCAGAGTACAGGATTCAAATGGAGATGCAGAGAGTTTTATGTAATCAATCACTCTGATGACTAGTGCAGACAAGAACATGAATAAGCACGTCCACACCAAACATAGGAGGCACTAAATTGCTTGTCCAGGCAAATAGCAGGAACTCGACACAATGGGCATGACCGCGAGAGGCCCAACGAAAATCAATGGGCAGGAAAAGTAGTTGGCAAGACCAGCAGAATTTCGCCAACTTTAGCCTCCAACATAATTCGAGGAACATGCAGTCCAGCAAAGCTACAGATCGGGACTATAAAACCAGACCCAAATGGTAAGGGAACAAGAATCAGTGGTAGGGGGAAAAAGGGCTGTTTCACTCAGATCAGACGCCAAAGCATTTCAATCTTTCAGAGATGCAAAACGAAGCATGCAAAACAGCAGCAATCTTAGAAAGATCTCCACGCACATCTTTCCAGTTACCTCTTCCAGAACCTCAGATACGATGTAAACGAAAGACCAAAACAACTATGCCAGAATGCTACAAGGCATATATTATCAAAATGCGCTTGCAGCAACGCTATCCAGGAAAGGTAGCAACAAAGAGTTAACTGGCAGTGCCCAGCTATGTCAACCTCCAAAATGACTCGGATTAAACATTACATCACGATGCAACATAGATAGAGAGCTATCAAACCAGATCTACCGACAGAAACATAAAGTCAAGCGACTCGGCTTCCCTCCTGTTGTTGACAAATGATGTTCCATGCGGAGGCCACTTACTGCCAGCCAGTGGGGGCTGGGGCACTGCCTTCTTCCCAACCAGTGGCAGCTGGAACAGCAGCCGGAGGAGGGACAACAGCAGCCGGATCCCACCCATCAGCAACCGCAGGAGCTGCAATTCAAATGAACAAGAAGCTTAGGTCCTTGTTACCACGCCTGATGAGCTTATGTGTTCATGCTGAACAGTAAAACAACCAAGCCTTTACTCAATTATGCTCAGAACAGAGGGAAGGCTATGCCCACTTAAAAAGAAAGAATATAGGGCACAAGGAAAGGGCTGACGTGCTATTTTAATAGCAAATTTGTACACAATTGAATGCTAATAACATTCTAACATAATCAAAATCAAATAAAACAGCTATTCCCCTATAATCAAATTACATTATGTCTCTACCAGTCAAATCATATTCAGTGTAAAAAGTAATTCAATACAAAAATGCACCATTCATTTGAAATAAATTCAGTAACAAAGAAAAAAATATAACTAAGACACAGCAAGACAAGCTGACCTGGAGCGGCACCCCACTCAGCAACAGCAGGGGCAGCAGGGAGAGCAGCAGCTGGAGCCTCTCCAGCACCCCATTCAGTTCCCCAGTTATCAGCTGCGGGAGCACCATAGTCAGGAGCAACAGGAGCCTCCTCTTCCTCCAGCTCCTTTGTTTCTTCTGGATCCCTATAGAAGAAAAGATCAACCTAGAAAAGGAGGAACTCCAGAGGATTAGACCATGAAGCAACAAGTCATATGAAATAATTGGACCAGCACAAGCAATCAACAAGTAGGTCAAGAACATCAAAGATTACCATGACTTCCCAGTTGTGTCCAGGGAGAATTGTGCCCCGCATCTGCAGAACCATTCTTGCAAGCAACCAGAACAGGCAACCAATGCTCTGCTTCCCCTTGTTGTTTGCAGGAATGCCGATATCAACATAGCGCATCGGAGAATCAGTGTCACAGAAGGCAATGGTGGGGATGTTCCCAAGAGCAGACTCCTTGATGGGCTGCACATGAATCAAACCACTAAATACAAGGTGGCTCATTTACAAGAACCCATTGTACAAAAGCTTGCAATCAAAAGAAAAGTACCTGATGATCAGTCCTTGGATCAGTCAGGATGAGGAGACGTGGCTCACTGAATGAGGTTTGCAGCTGGTTGGTGAATGTACCAGGAGTGTGCCTACCAGCAATGGCATGAGCACCAGTGTACTGTGCAAACTTGAGGACAGCCCTCTGGCCATAAGGCCTAGCAGACTGCACAATGATGTCCTGCGGGTTCTCGATCGCAACAATCACTCTGGCAGCCAGCTGAAGCTTCTCCCAGGTCTTGCCAAGGTTGATGATGAAAATACCTAGAAGGAAAATATAAAGACATTCATTTCCCAATCAATAAAAAACGGAGGTTTCCTATCACTTGAAATATTGAAAATCAGAGACTAGTGTTATCTCTCCAACAGCCTTTTTCATTCAGAAGCAATCATGAACACATATCAGGAATTCCCTGATGCCCAAGATATGTCCGTCTTCTTCACTAAGAAGCATTCATGAACACATATCAGGTATTCCCTGATGCCCAAGATATGTTGCCCTGTTCAAATGGATATTTTTACCAATGCTCTTCGCCTCTGACCTCTTGTTCAGAAGAACTGCAACTGCAGCTAGCATTTTCTAAAGTCGGGATTCAATAGTTAAAATCAATAGACTCAATATGACAGCAATGCTTCATCTTATCCATAATATCAACCTCTTAGAGAACATCAGTTATGAAAACGACCACTCATTTTACTGTGTTGGCTCATAGTTAAGAAGATTAATCCTCATGTGTAGGGCACCTGACATGGATGCAGGATCATAAGCAAATATCAGCAACCTAAACGAACGACTCTACGCATCCAAGCCAAGCAGGAGAAAACTACTAGTACCACTTGCCTAATCAAATTACAACAAAATACGACGGCACATCCCAACATCACATACACCAGCAAAGCCGGATCTATCTAAGTACACCAGCCAATACCGCATTTAGTTTCGCACCCGGAGAGTCCTAGAACAAGGAAGACAAAGAGACGCGTGATCTGTGGACATACCGTCGGATCGGCGCTTGAAGGCGTAGCGCTCCATCTGGAAGTCGCAGTTCTTGGTGCCCAGGTGCACGTCGGCCGCCAGCATCATCTGGATGTCCCGCTCCCGCTGGGAGAGCGCCCGAGGGGCGCCGCCTGCTGCCGCCGTCGCCATCGTCGCAGTCGCCGCCGGAAGGGGATGAGGGGAGCTAGGGTTTCGGGCGAGGAGTGGGCGAGGGGGGCGAGGAGGTGGCGGCGGCGCGATGTGGAATGGGAGAGGCTGGGGGCTGAGAGGTTTATATCTGTGGGCCTTTTGGGCTGCTAAAACCCTAGGTCTCGTTTTTTCCCCTCTCTAATGGTTGTGCTAATTTTTTTCCTAAGCAATATGTGTGCTAACTTGCCATTATTTTCGCTCTTGTTAATCTCAAAAAAATTCGCTCTTGTTAAAAAGCCATATAAACAAAAAAAAATGCAAAGACTTTGTTGACAGAGAGGTTTTGAATTCGAGAGCATTCGGCTCATATTTTTCATTTAATCGTGTATACTGAGTTAAATATCAATAAAGTCATGCTTAACGTTACAACTAGGGGTGCTTTTAGTAAAGATCCAGATTCATAGAAAAACATTTCAGATCGGAGAAATGTATCTCCAGAGAAACATCAACACACTTCCTGAAAACCATTTTCCTGGCTGGATTCAGATTATGAAAAAAAAAAGAGAAGAGAGTACGGTGGAATAAACCAATGTGCCCTTGGACGTTTGATGCTTTCTTTCTTGAGTAATAACAAGGAGAAAAAAGCAAGAAAAAATATTAGTGAGTATTTTGTAGCTGCTCATAGTACGATAACGAAAAAGTATAAAAATATCAATCTCACCTTTGTAGCAATCTTCCACCATGCATTAGGCATATGAACAATCCCTTTATGTTATCCCATCCAAGACATGTTTCTTTCGGAGTATCCCCCCAATAGGAATACTCTGCTTTCAAGTTGGCCTATTTGTTCTTAAACTGGCCCATAATGTGCATTATATCATATTTTGATATCCTACATGGCTCGAATGTGTATTTGAACAATTCTCACACTTAACTTGCTTGGCAAGCAATTGCACTATTGCAGTGCCCCCCATCCTTCCCCATCTACACATACAAGTATACAACACCACAAAAGCATTTCAATACATTATCAACAAATTCACAAGATTCAAAATGCACAGCAAGTTCTCGTGGATCTTGTGCAGATGTGGCCAAATCATACATTACAGCCAATAATAACCTTGCAACATAACCCTGGACAAATCCACACAAATCTATTATTTTTCTATGTGATAACAACAAAGAATAACAATAGAGGGAGGGAGGCGTGTCAAGCGCTGTAATTTTTGGCAAAGGACGTGCGAATAAAAGCTAAAACTTGCCGACTTGCGCTCTTTTGGCATTTTTGTCCCCTGTGCTGTGCAGCAAGCCAGCAATTGGCCAAGCTAAAAGTCACATCTGGAGATACAAGAAACGATTTTACCCTATTTCTTTTTTAGTGTACGAGAAACCGTAATTTCAGTTAGGGCCTAGGTAAGGCACGGGCTGGGCCTCGGACAGCGTAGGTGGCATGATATCATGGGCTGTGTGGCTCTGAGTTGGGTGGGACCGTGATTGCTTAGGCCCATTCACTCCCGGACCACATCCTCTTTTCAGCATTGGGCTGTACTAATTGTTCGGATGGGCCATGAAAAGCCCAGAGCGATGGATCGTACGTACAAGACTCGCGCTCCTCCTCCGAAACGGTCCGCCAAACCTAACAGAGTAATAGTGAACTGAACTTGCTGGTGGTGCAGGTGCGATGTTCATTGGCCCAAGCAAAAGCAAGTAAGGGGAATTGGGAGGCAAATGACGACGAAGAGAGAACGAGCTGTTGTGTGTGTGCTCGAGAACTATATAAGTACCTTCTTATCCTGGAAGAAAAGAAAGGCACGGGAGTCACCTGCCGTTTCAACATATTAGTGCCGCTGATGTGCCTGTTCACGTTTTGCTGCTGTTATGGGCCGTTTTGCAGGCTGCTTTAGCGTTGGACCGTCCGGCGATTGAACTAAGCCTAATAGATCATCATGTGCGACGTCAGTGTCTCCTCACCATTTTGTACTGCTGACGTTCGCTTGTGCAGCACAAGGCCTGCGGTAAGTAAGAGAGCCAGGCAGGATGGTAGAAGATCTTCTACACCGCTATCATAGTATTGATTTATCTCTGAGGCCGTCTCAGTGTATAGTTTTATTGTATAGCTATCAAGATTGAGAACTTGGTAACCGAGCCGGTGAAACTACTCTCTCATCTCATAAAATTCTCCTCCCTCTCTTTTCATAATGACCATACCATATCAGCAAATTTGCAGATGTGGCATGAAATTTAATACTTATGCAACCCCTTGTAAAACTTCTACTAAGATTGGTCTAAACATCGTATAATAACCAGTTTGTTTATCGTCCCTATGAGCTATGATGCCTTGCTATTATTTCTCACCCCGTAGGTCATCCTTTCAAGTGGGGGACCAATCATTCCTACTATTGTGTTTGCACCATTTTTTAAGTTGAACAGCATGAAGATTGACTTTAAAATATCATACATTAACTTCAATTATGTATGTAACTACAAATAGGGAGCTTTCTATTATTTTAACCTTTTATTTTCCTGCTAAGAAGTATTATATGATACTAACCAAGGTCCAAGTACCCAATAAATGGATCTTCGGACATAGAAAAACAGTATAAGTTATTTTTTGTCTAAAATAAATTATGTGTATACTCTATAGCCTTAGCTGAATTTATGTGTATACTTCGGGCTACGATCCCACACACACCTCAGGTTAGGCTGATCCTATTTCATTTGTCACCGCAGCTTAAATCTGATTGTGCTTGATACATGCTTCACGTCTTCGCGGGCGCGGCACGACGCGCAGCTCATCCTAGTAGAAGCTAACTGTCAATGGAAGCTCTTTTCTGCGTGCCTGCTTGCTCTAAGAATGCAAGTAGTGGTGTACATGGGCCAGGGCGCGTGGCGGAAACCGATGGCCACGTAGGTTGCGTTGATCGAGTGTGGAGCCAGGGGTGGAGGTAGAGCAAATCGAAGGGTGCACTTGCTTTGTGGGTGCATTGAGTTGCGCTAGGAAGGTGTGTGTCTATATATATATGACAAGTTTTATCTACACTCGCTCGTAGCTACTCTCACTATCAGTATACCATCGTGTGTATATCCACGTACTCATTAATCACTTTGAGTATGTTTATATACTAATTTTAAGATACTTTAAAGGGATATGTACGAAAATTTCAAAAGTATCCCTATTTTTTAAATATATCATAATTATACATTAGTACTGGTATATAAAAATGAGTATGTCCATATACTCTATGTATGGTCACATACTTAAAGTATATACCATCACAAATGGTCTAGTACGATCACATACACCTCGTACCTACTTTCGTTGGGTAAGATACGTCCTACATCATGAGATACACATGTAGGAGTAGCTAAAAGCGCATGTAGAATGGATTTTTCCTATATATATATACTAAAACACTACTACAAACTAATAACTATACATGTATTGCCACTGGTAGGACTCTTGAGAATAATAATTAAATTCTACCATACCTGTATGTCAAATAAAATTAATTACTCGTATTAGACAGGTATATATACGCGCACGCACGTGCGCATACGGTGGCGAAGAAAATGGGATGACAGCACTGCACACGCGCTCGCTGTGGGCCGTGCTCTCTTGTGGATCACATGGCACCGACACGACCACGCTGCTAAGGCAGCGAGGCACCAGGTAGCTAGCCGCCAGGCGCCGGGTCTAAGGAAACGGGCAAGCCGCCCCTGGATTTCGACCGTCTCGCCCCGAGGCCCCGGCCGGATCAGCAGCCAGCAAAACCGAGGTCGCCGCCTGCTGCTGATGCAGACGCAGGAGGCTCCTCTAGTGAGCAGAAGGCAGCTGCAAGGGCACGGCGAGCACGCGATTCCGTCAATCCTCTAGTGACACGCATGCATGTATCCCCATACCTGAGCTCCAGATATATCCAATGCCTACATCGACTCCCATATCTGGTCATCTCCCGAAGTCATGCTGCGTTGCTGTACGTATTCGTCGCCAACCAGACACCACCATCCGCTCCGTGCATCCAACTTTGGAACGCATAGTACTGCTGAGCTATACCCCGCCCCCTTCATCATATCTTTACGTACGAAAGACCTATTATTAATTAGGACTTGCACGAGTCTTTGAATCATATTACGTACGTATGAAATACGAAGAGTCCGTTGATATTTCGGACATAAGCACATTTTTGCTCTTGCTCATGTGCAAAGAACATTATTATTTTGTAAACAGAGGGAGTGTTTCTTGCAGTAATGTGGCTAAGGTAATTGGATGACCATTATTTCAGAATATACGAGTTCACCCCATAAAAGATCGGAAGAGGTTCGCAGACTGAGTAGGTTAGGTTTCTTGTTATGGATCTTATCCACCTAAGTTTGAGACCTCGATTCGGCACGGGTGCCAAAAAATTTATTAGGATATCTTGCTCTACACACACTCCAAAAAATTTGGACTTAAAAAAATCAACTTGTACCAAAGACGGAAAAAAAGATTAAAGGGTAGATTGGAACAATTAAATAGCCTGCGAGAGTAAATTCAACATTAAAATGCTAGTCTCTCAAAGCCGACACCAAATATATAAGTGAGAATGATTATATGGAGGTAAAACTTGTTGTACACAGTTATCAAGATTTTGAAACTGAAATGGAACACCCGCTGAGAATGATTCATTTCATCATCACGACTTTTCTCCATCATGTGTGACAACGACTAGTGTGCTAGTAATTAATTTAGTTACAATTTCTGGTAGTTACATAATTCACTTTGGTTTGGCAGCCTGCTGAATGGTTTGGAAGCCTGCTGGTTGGTGAATGTACCAGGAGCTAGTGTGCCTGCCAGCAGTGGCATGAGCACCAGTGTACCGTGCAAACTTTGAGGAAAGCCCTCTGGCCATAAGGCCTAGCAGACTGCACAATGATGTCCTGCGGGTTCTCAATCGCGACAATCGCTCTGGCAGCCAGCTGAAGCTTCTCCCAGGTCTTGCCAAAGTTGACGATGAAAATACCTAGACGGGAAATATAAAGACATTCATTTCCCAATCAATCGAAAAAGGAGGTTTTCTAATTACTTGCAATATTGAAATTAGAGACTAGCGTTATCTCTCCAACAGTCTTTTCCACTCAGAAGCAATCATGAACACATATCAGGTATTTCCTGATGCCCATGATAAGACCTTATTTCTACTAAGAATCAATCGTGAAACCATATCGGGCATTCCCTGCTGCCCAAAATATATTGCCCTGTTCAAATGGATTTTTTTTTTACCAATGCTCTTCGCCTCTGACCTCTTTCTTGCTCAGAAGAACTGCTAGTGCAGCTAGCATTTTCTAAAGTCGGGATTCAATAGTTAAAATCAAGAGACTCAATATGACAGCAATGCTTCATCTCATCCATAATATCAACCTCTTAGAGAACATCAGTTATGAAAGAGAACACTCATTTTACTGTGTTGACTCATATAGTTAAGAAGATCTAATCCTCATGTGCAGGGAACCTGACATGGATGCAGGATCATCAGCAAATATCAGCAACCTAAACGAACAACTGTATGCATACCGTCGGGTTGGCGTTTGAAGACGTAGCACTCATCTGCTGGAAGCAGGGTTAACTTTACCGGTAAGGGAAAAAACCGGAGGTTGCCGATAAACGCGTTTATCGGATTTCTCAAAAATTTATCGATTTTTTTTCTCAAACTGCGCACAAAATAGTTTAGATTGTCTCCAAACAATCTAATATGAAATATAAGATATTATAATACATAGAAATGAGAAGACATATGAATTAGGAGGGAAGGGGTGGGTACGGTTTCAAAGTTATCCAGAATTTTTGACAAACCGGTCACCACCGATAAACGCGATTATATGTTTTCTCAGGGTTTTTTCGCCGAGAAATTTTTCCCTGGCTGGAAGTCGCATTTCCTGATGACGCCCAGGTGCACGTCGATCGCCAGCATCATCTGGATGTCCCGCTCCCACTCGGAGAGCGACCAAGGGGTGCCGCCTGCTGCCGCCATCTCCATCGTTGCAGTCGCCACCAGGAGGGGATAGGGAAGCTAGGGTTTCAGACGAGGAGTGGGCGTGGGATGCGAGGACACATCGGCGCGATGTGGAATGGGAGGGGGTGGGGGCTGGGAGGTTTATATCAGTGGGCCTCTTGGGCTGCTAAAAAACTAGGTCTTTTTTCCTCCAAAAATATATGTGCGTGTGGTTAACTTTTCATTATTTTGCTCTTCTTAAAAATGCCATAAAAACAAAAAGGAACGCAAAAACTTTGCTGACAGAGATTTTCAATTGGAGAGCATTCTGCCTCATATTTTTCATTTAATTATATATACTAAGTTAAATATCAATAAAATCTAGCTTAACCTTACAACTAAAGGTGCGATAAGCAGACATCTAGATTCGTAGAAAAATGTTTCAATTCATAGCAAAACGTTTCAGATGGGAGAAATGTCTGAAAATTATTCTCATGGCTGGCTGAATTCAAATTACGGAAAAAGAAGAAGAGAATGCAGTGGAATTGACCAATGTACCCTTAGACGTGTGATGCTTTTTTCTTGACTAATAATAAGGGGGAATGGCCTGTTTGGTCCTCCACCCACACCACAAGCGCATACATGTATCGCCATACAAGCATGACTAATAATACAACCATCTTCTGGTTGTATATTATTGACGTGTCATCAACAGCTAGCTAACTAATAGTGCACCCATATAATAGTTAGCTATAGACTTGCAATAAATCATTAATGCCTAGTTTACCTTGTTCTCTTAGGCTAGTCTTAGCGAAGTCATTGTGTTGTTACCAAAGCTGCCATGTTAGCTTTACAATGAAATAAAATGTCTCTGTCAGTGTAATAGTCTCATTGCACAGTTTTATAGACAGGTTGTAACATTTAATTCTTGCATAATGTTATGATCAGATATGTCATACGATGAATGTTAACATTCTCATTGCGGGTTCTATTGTGTTTCATGAAGTTTGGTAACTGAGCCCGCTAGATTTTATGAAGATAAAACTCTTTCCATCTCTCTCTCTATATAATGAGTTTATCATGTCAGCAAAATTATTGATGTGTCATAGAATTTAATATCCATAAAACTCTTATAAAATCCTATTAAGACTGATCTCATAAAATATCATAAACTTTAATGTCCATCTCTCTCTTCCCATCTCCCGATGCCATGCTGCATTGCCGTATGGCCATATTCGTCGCCAACTAGATACCATTATCTTGCCAATGCCAACACATTTACTTAGCAGATCGATGTAAAGGGATTCTTTTAAAAAATAATATAATTTTAATAAAAAATTGTAGAAATAGGTACCGGAATATTAACGTTGCATGAATAACAACCTGTCGGCAATTCAACAACCGACAATCTGCGTGGAACTGATGTGGCAAAAACGAGGCCGACGAGATTCGGAGCTGTCGTCTTTGGAAGTGCCGATTTGGCCTATCGGCCCTTCAAATACCGATTGATTATACAAGCTAATCTTGCTAACCCACATGCACGTAGTACTTGAGCATCCAAGATTTTATGAAAAATATAAAAATAAATATATATCCAATTGATATGAAATCAACTTGATTATATTCATAATGTTATCCTTTACCGGATAAAAGTATATGGTCTCATAAATATTCTTTTTCTAAAATTATAGAATTGATTAACTGTTTACGCATTGATTAATTCATAGTTAATTTATGTTAAATCCAAAAATCATGAAACTCATTTTGATGGATCTAGGCTACCGTGATCTCCCTTCTGCAGTCAATGTTTGGCATGGGAATATTGTTTACTAGTAGAGTTTCTAACTATTTACCTGAAGCTAGTAAATTTTATAAATGCATAATAAATTCTTGTATGGATTCTAAAATTATGAATCCATTTGTGTTACCTTGATGGGCTATGCGCCACTGTTTAAAACTGCTAGGATTTTATGGTTCATCGTTTTTGGTGCTCATATGAATTTATTATGTTTAAGAAAATAAGTCATAAATTGCACTGTAAATAATAGTCACACACTAAACATTGATTGCAGAATATAGATCACGACAACCTAGACCTACTAAAGCTGGTTTCATGATTTTTGGAATTTAATATGAATTAAGTTATGCGTACTCCATTAATTATTTTAGAAATTTAGAAAATATTTTATGGCCTCCATATATTTTTACCGTGTAGAAGATAACTTTATGAATATAATGAAGTTGATTTTGAATCAATTGGATATTTATTTATCTATTTACATTTTTTACACGATCCTAAATACACAAGTACTAAGGCATAGGGTCCAATCGGCAACCTGATGGCCGGTAGGTCTATGGACATGCCAAACAAGCTAGAAATGGGCCCAGTCGGCTATCTTATAGCCGATAAGCTGATGTCGGCATTTGAAGGGCCGATAGCTCGTGTATCGGCTGTTCCATGGCTGTCAATCATCTAAACCTGCAATTTTATTATTTCGCATGCTATTTCTGCAATTATTGATTAAATTATATTAATTAAAAAAATATTCATGTAAAGGTTGCGTCGATTGAGAGCGAGATGTCCAACAGCAAGCATGCCTACACCTGTTGCAAGCCTCCGTGCCGTGCATTATCCAACTCTGCAACGCATGGACGATGCCGGTATACAATGATGCTGAGCGCTACCCCGGTCCCTTCATATTCTTGTAAGAAAGACCTACTATTAACTAGGATTTGCACGAGCCTTCGAATCATATTATGTACGGAATACGAAGAATCTGTAGATGTTTCGTACATAAACCTAATTTCACTCTTGCTCATGTTCGAAGAACATCGACACTCAAAATTCGAAACAGCGACATCAAAGTTGGCAATTAGTGTATTACTATTTGGTAGAGGGAGCGTTTCTTGCAGTGATGTGGCTAAGGTAACTGGATGCCCATTATTTCAGAATATACGAGTCCACCCCCATAAAAGATTGGAAGAAGTTCACGAACTGAGTATACTGGCTCACTCGGTCATTAGATTTGTTGTGGTGGACCTTGCCCACCTACGATCGAATCCTCAACTCCGCACGGATGTTCAAAATTTTATGGATTTATATATACTCTGTACTCTTTCATATATACTCTTTATTATTACATACACACTAACTAATAAAAAAAAAATACAATTACCATCCATCTTCACTGTATCAACGACTGATGGCGCGGCTGATGATACAATCGCTGTACTCCTCATCTGAATTGATGTGAAGTCCAATACAACTAGTAGAAATTTAGGAGAGAATCCCTCTCACCCTCCTTGGGAAATATCCAGAACGTGTGGTGTTTATTCACTCCGTACCAGAGCACTGTACCTCGAGCGCATTTTGTGCTCGCTTTGCCGTGCGAAGCCATGACCCACACCCATCCGAGGCTGGGCCTGGACTGGAGTGGAGCACGACAATCGAAAGGCCAGGCCGTGGGAGCGCGACGCGACGTACAGCGCTGCACGTGCACGGGCCAACTTGTTGCTATGCTCCAACAACCCTTGCCTCCTGCCGCTCTGGGAATATACCGTGAGTAGCATATTCGCCCAGTTGTAAAAGTGAAAAATTAGTCTTATTATTACTACCTGCTAAGGGATCAGTAATTCAGTGCTTCCATACGTGGTGGCAAATTTTTCTTAGGAAAATACATCTTCAATTCAAATACGTCCTTAGGCTGTTATGTCCTTAGGTTGTTGTGACACACTAAAATGTCTTGTGCCTATTGATTGATAGCTTGAGATGGGGCCTCTTGCCATCCCTAGATCTAGCAACATAGGCGTGGTTTGGTACAACTCCAACTTGATCTTGACTCCACTCCAACTCCGGTTGAGAAATTCAGCGTCATGTACAGAAGACCCAAACCACCTACTTATTACAGGGAGACACACAGTGCCAGTCGTCTCAGAGCTCACCCACCGCCATCGGTCCTTCTTCCTCTTGCGGATATCGGGGAGTTTATTCGTGGATCCATAGGTTGAGCATGCAAGATCCCTTGCCCAACGCTGGATCCATAGTTGCACGCATGCGCTGGTCCTGCTTAGCATTTTGCCACTCTGGCAGGTTTGGTGTGGTGTGGTGTGGCAGTCAGCTGTCACCTCACCCACCACCGTGCGGCGAACGCCAGCCGCTAGCTATGCTTGCATAAATGCATAGTTGCATGCATGCCCAAGAGCCAAGATGTGCTCGGTCCGGTTCTAGGTTCTTCCTTTCTTATACTTGTCGAGGAATTCTCTCACCTGCTACTAGCTGCACTCAGCTCGCTTGCGGCGTTGCGTAGGTCACAATTCACGCCGCAGCATCATACGCATAAAATTTCTTCCTTGCTTTTGCTCGGATGGAGAGATCAAAAAGAAAGTATTTTTACTTGCTAGAGGGGTTTGTTGAGAGTTGAGACGACGATGCTCTACTTTGTCGCCGGTCATAGGTGGGTTCCAGTTTAATATATTTAATATATAATAACAACCTCTAGCTATATCTTACTATTACTAATTGGAGGTTTCTTTTAAAGCCTCCACGTGAAGCCACCTATCATCCTAGGTGGACACTTAAAAAAATTAGAGAAATCCTAGAAATTCTCATAAAAAAGAGAAACATCCGGCCATCAATCCGGCAACTCTAATCATACTAGCTATTGGATCTGTTATTTTTTCTAATAAATTACCCACATTTTCCATTATGAAAATAGGCTAAAGTAACCCCTAAACATATATCTAAGTACCCACCTCTGCCATTATAAAAAAATAATTTCATAGAAATTACCCACATATGCTATTATAAAAATAATATTAAATAACCCTCTGAGTTTGTGTATAAACTATCTAATTATTTTATTATTAAAAGTTAAAGTAACTCCTAGATCTGGATCTAAGTTATATAATTATAATAAAATTTTAAAAAAGAAATATAAAATTCTAAATTACTATGTCTATCATTATTAATATATTATTTATGTTATTTCTTATATAAAAATCATGGTGCGTGTCATGTTTTACGTTGTTCACATAGCTTAAACAGATGGTTCAATTAAATGCATATCAAATACATATGGAGGTGTGATATAAAATAAAAAATATTGTTACTAACTAAACATATTACAACTAGATAATGATGACTATATATATTTAGATTATTGTACGTTAGAATTTTTAGTAGATGAAGAAAAGCATGTGATAGATAATTATAATTATTAGCTATAGTCTTATTTTTATATTACTTCTAATTAGCCCGTGCGGGAGCACAGGTTGATAGGATAGTGTTTGTTAATTTGGTTGCCGCCCTGATCGAAACAGAGATACCACAGGAATATGCCCTCCTCCGTCCGTAGCGCCATCACCTGCGTAAGCTCAGATAGCGCCGAACCGTTGAGACAATTCCGCTTGGTTGAATTGTGTTGTCATGCGTGTTCCAAATATAACACGCCGAGATACCATGCATTTATCTGACTTTGCCACATCCAAACATATACAGAGTGTCTTGTATGATCCAAATTAGAGCTAGTATTGCACTACATAGATGAGGCGATAAATCAAATACAAATAGCAGGATAAAAAGAGGCTACCTATCCAACATGGAGTATATTTCAATTGGTTCGTGCAAGGAACCAAAAGGGTAGATCAATGCTGCCATGAAGTAGATGCCTGGCTACCGCACCTAATATGGCCAAGCAGGCCTTCTCGGTTCCAAGGCCAATAGGAGCCTAGCTAGTGGATAAGGATGGACAGTCAGCATGCATAAAACATCCGGTAATAAACAAATAAAAAAGAACTGCAGATGTCAGATCCGTTTGGCCTGTTTTTTCAAAGGAGAGCCGGAGAGGGTAGAAAAGAACGGACCAATGCTTGGTGAAGGGGACCAATCCATCCGGTTGTTGCGTGCGCTACTAGCTAGAGGCACTCCATCTAAAATGTCTTACTCATCACTCAAACAAAAACCATTCGCTGCAGTGTATAAACTACTACACTAAGATGACAGTACAGCATTACTTCCTTGGCGGTGGTTGAGATCTACCACCTGCTCACCAACAGAAAGAGATGTACGATCATGCTTTCACGGAAATATCTATTAGTTAACTCTTTAAATCGAACAAGGACTGTTTCTGACTGTATGATGGCCCAATTTATATTAGTGAAATTGAGTCCTTAGCTAACTGATCCTTGCATTGGGACGATTTTTGAAGTCCTTTCGGTCAGTGGTGGATCGGGGGGGGGGGGGGGGGGGGGGGCTCCAGCCCCCTATCTCTCTCCATGAAGTCCATGGAGCCCCTACAATTTCCAGCCATGGTTGAAAAGAAGGAGGAAGAAAAGGAGGAAAAAGAAGAAGAGAAAGTGAAGGAGAAGGAAGAAGAAAGGGAAAATGAGCCCCCCAATGTTCAGCTTCTGGATCCGCCCCTGCTTTCAGTTGTATAATTGTATTGGAGCATCTAGAAGACACTTTAGGAAGCAAGATTAGCATATGGGGTCCTAACTGGTCCACTCTCACTCCTATTGGAAACATTGCGCTGCTCCCTCCTTTTTAGATATAGAGGTCAATTAGTTGGTAGTTTGGGGTTTTTGTTAGATGCAATTGTGCTATAATTCAATGATGTATGGGCCCCTAGCTTTACAACACAAGACATTTTACTCCATCGGTTTCTTCAAATTGAAGCTATTCACTAGCTAGGAATCATTTGATTTGATTGGAATGAGATTTAGAACAGAAGGAATTCACGCATGAATGTGAAGCAAAAACCTAGTTGATAAGAGATAAGAAAAACGGAGCATACTTTTCATTTGTTCATACACTAGGTTGGGGGTGGAAGCATGGGGGTATGGATCGACTTACCACAGGACATAAACATTCCACTGAGCTACATTGACCACAATCATATCCTTACTGTATACTCTTAACATTATTGTTGACAGATTATCATTTGCGTCATGTTGAATTCTAATAATTGCTTAATATCAAACTCCATTAGGATCATATATACTGCCACGCATCCACCATTCCCCCATCCCATGAACAACACCCTGCAGCCTTGCCACCTACTTTGTAGGACACTAGCAGCTTATAGGATTGTTCAAATTTGGGGCTCATTGGTTTAGTAAACCATAAAAGGCTATCACCAATATATAGTAAAAGACGCCATATCATTCATGGACCATGCTTAGATAGATGTAACTTCCACAATAGGACATACTACCATCGTTATTAAATATATGACACAATTGACTTTTTTCTCACATTTTGACTAACAATATTTACTTAGTCAATTAGTAAAGTAAAGTGAAATAAGCATCTTTAGATCTATCATCAAATGTATTTTAGGTTTGACTGATAGTTTCACTATTTGCATAAATATTTATAGCAAAGGCGAAAAGTTAAACGAACGAAAAAGGTCATAGTGTAATATATTTAAGAATGTAGGTAGTACCATATTACCGGATAGCATTTGACTTAGTCAACAAATGTGACCTAGTCTTTCTTCCTTTTCCCCCTAGCTTGCATTATTTCATTCATTTGAGTCCTAATTAACCACAGACCCATACTCTTGGTGCATTGAACATACGCAAATTTTACTACATATCAACATTAAAAAAGGTTCAAATACATCTAGTTAACCTAGAGTATGGGTCCATAGTGTGAGTCGCTATCACACCTGCCTTGTTAGTGATGTTACTATTTTAGTTAAGAAATCAAATAATGTTCGTTGTTCTCTTGCAGATTAAATATTGAGACAAGCGATTGAGGCACCCAAACACCAGCTACCGCCGGCTGAATCCTAAGATATACTATCTTATTTCACCGTATAAAATCAAGGATGTAAAAGAGTTTATTTGCATATGAGACTATAATTAATTATGCTGTGGAATTAAGGATGTGTGCGATGACCCCGGCCCCTACATTGACAGTGCATATGCCACTGCCCTCAACCTTATCCAAAGCTTGAGGCTGAAAAAGAAGCAAAAAGCTCAACGCGTCGATGAGCCCTTTCTGGTTCCCATAGAAGAATGTTATACACTGGGTCCCAAAGAGTCACAAGGATGGGGGGCAAGAGGAAATAAAATGAAAGGGCATCTTGATCTATGTACAGCCCCCCATGTATGCTTGCAGTTCAAACAAACAGAAAACTGCCAGGGGACAAGCATGGCAAATGACTTCAGCATGGAGAGGGATGTACACATTTTTGTTTGTTATGCAAATAAAAGGGCGTACCAGTGCTGTAGGCTTCCCGCACTGTGCGGGGTCTGGGGAAGGGTATCTGTAGCGCAAAGACTTTCCCGCACAATTTGTTATGCAAATGTATATGGTAATAATATATAGTTCCATGCTACTCTACAAGAAGGTAGGTAAATGAAGCACGAGATTAAATAAATACTCTAGTAAATTTACATAGCATCATAGTGACTGCTCTTTTGCAACCTGACATTTTATTATTACTAGCTCCTTACGTTAGCTGTGAAAGTTACTCTAGTAGTTCTCCACAGCAGTTACGTTCGTTGTCTCTTTTCCCTTTTTTTTGCCTTTAGAAGGGAAATCAAAATATTTGCACCATGATGGGACCCTACGCTTAAGGATCTACAACCGGTGTTTTTTCATACTACATTGGTAATTAAATTTGGTAGATAGAGATCAATTCCGATTACCAACACAATCCTTGATTGTTGTCTAATATAGGAATGAAAATATGAACACGGATATCCGTATCCGCTTAAATATCAATATGGATATCCGTATTTGTACTTAATATGGTAGTAAAGTGGATACATCCGAATCCGATTTTCATTGATTTTCTCTATCTGATTCCACATCTGTATTCGATAATATCAGGCACTTCGTATCCATTTTTATTGAAACTATTTAAAAGTTATATTCATTTCCCATAACCAATGTTATTAATTTTTATAATAAACATATCAGAAGATTAAATTTACTTTTAATATTCTTATTTTATCTATTTATTGGTGAAATTACTTTTGTAAATTTTTATTTATATGTTAATAAAAAATATTTATATATTTATTGAAATATATTTTTATTTCTAGTTTTATTTTTTATATATTTATTTATTAAAATATTTATTGATAAATAAGCTATTTTTAACTAGCTATCTTTATTTTGTCGTTATATTTTAGTTTGTAAATATATAACGAGTTTGTATTCTAAAACTACCAATAAACAAAATAGCTAAATGTTATCTTATATATCGAGTAAATATCAAATCCGAATCAGAGGTATCCGTTTTGTATTCGTATTCGAGAATATCCGAATCCGTATTCGATTTAAAATGTGATAAAAAGTGATATCCGAATCCGATTCTATACGAATCCGGTCCGCTTCCATCCTTACTAATACACGACATGCATTACAGCACCAAGCGATTGCGTAGTTCCCAGCTGGTGCTACATCAACATCAAGAACTCACACTATATATCATTCCTAAATAGAACCGGTGTGGACTAATTTCTAATTTATGCAATACACGGCAACAGTCTTCTGCCAAATCTCAACAATATTAATATAAAAACAAAGTAAATATACGCACATGACATAAGACCAATGTATTTCTTATGCAAGCAACTTCAGAGTGATTTTGAGGACAGGCGAGCCGTGCCTAGCCCTTTGGTCACGTCGCTTGGAATGACTAGCCGCTCGGAGATTCGAATCTTGTCCTAGGTTAGGTTAGGGTGCACATGTGTGCGGCTTTAGTGGTACTGTGCATTTCCCGCATACTAAGGGGTTTAGAGTTTCCAATCTCTTTTCTAGTGTGCACCAAATATGTGCGCTTGAGGTGTGAGTGTAGTGTTGCATGTGTCAGTCGTGTGCATCTTTTCTTTGGAAGTACTTTAAGGGAACAGGTGAGCTATGCTAGCTTAAAATAAAATTCTTTCTACCATATTCAACCAGAAAATATGCGAGTAATGGGATCATGGATTGTTATAACTAAGCTCTGCAATATAACATGAGTTGAAACAGCCTCATCCAATGTAGATACGTGTCGATAAGTAGTCAATCTCAGCAAGGTCGTCTCTTCATCGTCCTCATTATCAACACCACATGCATCAAGAGCATCGCCTACACAATATCCTCATGTATAGGGTGGGATCTCCACGTGCCATGCACATCTAGGGTTTCATGGAGATATTGAGGGGTGACAACAGCTAGCGTTTTGAGAGGTAGATCATATGCGCCAGTAACCTCGATCCTTCTTATATAGACCCTGCTAATGGACTACCACATCGGAACCCCATTAGAACTCCAATCCCTCTCGAATCAATATCAGCTCTCCAATCCAAATCGTTTATAATTGCATCTTAGGTATATCGCCAACCCTACAAGTTAAACTGCACATTGAACAATACTCCCTCCGTTCTAACATACAAGTTATTCTGGAAATTCTACGACAGATGAAAAAGAAGATAAAATGATCATGTTTGTTTATTACCCATATTTGGCACTACTTGATTCTTGCATGCATATGCACTTTATAAATAAAGTACAACAACTTATTTTTCTAGGATAAATTTTGAATCATAAAATGACTTGATTTTTGGATGAAGGGAATACATATTATTACACAGATATACAAATGCCCAAATTCTGATTTGCATTTGGCATAGCGATAGATTATTTAGGTATAACGTTTCATATTGTGTATGATAATTTGCGGAATTAGTCAAAATACAATCAAATTGAATTCATGGGAAAATAGTGATAAATCAACCACCTTTAAACTGATACAACTCGATTGGTTGGTGCGGAAACTTGCAACATTATAAGTAGAATTCAATCCACCATGTACTATACAAATGATGAAGCAGATGTTCGATCAGGATCACTTTGGATGCTCCAAAGTCTAAGCAACAACCTCCAACAGGATGGCTAACCCCACATAGGGATCTTAATTGCAGCCACCTTTTCACCTGTTCCTAGGAGCACAATACTCCATCCCCACCACGCATGCATGGTGAATCACTGTTGAAGTGAGGCGAGCGTTCCTTCCTTCGTTGTCGTCCTCATGTATAAAGCACACAATTTGTTAAAACTTAAATTACTACTAGTAAAAATATCAGCCAGGAGTTAGCGGTTCTTAATTGGAATCGTCCTTGATGCCCGGCCAAATCTTAATATTTTTCTTCTTATTTGT
Source organism: Panicum miliaceum (assembly GCA_032594955.1). Lineage (NCBI taxonomy): Eukaryota > Viridiplantae > Streptophyta > Magnoliopsida > Poales > Poaceae > Panicum > Panicum miliaceum. The sequence continues at coordinate 43,216,921 of CM064059.1, forward strand.
TCCTGTTGAACTCCTAGAAAAAACAGTGACTTAAGCAAAAGCTACATTGTAAACGCCGCAGAAAGCCTATCGTTTACCATGCATTTTTTTTCTTGTCACGAAAGATGCTCCTACTTTAAGCGTCGACTTGAATAACCCAATCTCAACAGCTAAGCCTGCACACCTTTCCTCAAATTTTATCATTTGCATCTTGTTCCTCAAGAAACGATGCAAAAGGATCGATGCTCCTAGATTCTTCCAAAGCAACGTGCTTGAGTCTCTCCCTAATCTACACAAAGCTCACTTTAATCTCCCTTAAACTTCGCCACCGTTTACATCTTGTTTCCCAAGAAACAGTATCCTAGTCCTCCTATTCTCGGAAGAGTATACCGATTGGTACACTGCTTGCCTTCATGTGCGCAGACCATGCCGGCGACAAGATCCCATTTTTATTTATAAGTTGAGCTGCCAAATGCAGCCATGCATGTGGCCATGTGGGGGTGCCATGCTTCGCCCAGGAAGAAGCAGCTAAGCAAACGCGTATTTGTTTAGGCAAATAAACCAGGGAGGGACTAGCAGTTTCAGAGGTTGCCCAACAAATCCGTGTGTGCTCCAGGTTTGGGAGCCGGCGGATAAAACCCGACGCCGTTCGGCGATCCAGGCCGGCCTGCGAAACCGTGGATTAGTCGCCTCTTATTCCTGGGACTGTGCGCAGGGAAAGCAGTATCGCAGCATTCTCCGTGGCAGAAGATCCAAGGCGGGGAGAAATAAACAAATGGGGGGAGGAAAAAAAAACCCGGCATTTTCAGGCGGACAGGATTGGACTCCACTCCATGTGGGAATTCAGTAGATCCTGATCTTCTGCTGCCACCTGGTCCGGTTTTAGGATGTCCGTGGCTACTTATACTACAAAGGTGCTTAGACGCCGGACTAAAAAATAACTGGTACACTGGAATATAGACTTTTCCATTGTTTGCACACCACTAGTATTCATGCTACTTTATGCTCTAATCATTCTGTAGTTGTAGCTAGATCAGGTACACTGTACTCATGAATTAACGTATTGACAGTACATACAAAATGCAAAGAAGTAGCAGCAGCCTATTTCTTCAAACTGGATAGCATAAGCCATCATGGTCCTTTACCAAAAAAGGGGTTCCGGCCATAGTAAAGGTGAGCATAGCCAAGGGGCCGGACACCTTGAGGACCAGACTGTGAGGCCGAGCACGTCGTTGTGTGCTGGGTCCCGCAGCACAGTTACCACGGGCACTGCTGCTCCAGCATGCGTGCCAGCTCAGCATTGCACCCCTACCACCCGTTAGCTAACGGTTTGGACTTACTGGATCCGTACTCTGCGTGGATCGTCTACTACATGTGGATGTGGACATGTCATGCCCGACATTACATTTTGAAGGGAGACCTCAGATGAGAATTTGGGAAGAGCAAAAATAAGTTGCCATTTCTAGTCCATAATTCATTTATACTCATTTGAAGTGGATGATGAAACGAGATGTAACAAAGGTACTTTAAAGGCTAGCGGATCAGTAAACATGGTTATTCATAAGAGTTTTTCTTTAAGCAAAACCTATGAAAACCTCACTTGCTGTACGCACTGGTGTCACTATCAAGAGGCATGCCATCTTCTGAACACTATCATGTGCTTTTAGATAATATACTATACTTGTCTTAGCCAAGGGTCCAATGTTAAGCTAGGCCCCATTGCTAAAATTGACTCTTCGGAGATGTTGTGGCCAAGAACCGAGAGAGATAACAGTAACGTATTATTTAGTGACTTGTTCATTAAAGGAACTTGTTACACTATCCACCAACATAAATCAGAGGTCCTGAGGTGTGATATTTTTGGCTCTTTGGAGGAGCATGCACCATGGTTTGATAAGGAAGGAAGTACTACTTTATTTTTTTTACCACAATATACTTACAATTAAGGCCTACAGAATACTATATTAATTATATGAAAAATGTATAAGTAGATTTATATTAAAAACATGTTCCTTGCACATATGAAGAATGTGATCTATTTTTTTCCGAACGACTATTTACTATAAAGAAAAACCTATACAACTAGATTAAAGTTAAATTTCGAAAACACAACTTTCCAAAGAAGAAAGTGTAGCAACAAATAGAGTATCACACACTAACACCAAAACAAACACTCTCAATTTCTCATCTAGTTATTCCTTACATTGAATCAAAAGAAACACTTTTGTCCAGAGTTTATGTTCTTTTACTATATGCTCTATGCTGCTAAAAATCATGTTAGAGGAAAGAAAAAAAGTAAGAGATGATAATATAATGTGCATAAATCATCAAAAAGTAGAATTCTGAAAACCACTTTTGATACTGGTTGACGGAGAGAGAAAAAACTCTGCAAAACCAGGTAACGAATCCGGGTTGGATCCCGAGTAGAGATCCGCCTGCAAAAGTAGGCGGTCTCACCTTTGCTTCCAACCCACGCAAAAACCCGGATCCCATGAACCACCTCACGGTCACCTCCCAATTATACCTCATCATTCAGGGGTAAGTGAGAGAGAAAAAATGCTACGGCCACCTGGGTCCATTTGCCGTCATTTTGTCAGAGCCGTGTCCCTTGAAGCATGGAAAGGCTGCCGCCGCGGTGGCTTCTCGTGTGCAAATATGGGGTGCAGATACCAAAATGGCCTGCGTCAGAAACCATGGGGTCGTCATACCTTTGGCGGTTTTGAGACCGATGATGTGCCGCCTCTGTTTTTCGTGTACGAAGGTTAGAAGGTGATGGTGAGTGGTGGCTAGTTTTGGGACGTTTAAATTTACCACAGAACTGTTCTCTCACTCCCATCTTGTATATTAAAAGAATGTATAAGTCTCAGCAATGGAGCTTTTGAGTTTAGACTAAAATTTAGAGTCATAAGCAAAATCTTCTAATCGATGATGCAAGAGCATCATATATATAACATATGTTTATACATGATTTCAAATTGTACTTGTCTTGTGCTGGTATTTGTTTCAAATGCATTATGTCAGCTTCTTCATAGAGCGCTCTTGTTAAGGAATAGTCCAAATTATTAGCAGCTCTAATTTTAATATGCTGAATGCAAAAGTTTAGCCAGAATCATTGCTTACGGATAAACTATAATTTTCCAATGCCATAAACTTCAGTTATTTGACACGCATTCATATTCTGAAACCTTTATTGATGCTCTAGCTAGCAGAAAAACTCTAAAACTCATTTTTAAACAGAAAGCCCGGCATCCGAATCTGTTCAAAGGCTCAGCTTTTTCTCCAAGAAACCAGTAAAAAAGCCCTCCGTGTACAACCATACTCAGTGCTGCTGCACAAGCACAAAGCCATCCCATCCGCTAATCATATCCTATCCTACCCGCCGATGTAAAGAAATCAATCCACAAACCGGCATCCCCTCAAACCAAACCAAATGCACTACCAAAAAATTACCCTCTCACCCACCATTTTAATACGAGCAAAGGGACGACGACGGTGGGAGCCGAGGCCCCACCCCCTCCCCTGCAACCCGTGTATAAATAGAGCCCCGGGGGCGGCCTCTCCACTCACCAATCCATTCCACCTCCGTTCACCCCGTCCATTTGATTTGCGTTTAGTGCGTTGCGTTTCTTGGGTTTCTCCTCGTTTGGAAGGAGCCCCTCCTTCCTCTGGCACTCCTGTTCTCCTCTCGGAGAAAGGTAATGCGATCGACCTCCAGCAATGGAGGAGCTCCCGCTCTCTCTTGCTCTGTTCCGGCGTGCGTGAAACGTTGCTCTGTTCCGGCGAGCTGCCGCCGGAGTTGTAATGCTCCCCTGTTGATCATGTCCGACTGCGACGGCCGACGGCCGCGCCGGTAGCAAGTAGGAAGTAGGAACGGCACTCTGCTCGGCGTCTTGGACCCCTGATCGATGATCCAGGGGAGGTCATGCCAAAAATTTATCCTGGGTTCTCTGAACCTGCTGCCACTCTGCAGAGGCAGGGGGAGGTGCTGCCTCTGCATGCAGTTGCTATACTTGCACCGGTAGCCCCCCCAAAAAAAAGGATCGAATTTTACGTTTCTTGCACCAGGGTATAGCGTGAGATCTGGTGAATTATTGGGGGGTTTGAGTTCAACAACCTGGGTCAACTGCCACTTGAGGAGATCGAGTGGAGGGACCATGCTTGTCCCGCAGGAAAGATGGTGATGCTTCTAGATCTGGGGTTTAGCTAGCATCATGCTCTGGGTTTAAGGTTGCATTATTTTTTCCACAGACCGAAGCTGGTAGAACGCAAGATCCGGCGGTGTTCTATGCTTATTTCTATTTTTTAAAGAATAGTTTTTTTCTGATGATTTTCGTCTGATAAGTTGTTGGCTTTATCCGTTCCTCCACCACGCCATGTGCACCTGTCTCGGGAAAAGAGACAGACTGACGGTTCTTGGTTCTTGTGCTAATGGCCATGGTTAGCTTTTACTAATCCTGTCTTAGGAGTAATTACCTGTGTTTATCTTAATCACCTTGCCATGGCCTGCAAGGAACCCCAACCCCACGCTGATCTCGTGCTTAGAAGAGCCTATAACCAACTGAGGTGCTCTGCCGCGTCACTCTTCGTCCTTGCCTGCTTTGGTTTCAACGGATTTTGGAGCCAGGAGCCATTGGTGCCAAAGGCCAAGCTTTTTCTTCTCGGATTCCATCGACGTGTCTTTGTTGGTTTCTCCCATGAGATCTGTATAAAAGATGCCTCCCCCCCTTCACCACTCCTTGGCCTTCGGAAGCTTTCCTTCTCATCGATTCTTGTATGACTTCTATGTGTCCTGTTGTGTTGGGTTTTCCTTATTTCTAGGATTTAGTTGATTTTTTTTGTTCTTGCACCTGTTTGCGTTTTTCCCCTTTCTTGAAGTAGAAGTAGTTCCGTTGCTTTCTTGCCTAAGAATTTCTTGGTAAAGTTTCGATGATGTGGCAAAACTGGGGTTTATGACTTCATGGGGTTTTAAGGATAACATTTCAGTTACTGGTTCTGAATGCTTTTCTCTGTTGACTGAAGTTTCCGTTCCCTGTGGTGTTGTGCAGGCTTGAGGACCCAAGAAGAGGATAGCAATGGGGGAAGCTGCCGGCGACCGTGTCCTGAGCCGCCTCCACAGCGTCAGGGAGCGCATCGGTGACTCCCTCTCTGCTCACCCTAATGAGCTCGTCGCCGTATTCACCAGGTCTGCACTGAGTTTCCCTCTTCCTCAGCAAATTACTTTTAATGCACTCCAGTAAAAGAAATACTATCTATTTTTTGTTATTGTTATCGTTTTACGGAATGTGATTTTTAAGATAAACTTCGTCATGTTAGATCTAGCATGGTGTGCCCCATATGCTGAATCGCATGCATAAGATGCATATAAGATAATCTTCATCATATATATTCATTCCTGACCAAAATGTTGTAGCTATGGTGTTCCTGATAAGATGAATACTTAATTAAATGCATCAATGATTTTGTCGAAACCTAGTACTGAATACGGAACCTGACGAGTGATCATACATATTTTGTACTGGTAGGACTGACTTTGAACTGTTATTAGATCTGGCCGCATGCATATTTTTAATTTTATATTCAATACAAAATCTGAATGGAATGATTGAAGACTGCACTTATCCAAGTGGCTGTTACTTAGGCTTCCAGAATATGATATTTTTAATCTGTTTATACGCCTAGATCTGACATATGTTCCATGCAGCATAAATGCATAAACATTTGACTAGAGGGGTGTTTGGTCTCGGAGGACTAAACTTTAGCCCCCATCACATCAAAACATCAAAGAGAATCTTATTATTTAGAGTATTAAATAAAGTATAATTACAAAACTAATTGCAGAACCCTTGGGCCAATTCGTGAGATGAATCTAATAAGATATATTAATCCATGATTAGCGGATGAGTTGCTGTAGTATAACTGTAGCAAATTATAGATTAATAGGTTCATTAAATTCGTCTTGCAAACTAGGACCCATCTGCGCAAAAAGTTTTGTAAATTGATTTTATTTAATACTTCTAAATGGTAAGATTCTGGTTTGATGTGATGGGGCTAAACTTTTGTCCCTAGGAACCAAACGGGGCCTAGATCTGATTTGTAGAACATTTTTGCTATGAGTTTGTGCGTGGCTCACATGTGGTCCTATATGAACCAGTGGCTTCTGAATTCTGATCAAATGTTAAATTAACTCTTGACATGTTATAGGCTGAATTGACATACTGGCATGATCTGATATTACTTGACTATGTTTTCTGTAGGCTGAAAAACCTTGGAAAGGGCATGCTGCAGCCCCACCAGATCATTGCTGAGTACAACAGCGCTATCCCTGAGGCTGAGCGCGAGAAGCTGAAGGATGGTGCCTTCGAGGATGTCCTGAGGGCAGCTCAGGTTTGCATCAGATTCAGATCTCACTGGATTGCATTGTTCCTTTTGGTGTATGCCCCTGCTCTGACCATTTATGTTGTGTATTACAGGAAGCAATTGTTATCCCCCCATGGGTTGCACTTGCCATCCGCCCTAGGCCTGGTGTCTGGGAGTATGTGAGGGTCAATGTCAGCGAGCTCGCTGTTGAGGAGCTGAGAGTCCCTGAGTACCTGCAGTTCAAGGAACAGCTTGTGGAAGAAGGGTATAAATTTGCTCCTAAAATTGGAATTTAATTTGGATATAAACTGATCATCCTTGATTTTTTTTGAAGAAGTTTCAGGTCATCTATGATAGTTTGTAATTCTTTTGATTTATATATTTCAGCCCCAACAACAACTTTGTTCTTGAGCTGGACTTTGAGCCATTCAATGCGTCCTTCCCCCGTCCTTCTCTGTCCAAGTCCATTGGCAATGGTGTGCAGTTCCTCAACAGGCACCTGTCGTCAAAGCTCTTCCATGACAAGGAGAGCATGTACCCCCTGCTCAACTTCCTTCGCGCCCACAACTACAAGGGGATGGTGAGCCAATATTTCATTTGTTTCCTTAAATTTAATGTCGCATATAGTTAATCAAATAGAATTTGTAAAAAGTACAAGTAAAGTAGAAATTGTGGATCATTAAAGCTGATCTGTGAGACAAGCGCTGTAAAATTGCTGTGATCCTGTGTTCTTACTCTTTTTTTTAGCAATAGGCAATAGACAGACGTCATTCTGGGGCATGCTGAGTTGCTGATGTCTAAAATGCTGATCTGTCAGTTAATAATAACAAACACTGATGATTTAATCTTTTTGAACCACAAGAAAACCTTAAAATATTTTTTCATATATACTATTTCCTGTTGTTGTAGTTATGAATTGGCATTGAACTTGCTGTATGATTTCTGCAGACCATGATGTTGAACGACAGAATTCGCAGTCTCAGTGCTCTGCAAGGCGCTCTTAGGAAGGCTGAGGAGCATCTGTCCAGCCTTCCAGCTGATACCCCATACTCTGACTTCCACCACAGGTACTGAATACATTTTGCATGAACACAATTCATTTTCACATACAACCACTGATGTTATGTAGTAGTAGTTCTTGTGATTTAACAACATACTTCTTCTGACTGGATCAACAGGTTCCAAGAACTTGGTCTGGAGAAGGGTTGGGGTGACTGCGCTAAGCGTGCGCAGGAGACTATCCACCTCCTGTTGGACCTTCTTGAGGCCCCAGATCCGTCCACCCTGGAGAAGTTCCTTGGGACGATCCCCATGGTGTTCAATGTTGTTATCCTCTCCCCCCATGGTTACTTCGCTCAAGCTAATGTCTTGGGTTACCCTGACACTGGAGGCCAGGTAAAATTCTTACTCAGTTTTTACATGGATATATAGTTTGAACGCTGAACTTGTTCTCATCAATCTGTCTATTATTACCTACAGGTTGTCTACATTTTGGATCAAGTCCGCGCTATGGAGAATGAAATGCTTCTGAGGATCAAGCAGTGCGGTCTTGACATCACACCAAAGATCCTTATTGTAAGTGTGATGTCTAATATGCTAAAGCAAAACTTACCGGCCTAATCGATGCAATAACGAGCCTTCTTTGGTTTTGCACAGGTCACCAGGTTGCTCCCTGATGCAACTGGCACCACCTGTGGCCAGCGTCTCGAGAAGGTCCTTGGCACTGAGCACTGCCATATCCTTCGTGTGCCATTCAGAACTGAGAATGGAATTGTTCGCAAGTGGATCTCGCGTTTTGAAGTCTGGCCATACCTGGAGACTTACACTGATGTAAATACCAAATGTTGACCTCTATATGATCTCTTTTTTGACAAAGATGAACATCTTGCTGACTCTTTCTTTAATTGCTGCCAGGACGTGGCTCACGAGATTGCTGGAGAACTTCAGGCCAACCCTGACCTGATCATCGGAAACTACAGTGATGGAAACCTTGTTGCATGTTTGCTTGCGCACAAGATGGGTGTTACTCACGTATGACTCTTAACAGCTCTTCTATTGGAAGTATTTTTATTACCGCCTCCTGTTCAGTGCTAATGCTGCCTTGTTCCTTGATATGCAGTGCACCATTGCCCACGCTCTTGAGAAAACTAAGTACCCCAACTCTGACCTCTACTGGAAGAAGTTTGAGGACCACTACCACTTCTCGTGCCAGTTCACCACTGACCTGATTGCTATGAACCACGCTGACTTCATCATCACCAGTACATTCCAAGAGATTGCTGGAAAGTAAGTAATAGTGATTGAAGCAAAATTTGCTGGTAAAATTTACCAGTTCCGGTCATGCTATTATAGTTCCATCGTGATCTAATGTCATTTTTTTTTCTGAATTTTCAGCAAGGACACCGTTGGTCAGTACGAGTCACACATGGCGTTCACAATGCCTGGTCTGTACCGTGTCGTCCATGGTATCGATGTGTTTGACCCTAAGTTCAACATTGTCTCGCCTGGTGCGGACATGTCCATCTACTTCCCTTACACCGAGTCACACAAGAGGCTGACCTCCCTCCACCCTGAGATCGAGGAGCTCCTCTACAGCCAGATCGAGAACAACGAGCACAAGTAAGAATAGGCTCATACCTAGCTTAAGCTGCATTTGTGTAGTAGAACATTTGTTGCTGGTGATATGACTGTAATTCCTCTGTGCAGGTTCGTGCTGAACGACAGGAACAAGCCCATCATCTTCTCCATGGCTCGTCTTGACCGTGTGAAGAACTTGACTGGTCTGGTCGAGCTCTACGGCCGGAACAAGCGCCTGCAGGAGCTGGTGAACCTTGTGGTCGTCTGCGGTGACCACGGCAACCCGTCCAAGGACAAGGAGGAGCAGGCCGAGTTCAAGAAGATGTTCGACCTCATCGAGCAGTACAACCTGAACGGGCACATCCGCTGGATCTCTGCCCAGATGAACCGTGTCCGCAACGGTGAGCTCTACCGCTACATCTGCGACACCCAGGGCGCCTTCGTGCAGGTACCTAGCTAATTAACACTCTCCAGCAATGTCACGCACGGTGGTGAAAGATCCATGCTTCAGCTGCGAATCCAATTCAATCGGAACTGACCATGCGATGTCTGTTGTCTGATGCAGCCTGCTTTCTACGAGGCCTTCGGTCTGACCGTGGTCGAGGCCATGACCTGCGGCCTGCCCACGTTCGCCACCGCCTACGGTGGCCCGGCTGAGATCATCGTGCACGGCGTGTCCGGCTACCACATCGACCCCTACCAGGGCGACAAGGCCTCGGCGCTGCTGGTGGACTTCTTCGAGAAGTGCAAGGAGGACTCGAGCCACTGGGACAAGATCTCGCAGGGCGGGCTCCAGCGCATCGAGGAGAAGTACGCGTCATCTTGCTACTAGCACACTGCTGATCTCTGCCTGTATCCCATCCCATGGCGATGTTTCTGATGCTGCATCACCTGCTGTGCTGGTTTATCCAGGTACACCTGGAAGCTCTACTCGGAGAGGCTGATGACCCTGACCGGCGTGTACGGGTTCTGGAAGTACGTGTCGAACCTGGAGAGGCGCGAGACCCGGCGGTACCTGGAGATGCTGTACGCGCTCAAGTACCGCACCATGGCCAGCACGGTGCCGCTGGCCGTGGAGGGAGAGCCCTCCAGCAAGTGAGGCGGCCGGCGGCGCGCGGCCGGGGCCTGAATGAAAGAAGCAGGGAGCACTTGGAGTCGTGTCGTTTTTCCTGGGTTTCCTTCCTCATTTCCTCCCCTGATTCGGGGTTCGGAGACGAAAAAAAAAAGAAGAAGAGAAGAGTCTGCTTTTCCTAGGCGGGCTTTCTTCAAGAATTAAGGTCGATCTTCTTTCCATTGATGTGGGTGCTGCAGCTAGTTTGAGTTGATTCAGTAGTTGGGGTGAGTCCGGTCGGGATGGATGGATGGGGTGTGTCAGTGTGCAGTTGGTCATGGGTGCTCCCTTGTTTCCATGTAGGGTGGATGGATGGATGTTGCTCCTTGAATAAACGCAGCGGCCTTGGCGCCGCTTCTGAAATAAGAGTAGCATGCCGTGCCGCTTCTGTGGTTCAGTTCAGTTGCAGCAGGAATTGCGTCTGCATTTGCCTCACATTGTTGCGCCTGTACTGGTCATCACTTGTTCGCTTCCCATTACCAGGACATCAATCAATTCTTGGTGAGTTCCGTTCCATCCGCTGACCTCCTGCAGAGGGTCTATGCTGCTTGATAGGAGTTCGTCAGGAACATCATATGCGATTGCCTCAGAAAGTAATCGCATAACCCCTCCACCTTCGTCGGTGGTTGCGTCGCCACCAAACCTTGGAACCTTGCAAGTATCATAAGACAAAGGATCTTACATTTGGACTTCACGACACAAATGCTACATGGAGCACGAATCTAGAGAGAGCATTTAAATCTCAATCTTCGCTGACCTGGATGTTTTGAGCCGTTCATAGCAGCAGACACACGAACTCTAGCAACCAAGCATGTGTGTACAACTTCTAGTCGCACTCAAGGATCCTGAACACTCTTTTCCTCACTTGAAGGCATTGCTCAGATGATCACTACCTTTAGTATCCATCTTAGCTTGTTTCATCATTTAAGATTTTTTTTTTTTGTGAGAAGGACTCATAGTTTATCCTATCCGTGCCAATATCGGTGGACGATAAGTTGATGGGAAATAATAGAGGAAGTTTGTTATCCGTGCTGCCCTGGATGCGTTCTGACGTTCATATATAGAATAGCACTGATCTCTGACAGTGTTCAGTAAATAGCACTACAAAGCCGTGAATTCAAAAAAAAAAGCGCCGCAACAACTCAGTGATTCATGAAACAGCACTCCTCCTTATTTCCCTTCGTTTCTACATAACTCAAAAGACTGACTTGCCCCTTATATTTCTACCAAACAGCATGTGTATGTAACCTGCCTTGATTGGCTTGAACTCTTAGTTGTATAGATCATGTATCCACCTATGCAGTCATGCATACGACTCCTAGCTTCTTTCATCATCTAGTGACCAATAAGAATAATCCCAGCATCAATTTTCCCTAGAAATAGGGACACAAATGCTAGCAGTTGAGCGTGTGGATGTGGTCGGTGGTTTGAGCATGTGTGCCAAAACCCCCTAAAAGGCATGCAAATACATTGAATAATAATGTTGTTGGAACATCTAGTTTTGCATCTGTAAACAAGACGAGAATTATGGGTATAGATGCCACGATTCTTTATCCTTCACACCATGTTTCGATCCAAGCCACTCAAGGCCCATATATAAGGTTCAAGAGTTTCTTTGATCCAGGCTATTTTCCTGGAAAAAGAAAAGCAGAGGTTGCTCTGAGGAGCAAGCTAAATGAGATAGCAAGCTAGGTAAACTTCTAGATGTTTTGGTGAATGGTAAACACTAGTGGCAAACGCACAAGAAGCAAGTTCGGGTGTCACATAAAAGCAAAACAGTGAACTATAAATGATATGCACAAGAATTCCTTACAGAGTACGAGAATTAATTTCTTGGTTGGTGTATGCATGGATGCTTCAAATTGCACTCATGTTCCGGCCGAAACTTTTTATTTTGACAAAGGAATAAAATAGAAAAATATCCTACAATGAGCCCAGCGACATAATACAAGTAGTTTTTCGTCTCAGCGCACAATAGACCTGGACAGTGGTGGCAGTTAGTTGTTGACCTCACGGTTGGTAAAGCTGACGACTAATATTCTCCAACGACCACCAATCAGCTCCTCCCTAGCTTCCTCTCGCATACAAAATTCCATCGCCAAGCAAACCTGCTCCTCTACTGACTTTCTGGTACCTACCTTGCACTTCATTCATGGCTATCATCTAACATCGCTCGTCTGGTATTCTAGTATCTTTCATGTCTCTGTCCCATATAGAACCTCGCTTGACCCAGTTTACAATCCAACAAACACCGATACATACACGCCATGCCCACGGCATCTCCGGCGACGACCCTCCGTCTCCTCGCCTTGCTCGCCGCTGCCGTCGCAGTCGTGGCGGCCGCGGACGATGGCATGACTCGCCTCCACCTCTACATCCACGAGACCGTCGCGGCTGGCCCCGGCGCCAGCACGGCCTTGCTCGGGGGCAACTCCTCGTTCGGCAGCGTCGGCCCGATCGACGACGAGCTCCGCGAGGGGCCGGACCCGGCGTCGCAGTACCTCGGCCGCGCCGAGGGGATGCTCGCGCAGGCTGACCTGGGCAGCCCCGCGGCGTCGTGCGCCATCCTGAACCTCGCGTTCACGGAAGGGGACTACGGCGGCAGCACGCTGGTGGTGGACGGCCGCGTCGACCTCGGCGCCGACGGCAAGGCCGTGGTGGAGCTCGCCGTGGTGGGCGGCACAGGGAGGTTCCGGCGGGCGAGGGGGTACAGCCTCATGACCAAGATCGGGAACCCCTCACCCAGCACCGTCGTCGTCTTCGAGATGGATCTTTACGTCAAGATCAGTGGCTGAATCAGCTCTAGACAGCTAGTTACCTACTTCGCGTTAGAGACTTGAAAGCAATGTTTTTTTTTAATTTTGTGTTGTAAACAACAGTTGAGAGTGTGAACTAATTCATTTCTGACGCGATCAACTATACGAAACCGTTTACTTTCTTCATGTCTTCGGTTTACAAGTAACTTCTTTCTGTTCCGAACGCTGCTAAGACCTAAATATGTGTTGTTTTTTTTTGCTATACCAAATTAGCACTTGTGAAGTCCAAGCCGTAGGAAAATTTTAGGAGAAAGGAGAACTACCAAGGGAGAAGAAAGAGGCGGCGATGGACATTGGAGGAGGAAGCACTGGCGGCAAGTGATGAGCATGCTAGGCGTAGAGGTACCGGTCCAGAAGTTAGGCCAAGAATAACTGGCGTGGGGAAGTTATTCTGCGTGCCGCTATAAGATGTACATCTTCGACACCCTGCTTGGCTCACAGCCGAAGCAAACGGATAGCTCTGACAATGCCCAAGATAAGCAGCGTCGTCTCCGGTCTCGTCAAGTAATTCGAATCATTTCTTTATTAGCACTTTCTTCATTAGCCTATATATGTACTAACGGACTAGCAGTAGGATACTTGTTACTTCTACTACTACTTTTGCTCTTCTAGCAGACTAGATTTTTCTTCTTCTACTATTTCCTTTATTTTCTTGTTCTTGAGTTTATTACTTCCAATAACACCGTAACTAGTTTAATTTTAAGTTGTGTGTTGTGTATATATACGCATTATTTGGCATTAACTTTTGCGTATAGGAGGAGCCAGCGAAGCTACGGCGTGTACACGAGAGCGGTGAACGTTCAGGGCTCCGCTGCCGCCGCCGTGGGGAGGGCGCCGACGGATGGTGGTGGGAGGGCGACGGGCAACAAGGACGTGTTCTGGATGAGGGACCCCAAGACCGGCTGCTGGATCCCGGAGAACCGGTTCCAGGAGGTCGACGCCGTCGAGCTCCGCAACCGGCTGCTCCACCGCAAGTGAACAAGAGTGACCGTACCGGTGCGGCATGTCGGCATATATATATATATATCGTATATCATCTCCAAATAATTTCGAGGCACCTGACGAAACAGAAAATGTTTGTTAGGTGGAGTATATATACATGTATGCTCATGTAAAACAGAGTCCAGGTATATACAGTGTATTCCGGATGGGACGAGATACGGTCCACCATCGTATATATCCATCCCACTTTGTGCGCGCGCGCGCGAGCGTGTACTATCAAAATATCGTCTTCCCAAGCAATCTAGATCCCAGTATATGCAAGTTGGCCTTAAACAACTGGGCGGTATCAAATTTTATATGTTTCGCTGCAGAGTAAATTCTCTCAGCACCATTAAATATTTATGAAGCATAATGAAGCATTTTTTTCTTAGGCGGTTAGAAACCAGCTAGTAGAAATTACTCCATTTCTAGTGTTGTTTCCTTATGAAAACCACCACTTGAAATTCATTTCGCAAACCCCATTTCTAGTGGCAGTATATAAGAATGTCCACTTCTAGAAAAGAAAAAACCCTAGTGCCAAAGAAAATCATTTAGTTGTGATTGGTTGGTTGCACTAGTTCCTAGCCAGGCTAGGTCTAATCCAGGCCAATCTTAACCAAGCTAAATCGATGCAAGGTGCTCGTATTTGGATGGGTGGTTTAAGATAGCCAAATATGTTCTTTTTACCTTGTGCAGCCTGCATAGTGGGAACGAAACTCATTTGTGTCTCCAGAAAGCCAGGCTAGAGGGCTACTTTGTCATTCCTGGAGCCTGGCTAAAGGGCTGATCAGACAGTCAAACATACCTAATCTGCACTCCACAAGCCTAGCTAGGGGGTTTATTCACCCAAACAATCACAACCTTATGTACTATGTATGAGGTATGTATATGATGACGAGTAGGTATAGGCTCTTGGTTGCGTTGCATGTTTCTATTGTGCATAATTATGTCTACTGCTAACCGGAAGCAGATGTTAATTAGTGATGTGTATGGTGGAGAAAACATGTTTCTTGGCTGATGATGTGCATGTGTATGGATGTGACGCGATGGTCAGCGGTAAGACTTGGTGCCGATGTACCAAGGGTCGTGAAGGGCGATAGGCTTTTTACCCAAGGACTGTCCGAGTCCGGGTGAAGCCATGGGTGATCCACATCACTGTCGTGAACAAACTATCTCTTCCAAACTCATCTTCTTTTTCTTTCCCTCAGATTTCTCAGGATTTTGTGCGGGCTTCAAGAGATAGATACGGTAGGTAGGAGTGTGAGTTTTAGAATCGATACCATCCAAGAGTGGGAGGACAAACGGCGGTTTCCAAGTCTTATAGCACGGATCTTCTTTTTGCCTAATCCATGGCCTCATTGCTTTTCAGAAATTCGTGTTCTCGTTTTGCCTGGCAGGAGGTGCGAATGTGCGATCCCGGCGGCGAACTATACGCCGTCGCAAATAACCAAAGTTCTTGGCACACTACTTGCACACCAAATTTCAGTGAGCGGCCCGATAGACATTATAATAGCAGGGTTTATGTATGGGCTAAGTATACAATATGCCTCGCACAAAAAAGTTCTTACAGAAAAAAGACGGTATGGTAGAGACATTTATGACCAAATGGTGGCAGGTCCGGGTACATTTTGACCGGGGGTATTATATAGCAAGGCAGCTTGGTCGCCGGATTCAGCACGGGAGGACGTAGAAGCCGATGGCGTCGAGGTAATCTCCGGCGCGGGCGAACATGCCGACGACGCTGCCATTGCCGAGCACGGGCAAGCTGTGGTGCGTGCTGTCCACCGCGTGGCCGAAGGGCCCGTAGGTGCCGACGTTGGTGACGAGCTTGATCGAGGTGATGCAACGCTCCACGTTTTTGAGCTTGAACGGGCCCACCGACCAGGCGACCTCCGTCACGTACTCTGAGGGGCCGAAAGTGATCTGTCCGGATGCAATAGAGACAAGATTTTTTTGATTTGGCAGAAAAAAGAATTTATTTATTTTTTTGAGGAAATAGGAACAAGAACTGATGCAAGAGAGAGAGAAGGGAGAGAGAGAGAGCGTGTGATTAACAACACCATGAGGCATGAGCTCAGAGCGAACGAGCGAGCTGGAGGACCAGGACGGGGAGAGACCATTTCGTTTAACTCTAGCGCGACGACCGCAGCACAAGGCACCAATGCAAAATGCTGGGGCTCGGGTGGCCTCTTCTATATGGTTGAAGCAGGAGGGTAGTTGTTATGGGTGGACATGCGCCCTCCACGTGCTCCCACATCGGCCTCGCTCTTCAGCAAGAAACTCTTGTGTGGGTACGTAGAAATTATGAGGATTTATGCCATTCGTTCAGCAGGAAATTTAGTGGCGATTTCGACCTTGTACCTAGCCGCTAGCCTCCAAATTTCAAACGGGTACCTGTGAACAACGAGGGAGAAAGGGGTAGGTGCTGACATGAGAGACGATGGGAGAGAGGCGGAGAAGACCGAGCTGACATGTGGGCTCCACTCTTACAAGATGATGTGTCAAAACCATGTGCCAAGTCAGATCAAAACCGGAATGGTTTAGGGTGGGGGTTGTATTTCATCCGGTTTTATAGTTCGAGGGTGAAAATCGGACGAATATAATATAATAGATTAGGGTTCAAATATAGACTTTTCATATGCTTGTCTCTTTACTACACAAGGTTCTCATACATGAGAGATTTTCTGACAGAAGTGCCACCATTTTTCTTCCATGGATAAGTAGCCATGATAGAAGATCCCTACCTGTCATAGCTCGTGCTAGAACTGTGAAAAATTTCAAAAATCACCACTTGGACTTCGAAAAATTAGCAAAAAACTGAATTTCTTGCACTGTAGATGTCACTGCTGTTTAATAATCAATCTTATTTTTTCAGTATCTGCTCGCTGCAGCTAATTCATGCAATGTCCGAAAGAACGGATAGGCGAAACTAAAGTTGGAGTATGCATCAGCCGGCACGGACGTAGACCCCGATGGCGTCGATGTAAGCCCAGTCGCGCCCGAACAGACCGACGATGCTGCCGCCGTCGAGCACAGGGACGCTGAAGGGCGTCCCGTCCACATCCCCGAAAGGCCCGTGCTTCCTGAGGCTGGTGACGAAGGTGAGCGACGTCACGGCGTCCGTCGGCTGCGTGCCGACGTAGGCGAACGTCCCCGAGACCTCCGTCAGGAGCTCCGACGGCTCGAGGCGAATCTGCGATAAATGCACCCAATGACCCAACCCAAAAAGAGGCGTTAGTTGTCAGGACGATGGATGTACTGAATCATCAGACGCCACAACAGATAGAAGGGCATCCGGTTCGAGTTGGTCTGTGTGTACTCACGACGTAGGGGTCGCCGCCCTTCCCTCCCCACGGCCCGACGTGGTGCCGCCGGCCTTGCTCGTCCCTGTAGGCGAAGGAGATGGCGTCCACGACGGCGAGGCTGCTGCAGACGGTGATGGCCTCCAGGCGGTGCGGCCGCGGCATCGCCGCCGGGATGTCCCATTCACGGCCCCCTTCGCCGCCCCACGGCCCAATCTTCACGACGCCCTGCAGTAGCGGCACGTGTAAGCATGTGTGTCTCTAGAAATCGGAGCACATGTACCGCTAGCAAAGTAGACAAGGAAGCAAGCGTACCATTTCCTGCAGTATTTAGCACAATCAGTTAAAGCAAGCACAGTCGCGCGCAACTGACGTGAACTGAAGGTACGATGGAGAACTGGCTATTTATAGATCACATGCCACATCACAACTCGCAGGGTATATCGTATAATTTTCCTCATACTTTTTTTTATGGTGGCATATGGATTCATATGGTCAGGGTTATCTCCATTGTTCTGAAACAAGCAACCGGACAGCAATGCTGTACTGTATTAGACAGCTCTGCTTCTGCACTACACTAGCTAGTCGACCACTCTTGAATTCTTAATCGCGCTACGTCTAAAATACAGTTAACTGTGTGATCCGCCCATGCCGCGTCCAGATCTCGAGGAGATGCTCCGCAAGAATTGGATGAGCTGTAGGGGATCCATCCGGGGCCGCAGATGTTGACCATAATGTGCTCCGCAACAATAGTTTTACAAGATCACATTAGCCTTGCAGGTGACCTGACGCGGACTTCAAACACAATACAACTGTACAGGCATTGTTAATCTTCAGGACATGAACTTGACGCGCGCGAAACGGAAACCGACGGCAGCCAATAATTGTTTCCGTAGGGCCCAAGTTTGGCACGCCACCTATAGAACAAGCCTGCTCTCATCATGCATGGACGCATCATACTTATTTTTTTTATCCACGCAATAATATTGCTGAAAGTGTTGTATGCATGTTCCCTATTTAATTTCTTTGCTGCGTTTTTCAGCCTCATGGTGGCCTTGGGTTTTAAACTCAAGATGTGAAGCTCATTACCCAGACACCAGAAACCATCTGGTAAACCCTTGCGCTGCCACTGATCAACAGAGCACCAATGGAATGCAGCGCTCCGGTCGTTTCTGATGGAAGCTGAGTACAGTTGCAGCTAGTGGATGTGCGCTTTCCATGGGTCCACGTCCGCCCATTTGTGCGCATCGGTCTCGTCGGCTACTTGTAGCTGCAGCTACTCAAGATTTATGAGGATTTCTGTTCACTTGTCGACGGAAAATTCAGTGAAGATCCGAAAAGGCCTGCCCACATGTACATGCGGCCACCAGGTCTATCGCCACCGTCCATAGCCGATTGTGGACCCCCTGCCCCGGCCGGTTGTATTGTTTAACTGTTCCCGTTTCTGCGTTTAGGACGAGGAGTAGTTTCGGAAGCGGACAAGGTGTACTACCCTTTCGGTCTTCCCCAGGAAGCTGTTGTGTTCTAGCCAAGAAAAAAAGATGAGTGCAGCAGGCGGAACTTCATTTCGGCTTCGCCATTGTTCCCCTGGAAGCAAGCTTTATGGAGAAGGAAGGGGTGAAGGAGGGGACGGGGAGGAGCTCGTTTTCGGCTTTGAAGATCTCTGTCAAGGTCCTTGTGGGGAGTGATGGGTCCTCGTGGGGAGTGATGATGTGCATCAGGAGGATTTGGATCTAGCTCGCTGCATGAAGGATTTAGAGTTGTCAGGGGCGAAAAAGGGCAAATCCGGATCTATATCTAGGGATTCATCGGCGCACACTAAGGTTAGTGTTCTTGGGTTGGTCGATTTTACCAGCGCATGTATTATGATGTGCCAAGTGTTAGTCGAGTTAGATACAAACTAAAAGTTCCACAATGTTGTTAGGGTGTTACTCGTAGGCTCATGTGTACATAATAGACACTGTTTGACGGTAATATACTATGTTTTCTGCAGAGCAAACCTTTTGTGCTTGATGGCACTGAGGTGTCCTCCCATTTGCATCCAGAAGTGAGGCATGAGCTCGCCATTGCTTTTTTTAACTTATGGTTGAACACTTTTGTTCATATACATTTAGCATATGTCAGTTGGTAGCAGGTATTTTATAATTCCTTCTTGTCATAGTGCTTTTTTATGATTTAACAGTACTTCTAATAAAACGACATTAACATACATCGTGTGCTCATACAAAATGCTTCAAGTAACTCTTGGGCAGTCCTTTGTACCTACTCTGAGTCACTAAAGCTGATGAGTGGCTTCTCATTTGGCTCATTTGTAGTCCTATTATGACTGGTTATTTTGCAGTTCTTGCAATGTCTAGTTATCCATGTCAAGTTACTATTTATAGTTTTTTTTATGTGCTTTGTTTTTCTTGTCAATTTTGTCACTCAAAGCAAGGTAACGTTGTGTTCTAGATCTTCCCTTCATTAGTGGTTTTGGTGGTGCTTTCATCCTCATAACTTCATCGTCACTCTTCGCTGCACAGCAACCAGAAGCACCATACCTATTTGCAGATACTGCTTCACTTTCTTAGTTAGCTTCATTTCCATCCGGTATGTAGTTCTTGTTGTTTCCACCTTGTGAGCATGCACCATCCTGTTGCGCTTCAATATATTTAAATCTCATCCACAGCTAGATGGAGGTACTTCATCCCAATCTTATATTCACCAAAGTCTTGATTTCCTTTCCTGGCTACTTCAAGTGCCTTCCCATACAGGCGACTCTGTTGGATTCTGGTCTGTAATTGTGTAATCTCATATTTGTTGGTACCATATCTCTAGCATGCCGTGTCCACCGTGCGGCAATGTGTGTCATTGGAATCTCCACCACACCGGTTCGTATAAAAACCAACAAAAGAATGCACAGATCAGCCATATTTGATTCCTATAGCTTACACAATGTATACCCTGCAACGATAATCTAAGGGAATGTTAAAGGAAGCCATCACGTTCGCCAAGAGGGTCTAGAAATTTCCACGTTAATCTAAAAAAGAGAAGGATTTGCACCGTTAGATTTTATGAAGATCTAACGGTTCAGATTAACTCAAGAGTCCATATCCAATACGATTAATAAATAGCTATTTTCGGATTTAAAAATTAATAATAATTAGGAGAGTCCGTATCCAATACGATTAATAAATAGCTATTTTTGGATTTAAAAATTAAGGAAAATTAGGAAAGGAACAAAGAGTCAATGCTGAATATGATTCGTAAATAGCTATCCGAATTAGGGAAAAAATAAAATTAGTACTTAACTAAAGAGTCCATATCGAATACAATTCGTAAATAGCTAAATTGAAAATTATAAAAATAAGTAAATTAGCATTAGCATTAGCACTTGATAAAAAGAGTTACTATTAGCAGAATAGTTAAATTCCCACGTTCGTCGATAGGAACAAAGAGTCCATGCCGAATACGATTAGTAAATAGCTATCCAAATTAGGAAAATAAGAAAATTAGAACTTACCTAAAGAGTCCATGTCGAATAAAATTAGTAAATAGCTAAATTCGAAATTATAAAAATAAGAAAATTTGCTTTAGCATTAGCACTTGATAAAAAAGAGTTGCTATTAGCAAAATAGCTAAATTCGAAATTAAAAATATAAGAAAATTAGCCGTTGATCAAAGAGTCCATATCGAATATAACTAATAAATAGATGAGTGCAAAAATTAAATATATAAAAAATTAGTATTTAATTTGTATAGTGATTAAGAAGCATTAAATAGATAGTATAGGTCAAATGCAAATAATAAAATCCTAAATTTGAGTTATAAACGGGACAACAAGTTCACAAATATTTCATGTCAAATATAGTTAATAAATAGCTAAATTAAGAATAACAATTAATAAAATTAGTAGTTAATTTATATATGAATTTTGAACAAAGTGTTAAAACAAGCGATCACGTTCACCGAGAGGATTTAAAAATTACCTCATTAATTAAAACAAAAGGAAAATTGATGAGTTAGCCACAAAGAAGCTTACCCAAATAGTAGCATACTCTGCATAATTGGAAAGTAGAAATATTGCTAAGAAGTGATTTTGATATGGAAAATGAGGAGAAGATGAGAGTCTCTAAACATGGAAAACACATAGATAACTAGCCTAAAAAATTAAATTAGAGGCATAGCAATAAGTGCACGGTGGTGCAATCATGTCATAGCCATGACATAATCTTAGTCCTATCACCAAGTTGATGATTACTCTAACATGTATTGCATTGTCTCTGTTACCAAAGCATGGCGATAACCACTGAGAAGAACCGAGATGGTGATATTTTGCTACCTAGCATTGCCATTTGTTGATGGTCGAGAGCTAAAAAATTTTAGAAGAGAAGAAATGATAGATGGTACAACCACTTTGTGGAGTGATGATGCAAGATCTAGAACAAAGCAACTTGAAAACCGATGTTTGATATGCACGTCCGTCCATAGCAAGCTACGGGTAGTGTTCAAAAGTAATGGCGTGCACTATTAATGATACATCTTCGATTACCATGGTATAGT
Organism: Panicum miliaceum; assembly: GCA_032594955.1. Lineage (NCBI taxonomy): Eukaryota > Viridiplantae > Streptophyta > Magnoliopsida > Poales > Poaceae > Panicum > Panicum miliaceum. The sequence continues at coordinate 43,238,586 of CM064059.1, forward strand.
GGACAAAGATTTTTAGGAGCATAGATATACCTAAGACAATATGAGAGCAGTGCTATATCAAGGGGTGATTGGAGGATAATGAAAAAAAAGTATATTATACTTCTGGTGGTGTCTATATTGAACCACTTATCTAAATTTTCTTCTACAAGTCTAGAAATAATTTATTTATCGTGCACAATAACTAGAACACTCAAGAAGAAGTTGTACATCGCAGGTATTTTTAAAAAAAGTAATATTGATGTCAAAATAAAATATGTAAATGTTTAGTTACTTTCAGTAAATACCCCAAAAATTTATTTTTATATAAAAAAGTTAATTTTCTTCTAAGTTATTATCCAAAAATACACAGCAAAATATAACAAAGAAAAAAAATAAAGATTGCACCTGTGTCTGGACCACAACCATTAGGACAAAATAATTACAAAGATAAAAGTAAATAGAACTATTTGCATTCAACTTTTTTAAGTAAAAAAATCTAAAAGTTTGGGAAGAAATGAGGTACCCGCGCTTATTTGCGCGGGGCACCTTGCTAGTTTTATATGTAACAAGGCCAGTAGCTTACACATTACACCATTTTCTGGTGCTAGTATTTTTCCATCCTCCCTGATTCACTGGCCATTTTTTTCCATCCTCCCTGATTCACTAACCTGGTGCAATGACAGTTTATACGTAGCAAGGCAATAATGAAGGTAATTACTAGCCTTTTTTTCCATCCTCCCTGATTCACTGCCTCACCATTGGCAACTGTATAACAATCTTCAGCGGTGCTAAGTGCTAACATGTATTGTTCCTAGTGAAAGCCTATTTCTCCCTTGGTCTGCTACATTATGCTCACCAACTGCCGTCTAAAGACAAGCTATCAAATGTTTCTGTACATGTTTCTGACAAAAAATCTTCGCTTTCTATATAATCACTATCTGTTCGCCCGTTGCCTTGAATGTCATCTGCACTTACTTCAGATAACATTTCGTTATGTGTTGGTGCTTCAACTGCCTGATCATCGCAAGAATCTAAACCAGTGTCTTCACTGTCTTCATTGGCAAATGTTATATTTCCGTAAGTCATGCCATACAGGAGCTGCTGGTAAGAACAACCAATCCCTGCTAAGAATGAAACAGAAAACCATATTCAGAGCATTACACATTGTCTGACATATGTCTAGGAGATGGCAAATTGAATAGTGCAAATCAGAAATTTCCTTCTGATGCACAACATACAAGAACTGTACCAAAGCTTCTCTCTGTTTTGTACATGATTGATTAATTAACCTAGTTTAAATTGAGGAATGGTTCACAGACAACAATAGTTGGTTTTTAGTTTTTCATTTCATAATTCTACTTTGGTGAACATCTTATTTAACTGATTTTTTTTCAGTGTACTAACAAATGCCATGGCAGATCTTAGCACGCACGAAAGTATTCCGAAACCACATATTTAGCATGTTTTCTTTTTAATTCCAGTACGCAGTTGCAAAATCAATGAAACATTATCTGAACCCCAAGTATACTCTATTCAGACTAGCACCTTCGAAAATTATCTGACATTTGCTTACCTGTGTATGCAAAAGAGTCAGGAATTGATCACTGTTGAAACCAGACGAAGCAGAGAATTGTTGGAACCAGCCAAGCTCGGGCTTTCTGACAGTATCGAGATATCCGACATACTCCATCCCTTTGCATCCGTCTATCAAAAAGATCACTGTGCAAATCGAGCAAATGTACTAATTAAGAGCACATGGATTATTCTTATGGCTTGTGCTTGCCTTTTTGCCCTGCGTCTCCGGCGAGGTTTCCATCTGAAACCCTCCTTGGGCTTCCACTTCTTCTTCTTAGTTGCATCCGCACTCCTCCTGGATCCCGGCGCCGATGGTTGGGGACGGCCGCCGCTCGGCACGTGCCCGCGCACTGTGCTCCGGCGAGGTCAGCGCGAACATGACCTCATCCAGCACATACGGGAGGACATTGGATTTAGAACTGGACCTCTCGCATCTCGCCTCCATCGTAGGCAAGGGAGTTCGTGTTCTCCCTTCCAGGAAGAGGAAAGAAGACATGATGCACAGCCTCTCTGCCCAATCGTGGCCAAGGAGAATTTCAAAATGCAGCGCGGTACATTACCCATTTTGCCCCTAGCTTCAATGCTGCCACTCCGCCAGGTCTTGCTGCTTAGTTTACGGTAGATTCCTTTTCCTTTCACGAATCTTGACGCACGGAAATGTTCCAATGGCCTGGATAGACCTTGCAGCTGAGCTAACAGGTTAGGCTTTGCTCGGTTATTCCCAAGATGGAAGGGATCGGAGGGGATTTCTGCAGCCGAGGGATAGCACGGACCAAATTAGCAGGCTCATAGTTAGCTCGTGCTGTGATGTGTCACCCTGGTTAGGCTTTGTTCGGTTATTCCCGAGATGGAAGGAATCGGAGAGGATTGAGGGGGATCTAATCCCCTCGATCCTCTTCAATCCCTCTTAGCTAGGGATTAAACGAACATGGTCTTATTGACACGAGCACAGCGAATTCCTTTTGTTTTCGTTGCAGGGAACGGTATATATATTTGTTGGCGTTACCAAACTGCAGCATTTTTGCCTTTTATATAAATATATATGTAAATCACTCAGTTAAGGTCTGAACGCCAATTACAGTTTCAGAGAAACATTCTAAAATTTACGCAACCAACTCACATCTCGTGAGGAGGAGAAGTTCTTGCCGATTGGATGTTAATCATTGCCGGATCCTTTGAGGCAATGAAATATGAAAATGACGGTCCTCAGACACTCGTAATTGTTTGTACCTCCAAGATTTGAGGCCCGCTGGTGGTGGTGGTTGCTTTGGACCATGTAGAGCAAGATTTGGCTCAGCTGAGAGAAAGAAACTTGGCCTAACAAGACCGTGTCGGCCCAGCGTGAATGAACCCTTTCTCCTTTTTTTCATTTTCTCTTAATTGCCTTTCTTCATTTGTATGCTATATTTTGATTGTTTTTAAATATATATTGTTCCATGCTATATTTTGAGTGTTCCGGTAGAAAAGGAATCATTGTGGATGAGCTGGGAAACTATACGAACGACAAGAGCTGATTCCGTGCTCCTTCAGATCGACTAGTAGCAGACCAGCACGATTTCAAACATGGTTTTATACATGTGCGGCCGTACCATGCATGCATGAAGCTGAACTCTGTACGTCCAAGAGTAAAGCGGTTAGGAAAGCAAACAAAAAGCAGCACAAGTGCGGCTTGCCCAGTGGTACTTGGCACATATATATAGGATTCTTCTTAAAAGAGGGGTCGATTAGCTTGCAAGTTCGCTACTACTGTACGTACTTTTGCGTATAGTAGCTGTGTTATTATCAGCGATGAGTGAGCAGGTACCTTAGCTTATTAAAAGGTGTTTTTAGCAACAGTTGGTTACTGCTCTAGTTGCGTGATGGCTTTGTGATAACCGTCATGAGTACGTGAACCTGGCTGCGCGCGCGGTGCTTTAGATGTCCTAAACGGCCGGGAAGCACAAAAAAAAGAACTGTAATTAGAGCAGATAGAGCGGGCATCGTCCCCTTTTTTTAGCTAAGCTAAGCTCCGGCGAGCTTTAACAGCCTCCAAGGCGAAAACACACGGTCGAAATGAAGCCGAAAACTCACCCTGTGTGAAGTGCTTAGAAGCCAACACCACCATGCACCTTTGCTCTTTTCGCCATTACCAAGGAGGAGGGCCGGGGAGGGTGGAACGAGCAGACGAAGCTGGCTGCCATGCTTGTCTCACTCTCACGTCTACGTGTGGTGCCATTATTCTGATTTTGGACCTCTCTCCACGGATCCATTCAGACATCCTATGCATGCATGCTACCTAGGTCGTCCCCGGCCCTTTGATCCCTGTGCTCGCATGCGGCAGCGCGCTTTGCTTGCAAACGCAGCATGCATGAATGAAATGAATGGGTGGGTGCGCATGCATGGGCGGATCGGATGGAGGCCGGCAGGGCCGCGACACGGCCGCTGTGGCGGGGCGTACGGCGTGATGGGCGGCGGCAGTCTCCCGCTCTCGCTCGCCGGCCGGCCGGTGAGGACCGGTCGAGGAAGGCCGGTAGACAGCGCAGCATGAGATGCAGGACCCCCATCCTTTGCATGCGAGAGAGGAAGGGAGGGCGCTGGAGAGCGACCGCATGCAACCTCGCCGGGGCGCTTTGCATCATTGCGCGATGGTGCTGCATGCTGCATGCGGCGTGCGACGGCGGCCACGCGCGTGACCCAGCAGCCTCATTAGCGCGTGCATGTATGCGGTCGCGCCAATAATCGCCGGCCTGATTGGCGGAGGTGGAGATTGAGCCGGTCTCGATCATGCGTTCGTTCGTTCGGCCCATGCATCTCTCTCTCACACACACACTCTGTGCCCGCGCGCAGGCATGCATGGTCGTCGTTGATCGGATCGGGATCTCCCCCGGCCGGCGTCAGGTTGCCCATGCGATGCGTGCATGCACGCTAGTCTCCCGGGCGCGCCCAATCATTACGTGGTGGCACGCAACAACCCCCCAAGATGCATGCATGACCTGCAGCAACATGTACTACTCCTACAAGGTACTTATGTATATGCCCACGCTGCTACATTCTGCCATGCATGCAGCTGCAGCATGCATGAATGCGCACCGTACACACGCTTGCATGCGTATGTATGTACAGAGTGCAGACAACGGTTAAGTATCGTATGTACAGCGTACGTACTCGCCGCTGGTGCACGTATACGTACGCGTACGTATGCATGCATGGGAACCTTTGAACAGCAAGGTCACTCACGTCACAGCGCAGGTCGTCGAATTAACACGAGCTTGCTGCTTCAGAGCCAGAGGAGATGGCCAGGCCCAGGCAGCACTGATCGATAGGTGGCAGGGACAGGGATGCCACCAATAGCTTTGACGGACGAGCAGCTCTGCGGCGGGAAGCGCCACGAGTCTCATCATCAACGCCACGAATCTGTTCATTCAACCTGACCGACGCTGGTCCGGTAGCCGTGTATGTACCAGCAGTGCCAGTGCGTACTGTACATGCTTCTGCTCTCCACCGCCCGGTCAAAACTACAGTGCCCCTCGCGTGAAGAATGATGCGTCAACAAGTCTGTGGCATGCATACTCGTACCACCTACGACCACGAGTCCTGCAGCCTGCTTTGGCCAGCAGCGGCTGTACGTGTGCATGCGTGTGTGATGCAGAATCGCAGGATGTGTACGTGCACCTCTTTCCTTTTTCCTACTTTTTTCCTACTTTTTTTTTAACTGCGACCGCTACTACTGAAGCTGAATATAGGTTAATCCTGACCTGCACACCGTTGCTAGCTGCGGCACTGCACGTCTGCACTCTGCATCTTTCTCGGTTTCCTTGAAGCTCTGGCTCCTTGCACCTGTCCGCTTCCTTCCTTTCCCCCTGGCCCCTGGATTCATTTACCCCGCTGCTTACCAAAGTATCAGTGCGGCCAGATATTCAAATACGTACGAGTACGAGTGCACGTAGGATATAAAAGAGCTTTGTATTTTCACTTGAGAAAAGCCTGATGAAGACCCTGTAAAAAAAAAGGCTGATGAAGTGCAAATGGTAAAGCAGCATGAATGCGCCGTAGTACAGAGTACACCGTACTAACTAAACCTGCTATACTGAATACTATGAATACCTGCTACGTACTGTACTGCACTACTGCGTTACTACTACTGAAATACCGTAGGAGGGTCCTAGCTCTGACCTCTGAGCAGTCCAAGTAGTACCCCTCTGCATGATGCGAGCGTTGAAAACTTTACCTGGCCGTCTGAGGAGCCCTCAGCAGTAGATTTTTTTTGTTTAAAAATAACAAGTAGTGGCAATTTTAATTTTAAACAGAGCAGAGGCGCAGAGCTGCGCACGCAGACAAACGCTAGTGGTTTGTCTGGCCCGCTGCATCATGTTTACTGGAGCACGTACGTCCTCGCAGGTCGCAGCCTGCAGGGTAGCTGCGGGGCAGGGAGGGGCCCGCCCGACAGGCAGCTCTGACATTTCGCTGGATGGAAGTGAGCGTGTCCCTGCTGCTGCTGCGTTTGCTCCGAGTCTGACTAGTGACTACCTACCTCGAGATCTCTGCCCATAGTGCCATGCAATTGCTTCTCTTGTTTTTTCTTTTCCTTTCGCTGGAATCTAGTAGCATTTTGAGTACTTCGCGCGGATGGTCATCTGGATTCAATATATTTGTTTTACACGTCAATTTTGTACTTGTCCCGTGTGAGATCCTAGAAGTAACTATATTTTACTCCATCCGTTCTAAATTTTAGCTCATTTTAACAAATTTAGATACATAATTTTTTTTAATATATATCTAGATATAATATCTATCTAGATGCAGATGCATAATAAAAGATATGTATCTAGATTTTTACTAAAACGAACTACAATTTAGAACGGAGGAAGTATTTTAGATGATCATGTAAAACATCATAAGGAGACCCAGATGCTTCTACTCACAAATCGTCTGCGTGGTTGATGGAAGGTAACATGGTTATCATGCAAAGTTCGCTTTTGCATTTACTTGGTACCTATAGTACGTAGGTGTTAACGTCCTATGTTTCTCTTCAGAGTTAGTCGGAACTAATCAGAGAGAAGTTTGACCTGGAATGAAAATAAAATATCTTGCATTTTGAGAGAGGGTCAACATACATCAAGTAAAGTTTTACTAATATGCCAAACGCCCAGATTTGACCAGCGTTCGTTTTGAATCCGTGTTTCCTCTCGGCTGTGGCAGCTGCCAAATGAACAGTTTGTTTGAGCCTTTGAGGTAGCAGTAGTGTCTAGTGTGCGCCTGTGCGGATCATGTCGCCCGTGCCAGGTACGGTGTCGCCGTGTCGGGTAGGACGTAGTACCAGGTATACATAGGGGGTAACCTATTGTATTGTATTGTATTGACCCCAGCTGGGGTGGTAAAAATTGGACAGGGCCCCTCATCGTACTCTGTTGCTGTACGTTGCTCGCAGGCGCAGCGGCGGGGCGTGGTGTGGGCCCCATTTGACTTGCGGAAAGCAAAAGCGTGGACGCGAATGCGGCAGCGGGCATCCGGCATAGAGAGCGAGAGAAGATTCCCCCTACGAGACGGAGGCCATGCATGGTGCATGCAAGCAGAGAGAGAGAGAGAGAGGAAGTGGAAAGTGGAGGGCATCATCCAATCCAAATGCAGAGGTGCCACTAATAAACATTGCAAATATAATGGTACCCTAAATCCTAATACTACTCCAGTAGAGAGAGAGAGAGAGAGAGAGAGAGAGAGAGATGAGCCGGCCGGAAAGAAAGGGACGTGGCGCCACAAGCACAGTGGCTGTTCCGTTGCTTTCGCTGTGCACGCCCCCTATCGCTTCGCTCCCGCTTTTGCTTTACAAAGGTCAGCCATGGACGCCCACCCTATAGCTATAGCTTGTTCTCCGCTCTCTCTCTCTCTCTCTCTCTCTCCTTTGACATGGATGGGCGTGGAATATCGGACTGCTGCCTGCATGTTCAGCCATGGAATGGAATATTATTCTCTCTCTTTCCTTCCTTTGTTTTTCAACCTCCCCAGCTTGCTGCGTGCTCACTAGTTTCTCGTGACCACACCACTTGGATACCTTCTCGGCTACGGCTAGTTCTCCCGTTCATTCCATGTTGCATTTTAGCCGCCATAGTACTCTAGTAGCTTGTAGCATTTTTTTTGTTTACACTGTTCGTTGCATGTAGTGCTGATGTAGCGAGAGACAAGCAGAGTGCGTTCGTGCCATGTTGCTGGCACGCACTCTGCAACTGTAGCACCACTTCATCTCTCCCTTTCATCAGCTCGTCACTGTGGTGCGTGGTGCGTTCTGCTACCTACTGTTCGCAGATCTACGGCGTTCATATCGATCATTCGCACGGGCGGCGGCAGACAGCAGCACGGACCGGCCGGCCGCCCGTCCTGTTCCGATCGGACGACACCAGCCACGTACAAAAGTCGGCGAGAGGTTAGATCGGATCGGGATGAGAGGTGTGCCGTGTGCCTTGCCCGGCTGGCGCTGCTTGTTTTTTACTCGTAGTGTGCCTGCCCGCCCTTGCGACGCGCGCGGCCTCGGAATTCGTGAAGATTCCTGCCTGCCTGCCTGCCTGCCCGCCCCCGCGGAGGTCAAACCCTCGCGCGCCTGCCTGCCTGCCTGCATGCATGCATGCATGCGCCACTAATCATACTTATAACTGCCCGCCGCTGTCATTTCGTCGCCCCTGTGCACAACACGCAGTAGTTGCACAATGACAAGCGTACGTGTTGTTTTTACCTCGTTTTCTTTTTGTTGTTGCAGAAATATTGAACAGTGCCTCAAGCTACTTTCTTTAGAGGCAGCAGGCAGTTAAAACTCGGACCCTCACAGCATATTTAACTTAACCTGATGGCGATCGAGACCTCCTGTGCTGCCCAAGCTACTCACCAAGGGGAAAAGCGTGCACGTCGAGCCAGCAGCGCAGGTGCACGCTCGTGACACGAGAAAAGTAGCGTTAGTTTAGTTTAGCAATCACACTCCGACGCATGCATGCATGCACTCTGTCGCCGCCCGCCGTGCACTGTCCTACCTACGAAACCTAATAAGTGAGGGTATTAACTATAGTACTACGTAGTACAGTACTAGCTAATCACCGGATTGTTAATAATCCAAAAGCGCGCACTCAAAGCTAGCGCACTGCGCTAAAGAGGACTAACCCAGCGTCAAGATTCCTGCTCAAATCAGGCTCCAGCGGCTGCGGACTGGCGCCTCGACCAGTCGCGTATGCACGGTGTGTACACGTGGAACGGGTATCGTTAGCTACGAGCCAAACGCTCGCTCCCGGTGGCTGTGCGTGGTCAACGTACATATGCACTTTGGTCCAAACACATGACCACACCGTACATAGAACATGGTGTGAGCACCTAGGCTAGGGCGTGTTTATTTGGAGGATCTCCAGACATTGCCACACATTTTTGCAGAATTTTTATTCTCTGCTTCTTCTTTTTTTGAACGATAAGGAGTGTCTGCTTTTGAAGTCTAAACTGGGAGAGCGGTGGAGCAATCGGTTAGGAACGACCATTTTACATTCTTGTTAATCTGTAATAGGATTTTCAAACTATTTTATTTTTTGGATCGAGGAATTGCATACATAGAAAGAACAGCTTTACAAAAATAAATACATCCGTGACAAAGAAAAAAGACTAAGACTATGATAATTCACAGTTGTGGTAAAAAAACACAACATTTTATAACGCCTAAAATACATGATGCATTTGGCCAAAAAACCTAATCTGCCCTTATTCACAAAGTGATGCCATGGATCGAGGTCTTAGTTGACTACTAATACCTTATGTTTCGAAAAGAAAAGGTTGACTACTAGTATGGTAATGTAGTTGTGGTATAAACAGGGGCCGGGGGGCAACGTATAATTCTACGTCCGCACGGCGTCGCGGCACACTGTCGCCTGTCGGCGCCATCGTCGCCGTGCTGGTACGGGTATAAATAGGGAGGCAGGAGGTGGTGGCCTCGGCTAGCCCACACTTGCTCGTCACAGACAAGCAGTCCGCCACCACCGTCCACGCTCCGGCACCACCCACGGCCAGCCTGAGAGTGGAGAGGGGTGGAGTAGCACGCGGAGAGCTCGCTTTCTCCGCATGTCAACGCAGACAAAAAGAGTAGACTCCTCACCCTTCTCACCGAGTCTCCGCCTGCCCGTCGCCTTCGCCGGCGCTCGGATATAAATCCGAGCTGCCTCACCACGCAGGTTTCCCCGGGTCACATATCGAAGGGCAGCAAGAACAGTCGCCGCCACCTCTCCTCCTCCTCCAACCAACAACTACCCCAAGGTGTTGCATCTCGTCGCTGCGAGCCACTCAAGAACCAATTGGGTTCCTCCGTCACTTGGAATTCTTTCCAATTCTTACATAATCTCGAACCGGGTAACTGACTCGTTTGTTGGTCTCCTTTTGCAGAGATCTCGTAGCGCGCGCCGCCAGATGGAGCTCATCGCGATGGAGGCGCCGTTGTCGCCCAACGGCAGGAAGCGCAAGTCGTCCCCGGCCTCCTCCGGCCTGGGGGACCTCCACGACGACATGCTCGAGCGCGTCCTCGCGCGCCTCCCGCCGGCGAGCTACTTCCGCCTCCGCGCGGTCTGCCGCCGGTGGCGCGCGGCCGCGGCGTCCCCGATGTTCCTCGACGCCTGCGCCCGCGTGCCCTCCCGGGAGCCGTGGTTCCTCATGCTCTCCGAGTCCGACGGTAACCGCCCGGCCGTCGCCTTCGACGCCGCCGAGCGCGGCTGGAACCACTGCCGCGCCGCGCCGGGGTCCGTGCCCGTGGCCGCGTCGCGCGGCCTCGTCCTCTACCGCGCGCCGGCCACGGGGGCGCTCACCGTCGCCAACCCGCTCACGGGCGCGTCGCGCGCGCTCCCCTCGCCGCCGCGGCAGGGCGGGCAGCACCAGCTGCAGGCGATTGCCATGTACGGCGGCGCCCCCTACCGCGTCGCCCTCTTCACGGGAGAGCTCCCGGACCTGTCCATGACGGTGTTCGACTCGTCTAGCGACTCGTGGGAGGGCCCCGTGCCGCTCGCCCGCAGGTCCGAGGAGGACTCGTGCCCCGACGCGCCGGGGCCGGGCGGCGACGACACGGTCTACTTCCTGAGCAAGTCCGGCGACGTGGTGGCCACCAACATGCAGCGCAGCGCGTCGAAGCAGTACTCCTCGGTGGTCGTGCCCTCTCCCGCGGGCGGCACCGACGCCGTGGCCTACTTCCTCAGCCACTCGGGCACCGTCGTCGCCTGCGACACGGCGCGCCGCACGTTCTGTGAGCTGCCCCGCATCCTCCCCGTCTACTTCGAGTACTCCATCGACGTCGTGGCGTGCGGCGGCGCCGCCTACGCCGTCGTGCTCTCGGAGTACCTGGACACCGCGAGCCTGCGGGTGTGGGAGTTCTCCGGCGGCGCGTGGCGGCAGGTGGCCGCCATGCCGCCCGCCATGTCGCACGGGTTCCACGGCAAGCGGGCCGACATCAACTGCGTCGGGCACGGGGACCGCCTCGTGGTGTGCGTGAGCTCCGGCGAGGCGGCCAACGGCGGCTGCTTCATGTGCGACGGGGGCAGCAACCGGTGGGAGGAGCTGCCCAGGTACGTCAACGGCGACGGGGAGACCAGCGAGTTCCTGGCCGCCTTCTCCTTCGAGCCCAGAGTGGAGATCGCCGTCTAAGTGTTTGTGATCAGCAGTGTGCGATTACTGTGTTGATTAAGGAGCCTAGTTTTGGTTTCGCTCCTGGTTTGTGTACGTGATTGATTTCCTGATGTGTGCATGACTGCATGTACTTACCAGATTGTAGTGTCACTGTGCGTTGACATTGTATTGTTTCTCTCTGATCAAATTTCAGATTGTTCTTCCCTCTAAAAAAAGATCAGTTTGTTCATGGTTAATTCTTAGGAACTTGTCGGTTTTTGTGATTTTGTCTGCAGTGCCAAAGTGCCTTGGCAATTTCATTCACGCTACTAAAACTATGTGCAAATGAAAACGCAAACATACTGCGGTTAGGAATCTCTCGTCAGACTTTACCAGCAGTAGGAATGAGAAATTGCAGCAAGAACGGGGCGAAAACAGCATGAAAGAAAAATTAAAGAATCGAAAAGGGAAGAGTGCCAAGGTTTACTTTGGTAATAATATCTTCTCCTTTTTTCTTGAGCACGACATTTCCCTCGCGCTATATATATATATTTGGATCGGAGGATTTAATAAAGATTGAGATTGGTGGAGCAGGGTATCTGATTCTATGCAAAGTACTTGGCTACATGGTTTTAGTGGCCACTTCATCCATCTATCTTCTTTAGTGGCCACAACATAGAGGGTTGTCGAAAACATTCAAATCTCACATAAGAGAATTTTTGCACACAATTCCTCCAAGATGCTCCTTTTTAGAAGGGGCATTTTTAGATGCTCGCCGAGAACAAGCCATTGCATAGGGTATTTTCAGATGCTCGCTAAGACAGGCCCTGCTTGGAAGGGGTATTCTAGGATCCAGAGCCCCTAAGTTTTGGTACAAACTCGAACACTGTTTGTTGACATTGTTTATCTCAGATAGTCAGATCACAATTTCAGATTGTTCATGTCAAGTTCTTTGGAAGTTATTGATTTTTGAGTCCAGTGCAGAGTACATTGGCAATATCATTATCATGCAAGCTTGCTAAAATTCTGTAGTATTGAGAAAGCAAATAAAAGTGCAGTTGCGACTCGTCAAACTTAGAAGCAAGTTTTCCCTGTAACTAAAAGGAGGAAGGAAAAACTTTCAAAAAAAGGAGGAAGGAAAAATCGCACCAAGCAGGGAATGAAAAGAGCTTGAAGAAAGAACTGAAGAAAATGAAGAGTGTCAAGTCTTATTTTGCAAACAGTTACTTTTCTGTCCTTGAACGTGACATTTCCATTGCACTGCACCTTTGGATATTGGAGGATTTTAGTAAAGATTGATTGGTGGTGCAGAGTATCTGCTTCTATGCGAAGTGCTTCACTACGTGGTTTTAGCCACTTCATTCATCTCTCTTCTGCTACACATGAATCATGATACTATAAAATAGCAAAGAAAAATATAAACGGCTATCAAACATTTAACAAAAAATCAAGGATGGTTTAACATAAGAAATTTTTTACACATAATTCCTCCAAGGCTTCCTCTGTAGAACAAGCCATGCTGGGGCGTTTTTGGATATTCATTCAGAAAGGGCCTGCTTGGAAAGGGGTTTTGGGATCCAAATCCCTAGCATTTTAGTGCAAAGTGGAACTACTAAATACTAAAATTTCCTAAAGCAATCCTCTTCTTCCAAACGGCCCTTGGAAAGGGGTTTCAGGATGCTCGTTCAGAGACTCAATTGTTGTTTGAGAAGGGTTATTAGCAAGAAAATATTGAGGACTGAATCCAAACAATTCAGACCTGAAAACAATAGCCATCCCACTGAAAAAGGATTAAAAAGTGAAGACCGTACACAGACCCTTCCCCTTTCTCTTTTCATCGCTACTACATCTTCCCATTAAGATGTGGTTTGCACATGCCAAAGTCGCTCCTCCTGATACCCCAGAAGAGCAAAATCAGAAAAGGGACTAAAGGGAGGAAACAAGCACCAATGTGGCAAGTAAAATAGCTTTCCGGGGTCCATCCGTCCTCTTTCCCCCCGGCGCATGCCCACGGCCCGCCCCCATGCGACGGCAAAAGTCGCCGCCGGGGCCTTTGCTTTGGAAGGAAGAAGGCCGCCCGGTGGGTGGCTTCAGGCCACTACCCAAGACATGAGAAAAGAGCCTTATCATAGCATAGAGCGCTTGGGATCGCAGGGGTAAAAAGCATCGAATTCGCGCAGCAGCAGCAGCTGTAGGGATATCATGCGGTGCACCACTGCAAATTGTCACCCTGATGCTGTGCGTGTGCCTGAAATTTGCGAGGCTTCTGGTAACTGACCGTGGTTTTGCAGGTTGCAGGCGAGAGCTTTGAGACTGTTGGTGTGTGTGCTTTGGCGTCGCTTTTGTTCTGCTTTGGCCTGTGAAAGGAGGGGATGATTCGGCTTTAGCGAGTGCAAACAAGGCTCCCAAAGTGTGCTTACCGCTTTAGCAGCAGCTCAGCGCCTCAACCTGCTGCCTCGCAGAGATTTTATTTACATATATAGTTCTACGCTTCGCTTCCATTGCATGTATGTACAGTAGTTTGCTTGGACTCAACATGCAGAATTGAAGATGCAAAGATTCATGAACGTACAGTGGCCGACAGCAGATTAAACTCCCAGACCCAGGCAAGTTTCAGCTAGCCTTAAGGTTTTTGCAACTGGATTCCACGAGGAACAAAGACAACTTTGTGATGAAGGTCGCCAGCACGGGCCATGGAGCTGTGGTGGCGGGCACCGGGCAGCAGTAGGATACTAGGATGACGGGGCCATGATATGCATGCTCGATGGCAATGGCGTGCCTGTTGGAGCGAAAAGGTAAAAGACGGCAGGGGCATGATGGCACCGGCCCGTGGATGGATGGTGCGACGAGGAATGATGGGGCGGTTGACAATCCACCGTAAATCTGATAACCGAATTCCTCGCGATCATTAGGCCGCGCGAAACGGAAAAGCTAGCGTTTCCTCATCTTTTTTCTCGCGACGGTGCCAGAGTTCGCCGCTAGCTAGGCCCTCGCTGCTGCCTCTCAACATTCTGAGTGCTTCTTGCTGTCTCGCGAAGCCATGCGTTTGGCTCCGATGACGGTTCCTTTTCTTCCCCTTTTCTGAGGAAAGACCGAGAACGACTCTGATGATCCACTTCGATTTGGATCTCTAGACCGAATTACTGGGCCAAGTGGTTTTCTGAGAGGACGCTGTGGAGAGTGGTTCGTATGGAACAGCACGGGAACATCCCGTTGCAGCAGCATTTCCATTTTATCTGCGTGACGGAACAAGGTTAATCGTAAGCTGCAGCCTGTAGCAGAACACATGCAAGTCAACGAAGCAGGCAGAGCTGGGCCGAGCAGCAGGCTCAGCTGGCCTGCACAACTTAGGGCCCATCAACCCGGCGCGTGATGTGAGTGTTGTCCCATGTACAAGTAGTTTCTACAGACTATAGTAAATCTTGGCCCGTTACTATTGTCATCAGTGAAGCACAAAAGTAAACAGTTAGCGTTACTAGTGTACGCTGCTGTCTTCTCATCAAGTAGTAAAATACTAGTTGGAATTTCTGCGCGTAAAAAAATTATGACTATCATAGTAAACGGAGGCCCAGCAGGGCTTGTCGTCGTTGCAGCAAGGATAGAAGCACAGGGCAGATGGAACTTCCTATACATTCATATTTTTTTCAAATTTTGTTCCACGTTCATACATACGAACGCTGCACATTTCATACGAACGCTATCTACATGTTGAGTTTTGCTTTTGAGTTGAGGTCAAACACTAGAGGCGAAGCAAGCAGTGGCGGCATCAGCAAAAGCTCCGGCAAGCAGAGGCATCAGGTACAATGATGCCGGCAGAATGGCCAACGGCCAGGAACAGCGAGTTGTCGGGGAGGACAATGCATGGCGCGTGGATCAAGTGATAATGTTTGCTGAACTCATGTCACATGTAAATTACAACGCACCTGCGCTCGTTTACGTTCTATTTACATTTTTTTCTCACCACCTGAAAACACAAACTGGTGGCATGCGTTCGAGTCTCAAGGATGTTCTTCAACGCATTTGGACCTTATGAACTTTTCAACAAAATGTGGTAACTAACTTTCATTCTCATTTGGAGAATAAAAGTATATATAGATTTGTTTTATTCATAAAGCGCACTCTGCATGGCTGGTGCTGAAAGATTAACATTGATTGTATATATACGCAACACCACGTCATATACTCCTAAGGTCGATTCAATGCATGGCCTTCTTCAAGGAGACAACAATGACAGGGTACTTGGCCTTCCTTATCTCGAGGTATCCTGCAACCATGGAGGCAAACACCATGAACAGTTCGTCAAGTATGGCCTCACCGAAATGTTCGATGATCAGAGGCTCCATCACTGCCCTTATGCTTTTATTGGCGACATTTCTGCTACTGCTGGCACAATCCAGAACCACATCACTGTCCGAGTCGTCAAGTGGATCCCAGTTGGACTCAAAGAGTCCGATGTGTTCGATGCCAAAGAGGTTCTCCTTCTCAATCAACGCCTTTACTTCGTCCACTGATGGTGCATAGTATGGAAGGTTAAAGGAGTTCAGCTTCTCCTTTTCCACCAGACCCTACACCATGAGTACACTCTTAGATTCACAATAATAATGCACTTTTTCTGGGATGTGACAATAAAGCATTCTGAATTTTAATTTTTCAATTTTCTCCAGTGTAATTAAGTGTAGTTGCTGCTTGGATACACTACCAGTTTGATCCTTGGATGCCCCTTATATTTGGAGATTTTAGATTATAGAATGCTTTAGTTCTATGCCGGGTCCTAGTAATGAGTAATCATAGAAATTCCTCTTAAAAAAGTAGTCATAGAACTCTTTTGAATGATTGGCATATTCTCAGAAATTTACCTACCTTTTGGACCAAAGACTGGAGAGCTTTGGCAAGCAATTCCCACATGCTGCCCACTTCACCGTGCATCAACATCTCTTCAGTCTTTCGGCCTAGAAATGTCAGCACCATACGGCCACCACCAACAAGTTCCTTGTACCGCAATGTGAGGAACAACCTGAAGTCCTTCAGAAATTGTTCCTGGAACAACTTTACCACAGCCGGTGGAGTAGTCTTCCCAATGTAAATGTTTGCTTCATTCAGATAAGTTCCATTTGAGAGTTCCTCAGGCACCTATAGACAATCAAATAGCGTACATACATAAAACATACAAAAAAAGATAAATATTTTAACATGCTATCATTCTCAACTTTGATACTATTAAGAATTTTAAAGAACCCAAATTCATACTATTTCATCTAAAATAGTCATCCATCCATTATAGGGTAAAATTTTCCTGAAATATTTATTAATAGTTACAAAAATCATAAGCATTAGCAACTGCTTTAAATATGATCAATGGTATTATTATTATCGCACAAAACTCACATATCATTGGATTAGTTGTTGTAACTAGCTCACATATCGATTGGATTAGTTGTTGGTCAAACAGGGAATTTGGACAGTCGAACTATCTTACTATTAGTAAGTGGAGGCTCCTTTTACCCCCTTCACATTCATCCTTATGAGATGCACTAAAAAAAGAGATAAATCCAATATAAAACAAAAAAAATCAGAAACACATGCATGGCCATCAGCTCTTACAAAACAACTTTTAATAAAATCGTGTATATAGCATGGTATTGTATTTGAAAAATGAACAAATAAAAGAGGGAAAGATAAGCAATTTTGATTAGCTACAGATCCTAAATTTATACCCATGAAGTTCCTAAAACTGAACCGAGGGAGTAATTCTCCTATTGCAAGGGTACGCCATGGACCAGTGCTTTTCTAAAAAAAATGAACTGAGGAAGTAGTTCCCCTATTTCAAGGGATTCAACGCCTTGTGAATTGATTGAAGCATATAGAACTAACATTATTTTCATAGCAGTTTTTCTATTCGGTTTCTTCATTATGATTGGCATGGAAGAGTCTAAGCAGTTTAAATGCGTCATTGACAACCTATTTAAGATAAAGTTACAATACTCAATTTTACTACTTTTTAATATTCTTGAGTTGGCAGCATGGTGTGTCTATACTAACCCAATTTACTTTGATGTGCTTTTGTTTTTTTAAAAAAACATCACTCCCCATAGTTAAACCCTATGTTGCGTAACTTGCGTTCGGCGTGGGATCGTACATACTAGTAAACAATGTTGGGAGGTGAGTATTTACAACTCGAGGTTGTTACCGGTTCCAAGCTGCCGGAGTGGAAAGCAATCCACATGAAGAAGAGAGAGCGGAATAGGGCTGCCCATGAACTCGCACAGTTAGCGAAAAGATCCAGACACTCTGTGGTTTGGATATTCTCGGTGCCGACATGTGTAGAGCAAATTATTGCTCAAGATTGTAATACTGTCTCTAAGTAATAAAAAAGCTCTCTTTTTCTCAAAAGAAAAAACTCGAGGTTGTTGATTGTCCCGTTCTATATTTTGGGATAGATTTATATACCACTTTTATATTTCAGGCTTGATTCTCACATTATATATAGGTCATGTTTGTTTCAGCTTCTGGTCGATTTGAAAGCTTGATTTTGAGAAATCCGAAAGTCAGATGACTCCTATAATTCAGAATCTGGATTCTCGATTCTGGATTCTAGAAGTTATCCAACTTTTAGATTCTCCAAAATCCAGCCTCTAAAATTGACCAGGAGCTGAAACAAACGGGGCCATAGACATACTATATAGTATTGTGCCACAGGTTCAACATGGACTAAATGAAACTTAGATCTGATCCTTCACCCTAACCTTTAATCTTCTATACTGGTTGAGACGTTAAGAACGTTTTTTTTTGGTGGGTCGAAGCGCGGTCCTTATTTCCATATGAAAGGATGTGATGTTAGCAAACACATCCTACATCCACACCTTAAGCACTCATTATTCACACAAGACACTACTAAAGAAAAAGAGCCATCCCTGCCTTCTTTTGCACTATTGGAGCAACTAACAATAATCCGCAGAGATAAATCATCACTGGATTCCTGAGAAAAACCAGCACAAATACTGGACGACTACAACGAAACGGGCAGTGATAATATTGCTATCGGTTTTTGCAAACATTCTGTAGTACTAGTATATAGTAGATGTAGCACGCATACCTTGGAGCGCCACATGAGGCTGTAGGACGAGTGGAAGAGATGGACGCTTTGGCACGGGAAAAGCCTCATGTAGAAGGAACCCGGGAGCCCGGCAACGTAGCAACGCAGCGCCACCGCCTCGTCTTCCTCCTCCGCGCCCAAGTAGTCCTGCAGCTGCTGCAGCGACCGGAAGACGAGGTTGAAGTCGTTGCCGGGCAGATCGTTCAGGAAGAACTGCACTTGCATGGCACGCCGCCGGTCGTCTGCCGCCTTCGTCTCCTCGCGGGCGCAATCCCGGAGCGTGCTCATCACCTCGTCGACGACGAGCAGCGTGTTCGGCCCCGACGAGCAGCCGAGGTCGGCGACAACCATCGTGCCCCGGCGGGAGAGCGACTTGCAGTAGAGGTCTTCTATGGCCTTCTGAAGCACCGGCTTGGTCTTCAGTAGTGCCTTCTTCTGCACCACGGCGTACATGAAACGACAGTCAGCACCAACCGTACTGCATGCAGTATTCGAGAATTCGAGATGCAGGATTGCAGTTAATGGAGGACAAACCGGGAGCCTGGAATTGGCGGCGTAGCTGTT
Source organism: Panicum miliaceum (assembly GCA_032594955.1). Lineage (NCBI taxonomy): Eukaryota > Viridiplantae > Streptophyta > Magnoliopsida > Poales > Poaceae > Panicum > Panicum miliaceum. The sequence goes on from CM064059.1 coordinate 43,257,382, forward strand.
CGCCCCGTCGCCTGTGGCCATGCGAAGGTCCTTCTCCACCTTCATGGCTATAGCAGCTAGGTGTGTTCAGGGGCTCGATTGCTTGTTTGCTCCAGTGTATGTGTATGCTCGATCTGAATCTATACACGCAATGCACTCGGGTTCTTTTATAGGGCGGGCAGGTTACCAAACCCAATCAAACAAATGCAAATGGTAATAATAAGAGCATCCAATGAGAATAGAATAGGGCCTTGCATATATAGAAAAACGTGTGGATAGACAAACAGACAAATCTGGAGAGCGCAGCACCTATACAAGCATCATATGTAGAATCTCCGCAACCAGTACAAGGCAAAGGACAGATTCAGAGGAGTGTGTGTTGCACAAACTGTGTTCTCGGCAATCAAGGCGCTTTTGGGAGTGAGAGTGAGAGTGAGAGTGAGAGAGAGAGAGAGAGAGAGAGTTGACACTGACTCCACTGCCTGCAAATCGGTACTACAGAAAACCTGAGGCTGTTTAGGGTTTCTGCGACATTACATTAGTAACTACAAGGTCCCATAACACATAAAGGGAAAAGCGCTACGCAGAGATCGTTGACGAGGCTCACTGGAGGAGCCCCTGCTGACCCGATCAGGCCATACAGAGGAATTGGGGCAGCTTCCCCTTAGCTTGTGTGTTGTTGGCCCTTGCGTTCCTGTGCGTTGTAGAGAGTATATATGGATCCTAATTAAATTTCTTATGAACATGTCCTATACGGCTATACTATACAATGATGCATCTCTCCCTATATTGATTCTGCCTTCGAATCAATGAAAGGGTTGTGTATCTTCTATGCTAGCTAACCTGTTTAATTAATTTGCTCGACCACCGGCCAAAAACATGCGTGATGTGCGCCGGATTCCAATATGAGCCATATATCATATTAGCAAATATGAGATGCATGCCTCGTCCTTATTAGCACCAAGAGCTGCTTCCGTTATAAAAAAAAATAAAGTTTCTTCAGGCATTAGAGAGCATGTGGATCACACGAATATAGACAATATTTGTATATTTTATCCTGACACAGCAATAATCTACTGATTTGATTGTATTTGCTAGACGTCAGAGTTAGTATATATTACTAGTTGGAGATTCCTTAGAGTTAGTATTACTAGTCCAAGACTCCTAGTAGACATATATATATTGCTCTATCCCGTTCATAATTCCTTTCCCCTTGCATCGTACCTTCGTGTATGTTTCAGCCAAGTACTCCTACATGTCAAACACCCACGAAAGATAGAGCAATATATGTTTACTAGGCAAATATGTCCATGCATTGCTATAGTAAAGATTATATAAGTATCGGATAAATATAGTTGTCCAGTGTGTTAATTTGTAGGGGTCCACGTGATCGAGTCGTGGACGGAGGGCTGATTCGACTCGCATACGGGATGGACCAAGCCCCACGTGTCGAGACCAGAAAAAAATTGCAAAATAGATGTGTAGGTATCATGTTGTAATATATATGAACAAATGAGAGAGAGAAGATTAGGAATTCTGATTTATTACCCATGGACTATATGTATCTAGAAAATCCTAAACGAATTGTAATTTAGGACGGGAAGAGTATATAATTCGGATCACATTTTGTTCATACTGTCACGGAGTTACGCCCGCAAACTCCCTTGGTGCCGTTTGTCAAAATATGACAAAATGGAATTAGTTTAGGAGACACATTTGAAGATACTTAGTCGTTAGCACAACATGTACATGTGATATGAGCTTTGATTTCAGATTTTTGTGATGTCAGAGGGCTTGATTGGCGTTGAACAATTAACCTTATACATTGATTGGTGTTGAACAATTAACCTTATATATTATCCTACTTATACATTGATTAGTGTTGCACAATTAACCTTACACGTTACCCCCTACTTATACAGTGATTGATGTTGAACAATTAACATTATACATTATCGTACTTACACTTCAATTCATCATTAGATTTAAATATTTGTCTGGCTTTGCTGCGATCAGCACGTAATGCTGGACCACTATGCCCAATCTGAAATTGACTTAATGGGAAAAAAATAGAGATTTGGAATCTTAGTGTAATAGAGAACCGAGAGATAACTCCACCATTGAGAAGCCGGCTGGTCTGAAACCAAGGTGCTCGTAGGTCGTGTTATTACATTCCTAAAGGTTTCGGTACGCCTCTCTCTTAATAGTTCATAAAAAGATGCTAAAGCCAATGGGCTGGGTGTTCTCCGTAGTTGAGCTTTTTATTTTTAAATTTACCTGTTTTCTTACTGTGAAGTCAGTATATGCAAGTTTTGCAAACCAATTCAAGGCACTTGAGTCCAACTAAAGTTGCCATGTGTACACGCCGACGTACACTAAGCGTCTGTTTGTTTCCCTCGGACTAAACTTTAATCCCGTCACATCGGATATTTGGACACCAATTAGAAGTATTAGATATAAGCTAATTATAAAACCAACTGCATAAATGGAGGCTAATTCGCAAGACGAATCTATTAAGCCTAATTAGTTCATGATTTGACTATGTTGTGCTACAGTAAATATGTGCTAATGATAGATTAATTAGACTTAATAGATTCGTCCCGTGAATTAGCACCGGTTATGCAATTAATTTTATAGTTAGCTCATGTTTAATCTCTTCATTTGGCATCCAAATATATCCAAACATCCAATGTGATCCGGATAAAATTACTCCTCGGATCCAAAAGTTGTCTGTATGCAGCAGAGCTGGGCCGTGCAGCAGCTTGGCGCCCTGGCTGACAACTTTGGGCCCATCACTTATTATTCTCTTGGCGGGCCTAGGATTCCACACTACTGATCGCCAGCAGGTTTAAGCAGACATTTTTTTCTAAAAAGCTTAACAAGGATAATTTAATTTATTCATGTGTCTTTGGACAACTTTGGGCCCATCACTTATTATTCTCTTGGCGGGCCTAGGATCCCACACTACTGATCGCCAGCAGGTTTAAGCAGACAATTTTTTCTAAAAAGCTTAACAAGGATAATTTAATTTATTCATGTGTCTTTTCAGTGCAGTAAATCTTATAGATGGTATTATACATACATTAATACGTAATCTTGATATGACTTGTAACAGACAACCCTTATAAAATAGTTGTTTTTAAGATATATCGAGATGACAACTAAAGTTTGTACAACGATAGTGGAGTTGTCTCATAATCCTACGAATTTAGCTATGGGATGGTTTCTTCATGAAACATCGACCCCTACTTTCATTGCTCTCCTCCAAATCATAAAAAAATTCCAAATGACACCGGAGGAGATGATCTATGAGAGCTATCCTTATTGTTTTAGACCAGGGCCAACAAGTTTAGTTTAGTGAAGCCAATCAAGATATGAATAGTACCGCGGCTTCCCGATTCCGACCGTAGTATTCACAACTCGTGTTATGATTTAGAAATTGGTTATCTATTTCTACTCATAAAAATAGTCTTTGCGTTTGTTCTTTTTTAGAAAAAATCTATTTTACTCCCTCACTAATCCACTTTAATCCACTTTGTCTGCTTAACCCATTGAGCAAAATTTAAGCTCAATTTACTCCCATAAATAATTTCAATTGGTCTAATCTACTCTCTTATTGATATTTCTCTTTTTTATTTCTTGCGTACAAATTGAATTTTAAGTTTAAATTTTATAAGTGGATGGAGAACATATGCCTAATGTTAAAAAAAATATTAAGAATTTTTCATACTTATTTTCATAATTTATGAAGATTTAATACGAAATTGATCATAGAGATACAATTCTGCATGAACAATAATCATAAAAAATTTATAATATATTTCTCTAGCATTGGGCATCACATTATAAGTCAAGGTGCAAAATTTGAAGTTGAAACTACACTTGAACGTGGAGAAATAAAAAAGAGAAATCTTAGTAGGAGGTATATTGGACCTATTAAAATAGTTTGGGAAAGTAAATTGATATTATAGTTTATTCAGGGGGTTAAGCGGAAAAAGTGGATTGGCGAGAGACTTTTTTTCGTTCTTTTTTCTTAACCCTAGGTCCTGTTTGTTTCAGCTTGGAATCTGATTACTTTAAATCAGTTTGTTTCTCAAACCAAACATTTAAAGTCCTATTAGTACCTAATCACTCATAAAACTGGAAAAGCATATGACTTTGGTTTCCAAAGTTCGTTGGAATACGCCCGTGTCTTGTTCGATCTACGTGTATGATGTATATATATGAACACTATGATTAATTTCTACGTACATCAGAATTAACCCGACCAACCATGCACACACATTTACATACACGAAAGCTCGTACGTATTGATCAGTTTGCAGGTACAGACGATTAATTCACACCGTCGTCTACGCGCGCCATTACTCCATCGTCTCTTCTCCGGCGCCTTCTCCGGCGCCGGACAACCCTAAACTCACCGGCGTGCCGCTGTCCGGTATCCACTCCGCGCCGTGCAAGAAGTGCCCCACCGTGAACTGCAGCGCCCTGTCCTTGTTCATCTCGTGGAACCCCTGCATGTCCTTCCGCCCGGTGAAGTTGGCGCCGGCGCCGGAGTTGCCGAATTCGCCGAAGAAGGCCGTGCCGAGGTTCTCCTTGCCCTCCCAGGGCATGTACCCATCGCTGTGCACGAACCCCTCGATGTCGGACTCCATCACCACCGTCCGCGCGAACTCCTTCCATGGCCGGCCCAGGTACACCTTGGTCACCGCCGACCCGGCCGACTTGCTGCTGCTGCTGGCGAGCTGCTCGTCGGCGACGATCTGGCTCCGGTGGATGACGAAGCCGGTGGTCTGCTGGTGGTCCCTGCGCGCGTGCGCGGTGACCACGGCGGGCTGGCCCTTCCGCGGCTGCCGCACGAGTATGACGCAGCGCTGGAAGACGGCCGCGGCGTCGCCCATTATGAAGTCGACGGTGCCGGAGATGACGCAGCTGCGGTAGAACTGGCGGTAGGCCTGCGCGAAGAGCGTGTCCTGGTTGCCCTCGATCCGGCAGTTGAAGAAGATGGCCTTGTCGCCCTTGACGCGCAGCGCCAGGGCCTGCTGCTTCTCCACCCCCGCCGTGTTCCGGATGCCCAGGCTGATCGCCGTGAAGCTGTCGCCGTCCACCGCTGCAATCCCAGGTTTATCGTCAGCAATAATGATCCAGATCGATCAATGCAATTAATGCAAGACCACCACCGCCACCGCCCGGCCGTACCAAAAGTGGCCGTTCTCCACATCCTGGTGCCGTCGAGGATGTTCCTGCTGCCCGTGACGATGGACTTCTTGGAGCCGTCGCCGTACATGGTGACGTTGGCCATACAATTGGTGATGTTTACCATCTCCTCGTACACGCCTTCCTTGACGTAAATGAAGTACCTCCCGGTGTAGTTGCTGGGCATGGCGTCCAGCGCGGCGGAGATGTTTTTGAAGTCGCCGCTGCCGTCCTTGGCCACCGTCACGTTGGGCGTGAGCCCGGCCTTGCCGGCGGCGGCGGCGAGCAGCTTCCGGTCCTCCCCGGACACCCACGTAGGCTCCTCCTCGAGCTCGCGGCCGCCCCTGGTCTTGTTGAGGTCCTCGGCGTGGAGGTCGATCATGGAGGCGAGGGCGGCGCCCTGCTTGATGACGGCGAGGGCGTTGCTGGATATCTCCCGCGCCTTCTCCATGGTGGTCTTGACCTCTTCGCGGACCTCCCCCTTGGGGAACATGTCGACGCAGGATCCCTGGAACGTGATGACCGCGCTGAGCCAGGCCTGGAGGTCCTGCACGGGGCCCTCGACGCCGCGCCACGCGATGCTGGAGAGCGCGCGCTCGACGTTGTCGCGGCAGCTCCCCAGGAGCATCCGGCAGTCGTGCATGGCCTCCCACACCAGGGTGTCGTTGCTCTGGCGCACGGCGTCCAGCACGGTGGAGCGGTTGAAGCCCTGCTCCAGCGCCCGCTCGACGGCGGTGATGGCGGCGGCGGCGGCGGTGTGCGGGTGCTCGGAGGGGGCCGAGTGCGACAGCGCGCTCTCCAGGGTCTCGCAGCACGTTCCCTGGTAGTCCGCCGGCGCGCAGAAGAGCTCCACGCTGCGCATCGTCTTGCTCATGTTGCGCTTGCTCACCTCCTCGTCCCAGGCCTTCTCGCTCAGGAAGAAGGCGACCGTCCCGACGACCATGGCGACAAGCATGAGCGCCGACAGGACGCCGACGACGAGCCGCTTGCGCGAAGGGTCGCCATCATCGGACGGCGGCATTGGCGCGCGCGGGCCGGATCCGGATCGGCGGTGGGCACGGCGACGTCGACGCGGGGCGGGCGTCAGCTTGGTAATAATATATGCATGGAGACCAACGTGTCCGGCGACGAGGTCGAGTGACTATGATTAGGAACGACGACTTTGATTGAGGAAGTTTGTTTTAGGGAGCGTGGGCGTGGCTGATGATGACTGTTTGGTCTGGTACGGGGTTGTGGTCTGCCCTTGTTCTCAGGAAGAGGTTGGATTTGTGCCGGAAAGATTCTATCTATCTATAACCAACCGGTCCCGGCCTCCTTTTGTTTCCATAAAAGAAAAAGATAAACTTTTATATATAGAGCACGTTATTATTATTCTACTAGTAGGGGAAATGAGCGCAATTTGATACGTACTTAAAGTTTATTTCAATTTGATACTCCATCCGTTCCAAATTGTAGGTTATTTTAGCTTTTCTGTATATATAGTATTTCCTATGTATCCAGATAAAATGTATATCTAGGCGCATATCAAGTACTCCCTTCATCTATTTTTATAAGGCGCACACGCATATCAAGATTCAAACTTTGCAATTTTTAACTAATAATTTGACTATAAATTTTTTATTTTTATAATGTAAACTTTGTATGATTGGATTCGTAATCAAATATATTTTACCATGATTATAAGATTATAACCATAAATGATATAATATATGATAAATGAATGGTCAAAATATTATTTGGAAGACCGTGCCATATTATACTATGCTTTATTAAAATGGATGGAGGGAGTAAGTAATAATATGTATGTAGAAAAGTTAAAGGCTTGTTTGGGAGGGTTTATTTTAGCTTCGGCTTCACCCCTTCATCTATTTTGCGCATATCGAGATACTGTAGCGTGAAACCATTTTGTAAGACCGGACTAAAATAAAATAGAAGCTAGGTGAAGCTAGAAAATCTAGCTTCACCGACTTTAACTTCACCAGTGAAGCCGTTTTAGGGAAACCGTCCAAACCGTGTAAAGAAACCTGAACTTAGAACGGAGGAAGTACATACAAGTGCCGGACACCACTAGTGATGACTCAGCTATGAGTAGTAGGTACAAGTGCCGGACATCACTAGTGATGACTCAGCTATGAAGAAGCCAATAAACACACTCTTGAGTCCTTAGGGACTGTTTGAGAAAGGTCGAAGGATACATACATCGAAAACTCCTGATGTCAATGGCCAAGGCGACACTGAGTCTCTAGATCAGCATGGCCATGCTCACAAGAAGGTTGATGACTCAACCCCGAAAGCTAGCACACCAAATCCTATTAACGGAGAAATTGAGTTCAAGATTTGGATTTCAACCCAATCTGGACTGTCACGTTGGTTCGGCATGGTTGTGAAGCTAAGACCCGTTCCCGGATGCTCACGCTGTGGGCTGCTTCCAAGAGACCGATGCCAGGGGAGCTTGACTTTTTCTAGCATCCACCACATTGTGTGTAGAGGGCCTTAGCAGGCCAGCCCACTTGAAACCGCGATAGCAGGCTGCCTGCATTGTCCAACAAGGGAATTTTTTTAATTTTTTTTGAAAAAGTCTACTTTCCCTCCGTCAACTATCGCAAAAGTTTAATTTTCATCCCTCGACTATAAAACCTAATATAGAGTTCCCCCAACTATCAAAACCGTTTGCTTTACCTCCCTCGGCAGTTTTACATTGTTTTTTCATAGATTTTTCTCCCTTCTCTCTTTTTTCACTTAATTGAGGTAGCAAACGTGGTTAAAAAGTTATGAAAATTGGCATATTAAGTAGAGGAGAGTACAAAGAACACAATTTTGCAAATTTTTGAAGTTTAAACCCAAAGAAATTTGAAGGCATCAAGATGAGCTCCATCTTTGATAAGATTTAAACTGTGTGACACATATTAGAGGTACATCGTTATGAAATTTTTATGAGTAGGTTCTATAGCAAAATTTGAAGTTTATTACGAAGGGTCAAATTTAAACCAAATTTTATCCTTTTATTTATTTTCACATAACTTAAAATCTACTCAAGAATTTGCGTATGTATAAATCAAATATGCAAATGCTTGAGTAAATTTTAAATTATATGAAAATAAATAAAAAGAATCAAATTTGGCTCAAATTTAACCCTTTCTAAGAAACTTGACATTTTGCTATAGAACCTCCCCCCGACCACTCCTCCGGACTCCCGTCCTCCCCCCGTTTCCCCGATCCCTCCACGCACCGGCTGTGGCCGGAGCCGCCTCACCTCGTCGGATCTGCCCCAGCTCGAGTGCGACAAGCCGGCGGCCCTCCCCTCCCCTCCCCTCCGCCGCAGGCCGCACCGCGCCACCAGGGGCTTGCCGGAGCTGACCCACCTCGTGCGCGACGAGCCGGGCGGCCCTCCCCTCCGCCGCCGCACCTCGCCATCACCAGATATCCTCACGCCGCGAACTGACACCGCCGGGTCTGTGTGGTATGCGTTCTCGCCTCTTCAGTTCTTCACTATCCATTAGGAGTCAGGGTAGCAGTAGCAGGTAGTTGCTCGGATTTGTAGGGTGCAGATGATAGATGTGCAAATTGTTCAGATGTGCTAGCCAGTTTTGTTTTATCTTTGTTTGTGTGTGTAGCTTGTACCAAATAACATTTTCTTACAATTAAATGCTAGCGCACCAGGTTCAGAAATGAGTTAATTATGCTGAACTGGATGAGCTACCAAAGTACTTGCATAGTGAATTGGATTACTTGTGTCCCAGCATAATTAACGCTGGCTTTTAATTGTAAGAAAATGTTCTTTGGTGTTACTTAAATTTTAGCAGAGGCAAATAGAAACATACAGTGATTAACAGAAGTTAGATCTTCTTGGTTATATTATACATGACATTTAACTGTAGAAACTTGCTCTTTTACAGGTATGTAGTTATTTGATCCATTTCCGTAAATATGTATGACCTTGGTTTTTTTTCTGGCTCTGCTTGCATTCACAGTTCTCCCCCCTCCCTCTGTTGTATTTTTTACAGCTTGGCATAACATTCATGTGTAGGCTCGCATTTTTATGGGTATGTAGATTTTCAAACTTTTTTTTTTCTTTTGAGTGGAAAAGAGCTTTCCATTAACTTAGAGACTCAGCGATATCGCTGGCCACCAGGTCCTCGACATCAGTCGGTGTACTCTCCCAATGGAGTTTGTCACCATGAGGACACTTACAACCCAAAGCCGCTAGGGCATGTGCTACCTTATTACAAGATCTAGGGACAAAACCGATTACATATGAGATAAAGCATGACGAAATCAAGCATTGTAGCTCGCAAATCAACCCTCCCGAGGACGCCAGCCTATAGGTGGAATCTGTCTCGATTATCACTCTTCCAATTCCCTTGTCGATAGCCATTTTCACCCCAGCTAGACATGCAGACGCTTCTGCTTGTAGGGCATCGAGCACGTGTGGAAGTCGCCCAGCTTCTGCTTGTCAGCATCTCTGATCATCGCACCCCACTCACCATCGCCTCTTTCTTCAGAGAAAGCACCATCAGAATTGACTTTCATCCACTCTTGCCCCGGGCATTTAGTTATATATAGTTTGTTATAGCAGTATCACAAAATGGAATAACCTAATAAGTACCTGACTTTTGTGTTATAAATATATTTGTTTTCATAGTGCTGTGCTGATTTCAGTGCTGATTTTCAAACTTTTAGTTATATATAGTTTGTTATAGAAGTATCACAAAATGGAACAACCTAATAAGTACCTGACTTTTATGTCATAAATATATTTGTTTTTATAGTGCTGTGCTGATTTCAGTGGATCCTGCATTGCGAAATGCTTGCCAAAGGGAGGAAGTTAGCTGGAAGGGGTGACGAAATGTCTGCACATTATGCGTTTGGACTACAGGATGATGATGCCATTATTAAGCACAGGCTTCTGACGCGGACGGCAACCACCAGGGGTGAACCACCACTAAAGAAGCTTCAGAAGAAGTTCATGCCCTTTGCCACTGAGATTGAGAAGGATGCAGATAACATTAGCGACTGCGAGAGACTGTACAAGGCCTTCCTACAGGAAATTAACACTTTTGAGCTGCCTCTTATGAAAAGCAAGTCTGTTGTTGATGCAAACATTAGGGAGAAGGAGAGCTTTAATGAGCTGCAGGTCGAGATTGAGCGACAGATCTTGCAAGCTCAGACTGATATTGAGGATCTTAAGAAGCAACTTGAGCAGAGCAAGATCGAGAGACAGCATAAAGAAGAATGTGAAGCAATCCGGAAGCTGGTTTCCTTGCAGCCTCCACGGTCAGAAACTGAGAAACTCATTGCAGATCTTGAGAAGGAGATAGCTGATTTGGAGGCTGAGAATGTAGCATGTGTAAGGACTTTGGAACTAAGGAAGAAGCAATTCACCCTTCTTCTTCATGTGGTGAGTTTATGCATAAGTCCTTTTTCTTTCAGCTCGTGTTCTCTATGTATGTTACAGTGGCACAAAGAAATAGAGCACCCTATTAATCTAGTAGCTCAAGTATCATGCTTTATTTTATAAATTTCAGGTGCTGATATTTTTTATGAAGTAACTGTCAGATTAGGATTAGGATTATATGATTGATTTTGAGTTTTGCATGAGTGATCACCTAACTATGTGTGAACATTAATTATCAACTTGCCTTTCTCATTGGACTGGCATCCAGTCATGTGTCTCATATGTCATAAATAGAAAGTTTACAGTCTTTTCCTATTAAATGGTAATTCTCGTGCGGTTCTCTTCCGTTGGAAGCCTCCTTACATATTCAGATAGTATAGTTTAATCCAGCCACATGTCTAGTTGATTGATTTTGTAATATCTGTTCACGTGTTTGTACCTTTTACAGGTTGATGAATTGCAGATCTCGATTGAAGATGAGCAAAAGAGTATAGCATATGAGCTGAGAGCTATCGCTGAAGAGCAGAAGGCGAGCATAGAAGAAGGCAGTGGCGGTGCTTCAGATGCCATGGCTGTAGACTGATCAAGATACGTTCGCATATGTTGCAAACCTTGCTTGCACAAGTGCACCGTATTGTTTTTGGGCCATATTGAATCCTAACAAGTTGGTAGGATGTGTCATTTGAATCGTATGCTGCTTCTAACTGGCTGTCTGTGTACTTCGAAGAGAAATTGAAGCACACAACAAAACTCAGTTCTCCATACTCTGTTGTGGTCTCCAATATGTTTGTGCACTGAACAATGCTTTATTGTCATTCTGGTTGAAGTGGAATGGTGAATCTCGTTTGCATCTGAACACCTTCGCGTCTTCCTTTCTTTCCTTTTTTCGAGGTTGGCTTCTTTGTTTCATGCAAAACCATCCATGGGACTTGGGTCTCTCACGGATCCAAAGTGATCTCTGCTATCAGAATCCTGAAGTTATAAATTTTTTAATATACTGGTTATTCAATCTCTTTTTGCTCAGAATAAAGATTCTGTATAAAAAAATAATTTCATTTTAAAGTTGTAATTTGGGACAAAATGCACTGTTAAATAATTTTAATTAATAAAATGATAACGGGTTTGAAAATTGTTTAAAGTATCTTTACAATCCACATCTGGATATCTATGGTATCAAAGAGACTCCCGGAGGGGAAGGATGGGGAAATATCTCATGGCCTGGTGTGGCGCCGTCCGCCCGTCCCTATTTAGCCACACCCTAGTTAGGCATACAAAGGTTATAGTGTCTTTGGAACATTGAATTTTAAAGCATAGAATCCTGAATCCTATGGAATGGAAGGACATAAAAGCACTTGTCAATTTTACCTGGTGGACGCTGCAAATATGTGATGGTGTTTTGGAGCCAAAAATCACTTTTTTTTCAAAAAGATTCTATATAGGACATATTGCAGTGTCCACCATGCAAAATCGATGAGTCTGTTCCTAGAGACCAAACAGCAATATTTAGTGTCTGAATTGGAGTTTGTTTGCTTCTACAATTTTAACTCTGCTCGACTTCTTAATCTTCTAATTCTTTCATTTATCATAAGCTAGCTAGAGTTGTACCAAACCTTTGCTAAGTTTAGGTCTTAAATCCAGCATCAGGCAAAAATGTGCTTCAAAATCAGGGAAGCATGTCCCGCAACGTCCGCGCACAAGGTCACCAATCATCTTTCTCATTTTCTTCAACAAGCAAATGTCAAGATCAACTTTATCGTGCATGAGCCCCCATTGCACAACATCTAGTGCCGGGCATGTGTCCTTTGGCACTACAGTAGACGGCTATGGCAACTATATCTATATATGTATCCAAGCTAATAATCACTACGCCTAATGACATCGTTTGACCACTCATAGCTAGCCCCACTCTCTCAAAAGAGAAACCTCGAGTCCATTCAGGACATGGAAAGGGGCACTTGGCATCCTGGAATCCAGCCCTTTTGGCGCACCTTTGCCTTTTTTTTTTCTTTTCTGAAACGAACCAGGCAGGAGACCTTTGCCCTCACGCTCGCCTTGAGACTCACTCGCCGATACCATCATTGGCTACTTGGAGCATTCCTTGTTTACGGCTCACGCGTGCAGCCTTGCTGGCTCTCCCGAGGACAAGCCGCAACGTCCAATGCCGTGCCTCCCTTGGATGCATCATACTGCTAGTACTCGATTTGGTTGCACTAAAATTGTTTTTTTCTTTTTTAATAAAAAAATATTCAAACATTGGAAATTGCATGCATGGCGAGTTGGAAAAGGAAATTTTTTGGGGATTTCGCGGTGGAGTGATTCATTGAAGGCCACAAAAGCTGAAGATTTGGCAGCCCATTTCGGGGAGAATGTCACAAAGTTTCAGGGAAAGGCCTCTTCGGCTATCTGTTCCTCTCGATTTAAATATCCCCGACGTACATTTTATCCGGCTCGTCGGGTCGTCAGCACAATCATGTCGACACAATTCCATCTCGGCTCACTTGAAAGCGAAGAAAGAGGAAAGCCATCATAGGAGATCATGTCGTGTGTGCATAGAGTCAACGTCGTTTCTCTGTCAGCTAGCGCCTAATAAACCCTGTTATTCCTTTGTCATGTTGTCACACGCATAAAAGTTTTTTCTAAACCGTACGGAGACAGGGCCTAACAAATATGCTATCCCTATCTCCAGCAAGATTCTAGGGAATTCAAAATTCAAATTAGCTCAAGAAAGTGACGTTGCAGATTTTTTTAATAAAGGAAATAAATGTTGCGGCCTTTTCATTCTGCAACACGCGCAACCTGGTATTTATAACTTCTTCCGTTTCAAAATGCAGTTCGTTTTGGCTTTTCTAGGTTCATAGATTTTGATATGCACTTGGACATACATTATATTTAGATGGTGAATTTAGAAAAGTAAAAAAGAACTACATTTTGAAACGGAGGGAGTACAATTTTCAGCCACAAGTTATGTTTGGAGAAAAAATAAAACATTATATCAATCACGAAAAGGTATGTTACTAAAGGTGTGGATTTCATTGGTAGCCCGTAAACTTGTCATGCGTTCTCATCCAAGTTCACAAACTCCAGATCCAAATGAGCTCTGGCTGCCTACATAGCATGCCACCATGGTGCCTGCATGGTTTGGTGGTCCTGTAAGGCACACCGCATCTAGTATATACTTGTTGAATGCTTCACAAATAACATTTAGAAGAACGCCATATTTAAAGACCATTGAAAATGCTCTAACCCAAGTATTAGGGGCATCTTGTCTAACCAATCATATGAAACTAGAGTTGAACTTCCACATAGGCGTCACGATGGCGCGCCAGATATGCAGCCGGAGCTGATTTGAAGGGTTCAGACCTATAGAACAAGTTTAAGATTTCGAATATGCAATTTGAGAGTTCGTGGATCTGAGCAAGACTTAGAAATAGATCCATGCCATAGCGTGCCACTGCCTCCTCTCCACAATTCCTGGAAATGTAGGCAATAAATTTCCATAAAAAGAATATCAATAACAGTAATATGTGTGGCTTTGTCAAAAATCATATCATTTGGACAGAGCCATGCACATACCCAAACAACATCCTCATCCACCACGATACTAATCTTTGATAAATCTTTCCCCCATACCCAAAATGCTGCGTGTATTTACTGCAGCTGAACACTGAACTCAGTCACTATCTTCAAATTACCAAATGAAATCCGAGTAACCAAATGAAGCAATCAATAGGTTGATAGGATAAGAAGGCAACCCGGACTGCAAAAGTTAAAAGACAGATTCGGGCAAAGGCGAGATTTTTCTGAGATACTTTGATAGTAAAACCCGTGCTTAACTGCCTGTCACTAGCAAAATCACGTTTTTTTTTTCTGAAACCGGTGAAAAATCACACTTCACCCGGTATATACCGACGTTCTACGGCTCCTCTGATCCTGTGACCGGTAGCAACGCAAGTACACTAGCAAGAAGGGAAAAAGGGCGCTCACGGGCATGCCTGGAAACTGGACGGAGGCGCGCCAACGAAGAAGGCCGGCCGGCGAGACGGAACTGTTGGGCGATGGCGCAAGTTGCCGCCTTGCCGGCGCCATGTAGGCCTGGGCTAGGGACAGGGGTGGTGGGCAGTGGGCACTATAAACTCGGCGACGCCGACGTGGTTTGTAGCCTTGCGTTGCGATTATGGCGTGGTGATGGGGACGATGACGCGGCCGGCGGAACGCGAGCCTATCCGCAGCGGCATCCGCGCACACGGCACGGCACGGCGCCTGCCTCTGATGACATCGCGTCCACGTGGTGCTTGACACGTTTCGCTGTTTGGCCAACTACCACCTCCACTGTGGGCTCTACTACCGTCTCCGCCCGTTGTCGCCCTTGTTCAAACTTCGAACCATTTCTGGGTTGGGTTGTGATGCCAGTACTTGGTACGGAGTACTATAATAATAGGATTTCTGTCACTTTAGTGAAGTACTTAAGGTCACTAACTGTCTTCAGTTCCTGCAAGACTCTAGAGAAAGAATTCTCTCGTTCCAAAACGTCGTGCTGAGTTCACCCCGGTCTAAACAGGAGTAACTTCTTCCTGGGCAGATCCATACAAAAACGTCGGGGAATTGTCCAGCAAACTGGTGGCCTCTACTGACATTTGATTGGCTGTGCCGGCAGAGGGACGAACGGAACCTCCTGAAACCGGGTGGCTCTCATAGGGCATCATCGTCTGCAGTCAGGTGACTGAGGATGGCGGCAGCTGGTAACTGCAGAACATGGGGTGTTGGTGTTGCTGCACTCAGATATTTGTCTCGTCGTTAACAGCAGCTGCTCTCGCGTCAAGATCGCGCCTTTCCGTGGCGCAAGGCCGTCGCATGTGGAAACACAGTGCGGCCACTCGACAGCGAAATGCCAGGGCCGAGCACAGGCATTTCTCATTTTTCACGGCCGGGCATTGGTGAATGCTGGAACAATTTTACCTTGAGGCCATGGTAGAACAGAAACAGAGATGTGGAAGAGTAACTTGGATCCCCACCTTGGTGGGGGTGGCATGGCACCGAAACGCATCCATGAATTTTGTTTGTAGAATTCTAGCACTATATGTAGCTGTTGATTACAGATCAACAGATCCTCTGTACACTTGCTTCCTTCTTCTGATGCCTCAAATGGCACGAGAAGACGAGGAACATGAGGAACGCGACAGGCAAGCGTCAAACAAGAAGCTTACTGCGGCTTCGCCGGCGGCGGTGACCCGCTGCTCTCGCCGCGGCCGAGCCCGGCCTCCAAGTCGCGGTCTTGCTGCTGCTGCTGCTGCTGCTGCGGTGCCGTCGGTGGGGACGGTGTCGCGCCGCCGCAGCCCAGCAGCCGGCGTAGGGCGGCTACCCTTGCCGCCTCCACGACGGCCGCGACTCCGGCGATGGGTCCTGGAATCAGCTGCGGCGCCCGCGCCGGCACCGCCTGGGGAGGCTCCACCGGCGTCGCGGCGGCGCCGCGGGTGCTGACGGCGTCCTGGGAGCCGACGAAGAGGACGTTGGTGGGGAAGTTTGGCGACTCCGGGTCGGCCTCGGGCGCCCGCGGGGCCGGCACGGCCTCCTCGTCGACGACCGCGCAGCGGCAGAGCGGGCAGGTGGAGTGGGAGCGCAGCCACATGTCGACGCACTCGACGTGGAACGCGTGGCCGCACCGGGGCAGCATGCGGGCGGCCTCCCCCGCGGCGACCTCCGCGATGCAGACGGCGCAGTCCGCGGGCGGGTCCCCCGCGGCCACCTCCTTCCGCGGCAGCGCGGCGATGGCGGCCTCGTCCATGCCCCCGCCGCCGCCGTGGCAGCCCGCGCCCGCGAAGACGAACCGCGCGCGGCCCCCGCCCGCGCCGCTCCCTCCGCCCCCGATCGTCGGGGCGGCGCCGCGGTAGCGCTTGGCGCAGAGGAAGAGGTAGAAGCAGAGGACGAAGGTGATGAAGATGGCCGCCGCCGCCGCCAGCATAGTGGCCGCCGCCGCCGCAGAGGTCCCCGTCACCGCCATCGGGGCGCCGCCTCCAGATCCCCCTTTCTCCTCGGTCTCCTCTTCCTGCTCCCGAGAAGGACCCTCTTCCCCAGCTTTCTTGGCTGCCTCCCTCTGCTCCGACGAGTTCT
This sequence comes from Panicum miliaceum, assembly GCA_032594955.1. Taxonomy (NCBI): domain Eukaryota; kingdom Viridiplantae; phylum Streptophyta; class Magnoliopsida; order Poales; family Poaceae; genus Panicum; species Panicum miliaceum. Next base: position 43,274,060 of record CM064059.1, read on the forward strand.
TGGCTGCGGCGAGGGCCGGCTCCGGCCGTGCGATTGCGAGATTGGGAGTGGGGGAGTGGGGGAAGTTTTTGGGTTGGGGAGCGGAACTGGGTCGGATTGGAGTGGGTGCGTCTCGTATATATACGGAGTGATTGGGGGAAGGAGGAGCGTGTGTGATCTGGATGGGATTGAAGGTGATTTTGGAGGGGAAAGTGGACAGCACTAAGCAGTGACAGTGGCTGCCTGGCCGACTAGCGGTGACGGCGAGTAGCCGACTAGTATTGACCAGAGATGAAAAATCTTATTTTGGAAAAGAAAAACTGAAAAATCTACGATGCTGAGCGTGACATGTCACTGCGAAGATGGCTGGGGCTGGACCATCTTGGTGTCAGGCAGGTTCTTTGAAACTGGACTGCCGGAATATCTTCGTCTCACGAGGATGCTTTCGGATTGGCACAATGAGGCTCTATCCTGATCGCGGGAGACACGAGCTCTCGGAAAATCCTGCTCCTACTACTGTGTAGTCGATGATTACACGTCGGGGAGGGCCAGGAGTATACCAAATTTCCACGTCGGACGGCATTCATAATTCATTTATCCGATAAGTGATCTTGGTACAGAATCGTATTGCTCGTGCACGAAGAGCATGAAACAAGCGCATGCTCCCTCGGTCTCGAATCTCTAAAAGAATGCAATTTTAACTTCATAAGAAGTTAAATAATTTTAAATTTAATTCAAATACAGAGAGATGGTAATATGATTACATGAGGATTGGATTTGACCCGTCCTTGTTCAGGTTCCATACGGATACATATACGGCGCATCCGGATAAGCACGGACAAAGACTGAGCAGTTGCAAATTATTGGTTTGTTAAATAAAATGGGATATACTATATAGACTCTGCGTGTGTTTTTCTTCTCGGTTGTATAGATATCCACTCCGGACCGAATATAACAAAGACTTGGCTTGCATAATCAATAATTCAATATAGATATCCGCTCCGGACCGAATATTGATAAAACTCTATCCAAACGTCGTCGGATACTCGGATGCACGCAGCCCCCACGATTGATTGAGGATCAGAATACGATATCACCAACGGAGAAGAATCTCTTACACATATGTCATCGATAGTTCCCCAATATAATTAATTTGCAGCTGCCTGGAATATTGTTTCTTCGTCCATTTTTTCTCATACGCGTTGCGTTGCAAAATTGGTTTCCACTATGTTATTTTCCGAACAACTATTTCCTCTATATTATTGCCCGTAACACTTGGCACAAATTAGAAAAAAAAAAGGCTAGGGGGGCATGCATTGCCAAAGTGGAGGCGCACGCAAGGAGCTTTGTCAATTTCTTGTCCTCGAGGGAAAAAAAAGTTTGTCTAAGTTTGATCATGGAAATCCTAAGAGAAGGACAATTTGTATGGACATGGCGAAATGTTAATACTGATTGGTGGATTTTTCAGCCATACGCTCGACCGTAAGATCGAAATAGCACGTTGCAGGTTTTTGGTAAAAGAGGCGCATGCGAGGACATCCTAGCAGTACAAAATCAATTCAGCCTACTCCATCCGACGGTAATTGTTAGATGTTTTACTGTTTTTTTTTTGTCATTCAAAGGTTTTTCCTCTTTCGACTGTGAGTGACTATGTACAGTGAATTAGGCATATTAGCAATGCAAAGTTGATGATAATAGATTACCATATCGGTCGTGTAGGCAGAGGGACCGGTCGACCGGCTGAAAGACCGGAATACGGGATGCTCATCCGGCACCACCAAGCAAGTTTTCCCGCCGCGACGGGCGCTGCTCGCCTGCTCCGCTCCGCTCCGCGCAGGGAGAGACGGACAGCGACGCCGAGAGCAGGCAGCGTGATCCTAATATTTCGGGGGTGGGGTGGGGGTCCTCCTGTCATCCTGTGCCCTGGGCGCGCGTCGCCGTCGTCATCGAGTCGGAAGGGCGCGGGGCCTCCGCGCGCGCGTGTTTTTCTAGCCGGGCGCCACGGCGGAAAGGCAGGCGAGGAGAAGAAAAGCTAGCAGCAGACGGCGTTGAAAGCCGCGGGGGCCGCCGATCGCTCGCCTCACCTCACCGGAGTGGACTTGCACTTGCTCCTTTCCTGCTATAGACAGCAGTACCAGCGAAGACCAACGTCGTCGGAGACTGCCTACCCGGAAGAGAAGACCGCGGTCCTTGTTTTCGTACAAGACAAGACAAGTTGTCGCTCACTTCTGCTGCTGCTGCTGGTGCCGCCGGGTGTCAGAGTTGGGGACAAAATCCACTATACAAAGAAAGTTGGGGAGAAAAATTGAAGTGGCTGCCTACAAATTAGGGGCGTCCTATATTTTTTTCTTCAACCTAAGATACGCGGGCGCACTGGCATGGTGGTGCTCTGAGATTTCTGCCGCACTTTTTTCCCATCCTTTTTGGCGTGTCATTTTCCTTCTTTTCCGCACAATTCACCATTGCCCTTGCCACCATTACAGCAGTACCTCTACCAGCCTACTATGGGTTGGTGGATGGGAATGGGATAGTCTAGTGCCTCTCTCTTTCTTCTCTCTCTGTGTCAACTTCCTGGGTAGGAACAGAGACTTTTTTTTCCTATATAATAATACAGAGACTCTTGAATTTTGTAGTAAGATGCTCCTTTTCCTTGCCGAAATCCTTTATGTTGAGAATGGTTAGCTATTTTTTAAATTTTCGAAGGAGGTTCGAACCCTTTTTTCCCCTCTCTTTTCTTTCCCCATGGTTTTTAAACCCTTGTCAACATACAGATTGTCAGAACTCTCAATCGGCATTGTCAACACTAAATGAAACAAGCTTCAGCTAATTCCAGATTGCTCTTAACTGAACGCTACAGCTACTGAACACAGATTATTTTGTAATCCACCATCCTCTCTCTTTTTTTTAGCGGAATTTTCTTTCCATTAACTCAAAGGCTCAGTGATATTACTGGCCACCAGGTCCTCTACCCTGGGGGTGTGCCGTCCCAAAGCAGGACTGCATGTTGAGGACACGTACAACCTTGCCCTATTACATTCTCTATAACGGAAAGACACCAAACATGAATCAAAATACATGCTTATGAAGGTTTTGATCTCAAAAACATACCGCCCGTGACTGCGAGAGCAAAGGACGTAGTCTCCAAGGCCGACTTCACCAGCATAGAGTCTGTTTCAATGACAATTTTACTGATCCCCAATTCGGCTGCCATTTTCACTCCCATCAGACAGGCCACCATCTCCGCATGAAAAGCATCCAGCAAGAACATGCATCGCCCAGCACCTGCCTTTTATGACGCTGCCCTGGTCATCTCGGACTCGGATCACCACACCCCATCCCCCTTCTCCTGTTCCTGGCGTGAAAGCCCATCAGAGTTCACCTTCAGAAATTCACTATTTATAGCTTCACCCACCGTTTCAGACGTCGCAGCGCCTGCCTGCACCCTTCATTGCCTATTGCCAGATATTCGTCAGACTGATGAGCGATGATTCTTGCCAATCGATTGCCTCCCCCCGTCCTTTCTCCTTCCCGAACTCTATTTCGTTCCAGCCACCAATTCCACCAATTCCTATCTTTTTTTTTTCAAGTGGACGCTTTTCCATTTTTTTTTGGAGACGTTTTTCAGCCGAGGAACTGCCGTGACCGTGAGAGACCCCAACCTGATAGCCAGAACCAGCAGCCCGTGCAGTACTATACGGAATCTATTAATTAGCCGACAGCTCGGTGAATGCCTCCAGGCCCAGTTCTGGCCTCCATTTGCTTGGGTGGCCCACCAGCTTCCAATTCTTCTACTTCGCTGCCCCGCCTTTTACAAATTTAAGATTGGACGAAAAACTCATGGCTCGCTCGCTCCGCTCGACTAGGTTTATTAGTGGCTTACTCGGCTTGGCTCGTTTACAATTTCTAACGAGCTGAACCAGCATTTTAGCTCGTTACGATAACGAGCTATAAGTCCAACAACATAACAGCCCAATGATACTTGCAATGACTCCGCGTCAGCTCCCCCAAACGAAACCTTATCCCGGTGGGCGCGCCGCTGCAGCGGAGAGTCGGACAGACGGAGACGGACGGCGGCCGCAAGCCCGCAACCTTGCTTGCCTCGCGCCGTCACGCAGTTTGCTGTGAGCCCATTAAGCCCTTGCCCGCCGCGACGTCAAGCACAGGGTGGAGACCTCAGCAAAGCAACGGAGAAGGAGCTCAGAGATCTGCAGCGAGTTTCAACGCTGCAGCCTCGACGTCTTAGCACAAGCCTGCGTTCATGCCTCCGTGCGTTCTCGTGCAGGTCCACCTCTGCCCAAGTTGACAGGCAAGCCCCTGACCATCCGCTGTGAGCTTGTGATTGAGATTTGAATCCAATTTTTCTTTCTTTTTTTTTTGCTGTCTCTCTCATTCTTTCTTTTACTTTTGCGGCTATGGGCATAACTCACTCGATGAGGAGCTGCAGGGAATTGGAGGGCAAGGATCCAGTGAACCTTCAACTTGCGTTGGAATTTGTGCAGATTGAAGATTAGCAAACATTGATTCTTTGGCAAAGAGTGTTGTTGTTTGGATTGACAATCTACACTAATACAAATGTACAAACGATTTTGATTTGATTCTTGCACTGTTTTTGCTAATCTTTGGGGTACCCCAGCTAGTCTTGGCGTGACTTGGAAATGTGCGCTCATATGTTATCAAGCAGGCTCACGAGCCAGCTCGAGCTCGCAAACGAGCCGAGCCGGATATTTAGGTCGTTAAGATAATGAGCCGAGCCGAGCCAGCTCGAGGTGAGCCGAGCTAAGCTGGCTCAATATGCATCCCTAACCAAAGTCGAGCATTATCCACGAGTCGACAAAGAATCAAACCGAATCTTCAGGGAGCACAAGAAATCACTAGATGCATAGCATAATTTGTAAGCTCCAAGACCGAAAGCTTAAGAGTTTGAGTAAACAAGGGGGAAAACCGAGCTCCAAAGGAAAAACACTATTTCCCTAGCTAGGCTGACGAACGTTACATGCAACAAGAAGTTTGATCACAACAATGACAATAACAAACAACAAAGGAAACAGAGCCATGGAACTGCATCACACACCTAGTAGCCACGATGGCTACCCCGGTTCGTTTCAACAGCTCCATGGCTCGGATTCATTTATTCAGCTCCCTCCAGCAGCAGCTAGCTTTTCAGAAGAATGGCGCCCTTGTCGGCTCTGCCTGCTTGCGCCCCCGCCTGCGGAACGAGTGGTCTTGAGCTGCCGCCGGTGGCTCATCCCCTTGCTCAGCTACTTCAGGTGCAAGGTGCTCCTCATGAGCCTCAGGCTCAGGTGCAGGTTCCTCAGAGGGTGGCTCCTCGTATGGGTTTTCGCCCAGCATATTTGTTTGAAGGCTCCTGTAGCGACGCTCGGCTTCGGGCCCGGAGAAGTCATCTTGCGATACATCCAATTCGCCCTGAGAAGAAATGAAGAATCAAGACTAATGCCTCGGACATACATACTTGCTCTATACGAAATGATGAAATTGAATAGCACTTACTTGTCATTCTTTAATACAAAAGATGGTGTAAGAGGTATAAATAGTAATACTCTCTAGAATATTAACTTTAAATTTAGCTTTAAGGTAAATAGGATAGGACGATGATAATATAAAGTAGTAGCCATGAGAAAAAAAATGAACCTCGCAGGTAAGTGAGCAGAATAGGTTGGGCCAAGTGCGGAGCCAACAATCACAGGTCAAGCAACGAGGCGTCCCTGGTTGAGGCCTGAACAACTTGGATCTATTCATGGGCCTCAAATGCACCACCTTTTGTCCATTGATAATGTATGTCTACAAATACAACATAGTTGGAAAAGATTATATACTGAATTAAACAAGCTTAATTATTAAACATGGGATTATCTACATGTTTAATACACATCGTGCATGTGTGGAGCTAGTGTGTGTGTCATATACACGCGTATGCATGGTTACTATATATGTCGCGGATAAAGATATATACTGAACCCTGAGATCGGACTCGAAGAGTAGTAAGACACCCCGCCGGGGTGCCACTCCGAAATACCATCCATCCCACAGGGATGCCTCTCTCCATCCCAAAGGGATGCCTCTCTTTAATCCCATCCCAAAGGGATGCCTCTCTCCGGATCGATAGTGGAGGCTGGTCTTGTTTTTAATCCCTCCGGAACGGTAGTGGAGGCGAGCCCGGAAATCCCATCCCAAAGGGATGCCTCTCTCCGGAACGCTAGTGGAGGCGAGTCCGGATTCAGAGTTTGAGTTGTGCCCGGAATGGGGGTTTGATGCGATTTAAAAACGGCCGGAAATGCAAAAATTCGCGGTTTTAACGCGTGTGCGTATGAGTTTAGGTCTCATACCATTCAGGATGATTTTAACATGCCTTAAACGCACGATTTTAATATAACATTGTTGGATTGATTTCTCCTTCGGAGAAATGCCTGCGCACGTACACGCGCATGCGTACGTGTTCTTTATTAGGCACGGGCGCGCGTGAAAGACTCGCTCTGCTCGCTATAATCTCCCTACGGTCAATTATAGCTCGCTCCGCTCGTCTCATGACTCGCTTCGCTTCGGCATACAAAAATGCTAATGCAATAATCTATATGACAACAATACCTGTATCCTTGACACATCAATCTTGAGGTCCAGCATATCCTTGGCAAGGACGACAGAGCGGTAGACGTAGCGCCGGATCTTGAGGAGGCGGTGCCCGGGCATGCCGTGGGTGCAATGTGGGCAAAACACATTGTAGCAATGGAGGCAGAACATGCACTTCTCCGCACGGTTCTCAGCTGCATGCTCTATACATGGCTCCCAAAAGTTGGTACTCAGTAGCACATTGAGCCATTCTGGCCTTTCCTCCTCGTCCTCCTCCTCATCCATTATCACCACTGCTGGCCCATCCTCCAGTGGAGGCAGTTGCCCCTCCGCTATAGTCTGCTTCTCCTGTATCAAGAACACCATAAAGATGAACAATAGTCATATGCTTGTATATGACTCAAAGCATATGGTGACACATTAACCGTGATAACGATAACATAATGGTTGACATCGGTCTCTTAGTCCACAAACCAAATGTGCATTTAAATCATAGTTATTACGAAACACTTAGACGGGTTAAGAGTTGATTTGGAGTGCATTAGGAGATAGGCAATGAATCGTAGGAAGGTACACGCGCCACGTGCATGGTGCCACTATGGCAACACACATTTTCCGAGAACTAATGAGGCATACATATTTTTCAAATTTCAAGAACTAATGTTGCGCGCACATATATAGGCAACACACACCGACATAAGTTCGAGTAAATTTGCAAAGGGACACATGAAGTGCTTGCACAAGTCGTAATTTACCATATTTATCTTTCCATTCACTACAATCCATGTTCGCTATACCGAAATTATAAATTTATTAGAAATTTTTCAGAAAAAGTTTCTTTAGACATTATGCATGATTTGTTCTAAAGTTCTAAAAAAATTTCCGTAAACTTGTGAGAAAATTTATTTACTAAAATGTTTGGAAAAATTCATCTGAAATGATTTTACAGAAACTTTTGAAAGAATTTTCTCATGAATATTTTTTATTGGAATCATCCAATCTAATATTTTAATTTATCAGTTAATTACAGTGTCTTGGGATATTAAAACACGGGGAAAAGGCATGGATTAAACCATTTTATACCATAAAAGAGAGTTGGGGGGGGGGGGGGCGCTGGCACCACAATTATATGGATTCAACCCAAACAAGAAAAAGAAGTGAATAATGTGTGTGTGTCCATGCTCTGAGTAGCAAGCACAGACACTGGTTTCCCTCCTCTCTACTTCACTCTCTTGGTCATGAACATCACCCGTTCAATCATAATCCAATGATCTCTAAACTTCTTCATACTTTTGCTGCTTCTCTGCGTAGCCGTGCCTGATGGCTCGCTCCCCAGCCTCCTTCTGTATCCTTAGTGGTATCTCCACTGTTAGTGTTAGGTCCGCTCTCCGTTGTTGCTGTTGCTCTCTCTGCGCTAACTTGCCATGCAAGGATGCCCACTCCCAACCACATGCTGTCTGCTAGTCTCACTGCTGCTTCACTGCCCTCACGCGGTCATACCCATATGCACTACAGGTCGGACCCTAGCGCCCTGAACCTTCTTCTAAACCCACGGTACCCCCAAAACCTAAAACCCAAAGAGCAACTCCAAGCAACACCTTATTCAAACCCCTATCCTATTTTTGAGAGTCCAAACGTAAAAAATTGTCTCCAACCGATCCCTCATCCAAACCCTGACTCTCATCCGAGCTCTCATCCATCCCCCCAAACACCTAGATGTATGAGCCACCCTGGTATGACGAGCTCCTACTCGAGCTCTCATCCAGCCGCGGCACTAACTGCCACAACTCGCGCCACGGCTCGGAAACCTCCCAATCGAGGCAACCACCGCGCTGCCGACTACCTCCCACGGAGCCCAGCAGCAACAGCAAGAATGCCCCCATCACCGGCGACAAAATCGAGTAGGGAGAGGGAGAAGTAAGATCGAACAGCTGCGCCACCACTGCCGCTCGTCGCTCGCCCGTGGCTTGCTGTAGCCCAGAGCTGCCATCCACGCTAGCGACCCCCGCCAGCTTGTGCTGTAGCATCGGGGGCGCTCTGCCCTGCGCCGCTGCTCCCAGGCGGCCACGCGCTTCCTCCTGCAGGGGCCTCCCGCCCAGCAGCTACTTGCGCCTGCAGGGGCTCCGCCCAGCCTCTCCTGCCCAAGCTAGCTTGCTGGCTCGGCGTCAGTGGCTGCTTGCCGAAGCGAGTGAGAGAGAGAGAGACAAGAAAGAGGGAGAGAAAGCAAGCGGACTCTAATCTGGTTGGCTAGCTGGAGCTAGCAGCCACGGTTCGAATCCTCATGTGCACAGATTTAAGCCATCTCATATGGATATGGTTTAAAACCCTACTTTTTTTCTAAAGAAAAGAGGGAGAGAAATACTAGGAGACAAGAACGAGAGAGAGCGACTCAGGATGCTGGCTTGTATATAAAATATTGTCACAAATATTACCATTTTATATGCAAATGGCTAACTTGTTAGTTACAAGATATAGATAAAATAAAGGTGTGTGTGAGAGGTAGGGAGGCAAATGAGAGATTGGTTGGAGTGCATAGAGAAGTAGGAGTCTGGAATGTGGATAAGAGACTCTCATATGATAAAGTAGCGGCTCAAATTTGAGAGGTTGGTTATTGGAGATGCTCTAAGGCCCACCTCTCCAAACTGCGGTGTCGCTTGAACTTCTATTTTTGTTTTCAAGTAACTCCTATATAGAAGGTGTGACCATATAAAGGGCACCAACTACTGGAAAATGCAGCCCGTAGGAGTGATCTACTTATTACTGCTACCGGTCACTGCCTGAACTAAATAGATCGACGTCAAAACCACCATATCCAAAAAACTCAAAATCATGGAACTAGAGAGCTACTTGACATCGATCAGTTGGACCAAAGTACAGATCACATATGAAAAAAATGCAGCAAAACAAAAGAATATAAAAGAGACGACGACGAGGGTTCAACTCTTTGCAAAATCACTCTACTCTTAACATTCACGCTCACGTTTGTGTGAACTATGCCTATGTGGATTCCATGTCAGATCTGCATGGCATGCCTCCCTTGTCAACTGATAAGCCCACAATCAACTTCTAGAACATTTGTGGGACTTTTCAAACAGTAGCTAAAAGAAATTGCACGGAAAACTAGAAACACTATGCTATGGTAAAGGTTTTAGAGGCTCCAGGTTCGTATTAATCCTTAATACCAGAAACTCAAAGACGCACGAACGTGGGAGCACAAGAAGCTATAATGAATCTGCACTTTAGATCTGAATCGAGACCCTCTATCACAAGAAGCTATTGCTTGAATTTACAGCACAGACATGAAACTTGAATATGAACGAACTATCATAAACAGCTACCAAGAATCCAATTTTAATATAAAAAAAGAAACGAGAACTATATAAAATTCACACATGCATCGGGTAGATCTTTTCATACCTTGTTGCTTGGATTGGACGAGGAACCGGGGCAAGACATGGTGTGTGCCTGCGTGGTGGAGAGTAGTCTCGCAGCTTACAAGCCCCAGTTCTCTTGTTGCTCGGGTAAATAGAACAAGCAGAGACACAGAGGGTCAAGCGTTGCAAATATATAGGAGAAGGTGGAAGGGGAAATGAAACTAAACAACTGTAGTGTAAAAAGAAAACAAAACAGTTTTTACACTGCGATTCCATCTCCTTCTGTTTTACTGTCTATGACAGCTGGATCCTACTATAACTCAACAACGTCTCCAAGAAGATGATACACTTTTATGTAAAAACTAGAAAAATATTTCCATATTTGCCGTGCCAGTTCTAGTATGTAAAGTATTATACAAAAAACACGTCATCGAAAAATACTTTGTAAGCATATTTTCAGTTTGCCCACCCGTTCTCTAAGCCATCAGATTAGCACCGGAGGGTTGTGATTGAGCCATGTCACTTCAGACTTTAGGTGACATGGTTTAATCTTAGCCTTGAGTCAACATGTCATTCGTGCATATATAATGTGCATTGGGTGCAAGTGCAAGACATATCTGTATTCTTTTATGGAGTGAACAATCATGACCGTTGGTAAACCTTTCACCTACCAATCCAAGCGATCTGAGGCTACACTCTCCTCCAGCCAACGGAGAGGGGAGCCTGATGACAACTCGGACAGCCAACTGGTGTGCTGGCCACCATTGCGTGCATTTTTAGGGGACACCAGCTCCGTATTTTTCCAGTCAATACGTTTCTACAATATGGTCTACTCATTCAATGTGTTTGGATGTCAGTTGATATGCAATGTTAGACGACAGCTTGAAGCAGTGTTAAACATCTGAAATAATTGCACAGCCAATGATGAAGGTGTCATTCTTATTCAAAAAAAAAACGTGTCATTGTTGGATAGATATATACCAGCAACAACGGTTAGTTGGGAAATCAGCCGAGATATGCCAAATCTGCTTGAAAAAAAAATTATTATTGAAACCAGCCTGGATATACTAAATATGCATGATGCATGCAAGTTTCATTTAGCATGACAACAATGGTTTGGCCGCGTCATCTTTGATGAAAATGGTGATGGCGCCATGCATGGGAGAGCCGTTGCGCACCGGGATTACTGTCAGAAACTGTAGTTTTTTTTGAAAAAAGTCTAAATTACTCCCCTCAACTATAGCCAAAGTCCGGATAACCCTCTAAACTATCATTTGGTTCATTTTACCCCCTAAACTATACTTTTTGGTTCAAATTACCCCCTAATACAATTTGTTCTTTTCATTTCTCCATGCATAGTTGAATTTTTAAGTTAAAATTTTACAAGATGATATTACACATCATAACATGTTAGAAAAATACACCATAATTTTTTATCATTATTTTGATAGGTTAGGATATTTAATAATAAATTAATTATTGGAGTTCAAAATTATATGAAAAAAATAATGAAAAATCATAATAATTTTTTTAATATGCATTGTGATGTCCACTACTACCCTACAAAATTTGAAATTAAAATTTAACTTGTGTATGGAGAAACAAAAAAGAAAAATTGTATTAGGGGTAAAATGAATGGCATAGTTTAGGGGGTAAATTGAACCAAGTTATAGTTTAGGGGATTATTCAGACTTTAGCTATAATTGAAGGGAGTAAGTTGAACTTTTTCCTTTTTTGCAAGCTTTAAAAAAATGTGTTGTTTTCTATCAGCCATGAAATTTGAAAAGGTTCAAATTCTTCATCTAGGGTGGCATGACAAAATTACAGGGTGGATCTGGTTCAACATATTAATAACTATGGGTGCAAAAGATTAATCGCACTAGCACAAGACATATATATTTTCCTCAAACATAATATACCTTTTTTCCCAGTTTGCTAAGGGAAACCAAAACGGTAGGTAGTTGCACAATCCGACAAATGCGCTATCACCTAAAAAGATCGATGGCATCGCAGATCAAGATTAGGACTTCATCCATTACGGATAGGGGTTTACTCAATTTAAAAGTTGGAGGGAGGAAAATTTGAATATTGTTAATAGTAGTGCCGAGCAGTGAGAATGCTAGAAATGATGTCAATGCGGTTGGACATAAGTGTAGGCTGGTTGGGGCAGCATGTGATAGGAGAAAGATGAGTATATGTGAGCAATGACACACCGCCTCTAAGTTCTTGATAAAGCAATGAAACACTAGGAATTTTTAGTCATCATTCTAGATCAAGTCCTCTCCATGCTGCCACTATCCATATTGACTAATATCACAGGCATTTTTACTGCTATGCTTAATATTATAATTTTGTATCAATGCACTCACATGGTGTCATTATGGAGAAGGAAATGGATCGGGTGACGTACTAGGCTCTCTCCCCCTTTTGCTCCCTAATCTGCAACCTAGTAGCCAAGGTAGCGTTACTCGGTAACTGAAGGCCAGCATCACATCCATTGCCTTTGTAGTTTTCCAGGTTATTGTCGTTTTGTGAAATATTTCCATGCAATCTTATCCTAGAAATTATCTTTCATGGACTATAGCTTTAGTTTTTTTTTGCTGATTTTCTTTTCCATGATTAATTTATTTTTTGTTGTTAAATTTTTTTAGCTCTACCTTACAAAAAGACTCAGATTGAAAAGATTTCATGAAAAGTTGTGTGCATGTAGTCTTTTCATAAATTACTTAGTTCAACTATTTGGAAAATCCCAATAAAATGAGAATTTTTTCTCACCATTTTTTTTATTTATATAGAGAGGGGAAGGTGGATTGAGGTCGAACTGGAAAGTCAAACCATCCTACATTCTAAATAATGTACACTTTAATTTGCGTGAAAAAGATAAAATGAGAGGACTCAAAACACACATATCGCAATTTCGAAAAGGAAATTTGCGAGGAGGACATTTCAAAAAGGACATTGGACACCATTGCATGTTGTAGGAGACGATGTGTCGTAGTGCCTGCTAGAAAGCCATGCTAATTAGGAGGCCCCTACTCATTCCCACTAAATCCCTCGACACATCCAATTTGCCATGAAAAGATTCTAGTTCTTCATCTACAGCGGCATGAAAAAATTATAGGTGGATCTGGTCCAACATATTAATAACTGTGGATCCAAAAGATTAATTGCAGTAGCACAAGATGTATATATTTTCCTAAAAGATAATATGCTTCTTTTTCCCAATTTGCTAAGGGAAACCAAAACGGTAGGTAGTTGCACAATACGACAGATAGCAATGAAACACTAGGAATTTTAAGTCATCATTCTAGAGTCCTCTCTGTGCCGCTACCATCCATCGACTAATATCACGAGCATTTATACTGCTACGCTTAAAATTATAATTTCGAGCGTGTGCTATTAATACACTCACACTGTGTCGTTATGGATAGGGAAAGGGATTGTGTGCTCCTTTTTGCTCCCTAATTTGCAAGCTAGTAGCTAAGGCGGCGTTTCTCGGTAACTGAAGGCCAGCATCACATCCGCTGCCTTTGTGATTTCCAAGATTATTGTTTTTTGTGAAATATTCCATAAAATATTATCCTAAAACTATCTTTCATGGAGTTCTCCTAGATCGATTTTTTTTTGTTGTTAAAATTTTTTAGCTTGATCTTAGAAAAAGACTCATATGAAACATTTCATGAAAATTTGTGTGCATGTAGTCTTTTCAAAAATTACTTAGTTGAACTATTTGAAAAATCCCAATAAAATAGAATTTTTTATCACCATTTTTTTTATTTATATAGAAAGGGGAAGGTCGACTTGGGTCGAACTAGAAAGCCATATCATCCTACATTATGAATAATGTACACTTCGCATGGATAAAGATAAAATGAGAGGACTTAAAACACACACACATGATAATTTCAGAAAGGAAATTTGCAAGGTGGACATTTTGAAAAAGGACACTGGACACCAATTGGACGTAGTTGGAGACAGCGTGTGGTAGTGCCTGCTAGAAAGGTATAATTAGGATATAATGCCATTTTTTGTGTGAGCCTCATAAGAATGTCTCTTTTCGGTAGCATTTATTCTTGAACTTTTATGCATGTGTCATCCACCAAATTGGTTCAATTCAGATCCCCTATAGTGTTATTCTATGTTATTTTTATGCAATGACATTTTCCATTCATAATATTTATCATCATTGCATAGTTACCCATTTACCAACACTGCAAAAATTCTAGAAAAAAGAAACTAAGTATAAGCACATGCACATGCTACTTATATGAATGTAAATGTGTAGACACGGCAACACTATTCACCTAAAACATATTATTTATGACATTGAAGACAAACATTTTGTATTTGTTCTCAAATACATAGGGGAGCTACTCACTTTTGTATTAATAGAAGAAAAGGGAACGTTTTAGTAAGCCAAATTCAATGGATCTAAGAAGAAGTAGCCCAAACACCCCTTATAATAATCTATAACTCATTTAATATAAAAATTTATTAAATATAAAAATCTGAGAATGTTGTGCAAAAGTTGGACGAAACCCTACCAAATGAGGATGTAAAAAGGGAATAAAATATATTCTGTCTCATTCAATTGTCGCTAAATTATGGGTTTTCTCCTTCAACTGCAATTCTATTTATCCAAGATTTTCTATCCCTCCGGATTTTAAGATCAAAATCAAATGGTGTTGCGCGCATACTCAGGATCAAATTTAATACACACCTAACAACATTATTAGTGATATCATGTTTAACTTATTACAAAATATCTAAAACAAAAGTACAACACAACTTGTTTATCCTTGCAACGTAGTCTGCATCTTGCATAGAGAATAGAGGCCCAAAGTGATAGAGAGAGAGAGAGAGACCACCCAAGCAACTTGATGGGCCGGTCCATAAATATTTCAACGGATCAATTTGTTCTACCCCTCAATTGGCTTGACCTGAATCACCATGTAGTACCCATCAATAATGATCAAATATTATTAAAAAGAATGCGCCTATCAACAATACTATTATAAAAGTAAACAAATATATCCATCAAAATTAAAAATAAATGAGAAATCTGTATAATTATAAAAGAAATAAGTAAAAAATAAAAATGATACATAAAAGGAAAAAATGAAGAAGAGAAAAGAAAAAAAATGGGGCCATCATATTCTGTAGCTGCTT
Source organism: Panicum miliaceum (assembly GCA_032594955.1). NCBI lineage: Eukaryota > Viridiplantae > Streptophyta > Magnoliopsida > Poales > Poaceae > Panicum > Panicum miliaceum. Next base: position 43,289,167 of record CM064059.1, read on the forward strand.
CTAACTGGGCAAAGTCTTACTTTACACCTGGACAATTAAAAAGAAAGAAGAAAAGAAAATGGTTGTGGGCCACATTTGGCCTGTCTAGAGTAGGATGCGTGGAGGAAGGTTTTAGCCTGGCCAGTATTAGCTTAGCCCGATATAAAAAGAAAGAAATGAAATGAAAGGAGAAAAAACATGGGCCGTATATGATCTTTTAAAAAAATTGAGGGAAACACGCTTACAAGTTTTTAAAGTCTCTCAGTAGACTATGTTCTACATCCATGCCAAAGTTCAGATTCAAGATTGTTTTGGTTGGAGAGATAAAGAATGGCAAATGTCCTCTAGTGTGAATGCACCTAAAATCTGTCATTTTTTTAATCTCCCCAACAAAATAAATTGTGCATAGTTTGTGTAATATGACCTCACCAACATGTCTTCAAAATTTTAGAATCTTTGAAAACTTTTAAGCTTGTTTCATGATGGATTTGTACCATTTTCAAATAATGGGTACATTTGCACTAGAGAATGCACCCGTTGTTTGGTGGTATGTTTGGTCAGTTTTCTTAGCCTGCGACCCCATTTGCAGCATATTCATTGCTCGGTATGAGATCTTTCTTCCTCCAGTCACAAATTACCGTTTTGAGTGATGTTGTCAACTTATTTAAACTTAAATATCAATATCTCTTTGAATACATCAAGTAAAATTAGAACTTGACGATGATGATTATTATTTTACTAGGTTTTATTACATATATAGTTCCATAGAAATAATAAAATTAATACTTTGGTGACCGTGACACTATCTGAAAACACAATTATTTGTGAGTTGTTACCGATCGACCGTAGAGAATATTGTGCGCCAGCACGCTCTAATAAACGACCTTTACAATCATCCTATCCGAACTGTGCCTTTTTTTTAAAATAAAATGAAAAGCATCCTACAAAAGTTTACATTCACAGCTACCAACTAACGAATGCATACGCTAAGTTGGAGTCTTGGAGGTGTTTCATATCCTCATTCCTTGTTGTGATTAGCCTATTTAAAATTTTCTGGTAGAACAGATTTAACTAAACCCGAATTTGCAAATAAACCACGAACAAATTTGCCGAAATTAATCCAAAAGCCTAATCAGACTGCTGTCTGGCGGATGGGCTGCGCGACCACACCACCCTCCCGTCACCGAAGCCGCAGGCTATCCCCCTCGCCGGTCGCGCCCACGTTGGCGCTGGCGTGGCCGATGCCACCATGGCCCCCGCGTCCGCCTGCTGCCCCTTTTTGGGCAGCACGGGGCGGCGGCAGAGCGGGCACTCCGGGCGCAGCGGCAGCCACCTGCCGATGCAGTCGGCGTGGAACGCGTGGCCGCACGCCGGCAGCGCCCGCACCGCCGGCCCGGGGCCCGAGCGCCCCTCCTCCGCTCCAGCCGGCAGCTCGGACAGGCACACCGCGCACTCGCGCGACGGGGCCGGCGAAGAAACCGCCCCCGCCTCCGGCGCCACCGTGGCGCCGCTCCGCGCCTCGTCGTTGTCGAACGACGACGAGGAGGTGAGGGCCAGAACGGCCGCCGCCGCGGCGGTCGTCGCGCAGGCGGCCACGGTAAAAGCGCCGGCGACGGCCATTGCGCCCGGCGAATGGATTCTTTGCTCTCTGGTGCTTTGCGTGCGCGCGCCTGGTGTCGGTTAACGTACGCGATGCGTGCGCGTGTATATAGCCGCGAGTCGCGAGAGACGAGGGCGACGTGGGCGCATCACCGCCAGCTCGCTCGCGCGCGAAGAGAGCGAGAAGAGGGAGGTGAGGGGAGCACATCGCACAACCGAAAGACCCCCCGACATGAAAGCGACCTTGCATCCATTCTTTCTTCGTTTTTCTTTTCTTTTCCCGATACTTAAAGAAAGGGGATACATATATATCCGGGTTGTTGAAAGCCGTTTGTTACATGTCATAGATGAATGATGTCCTTGGCTGCATGATTGGGCAGGTTAATCTATGTGCTGCTTATGTCATGTGCCCAATCATTCAGATTGTATATACGGATGCACTTTGCTATAGGATCAGAGCATGTATTAGATAGCGCATGCTGAATTTCAACGGCCCTGGAACAGTTTTGGCATTGACGACGACGCTGATACTTCGTGCAATCAGGAAGCATGCATGCCGCCCTCCGTTAGGAAAAAAAAAGGATGGAAGAATTTAGACCGAGTCGCTCGTCATAGCCAGGAGAGATTTATTGCCGCGTTGGTATTAACCCACATGGTCGATGTTTTACAGAACTACAGCTTGCGTTCCATCGTCGTTAAGTTACTAGGCATGCATGCATTTCGCATTGGAGGATCCCTAGCTAGTTGGGCCTGGCCGCACCGCCATTGTGCATCGACGATCATCCAAGATACAGGTGGCAAGGGCCACCTGCATGTATAGCTGCATCCTCTGATATTTCCCAGGGATCGCTATGATCCAACAGGGTAATAGATATACTCCATGTGTTTTAGTCAAATAATAATATTTTAATAGATAAGCTAAATTTCAAAAATAAACTAATTAGTTTGTACTCCCTCCGTCCCAAATTACAATTTATTTTAGTTTTTCTAGATACATATATTTTGCTATGCATCTAGATGTACACTATGACTATATCTAGATACGTAGCAAAATATGTGTCTCTAGAAAAGACAAAACGTATTGTAATTTAGGACGGAGGGAGTACTAAACATCATTTAATCATTTATGCTGGGATGGACCCATGGAGAGAGTATATATGCATATGCTTAATGAACTTTTTAAATTCCTCGTGGCGTGACCCAAGCCCCAAAAGGTTCGATTTTTTATTCAAGTAAAAACGTCGACAAATCATGCCTTCCAATTGTGAAGAAGAAAGAAAATTATGTATCAATCAGCATACTATTTTCGTACCTTTATTTTCATATATTTATTTAACAAACATGTTGAAATTTTACCTTAGATTTTCCCTCTAAAAGGAAAAAAACAGAGACAGAAACCCTAGCTTACTCATTGGTCAATGGCATGCTACGTACCGTTGTTGTTTAGACATGGCTGATTCATCAAAATTTACGGACAAAGAGAATTACTGATTATTTTGGAGGGAAAGAAGTTAACTAATAGATGTGCACTTATCAACCTTATCGTAGTATAACATTCTTTTTAGTGACAACATTTTTTTTTGGAGACAAGACGCCCGGGCGCAATTTTTCCTATGGCAGCCTGGTACGGCCTAACGCGAGCTGGGTCGTGACCTGGGCGTTCATCGTAATTTTGGGCCACCAGGGTGTGCACACACGCGGCGAGCTGGGCTAATCACCTGGGCCATTGCAGAGCCCACATGTTGCCATGTTCTTTATTTTTCCCAGTTATAATACAAGCATGAAAATACTCGGTATTACACATGCTGCCGCCACGCAGGCTAGTACACTACACCTACACACTTACCGACTTTAAGATGCCTACGGGTAAATAAATCAGTGGAAACATCCGCGTTTGAGCGTTTGAGCAATTGAGCCTGACTGCTCGAGCTCGACTGATTTGATGTGGAGTGGAGTCCTACTACATACTGCCTCTCTAGTGTGGGTCCAATATACGGCATCTTCTTCCTTCATCTAAGCTCAGATCAGAAGCATAGGAGCACAAGATAGATGTAGCTATGAGCCATTGCACCAATTCATAGCCGAATCAAGGTATGGTGAGCGTCACACCTCGCCGTACCGGGTCCTCCGCCCCTGGCCATGCCATGTGTAATGTGTTTGTCTGCTGTCGCTCAAGCCACTTTGATGGGTCGGCATGGCGTCGTGAGGCTTTGGTGGCTGACCAACCGAACCTCAGCTGCCTGTCCTAGGTCACAGCGGCGCCACCAAACAGGTCGAGAGTGTGTCGGTGTCAGTTGGTGGCCATAGCTAATCCTACTCGTTGCTCACCCGATCGGCCGGGTCCTTCGTTCTCTGCATTGCCTGGAGACCGAGGCCATCCTTACGCGCGCGATCGATTTGACAAAGGTCGGCTTCAGTTGGTGCCATGCATGCCATCCGTCCTGTGGATACCAAAGTCGGATCGGAGACACATGCTAGCTTAGAACAACCCTAGCATCCAAGCTTGCATGGTACTCCAAAACCCATGTGCCCCCCTCTTTTCTTCGGAGCTAGAGCGGCTATGAACAGTACCACTTCACGTCACCTAAACACCAAACATATGGATGATGTGCCATGCATATCACGGTAAAAGGGTTCGGAGACATGTCAGGCTATTTCGTTCAAGCACTGCCACACTGCATGATGCTGATTTCTCATTACAACTGCATTGACCTTGATCAGGGCAACGTACAAATAAATACAGCATTTGCTACATCAGTAAAAAGACAAGGGCATACAGAAAGAGAAGCTAATAAGGATACCTCGTGGAAGCAATTAATCAAGGATATTCAGATCGAGTGTAATGAGCAAGCCATGCACATAAATTCAAAACCCCAACAAACCTGAAAATCTCATAACCACCGGCAGCAGTACCCGGATCCTAATGGTTCAATGGCAGTTTGTTGGAATGTAACTATAGCATGCATCCCTTTTGTCAGAGGGTACAATAATATGTATAGATTAAGATACCACACCAAATGACCGAACTAAGTGCAGGGGTTAGAATTTATTATCCCCTCAATAATTTGTTCCGTCACGTTTCTGAACTTTGTCGGCATTTAGAAACCATGTGAAAAAATTCTTAGCTAATAGTCAGCCTGAAGCATTATATTATTAAACAACCAGGCCATATTTAGATAAACTTAAGATTTTTTTTTAAAAAGGAACAGTTTCCAGCCTTTGTGATTGCACACATAGCCAGCCAACAGGTCTTAGCATATTCTCAGCACAACCATTATTACCAATTAAAAGGGAAAGATCGATCACAGAAACGAAAGGAAATTATCATAAACTGAAGATAAGACCAAGATTAAATAGTTTAACGGTCTATAACCAATGTTCCTTATTTCAACCTTGATTAATAAAAGCTGAATGAAAACAAAATGACTAGCAATAGCGCAAATAACGACAAACATACAGAGATCAAAGGGTAACATGTCCATGGGACGATCGAGGTTCAAGTTCAAGAACCTTTAGAATGATTGTCACATAATTTAGTTAGGACCGCTCCAAATCACAATGTCAAATGGAAAGGAAAAAGGAGGTTCAGCGACGGGTGCATTATTGGAAGCAGGTACACGTTTGATTCGAGCTAGCATGAATGGGAGGAGTGAGGAAGGCCACTAATGCCTAGCCGCTAGATTATTTGGGGGTTAACTAAAGAAGCTAAGAGTGGTAGATGAGATGATGATAACCCACTTGGTTTCCAATTTGTAGCCTTTATGTATGGAGAATGGTAAAAGAATGAACTCGTATGTGAAAAAAATGATACCGTTATTTGTGAATTCACGGCTGATATCAGACTCTGATGTTATTTTCCAACATAGAAACTCATAACCCCCCCCCCCCCCCCCCCCCGCGTCGCTCCCGCATGGGCGACATGGGCGGGCGTCTCGCCGCCGCCGCCACCCCCTCACTCCTCCCTTCCCTTCGCTGCGCCGCCGCCCGAGCCGGTCGCCTGAAGTCTGTGCGGCCCGCAAGGACAGCAGCGGCGGGGGCAGCCCTGTTCCCCTTCGCGTTCAGACGGGCGCGGCCGTTTCGGTCGCCAGAGGGGCACGACTCGTGGCGGCGCCGACGAGGAAGGTCGGATCCGGCGCCGGTGAGTGTGGATCCGGTGTTCCCGCGGCCAGATCCGCCGATGGTGGCTGCTCCCAGGCGTGGGGGCGACGGCACGGCGAGGGATCGACGCCTCGTGGTGGGCGAGTGGTGGCGGCTCCGGCGTAACCGTGCAGCGAGTGGTGGCTGCGTGTGGAGGCGGTGTGACGGCGCAGAGAGTCGAGGCGGCTTGGCAGCGCGAGAGGCTGCGCGGTGTTTGCGGGTGCCGACGCGGCAGGGCTGACCGGGGAGGCGGCCTGCCGGCCTCGCACCAGCGCGGCTGGGCTAGCCATGCGCTCCCGGCGGCGGCCGCGGTAAGGCGGGTGTGGAGTTTCCAGGGAGCGGAGGCCGCGTGCTGGGTGTGGAGGTGGTCGTGTGGCAGCAGTGTGCGGATCACTCGGCGATGCCCGCGTGGCGGCGGCGACAGCGGTCCAGGAGGCGAGGTTGGTGGTGGTGGTGGCCATGGTTGGCAGTGAGATGGGCTTGTGGTGGCTGCGGGCAGGTGGGTGCCGGGAGAAATCCTGCTCGATGGTACGCTGAGCCGACAACGGCGACGCCTTGGGCGCCATATTCCCGCTGAGGACGTTGTCAAGGCACCCTCCTCGCTTCGACGGTGGATTCTCCGGGTGAAAACCTTGCCTATCTCGGGCGGGCGGCGTTGGCGCGGCTTAGCGTCATGTTCTTCATGAACATGCCGCCTTTGGAGTTCCCTTTCTTTGTAGTGCGTTGAAGCCTTCACTGGTTGGTTTGACGGCAAGCGGCCATGCATAGCGTCGGCCGTGTCGGTGCTAGACCCCAACCTTGGTGTATGGGGCCACGTGGTACAGTGGGCGGACACCAAGTCATGGACTTGAGGGGCGGCTGTACGCGGTGGCAGATGGTGGCCAAGCAGTGGACGTTGCCGCAGTGTTGGGAGGGCAGGACCTCTGCTTGGCGCTTGAGGGTGACAATTTGACCGGACCGTGCGTCAGAGGCGACCACGAAGTTGGCAAAGGCCAGCGTGGTAGGAGGAGGCTGGCGGAGGTGCCTTGCTGGAGTAACCGTGCGGTGATGGTCTTTTTCTTGGTTGCCGGAGGCCCCGTGCGACATTTCTGCTTCTTCGACGAGAGCGACTGGGTGGCTTGGACTCCAAAAGTGTTCTACCAGTTCTTGGTGGACGTTGTCCAGCAGATGGATGGCTAGAGGCAGTTATTCGGGTATCGATTTGACAGCTTGCAGCGACCTACGACGGTCAGGCCTGCTCGGCGGGTGTTGGTCCGGTGTAAGGCAACTTCGTGAGGAGGCGCAAACGGACTCGATGGCCTGGTAGCTACACAGTTTGCAGCGGATCATGGCGGCTAACCCTGTATGACAGTGGCTAGTCCTGTGTGGGACATCGTCGGCAATGACGGTGCTGGCGGTGACAATGGTTTATCCTCTGAGGGCCTTCGCCTTGGTGATGGTGGTGTGTTTCTGATGCTCGAGCGATGGCGATGTGAAGTGGTTTTGGTGGTGCGCTGCCTCAATCCAACCCTTCTGGGTTTGTCTGTGTGGTACAGTGTCAATGTCCCAATCCGACCCGCCTGGTGTTAGTTGTTTTTCTTTAGTTTCTCTTTATTTTGCCTGATTATGGCCTTCCAAGGACATAGTCTTGTATTTTTTTGCTATATCAATACACGTCGTGCGCCATTCGTTCAAAAAAAATTCCAACATAGCAAAAAAAACGATACCGTTACTTGTGAATTCACGACTGATATTAGACTTTGTTGTTATTTCCCAATATAGCCGGACACACTCATCTATAGTGTAATCTTTTATATCTTTATTGGAAAGGTAATTAATGTTTACTTGAGAAAAATATTACAAAGGTTAAAAAAGATATAACTGCTGGCAATAAACCAATAACCTTCAGAAGCTTAGACGTTGCGGTGGCTTTTTCAAAATCACTTACTTCTTTAACCTTTGTGAGAAAAGAGTTGCTCATAACGCTGTCGGCGTGGTTCACGGAAGTGGCAAAAAGGTCAGCAGGAAAGGAAAGGACTCAAGGAGGACGCACAGTGTGCTATATGCTGCTGTCGCTCCATTTGGCTCTAGTTGTCACTGGCTATTCTAACTTTTTGTAAGGTCTAATACTATGACCATGGCATGCCAAATAATATGATGGAACTTATTACCAGATGCGTTGCAGTAAATATATATTGGATTGTCCGAAGTCCGAACTGAACTGGAGCTGAACAATTATTTTTTGGTGCATGATGATGTGAGGTGCTTTTGCTTGGACCAAGACAGTATCAGCCAGAGGCGGGCCCCGGTTGCCGTACCATGGCGGGTAGGCTAGCTATCAACCAACGTTCACCAAGGCAACAGAGAGGACGCCCTTACGCCCATGCCATGCCATGCTGCTGACCCGTACTGCCCGGATCCTGCTGGTGGTAGTGGTGTAACAGTCACGCGCAACACAAGCTAAGACAACGCCACACACCGCAAATCTGGCGGACGCAAGCTAAGATCGCCGAAAGGGCGCCTAGGCGCGTATTGCCTTCAGCGTCAGTCATTTTGCTGGCCCCAAGGGGCGTCAGGCCGGCGTGGCGTGGCACGTCACTGAATGACATGATCCAGCCAAAACGGCTAGAATTGTCGTCACCCATTTCCAACAGCATCCATGTGTGTAACAGTGGCAATTGGTGCACACCGTGCCCCTTCACTCGTAACTCGAGGTCTCGAGCAGCTAGCACCCCGGCCTCTACTCGCAGAGCCTCTACGTTGTAGAGGCAGCTGGATATGTTTTAATTTTACCTACAATAAAATATTATGGGGTTTGTGGCGATTAACCAGTAAATTTGGTCAGAGTTGCACCGAGTTGAGTTGGCACCAAACTATGTCGATAGCTAGATGAAGAACCATATCTTATCAGGTAGGATCGCACAAATAGAACTGCTATGATTGGAGGGACGCAAGAGAAGTTCTATAGTGCATTGTACCATAACAATATAAATGATATACCATGAGTAAGAACCATGTCTTGGTGTAGCATCGGAGAACCCGTACTGAGGCCATTTCACAAGTACCAACCTAGAGAGAATGAATTAAGTGGGTTTTTTATCAAGAAAGTAGGCATAGAAATTATTTTGATGAGAATTCAAACTTAGATGGCCTTGCGAACATCCATACTCAATGAACTAAGAAGTACTAAATGAAAAGGTAAAACGTTCCCCATCTATTTCACAACATTCCCACTTTATTCTCCTTTGGATTTATTTGTCTGAAATCATATGGGGACTAAGCTAGTTCTTATTAATTACTGCAAATGGAAATTCTACGTTCCAAAGAGATCGTATTCTCTCCCTCCTATTATGATGCCTGGGTCAGGTGGCCTATAGGTCAAAACCACATTGGGGTTCAACCGTTCAAGGAGGGAGTTTTATCCTGTTCTAAGAGTTCTTTTTTTGATGCATCTCACATGGGTACAACGGCAGCATATGCTCGTACCGGTTCTAACGGTTCTAAGAGTGTGGATGGACCTTTTTTTAATAAGAGCAAGAGTTCAGGGACTGTAGTTTTTCTCCTCCAGAAAATTTAAGTGCGAGAGGAAGTGATGCTGATATTTTTAATGGAGAAGTACTAAATGAAAAGGTAAAACGTACTTATTGGTAACTTCGTGAATAACTGTTTCCCCCTCTTCTGCCTTACTGTTTGTGGCTCGTTGCCTCGTTGACAAGACGTATATAAATGCCCAGAGAGAGCGAGGAAAACACGGGGAGGAGGGGACACGCAGCCAGCAGGCAGAGAGAGAGAGAGAGAGAGAGAGAGAGAGAGCGAGAGAGCGAGTAGAAGTGAACAAAAGGTTGATATCTTTATTTTTTTTTCCTTCACCTGCTTTCTTGGATGCTCTGAGAAGAATGTATGATGTCTCCATGGTGAAGGCCAGGAGCCAAGAACGTGTGACTGCAGAACAGCCTCAGGCATGGCTTTGGGCGCTGCTGGAGTGGCGGCGCTGCTCTTGGCCACCGTCTTCACGGGCGTCACCGGCGACACCAACTCCGATGATGGTTAGCGATTCTTGCTCCCTTTATGCTCTCATCTTCCTTCAACTGAAGCATATGTTTGGTTTAGCGTACAAAGAACACTGCGTTTGACCCCTTCGGTTTTGTTCTGACTTCTCTCTATGGTTCTTGGGCCATCAATGGATGGGGGAGAAGCACTGTTCGTGATGCTTCTTCCTCTTCAGTGTGCCGTCAGATTGCTAGAATACCAATGCAAAAGTCTGCATCCTACCATTTCGCTTGATTACAAGTGGTTTCTTCGTTTCAAGGGAGTAGCTAGCAGTGTTGCGCATAGGAATTATGCAAACATTGCTTGTTCTATTTCATTCTGCTACTATTTGTTCTCTTCCCCCTTTTTTGTGGACTGGGGAAACCGCCGTAATTTTAGTTATCACAGTATCTGAAATCATGGTGTGCTCTTTAGCCAATCATTTTCTTCCAGGGGCCCATGGAGGTGCCAAATTGCTGACTGTACAGTTCTTGATGTTCTTGGCCATTCCTTTCCTTTGACTTCTCCCCTTCAGAAAGCCAAATTTCCAAATGTTGAAGTTTAATTATGCCGTGAATGATGGGGAATTTGGCCCTGGACTGATAGAATGCCATAGGTTTGGCAGAGCATTTCTCGATGAGTCATCGCCGTTCTGGTAGTGTTGTTTGTACTATCCGGATAACCGGGACGAAAAAGAAGTGCAAATGGTCCTTCTTTTAGGTTTGCTCTTCTTCCTTTTATGCCTATATTTTATATAAATTACACTGGGATGCGGTCGTTCTGGTTATTTTAATCAACTTTTTTTTGTATTGGATTGCTGAAAAGTTAGGTCCTTGGTACTGCAAGTAGGACTGCTACTTTTGACTTCAGAGTCTGAGATGATGGAAAATATAAAACTAGTAATAATTCCCTTTTTTTCTCTTTTCTTTTAAGAAGAAAACACTAGTACTGTTAGCACTGTTGATAGCTGACAACTTGTTGACGAATACACAGTCATCATGATAGTTTCACTCAATTATTGTTATCACGCTATCTGAGTTGATGTTTTTGCCTACTCAGTGACTGCCCTCAACACGTTCTACACAACCTTGAACTCGCCATCGCAGCTGACAAACTGGGTGCTCCAGAACGGCGACCCTTGTGGCCAGTCCTGGCTTGGGGTTACTTGTTCTGGTTCAAGAGTGATAACAATGTGAGGTGACACTGGGAAGTGGACATGATTCTGACATAAACTTTCTATTCTTCTGACATGCTCATTTTCTTCAGAAAAATACCTGACATGGGGCTAAATGGGACCCTGGGATACAACATGAATCTCCTCACTGAACTATCTGAGCTGTTAGTGGAATCATCTCCCACATACTTTCAGTGTTTCGATGCTAAGTGTAGGCCTTTTAGCACTGTCGTTTTTGATCTGTTATGTTGTTGCAGTGATGTGAGCAACAATAATCTCGGAGAAAGCGATATCCCTTATAATCTCCCACCAAATCTTGAGAGACTGTAAGTTGTGATTTGACTTTCACAGCTCAAGGACTGGCTCTTGTCTTTGTTTATCTATCTGTTAGTCTGACAAAAACACCTGACGTACAGAAATCTTAATAAAAACAACTTCATTGGGACCTTACCTTACACCATTTCCCAAATGTCTACACTTCAGTATTTGTAAGTAGGTTATGTTTATGTCATTTTCATAGTGTGTCTAACTTTATAGGACAATGATTAGATCTCAAAATGTTATGTCACTATTTGGTTCAGAAATCTTGGTCATAATCAGCTGTCAGACATCAATGTTGTGTTCGACCAGCTCACCAACTTAACAACATTGTGAGTGCTTTTTAATTTATATCTATACAGAAGTTTGACTGGTGAGCTACCATGTGGATATTTTGACAGATAATAGGTAAAATTATTGTAGGGACCTCTCATATAACTCGTTTTCTGGTACTCTTCCTGAAAGCTTCAGCAACATGACAAGTTTAAGCACACTGTAAGGACATTCTCCTTTCCTTCATTATAAAATGAGAAATTGGTGTTCTTGCCCCTACTTCGCAGTGCAATTGTGATTATACCCTCATTTTTCTTAACTTTGTGATTTTGCTCTTGCCATTCACAAGTCAACATGATTTTGCCCCAATTCAATGCGATTTTGCCCCTATTTTGACCATGGACTAGGGGCAAAATCGCGTTGACTAGTTGACTAGGGGTAAAATCACGTTGACTTGTGAATAGGAAGGGCAAATTACAAAGTTAACAAAAATGAGGGTAAAAATCACAATTGCACTGTAAAGTAGGGGCAAGAACACAAATGCCCTTTATAAAATATACTGGTAACAAATCCAAATAAGTACTGAAATCCCAGAATTGCAATGACGACATGCCGTGTCCTCAGTTATTTGCAGAACAACCAATTTACCGGCACAATAGACGTCCTCACCGATCTCCCTTTGACTGAACTGTAAGTTGCCACACTTGCAACACGCTGTATATTGCACCTGTCTGTTTACTAGTGATCCAGTTACCAATTTGACTTGCAGAAACGTTGCAAATAACCAATTCAGTGGGTCGATCCCTGATAAACTGAAGAGCATAAACAATCTCCAGTAAGTATTTTCACTACCCTTATCAGTCTATCACAGTTCCAAATTACAGGATGGATATCGTAATTCAGAATGGTTGTTGTAGGACACATGGCAACTCCTTTAGCAACAGTCCTGCACCAGCTGCAATGGAACCTCCATCAGACACTCCACCTTCGCGGCGACCATCGCCTTCTAGAACTCCAAGTAGCAGTAAAAATAATAGTAGTCCATCACAAGGAAGCGATACCGATAATGGTGGCAGTGATGGCAAAAGCTCCAAAGTAGGCGGTGCTGCGGTTGCAGGAATTGTGATATCACTTGTGGTTGTAGGTGCATTGGTTGCCTTCTTTCTGATCAAGAGGAAAGCTATGAGGCGTCAACAAGGAGGTGATCTTGAAAAGAACAAGCGTCTCAGCCCTCTTGCTTCTGGGAAAATTAATCGTAAGTGTATTGTGAGATCTTCTAGTACGAAAGTTTATTCAATACGTCATCCAGGTATTGTTTGTCATCTCTTAACAATGGTTGCTGTTTAGAGCTTAGGCCCATCCGCTCTATCTCACTCTCACCGACTGGAAAAGAACTGAAGAATGATGTCTCGATGAACTTGAAACCACCATCAAGAATCGAGCTGCACAAGTTCTCTGACGAAAATGATCCAACCAACAAGCCTGCCACGAAGAAAGTAAACCTCTCTTCCATAAGGGCAACTGCATACACAGTGGCAGACCTGCAGGTAGCAACGGAGAGCTTCAGTGCTGACAATCTGGTCGGTGAAGGCTCTTTTGGCCGTGTTTACAGAGCACAGTTGTCTGATCAGAAGGTATGTTCAGTACCTTTGTATGACAGTTCTCTTTCCAGAGGTGAAAGAACACATTTTCGACCATCATTATCACAGAATCTGTACTCTGTGCATTCTATCGAACCCAACAGCATTGATTCTTAATGCTTAATACTTCATAATTTTATAGTATCAATTACTATACTATGCTCTTAAGCAAACTGATTATCTTAAGTTCATGTATGTAGCATATCCATATTCAAACTGGAAGTTCGCTCTCTGTACACTATGCAAATCTGTAAGCAAGACCTAATGTAGTACAGAAACTTCACATAATTGATTATTATAATACTCCCTCTGTTCCAAATTATTGGTCACTTTTGCTTTGTCTTAAGTCAAACCTCTCTAACTTTGACCATACCAAATAAATACACTATCAATACATATTTCATGGTTGATGTAATGAAACTATATTGATGTTGTGGATGTTGATACATTTTTCCTACAAACCTTGTCAAAATCAGACAAGGTTAATTTAGGATAAAGCTAAAGTGACCAATAATTTAGAATGGAGGGGGTATGATCTAGGGTTTTCAATTGCATATCTCATGATAGAGTTAGTCGATTGTTGATATTTTTCCTTTATTTTTGTTTCATATTATATCATGGTGTAGTTAAGTTTGCCTCACAATTTTGTTAAACCATTGTAGCCTCAGTTTCCGGTTTCTACTTATTCCAGGTTCTGGCTGTGAAGAAAATCAATTTCTCTGCCATCCCAGACCACCCATCTGATTTCTTCATCAAGCTGGTTGCAAACGTTGCAAAGCTAAATCATCCAAACCTCTCAGAGCTAGATGGCTACTGCTCAGAGCATGGACAGTGTTTGCTGGCATATGAATTTTACAAGAATGGATGTCTTCATGACCTCCTCCACCTGTCAGATGGAAACAGCAGATCGTTGTCGTGGAATAACCGTGTCAAGATTGCGCTAGGATCAGCGAGGGCATTAGAGTAAGTAAGGCAGACTTGCCAAATGATTTTATAATTTTTTTGAACTAACATGTGCTGCTTTTCAGGTATCTACATGAGACTTGTTCTCCATCTATCATCCACAAGAATTTCAAATCATCTAACATACTGTTGGACGATGAGCTTAACCCCCATATTTCAGATTGTGGGTTTGCAGACCTAATTCCCAACCAGGAACTCCAGGTATCTCTGTTACTCTCTGTTACAAAAAAAAAAAAGACAGATTTTAGGTTCCGTTTGTGAAGTTTTCTTTTACCACTCTAATGCAAACTTTATCTAAAGATTCCCTTACAAATTGACAAATCCAGGAATCAGATGACAACTCAGGATACAGAGCTCCTGAGGCGACCATGTCTGGTCAGTACTCTCAAAAGAGCGATGTTTACAGCTTTGGAGTCGTCATGCTTGAGCTCCTGACTGGACGGAAAGCATTTGACAGGTGAGCAAGGAAACTATTCGCTGCGATTTACCCTGATGAAAGTTGAGGCGGTGAGTTTGAACTGAATGATAACTGTTGCCTGAAACTATTTCAGCTCTCAACCAAGGTCCCAGCGATCATTAGTCCGGTGGGCCACTCCGCAGCTGCACGACATCGACTCGCTAAATCAGATGGTTGATCCAGCGCTGAAGAGGCTGTACCCTGCGAAATCGCTCTCCCGGTTTGCAGACGCAATCGCTCTCTGTGTCCAGGTAAATTGTCTCAGCTCAGTTGCTATTTCCCTCTCCAAACTTCTGTAAAGTGTTGCTGATTGATCCATTGCCAACTGCAACAGCCTGAGCCAGAATTCAGGCCACCGATGTCGGAGGTCGTCCAGTCACTGGTCCGTCTTGTGCAGCGATCAAGCATGGGGGCGGGGGTTAGCAGCGAGAGGAATTCTTGCCGGTTCGATGAATCTGGCGACCACACGTTCTAGGGGGAAATGATGTATATTTCCTACAGATTCTGAAGAAGAACCATAGAAGACTCAAACGTCACAGATATTGCAGCTTGGCATTGTTGTGACCTGTGCAGCTGACTGATAAACTAGTGTCAGGTAAATATGACTTGTACCTCTGTCATTTCACTATGAGTCGTTACGTGTTCTGTGTATGAAAGCGATGGCAGACCTTTCTGCAGTGCTGCTGTATCTGAATCAGGGGTGAAAAGAAAGTTCGTTTTTTTTATATGATTCATTCAGGCACTTTCTCATTTTGGCTCTAGTTCGTTTTCTAAACTGAATAGGAAAAGAAAGTAGCACCACAGGCACAGAATCAGTAATGTAATTCCTTATCCAAGAAGCATCAACAGAGGACACAACACATCCACATATTCCAACCAAATTTTGCATATAAGCATCTCTGTCGTGTATGCAGATATATGTACATCAGAAAGAATCCAGCTTCAACAATTCCTCCAATTGAGTCTGATACAGTAAATAAATAATCCCTTTGCAAGTAACAGAAGCTACCCTTGGCCAATAATCCCCCAATGGTAAATAAATAAGTATTTACCACCAAGAATATCCTTAATATTAAGTCGCCCTGAGTTAGTATAAGGAAAATCAAAGAATTGTTGGCGCTCTCTAGTTTCTAGCCGTTGCGTCGCAGCCTCACCACGCGGTCGCAACAAGGCCGGCCAAGCCGAGCGCTAGCACAGCGCTCCACGGGGAGGAAGCAGCCACCCTGCCGGCGGCCGACTTTCCGGTGAGCTCGTGCCGGCCGGTGTCGATCATGATCTCGAAGCGGCAGGTCCCCTGGGACGGGTCGGTAGTGACGATGGTGGAGAGGTTGTTGAAGTTGCACGCGGCCTTCTGCTGGTTGGCCGCCTGGAAGAACTGGTTGAAGGCGTAGGAGACGTTGGCGCGCGCGTCGAGGTTGCCGCAGGAGGATCCGGTGCCGAGGCTGGTACAGTCGGAGTACTCGCAGGCGTACTCGACGGCGCCGGCGATGGCCGGGTCGGAGGGGCTGGCGTCCGGGCGGAGCACGCACCACTGCTTGGAGAGGTAGCGGACGCCCCTGGCCGGCACGATGGGGCGGCCGCTGGCGAGGTTGAGGCGGTACTTGGGGGAGCCGTCGTAGTTAAAGACGCCCCAGTGGCGCTCGAAGTTGCCGGGGTCGACGCTCTTGTTGTCCTCGTCGAGCAGCGCGAAGACGTAGACGTCGGGCATCTGCGGGCGGCGCGGGGTGCCCTTGCCGGCGATGATGCGGTCGAAGAGGCCCTGGTTGAATCGCTGCGCGTTGACGGCGTTGGCGTTCTTGTCGCCGTCGGTGGGCCAGCCGATCTCGCCGACGACGACGGGGATGGCCCCCAGGCCGTGCTTCTCGAGCGCGGCGATGAGGGTGTCGTAGTTGGCGTCGAAGACGTTGGTGTAGAGCACGTTGCCGTCCTGCACGGATGCCTGGGACGGCGGCGCGCCGGGGGAGGGGAAGAAGGCGTAGTCCATGGGGAAGTTGGAGTCGGCGTAGAGGGAGAGGAAGGGGTAGATGTTGATGGTGAGGACGCCGCCGTTGTCGAGGAGGAAGCGGACGAGGCTGACCATGAGGCCTGCGATGTCCGGGCGGAAGTCGCCCGACGAGGGCTTGCCGTCGAGGGACTCGTAGACGTCGGCGTTGAGCGGGACGGTGACGTGGACCTGGCGGGCGAGGCCGGCCTTGACGAGCGCGGCCTGCACGTTCTGGACGGCGGGCAGCGTGGCGGCCTCGAACTTGCCCTTGTAGGACTTGAGGAAGGGCTCGTTGCCGACGGCGACGTAGCGGATGTCGACGCCGTACTTGGAGACGTAGGTGGAGACGTTCTGCAGCACCCACTGCTCGGCGGCGTTGACGCTGGCGGCGACGGGGCCGAGCAGCTCGTTGGGGAGGCCGAGCATGACCTGGATGCCCGAGTGGCCCAGCGCCCGGAGCGCGGGGGGGTCGGCCTCGAAGAGCTTGACCTTGTCGAAGCCGTTGTCCCGGAGGAGGCGCACGGTGATGTCCCCCGGCAGCGGGTGCAGCGCGCGGGTGCCCCAGTTGGCCGCCAGCGCCTGCACGGGGCGCGCCCGGAACACCACCGGGTACGCCGCCGCCACCCACAGCAGCGCCGCCAGCGCCCGCAGCGCCGCGCACGAGGCCATGTCGTCGCCGGCAAGAGTGTCTTCTGCTGCTGGGAGTGTTGCACCGGCGATGTGTTTGTGTGCGCGATGCAGGTGTGAACGGATGATGGCCGTGAAGATATAGGGTGGTCTGTCAGAGCAGGAGTCGGGTCAGGAGGTGAGATGAGATGGGAGAGTGGGAAAAGGTTGGGAGGAAGCAAGATGTGGTGTTTGCATGGAGAAGGGAAAGCATATACAAATGGTGGTGTGTTGGAGGACTGAAATTGATGGGTCTGGAGGGGCAAGGAAAAGAAGGAACCAGATACCCAGATGACAAGTATAACAAGGGGTCGGTCGCGGTGTGTGGCAACAAGATACGTGTGCGCGAGTCATCGGTTCCGCCCGTGTGGTTTTTGACCTTGGAAGCTAGGAAAGCGAGGGAATCCCTTTTTGCTTGGCTCCGGATAGGATCCCGGGCCGGGAGAGACAAGACCGGTGGGATCGCGTGGTGCCATTGCGGCTTGGACACGAATGCGCCGTACAATACAACGACGACGGTGCAGGAGCAGCTTCCGTTTTGTCTTGTTTCTGGCCCATGTGTTATGTGTAGCACGGCCCATCTCAGAGTTGTGTTTCTGGACACCAAGGGGCCAGCTATCAAAGTCAATCAGTAGTAGTGTATTTTTTTTCTTCCTCCCTCCCTAAGCTAAGGCACACCGTTTTCTGATGCCAGTAAACAGCCAAGGTTTAGTGTTGTAGAATCGATCTTAGACCCACACTACTGGTCTACTGGATTCCTCACCAGATTAAAACCAGCCCATTTTGCACGCATCGCCGGTAAATCGAAAGAGAATGCTAACCAGGCCACCCAGCCCAGCCCGCTTAATTCCCAGCTACAGTATAACCGGTGAATGCATCTCTCCATGTTGCAAATTAGGTCTGATGACTTCACTTCAAATTTCAAACTAAGCAATAGAACACTAGATTCCAAATCTACCATGTCTATTCAGTCCAAAACCTTTTATGAACACAGCACATGAAACTGCGCAAGCAAGAGGGGAACACCACCCCAAGTGTATTAATACTACTTAGTGTACAAGCCTGCTTCTCAGGTTACTACAAAAAAGTAGGATTCAACAGGATGAACGGAAACTGAAAACAACAAGTTACTGGAGGCCAAGGTACAGTTCAAAAATTGAGTTGCTGCCACGTGTATGGTACATCACATCCTTGCAAGGGCAAAAAGAACTAGATGGCGGCTGAAAAATATGGCATTTCTTTTTTTCCCCCTCCCACATGTCAACTTACAGTATCTCATGAAGTTCAGCCATTGAGGATTGCACTGTTGTGAACTCCTTCCCAGCATCTCAAGCAGCCTCTGTCCAGGCTCAATCCCTTCAACAAGTAAAACAGAATGTCAGTACCTGAAGTGTATAAATAGAAGACAACACGAAATACAAAATCTATGCTGACAGGAACAAAAGGCATGTTTCTAGACAACAGCAATTTCTGTTGGAAGCTTTTCATGAGCCTACTGATCTCCACACTCTCATGCGTGAGCACAAGTCATTTTAGCACCCTCTTGTCACGCATATGATAAATTCAGATATTAAATTGTTAATGGCGAATTCTAAAGATGAACTGATTTACATGAAAAAAACACCCTAAGACATAAATGTTGCTGCGAGGATCGTTTGGTATAGAGCAGGCTGATGGAAGTTTCTAGAATACAATAGCTATGACAAACCAAAGTAAATCTTGGAGCAAGCAACTGAACAGCATTAGCTCACTTTCATTTATCCCATCATTGATCATTGGGCACGGCATGTGACTTTATGCAATGGTTAACCATCATCACCACGCACCATCAACAACATGAAATTGCACATAGCCTCGTGTCTTATACCGCTTAATTAGCAAACGGGTGGACATCCAACACAACTAGCGGCAAGAAGGGAGACAAGAAACTTCTACAGCTAATGGAATGACAATGGCATACAGAAGAGCACCACAGGACTCGGTGCAATATTTGCAAGAGTCTGTATCTTACTTCTCTATATGCAGTGCCTGTGTCTATATTTACTAACTATACAACCACTATAATACTAAAAGAATTAAATTAGTGAAAATCCAATGCAACAGAAGCTAAAAGCGTACTGCTAGGAGCTAAAAATAAGTTACCTAAGCTGTAATCCATAACAAAATATGGATACACTCTAGTTATTAAAACATAAAAAAAAATCCAAGGAAGACATTTGCGAGCCTATGGTATTTAGATTAGTAATCTTTCTCTAAGTGTGTTGGCTTTCAATAAGTACTAAATAGAACAATCCTAGCTGACAACTGACAAAATGCAAAGCAATTAAAGCTGTGATCACAAATAAAAGTGGATGCATGTCTGTGTTGTCAACTTACCAGTATTTAATTACACCATCCCATCCGCATGTCGCAACCTTGCTAGTTTCCAATGGATGCCACTCGCATCCAATGCAAACCCCGTTGTGGCACTTCAATGTCTTAAACCTCCTGCAGCTTTTCCAATCCCAGAACCAGCAACTACCTTCACCGTCACCTGACATCACAAATCTCCCATCAGGTGAGAAGTTCACCTGACAAGCATAACCTGCTACAATGTGGCCAGCAAATCGCTTCTTCTTATTGAGCTGAAACCTCTCCTTGGTGCTGTATATCAGTATTTGATTGTCCAAGCTCTGTGCTGCCAGCCAGTTGGAGTTTGGGTGCAGTGCAATTGATGGCATTGAGTGCATGTGCGCCTCACTTATATACTTGATCACCACAGGGATGCCAAACTCCCAGACACGAAGAGATTTGTCATCACTCGACGTCACAAACCTCCTGTTGTTATCGACAAAAGTTATGGTGTTCACAGCCCCTAAATGCTGATCATACTCTTGTGTGATCTGCCCTGATTTCATATCCCATTGCACAATCTTCTTGTCGCTCATTCCAGCAAGGAGAATATGCTGTTTATCCTCATCAGGATTCAGCTTCACAACATATGGGACCTTCCCAGTTGAGAAGGTCGAGATCACCTGCCCTGTCTCAGTATCCCAGTACTGTATATTCCTGTCATACCCAGCACTCAAGAATTTGGTCCCATCATTGGAGAAGGATATATCCCTTACCGCCTTTGAGTGACCCATGTATGTGCGCATACATGTCCGCGACTCGAGCACATCCCAAATCTTAATCTTACAATCCATACTCGCAGACAGTAACAGATGCCCATACTTGGGGAAAAATCTGATGGCTGAAACCCCCTTGGTGTGCCCGACCCACTCATGCACACACCTCTTGGGAATGTAGCAGTGGTCGTTGGTGGCCTTGGCATCCTTGGGCGGCGTGATCCAGGACCGTCCCTGGTAGTCTCTCTCCTCCTTGCCGTGGAAGGTGCTCTTGACCACCACCTCTGCCCTCTCGCCCTTCCCTTCGCCGCGAGCCTCCTTCTCGGCCTTCTTGGCTGCATGAGCCTCGGCATACTGCTTCTGCTCCTCGGTGAGCTCAGCGGGCGGCGCTTCCTTCTTACCCGCCCAGGGGCTCTGCTTGTTGTGGAGGATCCACTCCTCGGATGCGGGGTTTTTGGCCTCCGGGGGCAGGGGCTCCTCCTGGTTGTCTGCCTTGGCCAGGAAGCGGCGGCGCTTGTGCTCGGAGGGAGCGAGGTTGTAGACGGTGTCGGGCTCGGGCGCCTGTGGCTGCGCATCGCCGACGATGTGGAGGCCGGAGGGATCGGAGGCGTAGCCGAACCTGTGGAAGGTGTTGTACTGCTCGTCGAAGAGGAAGGGCAGCACCGCGGCGTCCTCAACGTGGCCGAGCTTGTGGTTGCGGTTGCCGGAGGCGGAGGAGATGGGGGCGTGGGGGTGCTGGGGGCCGACGATGGGCGCCCAGAGCTGATCGGCGGTGGGGTTGAAGGCGACGAGGTGGAGCGAGGGGTCGAGCGGGCGGGAGGCCGAGGCGGCGGCGGAGAGCGCGAGCGCGGTGTCGTCGACGGCGGGGGCGGCGGACTTGGAGGGGAGGCGGAGCGGGGAGGAGTCCGGCGAGGAAGCAGCCGCCGACTCCTCCGGCGAGGAGGCGTCGTCCGGCGCGTACGAGGACTGGAGGAGATCCATGGTGGGGGATCTAGGGTTAGGGTTTCTGCGGCAGCTGGGAGATTTTGTATTTGGATTGTTGACGCCTGACGGCGCGGCCGCCGACCCGCGGTGACTCCTCGCGAAGACGAGAGGAGAGGGAGTTGGGCCGCTCCGAAGTGGGCTGGTTCTATAGCGCGCGCTAGCTGTCGCAGAACACGGCCCATGATGACGTAGCTTCACCTATTTTCATTTATTGGCCAGTTATTTTCTTTCATTTTTTTTTTTCATTCCCTCGCAGCCAGCGATGTCCAACCGAGAGAATATATATCCGCTGTAAACAGCACTAAAAAAACAAAGTAGTAAAAAAACGCTTATCCGAATCAAATTTCGATTTTCAAAACTAAACTACACTTAGTTATAATTAAATTATATTTTTGAATATTTTATTTGTCTTAGAACATATATTCCGGAACATCTTGTCTTTTCCTTGGACATTTTGTTTTCTTAGGGATAATTTCTACTTTTTATTTTGGCCTAATGAATACTTTTATTTTTTATTTGCAACAATTTTTCTATGGAATATTTTGTTTTGTTCAATAACAATTTATATTTCTAAGAGTGTAACAACCTTCGTAACAAATTGTTCTAGCTTCGCCATTAAATTGTTTTAATTAGAAGACTATCCAATATATTCTAGTGTGATTTAGTTTTGAAGATCTTATTATAATTAATACAATGTTGCAACTAGAATTTAATCTAAACAAGTAATTTATTGAAAGACGGTTTTCTCTCTCTAAAGACTGCACCTGCTAAAGTGCTAATCGTACTTTAATTTTCGTTTCTAAGTATATAGGCCGTCTGGAGATTTTTTCTCTCTCCTTTATGTGCGCATCGTCAATATATGTAGTACGCAATATTGGAGGAAAGTATATTGGCTTCTGGTGGATTGTGAGGAGCCGTACACGCACCGGGTACTTGTAGTTGCATGGCAGGGTGAGAATCCGTGCAGATAATCAGATGATGATAGCAGCCGGTGCCCAGTTGACTGCGAAAATTAAGAAGGAATGTGTAACGTCAACTATGCTAATTATCGGCATTTGTCGGTGATATCGCTGTTGAAAATAGAATGATTGGCGGCTTGCGCACATATATATTTCAAATTTTCAAAGACGGAAGCATCACACTCTGCAGCTATACTTGTAGTTTAAGCTAGGTGACCTCGCGCGGAAGCTTACGTTATCTTGGTCAGAATTCGAGCTAGAGAGACACCCAGATAGGCTGAGCGGCTGCGCCATCTCCATCAACCTTATCCTCAACCGTGATGGGCTGATGGCTGAACAAGTCTTCTATGTCCGCGCCTTCAAATTACATACAAGTCTTGTATTTTCTCGAACACGTGTGAGAACCGCGTGTTAGGCGTGCAGATCAGCTTGTTAGTGTCCATCGGATGCCGGGTAAAGTTTAGCATCATGACCAGCACGGACAAGTTTCATCCCTTGGAACATCATCATCATCGAGCGAAATGAATTTCACAGATGGTACAACTGTTTGTTCTAGCAGAAGAGAAAACATGAAAAAAGATGTTCTAGAAGAAGAGGCGTGGCAAAATGCATTCTAGTCGCATCTGCGACATGTAGCTTCGTTCGGCCGGTGCAATGTGACTTCCCCAGGACCGGCCCAACAACTGCACCATGCAACAGCAAGGCCTTAGGCCGTACACTTTGCAAACGTCTCGATCAGATCAACCACCTTCCAAACACCCCCACAGGCTTAATATCTTGGTAATGGTAACAACGGTAACATTTAACAACAAAAAAAAAACTGTGACACATGTAGCTTGAACAAATGCGATGGTAATTTTTTTGTAACTATCACAGAAAGTTACAGTTCCTCAAAGGGCGATGCTGTTGCTATCCTAAAAAAGCTGCATCAGCTCCTTGCAATCTTGAGCCCCAGGTGAAACCCTTGGTGCTAATGCGGCATTCTGCCCGCAAGCTGCTCCCAAATTCAGGCTCTGGCAGGTCCTCTACTGCAAGCAATGCTATTTGCTAATTCTGCAGTTAAGTCTCCGTTCAGCACAGGTATGTTGTATGTAGACTTATCACTTAGTTCTCATCTGCTTCAGGCAACCGAGTGAATCATTAGGAGATGCAGATGAACGCAAAAACAAGTAATCTAGAGATAAGACACCTTGAAATTAAGCATTTTGTTTTCTTGACAATGTATATCGCCTGCGGTCGAAGATTTCTCTTAGTTCAGTGTGTTGAGTTTGTGTTAAAGATAGTCAGCAAAACTAATACAAATGAATGCCAATTTAAAAAGATTGTGTCTATCAACAGCAATCTCATATATTGAACATGTCAGCTACAAATGGGATAATTAAGCTCCACAGTTATCTTCCTTCATGGCAAAGAAATAAAGCAATAGTCTGACTATTTTATTTTATTTTATTTCAATTGGTTAAGTTCTTGTGATTTAGCAACCCATCAAATCTTGATTCTATCTGCTCTCCTGCATCTAACAAAACAATGAAACAAGAGTACTTACTTGCATCAGGATCAACATGGACGAAGAAGCTTGCACCAACAATGAGGTAGCATAAGATGAGCATAAGGCCTTTGAAATAATTTGACGTGCCTTCCTGGAAAACATATATAATTAAGAGTATGAAAAATATTAGAACTAAAAATGGACGGCAAAACAGCCTGCGGTAGTAACTCCATATACAATGGAAAACACAAAGGATGTTGGTTTGTTCTGGAAGCAGACCTGTAGCATAAATGCCACCACCAGTACTGTTATAAAGAGAGTTGCTGTCTCAAACAGTTGAAAATTCAAGTCCATTTCTCGCCCCATCATCCAGCCAATTACCACGCAGAATGGAATCTGAAAATCATGAAAAAGGTACCAGATGCAATTATTAAACTACGATGATATTTACTGATTGAAAAACAATTTGGCTAATGATAGAATTTACAAAACCACAGACAGTAGTTGTGTCTGGTTCGCTAAGTATTCTTACCACAAACATGGAGATCTGTGTTGATGACCCTATTGCAACTCCCAATGTAATGTCCTGTTGTTATGGGAAAATGAGACTAAAGAAAAAGAAAACATTATGAAAATTGCAAAAGGCAATAAGAAAGCAGCAACCCTTACCAATTTGTTTTTCATGGCAAACATAATGGCACTCGCATGTTCAGCAGCATTCCCCACTATAGGAAGCAGAATAACGCTAATAAAGGCTACTGGCAAATTTAATGAGTCAGACGCGCCCTGTTACAACATGTCGAAGAAGCATGGTTCAAGAAATAGAAAATTGCATAAATGTGAAATAGAGATATCATTATGTCCTTTTCTGAAGTTATTATTATTAACAAGAGGAGTAAGCAATGGATTGAGAGAAAGGACAAAACGAAGTACAGAGGAATTTAATTATCAGCAAGATCTTCATTACCTGAATGGCATCTACCAGGTACCCTGAGAGTACTGAAATCCAAATAGTCAATATAAAAAGCCAGCAGATGGCCTCCCATTGTGTTATCTCCTTTTCATCCTCCACATCTTCAATGGCTTCTTCTTCCTGATAAGGCAAGTAGGAATTTGAATGTTGAGGTATGCACATGATATAATCACCTCTGCTAACTAGCAGAGTTCCAGACAAATATAATCATTTCGTTATAGAGAGAAGTGATCCCAGGTATTTTTGTGCACTTAATGAATTTATATCCTTATGCATGTATTTCTTGTTTTTCAGTTTGTGATGCTTGCGGGAATTTAGTGTTAAGCTACTTACATCGACAATTGGGCTGTACATACTGCGGTGGCTCTTTAGTTGAAAAAATAGATAGCTAGCATAGGCCACAAGCATGATGCAGCTACTAAACCTTGAAAGAGCTACTTCAGATTTTCCATACTGCGCTTCTGAATGTGTGAAGTGAAGCACTGCTGGGAACATTAGGCCTAAGACAGCCATCAATAGTAGTCCGGAGTTTACAACAGCTGATGCCTGCAATGATAAATATAAGTCAATAGACATTACAAACATACACTGTAGTTCTATAACAAAAAAATATTTAGGAAAACCAGACTTTGTTTAGAAAATTACCTTATTGAAAACCTGGTCCCTGTCAGAATGGACAAGACCACCAGCAAAGAAAGCACACCCAAGAACAAGGAGCATATTTGACAATATTGAGCCTAGCAGTGACTGCTGGACAACTCGAATCATTCCATTTTTCAGTGCATAGATTGATATAATCATTTCCGTTGCATTTCCAAATGTAGCATTAAGGAGCCCCCCAACTACAGTTAGATAGAAAAAAGGTTATATCTTTACGAAGTAAATGCTAAAGCCAAGATGGATTTGCGTTGGAAAGCTAGCACAATAAAGAACCAGAGAACATACCTGTTGGGCCAGTGTAGCAAGCAAGTTGCCTGCACAAGACAGAGTAACAACGATTAGGACATACGGAATCCAGCACGGGAGATCTTAATTAGCATAAGTAAGCGAGAACTGAAGTCACCATGTTGGTTACTGACACTTACTCAGTTGCATATCCCAGTCTCTCGGCCAATGGTGTTATACCAATTAAGCTGAAAAGGAAAACCCATCCTTGCTGCGGAGCATTTGATGGAAGCACACAGAAAAAGGAAGGCAACAGCTTATCAGTCCTACAAGTTGTTAAAATGCAAAGGAAAAAACAGAAAGTTGACGGTAAAGGCTCAAACGCGCGGCACTACGGAAAAGAGCAGTGCAAGATTCGGAGACGGAGTGCGGGGCTCTTACGTGTTTCCCGCTGAGGTAGTGGAGCATGATGGCGAGCGGGCCGAAGGGGAGGAGCACGTTGATCTTGGCCTGGAAGATGACGACGCGCACGCTGGTGAGCGCCCTCCCCCACCTGCTCCCGGGCGAGAGCGACTCGGCCACCGCGGCGAGCGAGCCGATGTGCTCGAAGTCCAGCGAGTGCATCTTCCGGGGCGGCGGCGGCGGCGAGCCCGCCGGCGACGACAGCTCCAGCTCGTCCACCTCCGCGAACCCCAGGGCCGGCTTCTCCGCCCCCATCATCGGCGAGCCGCGGCCCGAATCAAAGGACCGCGCCGGCAGATCCGCGCAATGCAGAGCCGGCCGGGCTCCCTCTCCCAGGAGCGAAGGGACGCGAGCACTGGGTGGAAGGCGGATCGACCAGGCTCGCGAGGCCAAATGCTGGGAGAGGAGGAGGAGGAAGAAGAAGAGCGCGATTGGGTTGGGACTCGGACGCGCGCGTCCGAATTGGTGATCGAATCTCGCGGCCACGGAGAAATGCGCTCGGCGGGGGTGCGGGCGAGGAGGAGAAGAAGAAGAAGAAATGCCCGACGCGACGGTCATGGCACGACCACGAGCACGAAGCTGCCTGGGTGCTTCGGGGTGGGCCCGGGCCGTACGCCAGGTGGGCGGGCCCGGATCTCCGCGGGGCCCACGTATCGGGGTGGAAAGATGGCCCAGCTCGCGCCGCTCTTCTCGTGGGGTAGTGGTGGCCGACTGCCCACTGGCCAGTACGGTTTTTTCTCTCGTACCCGGAAGCGTACCCACGCGGGCCCGGGTGCCCTGATGACGTGTCGTGGGGATCCCTGTTGTAACGTGGGGGGGTAGCTGGACAGGCCGGTGAGATCTGAGTGCGTGATGGGGGGAGTGACGATGATTAGCAGATCTGATGATCAGTTTGGTGGCGCTCCACTAAACTGAACTGCCCACCTTGTCCCCACCAAGTGAGAGCTCAAAGGGAAAAAGAAAGGCTAGTTGCCACTAGATACAGTACTGCCATACATACTGACCCTGAAAGTATCTTTCTGCAGCACTGCATCTGCGAAACTACTGTCCAAGTGTCCAACATCTAAAATGACTATTATTTCTGAGTATTTAGATACATGGCATGTAAAGCTGACATGCAATCAAAAGTCACAACAATATTGAGAGGTTTATTATATTGGTTTTACGTGTAGTTTGCATTGTACCAGGACATTGTTAGATGTCCAAAATGGCCCATGACTCAGCTTGAACAAAGGCAGCCACTGCTTATTGTTTAAGGGAGAAGGATTGATGGTGATGAGCAAGGGTCATCACATGGGGATGTCACACTCCCGCACATGATTGGCGGCGATGCCCTGCGCTGGGAAAAGCGGAGGAATGGAAGCTGAAATCTAATCTCTGATATGAGATGATGGCGGTGACTGACAGGTAATGATAATGTGTAACGGACGAGGATAGATCCAGGCCAGGCAAGCAGCAAAGCAAGTCGTCTCGAAAGAAAGAAAGAAAACAGAGAGGGGAGGTTGAGATCCAGGCATCCAGGGGTGCCTGTGCTCGCGTCGTGTGTCGCGCTGCTGCGTTTGACCGTACAAACAAGACGCAAGTGGGGGTGGCTACCGACGATGCATATGTCCTGTCTGCAGAAACGATTTTATATATATGCTACTCCTGAAATGAGCTCAGGAAGAAGGAGCAAGCAAGTGGCCGGTACGAGCTCCATCCGTAATGGTATGGCGGCGCTCCAGGGTGCCGTGCTGCCATACCGCGATGCTCTAGTTTTTCCAAGATACAGGTACCACGGTGCTAGCTCTAGATTGGAGCTGTTAGAAGATTGATGGCCCGGTGATCATGTATATACCACAACAATTAATTTGAATTACACATTAGTATATTACTAACTCGCTTCATTTTCCTTTTTATTACAATTACCACATTTTATTATTAGAAACAGTATATAAGATTGGTAGTGTAGATTACGTGGAACGTGTAAATCAGCCTTAATGGCAGTTTGTAACATCCGATCCATCCTCGGAACGCCACGTTCCCGGTACAAGCATATAGCGAGAGATTCCTAGTGAATAGTTTGTAGTCTTCAAGCAATGGACCGTGTGAAGCTAATCCACAAATCCTTACCGACTAACTATGAAAGGTTTGCCACACATCACGGTCGAGTCAACAGTAATTGTACCTAGTAAAGAACATGGTTGCCCATATTAAATAGATATATTATTTGACGCCTCAGCAAAAACCAAATTAGTTTTCGCATGTGCAGTTACTCTATAGGTATCAATCAACCTACTGAATAACTGGAAGGACTAGGCTCTGATGTACTTCAATGGTCAATCCAGTCCTTGAACAGAAGCATCATGTACAGGGGGACATTCAGAGCGGCAATGACAACTAGCGACTGAATGACGCGGAACAGCCGTTGGAGCACCTTCCTTACTTTCGATTTGCTAGGGCGCGCCAACTTCGCTCCATCTTCTGATGTCATCTCGGAACCCATCTCGACAAGAATAGATGAATCAGGCTCCAATTGGTGTTTTCCCGCTGTCGCCCTTGCGACAACACTTCCACTGCAATGACATTGGGAAATCATACAGTTAAAGACTGATTCAGTTGTGTCAAGTACCTATAAGCATGCATCATCCAAGAACAACATACCGTCCTATAGTTCTGGAGTCTGAGCTAGCACTTGGGGCTTTTGCAACAGCCTTTTTAACGAGGTGCATGGACCCTTCCGCATCAAAAACCATTTCATATTCACCATCTTCCTCATCATCTTTTTCTTTGGTTCCTGAGACCAGTTCAGCACCTACCGACCTCATGAAGCTTACAAATGTATTCATGTAAGGAAGAGAGCTCAGACCATTGGTTGGCCAAAAGACTAGCAGAAGGATGGTCACTGCAAACTGGCAGATATACCTGTATAACAACAAAATGTAAATATAGTTCCACTGTAAATTGGTCATTAAACAAATATAATAAGCAGGTGTGTTATAACCATTACCAGATATAAATATGGGTTTGTTTAGGCAGAAAACAAAGGTTCGTCATGACCTCATGTTTCAGATCAGTTGAATTCTGTGACAGCTTGGGCCCAGCAGATAGCAGCATAAATGATGGATAGAGATTTCCTTGCTGCCAACTTATTGTCCCAAGCGTATGCTGCGGCATTAAAAGTTCCATTAGATGCAAAACTTGGAATATGTGGTGCCAGAAAGATGCAATTATTTTACCTCTGTTACTGGCCCAAAAGGAGTGGAGTGGACGACTGTGCATTGGTCATGGTCATGACCTGAGAGCACAAGGACCTATAGCGGGATTAACCAGATTAAAGGATATGGACAAGATAATATAAATCTCTTCAACAGCAAAAGAAGCTTACCGGTTGCAATAAGCTTAGCAAAAGGTCAGAAGTCTCTTTAGTTAGATAATTCTGGTAGCTGCAACAAAAAGGTTGTCTTATGTCAATCATTATGGCTTTGCCAACATTGCAACAAGTTCTGAAAGTCAATAGTAGTTTTTGAACTGGTATGACCAGAAGTAATTTTACAGAAAGTGCATCAGAAAAACCAGACTGTGAAAATAATAGACATCACTAATCACATAAGCAATTCTTGTACAGCAAGGAAGATAGGCAAGTGGAGCCCAAAACTAAATTAAAAATCAAACCAACGATCATAATTTTCCAAGTAGAGTGTGAACTTGAAAGTAATAAAACAGTAGAGTGTGAGGAAGGACATACGTGATTCCTTGGTCGAAGGCAGCATAGGATACCCTCTGCAACAGAATAAAACAATCAGAAAACTGTTCATGTGGTTATTGAATTGCTTATGTCACAAATTGCATAGTATTATATACAAAATCTGGAGCAATGTGCTACATATGAAAAATAAGATTTATTTCGGCAATTATAATGTGCATGGTATGATGTAAGCCTTATGGCCAAAAGGGGCATATTCTAGGAATTTCTTTTAACAGCACAGAATAAGCACATTTAGCGGTAACAAGATAATACCTGATTTATAACAGGTGAAGAACGATGTGGGCCACAAGGAGTGTTATCAGGTCGGTAGAGTGGAATATGTGTTAGTAGAACCTTTGGATTCGATGTGTTACCTTAAAGAGAAGAAACAATAGTCAAGAGGGAGAAGAAGAAATAGCAATTGTAGATAGCATGTAACATCTGTATAATACCATACCTGGGGATAGAGTTTTAATGAACTCCCAAGAGGAGGACCTTTCTTTGCTCTTTCTAGCTCCTGCTAAACAAATAGTAACAGTTCTTTAGCTATAGAAATCAGAAGCATCAGAGGGAAACAGTGAACAGAGATCATTAGTCATGAAGAAATAAACCATACATATAGATTCTAAAGTATGAATGTTTGTGAGTAGTGTGGATTTCCTTAATTCTGTATTTCATAGGTGGAGTAGGAGAAACATACCATCAAGTGTTTGAGCATCAATGACAACAAAGTCAACCTTCCCAGCAGAAAATTGGTAGTTTCTTGATCCAAATTCTTTTTCATACCGACTAAGCACCTACATGAAAAAAAAACAAATATGAATATTTGTCTTCTCGTGAACTCTATGCAATTAAAGAAATGCTACAATGATAACTAGGACTTTTGGTGGATACTGCTGTGCACTAATTTTGTTAAGGTCTAGATGATTCCAATTATAGTAGGACAACTCAAATTTGAGAAATGGCTAAACTTCAGATTTAATGAGAACATTGTTAAATATCTAAAACGCCTCTAAGTAATATGGAAAAGCCATGAAGGGCTTGCCAGCTAAGAGAAAAAATAGGGACAGGGTGGAGCAGGGTGTTACAGCTGTTCACAACGATTAGAAACATAGGCATTACTTGCAGCAATTAACAAAGCTAGGCACACAACATGTTGCAAACTTCAGTTCTGGATCTCCTGTTCTTGGTGAAAAGTACAAATTCATGTAAGGGACGTCACCAAGAGTTGGAGCAACAGGGACCGAGTCCAGAAGGATGTTGGGCCCAAAGATGAGAAGAAATTAATGAGAATCTTAATCACAAAGGCAGCATAGTTTTGTCTAGAGGTGTATGCCAGCTAAAATACCTTTTAGAAAACAGTAACATGAGATTAAAGAAAGTAGTAAAATGATAGTTCGGGAAAAAAACACAACTGTAGTTAATCACCTCAGGATGAGCAGAGAAAAATGCTGAATAACCAATATCATGATTTCCTGACAGGTAGTAGATTGGGATATGTGGCTTTCTTCTCTGTTCATTCAGGCTGAATATATGCTTAAATCGAAACAATGATTCCTGCCACCTGAAAGGTTTGGAATAGAGATTAGGGGGTGAATACAAAGTGAAATGTAGAATGATTTGATCATTCTGGGAGGAATATGCTCGAAGTAACAAACTGTACATTGCTGCAAAAACTAATGAAGAAAAATAACAAAACAAATAGAAAGACTATGAAGTAACAACAAGGTCATTACATGGAGAAAACATTATATCGCACAAAAAAAAAGTAATTCAGGGAGCTTTGAGCAATTGACAAATGAACGGGGGGACAAAACAGAATGAGGATGGAGACAAGAAACGAGCAAAATTTCTGGGGTTTATTCGAGAAGCATGGCTGCTAAAAAGCAGAATGCACAATCAGTACTGCTACTTGACAATTTTTTTTTCTCAACTGTTGCTATAGGATAGAATGGTTCCTACCGTGAAGATGACACCACATTATTCATTACAAGTCCAAGTCCATTGTTAGGTTAACCTCATGACACATCAGGAATCATGGTTATTAGTGTCTTGGGTTTTCCAATGCATAAGAATGTTGTTGCTTAAATACTACCTATACCAGTGAACTGTGCGTAGGAAGTTAATAACACATCTAGTTGCTGGTAAGAGTCAAATAGGCTATGTGTATACATTATGCACTATAATTGATTGTAAGCACTATATATTCCAGTTAAATCACTTTAAATTGTATCACCATCTTTTCAAGCATGCACAATAGTTCCAAACTTCATAGTACAACATAGTACTAATGTTGACAAGTGAACTTCTTGTAACAATTGAAAGGTGAATTAGATTTCAGTATCCGTGCCTTACTCTTCATCGGACATGTATGGGCCTCCATCAAAGTGATCACCAAGAAATAAGACCATATCAGGTTCAAATGGCAGTATGGCAGACTGAAAGGACCTTCTCATGTTCAAATCTGTGTAAAACTCAGCAGCTTGGAGAGCAATTGAGCTTGACGGAAGACCAAGGGAGGTGCTGTCCATAAGCTGCAAAGGAAAACCTTTTTCACGAAGGAGCAACACACATTCAAACAACTCTTGTGTACTACTACTGAGTTAATGGCACAATTGCACGAAACAATGGAAGTACCTGTGGATCAGCAACAGCAGCAATCTTCACATGGTTATTCTGTCCAAGAGAAGTTCCAAGGGAGAAATATGATCATAAGATAACAATGACATCGCACAGAATTGGTACTTGCTGGTCGATGAAATTTAGTTTTAAGGAAGTAATATGGTCATGACATAACAAAGATTTCCTGCAAAATTTCAGACTTCATGATAAAAAAAAAACGTCATCCTCAGCCCCTCTACTACTGTATGTCCAATGGATTGTTAAGGATTGGCAATAAAAAATGGTGGAGATGGAATGCACCCAAAAGGAAAAATTACATTATGCCTTATCAAATTTAACAAGCCGGTAAAATCTCATTGTTGCTCAGGCTCAATCGGGGCGATGCCTAAGCGAAGGATGACAGCTCCTACGAAACCCTAGCTTAATTTTTGGATCCAGACCAACAATTCGAAATCCCAAGTAAACCCACAGCTAAAACCCCACGCCGCGCCCAAATCAGCGGCGTCTCACGTACTCACCGGCGGCGAGGAGGACGGCGGCGGCGAGGGCCACGAGCACGCGAGGTAGGAGGCCCAGTAGGCGCCCATCTCGCCGTAGAGCACCGTGGCCGCCCACGCCGCGCACAGCAGCAGCGTCAGCCGCGTGGCGCTCTGCATCTCCGCCTCACCCCCAATCTCACCGCTCCGCTGGCGGGGCAGGAGGCCGGTGCGGGGCGGGCGGCGGGATCCCGGCCTCGCGCGTCGATCCCGCGCTGGACTGGGGTTTCGCCGGAGGGAAGAGTTGAACGCAAGCAAAGCGCCGGCGGAGTGAGATCTGCTGGTCCAATCCGCTTGATCGCTCGCGCGAGTCGTGGTGGAGAGGCAGAGTCGAGTCGGCGGCCAGCGCCGGAATCGAGGCGAGGCTCGAGACCACCGTCCACGTGCGCGGTCAGAGAGATATTCAGATCCAGGCCGTTCCCCTTCCAATAGCAGATTAACAGTAACTTCCAATAGGTTTCTTCCAAAAAAAACAGTAATTTCCAATAGAATTTTTTTTCAAAGACTCGTAAAAAAGTGGGATTTTCATAGCTTGCTCCAAACTTCATCATGATACTTGCTTGAAACCTCTTTTCGAATCTCCTCTGAAACTGGCAATTCAAAACATTTTTTTTTATTGAATTGCTTGGAAAACTTATCTAATAAGCATGATATCAAGAAAGTAGCTTTCAAGGAAATTTTACACATATGTTTTTTTAATGTTTCTAAAGTCTAAACTATTGGCAGGTAAAATGTTCCAACAATTAGCATATGTGGTGCGAGTCAATCTGGCCATCTCTCCACCTTGATTAGAAGTTCGAGGATGAATGTGGATCATAACGGATAGACTTTTTTTAGTGTTTTCATTGATTGTCATGCAGGGCCAACAGCAATATGAACACCAAGTTTTCAAAAGATGGGCGACACAGACACCACGTAGATGTGAAGTAGGCAGATCAACAGAGAACAGAGGCGCTTGGACCTTGAGTCCCTCGAACAAGTTTAGGATTCATTCATTTTACTCAGAATACATCATCTAAATGATAAAGCAAAGATAGATTGAGCAGAAGCCTGTAAGGCAGTAAACTGTGTCAAGTAACCGTGTAAATACTATGACATTGATGATATAAACACGTATGCTACATTTGCCAAGAAAAATTGAAGATGATTGGTAGGGACCAGAGATATGGATCAGGCCGTTTCTCATTTCATAAGTCATACTCAAGGTCTTTCTGAATCGCTCATAAGTTAACAAAGATGGTTTGCATCACCATGCCACTGCACGCCTCAGACATCCTGCTCTTCAAAGTATGCTGTTACGGCTTTCAGCTTTCCATTGAGGAAGTTCTTCTCGACCTGTGCAGAGAAAGAAAGAGACAACTCATTGTGACATGTTTTGGAAAAGTCAGTTTGGCACAAAAACAGAAAGAAAAAGGACTTGCCTCGACCGCCCACGGGGGATCGACTGACAATGAAATGTCAGCCAATTGGTTTAGGTCAACATTGCGAGGAAGAAACATCACTACCCTTGACGCTATCATTGTACCAAGTTTAAAGAGGGAGTACCTGAAGAGTTCCCCGATGATATAGTCCATCAAAGAGAAAAAATAAGTTAACATCTGTATGCGCAAATGGAAAGAAACTACTCTCTTCAAACTAGAAACAAGGAACTAACCCATCACAAGGCTTAAGCATGCCTTTCATATCATAAACATCAACTTTGGCATAGTCAGGTCCACCCCAAGGAGGCGACATGAAAGCAGTTTCTCCCTGCAGGAAACAGTTTGCTTAAGTAGGATAATCAATTAGTCCAATAATGACACCAGAAGATATTCAGACTTCCTCCCCTTTATAAGATGCAGCTGCAAAGGTGAATGCTGAATAAATTATAAGACGCATTTTCAAGAAATAAGACATTACCTTCAGCTGAGGAGCTATATTGATAAAATCACCTACAATAAAATCTATGTGGTCATTTACTCCATAAATGGATGCATTATGATGCACGCAATCAATCCTTTGTGGATCAATATCAACTGCAATAACATGC
Source organism: Panicum miliaceum (assembly GCA_032594955.1). Lineage (NCBI taxonomy): Eukaryota > Viridiplantae > Streptophyta > Magnoliopsida > Poales > Poaceae > Panicum > Panicum miliaceum. Next base: position 43,324,138 of record CM064059.1, read on the forward strand.
TTGCACCTGGAAAAAGGATTTGATATCGTTAATGTGGAAGAATATAATTTTATCACTTGAGAAGAAACGTTGATAGCATAAAAGAAAATCTACAATATAGTAATAGTGTAGTTCTACTCAATTGGCATGATGATCATGCTCAAAATATCCACAATAAGACCTCCATTGTTTTTTTACGCCAATAAGACCTCCATTGTTCAGTAATAGTCTATTCATCTAAAAAAATGTATTAAATATTAGAAAAACTAGGAAGATATCCGTGACATATAACCATGTGGCAAAAACGTTCCTATGCAATAGAGTATTCAAGCTAATAATATAATTCACCATCACAAGACTTGATAAGATAGCAGTGACGCACTTTGCGGCAAACTGGATAGCATTTCCGCCAACTCCTGTGAAACAATCAATCATTACCCCGCACCAACACGAGATGCATGATGCTTTGCAATCGGCTCTGGCGTGACTGAAAACCACCCTTTTTCATCCATCTTTATACCACTATCAAAAGGAGAGAAAAGTGAGTACCGCTGAGTCCAGTACTTGATGATATCATTGGAGATGTTCCCTGCCATGTCTGGGCATGAATGATCTGTAGAACAATTAAAGTGGTTATTCACAAAGATGTAGAAGGAGCACAGGAAAGGAAAAAAAATATATTACTCAAGTCTCACTAAGCCATAGCTACCAAGCTAATTTTCTAGAAGACCTAGTTACCTAGACAAAAGTAGGCAATAGGTAGCAGTCAACACAAAATTGCATTTGCACAAAGAAACCTAGAAACTATTGTGTAAAAGTAGAACCTAAAATTGTAACAGGAACAACCTACTAGAAAGCAGATGCTGAATATTATCGTCTTACACGACTGAGATCTCCTTACTCTCTTTTCCTTTTTGGTACTAGCAACTTCCTGGCCCATCTCTAACACATCAGTCATTGAATCATTGTGCTTATTCTCAGTGTGTTCCCCTTCGTGAATGGTAGTTATCATACTGCATAAAAGAACAAATATTAACAAAAAAAGTATGACAATAACTTGGCAAACATTGTTTAGTATATGATGTCATCTACCTATGATTTATTGGCTCTTCATCAGGAATCTTAGACAAATAGTGTAATTTGCTGCAATGATCTTGTTCCTGTGCATCCAGATGCTTGTCATCAGCAGCCTGATCAGTGATGACGAGATATATAAAAAATGCATGATATCACTTAAACAGCGGCAGCAGCAGCAACAAAGCCTTTAGTCCCAAACAAGGTTGGGTAGGCCAGAAATCACACCCAAATAAATGTTATAACTCAGACAATGAAAAGGCCAACACATGAGTAAATAGGAGACAAAAGTAATGATAAAATCCTACAAATGATCCCAGGAAGCACATTTGTGTTCAGGTATGGATTTGTATTGCACCTACTAACAAGAACTTGATGGTAAATTGGCAAAAATCAGTGTTAAAGACACTAACAATTAAGTTTATTGTGATTTTGAACCCAAAATATATACTGCAGTATATGCCCTTCAGCTTTCATACCGCAAAACTCAATACCGCATCGGCAAGGGACTTGACTACCTTATTAAATGTTTACTTTCCATTGTCACATGTTCTCAAGTATTTAGAATGTTTTATCATAATATGTACAGCTATTCATAATACTAACTTATCCACAAAATGTAGGGTTCTTACTGTTCTCTTGAACTGCTATGCTTGTATACTGAGATCCCAGTTAGACCAGCTCTTTAGTTGCATCTATGCTACAACATGATGCAAAATTCTCCAATCCTTCAGGGGGGTACCATGTGGATTCTTGTGTCTGGATGTTGTAAAAGTAATATCGACTGTAGAATGGATCCCAGACAATCCTCCAATCACCATATTCATAGCAAAAGTTGCTGGCGGAACTTTCAGCATGCTCATCAACAGAAGATGTTTCTGCCAAACTTAGACAAGCTTCTTGGCCAACACCATTATTATCATGGGGTACCGACAAAGTTTCTGCAGATAATTGATCTTCCTTTGTAGACAATCTTTCTTCCTGACAAATGTTGACGCAGGAACGAGCAGATTCACCATCAAGAGAGTCATGCCTCGACATCTCCTCAGACTCTAGCAACACACTGTCAGCAGCTTGATTTTCATGAATAGGATATTCTTCTTTTGCTGTGTTGCCCAAGTTATCAGGAGGCTCACAAGTCCCAAGTTCACATTGATTTTCAGCTTCATAGCCACGGGCTTTTTCAGCAGAGTAGATGGTGCTACAGCCAGACTCTTGTTCTTCAGCATAAGGTCTGCCTTCCTTCAGCATCTTGTCAGTATCATGGCAGGATTTGTTGTAACCAATAGCAGTCCCAGATGAATTGCACGAGTTCGTGTGCTCCAAAACGGCCATCAATTGAACATCACTTTCTCTATCTTCAGTATTGGCGCATATCCTCACAGCATCATCAATTTGAGTGTTTCCTGCTTCACATTGTATTTGTCTTCCTTTTTTCTTTCCCTTGTTGCCTGTGTTCTTGTTCTGTAATGCATAAAGGAATTAAGCAACAGATTAACCAGCAAGGAAACTGTACTTGGTGTTGCATGATGTGAGCACTGACCACTTTACTTGTGCTGAATGAAACAGGAAGCCCTAAAGAACCCATGAGATTGGCCAATTCCAAATCTTCAACCAACGAATGGCCTATTGATAAACAGAAATACCATGAAGTATATAGTAAGAAATCAGTTCACATATAAGGGAAAAGGAGAAATAATATACTGTTTTTTGGTTCCAAACATTATGTGCCGGCAACACAGGATTTATAGCATGAGGCATGAACAGATGCTGCAATAATGGCTTAAAGAACTAAGGATTAAACAGCTACTCAATTTATCAACATCAGCTTTCCCTCTCTTCGGCGATTCCATGGTGATTGGCCTCCCATTTGGTCCACATTATGTCACCAGGAATGTGGAACCATGCCGCATTCCTCATCCTGGGAACTCTGTCCCAAATTCAGGAATGCACTAGCAATCTTGTCCCAGCCTTGTCAAAATCTTTGCAAGTAGAATACCGCATTCCTTAGTTGCATCAACCCAGGGAACTAGGTGTGTGATCCCCAACCTTAACACCAGTCCCCCACCTCCTCCAAAGACTTCATTGGCACTACTAGACCACGAGGGGACAGCCCTTTATAGTACTAAAGGTATATTGTGACTTTGGTTAAAGATTTGGTCCTGGGTGGTTGCTTGTTCATAAGAGTACATCTCCTTCCTTTTGTTTTCACCAGTGCTAGTGAAGTCAGCAATGAACATAGATCTGAAGTCCATCCAGGCCACACATCAGGCAATTAACAAAACCTATTGATTCAAGCATAAAAAAAATCTATAGAGGTCCCTAAAAAGAAGGCTCACTTAATCCAACAAAAAGACACAGTGGTCTGGAAGCTAGCAGTATGGATGCATGCCAAGATTCCGATTCTCAAGACTCTTCAGGTGACATGAGTTTTTTTCTTTTTTCTCAATATGGGTCTTTTCCACAAAAAATAAGGGGCGTTGTAATGTCCTCTATATCAAAATTGTGACTAAAGAAGTTAACAGAATGCAATGAAACTGCATCTAACCTTCATCGGTGTCTTTGAACACTTTATTGCGTGCTTTATTTGCATGGAATTCCTGAAAAGTTGAAGGATGTCAAATTGCTTTCTAGATCATAAGCCTCATAGGACTCTGGAGGGCACATAACAGAAGTAACAAACTTGACATAGTCTGCCAAGGAGCTAAATTTATTGATCTGTTCACAACAAATGAATTTCTCATGAGACTAAAAATGATTTTGAAATCACTGAAGAACCTTTAAAAGTGTTCCAATAAGACAATGCTGTTGGTCCAGACATGATTTAGTTCACACTTTGACAAGTTGTCCTCTCCCAGACCCCGCACAGAGCGGGAGCTCTCTGCACTGGGTAGGCCCTTTTTGATAAGTTGTCCTCTAAAAGGGAAATTGAGGTGTAAAGAAAACCTATCTGTTTGATCAACCATAAATTGCTATATCAGAATTGAAAATAGGAGTTCAGTTAGCTTAGTTCACCAGTCACCACTAAATCCACAATCCATAATTTGGAAAGATACAACTCAATTTCCAAATAGTTGTCCGTAACAGTCTGCCAAGGAGCTAAATTTATTGATCTGTTCACAACAAATGAATTTCTCATGAGACTAAAAATGATTTTGAAATCACTGAAGAAACTTTAAAAGTGTTCCAATAAGACAATGCTGTTGGTCCAGACATGATTTAGTTCACACTTTGACAAGTTGTCCTCTCCCAGACCCCGCACGGAGCGGGAGCTCTCTGCACTGGGTAGGCCCTTTTTGATAAGTTGTCCTCTAAAAGGGAAATTGAGGTGTAAAGAAAACCTATCTGTTTGATCAACCATAAATTGCTATATCAGAATTGAAAATAGGAGTTCAGTTAGCTTAGTTCACCAGTCACCACTAAATCCACAATCCATAATTTGGAAAGATACAACTCAATTTCCAAATAGTTGTCCGTAACACAAGGTGCTACAAGGTAGTGTGATGTAGCAAGTTTCCATGTCATCAATCTGCTTTCCAGAAAATAGTACTATAAGAGCAGTCACTTGAAATATGTTATTATGGTTCTAGCCTGAAAAAATTGAATCTAGGTTCAGGTTTATTTCCTGGTAGAACTAGGATAAATAGTCTTGCACTTACCGGTCCTCTATTATGGATGCAGTGCATGCTATTTGCTGTGGTGAACTATTCTCAGGCTATTTTTTCATAACAAACCTATCTTTCAAGGGCATGTGGCGTAGAACATTTTGCACAAATTATTTTTGGGGGGAGAATGCACAAGCCACTATTTCAGCGCAATGCTAAAACCACAACAGAAAAGAAATTCCTTGTGCTACGCTACACTCTTAGGCAATCTTGAAATTACGTGACGGACTCTTGCTCCATAATTTCAGATTCCAAAAAATTAGTAGCTCGACGAAGTTAGTCAGATGGTTCTAGGGGAAAGCAGAAGCCTCCCCCAGCTGAGAAAGCTTAAAGCGTGCTACAACAAAGGGGGAGAGCAGAGCGAAGATCGTACCGCGGGAGCAGCCTCCGCCGAGCGCCAGTGCTTCTGGCCATCGCTGGCTCCGGCGGCAAACGAATCGTCCCTGCAGCGAGCGAGTCGTTAGAGGAGATGGGCGGCATCCCGAAAACCCTATGCTACGGGCAGGGGGCTTACCAGAGGTGTACCTCGGTGAGGCGGAAGAGCCTCCCCAGCTTCTATATCGCCGGGGAGTCCGCCTCCGCCGCCGGCATCGCCTGCAGGGAGCGGCGGCAGCGCTCGAGGAAGTGCGGGGAAGCTGGAGGGGACGGCGGCTGGGGGGAGTCGGGATTAGTAGAAGGGTTTCAGCCGTGTCGTTTGGTTAGGGGGTGGGAATTGGGATTGGGAATGCGAATCGGTCTGTGGGAATAGACTTTCACCATTCAAGCTTGAACTAGATCTTGCGACTAGCCGAATAGACTTCAAATGGATATTATACACAATGACACACGAATCCACAACTAAACGTTGGACTTGGAGAAATCGCAAACCAACATTTTTCACCTTTTAAACCTGAAAGCATAGCTTTGAACTCGGAAAAAAATAAACACAAAGATGTAATCATCTGTTTCTTTAAACAAAAAAAAAAGATTTGAACTTTTTGCTAAGTATGAGCATTCATACTATGAGAGCAACTACAAGCTTGGAAATTATACTTGATATCGGTAGGGCTGGGGCTATGATTTTTTTTTTTTGCAGTTTTCCTTATTTATTTCTCACTTCGGTAGTGCCGTAGTGGTTGATAGAAAATGCTAGAGTTGCTCACATATTAATCGAAACTTTAAAAGGCACGCATAGATAGAGACAGTGAAAATGTCAATAAAAAGTGACTTTCCGAGTAGAGTTTGTCTATTTGAAATAATTCAAGACTGATTGATCGAGAGTTACATTCTACCTTGACATCACACATCTTAAAACTCACTTTCTCCGTTTCTCGCAATCATGCTAATTTAGTTTAAGCTTTGGAAGGTTGATGACCCAAAAAATGGGTCATCTATTTCTTGCATTTTTAAGATACATTCATTATAGTTATTGCTTACCAACTGTCAGGGATAGATCCCCAGGTACCCGCAAGGATGGAAGAAGTCAGACTCCTATTAGGATTCCTCTGTAATCCTACTAAAATTCATACCTTGTAATCCTACTAGGACTCCTACCTCGTAACCGACTAGGAACCCCACCCCATGGAGTATATAAAGGAGGGCGGAAGCACCTAAATCGGTAGACCAATAGAGCGGCCAACAGGCAATTCAACACTCAAGCGCAGGGCGTAATATACAACACCACATAGGACGTAGGGTATTACGCTACTCTAGCGGCCCGAACCTGTCTAAATCTGTGTCTTGTGTCTTCGCATTTACCATCAAGTTCCAGATCCGGCGATCCCTCACCAAACAATCACCTACCTTGGGGTATCCCTAGGTAGGCTGACGGTAAAAACACCGATACTAACTCTATGTTAACCTTTAAGTGGACAAGATTTCCTGTGACCGTGAAATCGACAAACAATGAAACGTGAGAAGAATCAGTTGCATATATGCAAGACCTTGCGAAATGGAAGCCAGCCACATGAAGATTAGCATCAAACCGAATTTTGAGAAGGTTTGGAGGGGTACCGTATGGGTAGTACAGGTCACACGTACACGTACGTACGGATGCAAGTTATATTTAATTTGGGTCATTGGGTCGATTTAAAAATTTAATAAAAATAAATTAGGATGGTAGTAACTAATTTAGAAAAAGAAATGAATTAGAATGACATGCCATCCTAATTAGGTTGACCCATACAAACATCGTTGGGTACCACTTGCATCCCTACTCATACGGGTACTATTGGCATCTCCTCACCAAACAAGCAACTTTCACGAAGGCTTAGTGGCATGATTTGATTCAGAAGAGACGCAAAGCCCCAATCTCCGTGGATCCTTATAATGTGGATTGTGTTATTATTTCTATTTTTCAAAATTAATCAGCTAATTATGGTTTAAAATTGTGTTATTTAAGTTGTTTTGTTTTTCACCTCACCTATAGAAACTCTCTCTCTCTCTCTCTCTCGTTTTGGACACGCAAAGCATCATTCCATTTAACCATTGCATCCATATTGTTAGCCCGGGAGACCAACAAGTTAGATACGAAGTGTGGGACTCAGCGGCCCATCTAAACTGAATAAACTCCAACAGCAGACGAACTTCTGCTTAGCTCTACTGTCAGTCTGACGCTTCAGCTAGCAGACTTGCAGTGCACTCGCTGGCCGGGAGACCAACAATTGCCGTTGTGCCGTGGGATCGCTGCTAGCAAATCTCCTTTTCTTCACTTGGGCAAGAGATGACTAAACTACTCTTTCTTCAGTCGTTGCGATTATGCTAATATCCCGAGTAGACTAATAGAGCTTTGGGCTTTTGCTTTGGCATATTCTTGCCGTGATGTCCATGGCGTTGCATATATGCATCGTTTTGCTGTACTATCAGGTAAAGATCTTAGAACAAACTCCAAAGCAAATGTTTGCATTCCAAGACAAAACCATTCCTGCCACATCCTCAACTGCATTCTGTCACCACATTTCCGACCAACCATTCATTCATACTCTGATTGAGAGCAGAGAGAAGGCCCAGTGGTTGAGCCTGCTGTTTCCGCCGTGGTTGGGAGCATCAAGGACCTTGCTGCCCAGGAGACCACGCTGCTGTGCGGAGTCATTGGTGAAGCTGGGTTCTTGAAAGATGAGCTGCAGCGGCTGCAGGGCTTACTCAAAGATGCCGACACCAAGCGGAGATCGTGGAATGCAAATGCCACTATCTGCGTTATGCAGATCAGGGATGCTACATATGAAGCTGAGAATGTCCTCGAAGTCGTGGACTACATGGAGAAGAGAAACAGGATCGGTGCTGTTTCAAAGTATGCCCGCTTGCCATGTGACTTGATTACCCTGCATAAAGTTGGCACTGAAATTCAACGTATAAGAAAGAAGGTTCGCGAGATGTTTGAAAGTGCAAACCGTTCAAAGATTATTCTTGATTTGGGTAGTACTGAGCTAGATAGTGGTCATGTTGAGGATGAGTCTCTACAAGATCATGGCCGTGTGCTCCAAAATTTTGACGAAGTTACTGTTGTTGGTTTTGAGGATGAGCAAAAAGAAATAGTTGAAAAATTAATTGAAAAGGTTAACAAGCTTAGTGTTGTCTCCATAGTTGGCATGGGTGGAGCAGGAAAAACTACACTTGCTAGGAAAATCTGTACTTCAGATAAAATCAAACAATACTTTGACACAATTGCTTGGGTGACTGTATCTCAAAAGTTTAAGGGTGTTGATTTATTGAAGGATATTCAGAAAAAAGATATTTAGTTGTACTTGATGATGTGTGGACAACAGATACATGGAACCAAATTAATAGAAAGGTCAAAGTATTTCCATATACAAATAATGGCAGTAGAGTAATGTTAACTACTCGAAAGATTGATGTTGCTAATCGTATTGAAATTCCAACCAATGTTCACGAACTGAAGCCCTTGGACGATGAAAAAAGTTGGGAACTTTTTAGTGTCAAAGCTTTACCATCATATAAAAGGTCCCTGATACAGAACATAGATGAGTTTGAAGAAGTAAGGAAAAAGTTTGCAAGGAAATGTAATGGGTTACCACTTGCACTTGCTGTTTTGGGGGGCTATCTATCAAAGAATTTAAATCTAGAAGCATGGTCGGATGTACTACAGGGTTGGGCATCAACTGAAGGTGGACAGATGATGGGAGACATACTAGCTCGAAGTTACAATGACTTGCCAAGTCATCATTTGAAGTCTTGCTTCCCCTATCTTGCTGTCTTCCCTGAGGATTACTCCATATCCGTATTGGATCTTATCGAATTATGGATAGCAGAAGGCTTCATTCCACATTCAACAAAGCACAAGCAGGAACAAATAGCACGTAGGTATGCAAGTGAGGTGGCTCAGAGAAGCTTGGTTCAAGTTGTTAGCAAAAGCAAGGCGCAAGGATGGATTGAAGAAATAAGGGTCCATGATATTTTACGTGATTGGTGCGTCGAAGAAGCAAAATATGCCGGTTTTGTTGATGTCATCGACAGCACTTCAGGTCAGGCTTCCTGTCCACACTTTGTGTATACAGTTGTCTCATTTTGAATGTACTTTTGGCTACTTGCTGAGATGTTATGTACCATGAAAATTGCAGGGCATGTTGGTGAATCATCATCCAGTACCATGATATCCTATCGCTCTTCTTTTCAAAACCACCGTGATGGTACAATAATGACCCTAGCAACAACACCTAATCTCCGGACTCTTGTTGGCTTTCGTCTTTCATCATTCTCCCTACCTAATAAGCTGAGATTCCTCAGAGTTCTCCACGTCAAAAACTCAAGGCCAATTAATCTTGGCAGCGCAATCAGTGGGTGTATTCACCTAAGATACATCTCAGGTTGAGCAGGTGTTGGCATGCCATCACACTTCCTTCTTCAATTGGACAATTGCTTTACCTGCAAACTATAGACCTGAGGGACACGAAACTGGAATCAGTGGTACCAAACTCTACATGGGACATCCCTACCCTAAGGCATGTTTACCTCCGTAGGGGATTTTCTGCACCGAGGAATTGCCCGACAAAAGAGATCCAATCCTTATATTTTGATATCCCAGGCAAAGACATTAACTACTTCAAGAGTGAGTACATGTTGGCCTTTTTAGGCCAAATGACCCGACTAACTACTCTCTACTTGAACATGACTTCTCTGGTTGCGGTTTACCTTCGTAAGTTCACGTGGCTGGATCGGTTGCCTGGGAGCCAGCATTTCCCACAAGGCCTGCGGGAGCTTGTTTTGTTTGCCGATGCCACCAAACAAGATCCGATGCCTATCCTTGAAAAGCTGCCCTGCCTAGTAATGCTCTCGTTAGGGGGTATCAAGGCCGCCGAACCATGGTCGAGGAGCTGCCTCAGGTCGAGGAGGAACGCCAGCTCGAGGGACTCCAGCGCGCCGGCCTCCAGGCGCAGCTCCGCCAGCCCGGACAGGACCTCCAGGGAGAGCCTCCGCAACCGCGGGCAGCACGGCGACGACAGCAGCCCGCCAAGCCGGCCGCCCTGGCCGCGCGCGAACGCGATGTTGACGAGCGACAGCTCGGTCAGCTCGCGGAACGCCGCCGCGGCGGGGAGCTGGAGCGTGGCGTGGCCCAGGCTGAGGCTCATCGCCGCGGCGTTCGTGCGGCTGGGCAGCTCGCCGAGGAGCTGCGGCCCCGGCTCCGGGGGCGGCGCCAAAACGAGCGCGAAGGACCCCGCAACGTGCGCCGCGGCGAGCCGGAGCCACGCGTCGGCGAGGGCCGCGCCCGTCCCGGCCAGCGGGCGGTGCTGATCTCCAGCGCGTCGATGCGGGCGCCGCCGCCGCCGCCGACGCGCCGGGCGAGGACGGCGCCGATGATGGCGTTGAACCGCCTGCCGTCCCGCGGCGCAACGTCCTCCCCCGACGCGAAGCGGAGCTCCGGGACGCGCTTCCAGAGGTGGCGCCAGCGCCTGGAGAGCGCGGAGCGGACCAGGTTGCGGCAGTCGCTCCCCGCGGGCAGGAAGCGGAGAACGTGGAGGAGCAGGTCGTCGTTCAGGCCGCTGATCAAGTCGGCGGCGCGCGACGACGACGGGACCGCTTGCTTCGCCATGGCCCATGGGCGCGTTGGTAGAATCCATTGGCGCAGGCAGGTTTTGGGACGTAAGCATCAAAACCTCGTCTTGCTTTTTGTCGGAGGTTTTGCTACCGATCTACTCCAAACATTGCGATTTCCTTTTGCAGAGTTTGAGTCATGTTCGTGCTCCAAGATGAATCATTGTCGTCAGATGCACGGAGACTTATCGACATTGTCGTCAGGCTAGCCCCTTAGGACGGCCCCGGCGTCGAAGAACTCCAGCACGACGGCACGACGCATCCGACTAGCTGCCGAGACCTCATCCGTGGCGCAGCGAGCCGCGGCGCACGTGCCGACCGCCCTCCGCCGCCCTCGCCCGAAACCCCGGCGGCTTCCCAGAGACCAAGTGGAGTATGCGCACGGCCGCCGTGACCGTGAGGTACGTCAGATCTGAGCGTCTGGCCGCGTGGGGTTCGGGGCTGGTTTCCCGCGTCTCTCGTCCGGAGCATGTCGACGACGCTGTAGCCGCGGAGCCTCCGGTGAGTGGATTTGAGGTATTTGCTGAGTCCTTCCCACTCCGAGCCCGAGGTGGCCTCGCGCAGGAGGGTACCGGGCGCCATCCGCGCCAGCTGCCTCCACATCTCCGAGATCTCCTCCCTCACTCGCTTCTTCGGGTTGTAGGCGACTACCCTTGCCATGGCTGCACGCGCGCGGAGTTCTGAACCTGTGTGATGGAACGAGGTGTTGAAGAAGATAGGGGCGTTTCTGCAAAATATGGATCGCGATAGGGGGTATTTGTAAAAACAATCGGATCGCGATCCAAATTAGGGGCTCTTTTGAAAATGTTAGGGGCTAAACTGTAAAATTCCCCGGGCGGCGGGATGGCAGCCGACGAGGCCGTGCCTCCACCGGCTCGCCGCCAACCCCGTCGCCGTCCATCCCTGCGAACGAACGCGTCCATCCGCGCCCACGCCGCCCAGCTCGTTTCCTTCATCCCCATGCGCCGTCCTCCTCTGCTCCAGTTGACCGGGACACCCTCGCGCGCGGACGGCGCCCACGACGGCGAGGCGCTCGGAAGCGATGCGGCGACCCCCGGTTTCGACAAGTGGGCCGATACCGCCGACATCCTCACCACCGCGCTTGCCCCTGAGGGCCAGTTGCCTACCGCGAGATCACGCGCCTCGTCTCGCTTCACGCCGAGGCCGGGCACGTCTGCGCCGCGCGCCTCGGCCTCCAACACGTCGACGGCGACGATGACGAAGACGCGCCTACCGGCGTCCAAACCGACCACGACGCGCTGTGGAAGCGGTGGGTGGATCTCCGGGAGGCCGCCGTCCGTCACGCCCACGACGCGCTGCTCCGGTTGAGCTCCGCCGCGTCGGCAGCCGCCGCGGCCGACGACTTCCTCCGGTGGCGCTCCAACGAGGCCCTGCGCTGGGAAGGGTGGCGGTCGGCGGCGAGGCAGCTCGTGCAGGACGCCAGGCGCAGCTTCGGCGAGGCCAAGGACGCGGTGAGGCTGGTGCGCGACGCCGTGCTGTGTGAGTTCTTCGAGACCTGGATGATTCTGAAGCGCGCGTAACTGCAGGCTGCCTCTGATGGCTTCCTGGTTGTGCTTTGCATTCCCAGGCTACCCAAACTTTGCTTAGCTTTGTTGGTGCCGGGGAATTTCAGATTCGATTTTTTGTGTGTGAATATGAACATGTGATTCGTTGATCAGCCAAGGTGAAAATGGAGTGATCAACATTTGCCAGTAAGCTGTTTGAGATGACATGTATGATCATCTTTCAAAATAGGATTTAGTTCCAAACTAATTCGAGTCATCACTACCGTTTTACTACCATAATAATTGGAAATCAATGGCTATTACAGGCCAATCCCTCATGTGAGTGCGTTAACCTCTGACCTTTGGTGGTTCGTGTGGTACCCATAGTTATAACCAAGTCGAAACACGGTAAGAAAAAATGTACTTATGACACGATCACTTATATAATTCTATATTCTTGATACCTCTGAACATCCACAATATATTGAAAAATATAGCATTAAAAATAAAAAATATTTTTTATATATTGCTTCTCGGTTCTAAATTATTAATCGTTTTTGACTTTTCTATGTGCATAGAACTTTGTTATGCACCTAGATATATGTTTATATCTACATGCATAGTAAAATATATGTATAGAGAAAAGCCAAAGCAACTACTCTCTTCGTTTCAAATTTTAGATCATTTTAGCAAATCTACGTACATAATTTTTACTATGCATACTTAGATGTATAGTTGCTAAAACGACCTACAATTTGGAACGGAGGGAGTAATAATTTAGGATGGAGAAAGTAATTCTAGCTTAATGTTATTCTATTGCTCGTCCTTTCCAGCAACAAATACCAACTAACACCTTTTAGTTAAGGTTGGACCATACATCGCCCTTAACCTTATACCTTGTTTGTAGCGGAAAAAGTAACACTACTGTAATTTTTGGTTGACCTTCCACAGTTTTTATGGACGACCAAATCAAAAGCAAAATTCAGCGTATAAGATACTCCCGCCCGGCGCGGCGGCGTGCGCCGTGCGCGTATGCCACACCCACGTTGCCACGCCTACCAATGCCATCGTCCGCGCTCCCGCGCGGCGGGCACGCCCTCCTCGTCACCTCCGGCCACCTCCGCCACCTCGACCCGCACCTCCAGGTGCCCCCTCTCCTCCTCGCCAACTCCCTCATCGCCGCCGCCCCGCGCCTCGAGTTCCCGCTCCTCCGCCGCCTCCTCGCCGGCGCCTACCCGCTCCGACCCGACGGCTTCACCTTCCCGCCGCTCTTCCGCGCCGCCCCGGGCCCTGCCTCCGCCGCGCAGCTCCACGCTTGCGCGCTCCGCCTGGGGCTCCTCCACCCCAGCGTCTTCGCCTCGGGCTCCCTCGTCCGCGCCTACCTCCGCTTCGGCCGCGTCGCGGAGGCGTGCAGGGTGTTCGACGAAATGCCCGAGCGGGACGTGCCCGCGTGGAACGCGATGCTGTCCGGGCTGTGCCGCAACGCGCGGGCGGCGGACGTGGTGGCGCTGTTCGGGAGGATGGTCGGCGAGGGCCTTGCCGGGGACGCGGTGACGCTCTCGAGCGTGCTGCCGATGTGCGTCCTGCTGGGGGACCGAGCGCTGGCTCTTGCCATGCATGTGTACGCGGTGAAGCATGGACTGGATGGGGAGCTATTTGTGTGTAACGCCTTGATCGACGTGTACAGGAAGCTGGGGATGCTGGAGGAGGCGCAGTGGGTGTTTGATGTCATGGCATTGCGGGATCTGGTCACGTGGAATTCGATCATTTCAGCATATGAGCAAGGTGGGAAGGTTGCTGCTGCGGTCGAACTGTTCCATGGTATGAGGGAAAGTGGGGTTTCCCCTGACGTGTTGACACTTGTCAGCCTGGCATCTGCTGTTGGTCAGTGCGGGGATGAACGTGGTGCAAAGTCAGTGCATTGCTATGTGACGAAGATGGGGTGGGATGTGGGTGACATCATTGCTGGAAATGCTATGGTTGATATGTATGCCAAGCTATCGAAGATTGAAGCTGCCCAGAGGGTTTTTGATAATCTGCCTGCTTGAGATGTGGTGTCCTGGAACACGTTGATCACAGGGTATATGCAGAATGGACTTGCCAATGAGGCAATCAGGACATACAATAATATGCAGAGGCATGAGGGTCTGAAGCCAGTTCAAGGGACGTTTGTCAGTGTTTTGCCTGCATACTCGAACCTTGGTGCATTGCAGCAGGGACTGCGAATGCATGCACTATCTATTAAGACTGGATTAAATCTTGATTTGTACGTCAATACTAGTCTGATAGACTTGTATGCTAAATGTGGGAAGCTGGCGGAAGCAATGCTTTTGTTTGAGGATATGCCTAGAAGGAGCACAGCTCCTTGGAATGCCATCATAGCTGGGCTCGGGGTTCATGGGCATGGTGCAAAGGCACTCAATCTCTTCTCACAAATGCAACAACAAGGGATTAAGCCTGACCAGGTCACGTTTGTTTCATTATTGGCTGCGTGTAGCCATGCTGGCTTAGTTGATCAAGGTCAAAGTTTCTTTGATTCAATGCAAAATGTGTATGGAGTCGTGCCCATTGAAAAACACTATGCGTGCATGGTAGATATGCTTGGCAGGGCTGGTCAGTTGGATGAAGCTTTTGAATTCATACAAGGTATGCCAATTAAGCCTGACTCTGCTGTTTGGGGTGCTTTGCTTGGCGCCTGCAGGATTCATGGGAATGTTGAAATGGGTAAAGTGGTCTCACAAAAACTATTTGAACTTTGTCCCAAGAATGTCGGATATTATGTTCTGATGTCAAATATGTATGCAAAGATTGGGAAATGGGATGGAGTTGATGCAGTAAGGTCTTTAGTCAGGCGCCAGAATTTGTAAAAGACCCCTGGATGGAGTTCAATGGAGGTGAAAGGATCAGTTAGCGTATTTTACAGTGGCACCCAGACAGAACCCCACCCTCAGCATGAAGAAATCCAGAGAGAGCTGCAGGACCTTTTGGCCAAGATGAAAAGTCTAGGCTATGTTCCTGACTACAGTTTTGTGCTACAAGATGTAGAGCAGGATGAAAAGGAACAGATCTTGAATAATCATAGTGAGAGATTAGCCATTGCCTTTGGCATTATAAATACTCCTCCAAGAACTCCGCTCCACATGTACAAGAATTTGCGGGTCTGTGGGGATTGTCACAATGCTACCAAATATATATCAAAAATTACCCAGAGAGAGATCATTGTCCGGGATTCAAACCGGTTCCACCACTTTAAAGATGGACGCTGCTCTTGTGGAGACTTTTGGTAACAGTAAAACGTAATATATATTTTCTCCGTGCAACATTTTCTCTCCCTGAATTCACCTGACCATTAAGTGTAACTTGATGTGTTGATGAGGTTAAGCACTGTACTGAAGTATTTTGCTGATGCCAAAAGATAGAATCTTTTAGTTCTTTATCTTGCAAAAGTACAGCTGCCAGATATCCTTTGACCTGGCAGTGAATAACTTCAGTTGAAAATGTGTCATAGCTTTTCTTACCAGAGTTAGGTTTTTTGTTGTCCCGGGTCTTCTCGTGTTGAACTTGAATCTAAATAGAGTTAGATATTAGTAGGCAGTTTTCCCCTGCTGCCTTCCTTATTGTTTTGGCACTTCATCATATTCTAATAAGATGCCATAAAGGTGATTTGAGATATTAGAAGCATCAAACTTTTGAAAAATATGAGATATACTTCTGCATACGGTATGTTTCGGGTGAAGTATCTTGTACAGTTTCTGCTTAGCTTAACAGACTTAATCACAGAATTTACTTCTCATACTTGGAAGGCCACTACTCTGGAAAAAAGAGAAAAGACAACAGTTTCTCTTCCTGAATTTACCTGGCCATTAGCATTAAGTGTGACTTGATGTGTTGATGAGGTTTAGCACTGTACTGAAGTATTTTGCTGATGCTGAATGATAGAATGGTTTAGTTCTTTGTCTTGCAAAAGTAAAGCTGCCATATATCCTTGATCTGGCAGTGAACAACTTCAATTGAAGTCATCGCTTTTCTTACCAGTGTTGGGCCTTTTGTTGTCCTGGGACTTCTTCCATTTATCCTTTTGTTGTCAGTTGAAAATGAGCGGTTTCCTTAAGAGTCGGATGCTAGTAGGCAGTTCTTGTTCTGCTGCCTTCCTTGTTGTTTTGGCACTTTGTCATATTTTAATAACATATCGTAGGTGATTGGAGAGAATGGAAGCATCTAACTTCTGTAAAATTAGAGCTCTTCTGCATACGGTATGTTTATAGTGAAGTATCTTATACAGTTTTTGCATAACCTAACAAAAAGACTTGTCAGACTTGGAAGGACACTACTCTGGAGAAAGAGGAAAACAAAAAGACTTGGAAAGACACTTTATGAGTAAAGCCGGTTGCTGTTTTGGAAACATATTGTCTGTGAAGACTCAAGTCTGAGCTTCGCATTTTAAGTGTCATCTTTCTTTACAGTTTCATGTTTACAAACTGTTTTATGAATATCTCAATGAAGGACATACTAGGGACTATCTCAATCTACAATACTCCAAACAGGAGGAGTTTTCCTTTTGCAGAACTCGCCAACTCAACCAAATTGTGTAGCACTGCAAAAGAAGGAAACAAAGTAGAGCTGTCCGTAATAATGGGTGAAGATTTGCCGCATGGTCAACATGGAATGGCTGAGTAATTATTTATTAAACAAGGCATCTTTTGGTTAATGCATAAACTTCTATGAATTTTGCAGGACATCCAAATGGTGAACTGTTGCCGAGGCCCGCCTGGCTGTCTTATTATACATGGTTTCGTGATGTGACCTGGTATGCAGAGCTCTAGCGGTGGCAGAAGACAAGCCCAAATGGAGGTGCTTCCTGCTGGGTGGCACTGAGGCACTGATGGCAGTATGGTACACTGCTGCTTGAGCTAGCTGCCACTTTCGTCTTTCAGTGTGGAGCTTAGCTATGACTGAGTACGTCAGAAGCATATTTACAACATGTTAGATGTTTGGGAGCTCGTATTGTATATTTGTATTTGCTCAACAGTACCTTACTCTGCAATACAACATGGCTGCTGGGTCTAAAAACAGACGACCCTGATAGCAGCAGTTTGTTTTGATTAGTTCTGTGTGTGCGGATTAGTACTCTCCATGAGACAGATTAGTTCCTCGTTCTTTTCCAGCTTTTGGGTCGAGATACACTTGCCCCCTATCACGAGACAGAAGGACAGCCATGTGCGATGGAGTAGTGTGCTCTCCAGGTGAAGGCTACGAGAGCCGAGTGGTACTCCAGCTCTGCTTCGGCCGCGGCAGCCCATGTACGCTGCCGGCTGAGATCACAGCAGCTGGTGGCAGATGCATGTATGCTTGGTGGGCTCTGCTTGCGTCTGACCAGATGCACCGGAACTGTTGGGGGAGCACGGCGTTGCCGTTGCCGGACGGGCGAGGGAGGAGGCGTCTCGGAAGAATGGGAGCTTGGGCGGCTGCGTTGCCGAGTCCAGGCCTCCAGGGCCGTGTGTGCTTGTCGGGAGATCTCCTGGCGGAAGAGCCTGCAGCAGGACTCTCCTGGAAGCGTGCGTAGCATGCCGCGCGATGCTTCGCTTCGCTCAAGGACTTTCCTCACCTCTCTCGTCATCTGGGTATTTCGATAGCGCTGGTATCCCTATTTGTAAGCCGGAACTTGCTCAACGGGTGCGGTGCAACAGTGCTCTGCTGTGCTCTGGTATCAGGGCTTTGATTCTGAAGTTCCCTGACCGGCTGACCGTCGATCCATGTCACCCTGTTGATTGTTGTCTGGTTTTGTAACATGCAGCAACGTGTGCGATAGCGATGTCTTCTGCTCGACTGATCCCCAGAATTCTTTATTGATTCACTTTTAACATATCTACATGTACTACATGGTAGATCTACGGAAACCATACTAGTACAAGGCACATGCTGCTTGTGCTTGGCTTGTGCGCAACTACTCCTATGTTCGCGTACAAGCACACGTGCACGCGCGTACTCGATCACAGGGAGCGCAGAGCTACGGTTCTAAACTAAAAATGCAAAGAAAAATGGTTTTTTTTTTCCGCCCCGACTCTCAAGATGGCCTCGGGGGTTTCGCTTTGCCGCGGGACGCGACCGCCCGCGACACGGCCTCGGCGAGCCTCCCCACCCGCGCGGCCACGTCCGGCGGCAGCACCGCCGCCGCCCGCCGGGCCTTCCTCGGCGCCAGCAGCGCGCCCAGCATCTCCACCACCTCCTCCGCGGGCCACCCTCCCCTCCGCAGCTCCCCGCAGCACCGGTCCACCGTCAGCGCCAGAGCCAGCACCTCGCCACCGTCGGGACCGCCCGCCGTCATCTCCTCCACCTCGGCGGCGGCCCACCCGCCGCGCGCCAGCGCGGAGCCCGCCCTCTCCAGGCTCGGCAGCAGCCACTCCGGCGCCGCGGCGCCGGCGGCCCTGCCCCGGGCGCCGCCCGTGGGGACCTCCAGGAAGCGGTCCCCGGCGGCCGCGGCGTCCGTCCAGAACTCGATCCAGCGCGGGGCCCTGCCGGTGACGGAGTCCAGGCTCCGGCGCGCCGTGGACGGCGGCGCGGGGGACGGGGACGCCGCCGGCGGGGCCGGCGCGGAGAGCTGGCGCCGGAGCGGCGCGCCGGGGGGCGGTTCGGCGGCGAACGCGCGGAGGAGGAAGTCGGCCGCGTTGGCGCCCGCGAACGTCACGCCGGAGTCGGACACGTGGAACACCGGGTTCCCCGCGAGGCAGGGCGTCGCCGGCACGTAATGGCGGCCGCACAGCGGGACGAGGGGCGGCGGCGCCGCGCGCCCCGGGCGTCGGCTCGGGGCGAGGGGCAGCGCCGCGGCGACCGCAGCCGGGACCTCCTGCGCGGCGAAGCGGAGGAGGCGGAGCCCGGCCGGGGACCGGTAGTCCGGGAAACCGTCCCCCGAGGGCACGCCCAGGGCGAGCAGCTCGCGGAGGTCCGGCGGGAGCTGGACGCCGCCGAGCGCGGCCTCCGCGAGGGCGAGCTCGGTGTCGGAGAGGCCAGGGAGGACGGACACTCCAGCCGCGGCGAGGTGAGCGAGAACCGCGGAGGGTGAGGGGGCGGGGCCCGCCGCGGCGGAGGGGGACGAGGGAGCCGGCGTGCGCGGGGTGCTGGGTGCCGAGGCGCGAGTGGACAGGCGCCGGAGGCCAGCGGAGTGGGACGGCGGGCGCGGGAGGCCGTGCGGGAGCGACGGCCGGCGGTCGACGTCGACCATTGCTGGGTCGCCGGCGAAGTCGGTGCGGCAAGATCAGAGCAGAGCGAGTGGTGTTCGGATGCGCAAGGGAGGCCTGTTGCGGCCTGGGTGTTATACGGGGTTTGGCGCGGGTCCCACCGGGATCGGCGATCTGAAGGGCTTTGGCCGTTTTGACTGGGCCCATTTAGACGCTTATCTGTTCCCGGTCCGCTGAAATTTGCTTGAATATCGTTGCATAATCATCACCTTTGGGGAAAAACGACTGGAAGAAATCAACGTCAACCATTTGAAAATTTGCCAAGACTACGGAAGTATTTTCTACAAATTTTATAGAAACTTCTGCCCGCCCACAGTACAGCACTTCGTTGGTTGCCTATATTTTCGACCTATTTGCACCGTACTCCCTCCATCTCTAAAGGAATGCCCCTCTCGCTTTCCGAGAAGTCAATTTAATCAAATCTATATAAAAATTACTAACATGGAAGCTTTCTCTACAAAGCTGAACTCACAAGTTTTGGGTGAATACCTAAGAAGATACAATGTTTAGGAGGAGAACCCAACATACTAGTAGGCAACTGCACTATATTGCCTATATGGTGTTTGCAACCCTCGATCATCTGGATTTTTGCACGAGAAATAAAATTGTGCATGCTACATATGTAGGCACCGAATGATCAATGCTGGATCGAGGCCACACAATTCCTTTATCTTGTGGCAATTACCTTCCGTGGGAATTCATCCGCGTCTTCCAACTTTTTTTTATCCTATATATACCGATGATATTGGCATATTTCTCCCGTGAAGAATACAATTGTAATCTTGAACATTACATGGACATTGCTGTGGGAGCACACATGCCCTTCCTCATTGTATTTTTCCCCCTCAAATTGCCGCGACCGTGATGCCGCTGGAGCTAAGCTTCGTGGTCTACATAGAAGTACGTAGTAGGAGTACAAGGTTTCCTGGTTTCTTCAGACCAAGTAGACGTACTACAAGGATTCCTTCTTGTCTGGTCGGTGGTGCGGTTTGCCGTTACCACGCGGCGACACTGCTGACCTGCTGGGCTGCTGGTACGCGGAGAAAAACAAGGGGCGGCAAACAAAATGCTAGCCGGTAGCCCTGCTGCCATGCGTAATGGCTGCATTGACGTCCGCGACGGATTCCTTGCTTGGAACTCCGTGAAAAAAAGCCTTTGTCAGTGCCCTGCTGTTTGCTGCCGATGCAGCAATGCTCTCTAGTCTCGTTGAAGGTCCAAGGCTGCCAGGGTCCACACTTTCAGGGAGCTAAAGCACGTAGGGACAGGTGCAGAGACGACGTCTGATCTGGTCGTCGCAGTGACCTGATGAAGATTTTTTTTTCTCTAACTGTGCCATTTATATGTGCCTAACCACTATTTTAGGACGCATAAAATCTTGGCCACTTGTCTAATATCTTTTCTCTTTTCCAATTAACCTACATCCTTTTTTGTTCTGCTAGTGCTGCAAAACCAAAAGGAGAAGAAAGGTTTTGCCCGCATCATCCCGGAGATTTTGCCACCCATGTGTGGAACCAAGTGATCAGGGCATCATCGGGGAACGAACTCTGCAAGTGGTGAAGTAATAGCAAGAGGATCATGAGCCAATGATTCCAGTATTTCTCTTGAGATCAACGGCCCCAACTCCCAACGAGGGGGACTCCAATTAACTAGGGGATCATGGTGGTCCGAACGAACGTAAAGGAGTGGCTGGAAGAAATAAACAAGTAGTTTATCAAGAAAAAGGACGGATCGGACGATCTATACTACAAAGATGGAAAAATTTTGAGACCAAAATTAACAGTACCTTTCACGATGACCCCACCTGACAGCTGCGAGACTACCACACGCGCGCGACTGCATCTTTCCAGTCTCGCAGAAATCACGGCTCCTCGATGCCTCAATCCCATCTCTTTCCTTCTGCGCGCCACCCTTTCCCTCCCCATCCATCCACACCGCCGCTCCCTGCCTAGCCCAGCGAGGCGGCGACCCCCTCCCTCCCTTTCCATGGCAGATGCAGCGGCGGTAACAGCCCGTCTCGATGCCTTCCTTCCATCCACGGCGTCCTGCCCCTGTGGAGTCGCGGCCGCCTCCGTCGCCGTCGCGTCCTCCTCCTCCGAGACAATCCGCGCTGATCCGTCGCCGTCATCACCGCCTCCCTCAAGCCGGCGCCCCCGCCCCCGCCCTCGCCGTCGCTCACTCCCTCGATCCATCGCCGTCGTCACTGCCTCCCTCAAGATGGCGCCGCGCCTATCCCTAGCCGACACGTCGCCCTCAGTCCCGCAATCCCCCGCCATCACCGTCGCATCCTCCTCCTTCGAGCCGGCGCTGCAAACCCTCGACGCCGGCGTCGCCTCTTACTAGCTGGCGCCTTCCCGAGCCAGACGCGACAGTGGCGGCTGCGGCGGCTGCCCGCGAAGGAGGAAACGAACAGCGGTGGCCACCCACGCCTCTACAAACCCTCTGCCGTGTCGTCCTCTCCATCTGCATCGCCTCCCCATGCATCTCGCCTCCGGCTCCGGCCCTACATGTCGCCGCAGCCGAGGACGAGCAGGTTATGGTGCCGCCGGGGATCGGTTTGGGGCTGCTGCACGCTGCCACCCGCCGTGCCTTCTCGATGCCCCACCGCCATTCTTTCCCAAATTCCCTCTGATGATAGGCTGCGCCGAGCATATGCTTAGGAATGGCCTCACCTCCACTACAAGGTACTGCTTCTGTTCCCCATGGTGAGAATAATCCATCTAATTGTTCTGTCTATGTGCTCGTTGGGTTGATTGGTCACCATTTTCTTTCGTGCTTTCTTGTTCAGTGTTTATGCGCACATGCTTGGGATGCAAACCATGTGCTCGATGGTTTATCTCCGCGAGACAATCTAACTAAAGTGAATTAGGAGAATTGAGGAAAATTTGCAATTAGTTTGTTCAGGCATTTGTTTTGATAAGCATCAAGTGGCTTCTCATTACCAAGGGCTGATGTTCATGGCCTGAAAAGGGGTGGAATTTCAGGCACCAGAAACTTGATCATACGTTAGTTTTTTCAGTATATGCTGAATTCAAGAATCGGTGTGTCCTTGCCAGAGAATTTGTATTTTCTAATGGTCATATCTATCGGAACGTAGGTTCCCATTTTGCAACAGCTATTGGTATTAGTAGCTGTGCAGTTGCAATTAGCCATATATAAATATAAATTGCACCCCTTTTAGTTAGGTAAATTTCATGCATGTGCATCTAACCCGGAAGAGGTGAAATGCCTGCATGGTAGTAAGGCCAAGAAAAAGGTTTGTTTCCCTCACATTTGATTGCTAGCCTGCTAATCTACTGTTAAACATTAATTTGAAATTTAGAAGTTCAAGTGATGTTTTGCTAAACGCTAACTCACTGTTGCTGTCTTTTGGAGTTTAATCAAAATAGGGTGTAAGCAAAAGAACCCAGCCTCTCATCGGAACCCTTTTCTTGCTGGCATTGTTCTGCGCAGAAAGTTTGTCGACCTTGTTACTTTGATGAACAGAAGATTGTTAGGAGACATACAATGATCTGCGACCTACTTTCGAGGTAAATTCAGTTATTCAATCATGTTATTTACTTAATCTCATAAATGACAGAAAGATTTAAGTTCAGCCATGTAAACTTGTATCAACATTTAACCTTGTTGTTTGGTTCAGTTAAGCTTTCTGTGAACAGATTCAGAGCTTTCCTTCTTTAATTAAGTAATACCCAACAAAGCTCTATGCTGCTTTTTATAGAAGTCCATGTAACTGAATCAATGTCAAATATAATTATTTGGTAAAGTCATTGCAAATAGCAATAATAAAGGCTATTTGGAGGCCATTTTTATGTCTAAGATGGCAAAAGGAAGCAAAATACCTGGTGCACAATTAAGAATAGTGCTATGGTTCAATCTTTTAGTGAAGTAAAACCCATTCCATTACTGTTAAACATTAATCTCATTGCATTGAAATTTGGTAAAAAAAGAAGAGATTTTTTTTGCATATATGTAGCCCGTTCATAAGAAAGATTATATATACAGGGCCAGCAGGTGGCTGAACAACATCTGCATCAGCATGGTGCAGCGCAAAGAGGTCATCCGCCACACCAGTAGTTGTGAAGCCCCTGCCGGACGTACTGCCAGAGAAGCCCAACGCCAACGAGCCTCAATGTTAACTTAAGGTGTGTTTCAGTTTTAAATATATCTGCCGATTTGGGAATAATTTACTCCTTGTGGTTGTGATCTTTTAAATTTTGGCATGGAGATAAGAATCATATCAATGATGAAGAATCGAAGCATAGCTGGTAGTTTTCTCATATTGATTTTTTTTTAGCATGGTTGGGCCTTCTCCTAGAGATCTAACAATAAGTTGTTTATGAGCCTTCACTAGCAGGAATTTGCCGCCATCTGGGAAGGTACTCCCTTCAATTAAATACTTCTCAATAAAATTTAGTCAAGCATAGCCTGATGCATATTAGTTTAAATTTCTTAAAGGTTATGTGATGATGACTCTTTGTGGTGGTTTTCAGGTGCCTCATTCTCTTCGACTCTCTTTATTCAAGAGGAGACACCTTGATGCAGGGACTATTCCCGAGATCATTTTGTACACTATGTAATGCTTAACAGTTGAGACCGATTTGGAGTTTGGAACACGTCTATTAGTTGATAGCTATTTTTTCCATGAACATTAGTTTGGCAGTATTTATTCTAATATATTCTAGGGTATGAAAATGTAAATGCAGAATTTTATAGTGCTGGAGTTTGGATCTGTATGATGTATTTGAGAGACGAAATGATAAAAAGAAACACACGAAATGATAAAATTGTTTCTTTTTTATGTGCTTACAATCTTTTGGGGTTCTTAATGCATGGCACCAAGGAGTTACTGTCAAATGGTGCGATGAGCCACACGTCTTCTGTTAATATGACGGATTTCATCTAAATAATACTATTATTGGCTATAGGCTATAGCAATGCCTTATGTTTGTTTTGTAGAGAACAAATATATAATTTGGAGGATCTAGACAAAATACTCAAACCAACGGGTGTAAGTAATAAGCTGTTAGTGTTGGGACTCAGACATAGTGTTGTGAACGAGCATTCCAATATTTCTAGACGGACTAACTATACTTCATATACTTCATCTAGTAGGATCGCCTTTTCAATTAAGAGAATTTTTCAAACGTTTTAGGGTGGGTATGTACCCTATCTTTTGATGCATATGTTGATCTAGGCTGTAAAACCATAAATATAACATTATTAATAATCTTAATTATTACCATATCAAATGAACAGCCCGTGCGTGCCGCGCGGGCCACCTTGCTAGTGAAAAGAAAGAAAGAAAACAAGTGACGTAGAGACAAAGGCCTCTCAAAATCTCAACTCCCAGCTTGCCTGCCTACAATATGCATGCATGCACCTGACCCTTTATCACGAATTCGAGGCCAAAATTTCCAGGTACTGGACTTTTTCTTTCTTTTCTTCTTTTGGCAAAAAGGGTAGGAGCTCTGCCAAACATATTAAAGCAGAGAAAAAGAATTCTAGCAGAGACTTACATGCTTAAGCTTTTTTTTTCTGGCAAAGATACGTACGTTCTAATACAAATGTAAAGTGAGTGAGTTTGATTGTGTGCTGCTGTGATTTTCTCGGGGCAACAAATGAATGAAGCGAAGAAATATTTGGCAGATGCTTTTTTTTTTGCTCGAAGCCTGCAAACTGAAACAAGTACTCCAGTGAACAAGCCCCTAATCCTTTTTCAGAGTCCAAAGTGTACGGCGCGTGAGTACTTTTTAGTTTGAAGAGCCAGCAGAGTACAAAAAGCACCTTAATAAGCACGCCAAGGAGAAAGAAAAGGTGACATGGAAAAGACATAAGATGTACATCTTGGAGATTTGTTGTCGTGCTACGCTTTCGCTTTGAAATGTTTGATTTGCTGTCCATGGATGAAAAGCATCTATGCCAACTCCCAAACCGAAAAGTAAGTGATCACTCAGTAGAAAAGAAGTTGCAAAGCTGGTCCAAAAAGATAACAACTAGTACATGTGAAGACAAAAGTGTCGAGCGCTATCTAATACAGATAACAAGAACATGAATCCAAGCTAAAGTGAGAGAAATAAAGAAATAAAATTCATTTATTGTGAATAATGCAAGATAGAGTGTTGCTCTTATTTTCAAGTTGATTGGAGTACATATACTACACAAACATTTTAACAATGCAGTAACAAATCGTACCATTTAACCTTCGATATCACTCCTCGATTAGTCGATTGCATGGAATCAGTGAATCATATCTCAATAAAACTTAGTGCATCCACAGTTCATTTACACCTTTACAAAAAAATGCGTTGGTGACAGGAGACAGAATGCATCGTTGTCACGTGCCCGGGTGTTTCCCTGGAGCCAGGCACGTGCCACCGTGCAAGTTGAGCCGCTACACAAGGATCAACTCGCTCGCGCATCGGCACACGTGTGCGACGGCCCGGATGGATAGTAACCAGTCACGAGCGGCAATCCACACGACTACACGAGGGAAGTGGCCGCAGCAACACCGAACAAGGGAGGGCCGGCATCCACGGCAGGAGGCCGTTGGGTCCTCACGTGCGTGCGCCACTGAAGAGAGATGCTGAGATTCTTCAGCAGACCAGGAGCTCACTTTAAACAAAGATTCGCTCGGCAAGAAAGATTAGCTAGCTACCGCACTCTAGGTCAGGTGCTCTAGAAGAACTAGAGGCCATGGTAGCACATGTTGTCAGCCCAGGTCTTGGCATTTAGCCAGTGTCCGGAAGATCACACAACGGACCACATTTTAGGTAGTTTTATGCTCCAATCGAGTCATTCAGACGTTGTTACAGGAAAGGTACGGAAGTTGGGAGTTTAGCGCTATTCACCTGTAAGTGGCTTGTACCAATATATTGCTAAACTGCCTCGTTCACGCATAACAATTGACAAATTCTCCGATCTTTAACTGTCCGCTATGAAGAAAAGGCTAAACATGCTATATTACTCGACCCAAAGGTAAGCCACTGAAAATGACGGCAAGGAATAAACTTTTCTCAAGCTCAAGACAACAGCAAATTAACCGTTCTTCACGTAAAAACAAACTGCATTGCAGTTTATTTAGCTGATAACAGCGCAACCCCGAATCCATTCATACAGTACACTCAACTGTAATAATAATACTAAAAGGGCGAACAAGGAAGCTTCGCATGGCTACACATTGACAGGGCATGGAAAGGTAAAAGCTAAATAAAACTAAAACAAGGTAAGACTACAATGGAGGGCACTTCATCAGCAGAGCTGGGAATCTGGGATGTTTTCAGTGTCTTGACCTGCTTCGGTACCTGCAGCGCTGTCACTATATCAGCTTTTATCTGATGATGACTAGTGTAGATGATCCATTCTCAGCTCTAGTTAAAACTTGCATCGACAAATTACCTTGGTGAGCAAGAGGGTGACCGGGAACTGGAGCGTGAGCGAGTACGGTACCTTCTTGGGCTTCTGCTCCTACTAGGGCTTCTGCTATATCGCCGCCTTCTGCACAAGGAGATTATGATATTTCAGTGCACACAGCAGATGTTCATTGAACTAGTCAACATAAACCATAGTTTGTTAACAAAATATTTTTTATGGTAGTGATCGACAAATGAAAATATGATTTTGGAAGAAAAAAAATCATGAATGAAGCAACCACTTGCCTAACAAAGAAAACAAAATGGCTTCAATTAAGTCAACTAATCCGTATACTTAGCACAATTCTCCAATGCTAAAAGGAAAAGAAAACATTGGCGCTGAAATAACAAAGATTGATTTAAGTACCTTGGTGGAGATCGGCTAAGACTTCTACTACGGCTACGACGCCTGTATCGACCCACTTCTGCAAGCTTCTCCTGCCTTTGCCGTTCCTGTTCTCGTTTCTTTGCAATCTCAGCAGCTGTGTCCTTTCGAACTGTTGACACAAATTAAAGATTAGCATGCTTACACACATTAGCATCAACCAAGGTCTAATACAGGTAGAATGTAGCAATAAGCACATACTTTGCTTGTTAAGCTGTTTGCTCATTATCCTCTTAAGTCGTTCTTGTGGTGTTTCTTTCTTTTCAGTCTGGGGAGTTTTACCAGTTACTCCAGAAGCACCCTTACTTAGTTTGGCTAGTGCTGCTGATGTACTGTTAACATAAATGACATCTTAGTAATGATGAAAAATACTGAGATAATGTTCCACTAACAGAGACATGCTCAAGTTAAGACAGCATTTCATGCCCGTCAAATAGAGTGAAGGGTTCTAGACAAATACGGGATATCAATCGCAAACAACTTGGATGCACATACAGCTGCTCTCTCTTCATAACATTGTAATCATGATGACAAACCTGGGGAGGGGTTTCAAAAGTTTTGCACTTCTTTCCTGTTCCACAGACAAAGAAGATGCAGGATCACTGTGAAGTGCCTCAAGAATTTGACCACCTGACGACCTGCAAGGATATGGAACATTATAGGCATAATAATTCGCAGGAGAAAAGAAACACAGGTCATGAACTCAATAGCTGATTGTAGATGTATGTTAAATCTTCTTCCTGCTCAGCAGAACACATACGAAATCATATAATGCACGCCTATCTACAAATTGACTTATTTTTTACATCATAGATAACATCATGAATACCAGGACCAAGGTAATAGGCTCCAGCAGAGAAAAGTTCGCCAATGTATATTTGCGAATATTAAAAGTCGAGTTTCCCGACCGGTTAGGTATGTCAATTCGTATTGGAGACGAAGGTGGAGAGATCCCAGAAACTTTTGGTTCACTGCTGTCATCTGAACCTCCAAATTCAGTAATGTACTCTACCCTTGGAGCCTTTGGCTTGCTTCGATAACTGCTTTCAGCATGTATGCTACGGCCATGACGTCTAGAATAGGATGGTGAACGGGATCTTGATCGTGACCTTGATCTGTCAACATGAAATATTTATGCAGACTAAGTAAAGCAAATACTTCTATCAAAACAAAACTAGAGCGAACATGGAATTTACCTTCTGCCCCTCGAATACGCTTCATATGATGGGCTTTTCCGTTGTTCCCTGTATTGTTATACATTAAGGTGTCAGGCCTAAGGGGAATTAACCTTGTCATAAAAATGATCGCACTCTGCTACTTCTATCATCTTTGTTAGAAGAATGATAGGTAATGTTACCTATAAGGATCACGATAAGATACCCTTCCGACAGAACGTGCTGCCTCCCGCTCTTTCTCTCTCTCAATTTGAGAAGCTTTTCTTCTTTCCCTACGGCTCAACTTTTTCTGTATAACTTTATCATATAAGTACGTGACAGAAGCAAGTAGGTAGACAATACTGTGAATGTTAAAGTACTCACGATGGAAGGATCGCCTTTAATAATTTCTTTCTGCCGCTTCTCTTCTTCTTTAGCCTTTTTGTCCATGTAAACAAGCCAGTTATATCTTTTTACCCCAAATTCCTTGGCTATACTTTCCATCCGCTCATCATTGCTATCATCACTACTGAAGTCCTTGTCATCGTCATCATCTTCTTCCTCTTCATCGTCATCATCACTGTTTAGATCTTCAGGTTCCTCATTTCCATCACCTTTATATGAGTATCCAACCTGTGAATATGCACCTTTGCTAGCAGGAGGCTGTGAGGATTGAGGTCTGCCAGAAACAAGAATAAACCATAACAAAGAGTAAAATCATAAGAACATAGGATCTGATAAAAAAACAAAGGCTAACTAAAACATTTTAGCATTTCATAGCAGAGATGGACAAGTCATACCAAATGGTAAAAATAAACATTAGCTAAGTCCAGGTACCAGGTACAATGTTATGTGCCTCATTATCTAAAGCTGGTTTTCCTCTGGAACATTCAGCACAAAGGAAAATTTGTAATCTATTTCCATGCATGTATTCGGTTGGTCCCAAGTCTGTGGACCTACTGGTTCACAGAATTTAGAATGTCCAACTAAAAGCTTCCTGGTTGTTCAAAGCTTTGGCTCCTAGTAGTGCACAAATGAGCTATATTATTTGTAAAATCTACCCCACTCCCAAACAATAGCTTCCTTCACGCTCCCTCCCTCCCTCTCCATAAGCCTATGCGAAATTGCACACCCCACAAATCAAACAATTATAACTGTCATTTAGAAGAATAAATGTCTCCGTCTAATTGTCATTTAAGAGAAACAAATGCTCCCAAGGCCCTAGCTTTAACTTTTTTGCTCATAAACAGAGCATTGCAAGCCAATCTTGCTAGGAAATTAGCAGATCACGCAAACAGCAGATATTGGCAATGACATGCATATCTGCACAAAGCAGTGCCAAGTTTACTAACTTGTGTAACTTAACTGAAAATATTGTTTTCTGGTAAACATGAATACTGAATGACAATCAGGCAATTACAAGTTCACCTCGAGCCTACGTAAATATTTTTTGGAGTCCATTATAAGCATTTCCTAGTAACAGTTCCATTTTTTTTCCTTAGTGGGAAATAGTAGGGGAGGGTCTTACTGAATCAATAAGGGAAAAAAAGGTCATGTACCGATGTAACAGAAGCGAAATCAGCCAGATTTAGAGTGTTAAAATATAAAAACATAACTTTTAGCCACACTAAATCTGCAAGTCCACTTCTGTGCTTGTTAAGATGAATAATGTTGCACATGTAGTTTGTCATTTGCAGCAAAAAATGCCAACAGACCAAAGTAGATTCTCTGGAAAATAGCTTCCTTTCACCAACAACCAGATATTGTTCTAGCAGCCAACAACATAGGAAATACAAAGTATTCAAGCGGATAACTTATCATGTTCCAGCACGCTTGACTGAATCAGCATTGAAAAAATTGATAAAACCAATCTGGTGACACATGATGATTTTCTATCAGACTTGTAGCATCCCGATTATGCAAAATGGAAATAGTTAAACATGCACCGGTGATAGCCAGCCATAGGTGGATACACATGTGTTAAAGCAATTAATCCTCCGACAGACAAAAATAGTCAAATAAGAACCTTATAAGGCTATACCATTTACTCCACCAAAAGTGTCAATAACAAAAGAAAATACAATACTCTAATGTCAGTTGTCAGTTTAGCTTCCCAGAGCAACAAATACAAATAACCTTGTGAAACTTGATTGATGTACTTTACTGATTCAGAACTTGGATTAAATCAATTTTCATTTGGTAGAGCAGCAATGAAACTTGAAAGAATGGGATGTGTCTGAAGAACTGTCTTTAGATAGGTGTGTGAAAAATAGCGATCCACATGCCAGAACAGTGGCATAGGAAACGAGTTCCTTTCACTACTATTGTCATTACTAGCTCTATATTCATATTTTATATCTTGGGCTCTTGTAGGGCCGAGTCTTTAGGCTACCCCAAACTGCTCCGCGCTGAAGGATTTGGTGGTGGTGGTGTCAATTAGTAAAGCAAAGAAATACTGCAGTCATTCCTTAAACATTTCACAGCATTATTCTGTACATAAATGTAAGTTGCAAGAGCAAAAGTGGAAATAGATGAAATCAAACTAAGAGCAGGCATACTTCTCAAAGCTAAAAGGAAGAACAGCTTTGGCCTCCAGCTCTTGCACAACATGCTGCAAACCTGCCTCATCAGAAACTGCAAGAAGAAACTAGGTAAATCTTCAGTTCACCAGCGCTAGGAATCGAGAAATAGCATCCTTTCTGTTATAATTTAGGAAGAAACAAAATATGTGCCAGGAGAATCCCTCAAGTGACAAATGGAAGCAAGGCATGAAATTTGTACTACAGCGATGGAAGAGAGAAACAAAAAAGGTACCGACATCCTCTACGACGATGCTTAATCAAATCCCGATAACGTTCAAAATTAACAAATTCCTCTAACTCTTCCTCTTCTTCCGACTTTTCTTGGACTCGAAAAGGACGAGAGCTCGGGTCTCGGATGAAATCAAGTAGAGCACGGCCATCAAATCTGCTCATTAAGACAAAGGGTATCAATTTCATTTTCATGTTTTTACAAAGAATATATTATAATCAGGAAAAGTTGGTTACCTGTCAATCAAAACATCTTGCTTTCCATTCCATGGTATCCTACAAGAAAGCATAGTCAGTCAGTATTTCAGTCAAGCCATGCCAACAAACTATCCTTCTGCACCATCACTATATTGATTAACCGACAATGCCATGGTTTCAAGGCTCATTAATCCACAATTGCTATGCATGACTCAAATCAAACATCCACACTAAGTACACAGAACTAATCAGGCCATCCATGAATCAGTAAACACAAGGAAAGGCGACGCAATCTGCATCAGTTACACTGAACTTTCAATCCGTCAGAGGCCATCCAGTAAGAGCAATCCAGCCTCCGCTACGACCAAGCATCACACGCCACCGAGAGAAAGGGGGGGGGAGAACGGGGCACGCACAATCCCTGCTGGTCCTCGGTGGCCTGGTACAGGGCGTCGTCGCGGTAGACGCGGCACCGCGTGCCGGAGACCTGGAGCGCCTGCTGCGGGTCGCCGCGGCGGCGGGCGAGGTAGGCGGCGCGGCGCTGCGCCCGGCGGCGGGCCGCGTCCATGAGGTCGTGGACCTTCCGCTCCGACCGCCGCGCCTCGTGCCACATCGCGCCCGCCCTTCCGGAAGGTTCTGGAAGCGAAGACGGAGGACCTAACCCTAGAGGAAGGTGCTAGAAACCACGGGGGGAGCGATATGCGTGAGAAAGGAGAAGAAGACGGGACCGGGCGCGGGCACCTTCGCCAGTGCGCCTCCAGAACTCTCAAAGAGCAGGGGGGCCACGTGCCAGAATGATCTCCTTGGATGCCAACTCTGTCCGTGGGAAACAAAAAATTTCCATCAAGATTTATAAATCATGTGACATGAAAAAATATTAATCACATATATATTCATTTGCGCATCGCGCGAAAATAAAAAAAATTGTCCAAACTATGCCTTTTGCAATTTGTATCTTTCGTTTCTATTTCCATAATGATGGGAATATTTTTTTACAGAGAAATTTAGTGTGAGTGTAGATTTATGGAAAATTAATCTTGTTGAGTACTTCGAGGTAGAAAAATTAATTGAACTTGCAAAGATTTATGGTGATGACTTTGGTGACTATGATTGTGTAATCCTAAGGGACCAACTTCCCGCGTTCATCGTTGATGTCGCAGGTGATGATGATTTCTCAAGTCGTAATGATCTTGGAAACTTGCATTGGATATCATTAATACAAAAGCGGAAAACAAAATGGGTGATGATTGGATAAAATATTCGTAATATGCTATACTAGCGAAAGATTGTTGTGTCCATAAAAGACGAAAGCATTTTGGAGTGTTTTTAAGCCATTGGTAACCAAATGATGAATTTAACCGGAAACAAAATAAGTGGTATCATCCATGTCCCTTAATTTAACATACATATAGGTAATATCTTGTATATGTGAGCTACTATAATACTTTTAACATCTCCATGCAGATGGTTGCCAAAATGGCATAGCTATGCAATGTCGTCATTATGTTTTGATGGATAAGATCTTCCTCAAAATGCTTCTAATATATATGTATGTTGCTTTAACATTTTACTCGTGCTGATCGCCTGATCCTCGTAGTGGCAGTGGCAGCGGACGCTGTTCGGCCGCCGCACAGCCCACACGGGATCCGCCAGTGCGGCCGGTCCGGTGGGCGCCCGTGCATCCACGTAGCCATCCATCCGCCCGTCCGTCCGACCATCAGATATATCCGCCAGGTGTCGCCCGGCGCGGGGGGCGCCCACGTGGAAAAGCGGCCCTGCCACGCAGGATAAAGGGAGCCCCGGGCCCAGCCGTTCCCCTCCGCCCACTCCCTCCCCGTCGCCAGCAACGGCTTGCCGCCTGCGTCCGTCGCCGCGAGGGTTCGCCCTCGCCGAATCCCCATCCCCCTCCTCCTCCTCCTCCTCCTCCTCCTCCTCGCCGTGCTCACGCTCGCGTTCCTGTGCAGGGCTGCTGATCCCGTCGGGCGCGCGGGAGGGTGCGGGATGATCGATGGGGGAGAGGTCGACCGCCGATCCGCAGCGCTTTGGGGTGGGCAATCTAGTCGAATCCCTGCTCCTCGCCTCTCCTTTCTCTTTCGATTTCCAATCGAGGGGTCCGGCTCTGGTCCTTCCGGTTCCAGGCCGACTTCGAAATGTTTCTCTCGCTTCGGTTGCTCGGAGTCTCGGACCATATATGGCCCTGCGCGTGCGACGTAACCACACCAGCTAGATTCGGCTCCGTTCCGGCAGCACACAAGGCCTGCTAGCTACCACCTTTACTCCCTTCCGAGAACGGGCGGGCGTTGCTTCCACCCTCGTCTTGTTTGTTCCACGACCACGCACTTGATTCGGTTTGGTTCCGGACTCGGGAGTGCGCGGTGCAGATAGAATCAACTGCAGACACAGAAACGGAAGATGCACGATAGAGGTAGGGAGGTTCCGGACGGTGATCGTTACAAGGATTGTTCATGGCTGTGCCTGCAACTCCGCATCCAAAAGCGGAATGTTGCTGCTGCCTGAATGTAGCTTATTGCCTGCCTGCCTGCGCTTTCGAGCCTTTCAGGCGTTACCATGTTAGCCGTTATCGATTCCTGAGGGAAAATTCGTGTACTTGTCTCACTGATTACTGTAACCAGGGCCAAGTTACTGTTGAACGTAGCTCAGGTTAGAAATTAGTTTTGCATTAGGTTTTGTTGCAAATGTTAGGTCAATTTTTGGCAGGAACTCTCGAAACTAACGTAGGGTAACGGTTGGTTTCATGTGGGCTTGCCGATGAAACCAAGGGGCTGTAAAAGAATAGGGACTAGTCCGAGATGAAGACTGTATTGGCTTACTGATATTGGTTTGATCCATATTTGCTACTTGAAACCTGCCACAGAAATCATTACGGGATAAGTACAAGGAGTGCTGGGCTGCAGTTGGATAATAAAGGGGGAAACGATACCATTACAAATCAGGCAACTGAAAACCAGATTACTAGACCTGTCCAGGCTGGTATGATTGGTAACCAGTCGTAACGGGCAGTTACCCGTACTGTTCTGGTCTATTCTGGTTAGCTATATTAAATTTTGTTTGTTCTTACACGTTGTCTCCTCAAATTGTTACCTTTCTTTGGTATTTAACTAACATTAACACTAAGGATCAAAATTGGTATCTCATCTTGTACCGAGTCACCACCCCCCTGATGCAAATGGAATATACTATGTAACAGCTAATAACAGATGGGGCAAGTAAACTCAGAGCTTTTGTCGAAGAGTGAAAGAAGTGTTTTACCTTTTCTTTTGTTTGTAGGAAGAGATCTTTTACTTAAATGTAAGTTTGATAGATATGCTTCATCATTTCCAATTGTTCGATTCCAAAATGATATGACAGCTTGCTTGTTGCCGTGCAATTTAGTGATGTCATGTTCTGCTTGAGTAGAATAATCACCATCTAAAGTTGCTTATAATTTATTGTTTAGATATAGTTCTCTGCTTCCTTTGCTTATAGATAAGTTTAGATTTATTTTGCTGTTAATAGTGCATCTTAGTTGGATGTGTTGTTTTGTACTTTTGTCGATCTGACACCTGATAGTTGTTCCATATTCCACTCTTATAGTTTTAGTAGTCCTTTTTAGTTATTTTTGTGGGTACTCACTGGAATAGCAGCCTCCATCGTTTGGTTGTGGACTGTGACAAAGTGTCAGTTCAAGGATAGGTCCAACTGAGAACAGTGACCGAGTTAACCTGTCTGAGTTGTCCAGCATTTAGTAAGGGTAAGAAGGCAATGTTGGCATGTAACGTAACTGCTCAATTTGATCACCTTATGCAAACCACGCAGAAGCGGTTTGGATTTTGGAGCAGAACATTTCATGGCTCCAGATGTCGAATGGCTGCTAAAGCAACATCAACTTTGACAATGCTGGATTCCAGGGTCTTTATTATACCGCACGAGGCCAAAACTTTGTGTCAAATATATTATATACTCACATTTAATTAGTATTTCATTTCAATACTTGAATGGTGGGAGGAATTCTTAATGTTCAGATCTTCTAACTGGACCTCAATGCTGTTTGTTAAATATCTGAGTTCCCTGTATTACATCAGATAATTGAAGGATGCCATTGAGTTTAATAGGTTTACTTTATTCTCTTATACCAGGACATGTCGAATATAGGTTCATCGACTGGTTGGACAGATGAGAAGCACATGCTCTACATTACCTCATTGGAGGAATCGTTTGTTAATCAATTGTACAGTAGTAATGGGGAAATCAATTCTTTAGAGTCGTTCCATCGGACTTCAGGTGTATGGCAAAACACTTGTTATAGTGGAGATGGTAGAAACACAAAATATGATCAGGTATTGGCAACAAATTCTCGTTACTCTATCATATATGCAGCCTTATCAAGGGTGTTATGTTCTCTGTGTAAAATTGCCATCCTGTTCTGTAACAAAATTTCAGGGCCAAGGATATTGGGGAATGATCGGGGTTGATGAAGCTGAATCGAGATTATCAGAGGTTGGGTATATTGGTTCACCTTGTTCTAGGGGTTCATCCTATTATATGGATGATGCATCAACTAATGGTCCAAAACAAGATAGAACTAGTTACCACGCAAGACAAAGAACTTCTAGAGGGTCTGCTGCTTTCCGTTCGCGGCAGCATGGCCCTTCCTTTTATTGGAAAACAGGTAGTTGACCTATTCATGTTTTATTGTGGACTAAGACAACATGTATTGCTGCTTTTTACTTGTTTACTATTAAAAAAACTGCCTGCTTTTTCAGAGTCATCAGACCAGAACTTTGATGGGGAGGCTGAAGGTAGCAGGAAACAAGGCCGAGGGAGCAAAAACCAGCAAAAACTTGCTAGTACAGCTGAGGTTTAGATTCTGAGTTTTTATTTCCATCCTGTTTATACTCTTCACTCGTCAACATGTTCAAATCCATCCATGTTTTTCATTAGGTCGGCCCATCTGGAGGTATAGGTTTACATTAGCAGGTCTTTCATGGTTCAGGACCCCTTCATCGTCATGGGAAGCTTGGGATCAGAGCGATGGTCCATGTAAACTAGCTGCAAGTTTGTAAGAAAAAAGTAGCGATGAAGTTTGTTGTACAGATATAAGTCTGCTCATCTCTAGGTAGTGAGATGATAAGGTAGTCTCGTGTATTACATCTGGTACAGAGAAAGCTGTAGTTTTTAACTGCTTCCTGCAAGATCATCCAGTATTGCCAGGAAGCCAGGAAGGTTCCAGTCCAGAGATTTTAACTGGAGCAGCTGGGTGCTGTCCATTAACTGCTGTTGTGCTCCGTTGTGTAAAGATGTTCGGCAAAGTTCATTTGGCCTCCTGATGACACGAGTTTTCTTTTTTATGTAGTGATAGTGAGCAGGTTGCCAAATTCTCTCCTTCTTAGGGCCAGTTTATGGTGGTTGGGTTGTGTGTTGTGCTGTGGATCTAACCTGTTGCAGATCCTAAAAAGTTGTTTTTTACGACATTTGATTTGCATTTCAGGAATTTACAAGCCTGTCCGGGAAGGCATTTAAAATGCGAAAGAGATAAAAACACAGTTCAACATGATTTCAATCCGACATTCTACAGCGACCTTAGATTTTAGCATCAAAATTCAAGGAACAGAGATGCATGTTTCGATAAGATAGCACCAAATTGGATTATCAACACATCCAACGATACATTTCCTCGCCCCCCAGGCTGTCCAGGCCACTTAGCCGGCCAACAAATAATAATAAACAATAGTTATCCTGACATCACACACCAGTGACTTGCACGGGCAGCCGATTCCATCGGCTGCAAAATTTATCCAGGCATGACATGGTATCGCCTCAAACGTTTTCGGCACTGCAACAGCACCCTTTTTTTCTTCTATGTGAAAACGAACCGAAAACATACACAACCAGCACATGGCATAATCACCAAATAAGCCACAACAGACAGACACGAAGAGAAAATATGTTTCGCGTGTATCTGATGCCAAGGGCGATTTGAGCTCTACTGCGTGAAGCAGGCTCAGTGAAGGGCAGCAACTGCTCTAGCCTGATGGGGCATGGCCACTTGTAGCTGAGGGCTTGGCGACGTAGATCTGCTTCATCCTACCAGTGCCTGGGCCCCTGTCAGAACCAGAACCTTGATTCCTCCCCTGGTATCCTGATCGCCGTTGCCACTCGTTGCTAGTACCAGTCTTTTGGGTCGCACGGGCCCTGCGATCCTGATTGTTAACTGGATGATGGTACTGCTGGTCTGATGACAATGACGATTGATGGGTCTTGGAGGGTATGTTGGTGACCTGGCACCCGTTGGGGTTGCTAGCCACCCCTGCTACAGTCCCAGGGTTTACTTTCAATGGGGTCGCTCTAACCATGACTTTGGCACTGGTTGAGACTTCATTGCTGATCACGCCTGCCTGGCCAAATGAAGAAGGCTGAACAGTTTGGGAGCTTGAACTACTGGAGGTTGGTTGTTCGACAAGACCCAATCCATCTGTGAACTGAGCAGCAGCTGCATTTGGGAAGGTCTTGCTGCCATCTGATGGCACGGTCGAAGCAGAGGGCTCCTGGAATCGGTTATTTGTACTAGCCTTGTTGTCTACTGGAACAGTATGAACAAACTGCTGTGCGGCTGTACCCTCTACTGGATGCTGCTGAAGTGGCACTGATAATGGAACAGAGTGTAGAGGCGGTACAGGCATATGTGGCCAACATGTTTGCATCTGTATGTCTGTGGACGCCTGGAAAAACAGAGTGAGCAGAGTTAGTTACATCGCAAATGGAGGTGAAAACATCATAACATAAAAATTCAACGTTGGCATGAATCTAGGACTACTAGTGCATACCTGGAAAGGAGCAATGTCGAACATGGTCAGTGGAGATGGGATTGGCATGATAGAAGTTGGGCGTAGATGCTGCACTGGAGTAGGAACACTGGGAGGGTTGACTTGACCAGACACCATATTTTGGTTGTTTGGATCACTCTGGCTTACACCAACAACAGGTGGTCCTTGGTTTTGCTTCCAATCAGGCTGCTTGTCACCAGGGATATACGTGGCTCCCATGAAACCAAGGCCCATTTGACTAAACTGCCCCACTGGAGCGAAGTGGTTATAGACCACCATATGTGGAGGACCTTGCACACCTGGGATTCCTCCTGGAGTAATGAAAGGTCCGGCAAACCCAGTTGGTGGACGGTAGAAAGAGTCTACCCCAGAATGGCATTGCGGCCAAGCTCCCAATGGTGCTGAAGGCACTGCATTGCTTCTTTGAGGGTGCTGACCCTGAGAGCCAGCAGATTCATCACTCGGCCCAAATGCAAAAATGTGCCCTCCTAACATCGTATTCATATCAAAGCAGGAAAAGTGGGATGGCTGTGCACCAGGAAACTGAGAAAGCATTGGCCCTGATGCTTGTGGACTGGCTAGAGGAGGCCAAAGGGACATGGATGGAGTATCAACTGATAAGTCTGCAGGAAGAGCAACTGAGAGCGGCTCTTCCGTGGATGATTGACCGGCTTGGCCTGTTATTGCCCCTGCTTCAGTTGTCCATAGAGAATATAAATATAGCTGCATAGACATATGTTAATGTTTTAATTAAAGTAATTGAACAATGTCAAGACCATACCTCCTGATGTTAACCCACTAAGATCCTTGCTGCTAAAGCTCTTCTTGTCTGTAGCAGATGCTGTAGTTGCATCAGCTGGAGACCCATCATCAGTACAAATAGCTGCCACAGCCACAGCAGAAGCAGCTGCTTCAGCCTCTGCTTCCACATCCTCTGTATTGGGACATAATTCCTTAGAATTCACCTTATCAGGACCACTGTTCTCACTAGGCAAGCCTCGATCAATCTTCATATCAGGCCTAGATGAACCTGGAGCTCCAAGACCACTTGAAACAGTTCGGCTGACTGGGGATAGCATGGTTGGTGAGGTTACCGCCCCTGAGCATTATTGTTATTCATTGCAAGTCAAGTCACGAGTGACATCATACAGTACTGATGAGAAGTGCTTACCAAATTGAATTTTCTCGCCAGCCAGAAGGGAGTTAATAGGACTAGCAGATGAAGGGAACGCCTTTTCTGTGGTTACTGTTGGAGGCAACGCATTGTTGGACTCCAAAGAAAAGCTGGAACCAGCCTGCTGTTCAAATTTAGCTGGTCTCATAGCTTCTTCAAGTTGTGTTTGAGTTAATGGCATAACCTGACATAAGAACAAGTTGCCAAAAAAATTATAAAGACCAGAGAGTTAAGAGAAGCATAGTTCAGTGACTAGATATGCAAGACAGTAAAAAACAAGTAGCTGCCTGAAAATCCAAAAGAAATGTACAATTTTATTCAATCTGCGCATTCCATTACGAAATGTGTTTGAGCTTCACTGTGAGACAGAAAAGCACAACAATTTTGCTCATAAGGAGTTAAGGACCGGAACCACTCCAGTTTACAATAAGAACTACTTAAAGTGCACGCTGCCATCAAAGAAATATTAGACCTTCAAAAGGTCACATTTAGTCTAGGATTGTTGATCTATCTTCTTTTACTTAAACAATAGCTACTTGAACTGCATCCTTGTAAAGGAGCATATGGAATAACAATCCATATGTGCAGACAATGACTTAGGTTATCAATCTCCTTGCTATATTGCCACTAATACCTTTTTTTAAAAAAAATTATACCTACTTTGGTGGCAGCTCTAGTTGGGTTTCATCTCTAGCTCACCCCAACTTAGAAGGCTTTGTTGGTGTTGTCTATTTATAGTCTAGGATTTCAGAGAGCATTTTCACCAGCATCTTCATTTAAGACAGCACCATATAAGGAAAAGACAACAAAAATGAAACTCATCGAAAAATGGTTATTTAGCATTGTAGTCTCGTGATGTTTATCATGAGACTGCTGGTCTTTCCTATTCTAGTGTTTTCATTAATGATTTTGTACAAATTAAGGATAAAATAGTCCCTGAATCATGCGAGTATACTAGGGCATAATAACTGTTTTAAATGTTCATAATTTGCCTAAAAATAGCAAGATATCTGGTTTGGGTCCATGTAAAACAAAATACACCCTCCGTCCCATGAAGAGTGCAATTCTAGTTTTTTCCAGACAGATTAGTAGTGGTGTCAAATGACCTCCATGCCCTCATTTATTGACTGCATGCAACTAACCAGACTTCCTAAAATCATAGACAAATTTAATTTTGGCATGCAAATCAAATCAGACCACTAAATTAGGCAGTAGTTGTTGACTTGTTGTCCCATTCCTTGGATTGCACTATTTGTGGGATGTTTTCAAAATGCTAAGATTGCACTTTCATGGGACGGAGGGAGTACAAATACACCAAGATGCATTGGGACTGAATATATATGTACAATTCATTCGCACAAATAATTCTGACATCAAAAGTCAATAACAGATATTGAATACAAAATTTGCTTTAGAGAATATCCAACTTGCCCCATTGGAACACAAATAACCTTGAGAAAAGCAATCTACCTGCTGGTTCATTTGTGAATTATCCCAGGAAACCATGTTAAATGGAGTATTGATGGATGTCCCTTTATTGTTGTCTTCCGATAAGCCACTCACAAGCTTTGCAGAAGGACTGGAGGTGACCAAGTCAGAGGATGCCTGGATTTGGATAGTCCTGTAAAAGCTTTTGTGAGTGAAATCTTAATGAATATTCTTAATTAATAAAGAAAACTTGACAATGATTAAGCTACATACTGATTGGTGTAGCAGTTTGTATGAGTTTCTGCGCTGGTTGAAGGTGTCCCAATGGGGTTCATAGAATTGTTAGCAACTGTTGATTCAGCATAGTCAGCAATCCTTCCTTCTACTGTGATGGCAGAATCCGAAGAAACTTTCTTTGCAACTTCTCCACCCAATGTAGCTGTCCGTTTATTCACGTTAGGAGCAACCGAACTCTGTAGAGAATTATGCTGTTTGCGGGGAGCCTGAATTAACAAATATCAAAGAATTAATTAACTGAAATAAGGAAAAAAAAAGACAGAAATTTAAGCATATGAAACATGATAGACAGGCACCTTTGTCATCCTCATTTTGGATCTATTTTCCTTCTCCCTCTGTTCTCGCCTGACACTCATGATCTGCCTCTTGGACCTTACTTCAATGAAGCCATCTGCGTCAACAGGGACCTCAATACCTTGCTGCTTAACAACACGTACAGCTCCAGCTTGCAACAAGGTAGTATCTCCTTCAGGAATAGCACCTGTTCTGGATTTCTTGTTCCCACCATGTGATCTTTCATAAGGAGCCTTGTGTGTGCTTCTAAATGAGGCACTATGATCACTTCCTTCATTTATCCTGGATGACTTATTTGTATCAAGTTCCTTTCTGTTAGCATTTCTCACTGGAAAATCTCTTGCTGTTCCATTGGAGTATGGCCTCTCATCCTGTTCACCATGGGCAAATGACTCAGAAGCTTCGCTTTGGTTCTTCTCGACGTTTTCCCGAACTCTAAACTCAGTTCTTCTTACATTCCTACGAGTCCGCCTCTGGAATCCTCCTCTGGGATCTTTATGAGAAGGTTCAACAACTGAACCAGTTGATCTCATGTTAATGTCTTTAACAGCATATCCATATCTCCTCCCCCTTCCAGCAGAGACAGCACCTGGAGCCTTTGGACCATTCAAGACTCTCCCCTCCAAACAGAACTGAGAAGATTCTATGTTGTCGGAGGTAGGTTTGCAATTCCTGTTCAAAGAGAGATCCTGATCCCTCTCACTGGGAGTTGTACCTCCAATAGGCTGCCTGTCCACCTGGCCATGAGATCCCTCCGCAGCAGCTGTCTGGTTGTTTGCAGAAGTGCTGAGATACTGAGAATTTGAATCGCCCATTACAAGTGGAAGCTTGGCTGTAGGTGCTGCTGATTTATTGATAAAGGTAGATGAGACTCCCTGATTTGGGACATTCTGGTGTGTATCTCGATCCATTAACTCAGGTAGAACACTGGAAGCATTCTGATTCAATGTATGCTGAGCTGGTACAGAAGAATATGCAGGTGGGATGGCCTGAGAATGTGCACTTGGAGCAATAGGGCGGACATACCTCATCTGGCCAAACTGATATAAAGGGGTTGTTGAAGGGCGTATATGGGCCAGGGATGGGTTAATCTGATTGTGGAGTTGGATTGGCATCTGTATGGAACCAATCTGGATGGCTGGAACCGGAGTTGGTATTAGAGGAGGCCCTGTAAACAAACCAAACTGGAGGCTAACAGGTACTTCATTCTGCCCAACTACTGTTGAAGCTGACGACGTAATAGCAGCTGCTGAAGATGCCTGAGGTAACTGGGAACTTGAAGCAGGTGTCACTAAGCTACTGGATAGCTTTCCATTGCTGTCTTCTGTCAGGGCATTTACACGATCAAGAGTCAATGCCTGCAGTGTTTTCTCTGCTTCAGTAACAGGGTCAGAATGGACAACTGAACCACTGGCATCATCTTGCTCTGCAACACCTGAGCTTAAATGTACCCCAATTGTCCTTTCAGTGCTCCTCATAGAAGCTAGTTCAAGTTCGCTATTTGAGGGAATTTCAACCTGCACACCCTCATCAAATCCAAGTATAACTGGTTCCAGTTCTACGGGTGTATTCTGCTCCTCCAAGAACTCATCGTCCAAGTCTAGGTTCTCACCATCAGCTTCGTTGATTTCATCTTCCTGGTAGCTCTCATCGTCTTCATCGTATTCATCCTGTTTTTGCCTAACATCATTGTTTTCACTTGACCATTCATCATCCTCCAAGTGGGACACTCCTAATGCAGCGATTCTGCTTGCACTGGCTGCGTCTAGAGTCAGCACTGCATGGTCATTGTCAGACAGCACCCTTCGTTCACCATCAGCAGAAGTCGGCAATGCAGGCGAATCGCCAGATACATCCATCTCGTCATGTGAAACATGTGGAGGTGAGCTAGGAGGGCTTGAAACAGAAAGAGAAGATTGTGAACCCAATACAGGGCTTTTTCTATCCTCGATTTGGTGTTCATTAATGTGGTCAGGTCGTATCCCACGATGGCGAGATGCCTCTTGGTATGCACTTCCATACTGACCCTGCATAATTTGCTCATCATCTCTACCAGAATTCTCTCCCATCCCACCATCCACGAAGGATGAATTGAGATGTTGAGCAGAAGCACCGACTGAACTTCTGTTCACTGAGGTCACAGTTGGGGGTGGGGGAACATGTGGTTGTCGCATAGAGTAACGGGGTCTGGTAAAAGCAGAGAATTCATTAAAATCAGGACTCTGAAACATCCTATCTCCTTGTTGAGCATTGGGGCTTTCATGAGAACTACTAGGCAGCCAAGCCGCATCTCCAAACCTGTCACTGTTAAAAAGCTCAGTGTCAAAGTCAGATTGCTTGTCAAAACGGTCAATCTCCCTAGGTCCATCCCACCGTGGAACCTTTTCATGACGGAAGTCTTCCATTGCCCATGGAGAGTCAGTTGTTCGACCTCTTGAAGATGGCCTAACCGACACATTCCCAAATCCATCATTAAGATCTTTCTTAGGGAAATTTCCCCTCCTTGCAGCAAAAGGGTCACGCCGTGGACTGTGATGAACATTCTCTTGTTCCGGAAAAGCAGCCCTTGAACCATAGTATGCATTTTCTCTGTCAATAAGTGAAGAGTGTCCATCCAGAGTGTGCACCCTTGGAACTGTCTCATTGTACCTGTTGACACTGGAGGACTCCAGTGGAGCCGAGGTATTGATGTGATCGCTTATTCTGTCGATATCCTTTCTGTCACCAAAGTTAGCAGAGCGTGGCAAATCCCTATCCTTGAAGTCTCCAGGAGTCAATTCATCATTGACAGTAAGTTGCCCGCCTCTTGCACTACCAATGTT
This sequence comes from Panicum miliaceum, assembly GCA_032594955.1. NCBI lineage: Eukaryota > Viridiplantae > Streptophyta > Magnoliopsida > Poales > Poaceae > Panicum > Panicum miliaceum. The sequence continues at coordinate 43,368,418 of CM064059.1, forward strand.
TGATTCTGCTTGCCTCCTAGCTATTCTTGCCTCTAACTCTAGGAATTTTTTATGTGCTGCCTCCCTACGCCGCTCCTCCTCCAAGGCAATTCTCTTCTTTTCCTCCTCCCTGGCAATTCTCTGCTCCTCAGCTCTTCTGGCAGCTTCCAGCCTCTCTTGCTCAGCCTGCCAAGCAGCCTGCTTTGCCTGTTCCTCCACCAGACGCTGCCTCTCCTCCTCTTCTCTTATCAGCCTCTCCCGCTCCTCCTCTTGCTTCCGGGCAATTTCTCTGGCCCTTGCCTGTTCTTCCATTACCCGTTGTCTTTCCTGCTCCTGTACCCTCAATATCCTATCAAGCTCTGCCTCAAACGACTCCCTTACTGGGTCATGAAAATCAGCTGGTTTGGCTGCTTCTTTTTTCTTCTTTATTGCAGTCAAACTAACGGCAGAAATGCTATCAAAACCTCCATCTTCTATTAAAGGTTTAACAGGGGAACCAGTGTGCCGCTTCTCCCTACCAAACTTTGCCACCGGATCATTAATTAAAGGCCCTTTATTAGCAGCAAAAGGCTGCGCCTTAGAACCAACATTGTTCTGGAAAGAATTCAACCTAGGCCAATTATTTGAACTGTCACCATAACGGTCACTGGCAGTTTCCCCAACACGTGTGGTTCCAAATTGTTCGACCCCATTCTGTCCATTGGCACGCATAGGAGGCTCCCTATTATTATTCCACATATCCTTGGAGCCTCCGGCAGCTATGCTTTCCCGATACAATTGTACACTGCTTCCTCTGCCTCCACTATATGGTCGGCCGTCTGTTCGATCTCTATCATGTTGATTTGACATAGGAGATCGCCACAACCCGTCCTGGACAGCCTCTTTATTTGTTGCAGCCACATCTCTCCCAAATGGCTCCTTTTTGAAGGGCTCCCTCACTGCCCCGTAAAGGTCGCGTCCTGGAACCATGGCCTCAGTCCTGCCAAATCCCCTCTCCCTGCTGTCCCGCTCTGGAAGGCTGAGCCCTGTGTCACGCTCGTCATCAGCCCACTCAGAATCATACCTGAGCCGGACCATCGGAAGCGGCCCCAGATCAGGCTTCTGCGGCCTCTCCGCAGAAGCACGTCCACCAGCTCCCAATCCGCCAGCAGAGGCCAGTGGCTCGGTGGCGCGCGAGGGCGTTACCTGCGGCCGCATCACAAGGGACCCAGGCCGCGCCTCAGGTGTGGCAAGCCGTGCCCCATCAGTGTCCTTCTGCCGCTGCGCAGGCTGCGGAGGTGTTGGCGGCGTGACAGCTGCTTTCAAGGACGGGAAGTCCTCCCCTCGCAAGACGACTGTTTTCTCCACGAAGCCATAGGATGGTGGCCTGGCGACCCCGCCGGGGAGCGCCGCGGAGCCTGGAGGCTTCTCAGACGCCGGGGCCGGCTTGGTCCAGCCGGCGGCAGGTCCGCCGGATCGGGGCGGGGCCGAGGCGACCCCGCCCCCCGCCGCGGCACCCGCGCCATCGAAGCGCTCGTGCTCCTTGCGTAGCGACGGGAGGTTCAGCGGCGGCGGGACGGAGAGCTTTGGCGGCTGCGGCTTGGCGAGGGAGGAGCCGCCCCCGCGCGGGCGGGAGAGCACCACCATGCCCCCGCCGTGGCCGCCACCGGCGCCGGCGGGGCGGGAGGGGCGGCCGCCGCCACCATGGTGGGAGGAGGGGGCGGGCTGGCCGTAGGATCGGTTGAGGTTGACGGAGACGAACTTGCCGGGGTGCGACATCGGCGGCCGGCGCGGCGCATGAAACCCTAAGCCGCGACCCCCCGACGCGCCGCCCGGGGCTCTGACGCGCGGGGCGGGGCCCACCGGAGGACCGGATGGGGTGGGTAGGAGACGGCGCGCCCTCGCCGCCGGCCGGGGTGCGTGTGGAGGCGATGGGGAAGGTTGGTGGCGTCGGGTCGGCGTACGGTACGGGGAGGGGGAGGCAGCCCTAGCTAGGCTTGAGGGGAGGAGAGGAAGGTGACGGCGATGGCGTCGATGGGCCGGGAGGCTGCGCGGCTGCACGAATCTTGAGGCAGACGCTGGTTTTGCCGCGTCGGCTGTGGCCGGTGGTGAGGCGTGGGTTGTTGCTGGGGCCCGCTGCCAAGTTGAGAAGATTTTTCTTTTCCTTTTTTAAGGAAGTTGTCCGCGGCATGGCAATGGCGGCGCGGCGTGGGCCCGTTATGTCAAAATGACAGTCCGATAGTAACAACCGGTGCGTCGTATTTGGTAATAACAGGCCTTGCTGCCCAGTTCGTGTACATGTGAGCTGCTTAGTTGGATACTAAAATATTAGCATGCTAAAATGTGGGCATGCTAATTTTTTATCAAAATCTTAGCAAGTTTAGAATAATATTTAATTATGTAGGCTGCTTTTTTTTGAAATGAGTGCCAAAATTTATAGGCTTGCTTATATTTTGGCATGCCAACATTTTGGCATCGAACCAATGAGGCCCAATATGCTTTCAAATTTACACAATTATAATATTAAAAAATACACAATTATAGCTTTTGTGGCGTAGAGTGGACTGTTGAGGCAAGGTGGATACCCATATATTGCTTATTAGCATGATGATTGATGAAGTTGAGATAACTCTTATTGATGGATTTCAGATACTTGAAAATAGAAAGACGAAGATTCATTATATAATTATCCATATCCATATGACCTTTCCAGAAATAAGACCAATATACAAGTAGCTAAACCTATGTTATGTAATATCTGTGTTACCTTTGTTGCTAAAGCTATTCTTATAGCATGAGGTTTTCCTACCTCAATCTACATAGTTTTTTTTCCTTTTTAATTCTTTAACCTCCAAGTCCAGCTTGGTTGATGAAACGTAGATCCTTTGCTTTTCGACAAGTGAGGATTTCCGATGAGTCTCCAATGCACTACTGCAAAGGGACTATCCCCACTGACGCATGGGTCTGAGTGCAATCGGGCCCAAATGTGGATTTGATGTAGTAAAGGAAGAATGTGGAATTTCCTATTGCCAAACACATGTCTGCCTAACAGTATATAAATGTACATTCATGCTGAATTAGCTGGAACCAAAATATCATTTTTCTTGTATTTTGTGGTTGAGAGCTAAGTATAAGTTTGGACTCAAAAGATAGACAAAAGGAGCCCCATGTCAAAAAAAATGATGCTTCCTATTTATTTTGTGTTGGAGAGCCAAGTCAATGCACAGGTTAAGCATAAATAGATAGAGTAGTATGTGTCCAACCAAGTCGAAAACAGATGTATAGCTTTTATTAAGGTGATATAGGTCCCGTTTGTTTCAGCTTCTGGCCGATTTTGAAGGTTCGATTTTGGGAAATGTAAAAGTCAAATGACTTCCAGAATCGAGAATCCAGCTGATTTATGGATTCTCGATTCTAGATTCCCGGAGTCATTTGATGATTTCTCAAAATCGAACCTTTAAAATCAGAGCCATAAACTACCAACAGGGCCATAAAGTCTCAAACTAGCAAAAGTTTTTTTTTTCATTACTATTATCCGTCCTTATGTTTATACTCCCCAGTTTTCGCTTAGAACTGTAGGGCTCTCCAACTTCCTTTATTAGAATCTATTCGCAAAGTCATCTGAAAACAATGAAAACGAAAGTGGAAATTATAAACTGTACAGTGTAATTTGAAATTTTTTGGCAGAGGCAATACTGAAAACAACCAAGGGGGTGCAGAGCAAAACAGGTTCACGGAGTCAACTTTTTAATGAGGTCGGTAAAGGACAATGGTACCATGGTTGCTTGGTACATAGTTTTGCTACGGGCCACCACCTGGGACCATGACAAAATGAACTGTTTCTATTTGGATAGGCATCTGGTCTTCTTTGTCCAATTAACTTGACCAAAACTTAGGACAATGGAGGCAACAAAGAGTTGTAGTTATGCGATCCATTGACGAACAACTAGTGGACAGAGAGGGTGTTGTAAAGATTTAAATCTAGAAAAAAAATAATAAAGGAGACCTCAATTACTACCCATTAGCTGCAGAATATTAAAAAGAATCATAGGATGAATACTAAAGTTATAGCAACCTATAAATTGTTAGTGTTAAAACAACTTGTTTTTTTAAAGAAATAAGGTTTAGAAAAGATATAAGCACCATTAGAGAGGTCGCAATGCTAAATATGGTTTCCATTGTTAAAGCGATGCATTTTGAGTTGGATTTCTTGGCATATTGGGAGGTTAAGAACTTTATTGCTCATTAACACTTCATAATCATACACCTTCCCATGTCGCTAATTAAATCGTAACACAAAGGAGCAATCATATCACCACCACCCTAGGTCTTATACTGCGACCCTGAATTCTCTTCATGGCGCTACAATAATCAAGCAACTATTTCTTCTTAATAAAAGAATTATCAGACTACGTTCGAAACAAATTTGAGTTTTCTCTGTCTAGGATTATGCGCCTCTACACGAAGAAAAAGCTGATTCAGAGTATGAAGGCGGCCATGAGTGGTGCGCCGGAGAACCGACGTGGACGTGCCGGAGTACACGGAGCGATGCGGCTTCCAAACGAGCCCGACGACTCCGTCGGCGAGGCGCCACACTCACCTACTAATCCCGAACCCGTCAGCCTTCTCCTTTCGCAAAGCCAACGCCGCCCGTTTCCAGAAACTCCCGCATGCTCCGATCCCGTTAGGAGCATTTCAGCAAAAAAAGGATTCTCCAAGGGTATATTTAGTTGCCCAATCCTTCCAAGTTTCGAACACAGAGTAGTCTCCACTCCCTAAACAACAAAAGCACGAGGGTTTTTTCAGAAAAAGGGCGCCACGTAGCCTAACCCCCCGGCCCCCTGCTTATCGCTTCCCGAGCCGCGCTGAGGCTGAGCTGGGCGGAGGTACCCCGTCGAGGCGACGACGAGTGCGCGGTGACGCGAGCGCAAAAGGACAAAGCTTTGACACGCACCCGCTCCTACTCCCTCCCCGCAAAGAACACCGCGCACACAGCACAGCAAGGCACAGAGGAAAAGGAGGGGCGGACGCAGAGAGGCGAGGAGACCCGAGGAAAGAGTCGCCGGCCGGGGCCAGGAGCGGAGCGGAGACGAAGACCCCAACTGGCGGAGGAAAAGGAAGGCTCTCCTCCGGTCGCTTCGCCCGCAAGGCATCCCGTCCCGCCGGCCAGCCACCGGGTAAAAAGCTCGTCCCTTTTCGCTGCGATTTCTGAGCTTAATTTTGATCTGGTGGAGCTCCTGTAGCTGGGCTTTGGCGTGTTTGACGGGGTTCTTTGGCTTGCGACCGTTTATGTTTCTCGATCATGCAGGCGAGGTGCCAGGGTTCGGAGGGTTTTGCTGTTCCTCAGTTCTTGCGGGGGGATTATTTGGTTGGGGGTTTGACCTCTCTTGGTTTGGAGTTGGTGTAGCAGCGAAGTGGTGGCTCTTCCTGTCTAATGTCGTCTGATGCAAACGTTGGTTTGGTAGGCATGGTGTGGTGAATGCATCCTCGATACATGGTATTCGCTGAAGGAAACTTGAGCTCCTCTGCTCCTAATACTACACGTCCTGGATTTAGAGGTGAGCAATTCGCAAGCTCACTGCTTCTCTGCTAAACATCCAGTGCTACACTTAGCTGTGGTCAACAACAGTTCTTGCCGAGTTCATCTGTCATGCTAATATAGCTTCGATGAATGGTTCAGCAATTAAGTCTTTCCCATGTGCTACCCGCGGACAAGCACATAATAATTCCAAGCGTTTGATGCCCAGAATTTTGACAGTTTTTGAGGGAGAGAACCTAGAAAATTCATGGAGTCCAGTGATTCCATGGTTTTGAGATGATGGCATAACACAAACTTGAGCTAGCAGGCCCAATTGCAATCATCATCTTGTTTGATCATGATGATTTTACTTTGCTTTAGATTTAGAAAGCAAAAGTTTTGTAGACAATTGTTGCTTGCTATCTGTTGGAAAGAATATTTGACCGTCAGGAAAAAATGGTTAGGTGCAAGTGTGTAACAGAGGCTGAATAATTGCAGAGCTGGTGACTTCATGTCAATTGGTGGGAATGATTAGTGCATATAGCACCAGATCATACTTCTCCTTTGTTGCCTGTTATCATCTTTACTGCATATTTGCATGATATATACACATGAAATGGGATGATTCATAACAAAAAGAAAAAGAAAAAGAAAAAGAAAATGCGGCGCTCTACTGCTTGTTTCAAGGAAAAATGGGATAATTCATAATTATAATGATAATATTCATAAAGCTATCTCACACGGCAAACGAGGTGCAGGATAAGAACATATTCTGCTTAATTTACCTGTAGTATCAGCTCACGTTCAATAAGCTGATTCCCCCTTTTTTTCTGTTTTGTTTAGGACAAAAGCTCTGTGAACACTAAGCTTGAGAATGGAGCTGGCAAATTCTGTTGAATAAACTAGCCAAATAGTCTTCTTTATATTCATCTTCGTCAATAAAAGAAAGAAGTTTTTACTGCCATCTTTTCCTACTTCGATGGAAGTTCTTGGTAGTAATGGTCACAGCGAAACAAGAATACAGAATGCTGAAAATCCAGGACCAGTTTCTGTTAAGAGTCCAGATATGTCCTTGGAAATCCAAGAAAAGTTACCTCACACTTTGACAGAGCGCCAAGAAGAATCGGGGTCCCCTGTAGGCCACACTGTGAGTTCGTCATTCGAAATGCTATCCCACATAGGACCACCTCAGGCATCTGATGATTCGTCAAAGGAGGAGGGAGATCATGCTCCTTTAACAAATAAGACTGAAGTGAAAAACATATCTGAAAATGGTTTTACCAGAGCAAATACAACGCCAACAGCTGAAGTTAAATCTAAAGAAGACAATACGAATTATCACGAGAACAATGCCGTCGCCCAAGACAATATAGTAAAATCAGAAAAGGGATCTGAAGGCTCATACAGAAGTCTTATTGACACTACTGCACCGTTTGAGTCTGTTAAAGAAGCTGTCACCAAATTTGGAGGAATTGTTGATTGGAAAGCCTACAGGGCTCAATCGTTAGAGGTAATGTCTCTTATTTCACACTGAATATGGATCCTAGTCGGACAAATGATTATCTTGTTCTATTCATTTCCATCCATGTACAGATACAGTTCTTTATTTTTGAGGAACGACTTCCATCACAAAGTAAATTTATTTTTTTATGCAGAGACGCAGGGTCATGCAACTTGAACTTGAAAAGGTTCAGCAGGAGATTCCACAATTCAAAGAAGACTGGGAAACTGCTGAGGTGGCCAAATCAAACGTGATGGAGGAGCTAGACAGAACTAACAGGCTTGTCGAGGAGCTGAAGCATAAGCTGGAGAGGGCACAGCTTGAAGTGGACCAAGCAAAGCAAGATTCTGAACTCGCCCTGCTTAGGGCACAAGAGATGGAACAGGGGATTGATGATGAAGCTAGTGTAATATCCCAAACACAGTTGACAGTTGCCAAAGAAAGACATGAAAAGGCTGTTGACGAACTGAAATTGCTGAAAGAGGAGTTGATATCAATGCATGAACAATATGCTGACTTAGCAACTGAAAGGGATGTAGCAATAAAAAGGGCTAAGGAAGTTGTTTCTGCTGCGAAGGATGCTGAGAAGCAAGTCGAGGAGCTCACTTTAGAACTTATTGCATCCAAAGAGTTTCTTGAGTTAGCCCATGCTTCACACCACGAAGCTGAAGAGCATAGACTTGGAGCAGCTTTGGCGAAAGAGCAGGATTGCCTGGCTTGGGAGAAAGAGCTGCAGCAGGCACAAGAGGAGCTGGACCAGCTCAATAAACAAATTATGTCCAAAACTAATGTGGAGGCCGAAGTTGATGAAAATGAGCGCAAACTGCTTAGCCTCAAAAGTGAGCTAGCTGCCTACATGGGTAACAAATTGAACGAAGTAGCTGGAGTGGTCCAGGAGCAAGGTTCCAACGAAGCAAAAGAAATCAGTAGGTCAATCAAGCAAGCTCTGGTTTCAAAAAGGAAGGAGCTTGATGAATACAGAAAGAAGTTAGAAAATGCAAAAAATGAAGCCAACTTAATAAGAGTTATTGCAGAATCACTCAGATCAGAGCTTGATAGGGAGAAAGCTTCACTTGCTACATTGCAGCAGAGTGAGGGTATGGCATCCATCACAGTTTCTTCTCTAGAAGCTGAGCTCGAGAGAATGAAACAACAGATAGAAATGGTACACAAGAAAGAAGCAGAAACCCGGGAAAAAATGGCAGAGCTTCCGAGGATGTTGCAGCAAGCAGCCCAGGAGGCAGATGATGCCAGGATGGCAGCGCATTTGGCACAAGAAGAACTAAGGAAGGCCAAGGAAGAAGCTGAACAAACCAAGGCTGCTGCGACAACTGCAGATATCAGGTTACGTGCAGTTTTGAAAGAAATAGAGGCGTCGAAAGCATCTGAGAGGCTAGCCGTAGTGGCAGCTCAAGCAATGCAGGAGAGTGAGGAGACAGGAAGTTTTGGTGATTCTCCTAGAGGAGTAACACTTCCTATAAATGAATATCATGCTATGAGCAAGAAGGTTTATGAAGCTGAAGAGGTTGCAAATGAGAGGGTAGCAGCAGCTTTGGCACAAATAGAGTTGGCAAAAGAGTCTGAATCAAGGAGCCTAGAGAAGCTAGGTGAAGCATTGAAGGTGATTGATGAAAAGAAGAGTGATCTTCAAATCGCGTTGAAGAGGGCTGAGAAGGCAAATGAAGGGAAACTTGGCGCTGAGCAGGAGCTGAGAAGATGGAGAGCTGAACATGTGCAACGTCGGAAAGCCCATGAAGCTACAAAACATGCAGATAGTCCTGTGAGAACTTCACCGAGGATGTTTGTCGAGCACAAGGGCTGTTACCAGGAGGAAGATGAATTTCTCACAGATCCAAAGTTGCACAAGTCAACTGGTAGTGTGGATCAATTTGTTTCGGATGAGAAGTTACGGAAAAAGAAGTCGTTCCTCCCTCAGATGTCCACACTTTTGTCTAGAAAGACACAGACACAAACATAGATTGATTGTGCAAAAAAGTTAAACCTTTGTGAAATGTACATGGTGTAAAGTTAAGTTTATTGTCTATACCCTGTAAATTGTTTGACACTTAAATATTGTATGTCTTTGTATGATGTTTTTGGAGAGCATGTTACTCAAATCTTGCTTTGGTTTATGCCCTTCCCGACCAAATCATATTATTTTTCTGCTTTACATCGAAAACCTCAATTTGTGTCCATTTATCAAGTTGCTTATGAAATATTTTGTGACTGTCAACAATAAATATATTGAAATCTGAATTAGTGATAACACAAGAATAACAGACAGGTCAGCTGTCTTCAGTTAATATTTATAAACAAGTTGGGCCATTCTACGCCGTCTTAGGCCTGGCTCTTGATAGCATTTGGCAGAACAGAGTCAAGATTCAGCAGATTGTGAATTTTTTTTTTTTGACAGTGACTTATAACTGCTGAGAGCTTGAGATGGCTGGCACATTCACCTTATAGACAAGGAATCTGGGAAAGTTTCCTCGTTTCTCTTTGCCAGGTCAAGATACAGGTGCCAAATTACAATCAGAAACCTTAAATTATACTCTATTCAAATTCAGAAACAACATTTCAAGTACAATGGGAAGCAAAACTTCCAGAGAAAGAGAAACAAGTATTTGTTAGAAAACTGTAGTACAATGGTACAACTGCAGAACTATGGTGCAAATACAAAAAAAATGCTAGTCAGCGCAATGGGCCTCATGACTATACACATGGCAAAGAATTAAAAAGGAAAAGAAAATCCACATTGTGAGATGATGAATAATTGAGAAAGCCTCACATGTGTCTGTGAGTCTGGAAAAGCTTTGCTTTCTATGGTCACTCATCAATCAGCGTGACCTGTTAAAAAAAACTACATTGGGACTAAATGGGGTTCGATGACTGGTATTCACAAATGGACAAGTCGCGCAGACTTGATATCAATGGCAGAAAGCGGCACACCTTAAGGCCACCGGTTCATTGGAACCTAGAGGTCAGTTGTGGTGTCTCCAAATATAGACTGATAAGCTCAGACTTGAACTTTCTACAGAACAATTTGGTGCTTCATATAAATGACACCATAATTTCTTTATCATCTGTATGGGTCGCCATTTTCATAGGATTATAGTAGTGAAAGTTCTTGAGTCTATCTTGATTGATGAATAAGATGAAACTGAAGAGTCTACTTTATTTGCTAGAGCTGTTGTTAGTGGTAGTTAGTGTGTATGAACCAATGTATATAAACCATCAGGAAGGACTACTTAGGCACAGGCTGGACAGCAGATTGAGAATCTGGGGGAAAAAGAGAGTAAATTAGGGTTCAGTACGTTTATTGTCCTGTGTAAAAAAAAGTTATAGGCTCTGAGTAAAGACATCCGTACTTCTCGAATGTAGTTTCCCTTCCATGGCTTCCTTTTTCACTTGACAAGAGGAACAGAGAAAGGGACCGCCCCAGGGGTCGACTCTTGAATGCTTTGGCATGATACCATGAACAGATATGCCCTCACCAGGTTTCATCTCCAATTGGCAGACAGCACAATCATGCAGTTTGAACATATTTCCTGCTGGATAATTTATATTCAACCTGTGGACCAGATAAAAGGGTTTAGGCCAAATTTCACATGCATTTGTGTAGTCCCTGTTCAGATATTTTGATGATGATTAATGCATCATCTATTGCCCAAAACTGTGATGCAGATGTTTTGCTCCCACTACATATCCTTTATTACTAAAAGTAAACAATGTATCCAACGCACAAAAACAAAGAAACGCTGACCTTTGAGCAAGCATTGCAGAGCCCTCCTCATAAATTTCCTCCACAACATCAGGTTCTAAACACCCTCTATCCATCTGATCTTCAGACATTTCGTCAGAGGGCCTCCGACGGAACAAAGCTTTAATGCCTCCTTTTCCATGCCTCTTTAATGGAGGGCTTAACTTTTCCGGAGGTAGTATGTCAACTACTATGCAAGTAGTATCATCTCGTAGTCCCTTTGAAGTCACAGCTTCCTAAACAAGACATACAGATAAATCATAAAGTATGTCTCATCGGCACAACTGCACAAGATACACCGAGGATGAAAATAGATATCAATACCTTAACAATTCGATTAGCAGCAGCTTCAGCTGGCAGACCCCTTGTGTAGTTCAGAGCTTCTTGAAAGCGCAGTGCATCCCAGACACCATCACTAGCAATGACAAGCCGCCCTCCGGCATTGGACAACTGCAATAATGTTAGGCATCGAACCTCAGATCTATTTGTTTAGACTAGCTACCTTAAGATGAGATACCATTGCACTTTATGATTGGTGTCAGCTACTATCTAATAAAATGAAATAATCTTTTCCACCACTGCACTCTGACTGATATAAAAGTTTGTATGGATTATGCACCTTTACTTGCTTCACATGTGGGACAGGGACTATAAATTCCCCAACGTCAGTATCACCAATTGACCTTGATAGGCACAATCCGCCCGGCCAGCATCTGAGTGGACCGATCTGAATAATGATTGCAGAGAAAGAAAACAGAAAAGTCAATTCAAAATGTCCTTAAAATTAGCATCTGTTAGCTCACATGAATACAGTATTGTTAGTCAGGCTGGGGGATCTGAATGATCAACTTGGTAGCTGACAAACATACATAAAGAAAAGCAACATACCCCAGCACCCCCAGCAATGTTTATTCTCCCAACTTCACCACCACTTGCTGTTACACGCTCCACCCTGCAGTTATGGAGCTTAGGTCAGTCGTAAGTCTGAGGATATTGTAGTCTCTCAGAACTAAGGTTGGATGTATCAACATACTCCTCTTCGTTAGCATCCAGCCGGTGATCTGCTGATAAAAAATATACCGTGCCTTCAGCAGACTCTAGAATACAGCGTGAATCACCAACTGATGCTACAGTGACAACCCATCCGTCTATTATAACAAAAGTCACAGTGGTCCCTGAACGTGCAGCTGAAAACATTGTAACAGTCAGTTTATACTGGACTGAGGATCCCATGACAGAAGCAGCCAAAACCATGCTATACACAGCAAACAGCAATGTAGTACGCTTCTGTAAACATTATACTGACACTGAGAAATACTTTGCTTTTGATGGATAAAGATAGGCATAGCCGACATCCCATTTCTAATACCTTTTGTCTGGAAGTCTTTATCTGTTTTTACAAAACCAGCAACAAGTGCCCTTGGCAATGCAGCTGTCCACTCCTCACTTGTGAGATTTGGAGGAATAGCAGCCAGCACATTGTTTATTAGATTCTCCCGGGTGTATATGGCAGCTGCAGATCCATTGTGTCCATCAAAAATCTGAGGCAAGAAACCAGAATGAATAGTTCGAGTGAGATTGGCAACTACCTTAGTTGCTATAAGGAAAAAAGTTTTAATGGAAAATTTAAAATTGGAGATAAACTAGTCTTGATTCATAGTTTAGAACTGAATTATCACAGGAGTATTCCATTATTGGCTTGAGTTTTGCTATACACTGCTTGTTTCGTGTCAAAAAAGCATCTTCTACTGATAGATGAAAATTTCTAGGACCAACTCATATGGCCAACTGCTAGAAGCCTGAAAGATCCCAAAACAATAAGACCTTGTTTGAATATTCCCAAACCAGTGGTCTTCTGACCACCGAAATGATAGAATCAAGACAGCTACGGGCAGTAATATATTAGCTGACATATGTCCCCATGTGCCTTGGTGCCAACTCACCGCAATATCAGGCCTTTCAATCATGCTACTCTATGCAAGAGACAAATATCAAACCAAGACACCTTAGTAAGCACTAAGCTTCATGCTTCATGATGAAAACACCACCAAAGCTTAACGAAGAAAATTGCATGGATCAAAAGAAAAGAAAATTAGACAAGGTCAAGAAATGATGCTTTTACATTAAACACATTCTAGCTGTGAATGATGAGGCCACCACAAAATCCATGCTTCAGACGCATCAGTGCTAGCCCTAGTTAAGTGCTATGACAACCGAGATTCCTACAGGACTTTTGGACCAAATCCACATGACCAATCACTGCAGCAATTATTCGACAAACTGCACATGGCACTGAAATCCGAAACTAATGCCATTGTTAACACAGGAAAAAACAAGAACAGAATCAGTGAACCATTACCGCAAACACGGAGATGGTGCCGTCGTCGCCCGCATTCTGGACGCCCTCGCCCGGGCGGCGGTGGCACTTGGCCATGAGAAGCGTGAAGTCCTCCCCTTTCTTGCTCTTGTTGGCCTCCCCGAAGAGGATGTCCGGCTTCTCCACCTTCTGGTTGCACAGCTCCCGCTTGAGGAGCACGGCCAGGGGCACGCCGGACCCATCTACGTCGGCGTGCACCTCCATCAGGAGTCGCGCCGCCAAAGCCCCTCCTCCCCCGATCCGCCAATTCCCCCAAAGAAGCGGGCGGGGAGACGGATCTGGGGCGAGGCAAGAAAACGCGTGGAAAAAGGCTCTAGAGCATACAGCGGGCGCCTTTGTAACGGATCAACCAAGAGCTTCGGCCAATCCGACGAAAGAATTCTTTTTTTCCCCCGCCGCAACAGAATTCCCCACCCGAGAAACCGAGAAATCCCCCGGACAAGGACGGCGAATCTCGATGCCCCTACTGCCGCTCGCCTAACGCGGCATGGATCCCAATCTCAGCGGCGTCTCCAAGAAACCGCAGGAGCATTGGCCAAACCGGACCGGATGGATTCTGCTCTCCCCCGCAACCGCAAAACCTGTGGCAAGGAAACCGCCGGCTACTTATTCTGGAGGGCGGAGTGGGGGGCCGCGAACGCGATCAAGCTGGAGCTGGAGGGCAAGGTGGGGATCGGGAGCTTTGGGGCGGCCGGATTCGAGAGGGGAGGGAGGGAGGTCAGGCAGGCTAGCTGGATCGGGGAGGGGAGGAGGAATTAGTTAAAAGCCGTTATGGGAGGGCAGAAGCGCCTCAACGTGCGCGCCAGGAAGGAAGGGCGTCGAGCTGTCAACCCGTCTCTTGATTACGCGGGACAGGGATTATCCGTTACGTAATCTCTGTTTGCTTTAAACTTTTTTCAGAATACAGATAGGTGCATCTTGTTAGGGAAAATATATAAATTGGTGTATAGATAGATGTCGGGGTCATTGTACATCTCATTAAATTATTGTGTTATTATTTCTATTTTTGCGTGGGAACATGTCACTGAAATATGTAAGGATTTTTCTTAACTGTTTTAATGTTTTTCTACTAAAATGGAAAAAAGTATGGTTTGTGTATTCTCGGGGTTCAACTAGATCTTTAGCATCAAAGGAATTTGTAGGACTAGGACTAGTAAAGCAATCTTCTGAGGTTTCTATCCGATGAATTCAATGGAGGGAAACTTGCAAATACGGATTGGCCATATTTATATGTGTTACTTATTCGATGAGAATTGATTCTGAGCTCGGGACAATACTTGTAGCAAAGTTAGTGGCAATATGGCCTATATCTAAGTGTGCATAAAATCTATAGACCAGTTTTTTCTGCACATTAAAGACACCTTATAAACTTCTATCCTTGTTCATTGATAACCATTTCCGTAGTTGAAATTTGCTCTAATTTTATAGTTACCAACTTCATAACAGAGCAAAATGGGCCGCACTGCACATATCCAACATCTGAGCAATCTCTTTCCTATTTCAAGAAAGGAGCACAATCCTAAACAACCTTTAAAAAGCGATGTACTACATTTGTGTTAAATTTTCCATAGATTTGAACCTTTGTGCTGCATTACAAGGTTGTTCTACGTTGAAATTGGCTGAATCAACCGAGTAAATATATTATTTTTTCCATAGATTTGAACCTTGGCGCTACTAGCACGTAGCATTGCTTGGAGATTTGGACTGGACCTGGACTGCCTAAAGAAAAAAAAAATTGTAGGGGCTGTTTGGATCCAAAAACTAAACTTTAGTCCCCGTATGTTCGAACATCAATTATGAGTATTAAATATAGGTTAATTACTAAACTAATTGCATAAGTTGAGGCTAATTCGTAAGACGAATCTATTAAACCTAGTCCATGATTTGATAATGTTGTGCTACAGTAAAAATAAGCTAATAATGGATTAGTTAGAATTAGTTAGGCTTAATAAATTCGTATCGTGAATTAGTCTCCATTTATGCAACTAGTTTTATACTTAGTTAATTAATCAGCATCCAAGCATTGTCATCCGAAAAAATTAGTCACTACGTGCAAGCAGCCCCGTAAGCGCCTGGCAAAGGCGTAAATATAGTCAGACGCTGTGTCACTGTCACCGGAGGTTGTGCAACGGATAACCCGCCCGGCCGCCTCTTAAACCCATGCCGCTCGTCGTCGCCGCCGCCGCCTCGGCGGTCGCGCCACCTCCATCCCGACGAGTGGCTCCGCTCACCTCCATCCGCACCCCCAGAACTGGATCCCTAGCCCTAACTGTCGCCCGCTGCTCTCCCTCCCCTTCGGTCCCGGCAGCTGCGGAGGCGCCTGCGCCGCCGCAGGAGGCGAAGCCGAAGCCGCGGCGGTACCCGAAGCAGTACCCCGGCGAGGCGGTGGGCGTCGCCGAGGAGATGCGGTTCGTCGCCATGCGGCTCCGCAACCCCAAGCGCACCACCATCGAGGACGAGCCGGGGGCGGAGGACGCGGACGTGGGGGCGGGGACGGAGGCCTCGGATGCGTCGGACGACGACGACGACGATGGCGGCGTGAAGGAGGAGCACGAGAAGGAGGAGGAGGGCGAACTCCAGGAAGGGGAGTGGATGCCGAGCATGGAGGGGTTCGTGCGGTACCTGGTGGACAGCAAGCTTGTCTTCGACACCATCGAGCGGGTCGTCGCCGAGTCCACCGATGTCGCCTGTGAGTCACAAATTTTCTTCCTCGTTCTTTGCTGCTAGTTCAAATTTTGACAATCCGTGTTCTGGGGAGGGACTGCGTGATATCCTCGATTGGACTTTCTGTCACGGAGTGGATTTGTAGTTGTGACGCTGATTTGGGGTATATGTTGCTTGCACTTGTATGTTTACCCGTACATTCACATTTATGCGATGATAAGATTGTGGCATTATCTACTCCGCGAAATACTGCTTGTCAAATATATGTTCTGTTTAGGATGAATTCAGAGCAGATGCAAATGGGTATCTCTCATCCCACATCGTATCTCACTTTTTTTTGCTCTGTACTGGAATCGGACATAACAGTGTGGCATCAAATAGTGAAATACGAATGCTGACAGTCTCGATCACAAATACAGAGGTAAAATACATGATGATTATAATTCAAATGATAGTCTCCATCACTAACGTGGATCATCTCAACCATAAATACTCACTCGAATATTGAGTGAAAACAACAACCATATATATCACTATGTGATGATCATTCAAACATCCCACATGTTGGAATTTAACTACATTATAATTTGAACAGGCAATATAGGGCGAGTAGTTCACAATAGCGCCATATTTTTTTAAAACAAGACTTGGAAGTTCTATAAACTGTCAACTGAATGATTTAATATTATTTTTAGAGGAACGTATTACCATTCCAAAATGTAGTTGTCCACACCTTTATACAAGTTAGAGCCACACCATTGCCTATGGGTGCTGGGGGAGTTGCTAGGTTGTTGGCACATGGACTGGGTAGTGTTCAGATTCTATGTGAAGTATTTCCAGTATATCTCCGGTCTTGTGCCTTTCCCTTTGTCCAATCTTATAGTTTTTTTTGGGCGGGGGAGGGGGGGACTATCTGACTTCTATTCTGGTATCTGAGATAAATGTTGAATATTCGTTTTTTTTTCTTTTGCTCTGATTCTATCTGAGGCCCTTCGTTTGAACAGATGGTTGGGAACTATCTGTTCCATTCACACTCCTAGTTGTATTAGATCTTTACCATACCATTTCTGTTTTCGCAAGTGGAATGTAACAAGGTACATTTGGGGTGGCAAGCAGACATTGATGATAGGAATACCTTTTGTACTGCCAAATTAGAGATGTGCTGCAAACTATGTAACATGCTGGCTTATCCCAGGGTTCAGTTTGTAGCCCTTTGTGGTATTCCAATCCAAACTTGTGATACGACAGCATTATTAATAAGTTAGGATGGTTAAGTAAGACATGATACTGATACAGCTCTGGAAATGTATATATTTCTATGTTGGCATGTGCACTGGCAAAGATGCATTCTGAGGTCTGAGCAATGAGATGAGACATGCTCTGGAGTTCTGCCCTCTGGCTGTGTAGTGACTTCCATGAAGTTTGCTCTTTCTTTTCAAGTTTTGTAGTGTCCTCAGAAAGATATGAATTTCATAGGCTGCTCTGAAATGGATATGACAGACCATAACGGTAAAGATCATGTTGAGGGCGTTAGCATGTAGGTAATCTTGTGCATCTCCACCAAGATATCTGCACATGTTGTAGTCAATTTTCTTGTTTGCATGCCAAAAACAAGTAAATATTGTTTGAAACGAACCAACAAATATGCTGCGTTGTCTGTCAAACACACTCAATTAAATGCTTCAAAACTGCATAATTTGTATATCGATCTTACAAACTTTATAGTGTCTAAGTTGAAAGCTCATTGCTTACAGTCTTGCAAAGTGGCTCTAGCTCCTGAGGGAAAAATGTCAAATTGTTCCTGTTTGACACAGCTCCAGCTCCAAGAATTTTTGGAGCTAATCATCCCTAGCTTTAGAAATTCTTGGAGCTAGAGCTGTGGCCTGTGGGCACAATAATGGTATTTGGTTGAGCAAATTTGTTCCCATTTGGTAAACCACTTTATTTTACCTTGCAAACTCTAAATCCTGCAGGGATCTTAGAGTTGGAGCTATGCCAATCAAGCCTCTAATAAGACAGAAGTGACAGTTAATTACTCACATATATTTAATTTAATGTTTGTTCAGATGTTTACTTCAGGAAAAGTGGTTTGGAGCGTTCAGCCTGCATTTCAAAAGATTTGGAGTGGTTCAAAGAACAAGGGATTGCAATTCCAGAGCCGAGTACTGTAGGATCAACTTATGCAACTTATCTGACTGAACTGGCTGAGAGCAATGCCCCTGCATTCCTCTCACATTATTACAATATATATTTTGCACATATAACTGGAGGTGTGGCAATAGGCAACAAGGTAACACACTTCTCACACCTGATAAATCTCCATTACCATTGCTTTCTAATTTAATGTGACTTATCCATGACATTGCCAATATACTAAAATGTAAGGATTGCAGTAATACATTTCTTATCCAGATATGAGAGGATTAGGTTCTACTAATTTTCAGTTATATGAGATCATTTAGGTATTTTACCCTCACGATGTAGTTGAACTGTTAGAATTGCAACAAAACCTGTGATCTCTGCGGCATTTGGCACGCTAGTAAGTGGTCACTAGGGTTGATGTTTTCACCTAGAGGTGAGACTGGGAATCTAGGATAGTGCAAAAGACCTAACTGGGCCGTGTGAACCTGGGGGCACCTGCGTCCCTGCATCTATATGGAGGCAGGCCCAAGTTTGGGTGGGCCAGTTGCTGGTAAGGGTATACATAGGCAAGAAGTTAATGATTTTGGTACGTTGTATGTACCTGATGTGCAATTTAACAAAGTATGGGGCTTCTGGTGTCCGGAATTCCCCATTAAGTTCCACCCATTACCAATTACCATTTGTCTTGTACAGCTCTTCTTGCTCTGCAAGCATACAGTGTCTTAGGATTAGGAAGTCTCTGAACAGAAAAATACATTGATTTGTAATAGATCAGCAAGAAAATTCTGGAAGGAAGGGAGCTGGAGTTTTACAAATGGGACACTGATGCTGAGCTTCTGCTGAAAGATGCTAGGGATAAGCTTAATGAACTTAGCAAGGTACGTGCTACATAACAATTTTCCTGCTTTCTTTGAAATTTTGTCTGAGTAGCCCATGTGCTTCTGCTGTGCAGCACTGGACTCGGAAGGATAGAAACTTGTGCTTGAAAGAAGCTGCTAAATGCTTCCAGTACCTGGGAAAGATTGTCCGGTTAATCATCTCATGAGCCATTATGTCTGGTGGATAAGCCTACTTAGTCTAATCTCACTGCATGCATTAGCGGGTGTACTCTAGAAGTCAGGAAAAGCTAGAGATCTTAGTATCAGTGGAGGCTTAGCGCACTTACTTTTGAGAAGGATAACATGTCAGAAGTCTGAAGGATCCTTCGGCGCTAGATATGGAAGCTGGTCAGTGAGCACTATATGATGGACGTCCAAAATCCAAATGGCAGGCCACCCTGGTTTCCTTTTTGGCGTGCATGGTAGAGTTGCTCGTTTGACCAGTGAGACGTCCTTCCTGCAGCACCTAAGGTTTGTGCAAAGTTGAAAAGGATTTTCCGTTGTGCGTTGTCAGGGTTGCCTGGGCCTGGGCAGGCAGGATGCTGGATCATGCCATCCACGCAGTGATCGAGCAACGGACTGCCATGCATGTTAGTTCTGGGGGGCTGTCGAAGCTTTGTCTCAGCTCCCCGGATGTTGCGCCTGGATTACCGTAGCTTCTTAAACTGCTAACAACGATTCATCAGTGTGGAATGTATAGCTAGCTGTAAACGACATCCTTGTGTGTCAGCTGTCAAAATGAGGACTGGAGGATTTCTCGTTGAGATATGTGCATTTTGATATGCCAACGTTCAAAACGATCTCCTCTTCTTCTTTTTTTTTGCTTCTCTGTTTTGCCAATTCAAATGTTTTCCAAGGCGTTGAAACTGGACGCATGGTGCTGCCCCCACGGTCCATGCTCCTGGCGAGCCGCGGCAGGCTTGAGCACTGAGCAGAGCCTGCGGCCTGCTCCTTGGGCGGTCGGGTCCCAGGGACCACATGTGGATGAACGGGCTGGTCCAGGCTGCTGCTCCCGATACCGGCGGCAGCGGAGTGCGTCGTCAATCATCATCTGCAAGGACGGCAGCAAGCATGACAACCCAACTCTTTTATGGCCCTGCCGAGTTCCAGAGTGCGATTACCTCCGTGCTTTACAGGAGCTTAAACACATGCGAGAGAGTGGTTCCAGAACATATTGTAGAGTTTCTATCACCTCCATATTACTAGTATCTTTTTTTAGGTCGGTCTCATGATAGTTTTGCAACGGGCGAAAGGAAGGTATGATGATGGCACCTTTGCACTAGTAATGGGGAATTGGGGATATAAGAAACAAAAGAAGCTTTCGATCGAGTGGCATTCGATTCTCCTTGACAAGTACGCAAAGCCGTGGAGAAAAGGAGCCGTGGCATCATATCACGCCAAATGATATCGCGAGTTGTATGTAGCCTGCGGAGACCAACGGAAGAACGGCGACGTTAACGCGCACTGCCCTGAGAGCCACATCGCGGATCGATTTGTGTTGTGTTTCCGCTGCCGCTGCCGCACCAGACGCCTTCGTCTTCCTTTTTCCCGGTCGGCGGTTGATTGGCTGGCGGCTAAGATCTGATCTGATCTGATCGTGACCCTTCCGCGAGGACGAACGTTGGGGTTTGGTGAGGTGCGGCAGCACTACGGATCGGAGCTACCCAGCTAGGCAGGAAGGTCAGCTCGCACCGGTGTGTCACTACCCAGCTAGGCAGGTAGGCAGGTGGGTCAGCCACTACCTTTGGCGAACAGTGCCGCTGACGTGACGCTTGGAGTAGAAAACACAACACGGACGCGCCACGCGTGCTAGCCACCAGGACCCGGGAGATGCTCGCGCCAGGGGACACTGCTCACAGCTGAGGAGAAGAGCCCAGCGCAAGCCAGGACACCGTACGCCGCGCCGCATCCGGCATGTGTATTCGTAGCAGCACGCGTCTCTACCCGTCGTATCATCGCACGTATCCGCTGGAGATAACAATATTTTAGAATAAAATAAAATATTTCAGAACAAAATAAAAGTCAAAAATTATAGAAAAAAAATTGTTCTAAAATATTTTTATCTTATTTTGGAATATTTTATTTTATTCTGGAATATTGTTATCTCCAGTGGATATGTACGATGATACATCGGCTAGTCACACATGCTATGAATAGACGCCCCCGCCGCACCAGCTGGCCTTGCGCTCGCCGCTCCCGGATCGGCTCTCGTGTGTACACATATAATTAAAATTTTGCATGTACAATTTTAGTAAGCAAGACTTGAGCTTATGGAGGATTTCAAGAACCAATGGCACATTCGGTTCAAGGTACAGGTGATCTAGAAAAAAATCATCACAAGCTGCGGTCAAAGGTGACGTGCCATTGGTCAAAGATGACGCAGGTTTGGTCAAGAAGCGGTCAGAGGAAGTTCGAACCGGACCGGTATACGACGTCAGCAAAAGATCTTACGGACGTTCGGTTTCCTTCTGAAATATCTTATTTAGTTTAAGTTGTTTCTTTTCGCTCAAGTTTGTTGAAGTCATGTTAAGTTCAAAGTTTTAGTATCAGACTATAAATAATAGCAGTTAGGGTTTTGTAAAAAATAATTACCATTCAATATAACTTTTCTTGGCACTTCGCTAAAATTCTAGGAGTAGGAGTAAAGTGCTTTCTCGCCGAATTCTTCAGCAAGTAGGACTGCATCAGAACGATCTCCGGCTTGTTGGTAAGTTTGCGTTTATCAGATTCTCTAGGCTTTAGCTACCGGCGCATCGCTGTAGTTTCATCTAGTTTAATGTACAAGTTATTGATTTTTATCAAATTCTTGTAATGTTGTATCGTTTGGTCTCTTACTAGTTTTAATAGATTTCACAATTTATCCGGGGGTAATTATCGGATTATCGGCTTTACTTAACTTTTCTTGCGGAGATTTAATAGTCGATCTATCCTTTAATTATCGCTACTATCATCAAGTTGTCCACGATCTTGGATTGATTTCGTTGCGACCATCATATCGGTTGGTTCGTTCGATCTATCATCGTTATCTCAAGTTATCTCGGTTAAGTCCGATCCTTGAGTAATGATGCCGGGTTAAGTCCTACCGGTCAGATTTGTTTGTCGGTCAATGATGATATGATCGAGATGGCTTGTGGTTTCAATTGGCCTCATAGGCCATCAAGAGCTTAACGCTAAGAATAAATCTCAGTATAATTCAATGCATCAGTTAGTTATGCTTAGTTTGTCGTCTAGCTGTTAGCGCTATCTCGGTTAAGTCCGATCCGACTAATGGTGACGATAGATTTAGTTTAACTAAATATGTATATTTAATTATGGGATTTTTATTTCTTAATCTTGCTTCGTCGTAGAATCGGCTTTAGTGCTGATGTGTGGCTATATGTATCGGACGTTCCGGCCGATACGCTCTTTGGAACCATTCGGAACTCTAGCCGATGCGTTTCCTATTATTTTACTGATTAAATTTCTTTCCCCTTATCAATTGTAGGTCAAATTAACTGCACACCCTGAATCCGATTTGCAGGACCTGCACTGGAGATAGCACAACTCCTAAACCTTAGCGTGTCGTGCTCTGCAAGATTCACCGTCCGAATTCTGCAGCAACAATAACAAAACTGCTCTAACACCATCGAGTCCTCGCTACTCCATCCGGTGTTTAATTTGGACCACCATTCAGGACACCGGCGCCTGGAGTACTTGTAGGATACTGTAAAGAAGTAGTGCACAAACTCATCCGGGTACTACATTAGCGGCTTCGCGCCGGAACCCTCCTCGGCCGGTAATCGAAACTCGCAACCTGAGCCTGCGGTGTCTGACGCCGCTAGCTAGCACGCACCTGAAACTTAAACTACTCCTAGGAATACTCTGGCCTGGCGTGCCGTTTACTCCAGCTGGGACACGATCTCGATCGGCTTCTGCCAACTCTAATAGACTATTAGTCCTATTGTTGGTCATCTCGCAGCCTAAACGACCACCACGAATCCCCTGCACCCCGCTTGTACATGTACACTGGTCAGTATTGAGCATGTATCCCTGTACCCCCTGGGATCGTATCGTACTACCCGTAGAGCATGCAGCACGAGCC
Organism: Panicum miliaceum; assembly: GCA_032594955.1. Classification (NCBI taxonomy): domain Eukaryota; kingdom Viridiplantae; phylum Streptophyta; class Magnoliopsida; order Poales; family Poaceae; genus Panicum; species Panicum miliaceum. Next base: position 43,391,294 of record CM064059.1, read on the forward strand.
TGCTACGGAATCGATCCACGGGTTTAAATAAAACAAAAAATCAATCCAGGGGAGGATGAGATGAAGAGGGGGCCGGGCAACAGAAAAGAGGAGCGAAAGAAAAGGGCTCGATGCCACCGCCCCCCACCATTCGCGCGCGGTTGACCCGGAACGCGCGAGCACCCCGATCCGGGCAAGCCCCGCTGGTCGCCGCTGCCGGGGGGCTGCGGGTCGACCGCGCCTCGTGCACGCGCGTACGGCATCGAGCGCGTTCGGCCACTTGTCCGGCCGGTCTCTCTGCTGCCAAAATCCTGCACTTCATTAACTGTTACAAGAGCTTGGACTCGCTCAAACTCTCGGAAAGCTAAGGTTAGTAGTAGTACTATATTAGTGGTGAAAACAGACACGGAAGACACGACACCGAACCTCTTATATATCAATCGGCCTCTAGTCTAAACACGAGGAAACTCGTACGGACTTTCGGTGGTGGTGTTGCATCCCGTTTAGGATCTTGCTTCTTCCGCGTCGATGGATTTCGGTCTCGTGACGGCGGAGCTCTTCTTCTTCTTCACCGGGGAGGACGTCGCCGATGGACTTTTAACGGCTTCATGTGCGTCGATCTTGGGTTCGGCGTGCTGTCTCTCGCGGCATATCCAAGGGTTGGGGCCTCTTCATCGGTTGGGAAGGAGCCTTTTTCTCTCCGTTTTCTGCGTTCTATTCCTCATGCCTCCGCTTCAGGTGAGGTGACGGTGGAGAAGAAGAACTCGAGAGTCCTGCAGTGGACTTGGTTGTAATTTCTTAAGTTTGGGGGGGTCTCTTTGTAATTTTGGGATGTAATATCCTGTTAAATTAATATAAGCCAACCCGTTTCGCAAAAAAAAAAGACCTCGAAAATGTAGCTGTTCCAAGCGGAGGTAGTAGAGGCTCACGTCCATTTACTGCAAATTAAAATCCTCCACGCACAGTTGGGTACCGCTACGCGTAGTGGCATGCTTGAGTTTACTTTTAAGCTATCTTTAGACTCCACGCGCAAGGAAGAACTGGAGGAGCAAGGGAACACAAAAGGAGAGGGAGGCCGCCCGTTCCTTTCCATCGTGAGTTCGACGAGCCGAGAGCACGTGCTCCTCCCTCCGTCCTCCGTGCGGTGGCCGCGAGCCCGACAGGTCCAGGTTCCGACGACCGGCGGGCGGACGCCGTGCAAGGCAGGCACATCGCGCAGGTCTCGACGACTCGTACGGCGTCCTCGAGTGGAGCGGCGTCACCTCACCGTGCGGATCGATCCGAGAGAGAGAACGGCGGTGGGGAAACGTACGCGGCGTGATGAATCGGTGGTTGCTTGGTGGGTTATTACTTGTATATATGTGAACGTTGGTGTACTCGTCTTGCGATTTCCACCAAGACACACCTAGTTCTCGTGCATATAGCAATGAAGTAAATCGCACGGTACATCACATGGCAACAAGAAAGGTGTTTTTGGGCCGCAGGCGCAACATCTCCTTTCTCATCCCGCACCCTAAAATCAACAAGGAGCAGAGGCCTATTTAGCAAAGCCACCAGTGCAATCCCAAGGAGAGCTTTGCCAGTTGTAGGTTACCATAAAATCACTCCCATTCGTGTGAAGTATTTATCTGAAGTGAATTGTGATGCTAGGAGCTTGAAAAGCCGATTCTTGAACTTGACTTGTAATAATATCTAGATTTTAAATTTTTAAAATGCACATTCAACTACTCAGACTTGCTAACCGTCATTAAATCTATATATTTACTCACTTGTAGTTTAGGAACTCAGACTATAAAGTTACGTGTAAATAGAGTTTATGGTAGAAATAATTCAGATAAATGGAGATGAATGAAAAATATCACCTTTATCCTCTCTTGGTGTTGCGCGTGCTCTTCCTCTCACGCACACACCTTGCACTCTAGAAGGGGAGCCAGATTATCCAATTTTTTCCACCTTGATCTCATCAAACGGCGAAAGATCATTTAGACTCCGTGGATTCAGCTTCTCCTAAAACAGCTCCTGAAACAACTTCTTCCTGTGGAAGCCGGTCGAAACCACGTTTTATAGCTCCACCCCGCCAGTGGAAGCTGAAATGAGCTTCATAGATGGCTTCACGTCCGAAGCTAGTCCAAACATATCCGTTTGGTACAGTTTCGAGTGAAACCATTCGAGAAGCTGTGCTAAAAGGAGCCTAAACAAGTAACGAGTAAATAAACTAGAGAACTATTCTCAAAGGGCTGAATCACTGGTTATGAGCACATCGGCTGCCAACTTGATGCTTTTCACCCGCATGTCGTCTCAATGACTCGTATGAACCGAAATGTCATGTTGTTATTTTCAAATAAGAAATCAGGTAGACGATGTATCTAAATGTACCATCCCACCAAAATTATATACAATCACGCATTTAACCCATTTTTTATAGCAAAATGATCGTTCAAGAGTAGTATATACTAGTATATGATTTGTGGACTGGAATGGGCCCATTCAATAACCGCGTATCAGGAAACGGTTCTCCAAAAGCGGGAAATTTCCGTTTCGCCGATGCCGTCCGAAACGCCGAGCGCAGCACCGAGACCTCTAGAGAAGAGGCTCAAAAAATAAAGTCAGAACTCAGACGCGCACACGCCAGAGCACAGCTCACCCCTGCCCTGCCGGCTGCCGCCCTCGCTCCCCCCGCCACCTGCGTCGCGCTGCGCCAGAGAGCCGGCGCGCGCCTGCTGCCGCTCCGACGGACCCGGGCGGCACCGGCCTCCCGCGCTGCGCGGCGGCGGGGGCTGGAGTCAGTTAATGCGCCCGTGAGCTGGCACCGGCCTAGGAGTCGCTCGCCGCCGCCAGCAGGAGGGCGGTGGCGGGTTAATTAAGGCGGCGGCGTCACTCGGGGCGGCGCGAGGGGAGGGGGGCCGAGGGAGGTAGAAGAAGAGGCGATGGGGGGCGCCAAGGGGGAGGAGAAGCCCGGCGGCGCCGACGACTGGTGCTACCAGTTTGGAAACAAGGTTCGATTTCCTCGCTTTCCTGCGGGATTTTGGGCGGCGTTCTGGGGTTCCGCCTCCCCTCGGCGTCGAGGTTGGGGGTATTGGCCAAGGGAAATTGAGCGGAGTACCTCAGGCGTCGCATTTCGGGATCATTCCCTTCGGTTTGTTCCCCAATCCGCGCGCTCGTTTCCCCGAGCTTCCCCTCAGGAGTCGCTTTGCGACTAACATTCCTGATTCTCGCGTCCCTGATCTGAAACGATCACCTTGCTTTAATCATTTCCCATTTCTCTCTCTGTCAGTTTGTACTGGTTCAAAGTTCAGACTTCGGAAGCCGTAACAGACGGGATTGATTTCCTCAATCTCCTTTCTCCTTTTCCTTCCTTTTCAGAATATTCTTTGTGTTTTTTTATGCACAATTATTAGGGCTACTTGTTTGGTTCAGTCGTTTCTGTTGCCGGAGAAGTTAGGAATCTGTCCTTCTCCGGTTCCATTTTTGGGTTCAAACCGAATAGGAAGCAACTTGATGTAGCCAACTTGATTCTTCTCAGCTCGTATGTAGTATCATATTGATGGTTTTTCGGCTGGCTAGGTGAACCTTATGCATCTCGGGTCGCATTTGTCTCTCTCCTTGGTACTACCAGCATTTTCGGTCATCAGCTCTGTCGTTTCTACCTTGTGGAGAATGAGAAGTTAACTACTGATAGTTGGGAGTAGATTCATTTATTAAGGCTGTTCGGGAAGAGAATATCTGCGAGTAGTACTTCACGGAAAAGGGCCTTTTCATACCTTGTCCTGTCTTCCATATTGGTAAATATAAAAGCTAGCTGATTGAGCAGTACATGGGCCATTTTCCCTCTCTCTGGGAAACACAAGCTGTTTCAGGAAGAAGGACCAGATAGATCTTGAAGTTTTCTCTCTATTTATTTTTGTATAGTTCCACTTATATATTTCTAGCCAAAACGGATGCTTCTCAACTCAGCCCGTTCTGACTTGGAAATATTCATGTTTGTACTATCTTCTGTAAGATCTGTTGTACACCTGCTGATTCCATTTGTACTGCTCGGAATCTGTTTGCAGAATACATTTGACTTGAAGGCCCCAAAGAAGTCACCACTCGCATTGAGAATGTTTGTCTTTGCTATGACTATGTTATGTGGGATATCTATTTGCTCAATGTGTATGAAGCAACTAGGGAGTGATGGCTGGTCAAGAATTGTGAAGATCGAAGTTGTGGAACCACCATGTAACAAGTCCACTGTTCCTCCTTCCGAAGTTCAGTTTGTGCATTATCCTCAACCAATAACTTACAGCAGGTGAGATTTGCCCTACAGCAAGGTTGAGCCATCTATACTTGGTTTCTGCGAGCCTAAGATCATTTTAATTTCTAGGGAGGAATGCAAGTGTAACCCTGTCCGGTTCTTTGCAATTATCTCGTCACAACGATCTGGAAGCGGCTGGTTCGAAACCCTTCTTAACAGCCACATAAATGTTAGCTCGAATGGTGAAATTTTCTCTACAAAAGAAAGGAGAAGTAACATTTCCTCTATAATAAAAACCTTGGATAAAGTGTACAATTTGGACTGGAACAGTAGTGCTTCCAAGAATGAGTGCACTGCTGCTGTTGGCTTCAAGTGGATGCTTAATCAGGTGAGGACAAAAACATGCAATCTAGATTATTTGTTTGGATGATCCTTTCCATTTATTATTCATTTACTTCCAGTACGTTTCAATTATTGAATGTGTAGGCTCCTAAGGATATATCATGTTCTCAACTAGCTAGACAAAGACTGCACCAAACTTTGCCCCCCACTATATGATTGTTTTTGGAAATCCCCTCCATAAAACTGTGGTGTAGCTTGTTTTGTTTTCTGACTTGCTGTCAGAAACACCTCCGCAGTCCGCACCCAGGGGCCAGGGCTGGGTGGGCTAAATAATTTGGTGCCTTGTGGCTCGGCAACAATCTTAGATATGTGCTAATTTTATCATGAGTTTTATAGATCTAAGTAGGTTAGCTATCTGTGGTTTTAGTGTAGACCTAGAAAGTTGTGGGCTCTCACTTCAGCTGAACTGCTGAATGCTTGAACTATCTGTTATAAATTCTTCTTTTTTTAGCCTCTTGAGTGATTAGAAAAGGGATTGTTTCTAACTATACCTTGAAGTCTTGAACATGACATGATTGTCTTGCATCCCGTGTAGTCCTATTCTTTTGTGGTTTTGTGCTAATTTCATCATTTGAAAGATTTAAATATTCTGCCTCCAGATCCTCCATGTTTAGACAATAAAAGAGACTTACTGCAAATGCAGATTTTTTATAGTTTTAGTAGAATGACCATGTAGTCCAATTATAATTTCCATGGCGAGCATGTTTCTTTGAGGGCTTTGATCCAATTTGTCTGTAAACTTTCTTTTTCCTGGTAGACAGTTTGATTGGTAAATCATGAATATTAGCCAAGAGTAGAGAATGGAACGAAAAAACATTCTTCTGACAGTATATGTTTTCAGGGCCTTGTGGCAAATCATGTGGATGTAGTTGACTACTTCAATCAAAGAGGAGTCTCTGCAATATTTCTCTTCAGAAGGAATCTGCTTCGTCAGTTGGTATCACAACTAGCAAATAATCATGACAGATATCTTAAGCAATTAAATGGAACACATAAGGCACATGTTCACACAAAGCATGAGGTAATGCTCTATTGCTCATGTTTCAACTCGGCCTCAATAATGCCTGCAGTCTCTAAGTTGATCTCTATGTTTGGTCTACTATTGATCCTTCACAGGCCAGAATACTTGCAAAATATAAGCCCAGGCTCAACACAACATCACTAATTTGGCAACTGAAACAAGCAGATGAATACACTCGTGGTGCTCTTGAAAACCTAAAGAGCACCCGCCACATCACAATCTATTATGAGGATCTCATTCTCAACAGAACAGTGAGTTCTAATTGTTGCTATATTTGTTGGCATGTCTAGTTTCCTTTCCTTCTATTGCTTACAAGCATACCATTGGCTTGCACTTGCAGAAGCTCTTTGATGTCCTGGATTTCCTCAAAGTGCCGAGGAGGAAACTAGTAAGCCGGCATGTGAAAATACACACGAAGCCTCTGTCGGAGTACATTGAAAACTGGAATGAAGTCTACAGTACTCTCAACGGTACCCAGTACGAGAGCTTCCTGACATCAGACTACATAATCTGACACCACGCTTCTCCACGTTTCTTGCGTAGATGTAGATATAGCCCCCTTTGTGTGCGTGTTATTCTTTCGTTCTTGTTTTTAAGTAGCTGGCCCTGACGTGCCTGGCGAAAATTTTGATGCGGGGAAGGTGCTTTGCCATGGCTGCGTTGGAGTTCCTTGGTAGCCTCACTAATTGTATACCTGCTCTCCTGATGTTCCTGTAACTGATCCTCAAGCTTCTCTGTTTTTTGGTGCTCCACTTGTAATGGTTGATTATTCCTGGCAGCATGATGCTTCTACTATTGCTGTTTCACATGCCCCTGTGTGCTGCTGTCGTTGGTCCAATCATTCAGAAACAAAACTCGGTACTTGTCGCCAAGAAAGTTCAGAGTGTTGATGCTGAATGAATGGAATCGTAGCATGCATATTTGGGCGACACAAACACACTATCCCAGTTGCCCTTATTCAGATAGCGGGCTTATTGCACAGATGTCATAGGCAGGTTCTGGAAACCGGAAAGACTCGCCGTGTGCAGAAATTCCAGAGATCTGGAACTGTTTGGATGTAATTGAGTGACTTCGGATAAAAAGGTCCCTTTCATGTTGAAGCGATCCCATGCTGATTTAGATGGTCAGGTTCGTACTCTTCGTGGCTTCTCTCGTTGCCGTCTGGCACCAGTCAATGACAAGGATATGTCTACATCGATGTCCTTTCGGACAGACTTTGAAGTTACTTTTGGCGTCAACGGTTCTCTCGAGTCTCTCTCGACAAGCGCGACGCTAATACATACATGTTTTTCTTTTGAGAAAAGCTAATACATACATGTTGATACAGGCCCAGAACACATGTAGGCCCAAGAGCCATATTATGTTTATGGGCCGAGCCAAAAAAAAATACGAAGCCCAGCATTGATGAGCAGGAGTAATTTAAGCAAACCATCCAATCCAAAAAAAAGTCCCATTCATATTCATAGGCATTGGAGTAGACAATTTTAAGCTAATTTTCTAAATTTGGGGGCTCTCCATTTAAGCCTAAATGGAAAAGCGTGAAGACTCTTCTAGTTAATTTTTTTTTCAGCTTTGGCATTCTTGCCCCTATTTTGAGTGCTAATGATGACTTTGCCCCTCCTTTTTACTTTGTACGATTTTGCCCTCGCTTTTTTAAAACGAAGCTTCAGTTTACCTTTATTCTGTTAGAAGGAGTTAACAGTGTTAAATGTAGCAAAAAGTCATATATACCCTACGTGAGTTTGCCCTTCGTTTTGACATCAAGCACTTCTACACTCTTACACCCTAACAGAATCTGACCAGCGGGCTCTACCGGTCAGAGGAGGCCTGGCCGGCCAAGACCGAGCCATGGCCGGCGTCGAGGCCAGCCGGCGGCGGGACGGGGTGGCCCGCGGCCCGTGCGCCTAGGGGAGGCCGCGGCACAGGGCCTCGCGGGGGCAGCCGTAACGAGCGCGACGGCGGCAGCTCGGCCGTGTTCCCGCACTGGCGGCGCGAGGAGCAGTCAGGGAACAGGCCTGGGAGGATGAGAACTCACCGGTGGTCCCGTTGTTCGGGTTGAGTGGTGAGAAGGACCGGAGGAGCGGGTCGACGTGCGGGGCGCGTGGAGCTCGACCGGCGTCATGGGCGGCCGGGTGGTGGCAGGACGGGGCTGCCGTGGCCAGCGCGCCCGGGAGGCCGCGACCCAGGGCCTCGCGGGGGCGGCCCGCAACAAGCGGGCGGCGGCGGTGGCGTGGCCCTGTTCCGGCGCCGACGGCGCGAGGGGCGGTGAGGGAACGGACCGGGAGGAGCGGATCGACGGCCAGAGATGGCCGGAGCGGCGGCGGCGGCAGTTCGGCTCGGCCCAGCTCGAGCAAGAAGAAAGCTTAGGGGTACTATAGTCTTTGCCTATTGCTCTGAATATTTTTCGAATTCGTTTCTTCTTTTAGTGGGCATCCAACTAGCAGAGTTAAAAACAGAGCGGGGTAAAATCGCAGATTCGAAGAAATGAGAGTAAAATTACCATTTGATTTCAAAATAGGGGCAAGAAGAACGTCAAAATCCTTTTTTTTAATGTAGGGAGCTCTGGAAAAGGTATACATTTTATTTTTTCTTGAGGTGAGTTCTGCCCATAGCTAGTTTTTGGTTTCTTTTAGCAGAGTTTTTGGTGTTTTGGTTCACGCGACAAACGCGCGTCGCGCTGCAGAGTAAAAGAGAAGACATCGACAGCCGGCACAGCCTCACAGGCCCATCCGTCCATATGGACCAAGATATCTGGTTGTTTATTGAGAGAGCCCAAATCCGTTCTGCCATAAATGGGCCAAGCTCGTCCTATAACATAGGCCCAGCATCATAAAGTGTGTGCTGTTCCGATCTTTTAAGGCATCCAGCATTCAGACAAGGATTTGAACAAAGTGGAAACAGTACCACTGTTGGAAGAAATTCTTTGTTTACAGTATTCCGAATAGAGAACGTTACACGCAACATTCAATTTGCAATTGCAATTTCAATGGCCAATGTTTATTTGGCGTGTCAGACCTAAATTAGAATTAATACACAATGACTTTTCCCCTGTTATAAGTTGCTAACAAAATTTTCTTTATAAAATACTGTATTGAAAACCCGTTTTTAAGAGAGGATAAATGACCTTTTTGCTCTCATGAATATATATATATATATATATATATATATATATATATATATATATATAATACCAATTAGCAGCTGTGGATATACGTTTTCTAGTTACAGAAAATGATGAGCTAGCTAAGGAATTTCCATAAAAGTTTTCACTATAAACTGTGATAGATTAATAGTTAATTGACCCCTGTTTACCTTTACCCTGATACTGTAGATGTCGTAGTGTGAAAAGCTACAACCTACAACGTACCAAATCGGGCTTAGATTTTCCTCATTCATTCCTATGAGTATGACTGAACACTGTAGTGCTGTATACTTCGATTTGGCAGTAAACTCAAACTACCAATTAACATAACCTACAACTGCATGCAACAAGTACCAAAAATATGAAGAACCGGTAGAAGAAAGAGGACACATGCACGTAAATGAACAAATCCAGTTGGATTGCCATTAAGATGATGAGGCAATAAATTCGTTGCGAAAACCGAAGGAAAGACACTGGATTTTCCTCCATCATCAAGGAAAAAGAAAAAGAAGAAACAAAGAATAGGAAGAATGAATCTAAGTGACTAACTAGTTCACACCAAGCAACTTCCTCCCAACCCCATTGTTGGTGGCGGCATGGCCGGCACCAGGGCTGTGTCCGGGGTCCGTTGCTCGGGTGTCCTCCCCGAGGACGCCGCCGCCGCCGGCTGCGCCATTCCCGGTGCCATCGGGCGAGATCGTGCCTCTGGTCACCGTCGCCCTGGTGGCCTCATCGGAATGTGACAGCAAGTTAAACCGCCTATGCATCATTGCGAGGGGTTCTCCTTGAGAGTGCATGACATGGTTAGAGGAGAGGAGGATCACGACGAGCACCAGGATGAGGGATACTCTCCTGAGCTTAGAGAAGATCATGGTGTAAAGCTAGCTGGGCTAGGAAGCTGGGCCAACAAGAAGTGCCCGGTGATGAAGTCCTGGAGTGAGCTAAGGGATGCTGGTGTGCGCTTGATGTATATGTGAGCTCATCGTCCTTTGCTATTTATAGCATCGTACTAAATACCTTGATGGCAGATGTCGACTGGAGTTGCAATAGAAAACACGTACGAGAGGAATCTTTCGGAGGTTTGCATATGCATGGTGGGCAAAAAGTGTCACGGAACTTAAATCAAATAACATTGAACAGTAAATCCTCTCTTTTGCATGCACTGAGGCATGGAAAGGGAGGTGAAGGACCACAAGTAAAACATCAGCAGTACGTGCTCGTGCACTATGCAACATGGCTGTTTTAAAGTGCCTTGCAAATTAATTAAAAGCGCTCCTAACTGTCATATGGTATGGGGGCTACATATAAAAACACCAAATTAGAAAGAATGGTGATGAAACACCAAATGAGATCCTAGGAATTAACGTTGTGTGATGACCAAAGCGCGGCTAGACCTAGATCCAGCTTGATGACCGGAGTTAGACAATTGGCATTTATCAATTATATCCATGGATTTGTTTAGTCGTCAATCATTCTTCTACTTTGCAAAGTACGACGACATGGGGAATCCTAAGCTTGATACGCCATTTATGTTTGTCGTTAGCCTTAACATTATGCTCGTCCTTAGGATATATATGTTAAAGACTAATTTATACCTGTTAATAATTAAAACCCAAACTCAAAAGCATACACAAGCCAGACCCACCACATCTTTTCAGCTAGCTAGATTACCCGACAAAGCTGCCTTGCAGCACTCATCAGTTAGATATATGCACAATAACGACGACATAGAGATATAAGGACTCAATCATATAAAAGACCTCAATGGGCATTGGTTAACTAGAGAAAAAGCACACATTATCATAGAATTTCTCAAAGTAAAGCACCATTTGTGATAATCGTTCTCATTGCAGATGGAGCACTATAGAGTACAAATTAATGGACCATTATTTCTCATTTTATGTACTTAGTTATTGGTAGTAAGGTAAGGGTGAATTTTATTTCTATGTCAGCACAGTGTTGGTTGTTGCGTATTATTTTCTATAAGGGTGTGGTTTTTAGAGTGTAGAACAAGTACAAGAGATAGGGCGACCATGCCCCCGATCGAGTGGCGAGAAACATGGAGGGCTCCGGGAAGGGAGGCTCTGAAGAGGGATCCGCCAAGGCCTCTCGGGCTAGCTAGTCCCAATGCAAATTAGTGATCCAACAACTCCTAGCTGCCGTGATGTAGATTGGACGGCCATAATCCCAGAATCTTGGTGAACACTGTTCTAGGCGGCTATGATCGATGCATTGACACCACACTTTAGGCTTCAGAGGTAGAAGGATGCGAGCCCTATTACTTTAACTAGAACCATTGTGAATAATAGTCTTAGCCCTATAGGGCAATGTGACCTGTCGTGCAGTATAAATACACACGTCTTCTTGGCCTCTCACCACACTTTTATCTGAGGCGAATTAACTTTTCGCCCCCAACAAATTTGGATCCGAATTTCTAAGGGATAGGATTTGCAGGAGGATAGGTGCTAAGGAATAATGGACCGATAAAGACCGTCATGGGGCCGAATTTATAAGGGATAGGGTTTGTAAGGGCTGTTTGGTAGAGCTCCATCTGATTTTGATTCTCTATCAGAGCTGATTCTCTGATAGAAGTGATTCTCTTTGATTCTCTAGCATAAACTCTTCAACTCCACAGAATCAGGAGAGTCTACTTTTTCCAGCTTCCAGCCTGTTAGTTCATTTCGCAGAATCACTTCACAGAATTAGCAGAGAATCACTTCTCTCTGAAAAACTATTTGACAGTGCTCCTGCTGGATTCAATAGAGAATCAGATCTGGCATCTCTGCCAAACGTACCCTAAGACTGATCTGAAATCCACTTTTGCATGATGGCAACACATACGTGTGCCACTCAATAGAGCTAAGTGACCGAACCAGAAGCTGTTTTTCCTTCGGAACGAACTAGCAAGTAGTCGCTGTAAAGGGACGATGCTGTTCTCTGACCACATGAATATTAATTCCTAGCTAATAGCTAGCTAGGGTTTTGTAGTTAGTACTACCATGATTTTTTTTATCTACTTATATAGTACTTGTTAGTGCTGTACATATGGCTGCAAGAGGAATAGCTGGCATAGTGTACGACTTAAACCTAATGAATCAACTGAAAGGAAGCTATATCTTAATTAGGGTAATTGTATGTCGGCGCGGCTGAATATTCTCGGAGGGACGGCGTGCATATTCTAGCTAGCGAAGTGCTACTAGGCATGCTGAGCTATAGGCCATGCATTTGCATGTGACTCTCTGCTGGCATTCCTTCTTCCTGCTGCATGCTCATGCCTACGCATGCACGGCAATGGCTCCCCGAGTGAGCTAGGGTCGTCTCACGGTGTGTGCCAGGCATGCAATAACGACAGTGTGTGTCATTTTGATTGGACCATCTGAGTACAAAATCACACATAAGTACACCCAAAGTACTTAAACAACTAATCCTAAACTGTCAGTATATGTTCACCTCGAGAGTCTAGACTGGATCCTAGATGTCTTGTCTAGACATGCATGGCTGGCATACATTTTTACCCAAAAAGAGAGCTCTAGCACATGAAGGAGCATGCAAAGGCAAGGATATTCTACGTCTGATCCGGGACCTAGCTATCAGCAGCAACAATAATCCTTTTCTAATGAGTTCCAAGGCCAACGGAGAACGGAGCTCTAAGCGACAATTTTTCCTGTCAGATGTGTATATATAGTTGCAAAAGCTGATGCACTCGTACTACGCGCGCATGCTCCTCTCCACTACGCGCGATTAGCTGGCTTGGATCTGGAGGACACGCTAACTAACCCCAGCTACACATAACCAATTCAGTTCCAGTTGGACTGTTGCTGCTTGAAGCTGATTGATTGAGCATACAGCAAGCTCTGACATAACTGCTTTGCAATTTTAATTTTAGAAAAGCTGCTTTTTTAAGTACGGGTTCACCCTATCTGCTAGTATCTTAATTGTGACGAGAACATATAGGACCAGTACTGACTGTTTTTTTAATTGTTTAGTATAGTCAAACCAAAGAAAGAAAATATAACATCTATTTTCCTAATGGAGCACCAGATTAAATATGATGTCAATCTTAGTCGCAAAAAAATGTTACCAATCTATCATCAGGGCTTCAAGATGATAAAATTTAACATACAGATCATGGCATCCATACCACCAATTCTAGGCTGGTTTTCAATAAACAGTGACTTTTTTTTTATGACATAGACATGGAAATAACCAGCCCAAAGATGGTGGCATTAATGCGATTTTCCAACATCATGTGCGCATGCATGTATATCAATATGTAATTCATATTATCATATAGTTAGTTATCACTACATCTCAAGTACTCATGGCATTTGACGAGTGTTTTGAAGCTTACACCTGTTGAAAGTAAATAATAACAATGTGATATTCTTCAAGTGCTTGAAACAAATTTAGTACAATATCATCTAAGGCATTGGATCAACATCCAACTATTTACGGGTTGAGGTGGCTGGTGTCAATACAAGGGCCCAAGCTAGAGTGATAATTGAAAAATAAGTTGGTTTCAAGCACTAGTAACCAAAATCATCACAAAATCCGGTCTATTCTCACTACTTTAATTAATTTGTGGTTGTTGTTTTGTACGACGTAACATCAGGTCTAATGAAGAAGAACAAATGGGTGGGGTTGGGCACATGCGTATGTCGTTGCCGCTGCCTTGTGAAGTAGTGTTGCAAGCTAATATAAGTTTGTCAGCAGTTATGAAGTTTGGAAGTAGTAGAGTTAGCTATGCATGTACAACATATTGACAATTGCATATGTATGACGGCACCATCTTGCAGACTGCCATGTATGTTAGTACTATTTTCTTGGCAGCGTTATATCGAATAATGAACTTTTTTTTTGAAGGTACCGATCGACTTTCGGTATTTGGGGTATCAGTTTTTCACACCTAGGTACCAAATAGTTCACGGTACCTTTTGATGGACCATAAAAAGACAACGTAAATGCGCACACTTGTATGACGTGGGCAGTCGTTGTATCATGCATGCATGCATGCATATAACTGCGGCACACCGATCAGAACCATGTACAAGTTTAAAATAAAGGAGCTGGTAAATGTTTTTTTTAGAACAAAGGAAGAATAATGGGTCAACGGTCTCATTCCAAACAAAGCCCATGCATAACGCTAGTCCTCATGTACGAGTTACTTCGTATATATAGCAAGACATAACTGTAACCGGCATGATATATGTATGTTCGCATTTTGCATACAATGGCGTATGCGAGCTGTTTCATCGATCTAGCTAGCAGTAGCAAAGAGAAGACATGCATGCATGTAATAAATAAGAAATTAAATTACATATTTTTTCCCTTTTTTTAAATACAGAGGCTTGGAATCAACAAATTCCAATAATCATAAAGCTACCAAGTTACTAAAAAAAAGAAAGAGCAAAGAACAAAAAAAGGAAGAGGAACAAAGGTGGGACTGATCAACAAGCTGATCAGAAGGACTTGCTTGCTGTTGTTCTTCGAGGCACTTATCACCATTGACTTACTGTAAGCAGCTTCCTCCCGATTTTGTTGTTGGTGAATGCATGGCCGATCCCGGGGCTGTGGGACGGGTTAGTGGGCCTAACATCTTCTGTCGCCCCTTGATTGCCTCCGCCTTCCGTGGGAGTGATCGTGCCCTCGATCATCCCTGTCGAAGAAGTGGAAGTGATCGTGCCCTCTGCCTTCGCAAGCAGCTTCCTCCCAATCTTGTTGTTGGTGAATGCATGCCCGATACCGGGGCTGTGGCTAGGGTTCGTGGGGCGAACGTCCTCTGTCGCCGCCGGAACACCACCTTCTGTGGGATTGACCGTGCCCTCGATCATCCCTTTTGCGGTGGAAGCAGTGATTTGAGAGGCAAGAAGTAGGACTGCTACCATTAGAGCAACTGTGCTCATGTTGTTAGATGACTTGTTAAGGGCCATTTCTCTAGGAGAAAGGGTTGATCCTGCTGGCTAACCAAAGAGCTAATAAGATGCAGTTACTTCAAGGTACCTATCGCTTGCTGATGGGATGGCTGCAACCTCCTAAGCTAGGGCATGCCTATTTATAGGAAACTGAAGACCTACCTGCCAACAACTGAATATACCTAGTAAGAAATATATATGCACAGTACTCCAAAGGGCATGTGCAATAATATATAAGTTAGCACTGCAGTATGTCTAGCACATGATGGAAGGAAAATTAAAATTTTCACATTGGCAGAACATATGTCTCATACTTAATTTTCTTTAATTTGCAAATTTTAAACAGACATGCATGGCGCCGTCGTTGGACCACGTACACGATAGTAATAGTACAGTTTCTTAGAGCATATATCCTTCCTTTTCTATCTGACCAGTGCATAGTATATGGTTCTATGTCTTGCTGAAGGACAGAGTAGCTTAATGCTAGATCTCTCCATATAGTGAAAGTGGCCCTAGATAGATTGTTGTACATTCCAACATTTAAAACATCGACTACTACCGAACCTCAAAGAGTGCGTGCGTGTGTGTGTGTGTGTGTATGTATATATTGTGATTTTATCCTATCAAAATGAACAACATTATCAAATTAACCACTACTGAATTGAAATTACTTCTGCATCATTAATTATTATGACATGCCATTATCAAAGGTCATATTGTACGCGCTCATCATGTCCTGAGTACAAGTAATATACCAGATGCATGCAGTAGTATACATGCCTGACCAGTTTAACCAGATTGTACGTCACATGGATCGAAATAAATTAAACTTAGTTTTGGCACCACGCACGCATCAGAAAAACTTGCTTATGTTCTTGGATATTCAAGAACAATTCCCTGAACAAAAGGCAGGCATGTTAATAAACACTTCAATTTTTTACGCGCACCATGTCGTAGCTAGCTCCACTAGCCAAATATTGGGAAATCCAGCACTGGCCTGTGCCAAAACCACAAATTGTGGTAAAGGTACAGGGATATGGTCCTCACAGGAACTGGCGGTATTATGAATTTGATCACTCCTAGTTTTTGTTGCAAAGCGTGGGAGTGGTCGTCCGTGTTGAACCACGTACAACCAGTTGGAGCCACCAACCAGCTGCTGTGGTGTTAGTTGGCTCTTCTCACCTGGAGCATATTTCTTTACCAAAATTGGCTGGCGGAGTTATATATATATATATATATATATATATATTAACCATATATACTAATACTAGTGTTGCAATCCTTGGAAAAATAAAAGTGATTCGAACAGAATGAGACTACTTGTTTACACGCATGAAGCCAGTTCGAGACCGGCCTGAACATACAACACGACGTACGATTGGGTCAGTCTTATAAGGAAAGCACAGCCGCCATCTTGTTTAGCGGCAAGCTGAGGGCGGGAATCATACATGACATCGCCGGTGCCCTGCATGATGAATCCAGACGAAATGCATGTCGACCCGACCGGCTAGCACCGAGCAGGGAATATTCCACCTCGACCGTCGTACGTGCCACGTGGCCTCTCACATGCGTGCCGTGAAGCTCCGAATCCAAAGTGGCGGCGGAGTGCGAGCGAGCGTGCGCGTGCATGCAGGCCGCCGCCTAGCTACATGCATTTTCGCCAGCTTAATCGTGCGCGCACAGGCGTCCAAGTACTTAGCTAGATCCATGCTCCATCGGCTGACGATATTATATCGTACACCTGTACTTGAGTAACATTCATGCACGCTGCCCATGGTCTTGCATCCATGACCTTGCTAGACAGCTACGGCAGTTTATTTAGTCAATCTAAACAGTCAAAGAGGTCAAGTTCAAGTACAATCAGATCTCTGCCACAAACTAATTTTCAAACTGATCAAAGTACACTTAGCTTGTAAGAAAAAAACTATTGCAGCCAGTAGTATGCGTGCTCTCTGTTCAAAGCAAAAGTTCCTTCCTTCTTCACATGCATGGGGGAGGATCAATTAGATAGCCGCCACTAGCTTGTGTCCAAACAATCTGACCATCTGAATATATACGCATCCGGCCAGTTGGACGCAGTACGTTGTTGCCCACCGACGACAGCATCAAGCCACCGGCCTCTGCCATTTAGATAGATGTTGGATTATACAGTAGTTGGTTGTCTTTCATGTGCGTGGTACCATGCATGCATGCAAATAGCTAGCTACTCTTGCATCTGCCCAGCAGCGTAGTGTAGTACGAGAGAGACCTAAACATAAGGACTCATCAACTGAAAAAAGGCTATATGTAGTTAGCTATAGGGTAATTAATCAATTGTTACTGTTCTATTTGCACTTGAGATCTATGCTGTCCTGGCGGCGGCAAACGACGACGAACTGATGATCGACGACCGAGGTGTCACGTGCGCGCATGGGATATATGCCGATGCCATGAATAACGTCCCCCGACGAGAGAGTTGGCGGTCGCACACGTACGTCGCTTAATAACTTTAGCTTTGCGCTCGTCGCCAGCTCAGGGCTTTGCTAATATATAGGTCATGCATCCATCTGCATGTGACATGCTGCTGGCACTATATTCCTTCTTCCCGCTGCTGGCTGCTGCATGTTTGATGTCTATAATAGATGCATGGCTCTCCGAGAGAGCCAGGGGTCGTGCTCTCGTCAGTGTCATACACTCCCTCCATTCTAAATTACAGGTTATTTGTAATTTTCTAAATATACAGTAAAATTTATGTATGTACATATATAGTGAAATTTATGAATTTAGAAAATTTAAAATATGACCTATAATTTGGAACGGAGTGAATACAAGCTATGTAAACCATGTAAGCAAGTACATCTGATCTGAAGATGTCTTGACGTGCATTGATGGCATGCATTTTTACCTAGAAATTAAAGAGAGGTATCAGATTCGCAGCCCACATGAGCAAAAGGCGCGACCGCAGGGATATTCGGCGTCTGATTCGGCCCCCGTTAATTTTATAATGAGTTCCCAAGACGAAGGGAGATCGAAGCTCTAGGCCACACAGAAGCAAAAGCTGCTGACATGATGCACGTACGCACGCGCGCATGCGTCTCTCCACTACATGCGACGACGACGATAGATTAGGTGGCTTCAATCTGGAGCTAGCACATAACAAATTCAGTTCCAGTTGGACGGTTGCTGCTTGATTGCAGCAGCAGATTAAATAAGGTCGGACATAACTGCCTTGCCGCATCTTTTTTTACATACATAAAAAAGCTGCTTTTCGACCAAGTTCATATATAGTATATGCCGGTAGTTACGGCCGGGCACCCTTGCAGTACTATCTTAATTTATCTTGTGAAAAATTAGATATATAGGCCACTCAACTTTCTTTGAGGAAATATATATAGAGAAAGAAATGAGACGTCTTTAATTAAATGGCTTGTGGAGCACTTACGAAACTATGTTATTATAAGGGGTTCATTTATCATGAACGTATAGTACATACAAGTGTCTGAAGATTTAATTAGATCCACGCTGAAACTAAATTCATGATATATATAATTAAAAAGAGGGGCAGGCAACGTAATGCAGAACAATATATATACATAAAGTAAACCTAGCTAGAATATTAGACTTTGTTTACAGTAAATCTAATTGATTTGGCAGTTTCAGTTAGCCCTTTTCTTTGAAGTATTTATTTGTAGCGATAATGGTCAACTCGCTCCATTTGGTTATCAAATTAAAAGCATCACAGTATCATCATTGTACCACGCACTAGTGAAATGCAAGTAGGTGGCGAGCGGATTCCTTATTGTGAGTATGCTTCAAATAATGTGAAAGTGAAGTGCTGCTGCACCATGAAAACGAAGGGCATTTACAGGGTCGCATTGTATCAGTATGCTGTATCAGGTACAGTATCAGTAGTCAAGATGGGAGATTGATGAATGTTTATTCGTTGGAGAGTGATTCTCATATTTGATCCATATACAACTAGGGGCGGATCTAGCGGTGGGTCTGGGGGCTCGAGCCCCTCCTACCCTCAGGAATCCTACAGTGTCCCCCCTCCCCTCCGCCCCCAAAGCCCCTCCTACAGATTTGAGGAGGAAGAAGGAGGGAAGGGGAGACAGGAGAGCTTCCCCTAAACTCAATCCTGTGTATACAACGGTAAAAAATAACCTAAGTCCGAATAAATGGCTAGTGGGGGTGGCTACACACACACACATCGACCTACATATATAGTGCACGTTTCATTTGAGTTTGCATACAAGCAATGCGCAGTTCAACTACTGTGCAAGCGCCCATGTACGTATATACATACATGCCTTGCATACATTGTGGCACATCACATGCATGCAACTCAGAACCAGAAGTAAGCAGAGGAATTTGCAAAGAGAGGACAGGGAAATGGCATAAACGACATACATTTTTTCACTTTTTCTTTTGATACAGATGATTGGTTGGGAAATCTCTACAAATTCTAATAAGCATATAGAGCTGCTAATAAATTATTACAAAAGTAACACAAACAAGGTACAATCACTGCTAGAAAACTTCACATTCGTCGCTGGGGTTAGTACCGACTGCACTTTGAGCTGGTACTAACGCGGGGCCTTAAAAATAGTGCTCTGGGGAGCCATTTAGTATCGGCTAAAGGTACCAACCGGTACTAACACAGGTCCGCCAACAACGGCCAGATTCTCTGGTGGCAATTTAGTATCGGCTCATGGCTCCAACCGATACTAAATCGCATAGATTGAACTTAGTACCGGCTGGTGGCTCCAGCCGGTACTAAATTGCATCATCTAGTACCGGATGAAAATATCAGCCGGTACTAAATACCCTGAGCCATAAAAAGGCCACAGCTTCTTCCTCCCCGAGCCCGAGCAGTTCATTTGTCTCACCAGCTCATTGTTCATCCATGGTGCCGTGAGGGGGTGCCGCCAGATTTCTCCAATTTTTCTTGGAGATTTTACTCATCCAAGTATTCTCAAGGTTAGCAACTTCATTCTCCCTTCTCTTATTGTTAGTATGCTATGTTTTATGCTTTGTAGGTAGAGAAATTTGTGATTTCTTAGAATGAGGTAGAATAGGAAGATTTTTTTATTTAGACATGCATTTTCTTAGGGATTTCATGGTTAGTTTGTTAGTTGTTATGCTTTGTAGCTAGAGAAATTTATGATTTTTGAAATGAAGGAGAATGGAGAGATTTTCTATTTATACATGTAATATAGATAAAATTTTAGAGAGGATATTTTTGGATAGATTGCCACATCCTACATTTCAATCTTTATTTATGGTTAGTTTTAGTATGTATTCAAATATGTGTGAAGTATGTATTCAAATTTGTTTGAGGACTAATTAATGTATACTTGGTATTTATTTTTGTATTATGAATGAATTACTCTGACACTCTAATGATGTATTTATTTAGGCTCACATTGAAACCATCAAAAAATAAATAAATCTTTGTTTCGGAACATGTATGTGTCGTTAGCCTTGACCATGCGGTGATGGCAATGTTATCCAACATGATATTCGCGACCCGGTGCGGTATAAGAATGTGATGAAGGAGTATGGCCTTGGTCCCCATGAAGAAATCCTCACTTTTGAGCGAGGTGAGGATGCCACCATTCGGACCAAGGCCGTACTCCTTCATCACATCCTTGTACCACACCGTGTCGTGGATATCAATGTTGGCCCCAAATGGCAGTGTCATCACCGCAGGGTCAAGATTAACGACGGATACATGTTCCGAAATAAAGATTTTTTTTCTTCTCAATGGTTTTTGCATATAGTGTCTTAATAAATATTTTGAACCTTGATTGCATCCCATATGCCGTGGGAGGATAAGTGTTCGCCTCAAACTGAAGACTGTCAAAATAATTAGGGTTTAGAAATAGTGAATGTGAAATGTCAAGTTGAATGTGAATGCAAAGATGTAATTTGAATATAGCCAGTGAGTATATTTTCATTGTAATTCTAAAAAATTATTCTTTTTTTACATTTTTGATAAGTGTAGTGAAATTAGTTTTACTTTTGAAAATAATGTAGTTTAGCGCTTACCCAACATGATGAGTAATTAATTGATGAGTAATTAATTCATAGAAACGGCTTTGCAACATGATGCATTGGAGTGTTGTGCGTTCGCTTGGACGTCGGTACGCAATCATTTAAGGCGCACCAGCTATTCCCTTGAGTTCCACCCTGAAGAGCGCCTTGGACTTGTTAGCGGTCGTATTCATCATTGGATTAAGAAAGCATTTGATTGCCTCACGCTATGTAATACAAGGCGCAAAGTTGAGCGTGAATTAGATGTCGAGTTGCATGGTATGGATGATGATCGCGAGTTGATGGCTCGACGTAATGCAAGGCGCGAAGCGTTGGGGATGGCACAAATTGACCGTTCGGTGTTGATAGTTTGCGAGGCGGTTCACGAGGCATCAATCAATAGGTCTCATGAGTAGTTTGTATTAGCATGTAGCTTATTCCAAATTTTGGATCTTTTAATTAATCATGTTGTGTAATGGATAGTGTGTGATGATAATGTAGACCTTTTAATTAGTCATGGTGTGTGATGGATATTTGGACCTTCAATACTGGACCTCTTAATTTATTATTCATGTTGTGTGATGGATATTTCAGACCTTTTAATTATTCATGTTATTGTAATAGTAAAAAATATGCATCTTTGATTATAGTTCTTTATTAAAATTAGTGTGACCGGTGCACCATGGCATGAACAATATGATTGTAGATGGACCGACAATGGATGTACAGCGACCGGTGCACCATGGCATGGATTAATGGCCTAGCGTATTTTCTTGATGCGGCTGAGGCCCACAGGTCATCGAAAGATTTCTTGTGTTTTCCATGCCGCATTTGTAGAAATAATAAGGAATTCTTTAGAAGAAGCACTCTACACGTCCAGCTTATTGAAAGGGATTTCATGGATAACTGTACTCTTTGGAAGACGATGAAGATGCTGCTGATGATAACAACATTCCAGACTTGGCTCACTTATATGAAGCGGGTGCCTTTGATGATGAACCAATGGACAATGCTGAAGAAAATGCCTTAGAAGAGCAACCACATGACGAACTAGGTCAGGTGTTGCTAGATGCACAGAAAGATAGTGAAACTGTAAAGGAGTCAAAGAAGTTTGAGAAGATATTGGAGGATCACAAAAAGTTATTGTATCCAGATTGCAAATAGGGTCATAAAAAGTTGGGTATCACACTGGAATTGCTGCAGTGGAAGGCAACAAATGGTATTACCGATACGGAATTTGAGGAGTTACTGGGAATCGTAAAGAACATGCTTCCCGAGGGTAACGAACGACAACATACGAAGCAAAAAAGATTGTTTGCCCTCTTGGATTGGAAGTACAGAAGATTCACACTTGTTCTAATGGTTGTATCCTCTATCGCGACGATGAATATGAGAAACTAGATGTTTGTCGTATTTGCGGCGCAAAGCGATATAAGATCAGGCAAAATGATACCGGTGATGTCGACGGGGAGCCTTCCAAAGAAAAAGAATACCCGCTAAAATTATGTGGTATTTCCCTATAATACCATGTTTGAAGCGTTTGTTCAAAAACAAGGCACACGCTAAGTTGATGTGGTGGCACAAAAAAGAGCGTAATCATGATCAGATGCTGAGACACCCTGTAGATGGATCGCAGTGGAGAAACGTGGCACAAAGATAGCGATTTACATCAGGAGCTAGCTGACGTATGGATCTGAGTTTGAGAGTCTTTGGTTTCTATACCATCAACACGCCCTGGACAAGTCCCTCGTTAGTGCATTTATTATGTAAGTGTTTCCTCTCATTTCTATATTATAGCTCAACTACTTATGTGCTTTCTCATCCCCTCTTTTGTTTTGTATCGTGTAGGATGAAGGTGAAAGAATGGCTAAGAAGGGGTACTATCACATCGGCTTCATGGACCCCGGATATTATAAACGCGAATAGTGTAATCAAATGGTCAAATCGGACCGAGAACAATGTATTCATGGCCTTGGATAGGCAGCATACATGTACATTCATTCTGTTGCCGTACAACTTTCAGTGAGTACTTCGACTCTGTTTTCATCCCTTTAATTTGATAATTTAAATAAGTATATCCAATATTTAATATATATATATATATATATATGTGTGTGTATCAACAGTTTTCACTGGATCTTGCTCAGTATCGAGATTGATCGAGCCCGAGTTGTGGTGTTCAATGGAAAGAGGACGCCAATAATACAATATCAAAACTTCATAGACATCCTCCAGAAGGCATGGGCTCGCTTCATCAGAAAGCACGTATGAATCGTAGACAAGCCGTGTGATCTTTATATCAAGACAGACTTTCCGGTACGAATACAATTTGCACATCTAGTGTCATTTCTTTAAACACCATGAATATTTTATAACCCATCTATATATATAGTGTATGATACAGGCGTAAGAAAATAACTTATGTGTCTATTACATATGTGATTGGATCCACGACTTTACCGGTCCAAAGAAAATGACGCATAAAGATTTCGATGTACGTATCAAATTAATAACAATTTCTTGCATTTAATTACGTAATGTA
This sequence comes from Panicum miliaceum, assembly GCA_032594955.1. NCBI lineage: Eukaryota > Viridiplantae > Streptophyta > Magnoliopsida > Poales > Poaceae > Panicum > Panicum miliaceum. The sequence continues at coordinate 43,414,541 of CM064059.1, forward strand.
TGAATTTAAATGATGATGTTTGTACGTGACAGCTTTGGAAAATGAAAGAAGACCTCAGCGAACCGGAAAGAGTCAGGGCAATTCAGGAATCACTCTGTGAATTTCTGCTGGATGAGGTCATAAATCCCGCCGGTGAATTTTACGCCGATCATAGGATAAGCGTGGGTCTAATCGATGAAAACAAAGATGACGATGAACAAGAGTAATATTTGAAGTACCTGTAATGAAACAACTTATGTGGCTACTTGTAATATTTGATCCCAAGGGTAATATTTGAAGTTTATATAAACTCTATATATAATTAATATATACGTAGTGTTTGCTATGTGAGATACGAAAACGAATATGAATGCTAGCTATACACAAATGGATACGGATAGAATATGAATACACATATGAATTAAAACTAAAAATAAAAAGGAAAGAAAAATAAGTAAACAATAAAATAATAAAAAGAACTTAGTACCGGCTGGTAATACGAGCCAGTACTAAACTGCCGCAACAGCCGCCCTGCGTGGCGAGCAGCTTACTACCGGCTGGTGTTACCAGCCAGTACTGAATGCATGATTTAGTACCGGACAACACGACCGGTAGTAAATGCAAGCCAATTTAGTACCGACCAGTCGGTACCCGGGCGGGAAACCGGTACTAACGAGGGTTTCCCGCCCGGTACTACTGCTCATGTCTGTTGCAGTGAATAGAGAGACGAGATGGGACAGAGCTAGGATCGGAGGACTAATCAACAAGAGAACTGCTGTTCTCTGAGGGACACTCTTCAATTTTCATCATTGACTGATCACGAGCAGCTTCCTCCCAATCTTGTTGTGGTGAATGCAAGACCGATGCCGGGGCTGTGGCTCGGGTTAGTGGGCCAACATCCTCTGTCGCCGCCGGAACACCACCTTCTGTGGGAGTGACCGTGCCCTCGATCATCCCTTTCATGGTGGAAGCAGTAATGGTAGCTGACTGCAACAGGTATCTTCTGTTTACTAACAGAGGAGTGCCATGAGATGGCATTACTTGGGAAGCTACAAGTAGTAGGAGTACAGTTAGAGCAACATTGCTCATATTGTTGGATGACTTTTTAACAGCCATCTCTCAACAAAAGGGGAAAATGATGAAACTAGCTAAGGAGCAAGAAAGAGCTGATGAGGTGAGGTTCCTTCAAGTTATCTTGCCTCTGCTTGATCGATGGCTACAACTTCCTAGACGCTCCACACTGTCTTTTATAGGAAAAAGGATCAGAAGACACATAGTACTTGTAAGGAACATGGTCTTATAGGCCATAATTGTGATTTTGGTGATTGTACGATAATATAGTCAATGAGACTAACAAGTTTGTAAGCTCAAGTTTGTAGGATTTCTAGGTCCCATGGATGGAGTCCAATCCATATACAAGATGGTCCAAATCGCTGTCAAGATGTTCAAGTTTTAGGGGTATCCAAATGACAGACGAGATGTTTTGGACAAGGTTCAACATGATTATATGCATCGGTTAAACCGACAGCATGAACTTATACCCGATCGGTGCTTTGGTGAGTTGATATGGTGATCAAGTGAAGAAACCACAGTAGCATCGTCAACCGACTCTATAAAAATAGAGACATCGGTGCAATGAGGAGATGACATGGCAATCAAGTGAAGAAATGACAGAGGCACCGGTTAAACCGACGGTGCAAAAGAAGACGTCGGTGCAAGCGTGCTGTGGTTACTCAGTACGCATGTTTTGATTTCAGAAGGTTTCCCAAGCAAAGTCTTCAGCACCGGTTGAACCGATGGGCGTCGGTGCAATAACGTCAGCAGAAGATGGCAGTTGGAGTTCAACGGCTAGTGGGCAGGCTGTGTGTGACCGGTTAAACCGACAGTGGCGACCGGTTTAACCGACGCTTTATACTTTTCAGGAAAAAAACATGTAACGGCTAGGAGTGGATCTCTAGCCTATATAAAATCTCACCTCGGGTCATTTGAGGTTGCTGGAGTTCGTGAGAAGCTACCCACACTCTGAAGAAGTTCTCCAAGCCATCCAAGAGCTCATTGATCACATCCTTAGATTTAGCACAAGCTTTGAGAGTGTTAGTGCTAGGATTAGCTCTAGAGCGAGTGAGAGAGCAAGGCGTTGCTGCTTTGTGTGCTGGTTCTTGAGTGAATCACAAGTTGTATCTCGGTGTGCCGGCAAGTCATCGACCCTTCGGCTTGGTGTGGAGTGGCGACGACGGCTTTGTGCGGGGGATGTGGAGACCCCCTTCCTTCATGAAGAAGCTCCTTAGCGGAGACGACATCAAGGTGACCGGGGACGTGGCGAAAGCCTTGGTGGCGAGTCAAGAAGAGTCCTGGAAGAGACTCGGTGACCGGGAAGCAATACTCTAAGAGTGCTTCAACAACGTGGACTAGGGGTGACCTTGTGCCTACCGATACCACGGGATAAATCTTCGTATCGAGAGTTTGCTTCCTCTTATCCCCTTCCTTTAAGCTTCCGCATTTCTTATTGCAATCTTGTGTGCCTTGACAGTCTTAGTGTAGTATATTTTTAGGATTGGCTATAGGTTGCAAAATTCTTTAGGATGAGGTTTTCATAGTAGTTGATTCCTAGTTGCACATCTAGATTATATGTTTTAGGTTATGTTTTGTGCTAACTAGTTTGAGCCATAGGTTAAGGTTTTAGAATTCCCTAATTCACCCCTCCCTCTCTTAGGCTACGGGCACCGATTTCTTTTAGTACTCGAGAGGGTATGTACTTGTACAATATTATGTAAGTTGCATTACAGTCTGTCTTGCACATGGAGGGACAATAGAAAAAATTAAATAGCAAGAGTACTGTTTTGTCGTGTAAACAGATATGCAATGAGAAGGGGTTTCATTTAATTTCGTTTTCCATATGAATTGCAAGAATTTATGGCCCACACAGCTACGCATGCCTACTTATTAAATGTCGAAGATAGTCACTCTGTTTCGCTTAGGACTATACTGCACAGTCCTCATCATTATGCCTTGTCAGTAAACATATTTTCCATATATTGTCTTCCGTAAGATTATATATATATATATATATATATATATGATAATATGAAGAAATATGTATACATCACTGCTAGTCTTATTAATCATTTTATATATACTAAGAAGAAATATTTGTCATGTGTGTGGTTGGGGCTATCTTCATATCCTACATGCCCAGTGAATCAGCAAGTCTTTAGTGTGTCACATTGAAGAGACTAATTTGTCACTTTACTTGATTATAAGTTTATAACAGTATAATTTAACTGTCAAACAGGATGATATATAAGTTCATGCATCTACACAAATGCTGTTGTATCTGCATCTAATCTAAGCCAAGCGTTTGCTAAGAAACAAACAAAAATGAATCTGAAACTAAACCATATGAATGTTTTGTTTTTTGAGAAAACCATACGCGAATGTTGGAAATGACGAAGTGCTCATGACAAAGAATAAAAGAAAATGATATCACCAGACAAAGTATAAGACAAGGTGTTATAAATGTTGTATACAGGTACAGTAGTCAAGCACTACGTGCAGATGCTCGACCAGTTTGACCATACTGTACTTTACTGGAATGAATTTAATTTAGTCACGGTAGCACACACAGAAAAGATTACTTATTTTAATCCTCTTCTGTGTTCAAAGTTTGATCCCCTACTTTAGGACATGCATGCTTAAAGACAATGATACGTCCTCACATCTAAATTATCCTAGAGATAGCAACAAGTTGATTCAAATTAATACTTTAGTGTGTTACATGCATGTCCCATCTCCACTATCTCATTTGATTATTTGCAATACAAGTCAGTTGTGAAGTATTTTATGCAACATTTGGGAGTTTGTTACTAAGTATTTGCGCTTTAAAAAAGCAGTACTTTTTAGATTTGTATTACCCCATAAACTTGATTTTTTTATTCACTCCCATGATTATACCCCACAGAGGCTTCCGAAGGAAAAACCAGTGTTAAGCATTACTACTGCTTCTAGATTGTATCTTTAATTTGGAATGACAAAAGAGAGAAAAAAGCTTCTCATCTATTTGTTTATTTTTTCCTTGGTATATAAATACATGCCATGCTCTGTATTCTGTATATGTGTATATATATATATATATACATATATATATATATATATATATATATATATATATATATATATATATATATATATATATATATATATATATATATATATGAGAATCCCGATCTCTGCCCAAATAAAAAATTCTTACATGCATGCAAGAAGCCGTCTAAAGCTAGCTGGACACAACAAAATACAAATATGGATTCATTTGGCATAATTTAGTGGCAAGTTGAGAGAATCATGGCGGGGGACATGGACATATATAACAGCAGTGCCTGCATGAGGAATCCAGATGAACTGTCGACCGGGAGAATCTATCCAACATAAGCGCACAAGTACGTAGTGTACGTGTATAGTAGCTACATGCACAGAAAGTAGGAATATGGATCCCGTCTCGAGATTCGTGCCATGAGACATCTAATAGCTAGGGGAAAAAAAATTAAAGATGGAACTGGCTCTGAGTTCAAACACCATCACCTATAGCATGGTATATTCTTATGGATACAAACATACTATGCTGCAACTCCATGTCCTATTCTGTGTTCTTTTCATTATTGAAAAAATAGTTACTGTTTGAACATGAAAAGCGACATCATAACTCTCTCAGTATAAAATAGATAGGAGGTGATGACATAGTCGCATCACTAATTGGAGATAATAAAGTAGCGATATCATACTAAATTGTCGCTTTAGTATTGTCCCCAACAGGGATCAGCAGAGGCAGCATAATGTTTTTTCACAAGTTTGCTAAAAATATATGCATGCATGCTAGATCATCGCCATATAGAGCTGTTGCTACTATACAGCACTAATGATGAGTCTGTGACAACATAATGTTTGCTCTCTTCGCAGCTCTCCTACGTATGCACGAAAAATACAACAAACTTAACGTTTGCTACCAATAAGTACAGATACAAATGACATGCTGGGCATCACAGTTTATTAAATCAGAATTGCCGAGGACACTTCATTTCCAATCAGATCTCTGCCACACTGCACAAACCCAACTTTTAACCGGCCAAAGTAAAATCCTAAGAAAAAAACACTATTGAAATTTGTTTTCACATGCATGGGCATGGGATTAGTCGCCAGTCGCATGGGCTAGATTGTATCTGACTGGCGCAGCCATTTTATCTCTGTACGTATATTCCGTGTGCAGTTGGCCGCATTCAGCTCCAACGACAGGATCGATCGAGCCAATGGCCCTGCCGTTTCGCCTGCAGCCTTGGCTCCTCCAAATGATGGCCCCAAGTACATTCGAAGAGCCACTGTAGCCGCCATTACATTTTTTTTAGCCCTATACAATATGCGACTTGAGAGCCAACATTGGCACTTGGTGAACATGAAGGGCAATAGCAAAAGCCACAGAGCTCAAAAAGCATATGATCTTGTGTATATATAAATTCAACTGTCAGGGAGAGTACAAAACTTCCTCCTGTACAGTTAAATCCCATGGGAGAGAATCTTCAAGATTCACCTTGGGCCTCCGCGTTGGGTGGAGATTCCAAGTGCATCACATCTCAAGATTCTTTTCACAACTGAGGCATGGTTTGGTATAACCGTCCTTCATGCACTGTGTACACATGTGGTGCCTTTCCAGCTGCATGCTCCTTTTTCCTTTTGCTAGGAGCCAACAGTTACATGCCCTTAACTACATATGTTTGGATCAGCCAGTCTGTGATGATGACCACATATTAGGTGTAGTAATTTAGTTTAAACATGATAGGACCAGCATGCAGGCTCCAGAGTCTACATACCTACAAATGTAGTGGATGGTCAAGATTCTCTTGGTCATTCCAGGTGGTGCTGATTCGCACTTTCGCAGTGATGCCATGCATGCATTAAATGTCCTAGAAACATATTGCCAACTCACTCAGCCATGCATGCATGCATGCTCCACTCACAGGACTTCTGTACTGAAGGATATATGTAGATTCCTAGTTCAACATATCGGGCTACACACCTCATTTTATCATCATTAATTAGATTAATTTAGTTAGCCCCACACTTTGACCATTTGATGGACACAAATCATGCGGTTATAACTGGTAATTTTTTTCTTCTAGCTTAACTTGATCGTATGTTAGCTGAGCAAGTGACTGTACACTCTATTAATTTGGTTGGTTATTATGAACTAATTGTCCTGGTGTCCTTCGCATTTGGTCCCGGACTGGTTAATTATAACTTACAAAGAATGGTATTGGCAAGTTCAAGCATCAATTTAGAATAGCCCCCAAGATTTTCCCGATCCCGACAGAAACATAATTTAACTAAAGGAAGTATATTGTAAATTTCAGTTGGTCAAAAGATCAAAGGAGGACCATGCACATGGCCTTCACACAACTGTGTATTTTCTCTCTAGCTACTTGATGTCTTGCTATATCTATAAAATATATGTGATGAATATATTTTATATTACTACCAGTAATATTTACTATCACAGGCACACAAAAGTTCTAGTGACCAAAACTTGTAAAAGCTTGTTTTGCTTTTCCTCTATATATCAGAGTATCGCAATAACGCTTTGATGCTTACGAATTTTGGAGAAACCATATAGTGTTCTATATGTTGTGGAAAAATCATGGGAAATGCTCCAAGCCTAATTAACTCACATCAAGTATTAGTTAGAAAGTAGTTAATAGTGGGAGCTAGCTCTGAATATGTGAATATGTGCCACCATATATAAATGGTTATATATATATATATTGAGAGAGAGAGAGAGAGAGAGAGAGTATATGATGTGCAATATGTATATATGACACTATATGTAAACCGTATTTTCTCCAAAGTGTAGCGCCAATATAATTTGTTATAGAAGCATTTCCCAACAACTATATGCACTCATGCATTGTACAATATGAGCTGCTATGGCCGGTGTAAGGCGGCTCTATATATAGCCCCTATGAGGAGCATGAAGTGCATCAACCAAAACCTAAGCTGATCTCTCTCGATCTAGCTCATTTCTTCTCCGTGTAGTACGTAGGCTTTCCAAACATAGCTGCAAGCCACACATATCGATCTATCCTATAGCTAGGAGCAAGTTGTGAAATGGCACTGAGCAAGAACACTAAAACTGGCACCAGTGCTCTACTGCTTGCCCTAGTAGTTTATATTCTCTCAACTCTTTGCTTCCCAAGGGAGGCCTTTGCCCGCTGGCAGCTACATCACTACCGTGAACGGGAGAAACCTGTTATCGCATGGCAGTGATTCTGTGCCCAAGGGGATGGTGGAGGGAACCGTGTCTCCTTCATCAGAGATCCACGGTGACAAAGGAAGCATGGTTGATGCCGATGATGTCCGTCCCTCGACTCCGGGACACAGCCCTGGCATCGGGCATGCCTTCATCAACCAGAATGGACCCGGGAGGAAGCTCTGATCGTCGAGCTGTATGCGCAGCACATTAGCCGCCACCTGTGTTATCGCATGTATGTATTGTGTTGTAGCTTGTGTTGTTTTGGTTCTTGATCTTCCCTATCGATATTATTTGTATCATTTTTGTTTATCCTTTTTGGGCTTTAATAATTTCGTGTTAATTAATGTGTGTCTACGGTGTACTTTTAAGTCCTGTACACCATTTGAATTCATTGTTCCAATTATATATATGTTTCCAAATTTTATACTCGTTATTTCATTGAAATAGTGAAGCACAGAAAAAAATAAGCTTAAAGGTAATCTCGTACTAGCACTAATTTTTCAGTGCAAACAATCAAATTAGCTTCCTTGATTAGTAGCTATCTATATATCTCAAAGTGCATGTGCATGCCTACCTAGCAGGTAACTAGCTAGGTTCACTGAACGTGGACAGCTAGCTCCTGGACGTAGCCCGAATCTGCACAGATTCAGCGTGTGTGTAGAATGATAACTTTTTTCTTGCCCCCTGCATACATCTCCATGTGTGAAAAGATGGCAAGATCTCCATGCATGTGTGAAAAGATGGCAAGCATTGGTTGTATTCATAAATCTGCTTTGAGATCTATTCGTAAATTTCTGAGGGAAAACGTGGATATATGATATGACTATGTATCTAGAAAAGTCAAAATGATCTATAATTTAGAACAGAGGGAGAATAGTTTATTGGAGGTTGATGCATCAATTTGTATATATAAGGTTTGTTGTTGAAGCAGGCCTCCACTAGGTTTTTACACATAGAAGCATGCATGAAAATTGAGGGTGGAAGAATGAGGTGGGATCCACCTATGGTGTGAACGTTGGAAATAATTTGCCCCCTAGAAAGTAAAGAAAACGTATGAAGAGCTGCAGTACGAGCGTACCAACCGTGAGGACAACATGACGACACCATACTTAGTGAAATCTCGCGAGTCACCCGCCTGTCAGTGACTCGAGCACGGTGTTTATAGATCATGCACACGTATGTGGTCCACGGTTCAAACACCATGCTTCCCTTTCGAGCGTATCATGGCACGACGTGCTCTGCCTTTTCCCAAAAGGAACGCCACTACAATCGCAAGTGTGAGTTCTCGGGGCAGCTAGTTGGCGACTAAGGCTGGGACTAAGGTTGCATATTGAGCCGGCTCGTTAAGATAACGAGCTGGCTCGGCTCAGCTCGTTTCACGAGCTAGAAATCGGGCTCGGCTCAGTTCGTTTGCCAGCTCGAGCTGGCTCGTTTAGCTGGTGAGGCAGCTCGAAAATAAGAAAGCAGCCATGGTTGCAGGGAGCAGGATCCAGGGCCGTAGGCGGTGGAGGCGCGGAGCGGTGCACGGTGGGGAGCGCAGCGCTCGCTGGCCGGCCGGGGAGAGCTGCATGCAAAGAAGGAGAGGGCTGGAAGGTCAGGAAGCGAGGCGATTGTGTGGCGCCGGTTGGGGGGGGGCGGCCGTGCGGCATCGGCGGGAGGCGGGCGTTCGGGTGCCGTGGCGGTCGTGCAGTGCCGGCAGAGGGCGGGGGCCCGGGCGGCGTCGGCGGGGGACGTGGGGCCAAGCGCCCAGGTGGCTGTGCGGCGCCGGCAGGGGCGGAGGTCGGGCAAGCGGCCGTGCGGCGTCGCCGGGGCCGCGCGGCCGTGCTGCCTTGCGGCGCCATCGGGGGACGCTTGTCCGTGCGTGCGTGCGGCCCGTGCGGCTGTCGGGGGAGTCGGGGAGGGAGGGGACAGGGGAGGGGGCTGGGACTGGCAGGGTCATGTACGTGCATTCTAAGGGTCCGACATGTTGGTGTGGAGAGGTTGAATGGGCTTGCTGCTGGTTGTTCTTGGACCGATGTTGTTGGGCTTCGACTGCAAACTTTAGCTCGTTTGGCTCGCGAGCTGGCTAATTATCATAACGAGCTAAAATACTAGCTTGGCTCGTTGAAAAATATAAACGAGTCGAACGAGCTAACCAGTCACGAGTTTTTCGTCCAGCCCTAGCTGGGACGAGTTGACGATGAACGCGTGTTGCGAACTACTATTGGCGCGTGAGCACAGCAATTAGCCAACAACGCACGCGAAGAAATTAGTTGGCCGCGCGTGCCTAGGCAACAGCTGGCGTTTCTGTTTTCCCTGTCTATAAATTTTGCAACGCTTCGATTCTTGTTTCTCCTATCTAGCTTCTCTTAACACTTCGGCACAAAATTTTTGGGGTGCCTTTTCCATCCCTTTCCGAACAGAGGGTGTGTGGGAGATAAAATTGGCGGGGGATTACTTTCAAGTGACAAAAATATTTGCACCTAGAATTTAAAACTATTGAATTAAGCATTAAAAACTTCTTACATCTCTAACTTTTAAGTCATATATATCAAAACATTTTATTCCTGAATTGAAGAACTTTCAAAACATATATCAAAAACTTTATACAACTCTAACTTTCAAGTCATATATTAAATCCTTATACATGGAATTAAAAAAATTATCAAACCATACATTCAAAAAGCATCCTACATGATTACATCTATATTGTTCAAGTTAGATATCAAAACCTTTGTACTTGAAATTTAAAAACTTTCAAATCATATATAGAACATTTTACTAATCTAGCTTTGACATCATATACTGAAATATTTGTGCTTGTAGTTGGAAAACTTTCTATATCATTTTCTTTTATGCCATACATTTAAAACTTTGCACTCTAGATTAAAATATTTTAAATTATGTATGAAGATTTTCTCCATCCAAAACTTTTAGATCACATATAACAATCTTTCTACCTGAATATTGAAAACTCTTAAACCATGCATCAAATACTTTGTATCCAAAACTAGAAAAATTTGAGATCACATACCTAAAAAGGTACTGCGTCTCTAGCTTTCAAGTGATGTAAAAGAAACATTAAATTAGGAATACAAAAACTTTGAAATTATGTGCGGAAAACTTTATACTGGGAATACAAGAAACTTTGTACTTGGGAATACAAACCTCACTTGATTTTAGCTGCTTTTGGAAGGAATTGCACGAATTTGAGCAACCCTATGTATAAATCCATAGAACTAGATCGGTAACACGTTGTGTCGTCTCAAATTGATTAATTAATCAAGAATGTATACAGAATTTACCTTACATATGGATTGCGTGAGGGCACAGACCTCACCTTGCCGCCCTCATACCGCAGCTTGACGTCGCCTACGGCCATTCTCTATAGTTGGACATCACAAATTATGACCACTTCAAATCCCAACCACCAAAATTTTAACAGCTCTGGTCAAGTCTCCTCCTCCTCTGACGTGGCTGCAGCACCTCAGCACCTCATAAATAGTTGTGCTACTAATTTATTTTTGGGCGGAGAGGAGATTGGAGACAGCTCAAAGTTGAGGCGATTGGAGAGAGAGGTGAGCTTGTGCATGTAAGGACGAAGGGGGTGCACGTGTCTGTTCGCTGCTATCGGCTGGCAGCGCTCGCGCGCCCGTTAAGATTTTTGGTGAGCTCTCAACCGATTCGACGTAACTAACACATCTAATAACATTGTTAACTAACCGTTAGGCTGCTAAGTACTAAAATATATCTTGACGACCACGACCTCTAAAATAAATCCAGGACGTCGGAGAGGCGGAGAGCCCTTCACCGGCCTCCCCCGCCGCACCATCCATGAGTTCGGTGGTGGTGTTTGTTCGTTGGCGGCCCATGAGCAACGAGATGCAAGATATCTGGGCCGGGCCCAAGGCAATCTGTAAATGAAAGCGTCTCTAGTCAAAATGCAGAGCACTTCGACGATCATCAGTAGGAAACCGCAAGAACGGTGCCAAAAAATTCAAGAGAGTTGGAGAGCAAACTGCAATTTCCAGATAAAAGACAGGGGAGCAGCAAACGATGCTAAGTTTCTGCAGGGGGGCAGCATCTGGAGCCGGCGGCGCAGCCGGCGGCGGCGCGGCGCGCGAGCCGCGTCCGCCTCTCCTCGGAGAGCTGCCTGGCGAGCCCGGCGAGCGCGTCGGCGTTGCTCCCTTCCCCGGGTACCGGCTCGTTCCTCCCGGTCTCCACGTCCACCCTCGACACCCGCTGCGCCAGCATCCGCTCCCCGATCCCCACGAGCGTCCGCATGTTCTCCGGCGTGGCGGCGTCCACGGTCGCCGCGGCGCCGCGGAGCGAGCTGTCCTGGATGCGGAGGTAGTCGCGGTCGCCGTGGAGCGACTGGAACAGCACGGCGGCGTGGATGTCCACGAGGTCCGAGCTGGCCGCCATGAAGATGTCGATGATGGGGGCCATGCCCTTGTTGCGGAGCCACCGGACGACGCCCCACCGGGAGCACTGCCGCGCCGTGAAGAGGCCCTCGTCGGACGCCGACCCCGTCCCGATCGACAGCACCAGGAACTTGCGGCAGTCCGCCGGCTTCACGGGGAACAGCTCCTCCTTGTCCTTGCCCAGCATCTTCTTGGTGATCTGCGTCATCGCGACCATCGTCTGCACATGATGATTTTAATTTCGGGCCAGGCGATCAGCAGCTTGCCACTTTGAATCGCGGTCATGTATGTATGTTTCGACGACGCGATTAGCCTTTTGTTGAGTTCTGACTGCATTCGATTACCGGGTTGTTGGCGGCGACACCGCCGTCGGTGAGGTTGTACTCGCGGGCCTTGCCGCCGGCGTCTTGGGTCTTGAAGTAGTGCGCCGGGAGGTAGGTCGGCGCGGCGGACGTGCTGATGCACACGTCGGAGAGCAGGGCGTTCTTCAGCGGCGTGCTCCTGGCCTACAAGTTGATCGACACGGCGGCTGAATCGTGCATGGACAAAGAATCGATCAGGGGTTCCGACGGCGTACGTCGTAGGTGGAGAAGATGATGGGCTGGAGCAGCTTGATGTCGAAGGTGGGGATGACGACGTTGGTCAGCGTGTCGGACACCCTCGTCTCGCCGAGCATGCTCCGGATCGTGCTGCGCAGGTACTTGCCGCTGTACCTTGGCTTCCTCAGCGCCGACATCGCCGCCGTGAGACTGCTCCTACTGCCACAGCGCAACCACGCACCGACCGCCGGTGTCAATGCCGCATCGATGCTCGATCACACGCATGTCGTTTCTAAATTCCAATTCACTCGACGGCCATTCGATGAGTCAACCAACCCTACGCGCATGATTTGCGGAGGGCGATCGATCAAGAACAATGGCTGACTCACCTCTGACGGAAGATGCGCGGGCAGTTGTCGAAGTAGAAGCGGTTGATGTCCCTGGCGGCGAAGAGCAGCCGCTTGTCCTCGCCGGGGGTGGTGATCATCGAAGTGATGAGGCCGCCGGTGCTCGTGCCGGCGATGCAATCGAAGTAGTCCGCCAGCCTGGCCTCCGGCACTACCGGAAACAGTAAATTCGCCGAGTGTAAAAATTTTGTCGAGTGCTTTCTTTCGGGCACTCGGCAAACAGCCTATTTGCCGAGTGTATTCAACGGGGTACTCGGCAAATATATTACACTCGGCAATAAGATCGTTTGCCAAGTGCCATAAATACGACACTCGGCAAACCGCTCATAGACACTCGGCAAAGGTCCGACACTCGGTAAATAAACGGCGCGTGCATCGCACGTGCACCGTCCGTCACCGGACTGGGCCGGCCGTTAGTCCTTTGCCGAGTGTTGGATGCCGATACTCGGCAAAGAGGCCGTTCGCCGAGTGCCACCCGCCCACACTCGGCAATTCAAGAAGGTCGCCGAGTGCCACTACAAGACACTCGGCAAACATATTACTTCGCCGAGTGCCTCACCCTGGACACTCGACAAACACAAGACTTCGCCGAGTGTTTCGTTTTGCACTCGGCGAACAAAAAAAAATTTCGTCCCCTGGCCTCCACACTTTTTCTACTCCCCACGTAGGAGATTTTGTAATCCATAATAAAAGTTGGTATATTTTATGGTCTGTTTGCTATTTTTAATGAAATGATTGCATTAATAGGAATTTTTTTATTCATGTCAGATTTTAACTGCAGGTACATGAAATGATGGATTATAATCAGTGGAAAAATTATATCCATATTATGGAGTCCGGATTGAGGTCTCAACCAGAAAATGAAAAGAAATTTTGAACATTGTTTTTAAAAAACACGACCACGAACGTGTGGTTGAATGGTTGTTAAATTCTAAAAAAAGCAAACGAAATCTGAAAATCACAAGATTTGTCAAGATGTCATGATATTATGTGTGGAGGCTGTGGTAAAAAATTGAGAAGGTTTCGCCCAATTTCTGACATATGATGCTTAGAAGCCGACTCATCTCCTGGAAGGATTCATAGAAGTTAGAGAGGACACAATAAGATTTGGAGTCCAAGTGACACTTGAGTTAAGGTTTGGCTTCAAATCTTTTTGTATAGGCAACATACAACACAGATTGGTTCGTGTCAAAATTTGAAAATTTTTCGGATGCGTTTACTATTTTTTATTAATTAAATGCAATTATAGATTTTTAGTAGATATAAATGCAATTTGCGCTATAACTGCATGAAATAATAGAACATTATCAGTAGAAAAATAATTTAACCATTGTTGAGTGATGTTGACACGATTTTGCCCAAGTATATTAGAAAAAGTTATGTAAAACAGGTTATTGAAGAAGGTACATGAAATATTAGTGTATTTTGCCGAGTGTATAAAAAACACTCGGCAAAAGTACCTTTTGCCGAGTGTTTTCCACAGACACTCGGCAAAGAAGGTACACAGGCCCACTGGCAGTATTCTCCTCCTCATTTAAAAAAAGAAAAACGTGGCATTGCCGAGTGCCTTGGATCTGGCACTCGGCAAAGAAAGAAGATTTGCCGAGTGCCAGATCGCAGGCACTCGGCAATGTACCTGGCAGGTCGAATTTCGTGCGCCAACAGATTTAAAAAAATTGAATCTTTACTTTGCCGAGTGCCAGATCGCGGGCACTCGGCAAAGAACCGGACTTACGTTTTCAGCCGAACCGCCGCGCGCGGCCCGACCTCTAACCCAAAATCGAAAGACTGCGCTCCTGTCTCGCCCGCCGCCGCCACCCGCAGCCCGCCGCCGCCGCCCGCTGCCTGCTGGCCGCCGCCGCCCGCCGCGCTCGCCCGTCGCCGACACCCCGGTGCCCCCGCCCCCGGCCCCGGCGCCCCGCGGCCCGCCGCCCGCCGCCCGTGCCCCGGTGCGCCGACGCCCGCTCCGGCCCCGGCGCCCCGCCCCGGAGCCCCGGCGCCCCACCAGCGCCCCGCCCCGGCGCTCCTGAAGTGTGGTTTACTGACAGACCTTGATTGTTGGATTTCCCTCCAGCTCTCCGTGCTTCGGTTTGTTAGTTTATTTACAAAAGTAGGCGCCTTTCCATGATGCAAGTCTCCACTCTCCAGGATTAGCCTTGCTTGATTATAGGGGTCTTCTATTAACTGATTAAGAATAATAAGGCTTGGCATCAAGTTTAGAATACATAACACAACATATTCCTTGCCCAGGCCATTGTATGTATTTACATTGTTTTTTTCCAGCTTCTGATCTCACTTCACAAATTGAACACAAATTGTTGCGCCTCAGGAAAGATACAAAACTAGCAATGCAATGCCAACTGCATGTTCTAGGCTCTAGCAGTGTCCGAAGGGATGCATCTTATTTAGAAAGGAATATGCGGAAGCAAAGTACTGTATAAAGTGCGAATCGTCTAGGTTCCTGGAGGTAGACTCTGGTGACGGTCAGAAGAAGCAGCTTGCAATTCCTGTGAAGATCCTTCGGTACCTTCCCTTCATACCGAGGATCCAACGGCTTTACATGTGTGAAGAATCCGCGAAACAAATAACATGGCACAAAACCGGACGTCGATACAATGCTGAGAAGCTGGTACACCCATCCGATGGCGAAGGCTGGACAAAGTTTGATGTGATTTATCATGAGAAAGCTCGGGAGGCTCGTAATGTACGTGTTGCGCTCGCAACAGATGGGTTCAATCCTTATGGAATGGCTGCCGCCCCGTACACCTGTTGGCCTATGTTCGTTATCCCCCTCAATCTCCCCCCTGGTGTTCTCCTTCAGCGACAGAACATATTTTTATCGTTGATAATTCCAGAACATCCAGGGAATAATATGAGTGTGTACATGGAGCCTCTGATTGATGATTTGGTCCGTGCATGGGATGAAGGTGTATGGACATACGACCCTGCTACAAGGACAAACTTCAAGATGCATGTTTGGTACCACTACTCTCTGCATGAAGGCCAGGAGTGCTCCCGGTTCAAGGCATGGGTTATGTCCAAAAAGGGCAAGGCCACGGCAGACATCGACTTCAACCCGGAGGACCCGCCCGAGGCATACAGCCATCCCAGCATCCACAGTCGCGTCACCGAGTACACAGCAATGGCGAGGGAGGTTCATGGGCCAGAGTTCGATCCGAACTCTCAAGATATTGATCCTGAAATTGTGATGAGGGTGGAAGGAGGGAAGAAGCATGGCAGGTATTGGATTGGAGATAGCGTGATCGACACTGCCAGTACTCTCACCCTCTCCCAGATCTGAGCAAGGAGCACGGACTCAAGCCCCGCGATACGGGCACGGCCTACCGCTGCACAGTTACAGATGCAGGCTCTGCAGGTTATTCCTGTTTCTTTAATTTTTTATTCATTTTGTACATATCTTTTGCTTGGCAATAAGACATTGGGATGAAATATTGTAGGCCCAGGTGGAGGTAGAACGGAAGCGCCGGGAGGAACTAGAGGCGAGGATCGAGGCGGATCGGCAGCTAGAAAGGCAGAGGACGGAGCAGATGTTCCAATACATGCAGAGTGTCTTTCACAGTTTAGGTCAGACTCCACCACCTATGCCACCGAACCTATTCCCGTCACCTCGACCACCTCCTGCAGCTACTCCTGTGAGTCACTCTCAACCTTACAATCAATCTAGAGTTAAACTAGAAACTACAGGCACTACAGACTTACACTAGAAAAGTGACTAATGCAATCTCTATAACTTTGTGCAGAATCAATCGGCGGCGTCCAATGCAGAATCTTCTTGGGGGCAGTGGCCACCTGCACATCCTCCTCAGCCTCGTCATCCTCCTCAGTGACTTGTGAACTAAAGGTGTTTGTGATGCAAAACTTGTGAATTACTTGTTTCGACGAGAACTTGTGAATGTTATTTGTGTGCTTGTAATGCTTGTGGTGCAATTTATATGCCTGTGGTGTAATTTATATGCCTGTGCTTCTGTGGTTGTTTTTTGAGAGGGGTCCATTATACGTAAAATTTCTGTTTTGTCAGTAGGGGGAAAGATACTTTGCAAAGAGGCCATTTTCTGTTAGTTCGACGTCTTTGCCGAGTGCATTGCCAAAACACTCGGCAAAGGCGTCATAAAATTTTTGCGGGATTGGCCTCTTTGCCGAGTGCCACGGGAAAACACTTGGCAAACGGCAAACGGCAAACCGTGTACCTTCACCGAGTGCCGTACATAAATACACTCGGCAAAGATTTTCTTTGTGCCGAAGTATTCGCCGAGTGTCGGCCGTCTGACACTCGGCAAAGGAGCCGTTACCGTCACAGACCGTTATCGCCTTTGTGCCGAGTGTTATATTTTGCCGAGTGTTTTCTGGCACTCGGCAAAGGATTTGCCGAGTGCCCGATGATAGACACTCGGCAAACCCACTGTTTGCCGAGGGAAAGTTTGCCGAGTAGGATTCGCCGGGTGTTACACTCGGCAAACCCTTTGCCGAGTGTATTTGGATCTTCGCCGAGTGCCTGGGGCACTCGGCAAAGTTACTGTTTCCGGTAGTGCGGCCCGTCCAGCTCCTGCAGCCTGGCCTCCAGGAAGGCGAGGATGGTGCCGGGGATGAGTCCCCGGATGCCGCCGCCGTCGATGGTCAGCACCGTCACTCTCTGCCCCGGCACCACCGGCTCGCTGACCACGCTCCCGGCCATCGCCTTCGTTCTGCAGACGCTGCATGGGCGCCGGGACGAGTAGCTCGCCATTGCTCCACTCTCTGCTCTCGATCGATCGATCAGCTACTTGTGGAAGGCCAAGAACCAAGGGGGTCAAGATCCAAGAAGATAGAGTAGTGCTTGCGCGGCGCGGTTCCAATCGATTTTCTAGTGGTGTGATCGGTGAGAAGCTGCTCTTCTCTATATTTAGAGTGACAGACAGCGGCGGGTGCGTGCAATTGCATGCTACTGACACGTATGATTCCTGATGAAACTGAGTCTGCTTCAGCCTTCAGCACGGAAACTGCTACTGCATGCTACCAACAGATCAAGCACAGAAGAGACATGCTGTTGTGTTACCAAAAGGCTGAAACCTTTCCTATGACCATGCCGATCACAATTCACAAACCGCATGTCAACCTGGTGTCTCAGAAAATAATATTCCATCCGTTCTAAA
Source organism: Panicum miliaceum (assembly GCA_032594955.1). Lineage (NCBI taxonomy): Eukaryota > Viridiplantae > Streptophyta > Magnoliopsida > Poales > Poaceae > Panicum > Panicum miliaceum. The sequence continues at coordinate 43,432,313 of CM064059.1, forward strand.
TTGTAGGTCGTTTTAGCAAATCTAGATACATAGATATGCATCTAGATATACATTGTATCTACATACATAGCAAATATATCTTAATTTGTCAAAACGAACTACAATTTAGAATGAAAGAAGTAGTAAATATTATGCTATAGATATATTTCATAGCAAAAACAGACACGTATTGATACATTCTTCCTAATTAAACTGAATAACATGTTCTTCTCTAGATGTGCCAAATTATTTTTTTGAGGGGAAAGTCGATAGCTTTGGCGGTTCCAGGCCTCCAGCAGCCCAAAACAAGTGGTAGTAGAAAATTCGATCCATCTATTATATTAATATTACAGTGTTTAAAGAAATCACCACGTTCGTCGAGAGAGCCTAAAAATTACCACGTTAATCGAAAAAAGAGAAGAACATATACCGTTAGATTTTATGAAGATCTAACGGTCTAGACTAACCTAAAGAGTACATGACAAATACTACTAATAAATATAGTAGGGAGAAATCTGCGGGTAATAAGAGATACAACTCTAGGATCTAATTTTTTTTCTATTATCATATTAATATAACAATGTTAAAAGAAGCCACCATGTTTGCCGAGAGGCATAGAAATTACCACGTCAATAAAAAAAGAGAAGAACATACACTGTTAGATTTTACGAAGATCTAACGGTCTAGACTACCCTAAAGAGTCCATGATAAATACTACTAATAAATATAGTAGGTTATTAGGGAGAAATCTGCAGGTAATAAGAGATACAACTCTAGGATCTAATTTCTTTCAATGTGAACATGTGTGTTTCTATTTCTTCATATTTTAACATGATAGAAATTGAAAGTGTTGGCTTCTTCATAGTTTAACATGATAGAAATTGAAAGTGTTGGTGGTGCACAACAATGACCAAAAAAACAATCAATCCAAACAGCCATCGATAGAAATTCCATCCATAGAGGTAGTAACGAAATAAAAGCTCCCGTGCTGGCTGATGCCTGATGAAAACTGAGACACCCGTGATGTCAGTAAAGGTAGGCCCATACAATTGTAGCTGCCTTCTTTTTGGGACAAAAATAAAAGGCTCGCAGCTCCGGAACTGCAAACCAAAGTCTGGCAATTGTGTCGACATTACCATGGAGATTAAGCAGGAGCGAAAATTGAAGCCCCGGTGCATTGACGGATGCTTGGTAATATAATCTATGTGGGGCTGTCCAAATTGAAGCACCGGAGGACCCAATCCATCTATGCCGCCGAAAATCAGCACTCAAACGCAAATCAAACCCTCGTGACCGGCTCTGTGGTGGATGTCATCAAAATCGAGTCGCTTCGCGAAGTTGCAACGAGCCTGAGATGCCACAGTAGTCTCCTCATATCTACGCTGGTGTCGTGATTGCCGTTGCTGAGTATGAGTTGCTGAGTTACATATCCTGTCCATCATTATCGATGTGAGGTCAACGCGAGTTGGGCATGATACGATATGTATCCAGTTCGTCTTGGATACGAGGCTGACGCAAGTCGCCGAGATGGATGGACAGCAGGGAGTCTAAGAATCAATTTTTACGGAGCCTGTCTATATTCTCTTATTGCTGATACGAAGCTTTTCAAAGCCAACCATAACTCTCTGCCCTGCCGTCTAAACACACTTCACAAAGAAGGGCGGTCCCACACTATGCGCCTAGCATAGGATATGAGGCGTTGATCATCAACTATGTATGGATCATTAGCTTGAGTTCAACCTAGAGCGTAGTAACACCTTGAAGATGTGTGTGTAGTGGATCTTGCGGCAACGGGGCCAGGTCAATTATTCCGGTAGATGCTTAAGCGCTGACAATAGTGATGGAGAGATCAATTAGCACAATCTTAAGTATACAATAAATATATTCATACAATTTTTGAGTTACATGAGAATTCAGAGCACCTACGGCTCAAGATTATCGCATTTCATATGCAGAGAGCACGACACGGCTTGCAGACCACTTATATAGAGTTTGGCCTCCGATGGAGAGTCAATTGACAATTCATAATTTGATAGCGCTATTTGTGTGGGCCACCTCAGGTAGAATATGATCAGGCGGATACCGTGGAAATTACCATATTAATCGGAAAAAGAAAGAATATACATCATAGGATTTCATAAAGATCTAATGGTTTAGACTAACTTAAGGAGTCTAGGTTAAATACGACTAATAAATATACATATGTAAATTGATAATAAAAAACAATTAGAACATTATTCAAAGAGTGTATTTTGGTCCGATCTCTCAAGGCCTCAAGGGTCCATACACAATATTGTACATGTAACATGTACAAAATATGGAACTTAATCCAATTCTACCCTTTGCATTATCATATAGCAGGAGTTGCGATAGCAGGGAGTCGGATGACGGGAGCCGCACTAAAGCCACATAATCGAGCACGCCCAAGCTGCATGCCTCTGCCGCTTGCAACGTGGTCTGGGCATTGGAAGCGATCGGTTCATGCTCTAGAACATTTGCACTAGCTGAGACCGACGCCTAGACACCGCCGCGAAAATGCGACTCCTAGCTCGCATGGGCAATGACTGATGATGTCTTCATCGGTGGATCGAGGAAGCGAGGCCAATGACAGTAGCCGTATCCTGCCTACACTCAGTGGTGACCAAAAGGTGCGTGTCAAGCAATGCAGAACGTGAGACAGATCAGTCGTTGGTCAAACCTGAATGAAGCAGTGGTTGTTTTGTTAGGAGAGAATCTAACCACATCACAAAGGAAGCTAGAAAAGGTGAGGTCGAATATGTCAGCATCTATAACCCAAGAAACTTACGGACCGTCGCATGGAAGGAATAGATCCAGAGATAGCAACACAACTTGCTTTTTGCAGTTTGTGCAAGCTTAACAAAAGAAGAAGGGAGGAGGTGCTGGCGCTAGAGAAAGGAAGAATTAGCAGTCCGGTAGGAGGGCAGGCTACTGGCCATGGTGCAACAACTTATGGGAGCTTAATTAAGGAGTACCATGATGCCCGTGACATAAGAGCGGGAAGGATACGGGAGTTGCTTTGGCAATACGACGTGTTAGTTATTATTAGGCAAACTTTAGGCAAGGTGCGGCTGAGGAGCCACACACGATGAAGCTACAAAGATGTGGATCAGTACGAAAATCTAGAAGCTGAGCTTGGCCTATGTTCTTCAAAGTCATAGCAAACATGTTTGCAATGAGCTGCATTTAATAAACAATTCATAAAAAAATTAAAGATTAGACAACATTTACTTGTTGCAAAGCACAATTAGGTGACAGGGGAAGCATAACCAGTAGATATCAGATGTATCCATGCAACCGCAACCTTAAGCAATGACAAAAAATTGATGAATATGTAGATCAACTACATTATGCTATTTAGACAGCCGGTGGGTAAGACATAGCTTGCAAAGCTGTTGATGGTTTAGTGATGAGCAAAATTTGGGATCCTACAATATCTAACTTTTTTTACGTAAATACTTATAAACACTTCGAGAGACTAGGTTGATAAGATCTTGAAATTTGATGAAGCCTTATTATCCTTATAAATATATGAACTACAAAGTAGATCTATTGACTGATTGTATATATATATGCGAATTTAGACTATACAATATTTGAGAAAAATAAAGCATGTAGACAAGATCATCGATGAGTACAACAAATAAATATAAATAAGTTTTAAATATTAGAGAGTTTAGGAATTATCACATTAATTGAAAAATCTAAAATAACATACGCTGCTAAATTTTATGATAATCTAATAGCCTTGATTAATAAATAACACTACTTTGATCTTAATTTACCTTGGTGTTATAAGTTCGTTAGTCTAGAAATTTACATGGTATTGAAACAACAAAATAAAATTATTAAAATAAATTAATTTTTGAGAATAAAAAGACACCAACTGTTAATATGAAAAGCTAGCTACCCGTGCTATTTGCGCGGGCCACCTTGCTAGTTTAGAAAAATGAAAGTATGTCTTTATGCGAAACTAAATTCCGAGGCAAGTCTATTGGTATTACCTCCGTTCCAAAATAGAGCAATTTTTAGATTTGATCAAAGTAAAATATTTTCATCTTTAACCGGTAATATCTTCAAAATAATTAATTTTAAATGGAAAATATTACATATTATGATACTTGATTTCATTATGAATCAACTAATATTATTTTTATATTTTCAATCTTTATAATTTTTTATATCCATAGTTAAAGTTTAAAATATTTGACTTGAAAAAAATCTAAATATAGCTATATTCTAGGACAGAGAGAGTATATATGTATCAAAACTTAACATATACGAAATGCTTTGTAACCAAGGTTTAATATAACTCCTGACATAAGACAACTCGAGGGAATAATAGTCTAGTTTGAACCCTTAACATTACGATTAGCAGCTGGCATAATTAAGAACCAATGCACACAAACTACCAAAGCAATAGCCCTGAAACTGGATGATATATTTTCCTCCCAGGGAACAGGATACGCACAGTTTCCCTTTTTCTAAACAAAGCTAGCTAAAAGCAGATCCATGCCCAAAAAGTCATGTGATGACGAAAAAAAAAGCAGATCTATAGGAAGGAACTAGCGTACGCTACAACTAGCGTACGAAAGGAGCAAGCAAGCAGCACTGCAGCAGTGCTACAGAAACCGGACGAAAAAACACGCGAAAAATGCCTGGCTTTCTCCGCAGAAAGCTCAGACGAGGCAGGTTTCTGGATTGTTTGCGTCTGTATTACGTTTTGTGGTGTGTGTTCAACCATTGATCACATGGGTGATCTTATACCAGCATTTCGCCGATTTGTTGTGACCTGTAAACGTTGCCAGCTCATGCCCATCTCCAGTGTTGCACTCATTTGGATTAGGACGGACGCACAAATGCGTACGCACGACCACACACATGCACATCCGAAAGTTCCATCAGCTGTGCAACCACTTCTGCATACGCTTACTGTTTGTTATGGTGAGTCCACGCGATACCCATTCTAGAAAAAGGAAAAGAAAAAAACATTCTGGGTTTGCATCTAGTCAAGCCCATTGAAACCATCATTTTATTTAGATAATGAAAAAAATTATCCGGCTTTAAGGGGGATTAGACCAAAATTATTACACGCAGTAACAACCACACCACTTCACACAAAACGTTCAAAGTATAGATCATGCTTATTGAAAACCAATCCGTAAACTAAAAGGCCATCCATGGGAGAGAAGAAACAAAGAGCCGAATCATCATCTCCTTTTGAACCTCATTGCGCTGCAACTGCGCACAATGATGTAGTCAATACGTTCCTCTGAATAAAACCTGCATAAAAGTTTTTGGTTGACATTTGTTAAAAATAACATCATTTCTAGAGATCCAAATAACCCAACACATAGCCGATATGCCTGTTAGTAAGTGAAGTTTTGGTTTATAACCCCCTATTTTAACCAATGATTAAATAAATCATCAACATCTTTTGGTGGTGCTAAACCAAAAACTAAACTGAGTGAATAGCATGCCAAAAAAATTTAGCTTAAGCGCAATCGAAAGAAAGGTGTTGGATACTTTCTTCTTGGTTACAGAAGCTGCAAACTTTGCTTCCAATCCAACTTCGCCTAGCTAAATTATCTTTTGTAAGTAATCCCTTTTTGAGGTACCACATAAAGATATTCATCTTTAAAGGTATCTCCGCATGCCAAATTTCTTGTAAAACCTTTATACCACTATTAACAAGTTTTTATACATGGAGTGTACCGTGAAGGAGCCATTAGCTTGTAGGGACCATGTGAAGGTACCCCTCCCCTCTTGTAAATTAACATTCAACAACTTATTCACCAAACGGAGCCAGTCATGTAGTTTATCCCCCACTAAAGCTCTCCTAAAGGAGATATTTAGTGGTGAGGTGCTAAACACTTCCGCTACCATAGTATGTTGTTTGCGAACAATGTTAAACAGAGATGGGAATTGGAACTTCAATGTCTGGTCGCCCAGCCATATGTCCTTCCAAAATCTTATTTGTGAACCATCTTTAAACGAAAAACGTCCCAAGCTAAGAAACTTATCCTTCACCCCCATTAGGCTAGTCCAAAAGTACGAATCTCCCGGTTTCTTATTGACTTGCCCTAGAGTTTTATTCTTTAGATATTTATTCCTCAGCAACTCTTGTCAAATTCCCTCTTCATTGCATAGTTTAAACAACCATTTACTAAGTAGATATTTATTTTGAATATCCAGATTTTGTATTCCCAAACCACCTTTGTTCTTTTGGTTGGTACATCAAAGGCCACTTAACTAATCTGTACTTTTTCTTATGTTGGTCGTTTTGCCAGAAAAATCTTGATCTGTAATACTCAATTTTCTTAAGGACTCCTCTTGAGACCTCAAAAAAAGATAGCATAAACATAGATAAACTAGACAAAATGGAATTAATTAGTACTAACCTGCCACCTACAGATAAAAACTTCAAAAAAAGATAGCATAAACATAGATAAACTAGACAAAATGGAATTAATTAGTACTAACCTGCCACCTACAGATAAAAGCCTGCCTTTCCAACCAATTAGCCTTTTCTCCATCCTATCATCAATTACTTTACAGTCCTTGTTGCTAAGCTTTCTAAAATGCATCGGAATTCCTAGGTAACAAAAGGGATATGAGCCTAGTTTGCAATCGAAAAGACTTGAGTACGTTAATTCGTGTTGTTTTGCTCGACCAAAGTAGAATATCTCATTTTTATGGAAGTTTATTTAAGACCAGATAATTGTTCAAAGACACATAACAATAGTTTGATGTTCTTTGCTCTGTCAATATCATGGTCCAAAAATATAATTGTATCATCTGTGTATTGCAATATAGATAGCCCCTCGTCTACTTGGTACGGTACAACCCCTTTCACTTGCCCATCCTCCTTAACTCTGGCAATGATGATAGTCAGCATATCGACCACTATATTAAATAGTATTGGTGATAGTGGATCACCTTGTCGGAGTCCCTTTTTAGTTTGGAAGTATGAGCCTATTTGATCTTTCACCCTTATTCCCACATTCCCTCCCTTTGTAAACGCTTCTATCCATTTGCACCAAACATCATAGAATCCTTTCATTCTAAGAGTTTGTTGTAAGAAATCCCATTTTACTTTATTATATGCTTTCTCAAAATCAATCTTAAAAATAATCCCAACTTATTTTTTTTATGTAATTCATGTAAGGTCTCATGTAGAACAATAGCCTCTTCCATTATATTTCTTCCTAGTAAGAATGTTGTTTGTGATGGTCTAATAACCTTTTGGGCTACTTTCACAATTTTATTCGTGGCTACTTTTGTAAATATTTTGAAACTAACATTCAACAAATAAATAGACCTGTATTGCTGAATTTGTTCGCATCATTGGTCTTAGGCAGCAAAATTATTGTCCCAAAGTTTAGGCTATGGAGAGGCAGTGTACCATTATGGAAATCCTCAAATAATGCCATCAAGTCATCTTTGATAACGTGCCAAAAAACTTGATAGAACTAAGGAGGGAAACCATCTGGACCCGTAGCCTTATTATGTTCCACCTGAAAGATTGCTTCCTTCACCTCTACTTCAGAGAACTTTTGTGTTAGTAATTAATTTTCCTCACTCCAGACTTGTGGGATGTCATCACGACGTGACTCATCCATAGAATAGAAGTCCCCCCAGAAGGTCAAAAAGGTTCTTGTAATATTTAGTGATATACTTTCTTAATTTAGTATCACCGCATATCACATCTTCCTCCTGATCAAGCTAGAAAATCCTTGTTATTCTGTGTTTTCCGCTAGCCACTAATTGAAAATATTTAGTATTTACATCACCTTCTAAACCATCATTATCTAATTTGTTTACATTCAAATTAAATATAAAAAGATGGCTACCTTGTGTTTATATCATAAAGGGTACTTTAACAATAATATGAATCTTACTATTAATAATTGAACACTTTTCTTAGAGCATACACATTAACCATCAGACACATGCTAGAAAATATAGAAATAGGTCTATTAGTGTTTAGTGGCAACCTTGGTAAAAATTTTAAAGATGGCATCAAGTAGATAAATAGGTCTACACTGCTGCATTTTTGTTGTCTCTTCAATTGTTTTGGAATAAAGCATAATTACGTCAAATTAGGACTAAACGAGGTAAATGATCCTTCATAAAAATAGATGAGGAGCGTCATAAGGCCCGCTTTTATTATTTCCTAGAAGATTTGATAGAATTATGTCGAAAAACCATTGGGGCCATGAGACTTATTGTGTTCCATTTGGAAAACTGCCTCCTTGGTCTGTTTCTCAGTGAATTTACGAAGTGAGAAATCTCTTCTCATCCTCCGTCACATTTGAGATATCTTGTCCTCGACCAAACTAAAATTATTATTCTCTGGTGGACCAAATAATAGTCCCTTGTAATACTTTGTAATGCACACCTTCAATTGACGTCGTCGCACCCTTATCACTTATCTTCTTGTTCTGATGAATATATGTTGCATTCTATGTCTGTCGTTGGCAACCAAGTGGAAACATTGGGAATTACATCATCACCTCCAAGAGATCTTTAACCTTAGCTCTCATGCCATTTTATTTCCTCTTCCATCAATAGATGAACTAATTGTTCCTTGAGGTAATGTTTCGTATTAATGTCATGGTCCGAGAGAGCATTGATCTAAGCTTCCGTTATCCAAAGCATCAATCAAAAGAGATCAACTTCTTCTTCCCTTTTTTTTTTATTGTGCCCCATCCTCTCAAAAATCACCGGATGGATCTTATTTTATCCTGCCATTTCTCCATGGCCGTGTTACCTCTAATTTATGATTGCCAAACATTCGCAATCAAATCACAGAAACCCTCCCTTATTAAAAGTGGCTGATGGCTATTGTGGGAATCGAGAAGTATACCTATATCCAGTAACAGAGGCGTGTGATCTCCGGTCTCCGTGGGAATTGCAGGCATCTACCGGACTAGGACAACGTTTCAGCCTCGGCGAATCCGTGGTCCTGGCCAGGGTAGCAACTAGCAAGGCGCCATCTATTTAAACCGCTCTTGGCCACAGTGCGGCTTGCACTCACCCACAAAACCAGAGGCCTCTTCCATCACTCGTCCCTAGCGTGGACATGGCCGTGCCATACTACCGGCCGCTTGCTCTGTTCCTCCCGCTCTTGTGCCTCGGCTTGCTCCATGCCGATTCCGCCGCCTCGATCACCGTCGGCACCCCTGACGGCTCGGAGCTTTGGGGCTACGTCGAAGTCCGGCCAAGTACTACCCCTCCTCTTCCCATATCAAATTAATACTCTTTCTTCATTTCTCCTTTGAAGCAATATGTGCTTAATGACGTGTCGCCGTCGATGCGCTGTCGCAGAGGCTCACCTGTTCTGGTGGTACTACAAGAGCCCGCAGAGGACGTCGACGCCGGGGAAGCCATGGCCGACCGTCCTCTGGCTGCAGGGCGGCCCGGTACGAACCTGTCTCTCCTCCTCCTCACGCACACCTGCCCTACTCTGTTTCACGAGAACTTGGCCTGAGTAAGCGTTGCGATCAACCATCGTCTTCTCCGATCCCTCGCAGGGCGCGTCTGGCATCGGGCTCGGAAACTTCCAGGAGATCGGGCCGCTGGACGTCGACCTGAAGCCGCGCAACTCGACGTGGCTGCAGAAGGCGGACCTCATCTTCCTGGTCAGTCTCGGAGAGCGACAGCGATAGCTCTGCTCCGGTGCTCCCTCTTCTTCCACGCCGCCCTGCTGTCGCGATGCTTACGCGTAGCCCTCTCCGTCTCCGTGGCGCAGGACAATCCGGTCGGCACCGGGTACAGCTACGTGGAGAACGATACCCTGTTCGTGACCACCGACTGGCAGGAGGCGGCCGACGCCACCACGCTGCTCAAGTCGCTCGTCAAGGAGGTACCCACGCTGCAGGGCAGCCCGCTGTTCCTGGTCGCCGAGTCCTACGGCGGCAAGTACGCCGCCACGCTCGGCGTCTCCGTCGCCAGGGCCGTCCGCGCCGGCGAGCTCAACATCACGCTCGCAGGTAAAGATCAACGTCGCCAAGCAGTTCGTTGGTGTGTACGAATCAAAATTCTCGTTTCCTTTTACCGGCAGGTGTCGCGCTCGGGGATAGCTGGATCTCGCCGGAGGATTTCACGGTGCGAAACCATTTTTTTTTCTTCAATCTTTCAACGCATGAACTGGAAGTCAAAATGAGCTTCGGATGGTGCAGCTCTCCTACACGCAACTGCTCCTGAGCGTGTCGAGGCTGGACGACAATGCCGGCGACGAAGCGAGCAAGTAAGCCCGCAGCTTGGGAACAGTAGGTAAACCACCATTTGCCATTCTTGATCTTTAGCTTACCGATGTTTTGATCTCAGGAGGGCGGAGACAGTGAAGCAGCAGATCGTGGCAGGGCAGTGGGCAGCCTCGCAGGAGTCATGGAACGATCTGTTGGATTTCATCGCTACCAAGAGCGGCAACGTAGTAAGTGCTGAATGTTGGCTCCCACACTCTGTTAAATGTACCCATTGGTTTCTGTTGTCTTCACTTCAAGAGCCCGACTTTACTACTCAGGTCACCTTTGGAACAAAGGAAAAATGATGAAATTTGAAAGGATTTGAATCTTATCGGAACAAAGGATTCAAATATTGTTCTTGCAATTTGTTTCTACTTCTTATCCTTTTCCTTGCTCACTCCAAATGATGTTATTCTTGCTGTTTTTCTGTGCTTTTAATTCCATAAGACTAGCCTATCAACCTGTGCTCCCGCACGGGCTAATTAGAATTAATATAAAAATAAAACTTATAGCTAATAATTATAATTATCTATCTCACGCTCTCTTTCATCTATTAAATATTCTAACACGTACTCTAAAATACATAATTATCATTATCTAATTGCATATTTTGCACCACATATCCATATGTGTTTCATATATATTTAATTGAACCATTTGTTTATGAATTGGTATTCTTATCTCTTCCATCATACATGAATACATGGTGACACATATCGTGGGTAGTATTTCTATATAAACAATAACATAAATAATATATTAATAATGATAGAAATGGTAATTTAGAATTTTATATTGGTGCACTTTAATATTTTGTTATAATTATATAATTTAGATTCAGATTTAGGGGTTACTTTAACTTTTAATAATGATACAATTGGATAATTTATATGCAAATTTATGGGATTATTTGCATTATTTTTATAATGGCATAGGTGGGTAATTTACACAAAGATTGGGGGTTACTTTAGTCTATTTTTATAATGGCAGAGATGGGTAATTTATTAGGAAAGATAACAGATCCAATGACTATTATGTTTAGAGTTGTCGGATTGATGCCCAGATGTTTCTGATTTTTATAAGAATTTCTCTATTTTCTGATTTTTATAAGAATTTCTCTATTTTTTTAAGTGTCTACCTAGTATTCTAGGTGGCTTCACGTGGAAGCTTGAAAAGAAGGCTCCAATTAGTAATGGTAAGATTCTAGGTAGTAAGGCACTTTGATAATAGCTTTTAGTATTTTACCCCGTAGAAGTCCTCTTTTACTATTCTTAGATAATTATGTGTTCTAAAGACTAAAGAGGCACTCAGTATTGGCACAGCTTTATGGTTCTCTTTGATCACAGCATAATTTTCTTTTATGTTTTCCTTCGGTAGGACGTGTACAATTTCCTTCTTGACAGAGGCATGGACCCGGTGTCGGTGGACTCATCAACGGGCTCATCGCTGAGCAACTTACAGGCGAAGAAGTACTCTACATACCTCAGCAGTCAGGACTCTGGCTCCAACAACACCATCGATGGCATCATGAATGGGGTCATCAGGGAGAAGCTTAAGATCATCCCCAAGGACTTCAAGTGAGCATCGCTTTCGCATCAGTCACTTTCGTGTCGATGTTATGATGCTAGAATTCTAACTGTAGGTGGGGGGAGCAGTCTGACTCGGTCTACTTTGCGCTGGTCAACGATTTTATGAAGCCAAGAATCAATGAGGCAAGCTAGCAAGACACTTTTCATGAATCAAAATGCATCTTCCAAATTGAGACAGTTATATAGTGGTGTTTGTTTGATAAACTCTGTTTTTGTTCTTCAGATTGATGAGCTGCTGTCTTATGGCATAAATGTGACGGTGTATAATGGCCAGGTCAGCATTACTCTGCCATTTCTACTATCCCCAGCTAATCAGAACTACTCCAGCGAATCAACGATAATTTCTACCTTCTGTTAGTGCTAATATGCTATTACTACATTGGCATTTCTATCTAAATATCACGTTATCACGAAACTTAAGGACAGGATGTTAGTGGATTAGTGCATGGGTGACGATCGAGACACTAAAAGCAAACAGATGCTGCATGTTCGACATCAACTCATAGTGCTCTCGATCAAATGTAGCATTCAGGTTTAACAACGGCATCAGGACATGGAAGAACCCTAGATGATAAGCTACCGAGTAGAGTACAAGAATAAATAGCTTCGTTAAACAGTGGGAAAACAGGGATAACGTGACGCCAACTCGCATGTTCATGTTCAGAAAAGATGCCATCCTTTCCGGACCATACCAAAATAATGTGAACCTTGATTGTGAAGTTTAATCAGTGATAGCACATAGGGGCATAGGGACAATCACTTCCTGGTCATGCTAAGAAAATTCCAACAAAAGAGTATTCCAGGCAAGGATTTGTGGATGGATAGCCCATCAGGACCCCTTTGCAAGGAAGGATTTTGGGACACGACATCTTCAGGTGGCACAAGGCATTTTCCCCAACAACCGCTAGCTCACATGACTAGTGGCTGTGGCTCACATGGTCAACTAATTGGGACATTTGGATGATCCATATATATTATGTAGTATTCATAGTTGAAATGCTTTGAATTTATACAGCTATATTTTCAGTACTGATCTTGATGTATCTTTTTTTCCCTATCTAAAGCTCGACATGATCTGCTCGACCGATGGCGCAGAAGCATGGGTTCAGAAGCTCAAGTAAGTGTTTGTCTTATTCCTCAATTCTAGCAGATTCTAGACAATGTATATCTAAATGACTGAATGTTTTCTCCATTCGGGGATGCACCGATTTCAGATGGGATGGTCTGAAGAGCTTTCTGAGCCTACCAAGGCAGCCTCTGTATTGCGGCGCCAGCAAAGGCATCAAAGCCTTCGTCAGGTCCTACAAGAACTTGCATTTTTACTGGATTCTTGGAGCTGGGCACTATGTAAGTCCGAAGTTCCCCCAATTTCTTCCCTTGCGAGGTTCCTGAATTTAAGCTTATATATTCCTTGTGGGATATCTGTTCTTTGATTGCAGGTGCCTGTTGACCAGCCTTGTATCGCGTTGAGCATGATCAGCAGCATAATCAAGTCACCAGCAAGTTAATTGATTTTAAGTGATATATGCAGAGAACAAGGAGGGTCTCAACTACAAGAAGCTAGCACAAGAACATTGCAACATTCTTTAAATATATTATAGATTGCATACTTAAAAGGCAATGGAATTGATGATGCCATTCCTTTTTATTTTTTTTCGTTAAAAACAGAGTACCTATCTGATATGAAAGTGGTGGCCTCATCAGCATATTGCAGAAGCAATAATCCATCGACCACCAAAATGCCGTGCAGCGGCTGAGCTTGTTTCTATTTTCTAAAGATTTGATTCCCAGAAGATTGGAAAAAATACATCCTTTTTATCTTTTGTCATGTGTTAGCCTATGTTTCAATTTGGGAGAAAAATATAAATAAAGGCACATTTGTTACCTTCACACATAAAAAAAATTAAAATTGGAAATTGCACCCAGACTCTAATGTTAAAATATAAGTGAATTGACCATATTTTCCTGTGGGCTTAAATTTTTAAGTTGAACTGGTTGGCACATGCAGCTCAATAAGGTATTAGATCCACAAATCACGAGTTGGAATCTAGCAGCCGCAGATAAATAAAATATTTATTGTCGAGTCCTGTTTCTACACTATAGGTCTTAATGAAAAATAGGAGTTTCCTACAACATCAAGATTAACACTATCACTATAGTAAAACATAGTCTAGGATAGGAAAACTATACCGAGCAATACATGGATATCCAATGTATATTGAATTTTTTTATCTTTCTCTCGTTCCCGCAATCAGGAATGTATTATGCCCCCACTTCTTTTTTCGCAGTTTTGTATGACCAGAACTTGTCAATTCTTTAAAACAAACTTTGATCAAGGTAAAAATATATCAAAGTAAAATATTGATCCGATGATTCTTGAGTGACATTCAGCTTTCATGATCGATCCAATTAAACTCCCATTGTATTAAGACAAAGTACATCAAATACCATGTGTTGTGTCGTCTATTCCTTATTGCACAAGGTGCAATTGTAATCTCCTTGTTATCTACTTCCTCTCGATCAAACTTTGTTTAGTGACAATAATAAGGTTTTGGTAAATTAGTCACAAAATCCTTGATCTAAGGGGATTTTTTCCTTAAAAATAGACCAAATTCATATATGAAAGATGCAAATACTAGAAAATTTTGATTCTTTATTTCTCTGAAACTCATCCTAGACAATCATTTTTATTTTTAAAATCTATGGATGTTAATATCTCTTATCCTTCTTAGTTGAAACCATGTCCTTAGTGCAAGATATAAATAGTTATTATATTTGACATACTAATAATAGAAGCATTTGGCTCACCTTGTATGCTATAAATTAATTAATATTGGAATTTATTATTAAAACAAACTTGTCCATATCAAAAATAATTCTAATTAATGAAAGTCAGTTTTGTTCCCATCTCCTATTATCAGGATTCTTACCCTACAATAGAAATTTAAAAATATAAGAAAGTCACTCTACATAAGGGAATTACTTGTATTTTAACTGCGAAACGGACAACTGCAAACTTAATGTCTTTCTGTGATAATATCTGAAGCCATATCCTTTCAAAAAGTATCTTTAGCCATCAAAGTGTTTCAATTTCAAGCACAATTTACAACACTAGTTTATGTTCATTTCTAAGACCTTAAACACCCAAACTATCTTTTTCTTTTCTTTAATTTACAAATATTGCACCAGGGTTCTCTTATCTCATATATTCGTTTATTTATCAACATGCTATAGTGACCTGCAAAGCTCTGTTTTATCATCCATATTTTCTGTTAGAAGTTTTAGTTTACATTTGAAGAGCCAACAGCGACTGAGAAGAAAAACAAACCGGACGAACTCACGAAAGTGACCTGCAAAGCTCTGAGCCTCTGACCCAACCCTGAGACGAGAGGTGGCATTGCTCTCCCTCTACGACTTGTATTTAAATAGGCAGGTAGCCAGGTACATACGAATAAACACATTATTTGACATATATATCTCCTTGCCGTTTCGAATGCACAGTATTATAAGATGAGATCACATCCATTACGCACAAGCAAACGAGAGGCAGGTTTTTTTTTTTGGCAAGAGGCAGGGGGGTGGGACATGGAAACTGACGTGAATGGAATAAAGCCATCGCCCGCGGTGTGTTCTAGTAAAACTACTTTGCCTTTTTTATGATATCGCTGGTCCTATATTAGCCTTTTGCCTATATGTTTTGACTTGATAAATAACATAAGCATCCCCCTTCCATTCATTTGGATTAGGGATGCAGACACAAATGGGAACATCACGCCGGCAAATAATATACCATCTCACGGAGGCACAATAAGAAGTACCTAATTGCAGGTCAAATTAGCTGACCAAATTGCCATCAAATTCTAATAGAAGGGAGTACGACATACGTTTTGGCTCCTAGAATCGAGCACAACAAGATGATATAAGGTTTTGGTGAAACATATCGTAAATTGTCGCTCTCCGACAACTCTACTCGACCCTTTCGGATCATCTGGCATGCAACTATCCCCTTGTTTATATAGTTCCTTCCACGACCGTAAAACATGCAAGTATAGGAGTAATGTTCCTAGTAGAATTTGACGCTCATGTTCTATTTGAAATAAAAGCCCTAATAACATACCTCTCTTGAGTCCTAGTCATAGTAGGTTTGAGTTACCATACAATAAAGAATAATAGTGTTTTGAGTTAATTTTGTTATAACAGTATAGATGTGGGCGCTTAAAATTAGTATTTAAGTCAAAAGCAAGTTGAACGATGCAAGGCAATGGCACCTTAAGTTAGTTTGTTATAGTAGCAGATCTATTAGGAGTATTTCTTTATTTTAGGTTAATTTTTTGTAATCAGGTAGTTTAGAATATAGAAGGTACTTTGGTCAACTTCTAAATAATACCCGCTCTGTTCCAAATTATAGGTCATTTTAACTTTTCTAAGTTTATAACTATTGCTACGCACCTAGATATATACATAGTAAAAACTATATATGCATTGCATATATACATAGTAAAAATTATATATGCATTGCGTACGTATGTTCATAGATGTGAGTGTGTGTGGTCTGAGTTGTACTGTGTAATTTAAAAAAAAATCAAAACGACCAACAATTTAGAATAGGAGAGAGTAGTAGATATGGATATTATAAATATTGGATCCAATGGCTATGGATATCAATTAAATTCAAGTCTGCCTAATACGATGTGTTCTATTTCATAATTTTTATGATTTATCCTTTTCTAACAGATCATGTCATGAGAATTAAATGATTAATGTAAAAATGCCTCCAATTAGTTACAGTAAAAATCGAACGCACGTATTTGCTCGACCTTGCGTAGAGCTGGAGCTAAGCCTGCTTGAGGTCAGCTCGTTGGCAGTCACACGCTCCGTTGAATGTTGAGCCTACACTCCAAATATAATCCCGAGGCACGCTCTTTTTCAAAAAAACACTTTGCTGATTGCAGCATCATTGTGAGCGCCGGAGGTAAGAATTGATCAATTCGAGGCCGTTTTGGATTTCATGTCACGGAGGCTTGCGTTCATGCCAGGAAGGATTTTTCCCAGGGAAACTGCAGGCAGAGTCTCCGTGGGATAACCAGGTTAATTAAGGGCACAGGGTAACCAGGCGACACCTATTTAAACCCCAACCCCGGCCACAGTGCGACGCGCGCACTCGCTTGCCGCAGAGCAGACCACGCCCGCGTCTTCGACATGGACAGGCCCAGCCGCCCGCTCGCTCTGCTTCCCTTGCTCCTCTGCCTCTGCCTCGCCTCGCTCCGTGCCGGCTCCGCCGCGTCGGTCACCGCCGGCACCCCCGACGGCTCGGAGCGGTGGGGGTACGTCGAAGTCCGGCCAAGTAACTAACGCCCCTCGTCGCGTGCCAGAGTTCTGTACATTTTCTGGTTTAGAGCCGTGCTCTGAGATGTCGCCGTTGATGCGTTGTTGCAGAGGCTCACCTGTTCTGGTGGTACTACAAGAGCCCGCAGAGGACGTCGGCGCCGGGGAAGCCATGGCCGACCGTCCTGTGGCTGCAGGGTGGCCCGGTACGCCGCCTGAAATTCAGTTCAAATCTCAGCTCCTCTGCTCTACTCTCTCTGCTTCACTGGACTTGAGCCTGAGCGGGTGAGCTTTTTGTCACCAACCAACCATCGTCTTGTTCCTCGTCCTCGCAGGGCGCGTCGGGCGTCGGCCTCGGCAACTTCCTCGAGGTCGGGCCGCTGGATGTCAACCTGAAGCCGCGCAATTCGACATGGCTGCAGAAGGCCGACCTCATCTTCGTGGTCAGTCTCGGAGAGCGACAGCGACAGCTCTGCTCTGCTCCCTCTTCCTCCACGCCTGGCTGTCGTGATGTTTACACAGTTTGCCCCGGTCCTTGAATGGCGCAGGACAACCCGGTCGGCGTCGGGTACAGCTACGTGGAGGACGACAGCCTGCTGGTGACGACCGACTGGCAGCAGGCCGCCGACGCCACCACGCTGCTCAAGGCGCTGGTCAAGGAGCTGCCCGCGCTGCAGAGCGGCCCGCTGTTCCTGGTCGCCGAGTCCTACGGCGGCAAGTACGCCGCCACGCTCGGCGCCTCCGTCGCCAGGGCCGTCCGCGCCGGCGAGCTCAAGCTCACCCTCGGAGGTCAAGATCCCGACCCAGACCCACTCGACAAACCAATCAGCGTCGGGAAGCAGTTGAATTGGGCAATTGAAAATTCTCGTTTCGTTTTCCGACAGGTGTCGCGCTCGGAGATAGCTGGATCTCGCCGGAGGATTTCACGGTAAGAAACCTACCATTTTCCAGAACCTTTTCAGCACGCAAAAGAATGGAAGGTTGAAACTGAGCCTTGGATTCCGCAGCTCGCGTACACGCCGCTGCTCCTGAGCGTGTCGAGGCTGGACGACAACGCCGGCGACGAAGCGAAAAGGTAAGCGGCGGATCGGCGGGCTAACACACCCACCGTTCCTCTTTTCCAAGCACATTTTCACACGCGTAGCGCCCAAACCGTGATCTTCCTCAGGAAGGCGGAGACCGTGACACGGCAGATCGCGGCGGGGCAGCTCGCGTCGGCGCAGGGCTCGTGGACCGACCTGCTGGATCTCATCAGCACCAGGAGCGGCAACGTTGTAAGTGCTGACCGTTGACCCTCATGCTCTTCACATTTACTGGTTCATGTTATGCTGAAGTGCTGAACCCTGAAGATCCCGCAGATCATGCTCACACTTAAACTAAACAGTAGTAGCACTACTGAAGTGTAGTAACTGTGCAAGTAGATTGGTCAGTTTGCTCAACCTTTCTGACATGACTGGTCGTTGCACGCAACTCAATAAGTCCAGCTTGGACCTTATTACAAGAGTGTCCTCTTTCCTTTTCCTGCAGGATGTGTACAACTTCCTTCTCGACAGCGGCATGGACCCGGTGTCCGCGGACACACCGACGGGCTCGTCGGCAACGGCGAGCAGCGTGCAGGCGCTGAGGTACGCGGCGTACCTCGGTGGCCGGGACTCGGACTCCAACACCATCGACAGCATCATGAATGGGGTGGTCAAGGAGAAGCTCAAGATCGTCCCCAAGGACCTCAAGTGAGCGTCGCTTTCGCGCCACAAGAATCGCTCACCCACTCTCTCTCCTGCGTTATCTTTCCATGTCAGTGTCGTGATGCTGCAACCCCAACTGCAGGTGGGTGGAGATCTCCCAGGACGTCTACAACGCGCTGGTCAACGATTTCATGAAGCCGAGAATCGATGAGGCGAGCTACAGCACAGCTCTACGTTTATAATAAAAAAAAGATAAAGGAGATAATGGAGTTTAGTTTGATTAATCCTGTGTTTTTCTTTTTGGCAGATTGATGAGCTGCTGTCTTATGGAGTCAATGTGACAGTGTACAATGGCCAGGTCAGTAATCCTCTGCATTTTTTACTGTACCCAACCCAGCAAATTAAAATTACCAGTTTCATATCAATAGATATACTCTCTAGTCTCTAGGATAGAAGGTTAGTGGCTTAGTGCTGAAGTGACGACTGAGACTGAAAACGAATCTTGGACGTCAGCTCGTAGCGCACGTTGCTTAGGCTGGTTGCGGCATAGTGGCTAGTGTTGGGTCGAGATCAGATGGAGCACCCAGGTTTACCCATACAACCTGGAGCTCTGGAGGAACCCTGGGTAAGCAACCGAGTAGAGTATAAGAATAAAGCCGTTGTTAGTCAGTGGGAGATCAGGATAGCGTGACGCCGACACGCATATTCTTGTTCAGAAAAGACGGCATCCTTTCTGGACCATACCAAGAAAATGCGAGGCTTGGATGTGAAGCTTGATCAGAGACTGTACATAGGGACAACCGCTCCCTGGTCCATGCCAAGAAAATTTCAAGAAAAGAGTGTTCCATGCGTGGATTTGTCGATGGATCACCCATCAGAACCCCTTTTCCCAGGAAGCTGTGAGTGACACGAAATCTCCAGGCGGCACAAGGCGTTTTCTCAACAACCGCCAGCTCAGAGGGCTCATGGATCACATGGTCCACTAATTGGGGACTGACACTCTTCTTAACCAAAAATTTGGATCATCCATTTCATATACTATTCCCTGTAGAAATGCTTAGGATTAAATAAGGCTGAAATTTTCAGTACTCAACATGATACACATCTTTTCCACATTTGAAGCTCGACGTAATCTGCTCGACCAACGGCGCAGAAGCATGGGTTCAGAAGCTCAAGTGAGTGCTCCTGACCATCCCCCCTTCACATTCTAGCAGGGTTAAGAAACATATCTGAATGTCTGAATGTTTTCCCCATTTGGGGATGAACTGGTTTCAGATGGGATGGTCTGAAGAGCTTCCTGAGCCTGCCAAGGCAATCCCTGTACTGTGGCCAGAGCAAAGGCACCAAGGCTTTTGTCAGGTCCTACAAGAACCTGCACTTTTACTGGATTCTTGGAGCTGGGCACTTTGTAAGTCCGAGACCCAATTGTGGCATCTTGCCTAGGATCTGCTTCCCATGTGAGGCTCTTAAATTGGGATGCCCCAGAGCTGATTTGTTTTCTCGTATGATCTACTCTTTGATTGTAGGTGCCTGCTGACCAGCCTTGCATCGCGCTGAGCATGATCAGCAGCATAACCCAATCTCCAGCCAGTTAGAGGATTCTACGTGATATGCAAAGATCAAAAGGAGGCTTCAACTTCAAGCAGCTAGGACAAGGATATTGCATCATTCTTGAAGTACAGTAAAGGTCGCTTACTTGAAAGGCAATGTAATTGATGATACTTGTGCATTTTTTCGTATGCTTTTCAGGGAAAAACGAACACTGATGTGATATAAAAATGCCTCATATTTGATTCCCCAAACGAAAGGGGAAAATGCAACCGTTTATGATTTCTAATGTCTGTTTGTTATGTTGCATTTTGGAAGAAAAGGCTAAAAGATAACAGGCATCAAGTGGAGTGGTTGAGGGTTCATGTTGAGTTAAAAGTGGATAACAGTTTTCCATTTATAAGCATTTGTGGGTGCTCAAACTTAATACCTCGCTTTGATGTCATATTGAGTTATACGCAGTAACCAGTCAACCTCAAACCTAGAGATTTCGAAGTGTTAAATGTTGTGAAAATCGCAGCTTAAAGTTTACCATATCACTTTCAAAGTTCAATTTGCATCCTAAAGTTATTATTTTTAAGTTGAAATCTCGCATTAGTTAAGTTGTAACATGGGTTTCATAAGAGCAGAAAGTGATTTTTCAAGCAAAATGCAACGGGCTAGATATGAATATTTTGAATTGAAACATGCATCCTTTTTTCTATAAAAAAGGGAGTCTGAAAATCATGAAGCCAAGTTGAAAATGGATCTTTATGCAAGGTTGAGAATAAGGGGAATGGGAGGAAGAACATGACCTTTCTTATTGAGTTATATTGGCTAAACTCACTGAATCTAAACGACTCACCTGTCAAAACCTCCTATCAGACAGTGTGGATGATCAAAATTATAAAAGAAGAAAAATATCTTGAAGTTTGGAGAATTATAATAGAGGTGATCAGAAAGGAAGAAGAATCAATTGCAGGATGAACATGCCTCCTTGAAACTTCTGGAGCAGAAAACTATATTAGACAATTTTCAGTTTCAATGAAAGATTAATATACAAAATAAGTTGCTAGATATGTATGCAGAGGAAGAAGTGTATTAGGCAAGGTTTAACACAGAATTTTCAGCAGTTTTGCACCGAGGTAAAAAAAAACACTACAAAAGCTATCCTAGACTAAAGTGTTGAAGCTCTCCTATCCAATAAATAAAACAACAAAAGTGTTGAAGCAAATTACGACAGAACTCTATTGGACTACTGCTGACAGGTTTCCTTACCTCATGTTAAAGAGCTCCTTTGCTTCCAAAAGCCCATCAGGGGCGAAAGTTTGCGAAACTCACCTTGTTTGAACTAGCTGAGAGGTCACAGCTTCCTCTGAAACCGGACATCCTGGTCATTGTAGGGTGCAATTGAGGTCGACGCAACAGCAGCACTATTGTTGGTGGTGCTATAAGTATGAAAAGCTGCAAGTGCAGGATCAGGCAGCACGGGGAGTGTAGAGCCATTCCCGACCAACTGCAGCTTGATGCTTATTGGCTTATTGCTACATAGGATGGATCAAAGTCAGATTGACATTGCCATACTGGGCCAACTATATCTGCAACTGCACATGCAGCAACTGAAGTGGAACAGGAAAGGAGCGCTGGTGAAGGTTGAAGACATCAGCTAAATCGTCATTGATGACGATCCGACGGTTGGAACGAACCTGTCACCTGAAAAGTCTGAAATTTCCAGGCACCTGATAAATAGATTTCCCCATAGTTTTGACTGTTTCTTGTTGAGATCCAACCACTTATTTGAACAAGTAGCCTTTTTTCTTTCTTTCTCTGAGAAGTGAATTAACCAAAATAGGGACATCTAATATTCATCTGCCTATAACTAGTACTCCTCCAGTAAGGATGTCCAAGGTACAGCACAACCATCACCTCCTGCTCTCATTGCTTACACCACCCTGTATCGAATGCAACTACTGAATCCTGGTATCAGCGATGTGTCATATGCCTCCCGTTTGGCTGCATGCTGGTCAAAAACGACGCCTGAAAAAGAAACACAGACGCCAACCAGCACCTGGCGTTTCTGCCTCGGCATGTCCGGCGGACAACGAGGCGGCGAGGCGCCGCCTATTTAAACCACAGACGGCCGCAGTGAGATTCTCACTCACCGGCCACAGAACAGAGCCGTCAACATGGACAGGCCCTGCTCTCTGCTCGCTCTGCTTCCCGTCCTCCTCTGCTGCATCATCCTCAGCTCCGTCGGCTCCGGTTTCGCCGAACCGGTCACCGCCGGCACCCCCGACGGATCGGAGCTGTGGGGGTACGTCGAAGTCCGGCCA
Organism: Panicum miliaceum; assembly: GCA_032594955.1. Taxonomy (NCBI): domain Eukaryota; kingdom Viridiplantae; phylum Streptophyta; class Magnoliopsida; order Poales; family Poaceae; genus Panicum; species Panicum miliaceum. The sequence goes on from CM064059.1 coordinate 43,455,019, forward strand.
AGTAACGCTCCTATCTCGCCACTTTCCAAATCATCATGCACTTGCTGTTCCGAGCGTCGTCTTCCTTACCACTGCGCTCGTGTTGCCGTCGTTGCAGAGGCGCACCTGTTCTGGTGGTACTACAAGAGCCCGCAGAGGACGTCGACGCCGGCGAAGCCATGGCCGACCGTGCTCTGGCTGCAGGGTGGCCCCGTACGCGCTGCCACTCCCCTCATGCTAGAATTGCCCTTGCTCCTCTTTACAGGTGGCCTAAACTTGTCATGGAACCGTCGTCTTGTTGGCTTCGCAGGGCGCGTCGGGCGTCGGGTTCGGCAACTTCCAGGAGATCGGGCCGCTGGACGTCAACCTGCAGCCGCGCAACTCCACGTGGCTGCAGAAGGCTGACCTCATCTTTGTGGTCAGACAGCGATCCGAGACAGCTCCATTCCTCTCTTCTTCAGTTCTATGTACTGAATCGTTTCTGTCTCGACGGCCGGCACAGGACAACCCGGTCGGCGTCGGGTACAGCTACGTGGAGGACGACAGCCTGCTGGTGACGACGGACTGGCAGCAGGCGGCGGACGCCACCACGCTGCTCAAGGCGCTGGTCAAGGAGGTGCCAGCGCTGCAGAGCAGCCCGCTGTTCCTGGTCGCCGAGTCCTACGGCGGCAAGTACGCCGCCACGCTCGGCGCCTCCGTCGCCAGGGCCGTCCGCGCCGGCGAGCTCAACATCACGCTCGGAGGTGTCGCGCTCGGGGATAGCTGGATCTCGCCGGAGGATTTCACGGTGAGCACATGACACAGGAGTAATCGCCTTCCAGTGTGCACAAAACTGTACTCTTGACTAACCAATGCAAATGCGTTTTGGATGGTGCAGCTGTCGTACACGCCGCTGCTCCTGAGCGTGTCGAGGCTGGACGACAACGCCGGCGACGAAGCGAAAAGGTAAGCCGTAAGCGGACGAGCAAGCTGACCTCTACAGCACTCTTCGTTTCGTTCCCAGTCACATTCACACGCGCACGCCGACTGTAATCTCAGGATGGCGGAGACGGCGAAGGAGCAGATCGCGGCGGGCAATTTCACCGCCGCTGAGGGTTCGTGGAGCGACCTGCTGCTGTTCATCGGCACCAGGAGCGGCGACGTCGTAAGTGCTGACAGTTGACTACGTACTCTTGACATCTATCGGGCCATGCCGTGTTCAAGAGCCTGCAGATCATGCTAAGACGACAGCGTCACCATCACCACAACAGGCACAGCTTGATGAACCTTCTTGGTCACAAAGAGTTTTCCCTCTCACTCGCTCTCTCTTTTTCAGGACGTGTACAATTTTCTTGATGGCAGCTTGGACTCCGCGTCGGCGAACGCACCAACGGGCTCGTCGCCAAGCACCGTGCAGGCCATGATGAAGTACTCGAGGTACCTCAGCGGCAAGGACTCCGGCTCCAACACCATCGGCGGCATCATGAACGGAGTCATCAAGGAGAAGCTCAAGATCATCCCCAAGGACCTCAAGTCAGCCTCGCTTTCGCACCGCCACAATGCATTATGTATGTTGTGAATTGTGAGATGTCTGAGTACCAATTGCAGGTGGGAGGAGGACAACCAGGCCGTTTATAACGCGCTGATCAATGATATAATGAAGCCAAGAATTGATGAGGTGAGCGAGCTAACATTGTTCTACATGAATGATCACGTTTTCAATTTTGAAAGAGTTTCAGAAACTAGCAGATGATGATTGACTTTGAGTTTTCTGTTACAGATTGATGAGCTACTATCTTATGGTGTCAATGTTACTGTGTACAATGGCCAGGTCAGTTCCGCTCTACCATCGAATCCCCCATTCTTGAATTCTCCAACCTGTGGCGGAACATGCATGTTAACATAAATAAATTTATATTTATAGGGTTAAACATTACTGGCTTAGTGCATTAGTGCAGAGATTTGAAATGAAACGGTTGATGTATCTTAGGTTCTGTTTGGCAGAGCTCCCAGCTTCTTGGCTGAATCCAGAAGCTCTACCAAATAGTTTTTCTGAGAGAAGTAATCCTATACTAATTCTGTGGAGTGATTAATTCTCTAAAATGAACTAAGGAGCTTAGAGCTGGAAAAAAATAGCTTCTTCCAATTCACCTCTCACATTGGATCTGTAATCTTAGGGAATCACTTTTAGCTAGAGAATCAGTTCTCTCATAGAATCAGAATTAGGTGTAGCTCTACCAAACTGGCACTTAGACGTTAACTCGTAGTGCACGTAGCTTTGGGTGATTGAGGCATAGTGTTGTGTCGATCAAATGGAGTGTTCAGGTTGATCAATGGAAACTGGAAAAAATCCTGTAGAAGCAACTGAGTAAAGTATGATATTAAAGGATCTGTTAGTCAGAAAAGACGCTGCCCTTTGTACACCATACGTCCATACCAAGAAAATGTGAACCTCGATTGTTAAGTTTAATCTAGATATGGTGCATACGGACGCCACACCTGAATCAAAGATTGGGTACGGTGATCCTTTCATAATATTCATAGTTAAAATGCTCAGGATTTAAATTTCTATTTTTAGTACTGAACTTGATTTATATTTTCTCAATCCGAAGCTCGACATAATTTGCTCGACCATTGGAGCAGAAGCATGGGTTCAGAAGCTCAAGTAAGTTTCAGCTCTTTTTCCCCCCATAGGTAATCAATAACAGGAGTCAGAATGTATAATAACTGCATGACTACCTCATTTGGGGATTCATTAATCTCAGATGGGATGGGATCAAGACCTTCCTGAGCCTGCCGAGGCAGTCTCTGTACTGTGGCCCCAGCAAAGGCACCAAGGGTTTTGTCAGGTCCTACAAGAACCTGCAGTTCTACTGGATTCTTGGAGCTGGGCACTTTGTAAGTGCGAGACCCAATTGTGGCATCTCTCCTAGAACATGTGAAGCTCTTAAGACCTGATCTGTTGATCTACTCTTTTGCTTATAGGTACCTGTCGACCAGCCTTGTCTCGCGCTGAGCATGATCGGCAACATCACCCAGTCTCCAGCAAGTTAGCATATTATTTGTGGTATGCAACAACAGAAAGAGTAAGAGTTCAATAATACTTGAAAGACACTAGTGTGTTAGGAGAAGACGTCATATTTAATTCTCCAAATGATAGAGAGAGAAAAGGTGCCCTTTTACAATTTCGGGGTGTCAATTTATGTTTCATTTTAGGATAGGATGCTGAAACGTATGTATTAAGTGGGCCGAAATAGTTAAAATTATGCGGGATGTATTGAAGATTTGAAGTAGTAAAGGAGTTTCCTAGAGGAGGAGACCAGGCATGCATGCCACCCTTTCTAACGTATTATATTTTTGCACAAAGCTCGTCATTTTTCTTTTCGAAATACGGTACAGACGCAGATGCTTATATACACGTACGTACACTCACCCCTATGTATACACATAGTATTGTAGTGTTGCACATGTATATAAGTAGATAAACTAGTTGGGTTCACAACGGGAAGATCAGCTAGGATGCTCTAATGTGACATTTCCATCATACTCAATATGAAACAATAAGTAAATTTAGAAATATTTTTCAGGAAGCTGTAGAGATATGTTCCAACTCTTATCATGCACTGCATATCAATACCTGGCATTGAATTTTTTATGTAGTGCGCTGCTATCGATCAGTCTTGATCGACTTGGAAGTTCACTAAATATAACAATAACCTACATGTTCTCTAAATTATCTAGCACTATATTATGGAAGAAACATTAACACAAAGTACCACAATACCTACTTCTAAATTACTCGAATTTGCCATTATGAGAAAAATAACCAAAAGAATCTAAATATGTGCTGCTAAATTACCGACAACTACCGGTATAACACAATTGTGCACATCAGTCACTTCTAAATTGTGAATCGTAGACACTTCACAAATTTCTATGAGTTCATATATTTTACACAAAATATTGTTAGGACATATCCAAGCGTAGTAGTGGATAGACTACTATACATTAATTAGTGCATCAGTAACAAGAAATTACTCTACTGTCAAACAACCACAAGCATAGTTACGTAATTACACGAGGTCCCTATCACTATCACTATGCTTGGCCATGGGGGTTGTGCTGGTGCAAGACGCCTCGTTGCGCTCCTCCTCCTCCATGGTGTCCGACATGGTCTTCCCCCTCGTCTCCGGCAAGCACGCCGCGAAAATACCGGCGCCCCCGATGGCGAGCCCGAACACGCCAAAAGACCATATGCTCCTCTCGCGTCCGAGCGCGACGAGCACGGGCGCCGCCACTCCGCCCAGGACCATCGCCTGCCGCACCAGCCCCACCGCCGAGTTGCGCACGGATGTCGGGAACAGCTCGATGGCGTAGATCAGGATGAGGTCGTACGCCGTGCACGTCGCGAAGAAGGACACCAGCTCGGCGGCCATCCGCGCCGCCCCCGCGCCCCGCGGGATGGCGGCGCACGCGAGGCTGCACGCCCCCGCCGACGCGGCGAGCGCGACCACGGAGGCGCGCCGGTCGGCCCTGGCGATGAGCAGCCACGAGAGGACAGCCGAGGGCACCTCGGCCAGCGCGTTGTAGGTGGTGCTCAAGTAGAGGTTGGGACCCAGGCTGCCGACGCTGAGCGGCATGCCGAAGTAGACCATGCCCACACCGAAGGCGGCGACCATGATCGCCGCCAGCCTCCGGTTCGCCCATGGCCGCTCCGACATCATCCGCAGCGTGTCGAACACGCCCCCGCCGCTCGCCCCGGCTTCCTCACGCATGGAGCACGCGTCCAGCGTAGATAAGCTCGTCGTGGTGGTGCTGCTGCTGCCGTTGAGCGAGGAGATCTGCCGCAGCGTCTCGACGGCCTCCTGCGTCCGGCCGCGCACCAGCAGCCACCGCGGCGACTCCTGAGCCAGGAAGTAGAGCAGAGCGGCGTAGCAGAGACAAGGCGCGGACATCCAGAAGTACATGCTCCGCCAAGACGCCTCGCGCAACGCGAAGGCTAGCGCCGGGAGCGACAGGAACCCGACGGCGTAGCAGAAGAACGCCGCCACGCTCACCACGTCGCGCCACCGCCTCCCGACGAGCTCCGTGGAGAGGACCAGCGTGCACGTGCCCACGACCGACCTGGCGAACCCGGACACGAACCGTAGCGCGGCGTACGCCCAGACGTTCGGCACGAGGGCGGTGAGCACGCCGGCGGCGGACATGGACACCAGGGACGCGAGGAGCGTCTTCTTGCGCCCGAGGCGCGAGTCCGCGAGCGTCGTGAGCAGGAAGCCGCCGGCCAGGCAGCCGGCGAAGAACGACGACGCCGGGAGGGAGACGAGCGCCGGGCCGGCGCACTGGAGGGCCCACTCCGACACCACCGATGTCCTGGCCGGGCGATCCCACACCCAGGTGCCGCCGCCCGGGAGCGCGCATGGCGCGGCCGCCGCAGCAGCCAGCGTGCAGGAGGAGTTGCCGCCGGCTGAACCGGCGCAGTTCCACCGCGGCTCGGCGTCCGTGAACACGGAGATGAACACCTGCTGCGCGTCGAAGGCCCAGGCGAAGGCGACGAAGACGGCCCTGAGCAGCTGCACGGCGCCGGTGTCCCCGATGCACGCCTCGATCATGTCGTCGATGGAAGGTGGCAACTTCGCCGGCTTGACCTTGTGGCTTGTCAGGAGAGGGGTGGTGGTCGTGTCGTCGTCCATGGACATTGACACGGGTGTGGGTGCGCGTGCCGCTTGAGTGCGCTGGCCTTTGCTCTTGGCTGCTCGAAGGTTGAAAGTATAAAGACCATGCTGGAAATAAAGCAAAATGTGAAAAGCTTTCAGGCAGGAGGCAAAATTAATTAAAGCTTATACGCGTGTGATTAGGAAGGAAGTTGGAAAAATTCTCTGTTCATATGCGCATGCACTAGGTTTTGCATTGCAAATAGCATGTCATGATATTTTTTTTGTTGGCGTTGATTCTGAATCCCATGCGCATCAGAACTTGATCGCTGACAGATACCCTCTTTTTTTTATGACCATGACATACCATGCGGCGTATAAAACTACAAGTGGGTGTCTCTTGATATTGGGTTTCTATAAAGTTAAACAATAGTCAGCGGCAGTGCACCTTTCAGTAATTAATAACAATTAGCCTATCAACTCGTGCTCCCGCATGGGCTAACTAGAATTAATATAAAAATAACATTTATAGCTAATAATTATAATTATCTATCTCACGTATTCTTTCATCTATTAAATATTCTAACACATACTCTAAAATAAATATTTATCATTATCTAGTTGCAATAGATTTCATTTTGCGTCACACTTCCATTTGTGTTTGATAATTATTTAACTGAACCATTTATTTGTGAATTGATATTCTTATCTCGTTCATACATGAATACATGGTGACACATATCGTGGGTAGTATTTCTATATAAACAATAACATAAATAATATATTAATAATAATAGAAATGGTAATTTAGAATTTTATATTGGTGCACTTTAATATTTTGTTATAATATAATTTAGATTCAGATTTAAGGGTTACTTTAACTTTTAATAATAACATAATTGGATAATTTATATATAAATTTAGGGGGTTATGTGCATTATTTTTATAATGGCATAGGTGGATAATTTACATGAAGATTAAGGGGGTTGCTTTAGTTTTTTTCATAATGGTAGAGGTGGGTAATTTAGATACATGTTTAGGGATTACTTTAGTCTATTTTCATAATGGCAGATATGGGTAATTTATTTAAAAAGATAACAAATTCAATGATTATTATGATTAGAGTTGTTAAATTGATGGTCGGATGTTTCTGATTTTTGTGAGAATTTCTCTATTTTTTAGAGTGTTAGCTTCATACGGAGACTTTAAAAAAAATCTCCAATTAGTAAGAGTAAGATGGGCATCACAAACCTGCATGGCTCCGTTGAATGGAAGGATAGCAGGCATGCCCAACTCCTCCCATACATGTAGCAGCAGGGAAGCGTTCCACAAAGAAGTAGATTTTAATTGCTTGCTCCATTTCTTGTAGGGTCTCTGTCTCTTGGCTCTGGTTCCACAAGTACAGATAAGCATCCATTTCCAACAAAGCTCGCGATATGTTGGGTTTGGATCATAGATTACCAGATGATATATGCAAGACTTCATGGGAAGTGAGCAAACTAATTAGTGTCGCTGAAGACGGTACAATTAACGAACTTGCGTCCAACAGTACTGCTGGGGTTTTTGTTCCACTTTCGGAAAAAATGTGTATATACCACTCTACCATCAAGAATCCAAGTGTGTAAATACCATTCTATCATCCTAATATTATCACAAATTGTGCTTTATCATACTATCATTCATTTTCCTTTCTTTTAAACGATACCATTCTTAGCTTTTTCCTAGCACCACTATGCGCTTTCTCCTTGAGAGAGAGTTTGGATACATACATACATACATACATACATACATACATACATACATACATACATACATACATATATATATATAACATTGTTATTTGTCCATGCTCTCTGTCGTACTTTGCTCTATTTCATATACATGATGCTCTACATGCACTTATTCTCATGTTTCTTTTCCATTTCAATCAAATTAAATTTGTTGGAATTGGGAGTTGTCCAATACAATTAATAAATTAATTAATTTGAAAATAACAAATCTATTGTCATATAGAACTTGCAATATTACACAAAACGAGGTGTAACAAAAGCTTGCCGCCAAAAACAAGTAGTTACAAAGATGATACGTACGGTATACGTGTCATTTGTCTGGCAATGTACACGCTACACGAGCGACAGGTACATATTGCATGCTTCATCACAAATACAACCAACCATTACCAGCTGAACTTACGTACTTACACGAGGTGACTATCATCACCATTCTTGGCAACGGCGGCTGATGAGCCGGCGGCCTGTTTGCGCTCCTCCTCCTCCATGGTATCGGACAGGCTCCTCCCTCTCGTCTCCGGCAGGCAGGCGGCGAAGAGCCCGGAGCACCCGATGGCGAGGCCGAACACGCCGAACGACCAGAAGCTCCGCTCGCGGCCGAGCGCGACGAGCACGGGCGCCACCACGCCGCCCAGCACCATCGCCTGCCGCACCAGCCCTAGCGCCGAGTTGCGCAGGGACGTCGGGAACAGCTCGATGGCGTAGATCAGGATGACGTTGTACGCCGTGCTCGTCGCGAAGAATGACAGCAGCTCGGCGGCCATCCGCGCCGCCCCCGCGCCGCGCGGGATGGCGACGCACGCAAGACTGCACCCCCCCCCCCCCCCCCCCCCCCCCCCCCGCCGCGGCGAGCGCCACGACCGAGCCGCGCCGGTTGGCCCTGGCGATCACGAACCACGAGAGGACGGCCGACGGCAGCTCGGACAGCGCGTTGTACGTGACGCTCAGGTAGAGGTCGGGCCCCAGGCTGCCAACGCTGAGCGGCATGCCGAAGTAGACGATGCCCACGCCGAAGCCGGCCGCCATGACCGCGGCCAGCCTCCGGATAGCCCAACGGCGCTCCAGCATCGCCTGCAGCGTGGCGAACAAGCCGCCACCTCTGGTCCCGGAGTCCTCATACATGGAGACTGAGCATGCGTTCTGCAGAATGGACAAACTGCTGGCGGTCGCGCCGTTGCGCGAAGCGATCTGCTGCAGAGTCTCGACGACCTCCTGCGTCCGGCCGCGCACCAGCAGCCACCGCGGCGACTCCTGGGCGAGGAAATAGAGCAGGACAGCGTAGAAGAGACAGGGCAGGGACGTCCAAAAGTACATGCTCCGCCACGAGGCCTCGCGAAACGCGTAGGCCACCGCCGGGAGGGACAGGAAGCCGAGGGTGAAGCAGGAGAATGCCGCAAAGCTCGCCGTGTTGCGCCACCGCTTCCCGACGAGCTCCGTGGAGAGGACCAGCGCGCACGTGCCCACCATCGACCTGGCGAACCCGGAGGCGAACCGCAGCGCGGCGTACGCCCAGACGTTCGGCGCGAAGGCAGTGAGCACGCCGGCGATGGACATGGACGCCAGGGCAGCGACGAGCATCTTGTTGCGCCCTAGGAGCAAGTCCGCGAGCATCGTGAGCAGGAAGCCGCCGGCCAGGCAGCCGGCGAAGAACGACGACGCCGGGAGGGAGACGACCGCCGGGCCGGCGCAGCTGAGGGCCCACTCGGAGACCACGGACGCCTCGGCCGGCCGGTCCCACGCCCACGTGTCAGGCGGGAGCGCGCACGGCGAGGCGGCAGCAGACCGCGAGCAGGACGAGTCGCCGGCGACGCAGTGCCACCGCGGCTCGGCCTCCGTGAACACGGAGATGAACAGCAGCTGCCCGTCGAAGGCCCTCGCGAACACCACCAGGAAAGCCTTGAGCAGCTGCATGGCGCCGGTGCCGCCGACGCACGTCTCGATGATGTCATCGATAGACGGCACCTCCGCCGGCTTGGCCTTGTGGCTTGTCAGGATAGGGGCGGTGGTGGCCGTGTCGTCGTCGGCCATGGACACTGCTAAGTTGTGTGTCGTGCGCTTATCTTTGTTCTTGGCTCCTCTTCGGTTGCGACTTGCAAGTCGAAGGCCATGCTGGAAGCAGTATTTATGCCCTGTTTAGGGGGGGCAGCTACTGCGCTGATTTCTGATGGTATGCAAGTGTAAAACGATTATCTGCAGATAAACAAAGGCTTATACCTACACGCATGTGATCAGCTAGGAGGAAATATTCTCTCGGATTCAGCAGCTGGACTTCCCAACCTGTACATATGATATGGATCGGCGGATATTTGATTCGGTAGGATCCCTGCCTCCAGGGAAGATCAAAGATCAGCGCACCAAGATCAGCGGATACATGCATCTCCAGCAGTTTACTCATCTCTCATACCCTATATATTTTCTCTCTCTATCACCAATAACACTTTTGAATTTTTGATAGCCAGTATTGTAGCAGATTACTCAATATAATATAATACATAGAGTAGAGGGAGGAATTCCTGCATTTGAGCAAGAAAGAGGTGTATTTTGGCGATCACCAAAAAAAATTGGTATTAGGGTTGTCGTTGTCAAGATCGGTGATCAAGACTTAGACTAGTAAATTTCTTTTATGCGCGTACGGCCTCAGATGGTTGCGCGGGTGACACGGGATTTAGACTGGTTCGGGCATGAAGAAGCCCTACGTTCAGTATGGGGAGCTGCTCGTGTTACCCACGCGGGTTCTGTAGTAGGGGTTACAGAAGAGCGAGAGAGGGAACCGGTCCCAAGTCTCTAAGGTGTGCACAGGGGCTCTAATGGCGCAGGCGTGTTCTCCTTCGCCGGGAAGAAGAAGCCTGTGTGAGGAAGTGTGTGTGTAAAAATTCTTTTTCCCCGTCTCTTGGGTCCTGGCCTTCCCTTTATAGTTCCAGGGAGTCGACCGGGTACATGTGAGACAGGGACACAGAGAGAGAAAGTGGAGAGGGAGAAAGAGTGCGGAGTTCAAGGAGGAGATCTTGTCCTTCCCGGGCGTCGCGGTTGTCTTTGGTCTTCTTGCTTCGCCGGGCGGCCTGCACGATCTGATCGCTGTCCTCCTCGGGAGCCGGTTATGGCGGGCGTGCGTGATGATGGCGGTGGCTTCCGTCCCGTCGGGGCTGACGGCTGCCACGACTGTCCCTGTTGTGCTGCAGGCGGCCTGAGCGGCGCGGACGCCCTGTCCCTGTCGCCGGAATCCCGGGGCGCGAGGACGGGTAGGTGGAGCGTGGACGGTCAGGCGTGCTCCTGTGCCAGGCGACGTGGGTCATGATGGCCTGACAGCGAACCAGAGAAGACTGAACCGCTGTACCATGCGCGGCGCGGTAGTGGGCGGGTAGGTGCGACGGGTCACGTCAGCGGCGTGGACGCCTTTCCGCACGCCCGAGCCATGGAGCATTTAAGGCAAAGCTGCGCCCGAGACTAATTTCCGTCCGGCGGGCCCACGCAAGTCCGACCCTAACCCCCTGGGTCGGGCGAGGCGGAGCCCGCCTGCCGAGGGGTCAGGAGCGTCCGACCACGAGGGACGGGGTCGGGCGAAGCGGAGCGCTTCCCCTTTGTGTTGGGCTGATGATGGTCGTCGTTGCCGCGGGTCGGTCTGGGCCTCCATAATCGTTGCCAGGACAGTCATTAGATGACCGTTTACCTTTCCCCCTGACAGTAGCCCCCGAGCCTGTGGTGGAGCGGGGACGCTTTTCCAAAGGCTGTTATCGTTGTTCGTCGGGAGCCCTTGCCCGCCGTGCGGGCTGCTTGATGATTGTCTCGACATGAGGGGAACCTTGCCGTTCCGGGGGACTCCCTCCGTCTGGAGGCCTCATGTTGTGACCACCCGCGTGGTTATCGGTTGCGAATCTAGCCCCTGAGCCCCTGCTCGTTGCAGGAGACCGGTCGGGAGGCTAGACCGACTTTTGTACGTTACCCCTCAAGCGTCCGTTCGCTGGGACGGAGGGGGTGAGCCGTGCCACGTTATCCTCGTTGGACGAACCGTGGTGCTCGTTGAGCTGCAATCGGGCCAATTCGAGTGGGGTCCCGGTCCCCGTTCGGGGGGGTCCGGCCTGGGCCAAGCTGGTGGCGTACCCCAGATTCCGGTCGGCCAGTTCATATAGTTCCCGAGCCCGTTCGATTGGACCCGGTGGCTCGTTGCCTTTCGTCGGGGAAAAACCATGAACTTTGATGCCGGCCGGACTCGAATGTGAGGTCGGGACGCCCTGAGCAGTCGGGTGCCCGGGTGATGGCCGCTAGCGGACCCGTCCCTTCTCACCCCTCACTCAGGGTTATCCTGGGGCGGCTGTCGAACCCACGGTGGGCCAGCCTTCGAACCCCTGGACCATAACGGGCCGTAGGGACGTTTTCAGTCCCGTATGCCTTCTTACCTTTCCGTCGTGTCTTGGGCCGAGTGCGGAGGGGATCGTGCACGCGTACTTCTCGGAAGACGAAGTGGCGGTAGGTGCCGACCCGCGAAACGAGAGGGAGTAGACATTTCCTGCAGAGTCGTGCGCACGGAAGACGAAGTGGCGGTAGGTGCCGACCCGCGAAGCGAGGGGGAGTAGGAGTTTCCGGCAGAGTCGTGCGCACGTCTTCCGAAAAAGGAGGGGAACGGGCGTGATGAGGTGTACCTGACGCCGATTTAACTGCGACGGGCGCGTCCGTTCGCTCCCCACGCGTCGCTCTATAAGACGGGGGGCCGCCTCGCCGGTTCCGCCCTCACCTTGTCTCGAGCCTTTCGCCTTCCTCTTTGCCTTTCGGTTTGCTGCGCTGCCGTTCGCCTTCTTCTTCCCCAGCGCTCCAGCCTTCTTTTCCTCCCACCGTCAAGCCTCCCCTCACCACGCAATGGCGACCTAGGAGCGTTCCAGCTTTGGGACCTCGCGTGCTGAGGGCCTCGTGAAGAAGGGCCTTCTCTGCAATAGGACCGAGCGGGACGAGTGCAGATTTCCTAAATCGGAGGAGGCGCCGGCTCCGCCCAACGGGTACGTCGTCTCGTTCGCCCACTTCCATGAGCGGGGGTTCACGGCGCTACCGAGCCTCTTCTTCCGCGGGCTGCTGCATCACTACGGGCTTGAGCTGCAGCACCTCAACCCCAACGGGATCCAGCACATCGCGGCATTCGTCGCGCTGTGCGAAGGATTCCTGGGCATCGAGCCCAATTTCTCGCTGTGGAAGTACTTCTTCACAGTAAGTTTGTACCAGAGGGCCGAGAAGCGGAGCGGCCAGCCGCGGGCGACCCCGGTGGCGATTGGGTGCGCCGGAATCCATCTCCGCCAGTCCCGTGCCAGGGAATACATGGCGATGAAGACCGCGGCGTCCCACAAGGGGTGGCATCAGCAGTGGTTCTATGTGAAGAACTACTCCGAATCCCCCTTGCCGGAGTTCACTGGCCGCGCCTTCGAGGCGGCGTCGGAGGTGTGGGCGTACGGTCCAGTGGAGAAGGAGAAGAAGCGAATCTCTAGCCTTCTCCGCGCCATCGAGTATCTGAAGACGAAGGGGCTCACTGGGGCCGGAGTCATCGGGGCGTACCACTCTCGGAGGGTGGCGCCACTGATGCTTCGGATCCGCTCACTCGCCGAGATGGTTCCTGACGCTCCAACCGAAGGCACCGTCCTTGCGACGGGCGCGCTCCCCGCCTCCGAGATTCGCCAGCGCGTCCGGGAGGCGCTGGAAGACAAGGATGTCGTCTTCCCGGTGCCCGGCCACCCTCCGATGCGGCCGAACAGGGGCTTCGTTGATCTGGTAAGTGTTTCGTGCGCCCGTTGCTTCTCCTTGCGCCCCTTGACTCGTCATTTTGACGCAGAGTCTTGCGCTTGCAGGGCCAACTGACGAACGTCGTCGGCGCGCGCCCGCCCATCCCTGAGGATGCTGAGCAGCGGCTGCGGAACCGCCTCTTTGCTGAAAAGCAAAAGAAACGCAAGGACGAGAAGGAGGCGAAGAAGCAGAAAAGGCTCGCCAAGGAGTTCCGGCGGTGGCAGAAGGGTCCGGTCCTCTCGGACGATGACGACGACGATGATGACGATGATGACGATGACGATGACGATGACGAGGAGGAAGAGGAGGAGGATGAGGAAGAGGAGGAGCGCGTCCCGGCCCCTCAGTCGGGCGCGTTAGTTATCCGTGAGCAGTGCTCCCAGGCGGCCGCGGGGGACGGCTCGAGCGGCCCGTCCACCCGGGACCCGACCCCTCAGGGCCCTGAGGCCGCGCCTCAAGGGTCAGTGCGGGGTGCGCCCCAGGAGTCGGGAGGGCCGACCCCCGCTCCGTCCGCCCGAGGTCCGACCCCACAGGGCTCCGAGGCCGCGCCTCGAGGGTCGGCGCGGGGCGCGCCCCAGGAGTCGAGGGGGCCGACCCCCGCCGCTCTGCCTCTGACCTGGGAGCAGAGCAGCAGCAGCAAGCAACCGTTGCCAGATGCCCCGGGGTCGGCCTCGGGCTCAGAGGCGAAGCGCGCCCGCCGGCCTAGCGCCCGCAGAGGGTAAGTGGAAAAGTCCTTGTCCGCCTGTTTCCTTTTCCTTCATCAAGTTGCTTTTGTTGACGTCACTTGTCGCCTTGCAGCGTCCCTCCCCAAACCCGTGCTCTGCCGGTGGCGGCGAAGAAGTCGCTGCGGGCGCCGTCCACCTCCGCGGGGCAGATCACGGCCCCGTCGGCGGGGAGAGGTGATGCCAGCGGTGAGACCACGGAGGTTGCCGTCGGGGTGGCTCCCACGACGGCGGGCACCGCGGAGCGGGGGATTATCCCCGCGGGCCCTCGGATCGGGGAGGTGATAAACCTCAATGACGAGGGGGAGGAGGAGCGCGCCGCTCTGGCGCTGGCGACGGGGACGGAGGAGTCCGCCCCTGCGGCTGCGACGGGTACGGCGGCGGAGGAGGCGAGGACGCATGCCTCGACAGTCGCAGCGGAGGCATCGATGATGGCGCCGCACATATCCGCCCGGGACGCCGCGGCGGGGGCGACGGTGGCGGCAGAGGCGGAGGTGCCTGCCCCAGCGGCCGTAGTGGGGGAGGGGGCGCTCGCCCCGGTGGTTGCGGCGGAGACCGCGGCGACCTTGGCAGGGACGGCGGCGCACGCGATGGAGCCGCTGTCGAGGCCAGCGGCAGCCGTGGTGGCCGTGCCTGCCCTTGCAGCGGCGTCGGGGACCGCGGAGCCGGAGCCCCTGCCCTTGCTGGGCGACGCCGAGGAGTGGGAGAAGTGGCGGGCCATGCAGGGTGTGCTCGACAGCGCCCGTGCCGCTCTGGACAGCGTCATTGCTCCCGTCGGTCAGGTCTGCCATTCCTCGCGGTGACCATTCTCTTCTCTGCCGTTTTATCGCTGACTGTGGGTTGTTTTGCAGGTCCTCCAGGAGTGTAGCCGGGGGAAATCTAATCTCCTTCGGCTCGGGCAGGAGCGTCTCTCCGCGGAGAAGCAGCGGTCCAAGGAGCTGGCCGCGCAGGTCGCCGCCGCTCAGCAGGTCATCGATGACCTGCGGAGGTGCGAGCAGGCGGCGAAGGATGGTTTCCAGGCTGTCTTCGAGGAGGCCCGCTCTGCCCGCGCGGACCTCAAGGCCGTTGTCGACAAGGCTCAGCTTGATGCCGCGGAGCTCCTTCGGGTGAAGGAGGAGCACGAGGCGGTGAAGAAGGAGCGTGAGACGGTGAAGAAGAAGCGCGAGGCCCTTCGGAAGACCGTCGAGCGCATCCGCCAGGAGCGACAGCAGGCCTGGCAGGACCGGGATCTTGAGGCGACCCGAAGGGTCGAGGCCGAGAAGATGGTGGCCGACCTCGAGACTGAGGTTGGTCAGCTTCAGACCGCTGCGACCGCGTTGAAGGCGCAGTCCGAGGGTAAGGCTCTTCCCATCCTTCTCACTTTGTGGTGTTGGCGGGGTCTCTGACCCGGCGTGTTTTTTCGCATAGGTCTTGCGGGCAAAGTCGACCAGTTGAAGGGGGCTCTTGATGCGGAGCGTGCCGAGCACGACAGCCTGCGGGACGCGGTCCGCGTCGTCTGCACTGGCCTCGGCGTGGTCCAGGGGGAAGAGACGAGCTCGCTGGCGGCTCGTGCCCTCGGGGTGTACCGGCGGACCCGCGAGATTGCTCGTGAGGCGCTTCGTGTTGGCGTGAGGCGGGCTTTCGGGGTCTTCGGGTCCCATTACACTAGCCTCGATTTTGACCTGATGAGCGAAGGGTATGCCCCCGGGTACACCGAGGCAGAGCTGGACGAGATGGATGCGTCGGTGCTCGGCCCGGCGGATGCCTTGGCGACGTAGCTGGAGGAGGAGGCCGTCCCGCCGGAGGAGCCCTGAACGGTCCAGCTGAGTCGGGTTCAGATACCCGGCCATGTAAATGTGTTAGTGTATTTTGGACTTGCTTTTGTAATGGCCACGGGGGCCGTTTTTGCATTTTATCAACGTTTAGTTCCGATCCCCTTCCTTGTCTTTTTGGGTCTGGAAAGTTTAGAATACGGGTCGGATGCGTCAGTTAGCGCTGATGGGCGATAGTACCGTAGCCGCTGGGGCGTGGGCTTTCTCGCAGTCCAATCAGTCTTGCCTGGGCATCGTTTGCGCACTCTCCCCTTTTTATGCCCAAACGTCTAGGAAGGGGGGGTCGGCTCGGAGAAAAGTTGTTTTTGGAGGACCTCAGGTGACTTGGGCCAGAGCCCCTGATAGCCCCCGAGGGATATGCGACCCTGAGGCAGGGTCAGGGTCGGATATCCCTGAGCCCGTAACAAGACTCAAAAAAGGTCGACTCGAAACTGCTTTTCTCCGTGGACTAGAAAATTGCAAGGATGCATGTGTTTAAACTTGGAAACAGAATTTAAGGGTAGAAGCGTCTTAGCTGTTCTATGTTCCAAGCGTTGCTGAAGATCCATCCATCGGGGGTCGCCAGCTTGTACGTGCCTGGACGCAGTACTTGGGCGATGACAAAAGGACCTTCCCACGGAGGGGTCAGCTTGTGCCGACCCCTGTTGTCCTGGACAAGGCGGAGCACCAGGTCCCCGATGTTGAAGGCTCGGCCTTGCACCTTGCGACTGTGGTGTCGTCGTAGGGCCTGCTGGTACTTGACTGAGTGTAACAGGGCCATATCGCGTGCTTCATCGAGTTGGTCTTGTGCGTCCTCGAGCAACGCCTAGTTTCCCTGCTCGTCATACGCCCTGACCCTCGGCAATCCGTACTCTAGGTCAGTGGGGAGGATTGCCTCGGACCCGTAGACCATGAAGAACGGGGTGAAGCCAGTTGCCCTGCTGGGGGTCGTCCTTAAACTCCATAGGACCGCGGGGAGCTCCGCAACCCACCGGCCGCCGAACTTCTTGAGGCGGTCGAAGATTCGTGGCTTGAGACCCTAGAGTATCATGCCGTTAGCTCGTTCAACCTGACCATTCGTGCGGGGGTCCGCCACGGCCGACCAGTCCACTCGGATGTGGTAGTCGTCGCAGAACCGGAGGAACTTCTTCCCGGTAAATTGCGTGTCGTTGTCCGTGATGATGGAGTTGGGGACCCCAAAGCGATGGATGATGTCGGTGAAGAATCGTGCCGCCTGTTCAGATGTGATCTGCACGATGGGTCGTGCCTCGATCCACTTAGAGAACTTGTCGATGGCGACAAGCAAGTGGGTGAAGCCCCCGGGCGCTTTCTTGAAGGGACCGACGAGGTCCAGTCCCCAGACCGCAAAGGGCCATGTGATGGGGATAGTCTGGAGCGCTTGTGCGGGCATGTGAGTCTGGCGCGCGAAGAATTGGCACCCCTCGCAGGTGCGGACCACATGGGCGGCATCGGCGATCGCCGTTGGCCAGTAGAAGCCTTGCCGGAAAGCGTTCCCGACGAGGGTTCTTGGCGCGGCGTGGTGGCCGCAGGCCCCTGCGTGGATGTCGTGAATCAGCGCCCTTCCTTGCTCGATCAGGATGCATCGTTGGAGGATGCCGGTGTGGCTCCGCTTGTAGAGCTCCTGGTTGATGACGACAAATGTCTTGGCGCGGCGCGCAATCCTTCGTGCCTCCGTCTTGTCCTTCGGCAGCGTCTCACGGACAAGGTAGTCAAGGTACGGAGTTCTCCAGTCAGGCGGGGGGTCGGGCCCCGTGGCTGGATCCGTGTCAACATCCATGACCTCGGGGTCGGATGGAGCACGGGCTACGTCTGCGTCGGCGCCCGGGCCCAGGACAGGTGGCGCGTCGCTGACCTTTCCCGGTTCCTGACAACGGACCGAGGGCTCGAACTGATCGCTGATGAAGACACCATCGGGAACGGGCTTTCGGCCGGATGCTGCCTTTGCCAGTTTGTCGGCTGCCTCGTTAAAACGCCTTGCGATGTGGTTGAGCTCTAGCCCGTCGAACTTGTCCTCGAGCTTGCGGACCTCGTTGCAGTAGGCTGCCATCTTGGGGTCGTGGCAGCTCCATTCCTTCATGACTTGCTCAACGACTAGCTGGGAGTCGCCTTGGGCGTCCAGCCGTCGGATGCCCAGCTCGACGGCGATGCGCAGCCCGTTGAGGAGAGCCTCATACTCAGCGACGTTATTAGACGCGGGGAAATGGAGGCGGATCATGTACCTCATGCGGATGCCGAGAGGAGAGATGAAGACTAGGCCTGCTCCGGCACGAGCCTTCATCAGCGACCCGTCGAAGTGCATCGTTCAGTACTCCTGTTCCTCCGGTGCTGATGGCGTCTGTATCTCCGTCCATTCTGCCACGAAATCAGCGAGCACCTGGGACTTGATGGCGGTGCGGGGGGCATAGGTGATGCCCTGGTCCATGAGCTCGAGCGCCCACTTCGCGACCCGGCCCGTGGCGTCCTGGTTCCGGACCACCTCGCCGAGGGGAAAAGACGAGACGACTGTCACCGGGTGCGAGGTGAAGTAATGGCGCAACTTCCTCTTCGTGATGAGGACGGCGTAGATGAGCTTCTGGATCTGCGGATATCGCGTCTTGGATTCGGACAAGACCTCGCTGACGAAGTAGACTGGGCGCTGTACCTTGAGGGTGTGTCCCTCTTCCTCTCGCTCTACCACTAGGGCCGCGCTGACCACCTGGGTGGTTGCCGCGATGTAGAGCAGAAGGGGTTCCCCGTCGGCGAGTGGCGCCAGGATCGGAGCTTTTGTCAGGAGTTCCTTGAGCCGGTCAAGTGCCTCCTGGGCCTCAGCGGTCCACTCGAAACGGAAAGTCTTCTTCAGGAGCCGGTAAAGGGGGAGCCCTCGCTCGCCGAGGCGCGAGATGAAGCGACTCAGGGCCGCCAGGCATCCCGTGATACGTTAGACCCCCTTTATGTTTCGGTTTGGCCCCATGTCATTGATGGCCGTTATCTTCTCCGGGTTGGCTTCGATGCCGCGCACGGAGACGATGAAACCTAGCAGCATTCCCCTTGGAACCCCAAAAACGCATTTCTCTAGGTTGAGCTTGATGCGCTTGTCTCTCAGCCTCTTAAAGGCGAGTTCGAGGTCGGGGATGAGCTGGTCACCCTTCTTGGACTTGACTACGATGTCGTCGACATAAGCCTCAACGGTTTGCCCGATGAGGTCCCCAAAACACTTGAGCATACATCGCTGGAATGTAGCCCCCGCGTTTTTGAGGCCGAACGGCATCTTGACGTAGCAATAGGGGCCGAATGGGGTGATGAAGGAGGTTGCGAGCTGGTCGGACTCTTTCATCGCGATTTGATGATAGCCGGAATACGCGTCGAGGAAGCTGAGGGTCTCGCACCCGGCGGTCGAGTCGACTATCTGGTCAATGCGCGGCAAAGGAAACGGATCCTTTGGGCACGCCTTGTTGAGACCGGTGTAGTCAACGCACATTCGCCATTTCCCATTCTTTTTCGTACAAGAACAGGATTAGCCAACCACTCGGGGTGGTACACTTCCTTGATGAACCCGGCCGCCAAAAGCTTCTGGAGCTCCTCGCCTATGGCCTTGCGCCTCTCCTCGTCGAAGCGGCGCAAACCTTGCTTCACTGGCTTGGAGCCGGCCTTGATGTTCAAGGAGTGTTCGGGATGCCGGGCATGTCCGAGGGTTTCCACGCGAAGACATCGATGTTCGCGCGGAGGAAGTCGATGAGCGCGCCTTCCTATTTGGGAGATAGGTTAGCGCTGATTCGGACGGTCTGGCCATCGGGACCACTAGGGTTGAGGGGGACCTCCTTGACGCCTTCGGTGGCCTCGAAGGAGGTGGGCGATCGCTCGGAGTCGGGCCGACCCTCGGCGCCCTCCGCGAGCTGGGCCGCCGGCTCTTCCACGACGTTGATGGCCGCGGCGTACTCGCAGCACTCAACATCGCACTCGTACGCCTTCCGGAAGGACGTGCCGACGGTAATGACCCCGTTGGGCCCCGGGAGCTTGAGCTTGAGGTAGGTGTAGTTGGGGATGGCCATGAACTTTGCGTAGCTCGGCCGCCCCAGGATGGCGTGGTAGGTCCCACGGAAGCCCACCACCTCAAAGGTGAGGATTTCCTTCCTGTAGTTGGACGGAGTCCCGAAAGTAACGGGCAGGTCGATCTGCCCGAGGGGCATTGCCTGTTTCCCCGGCACGATGCCGTGGAAAGGCGCCTTGCTGGTGCGGAGGCGGGCGCGGTCGATCCCCATGGCATCGAGGGTCTCGGCATAGAGGATGTTGAGGCCGCTGCCTCCGTCCATGAGCGCCTTGGTGAGGCGCGTCGTGCCGATGATTGGGTCCACGACGAGGGGGTAGCGCCCTGGCTGCAGGACACGCCCCGGGTGGTCGGACCGATCGAACGTGATGGCGGATCCCGACCAGTCGAGGAAGGTCGGCGTCGCAGGCTCGGCCGCGTAGACCTCGCGGCGCTCCAACTTCCAGCGGCGTCTGGAATCATAGGCCGCCGAGCCGCCGAAGATCACGAAGCAGCCGTCCACCTTGGGGAATCCGTCTTCTTTCCCTCCGTCGTCCTTCCTTTCCTCGTCGGGTTTCCGCCTACGGTCGCCCTTCATCGGGTTGCCTGCAAAGTACCTTTTCATGAGGTTGCAGTCTTTGTAGGCATGCTTTGCGGGGAACTCGTGGTTCGAGCACGGTCCCTCGAGCAGTTTGTCGAAGAAGCCGGGGGTGCCCTCCGGGGGCAGCTGACCCCGCTTGCGCTCAGCAGCCGCCACGAGGGGTGCCTCGCGCCGCTGCTTGTTCTTCTTCTTCTATGGACGGTTGGAGGTACCCCCGTCGGCATCCTCCTTCCGCTTCGCCTCGCCCTTGGAGCGGTCGAAAATTGCTCCGATGGCCTCCTCGCCCGAGGCGAAGCCGGTGGCGATGTTGAGGAGATCCTCCGTGGTCCGCGGGCCTCGGCGCCCGAGCTCGTGGACGAGGGGTCGGCAGGAAGTTCCCGCCAGGAACGCTCCTATGACGTTGGCGTCTGCAACGTTGGAGAGCTCGGTGCGCTTCCTGGAGAAGCGTCGGATGTAATCCCGGAGGGATTCACCCGACTCCTGGCGACAGCTCCGGAGATCCCAAGAGTTGCCAGGGCGCATGTACGTGCCCTGGAAGTTTCCCACGAATATCTCCCTCAAGTCGTTCCAACTGCGGATCCGCCCTGAGGGGATATGTTCTAGCCAGGCTCGCGCTGAGTCGGCTAGAAAAAGTGGGAGGTTGCGGATGATGAACAAGTCATCATCCGCCCCACCGGCCTGGCATGCGAGCCGGTAGTCGCTAAGCCATAACCCGGGGTTCGTTTCCCCAGAATACTTGGCCACGTTGGTCGGTTGCCTAAAGCGTGGTGGGAATGGCGCGCTCAAGATGCGCGCGGAGAAGGCCCGGGGCCCCGCCGGGTCGGGGCTGGGGCTGCGGTCTTCTTCGCTGTCGTAGCGGCCGCCACGGTGGACGTGGTAACCGCGGTCCACCCCCTCCTCCCTGTCCGCACGGGAGCACCTCCGCGCGTCCAGGGTGTCACGGACGTCGCGGATGGGGCCGACGCGCCGGTGGATGGATGGAGCCCTGACTCCAGCGGGTGGCGGCGTCCGTTGAGCGGGCGCGGCCTAGTCCGCCCGGGGAGGAGGCTGGTGGACAGACTCTCCCCGCCTTTCGGAGGGCGTGGCGGGGGCCGCCCCGCTGGCGTTTTGCCCGCGTCGCCGGGACGCGGAGCTCTCCGCCTGCTGAACAGCGGCACACTCGAGCAGGTCGCGTACCTCTCGATGCGCCTGACGCTCTTCGGGTGTCTCTGGCTCCGGGGGTCGTCGAAGCAGGGCCGCCGCCGCGGCAATGTTTTGGCTGGCGCGGGCGAAGAGCTGGGGGCCATCCTCGTCAGCGCAGATGCGGTGCTGGACGTCGCGCGCTCGTTGTCGCGCCCCGCCCTCGTTGCGGGGGCGCTCGCCCTCCCGGCGGGGCGCCACGCGCGCCTCCGGCTGTCGTGGCCGCTCCGGGACCCGGGCAAGGGCTCCCGTCGTGGCCGCAGCGCGTGGTGGGGGAGTTCGTTGCCTCCTCCCGGTGCCATCACCGTTGGACCCCTCGGAGTGCGCGTCGGCCATGAAGCACTCACGCGAGGGGTGGTGACTCCTACTGCTGGAGCCCGCATCGGAGATCTTCCTCGCCGCGCCCGTGAGCTCGTTGCCCGCAGGCAGCGCGTCCGTGGGTCGCGCCAGGGCATGACCGCAGGCAGTCACGGCGCTGTGCAGCCCGAAAAAGCCGTTCCGCCGAAGGAGGCCTTCCAGCGCGCGTCCGGCCACTCGCCACCACCCTGGCGGCGGAGCCAGAGGTGATGAAGCGAGTGGGTGAAGCGAGGAGGGGGATCAGGTCGATCCCTTCTCCGGTGGCGAGGAAGTCCAAGCTCCCAAAGCGGACCAGGGAGCCCGGGGCGAAACTGACGTCGTGGCTGGCCATCTGAAGCCGGTGGTGTACGCGCAAAGGTCCCCTACTTGGCGCGCCAACTGTCGTTGTCTAGATTGGTGATCAAGACTTAGACTAGTAAATTTCTTTTATGCGCGTACGGCCTCAGATGGTTGCGCGGGTGACACGGGATTTAGACTGGTTCGGGCGTGAAGAAGCCCTACGTCCAGTATGGGGAGCTGCTCATGTTACCCACGCGGGTTCTGTAGTAGGGGTTACAGAAAGGCGAGAGAGGGAACCGGTCCCAAGTCTCTAAGGTGTGCACAGGGGCTCTAATGGCGCGGGCGTGTTCTCCTTCGCCGGGAAGAAGAAGCCTGTGTGAGGAAGTGTGTGTGTGTAAAAATCATTTTTCCCCGTCTCTTCGGCCCTGGCCTTCCCTTTATAGTTCCAGGGAGTCGACCGGGTACATGTGAGACAGGGACACAGAGAGAGAAAGTGGAGAGGGAGAAAGAGTGGAGGAGATCTTGTCCTTCCCGGGCGTCGCGGTTGTCTTTGGTCTTCTTGCTTCGCCGGGCGGCCTGCACGATCTGATCGCTGTCCTCCTCGGGAGCCGGTTACGGCGGGCGTGCGTGATGATGGCGGTGGCTTCCGTCCCGTCGGGGCTGACGGCTGCCACGACTGTCCCTGTTGTGCTGCAGGCGGCCTGAGCGGCGCGGACGCCCTGTCCCTGTCGCCGGAATCGCGGGGCGTGAGGACGGGTAGGTGGAGCGTGGACGGTCAGACGTGCTCCTGTGCCAGGCGACGTGGGTCATGATGGCCTGACAGCGAACCAGAGAAGACTGAACCGCTGTACCATGCGCGGCGCGGTCGTGGGCGGGTAGGTGCGACGGATCACGTCAGCGGCGTGGACGCCTTTCCGCACGCCCGAGCCGTGGAGCATTTAAGGCAAAGCTGCGCCCGAGACTGATTTCCGTCCGGCGGGCCCACGCAAGTCCGACCCTAACCCCCTAGGTCGAGCGAGGCGGACCCTCGTGGCGAGGGGTCGGGCGAGGCGGAGCCCGCCTGCCGAGAGGTCGGGAGCGTCCTACCACGAGGGACGGGGTCGGGCGAAGCGGAGCGCTTCCCCTTTGTGTTGGGCTGATGATGGTTGTCGTTGCCGCGGGTCGGTCTGGACCTCCATAATCGTTGCCAGGATAGTCATTAGATGACCGTTTACCTTTCCCCCTGACAAGGGTGGAATTAGTAATCTGGTAGAGCACCCCACTACGAAAAAGTTTTTTTATATTGAAGAGAGAGATGAGTAATCTACTAGAGATGCTCTGCTCCAAGATCAAGTAAATAAAAAATTTTGTATTATCTCAGCGGCTACCGTAGAGTTATGTTTACAAGTGTTTGTGGACTAGGTCTTGATGCCCTCAACGTTAGTCTATCAACCTATACTCTGGGACATAAATACTGCCTCTGACCTATAAAACTAGCCATTAGGCACCTGTATTTAAAGATGGGTGTGGTTCGGATCGACCTGGTGGTTTATCGAAACGCTCCAAAAAAAAAAGAACCTAATAGGCCCCTAATCCAACCAGTGAAATAGTGCGACGGATCAGAACCATAATAACCATAGGTTCAAGTGGATCGATCCACCCCCTTCTATCCCCTAGCAGTGGCGGCGCCTAGCGCAAGGCGAAGGAGCCGCGCTATTCGCTGCTATCCAACGGGTGACCTCCGGTGGCGGGCGCTGGCGCTGGCGCGCTGCTCCTTGCAGTGGTTGCTACTTGCTAGCATGATTTAGCAACTCCAGCAATAATCTCTATTTTAAGATTCCGACTTTTTAGTAGAAATTCTGCTCCGGAGCTCTATTTTTTACACTCAACTTCAGCAATACACTGAACTCCATGAAGAATCCCTACTTCTCATCTCCTACTTTTTATTTCTCTTGCATTTTATCATTTGTACACGTACAAGATATCTATACATGGGAATTTAGGACCGGACACTAGCAGCATCTTCAGGTGTGAACATCAACGCTAGCACCTAGCAGAAGCTCTAGTACAAGTCCACCCACAACCACTAGCTCTAGCAATTGATAAAAGGAAAAAAATCATCATTTTGGATCAGACGAAGAGGGCCATGCTGGTGACGGACTGAAGTTCGTGCTCATCGGGGCACGGATGTGCAGAGAGGGTTCGACCAGCTCTGTGCGGCAACGGAGTATAGCCATATGCTGCTCAATCTACGGCTGCGCCTCGATTTGTGGCGCAGGAAGTGGAGGTGGTGAAGGGATGCGTCGAGCGGCTCGAGCTTGCGTGGGAAAGGACACCTGCGAGAGGGGCACATCGGGCAGCTCGCGGCAGCGGCGGCTTTTGGCTTCGGTTTTGGCGACGAGAAGCTCGGGCAGCTGCGAACTGGATGGGCAGTCAGAGCTCGATTTCTGAGATCCTCTGTTTTCTTTAAAAAAATATGAACAGGTCGAATATGAAGCGCGGCTTAAAAAATGATACACGTGTAGCCGTGCAACACATGCGACAATAAAAGTCAATGTCTCCATTTCACTTTGTAGTAGATTACAGGTACTTTACACCAATCCGGTAGTTATAATAACTTCGTATTGTATGCCGAAGCATGTGGGGGCGTTGAGATGTTCTTATGATTCCGTTTGGATTATCTTTGGAAAATGGAAATGCTAATGGCGTTGACTGATGAGCATCGGTGTGTGTTTGAAATGGATATAGACATGCTCGTCACTTCCTGTGCATACATACTAGATGCTCTGCAGTTGATGCGCCGGTTTTGGTCTCATCACTTCCCCCCATGTATTGGAGACCACAGCTACGTCACCGCCGCCATATTTCTCCCGCACATCACCCGCCGCTGCAGAGTACTCCAGCCCAGCCGCCACGTTCGCCTCCATCACCTGCCGTCGTCTTCTGCAGCTTTTCGCACCGAAGCGAATGATTTCACAGCCCACGCGCGCGAAGAGCTGCGGCGGAAAACAACTCCGATCCAGGCGTGCAAATTGACGGGCCAAAAGCTAAGGAAAACGCCGGCGCGCACACACCTTTCTCGCCTTTCCTCCATCTCCGCGCAACGGTTGGAGCACGAGCTCGTACGCATGGCGTGATCGGTCGAGGACGGCGCGCGGCTAGTCCGACGATCCGATCGAGCAGGTAGGAGCAGGCCGGCCACCGACACTAGTGGGCGGCCCGAGAGCGCGGCACGTTCCACGCGCGGCGGCCAAGTTTTCAGGCGATGGGTGTGACGACGCGTCCTCAGTCCGGACTAGGGTGGTCGGTGGCCACGATGGACTTGGATTGGCTCTGAAACAATCTTAATTACGTTCTCTGCAGATACTGTGCTAATTATATAGTACATTACTCCTCAGTGACAGTCAGCATGAATTGCCAAGCTGCTATATGTATACTGGGACGATTGACTTGTTCATACTATGATACATCATACTCCATCAGGCTGACCCAAATTTTACTTAATTTTAAGCCAAATGTCTTCACCTAACCCTGCCTTCTGCTCTTATCAAATTCAGCCTGACGCTGCCTAGCTTTTTCCACCGAAACTTCTACCCTCGTCTCGGCACTCGCACATCATCAGGTCAGGTGCTTTGGCTGCTTGCTGCCGTCACCTGCACGTTTGCACTTCCTCAGCGGCCACTAACCTCCTTGTGCGCCATGAGGTGGTTGTTGCACTGCCCGGACTCTTGGTCGATCTCCTGCACCACTTGCTGTTGGCTTATAATAGATCACTGCCCTAATGATCACAAATCGCAAGTGTCATGTTTTTTTTTCAAAAATGTTTAAAAGCTAAGAACATTAAAGCTGACTGTCAAGCGTTTCTTATTTCAAATCTATATGCATTCAAACTTCAACGGGCTAATCAAACAACATTAGACTTCAATTGCAGTTCTAGCCCTTCCTATCATCTTCCTGCCTTCTACTCTCAGGATCAATGCCACTAGACTATGTTAAGGTTATTTGGATCACACAACACTACGACATCGCTGCAAGAAATTCAGCCATCAGTGCGCCACTGCCGCAACGAGATTTTTAGAAAGGAGTTTCCTCGTATTATGCACAGAGCAAAGAAGGCATATCTCCCCGGAATTGAATCATGGACAGAGCTTTTCGTAACAGTTATCACCTTTTTTTGTTTCGAATTTTTTGAGTTTCATGTACTATGTTACTTCTTTCTCTAAATTATATATATAAATATACAGTAGTGGGAGTCCCCTCCTGATTCCTCAAAAAAAAACAATACAGAAATGATTTTCCCTCCTGCCTTTCTACTTTTCCAAACGTCCCCTGCCTTAACACAGGCGACTCAACATCAGGCATATCCGGTAGACTGGTGAATGCAACCAACCATCCCAAGCCTACAGTCAAATGCATCTATAAGACATACTATATATTTAGTGGAAATGCAATGCAATGAAAAAAAAAGCACACAAAACAAATGAGAGGGGGTGTGAATTTGATAATTTGAATATCCAGAACACAGCTCAACTCGCTTTACAAACAACGAGCATGGAATACAGCAACAGAATCAATCTCTAATATGGCTTTGAGTAAACAGATTGTATTCCTATTCCTCGTCCGAAGAGTCGCCTAAGGGAACCTCCGCCTGCGTCTCCACAGCAGAATCCTACTCTCATGAAACAAAAGAAATCGGTTAGATCAACAAGGCAAAGTCAGTGGACATATTTAAATTATCAGTGTTGCACTGATGCCAAATGAAAGAATGTGTGTATATAAATCACGAGACCTTACCTTCATTTTATCCCAGTCCTTTAACTTAGAACCAAGCATGTATGTGTCTCGCAGGGGTGCCCATGCTGGCTCATCTTCGTCTTTGCCAGTACACTAGAAAAGGCAGATCAATTATGAGACGTTCCAAGCCACATTGAGGTCCAGGAGTTAAGATTCACTTAAAACCAACCGCTGCAATAGCTAGGTTTTATTCTGATGTTGACTAGACTAGACAGCTATAAGGCTACGAGTAACTAAACATCATGTGACTCTTTAATTTGTGAAGGCAAAAATTTCGCCTGACGTCTATAGTTCTTGTTTAGATTAAGAAAACACTAGGGTGCTACTTTTCCAATTCCTGTCCAGCCGTGTCATTCTTGCCATGTAGCATCTCAACAGCAAATCATTTCCAAAAAACTAACCTACCTACGGTTTCTTAGAACCATAAATAATCTGCTAACTGAAAGTTAGTGAAATCTGAGGTTAAACCATGTGCATTACCATATGGGCTTTGGTAAATCTGAGGTCAAACCATATGGGCTTTGGTAAATCTATGTGCTTGACCATCTGAGCTTTGGTAAAGTGCAGTCATCTAAAAAACCCTAGACTGGCTGTGGGTACTGTCTACCTATGGTGGCTAGGCAGCAGATTAGCACAAAGAGAACATTAGCCATGTTAACTTTGTTAGATAGATAGAGGGGATCACATAAAGGAGTTGGTGCTTGTCATGGTGCTCATGGTTACTGCTGCTACAGTGGTTCCTCCTACAATGTGATCATGGTTGCCAGATCTAGTCAGCCGGACTATCCAGTTTGCCAGTTTGGGCAAAAGCGCAACAGGTGAGCCATGCCCAGCACAAGTCACCACTTTTTCAAAAATTGATCAAGTGTGGTTACCCTTATTGCAATGAACTTGCCCAAACAATGGACTAGCAGGTTAGCTAGCTTGAAAAAAAATCCAGCTTAATAACTATGGGTTACGTGGCTGATATATACCTTAAAGAGAGGTTGTAATTGGTCGGTACAAATCATGCTACTCAAAATCTCCTGATCTCCATATGCCACATGGCAAAACCCCTCATCTCAACAACCCAAACTTCAACAGAAAAGGGACTGTACAATGTCTTTTGGGCTTCAACCAAGGGCTTTGAAACTTAAGTGAATAAAGGGTAGTGGACTACAGAAATTAATTGAAATTTCATGTCAAGTAACAGTATGAAATATTTTCCCAAGCATCAACCCATATATGTAACTACAGAAAGTAGTGGTGGGTTCCCAGTAATAAACGCCATGTGAATTTTTACTTCTGCAGTCACTCTGTTTGGTAAATTTTAGAAAATAATGTATCAGATTTAGCATGTAATACTGTTTGTCAAAGTAAATAAACGTGCAGCGGATATCCCCGTGAGTTGCACTAACTTGACTTCAAGATATGAGTTTATACTATCATCAAAAACATTTAAAGTTTTAAGCTAGGAAAGTGATTTTTTAAGTAAAGAGAATATCGCAAAATGCTCACTTCTAAGGGATGGATGCATGTCCTACAGTTATGACACTCGCTAAGGAATAAGGATGGCATGTGGTTCGTCCGACAAGGCATCAGAACATCAGTGGCATATTGTGATAATAAAAGGAGCCACCCAATAAATAATTAGCAGTTGGTACCTTAGAGAAACTTGAAGGTGCTTGGTTCTTTTTATCTTGATGTGATGGCATCTCCAGTTCCGCGAGGAAGGTGTTTTTCCTTTCCTTTGCTAAAACTGCCAGGATATCAGGTTTTTTTTCAGAATATTTGGAAATCGTAGTAGAGTGGCAGGTGTATATCAAAATGAAATGTAGAGTGGCAGGTGTATATCAAAATGAAATGTAGAGTGGCTGGTGTATCTCAAAATGAAGTGTATAAAAATAAACATAATACACACATCATAAGTTTAATATAATATGATCTTGCGCTGCCATGGAAGGTAAGCAGATGCTGCCATTGTTTGTGCCTCTTAATTTGTATGTTCTTGAGCAAAATGTCAAACAAGTGTGCATCTGCTTACAAAAATAGAATCATAAATCAAGAGGTCATATTCAGTGGACCATCAATTGTTGTGATTTTTATGTCTAGCTAACAGAATCCTACACTGCTCAAGATTGAGAGCTCCACATGAGACCTCATCAGATAAGGGCTTACACAAATGTGGATCAGCTCATTCTTCATTCAAAACCATGAAAGATATGACCCCATATGTAATTTGGATACATAGAGCAAAATAACTTGACTAGTCTAGTGATTCCACCATAAATTAATATGGCTTGACATGCTCCTGGTGATCAGTTTGGTATGATGCCTAACCAGAATGTAGAGAAAAATTGCACCGGTCCAGGCACCATTATTCTACTAGTCATACATGATGTTCTAGTAAACAAAGTCACCCTCCAGTAAGTGTTTGGGCAGGAACTTTTCATGTTGGACCTTAGTCTTAATTAAAATCATAACAAATAAATTAGGATATCCATAATATACCAAAATAACTAAAAGCCTATAAGAAGGTAAGAAATATGCTAGCCAATGCATAATTCTGTAGATGGTCCACAAAAAAATTTAGTTTTAGCAGATGTAGAATACAACAATGAACAAAGTAATTCACAAACAACAGAAGAAGAATAGCTGCATCATACTAGCATGAAGGTGAAAACATACCTTTAGCATCTTTAGTTCTTGATGGGTTCAAATCTTTCCGAGGTTTCTGTGCCTTGCTCACCTGGAAAGAAAAGGCAATTCCAATAATTATCAGCCAATCAGTGCAAAAAATATTCGCATAAACATACATTGTTTTCCACTATCATTTAGTATGCAAGTGAAGCCACTTTTGGACATTAGACTAAACAATTGTATCTGTTGACCAAACATGGAGTTACAATTGTATCTGTTGACCAAACATGGAGTGGTCATAAAATGTTGTGCTTCAGAAAGAAATTGAGTGTTATCTGTCCTAGTGTCCTAAGACTTAGAATATTACTTACACACCCAAATCAATTAAGGAAGAAAGAATATAATTGAGTTGGAGTAAATGGTTTAGACAGAAACTGAGGGTTCTCTGTCCTAAGACCTAGAATATTACCTACTTTCATATAGTTGATTGATGAACACCCAAAAACAATTAAGGAAGCAAAGAATGGAGTTGAGGTAGAGTTATTGGCAGCTCAACTCGTTTCAATTTAGAAAAGTAACTTGCCAAGCTACATGTACTTTGACATTGAGATAAGATTGGTGGGCTTACCGCATTGAACAGCCTGACAACTGGAGTCACCAGCAGCCGGAAAATTCACGGGAAAAAAGCATAAGTGAGCAACAGAGTGATTTTTGGTGAAATTTATAGCCAGAGATAGGCAAAACATGGTATTGAAAACAGTGCATTACCCCCCTTGGTAGCAACCTTGATGAGTTCCTTCTCTTTGCTGTCCAAGTGATCTTTAGGTATTACATGGCCCTTCTCTGCTGCCTTTTTTCCCCCACCAAACCAGAGCAAATTAAATGGCTTAAAGTAAATACATTTCAATGAGAGAGCACAGCCAATGAGCAAGGGAGGTGAGAGCCATACCACTCGCTTCTCCTTTCTAGCCTCCCCTTTGGGCTTGCGCTCCTCTGCTTCTTCGGCCAACTTGGCGGCGACCAATTTCTTGTGCGCTGACAGGATTGGACCCTAGGCAGAGAGGGAGACGCGTCAGCAGAGTCTTAACATATAATTCTTCAGTTTTTCTTCTTCTCTTTCATTTTTGTTGCTCGCTCATATGCATCAGTCACTAAAGGAAGAAATGCATGAACGATATATGTTTAAGGAAGGAATGGTGGGAATTACCAGGGGGTCGTCAGGGAGCTTCTTGTTCATGATCTTGAGGAAGGCGACGCGGAACGCCCTGCAGCCTTGCTCGAACCTGGTGACGGCAGAGGTGGAGACCCCCTCTTCCTCCTCGTCCTCCTCCTGGTCGGAGTGGGAGAGGGCCTCGTCGTCGTCGTCCTCGCCGTCGTCGTCACGGCGGCGGCGGCGTGGGCTCGGCGGGTGCTCCTGCTCCTCCTCTTCCTCGTCATCGTCGGAGTTGTAGTCGCGGGCGCGCTTCCGGAGCAGCTTGAGGAACTTGGCGCTGGGCTTGTTGCGTTGGCGGCGGACGGAGTCGTCCTGCTCGGAGCGCGCGAGCTTCTTCTTCTTCGCCTTGTTCTTGCTGCCCTTGCCCTTGGGCCGCGTCTTGCGCTTGCTGGGGTTCGGGGCGGCGGCGGACGGGGGTGCCGACACGGCCTGTAGAGCGGCGGCCATGGATGGAGCCACTAGGGTTTTGGAGCCTGGGGTGCGGCGGCGGTGGCGCGCTGCCTCCTCTCCTTGTTTTCTCCCCTCCCGCTGGTTTTCTCGGATGGCCAGGCCTGCTGCTCTTCCGTCGCGGCTGGGCCTGATGGGATGACGGGCATACCATGCGTGGAGAGAGGGAGGGACAAGAGGCCCAGCCCAGTAACACGCAAACGGATCAGAACCAAGCCACAGAACAGATCACGGGCCAGGTAAACAGCACATGCACAAAAGAGATGAAGAGAAAGAAAAAATCAATTTTAATTAAAGGATAAAAAAATTACCGGATATTGAGATTACCACGCGGATGGAGTCAGGGCGTCAGGCAAAACTTTCGGTTTTTTCTTTTGAGAATATATTCTTCCTCTAGGTCTGATCTACACGCACAGAATAAAAAAAAAAGTCACGTTACAATAAGCCCACCTACCATGCATGTCACCATGCCATATATTTTTTTCCTCTACCAACTCAGCCAAACATGCCACCTCTAAAAAAAGGGCACCATCTCTCCTGTTCAAGTTAAATCTAATTATCAGTAAATACATAATTTCATAATTGTGCATAGAAAAAACAAATATTATGAGTTGCATGACAACAACAGCTAGTACAATGTGAGAAAGTAATCTCATAGTCCTAAATTTTAGCCTATGAGACGGTTATCTTGCGAAACATTCACCTTATTCTCTCTCCTCCCTTACTCTCTGCCATCTAATCAAAAATCTTACGTGAACTTATATGCAATGGAGACCGCTGATGTGTAGCGATCTAATTGGGCACAGAATCCGGTAAACTTGTTGTGCCGCGATCTCTTGCCAAAATATATACATACAGTACTATGTTATTACATTATAATAGAAAAAGTCGCCTACGTACGTCACCATGTCACGTTTCTTTTTTTATTCCAACGTTACTCTACCAGGGCAAGCAAGCTGTCGTGTTAGAAAATGAAATAAACAGCCCGTTTCTTGTTCCAGCAGATCTGATTCCAGTTGGAGGATTCGAGCAAAATTCGGGTCATTGATTGCACCATGATCTCTCACTAGTTTAATTTCCTAAGGCCAGTCCCCATAGTGTATTATGAGCATCAACAATTTTGCTG
Source organism: Panicum miliaceum (assembly GCA_032594955.1). Lineage (NCBI taxonomy): Eukaryota > Viridiplantae > Streptophyta > Magnoliopsida > Poales > Poaceae > Panicum > Panicum miliaceum. The sequence continues at coordinate 43,487,311 of CM064059.1, forward strand.
ATTTGGCAAATTTATTATGAGGGAAGAAAAGAAGAGGGTTTCATTCCTAGCGGGCTCAATTACCGAGTTTTATGAAACACAATAAAACTTGTACTGAGAATGTTAAGGTTTTGTCGCAAGACACATTTGATCACAATACTATGACCCCATTTGTTTCAGCTTCTTATCAAAGGTTCGATTTTGGAAAAACTAAAAGTTAGATTGACTCCCGAAATCGAGAATTCTGAGAGTCATCTGCTTTTGTATTTCTTAAAATCGAATCTTTAAAATTAGCCATAAGCTGAAACAAACAGGAACTATATAAGAACTAAATGATGCAACATGTTTATAATACAATGTTATAAAATTATGCGCTGAGAGAGGAAGTTTCATTTCGTTGTAAAGTTGACGTGGCAGCTTCGGTAATAGTGTAATGAAATCATGCAAAAATCATGCACTGATATTGCTCTAAGAAAATAATTATAGGTTACCTACTACGTCTCCTATTATTTTAGCTATTGAGATCAAATTAACCCAACGATTTCAAAATACAGTAGAGGGTTCTATTTTAAAATTCAAAATGGACATGGGAGAATACATGACTAGTACGTACTTCCTCTGTCCTAAATTATTAGTTATTTTGCTTTTTTAGATATATAGATTTTGCTATACACCTAGATACAAATATGTATCTAGATGCATAACAAAAATTAAACTATACGTCTAGAAAAGTCAAAACAACAAATAATTTGGAACGGACGGAGTAATTAATAAGGAAATCAAACGCAAACAGTGAAGACACGTACGGGTTGTTGGACGTCAGATCAAGGCCACAGGCCACAGGCCACACTCCACAGCATCACCGAAAAAAGTAGGTTAAATAGTGCCTCTAATTAATCCAGCATCGTCTCCGACCTGCAGGTAGAGAATCGCACGAGCACACACAACTTTGTCAATGGCCAACGCGGCCACTGCCCCACTCCTAACAAGAAGCCAGGAGGCCCCGCCGTCGAAGGAGCCATCCATCGATGACGTCATCGAGATGTACATCGGCGCCACCGGCGTCATGCAGCTGCTCAAGGCCGTCTTCGTCGCATTCGCCTGGGCCTTCGACGCGCAGCAGGTGTTCATCTCCGCGTTCACGGACGCCGAGCCGCGGTGGCATTGCCTCACCGCCGCCTCGGCCGGCAACGCTTCGTGCTCCCCGGCCGCGGTCTCGCCCTGTGATATCCCGCCGGGCTCGTGGGCGTGGGACCGGCCGGCCGTAGCCTCGGTCGTCTCCGAGTGGGCCCTCAACTGCGCCGGCCCGGCGCTCGTCTCGCTTCCGGCGTCGTCGTTCTTCGCAGGCTGCCTCGCCGGCGGGTTTCTGCTCACGACGCTCGCGGACTCCCTCCTCGGCCGCAAGAAGATGCTCCTCGTGTCGCTGGCGTCCACGTCCATCGCCGGCGTGCTCACCGTCTTCGCGCCCAACATCTGGGCGTACGCCGCCCTGCGGTTGGTGTCCGGCTTCTTCCGGTCGATGGTGGGCACGTGCACGCTGGTCCTCTCCACGGAGCTCGTCGGGAAGCGGTGGCGCGACACGGTGAACGTGACGGGGTTCTTCTGCTTCGCCGTCGGGTTCTTGTCCCTCCCAGCGCTCGCCTACGCGTTCCGCGACGCGTCCTGGCGGAACTTGTACGTCTGGACGTCCGTGCCTTGTCTCTGCTACTCCGTCCTGGTCTACTTCCTTGTCCAGGAATCGCCGCGGTGGCTCCTGGTGCGCGGCCGGAAGCAGGACGCCATGGAGGCGCTGCGGCAGATCATGTCGCTCAACGGGAGCTGCGCGACGGCCACCAGCTTCTCCATGTTGGACGCGTGCGTGGTGCACGAGGACAACGCCGGGGCGAGCGGCGGGGGCGTTTTCGCCACGCTGCAGGCCATGTCGGGGCGGCGGTGGGCGCTCCGGAGGCTGGCGGCGATCATGGCGACCAGTTTCGGCGTGGGGATGGTCTACCTAGGCATGCCGCTCAACGTCGGCAGCCTTGGCTCCAACCTCTACCTGAGCGTCACGTACAACGCGCTGGCCGAGCTGCCGTCGGCCGTCCTCGCGTGGCTCCTCATCCGCAGGGCCAACAGGCGGAGCTCGGTGGTCGCGCTAACCACGGCGGCCGGGGCGTGCAGCCTCGCGTGCGCCGCCGTCCCGCGGGGCGCCGCGGCGGCGCGGATGGCCGCCGAGGTGCTGTCCTTCTTCGCGGCGTGCACGGCGTTCGACGTCATGCTGGTCTACTCCACCGAGCTGTTCCCGACGTCCGTGCGCAACTCGGCGGTAGGGCTGGTGCGGCAGGCGCTGGTGCTGGGCGGCGTGGCGGCGCCCGTGCTCGCCGCGCTGGGCCGCGAGAGAAGCTTCTGGTCGTTCGGCTTGTTCGGGGTCGCCATCGGGTGCTGCGGCCTGTTCGTCGCCTGCCTACCGGAGACGAGGGGGAAGAGCATGTCGGACACCATGGCGGAGGAGGAGGAGCGCAACGAGGGCGCCGTCGCGTCGTGCACCGGCGCGACCGCCGGCCGGTAGCACCGATAGCGACAGGTACGCCGTGTAATTGATTACGCGAGGCCATGTTGGTTTCACGGTACAGTAGTTTCTGCTTCAGGTCAACCACGTAGCTTAGCTGTCAGCGTGTCACTCGCGTGATCTGTAAACTTAGTTTTAAAATCCGTACTGTTCCGTAGTACGCGCTATGCAGTAGCAGATGAGCAGATCTATTAGTGTCACTCATGGTGTCAAGTAGACAAGTAGTAGGTCCATATGAACGACAGCAAGAACTTAGTTAAGAAAAACTAATTTTATTGGTGTCTTATCACATCATCGTCTCAGATTTTTTAAGATGGTCCAGCGTTTTGAGAAAGGAGGGTTCATTTTCCCCTTCCTCCTCCTCATTTTCTTCTTTTTCCCTTTCTTCCTCCTCCACTTCATTCATGACTAGAAACTGTAGAGAGGCTTTGGGCATGTTGGATTCACCGTGACTAGACTATCATATTTTGAGATGGACATGTAATATACTTCTCACTGTTAAAGAGACCTCATCACAAGCACAAACGAAGCCCAAACAAATTTGAGGTTCAAGGGATGCAGCGCAATTTGTTTGGTCAAATTTGAGGTTCAAGGGATATTCTTGATCCCCTTGAGACTTTGAGCCAGCAAATCAAATCAAAGGTTCTTTCAACGAGTTGTCACGCATCAGCCTTTTTTTTTTCAGACGCTGCTTTTTGATCCAAAATGGAACCGGGCCAGGCCAAAATATGTTTTGTATGCACTAGTGTATGTCTGTATGATGGCTATAGATGGCCAAACGGGCCGTGTCAGATGAGCTGCATGGGAAACGGCACTAAAAACACATGGCTGGACATGGTCCATTTAGTGCTCGTGCCAGCCTGGCACGGTCATCGTATCGTGCGTGGATCGAAAGCCTAACACGTAGTGCCAGCACGAGCATGGCACGGTTAATGGGCCACAGCCGACCCAGCCCACAACCTCTCCACCTCTCTAAAACCCTAATCCCTCCCTCTCATACAGCCGGCCGGCACCCTCCTCCTCATCTCTCTTGCACTCGTGCGTGCAGCGCTTCTCCCCTCCCCGCATGCGTGCCTCCCACCCTCCCCTCCCCGGCCGGCAGTAGGTCCCTCTTTGCCACTGCCACTGCCCTCGCCGACCGCCGCCCTCCTCCCTTCTTTCTTTCGCATCGTTGCACGCGGCTCTCCGACCTTGCACCCGCGCCGCTCACGACCTCGCCTCCCCGGGCTCCGGCGGATCCATGGCCATCTTCTTCGGTCTCCTTTCCCTCACCGATGGATTCCTCTCACCTCTCACCGTCGCCCCCAGCCTCCCTGTGCCCTTCATCACCGCCGCTGACCGCCCCCCCCATTTCCCACCTTCTGCGCCCGTCATCGCCGCAGCTGGCGCCGCCGCCGCCTCCATCGCCGGTGGCAACGGGCTAGGGCCGGCACAGGAACGACGGGCCGTCGTGCCCATTGTGCCGGCACGACACGACCATGCACGCGTCGTGTCGTGCCTGGGCCGCGGCGGTGGCACGGCGTGCGGGCACGGCACAGCACAATTAGTTGACCGTGCCTTGTCGTACCGTGCTCAATCATGCCACGCTCAATTGTGTTCGTGACGTGTAGTGCTGGGCCGCCCATTTGACCATCTATAACGATGGCCTAGGTTGCTTGTACTGGTGGGCAGGCCCAGCCCAGCCGGCGGTACAAGCAACAAGCAACAAGGCCTGCGCCCATGGAACAAACCCAGACCAGGTGGATGATATACGTCGCATAGGCGACCGAGTGAGGCCCATGGGCTAAACAATATCTTTTCCTAGCGGAACATTTTTTTTGTGTGCGAGCAGAATATTTCTCACTCTCTCACTCGATCATCACACATGGAACAAAAAGATCATTCATTCAAAAAAAAAGATCATGACAGAAAACTAATCCTTGTTCTAATAGAAGAAAAAAATGTTCTGCACAAAGAAAGAAATGTCCCGGAAGAAGAAAGAAAATGTTACATACTTACAATAGGTGTAGAAAGACACATTCTCCATTTCTGGGACTTATGGACTGTGCCGCGCTCGGCTCCACAGTTTGTTCATTTTTTTCTTTTTTGCGAGGACACAGTTTGTTCATTTATGCAGTCTATCTCGTAAAGCGAGCAAATCTTACCTACCGAGCCACCAAGCTCGAGCAATCTCAATATACCAAAAAAGGTGTCCTTATAAACAATAAATACAATATTATAGTGCATCTTATACATTTGCAAGTAGCAATGGGCAGAAGATTCTTACGATGCACCTTAAGATTGAGATTACGGTCAAGCCATAGTGAATAAAAAATAATTTCTCTTCCGTTTGCTCTCTCTCACACTCTACTTAGACTAATGAACAATTGCATGTAGCTGTAAATTATAAGCGTTGAAACTAACCATAACAATATCTAACTGTTCTTAAAGTGTTGTTGAGTAAGAACCATTGCCCTCCACAACACTCTAGTGTTGCAGAGATTTTCTTTATGGGGCTCTTTTGCGTATTCAAGAACACATTTACCTTGAAACATTCGAAATATAGTCAAAACATTATTTATTTACTTACCTCAGGTGATGTATTCTTAGTTAATCTCTCCCCATAAACATTCATACCCAGAGTTTTCTTTTTTATGTGGCGGACCTAGCTGACGTGGATTGATTATCCGTCACTGTAATATCGCACTATCAACGGTCTGGTATGTGGATACAGCAGGAAGTTAACAAAACGCGCTCCCCTAGAAATGGCGAGTAATTAATTGGAATAACGCTGGGTAATCCTCCCGCACCATAAAGTTCAGGGTCCCCCTCCGCAAACCAAACCAAAAACCAGCAGCCTCCGCCCCCCACCCCCATTCCCCCAAACGCCATGAACTTCCCCGTCGGCGGGAGCGGGAGCGGTGGCGGTGGCGGTGGCGGCGGCGGCGGGGGAGGCCCCGGCGACGGCCGCGAGCAGGCGGAGCGCTGGCTGGAGATCGCGGAGAAGCTCCTCGCCGCGCGCGACCTCGTCGGCTGCAAGCGCTTCGCGGAGCGGGCCGTGGAGTCCGACCCGCTCCTCGCGGGCGCCGACGAGCTCCTCGCCGTTACCGACGTCCTCCTCGCCTCCCAGTCGGCCCTCCCCTCGGGCCAGCCCGACCCGCTCGCCGTCCTGCAGCTCCCGCCCGGGGCCGCCCCCGACCAGGCCGCCGTCTCCCGCGCCTTCCGCCGCCTCGCGCTCCTCCTCAGCCCGCGCAACCCGCACCCGGGCGCCGACGTGGCGCTCCGCCTCGTCAACGACGCCTACGCCGTCCTCTCCGATCCGTCCCGCCGCTCCCCGCCTTCCGCCAATCAAGCGATGGGTACCCCCCCCCCCCCCCCCCTCCCTCCCAGCATGCCTCCGCGGCCGCCGCCGCCCCTCCGGCCCCCGATCCGCCGGAGTTCTGGACGGCGTGCCCGTTCCGCTGCTACGTGCACCAGTACCCGCGCGACCTGGTCGGGCGCGCCCTCAAGTGCCCCAACGAGGGGTGCCGCCGCGGGTTCGTGGCCGCTGAGATCCCGACCGCGCCGACTGTCGTGCCGGGCACCGAAATGTACCACTGCGCCTGGGGGTTCTTCCCCCTCGGATTTCCCAATGCGGCTGACCTGGGTGACAACTGGAAGCCATTCTACAAGATGTTCCCGTGGAACACAGCTCCCGGTGGCGAAGGTGCTGGTGGTAGGAGCCAAGGGTACCGCGGTGGGAGCAATATTAGGCAGCCGCAGGTTGGCAGTGCTCGTGGTGGCTGCTATACGGATCCAAAATTTATACCAACTTTATCACGCACGAGTATATTTGCCTAGTGGTATATAATATATATGTCGGTGTCTCGAACCGTCGACTAGTGAATTTCGTGATTGTGCGTCTAACCGGATGGTGTGCAAGAAAGATACGTGGGTTTATACTGGTTCGGGTGGAATGTTCCTACATCCAATTCGAACCGCTTGTGCTCTTGCACTAAGTTTGCAGTAGGAGTTACAAACGGGCAAGAGAGGGAAAAGGCTCCCAAATCTCTATGGAGCGTGCGTGTGCGAGTGTGAGTCTAAGAGTTTCGTCCCCTTGGCGGGGGGTCTCCCTTTCCCTTTTATAAGTCAAAGGAAAGGGAATGGTTACAAAAAGAAAGAGAGAGATCCCCGGGATCGTGCGGCCTCTCCTCCCCTTCGCACGGCCCCACTGGCCCTGTAGATGACGACGGAGGCGCTCCCATGACGTGCCCTGGTGCGACGTGCGGCGTGCGTCCCAACGGAATGGGCGGCGCGGGTCTGCCGGGCCGCAGGATGGGCAGCATGCGTCCTGCCGAGACGGGCGGCGTGAACCCTAGGCGCATTTTATAGCTTGACCTACGGCGCGGAGGAAAACCGGGGCTTGCCGTAGTAGCCTATCTTTTCCGAAGGTCATGTATTGCACGTCCCTACGTATCTTTACGCTAGAGGTTAGTCCCCGGCGTGGCCTGTCACTTCATGAGGTCCCTGAGGCCCACACCTCTGGGGCGGACGTGCCCGAACCCTCACCCTTCTTAGGATCAGGCGAGGCGAACGCGCCCGACCCTTCATCGTTGGGGTCGGGCGAGGTGAACGCACCTGACCCTTCATTGTTGGGGTCGGGTGTGGCGGACGCGCCCGATCTCTTACCCTTGGGGTCGGACAAGGCGGTCGTGTCCTTCACCCGTGCCTCGCGCTGGGCTGTCGGTGCCCCTTCCCCTGGTGGGCCGTTTGCGACTATTTGGTGGCCCAGCTGGCCCAAGCCGCGTACTTCAGGAGAGCTAATCTGTGATCAACTTCCTAAGAAATATTCTTTGTGGGATCCGTGATATTCGCTCCCGACAATATATATTTTATATACTAATCAATATATTTATATGGTTTTCTGTAGCAATGTATGAGCATATTTGCTAGTCTATATACATAAGATATTATAACCAAAGGAACTTGAGCCGGACGTGTCAGACCCGGGCACACAGGACTGTCCACGTGGCACACTTCACCTAGGATACGGGATGGGACATGGCCTACGCCCTACATCTGTTGTAATTACTCGTAATGCAGTAGGATTACTCGTGCAGTAGTTAGACTAGTCGGACACGGTGGGAAACTAACCGAGAAGTACTCGGGTAGGACTCCTGAGCTTGTACCCGACTAGGACTCTCCTGTAAACCTGTCCCTCGGACTATATAAGGGCGGACAGGGACCCCCTCGGGGAAAATCACCATGAAAGGCAATACAAACCACATAGGACGTAGGGTGTTACGCTCTCGGCGGCCCGAACCTGTCTAAAATCTTGTGTTCCTTTGCACCTTTGAGTTTCTGATCTCGGCGACACACCCAACCAACCAAACTCACCACCTCGGGGGTATCCCTCGGTGGGCGTGGCGGTAAAATAACAACAACTAGCGCGCCAGGTAGGGGAGCTCATCGAAGATCCACCGGAGAACTCGATGGCGTCATTCAACTTCACCTGCACCGTGCTCGACGAGGGCATGACTTTCATCTTCGGCTCTTGGATCTGCATCGCCGATGGCTTGGGTGGCTTCAACAGCCACCTAGCCCACTCCAAGCAGCCGGAGGCAACTTCGTCGATGACAAGCAACGACCTCAACGACTTCATCGACCACATGTTGTTTCCTGATCTGGCCCAGCAGATCGAAAAGATGTCCGTTTTCAAAACGACTTCAACTCGACCCGCGACAGATCCACTCAACTCGGATTCAAACCGATCTAAATCCCTCTCCGACTTGGAGAAGGATTTGGATCTGCTACTTCATATCGGGGACGTGGGCGCCACCGCCAGCCGGGAGGCCCCCGTTCTCGACTCCTACTCAGATTCCGACGACGAGTACTCCACGTGCGGTACGACATCTTCAAGTTGGATCCGACAAGGACTCGGAGGAGAGGGAGCCACCACTCGTCGGGCGGCCCCCACCCACGAAATCCACTCGCAACCCGACTGCCACACCGAAACCTTCTCGAGTAGCTCTCTGGGTTTAACTATTACTTCAACGCCACAAGGACGTTTCGTGTACTGGAAGGGCTTTGAACCCTTCGAACTACTCGATTACGAATCTCGCCTCGTGACCTTCACGCAAGAACTACCCTTCCAAGAGAGTAGGCCTCTTTCGCCTACCGCAGAAGAAGGAGACAGTAGCACAGAGCTACTTGAGTACAACCACAGGGCTAACCACTCGCCGGATCGACAAGTCTGCATGGCTTCCATTCGCAACGCGGAAGAAGACGAGCTGGGCACTCAGTATGACAATGAACAACTCGCGGACATTTCAGCTGACGAGCCCACAGCATACACCCCTCAAGATGAAGACGAGGAGCACCGGAGGATCCGGCAGGCAAAGAATGCCAAGCGCGCTCAACGCAAACGCAACGCGCAGAACCGCGCCTGCGGACCAAGGGATCTCACCAACGCCTTTGCAGCAGTGGCGGATCGCGAGTACCGCACGCTGATTGGCGCCATTGCAGAGGCAGCTCTCTTAGCCCAACAACTCCCATCTAACCCCCAGATTGAAAGGTTGCAATACCTGACCCAGCGCGCGCTCGTGCAACTCGATGGGCAACATCCAGTGCCGTCCACTCGGAATCAGCCCTCGAGGTCTGAGCACCATGGGGATACCGCGCTGGTCAGTCGTACTCCTGGAAGAGGCCAAGGGAGTCGGGGGAACGACAATTCGTCAGCGCAACAAGGGCCACCTGTCCGCGCGTGGCAACAATGAATAGGAGGTGCAACAAACCCCTCGCAACCAGCGCGGGGCAAGACACCACGACCAAGATCCTCTTGAGGCAAACCTCAAGGACAGTCGACTTCAGGCAGAAGATCAACGAGGGCCGCGACGCGCGGCTCGTTATTGAAGCAAGGAGAAGAGACCACCCTGGCAAGTACCACGACGACGACGATAGTGGCCGTTTCCCCGCCTTCACCACCAGCGTCACCGACAAGTCCTACCTAAAGGACTTCAAACCAGTCGAAATCCCCAAGTATGACGGTAAGCAGGACCCACGGCAGTGGCTTCGTTGCTATTCCGTCGCTGTTGAAGTTTCAGGGGGCTCCAACTCTACGAAAGCACTCTACTTCCCGGTGGCCCTAGAGCCTACACCCCTCACGTGGCTTGAAAGCCTCAAGCCAAACTCTATCGACTCGTGGGAGGACCTCAAGCGGGCTTTCATCGACAACTTCCAGGGATCCATGATCAGGGCAGGCACTTGCCACGACTTGTCCCAGGTGAAGCGGGAGATGAACAAGACCCTGAGGTCTTACACACGTTGTTTCTTCGAAATGCGCGCCAGCATCGCCAACATCACCGATGAGGACGTCATCCGCTGCTTCCAACACGGCCTCTTCTCGAAGAACACGTACCACGACTTCAGGCGCAACCGCCCGACTACCACCGTGGAGCTACGGGACATGATGGCAAAATGGGCTGACCAGGAGGATGAGGAAAAAGATCGCTTCCCCAAGCGTAATCACGACAAGCAAGGGAGCGGCAACGACCACTTCGACAAAAGCTAGCTGAACCACTCGGGAAAACCCCGGAAGCGCAAGCCAGACCATGAGGTCGCGGCTGTTGAGCGCAACCCGTGTGGCAAGAAGTCGGTGAACAACCAGTCGGAATACGAGCAAGTCATGCACTAGCAATGCCCGATCCACCCGAAGTCGCGTCACACACTCTTTGAGTGCGTCACCATCCGCAAATCCCTCAATGCCCCACCTCTCCATCAGGCCGAAAAGCGAAAGGACAAGGAGGACGATGAAGAAGGAGGTGACAAGTCGTGAGCCCAAGATTTCCAGGACCCGAAAAATGTTGTCAACGTCATCTTCGGTGGAGATGGCGGGTTCCCCTCGAAACGCGCGAAGAAGCTAACTCTGCGCGAAATTCTCTCTGTGGAACCAGCCACGACAAGGCCCTTGAGATACAGCGAGGTCCCGATCTCCTTTTCCAGGGAGGATCAATGGACCAACTTCTCTGAGCTGGGAAAATTCCCCTCGTCCTAGACCCTGTCGTGGCAGGCTCCCAGCTTACCCGAGAACTCATTGACGGTGGAAGCGGACTCAATCTGCCCTTCGCGAGTACCCTCTAGAAGATGGGAATGGACATCTCAAAGATGCTCACTCCCAGCAAAGCCCCTTTTTACGGCATCGTCCCAGGTAACGCGGCTACACCACTCAGGTCAGTGGTCCTGCCAGTCACCTTCGGGACCAAAGACAATTACCGCACCGAGTACATCAAGTTCGAGGTGGCGGACTTCGACTCATCGTACCACGCCATCCTTAGCAGGCCGGCAGTAGCCAAATTCATGGTTGTACCCCACTACGTGTACCTACTACTCAAGATGCCAGGCAAGACAGACGTACTCACACTCCGCGGTGACCTGAAGAAGTCGTACGATTGCGACCAGGAGGCGATCGAGCATGCCACGACCTCACGCGTGCCAGAGCCGTCTGCAGAAGTACTCGCGACCGCGCTGAAGCTAATCAACACGGAGATGGAGATCTCGAACCAGCGACCAAGCCAGTCGAGCGTTAAACCTAACTCCAGCGACGTCGGCATCAAGACCATCTAGCTGCAGGAAGGCGACCCGTCCAAGACTGCTCTAATTGGAGGCGGCCTAGGCGACAAATAGGAAAGCGCGCTCGTCAACTTCCTTAGGGCCAACGGTGACATATTCGCTTGGAAACCAGCGGATATGCCAGGGGTGCCCAAGGATTTGATCGAGCATTGCCTAAAAGATGACCCTAAGGCCACTCCAAAGAAGCAACGACTACGTCGTTTCGCCCCCGACAAGAGGGAGGCTATCAAGAAAGAGTTAGAAAAACTACTCGCGGCTGGTTTTATTAAAGAAGTTTACCACCCAGAGTGGCTTGCCAACCCTGTACTTGTACTCAAAAAGAATAATAATGAATGGAGGATGTGTGTGGATTATACTTATCTCGATAAACACTGCCCGAAGGATCCCTTCGCGCTCCCACGCATCGATCAAGTCATCGACTCCACGGCTGGCTGCGTTTTGCTCTCCTTCCTTGACTATTGCTCGGGCTATCGCCAGATGACTCTCAAGGAGGAAGACCAGATCAAAACGGCGTTCATCACCCCCTTTGGAGCGTACGCTTATACTACAATATCTTTTAGGTTGAAGAATGCAGGAGCCACCTATCAACGGGCCATCCAATTGTGCCTTGCAGATCAACTTCACCGCAACGTTGAGGCCTACGTGGATGATGTGGTCATCATGACCAGATCCCACGATGAGTTCATCACTGACCTCGAGGAGACTTTCAACAGTTTGCGACAGTTTTGATGGAAGCTCAACCCGACAAAGTGCGTCTTTGACGTGCCTCAAGGCAAACTACTCGGGTTCATTGTCAGACACCGCGGGATCGAAGCAAATCCAGAGAAGATTAACGTCATCATAGCCATGGATGCTAAAAAGACGGTTAAGGACGTCCAGAAGCTCAGTGGCTGCATGGAAGCTTTAAACCGCTTCATCTCCCAACTTGGAGAAAGGGGACTACCCTTCTTCAAGTTTCTCAAGCACCACGACAAGTTTAAGTGGACCGACGAGGCTAACCAGGTGCTACAAGTTCTCAAACATCACCTGAAGTCGCCACCCATCCTGACAGCTCCTCAACCAGGCGAGACCTTGCTGATCTACATCGCCGCGACTACCCACGTCGTCAGCATGTCAATCGTGATGGAACGACAGGAAGAAGGCCACGCCTTTGGGGTGCAGCGACCGGTTTACTTCATCAGCGAAGTCCTCTCTGAATCTAAGGTTCGTTACCCAACGATTCAAAATATTCTTTATGGTGTCCTCATCACTTCCAGGAAGCTTCACCACTACTTCGATGCATACAATATCCTGGTGGTCTCCGACTTCCCATTGGCGGATATCCTCCACAATCGGGACGCTACCGGACGCATCTCCAAGTGGGTGGTGGAGCTGGAAGCCCTCTCACTCGACTTCAAGCCCCGGACAGCCATCAAGTCACAAGCACTAGTCGATTTCATGGCTGAGTGGCGAGAAAATCAAGTGGATGCCCCAACCAACCAGCCGGAGCATTGGGTCATGTACTTTGTCGGTTCACTCAAGCTTGGTGGCGGTGGTGCGGGAGTACTTTTCCTCAGTCCAAGAGGAGAGCAGCTCAAGTACGTGTTTCAAATTTTATTCGAGGTTTCCAATAACGAGGCCGAGTACGAGGCGCTGTTGCACGGCCTATGCTTGGCAATCTTCCTCGGCATCAAGCGATTACTAGTCTATGGCGACTCCTTACTAGTGGTTCAACAAGTCAATAATGAGTGGGACATCAACAAGGACACCATGGACGCCTATGTCATGAAAATACGCAAGCTCAAGAAAAAGTTCTCGGGATTGGAGATTCATCATGTGGTTCGCGATAACCATGTGGGCACGGACGTGCTCTCCAAATTGGGTTCTGATCGTGCCAATGTCCCACCAGAAGTATTCGTTCACGAGTTGCATCACCCTTCCATCAGTATTCGTTCACGAGTTGCATCACCCTTCCATCAGGGTACCAGACTCAAGTTCCATCGTTCAGGGTCCCAAGGGACCCGATCGAGAGGTCTTGATGATCGAGGTCGACTGGACGGTGGCCTTCATCGACTACATCCAGGAGCACAAACTACCCCCCGGCGTCGACCCAAAATGCGTTGTAGCCACTCGCATCCTACGACGCAGCAAAGGGTATGTTCTAGTCGGGGGCAATCTATACAAGCGTGGATCAGCATCTGGCATACTCATGAAGTGTGTCAGCGCGGAGGAAGGCAAAGAAATACTCCGGGAGATTCACGAAGGCGTGTGTGGGAACCATGCCGCTTCTCGCACACTAGTCGGCAAGATGTTCCGTTCTGGTTTCTACCGGCCGACTGATTTGGCAGACACTAAAGCACTCGTTCGCCGGTGTACCAACTGCCAATTCTTTGGCAAACAGCCCCATGTTCCGGCTCCTAACCTTGTCACCATACCACCTTTATGGCCGTTTTGCATGCTGGGGCCTGGACATGATTGGACCCCTTACAACTGCGCCAGGAGATTTCACACACGTGTTGGTGGCCACCGACAAGTTTACAAAGTGGATCGAGTACAAACCAATCGCAACGCTAAGGGCTGATCGAGTGGTTATTTTCATCTGCGCCATCCTACACAGCTTTGGCTTCCCCAACACCATTATTACTGATTTGGGGTCAAATTTCCACTCACATGAGTTCTGGGATTTTTATGAACGCAGCTCCATTGAAGTCAAATATGTTTCGATGGCTCACCCGCGGGCCAATGGTCAGGTTGAGCGAGCCAACGGCTTGATTCTTGATGGACTGAAGAAAAGACTTTATGACGAGAACAACAAAAAGGGCAGCAAGTGGATCAACGAGATCTCTTCAGTAGTCTTGGGTTTTCGCACGCAACCAAGCAAAGCCACAGGCCAGTCACCTTTCTTTCTTGTATACGGATCTGAGGCTATATTACCAGCTGATGTGATGTGGAAGTCCCCACGACTGGAAATGTTTGACGAAGGCGAGGTTGACGCTGCACGACGACTGGAGCTTGACTCAGTTGAGGAAATCCGATACAATGCATTGTTGCAGTCGGCCCGTTACCTTCAAGGAGTCCGATGTTACCATGACAGGAACATTCAACGACGTTCCTTCAATGTTGGAGACATGGTTCTTCGACGTATTCAGGATGATACTGGTCTGCACAAGCTTAATTCAAGATGAGAAGGACCTTTTATCGTGCACAAGGTCACGGGTCCTGGATCTTATCGCCTGCACTACTCGGACGGCCAGGAGGTACCAAACTCATGGAATATTGAACACCTGCGTCGGTTTCACCCTTAAATCAACAAGGGCCATCATCTTTGGGTGCTTAGAGGTTGCTTGTACCAGTACTACTCCGTTTTACCGGTTCAGGACTGGTACTACGCGCAAGTTTACTGAAGGGGCCTCGCTCCCATACTCCCAGTACCTAATTACTATTGCATGAGTAGTACTTAGGTTTCTGGAGAGCCTTTGTGCTTATACTTCTAGTACAACTTTGTTTTACTGGTTTACAACCGGTATCATGTGCAAGTTTGCTGAAGGGGCCTTGCTTCTATATTTTCTAGTAACTCATATTACTTGTTTTCGGCTTGTACACTATGTTATTGAAGGGGCGTTGCTCCCATGACAAGAATTTTACTTGCTTACAACTGGTCCCATACCAGTTCGACTACTTCGACTACTTGTCTTAACTACAACCCTAGTCGGGATCGATTCCGACTAGCTGGCTTCATTGACCACTCATGCACTAGCGGCTACTTGCTCTTGGGCTCGGTGGCTAGCGATGCCCATCTGCTATGACTACTCTATACTCCTGGTTCGGGGGCTCGATATGACAAGGCACTCAACTTGCTCTAAAGGGCAGCTTTCATGCCTTCATGCTGTACAACTACTTGACAACTCCCGACCCAAGAGGCTTTTTAAGATCTATCTCGGTTATATATTTGTTAACCATTATTTCAGGAATTTTATTCCAAAATAAGAGGTTTGTTCAATTTATTACTCAGAGATCTTGTTTAGTCATTGGATCAGGGCACATCGATTGGTTTGAGAGGTAATCTTGGGTATTTGTTGGGATGTTATTTCTCTTACCATCTTTTCAGGGAATTCATCCCGAAAAGAGAGGTTTTTTCAAATTTACTACACCAATTTACCTATATTACCATCAAATCTTTACAATCATATTGCATGCCACGATTCTTTGGATCCTTAAGTCCAAACCTCAGGGATTTTGAATTTAAGGCTCGGGGGCTGCGGGACACGTGTCATCAATGACTTATTTTTCAAATCTGTTCGAAGATAAAGATAGAAAATTCAAGATTTAAATTGACCCTCAGCTTGGTTCTGCGAGTCAACCTAAGGCTCGGGTGCTACTCCATATGGAGTGCGAATTTAATCGCACCCCATATAAAGAAGACTGGACAACTACTCGGGGCATGAGCACCTCACAGCCTCGACGCGGCTAAGGAAGTACTCGAAGGGCACTTTCAAGATGGAGTTCACCATGACTCAAAGACGCCCTCAGAAGTACTCGACGCCCACACTACTCGGCTACGAAGAGCTCGGGGGCTTGTCAAACCGGGCACACGGGACTGTCCACGTGGCACACTTCACCTAGGATACGGAATGGGACATGGCCTACGCCCTACATATGTTGTAACTACTCGTAATGCAGTACGATTACTTGTGCGGTAGTTAGACTAGTCAGACACTGTGGGAAACTACCCGAGAAGTACTCGGGTAGGACTCCTGAGCTTGTACCGGACTAGGACTCTCATGTAACATGTCCCCCGGACTAGATAAGGGCGGACAGGGACCTCCTCGGGGACAATCACCATCAAAGGCAATACAAACCACACAGGACGTAGGGTGTTACGCTCTCGGCGGCCCGAACCTATCTAAAACCTTGTGTTCCTTTGCACCTTCGAGTTCCGAATCTCGGTGACATCCAACCAACCAAACTCACCACCTCGGGGGTATCCCTCGGTGGGCGTGGCGGTAAAACGGATGCCTTCTAATTGTTATTTTTAGCCTATGAGAATGAAAGTTCAGCAAGTACCTCATCCAAAGTTTTGATTCAGAACACTTAATCACTCTCGTCGTCTCCACGTGATGCTTATGAATGGTTGGCTTGCTCCACATCTCTTCTAGTCTACTGTGAGGCGTCGTCTAAGTTGCAGAATATTATGTATATTTTTTAGGAAGAATACTATGTATATAGATAGGAATTCCATCAAACAAAGCTCAAATGCTCAATGGCCCATTAGTAGTCCAACAGAAAAGTTAAAAAAAGCCCAAGTGTTAGACGCGCAGAGACTCAAAGCAACTAGCGCATTCGGGCACCGGACAGCCCACTTCCACGTTTTCACCCACCAGATCACCCATTCAGGGCCTCAGGTTCATCTCCTCCCTCTGTTTCTGCTTCTCTCGGACTCTCTCCTCCCTTGCTCTTCCTTCCCTGGCGGCGACTACTGGGCGAGCGCGGCGCCATTTGTCACGTCTTCGCCCAGCCCTTTGCCGGCGCCGAGCATCCTTGAGGTATGACCGCCCCTCCTCTTTCCTTCTGCTGTGCGAGACGGAGCACCCCAAACCCTAACGAAACTACTTGTATTCGGATTTGAATCCAGTTACAATATATTACCTACTAACTTCGATTTCGTTTGCAAAAATTCTCGGGTGTACATGTGTACACCCATGTCCTATGTTGGGTCCGCCCCTGAGTCTGTGTGTGTGGATTTTACATGGAGTGTGCTAAGGATGTGATGCCCTAACGCATGCTCTGTTGGTAGAATTTTATAGCGTAGTACGAAAGAAATGTCCCTGTTGGGTACAACAGGCGATAGATGATAAACGATATATGTTCGTTGGCTCAGTTTATACAGTGCATTAGGGGGTGATATGTGCTAATTTTGGGTTAGAACTGCGAATTTCATGCCCACCTGCACCTGAACTAAGCACTACCGAATAATGCCTAGTGCCAAAATTTGACACTGAACTCCGCCTATGTTGGTTCTCAACATAGCCGGTCCCAAGCCCGGATAAATGAGGAGGGTTGTGTTAGGTTTGGCGAACCAGCGTAAAAAAACAGCCACTCTAATGGATATGAAACCCATAAGAAACTCGTTGGGGCGTAACCCTCTTAGCGACGCGCTACATCGGAACTCGGGTGTGGTGTTAAATGGGCAAGGGTCGGGTCGCCATTCCCCCAAGGGCGCGTCGTATCGTGACCTGGGTACGATGAAAAGTGAGCAAGGGTCGGGTCATCACAGCCTGAGTGGCGCGCTACATCTGCGCCCGGGTGTAGTGGAAAATGAGCAAGGGTCTTCGCACTTCTCTCGACGGGTGCGAAGGGTAAGGAAGTTAGCCGAGCCAACTAGGATTCGCATAGGTCGCTGGAACGTAGGATCCCTAACAGGTAAGTTGCGGGAGCTAGTTGATGCAGCAATTAGGAGGCGTGTAAATACTTTATGCTTTCAGGAGACTAAATGGAAGGGTCAAAAGGCGAAGGAGGTTGAGGATACTGGCTTCAAGCTTTGGTACACGGGGGCAACACTGGCTAGGAATGGTGTAGGTATCTTGATCGATAGGAGCCTTAAGGATGGAGTCGTAGAGGTTAGGAGGCGAGGCGACCGGATTATCCTGATCCGGATGGTAGTTGAAGACTCAGTCCTGAATGTGATCAGTGCCTATGCCCCTCAGGTAGGTCTCAGTGAGAGCACCAAGAGGCAGTTCTGGGAAGACCTAGATAGCATGGCTAGTACCGTTCCTAGCAGCGAGAAACTCTTCATAGGAGGAGATCTCAACGGCCATGTGGGTGCGACTAATGTAGGGTTCAAGCGAGTGCACGGGGCTTTGGGTATGGTCGCAAGAGTCAAGAGGGGGAGGATATTTTGAACTTCGCGTTGGCCTACGACTTGTTGATAGCACATACCCTTTTTAGGAAGAGAGAATCCCATCTTGTGACCTTTCATAGTGGACAACACTCGAGCCAAATCGACTTTATCCTTGCTAGGAGGGAGGATAGACGAGATTGCTTAGATTGTAAGGTAATACCCGGGGAGTGTGTTGTCCCTCAACACAAGCTTGTGGTGGCGGACTTTCATTTTCGGGTGCGTGTCCATCGAGATAAACACACCAAGATTGCGAGAACGAAGTGGTGGAAGCTTAGAGGGGAAGAGGCGCAAACGTTCAAGGAGAGAATGCTAGGTGAGGGGCCCTGGGAGGAAGGAGAAGATGCAGAAGACATGTGGCTAAAGATGGCAACATGTGTTCGGAAGGTGGCCTCAGAGGTATTTGGCGTGAGTAGGGGAGGCAAACAGGAAGGGAAAGACACCTGGTGATGGAATGACGAGGCGCAAAGGGCTATTAAGGAGAAGAAGGAGTGTTTCAAGCGCCTCCACCTTGATAAGAGTGCAGCCAAAATCGAGAGCTATAATTTAGCGAATAGGGTTGCAAAGCGAGCTATGAGCGTAGCAAAGGGTAAAGCGTATGATGACCTATATCAGCGGCTAGCCACGAAGGAAGGGGAGAAGGACATATATAGGATGGCTAGGATCCGCGAGCGGAAGACAAGAGATATCAACCAAATCAAATGCATCAAGAATGGGACAGATCGACTTCTAGTGAAGGATGAGGAGATCAAGGACAGATGGCGAGAGTATTTTGTTAAGTTGTTTAATGGGGAGAATGAGGGTCCTACCCTTGAGTTAGATGACTCTTTTGATGACACCAATAAACGCTTTGTGAGGAGAATTCAGAAGGCTGAGATCGGGGAGGCGTTGAAGAGGATGAAGGGGGGTAAAGTGATTGGCCCTGATGGTATCCCCATTGAGGTGTGGAGATGCCTAGGTGCCAAAGCGATAGTATGGTTAACTAAGCTTTTTAACCTTATTTTTCAGTCCAGCAGGATGCCTGAAGAATGGAGGAGAAGTATATTAGTACCAATCTTCAAGAACAAAGGAGATGTTCAAAGTTGTACTAACTACCGTGGGATTAAGCTGATGAGCCATACGATGAAGCTTTGGGAGAGGGTTATCGAGCACCGTCTAAGAAGAGTGACAAGTGTGACCCAAAACCAGTTTGGGTTCATGCCTGGAAGGTCAATCATGGAGGCGATTTCCTTAATCCGACAAATGATGGAGAGATATAGAGAGCAGAAGAAGGACTTGCATATGGTCTTTATTGACCTTGAGAAGGCGTATGATAAAATACCGAGAAATGTCATGTGGTGGGCCTTGGAGAAGCACAAAGTCCCAACTAAGTACATTATCCTCATCAAGGATATGTATAAGGATGCGATGACGTTTTTCCGGACATGTGATGGTGACACCACTGACTTTCCTATTAACATAGGCCTACATCAGGGATCAGCATTGAGTCCTTATTTATTTGCCTTGGTGATGGATGAGGTCACAAGGGACATACAAGATGATATCCCTTGGTGTATGCTCTTTGCTGATGATGTGGTGCTGGTTGACGAGAGTAGGGAAGGGGTTAATAGGAAGTTAGAGCTGTGGAGACACACGTTAGAGTCGAAAGGGTTCAGACTCAGTAGGACCAAGACCGAGTACATGATGTGCGATTTCAGCGCGACTAGGCATGAGGATGGAGATGTTAGCCTCGATGGGCAAGTGGTGGCCCAGAAGGATACTTTTCGGTATTTAGGATCGATGCTTCAAAAGGATGGCGACATTGATGAAGATGTTAGATATAGAATCTCAGCTGCCTGGTTGAAGTGGCGTCAAGTTTCTGGCGTCCTATGTGACAGAAAGGTATCACAAAAGTTAAAAGGTAAGTTCTATAGGACAGCGATTCATCCGGCGATGTTATACGATGTTGAATGTTGGCCTACAAAAAGACGACATGTCCAACAACTGAGTGTAGTAGAGATGCGGATGTTGCGGTGGTTTTGCGGGCACGGGATAGAGTCCGGAAAAAAGTTATTCGGGATAGAGTCGGGGTGGCACCAATTGAGGAGAAACTTACCCAACATCGATTGAGATGGTTTGGACATGTCCAACGGAGATCCCCTTAGGCGCCGGTGCGTAGTGGGGTTCTAAAGCAGGCCAAAAATGTAAAAAGAGGTAGAGGTAGATCTAAACTGACTTGGGACGAGTCGGTTAAGAGAGACCTTAAGGAGTGGAATATCTCCAAAGAGGTAGCTTTGGATAGGAGCGCTTGGAGACTCGCCATCCACGTACCTGAAGATCCGTGATCTTTATTTTTTTTATGGGTTTCATCTCTAGCCTACCCCAACTTGCTTGGGACAAAAAAGGCTATGTTGTTGTTGCCTAAATTTGACACTGGAGAACTTGGTAAGGGGCAAAGGGGAATGATTAGGACTATCTGGGCTCTGGGGAAACCATAGTAGGAAACCAACCCCCCCCCCCCCCCCCCCCCCACATGAAATTGTACTTATCATCTCTTGTACGAGCTATATGTCTCATTTTGTGGTTCGCTGTGTGCGAAACGACCAAGTTTTTCTTTCATAAATTGTTGTTCGCTTGATCTCCATTCACTTAACTCTTTCCCTTGAAACAACTTTGCTTTGTTTTATGATAGTCCTGTTTAGTGATGCTACTGCAATTTGCTGCAATTAACATGGCATTGTGAATCAAATTAGATTATACTGGGGCACAAAGGCCTCAAGTAATCGCTTACTCATAATTGATATTCAATGCATGATGGGTGCCACTGCAGCATTTAAAATGCCCTAGACTGTTTATAGAAATGTCAGGACATGTTTATTTTAAACAAACAAAACATCTTTTGCACATCTCTGTATGTCTTTATGACAAATTTGTGCTGTGAGGATTCAAGCTACTGAAGTCATAATAATCATGAATAGCTCATGAAACTCTGGTCTCTAGCTTGTGGCTGTTGAGTTTTTCCCTCTTGTCCAATGCCTCTGTTGATCTCAAGCTAGAGTGACTCCCTCTTGAATCTCCCGTACCCTCCCTCTATTCTTGCCCTTCTATCTTGCTCATTAGTCAGTACCTTCCCTCTCAGTTGACTTCACGCTTTCTGACAGGTATGCACCTGTCATCTCCCTCTCCTTTGACTCCATTCTTTTACATGATCATGGAGAGATTGGTATTTCTATCATCGCCTGGCAACATGCTATTAACTGTATTATCAACTGCAAAAGGGGCATAAATGATTTTTTTGTTCTCTTGCTTTTTTAAAAAAATAATGCGACAAGGTGATGAATCAAATCACGCTGTACCTTGCTGCCTTCAAGTTGAGTCTTGCTGGTTTCACAGTGGTTATGGCTCATTGAAGCAAGATTCATTGCGGCGGGTCACTTGAATTTTTGAATAAAACAAACCATAAAATTGCTTGTTCTGAAATATGATTAATTGTATACAACTTTTATGATGTGATTTTCATCGATTTTGTTTCTTTGGTATTATTCGGCATTTATGGTAGAAAATTTTGGACATAACTTTGTCTTACAAAGATTATTTTATTATTAAATTCATATATAATTAGGGGCAACATTCACAAGTTTATTTGTACAGTGCCTTTGAGATGCTTGCAAGCATTATTACTTCTCTCCAAGGTGTTCTCTTTTCATCATTGCTACCTTCCGTATTAAAGACCTTTGTTAGTTGGTTTCTTCTTCTATACACCTTCATTTATGGCTGAATGAAATCCCTCATCAACCAAGTGAATTTTTTTGGTGAACATGTTAAATGGTCAGTGAAAACAAGTCCATGCTTGCTTTTATTTTGGAACAGAAACTCTTTTGTTAATATTATCCTCGTAATATGATGTGTTTTGGTGTTTTATAATTGCCTATCCACCTAGTTGTTTTTTAGATGAAGGAAGCTTTATTAAAAATAAAGTTCCGGCCTCTGCAACAAGCTGATACACACAGCCATTACAAAAGAAAAGAGAGAGAGGATAAATCTTAGTATGCACAATGCGATACTGAGTCTCAAACCCACACTAGTAGCCCAAACCTCCCATCAAGCCGACACTCCGAAACAACAGAGAGCATGCTTGCTAAACTAGCACCTAGTTGTTCGAATATGTTTGGTTTTCAGTTGTTTTTCTTTTTCCTCTTCCTCACTAAAACTGGAGGCATCGAGGTAGACTTATGCATGTTCATTCCTTTCGCCAATCAAAGATATGAGCTTTCTCTAGCTGAAACCATTTGGGTTTCCTTCATTCTTGTCTTTCTTTCTTTCTTCATAAGAAGTGCCTTGTTGCGGTTTGCTTTCACCTTTTCTGGTAGATTCCTTCACATTTCTTTGTCTGTGTCCGTCTGTGTTCCAAATCGCAAGTCTTGAGTCAGATACTCAGATCACATGTATGTCTTCTTTATAGAATACATTATGCAATTCGAGTAGCGTTGTGTGGGTGCGATTCCTTAAAGTGCTTTTTGTAGGGTATGATGGTCCTGCCAGTGATACATACTTTGTCAGCTATTTACAGGGTTTTGTTATGTATATAGATTTTTGTAGGTGGATAGAGCATGCGATTTGCAATAGGTGGTGAGGAGATCTGTTTGTATGACTATTTTGAGTATAATCCATTTGGGATTGAAATGTAGGTAATTCTGTATTTATTTTTCGTATCATGTCCACCTGAACTAAGCTCTTGCAGATTGCACTGAGATGATTGATGTTGACACCAGAAAACTTCCATAAGTACAAAGGAAAACCATTAGGCTATCTAGTGAACCACAGTAGAAAAATTTACTAATGCTTGCCTTATATTTGTGCATATTGTTGCTTGTTAAAGTTATGTCCTGTTTTGTGGTTCCTGTGTACAAAGCAAGTTTTTCGTTCATAATTTCTATTTTGTAAAATTTAGTTCCATTCATTCTTTCTCTGATACAGCTCAGATATATTTTGTCAACTTCAGAGTTATGAAGCTTTAAGCCATCAAAACCTCAAATAGTTAATGAAAACCATGTATGCAGCTGCGGAGGTTTCCGTTCTTATTCCTCGTCGCTATTAGTCTATTATCGCCCTCGTTTCTTGCTCCTTAGTTAGTGCTCGTCACTGTTCCTGAGCAGTTACTTCTTGCTTTAAGATCAATACTCTCATGGGGACTCTCTGCACCATTTTGCTGCAATTACCTATATATTCTTCCCACTCTGCTTGATCCTTGAAATTTCATGTTTGGGAGGCTATTTGCAATTAGTCTTTGTTGCTCACTTTCCAAGCTAGTTTTCCCCTTCAGGCTACGTGAAGAAGTTTTATAACCTCAGTTCTTACTGTAAATTGTTTTCATTATATACTATTTCCAGCCAACTGCAAGCCATCAGTTAATTTGCAGTGACAAAAGATTTATTTGCCTGACTCTCTTGAGATCTGAAACAAAATCCGCCTGTTGTCTTTGCTGCAGATGTTTGACGATCAAGACTTGGGTTTCTTCACCAACTTCGTGGGAGTCTTCATATTTGTTTTGGTAACAGCGTATCACTACGTGATGGCAGATCCAAAGTTGAAGGGAACTAATGTGCTTGAGGAGAATAAGGCGTGCCATAACTGGAGCCTAATAGCAGGCAGAAAACACATCAGATTATGCCTATCCAAAGTTGGAAGAAATGTGGGTATATGAGGATGTGAACTGGTTGTACTGGGAGGTCATGACGGACAATGCTACTTGTACCGTTTTGACTTCCATAATATGTAAGTGGCTGAGGGTAAAATAATTCCATTACATTTCATAAGTGATTCTGGAATAATAGTGGTTTTGCCGGATGCTCAATAGCGTCGTAGCTGTGCGCTACTCAGCTAGCACATGGAATTATGTCATCCTCAACTGTCATGTAAGGAAGTTCAAGCGTTTCTTTTTCTGAAAAAATAGCAAGAGCACTGCCGATTCATCTAAGAAGTAAGCAAGTCCGGATAACATTCTGGTTGTGATTGGGAGTTCAAACTTATATAAGGCTGTTGTGAACCTGATTCATCGCTTCTCATAGCTTTTCCCCTAAGCATAACGCAAAACGCGCAGCTCTACGCGGTTTAACAGCCTGCCACTCACACGGAAGTGGGCTGCAGTGAGGCTGACGTGGAGGAGGTCCTCTGCAGCCGCGGGCGGCCACAGATCCGACAAGCTTTTGGGCATGGCCGTTTTGGCTTGGCGCCAAGGAAGTGAAGGAGCCTTAGTCAACGCGCAAGGAAACAGCAGCTATCGTCCCTGGAGCCAACTTTTAAAACTTGAGGATATATATATGTATATAAACAGAACAAGAATTTGTTAGTAGTGTAAATGCAAAAAATGGAAAATCGTTGGATGGAGCACAGTAGTTTCAGAGAGAATGTCCTTTGGGTTGGATTTAACGCGGAAGTCCTCTAAAATCTTAGAAATTTCCTTGGGGTTAGATGGTCTAAAATGAGACTAAGGTGCTTTGAAATTAAAATAATGAATGTGATATTGCATTTCAAGAAGATAGTAATAGCGATAAGTAGGTGCAAAATTATTATGAGTTTAAAGGGCCCGGGAGATCATCACAAGATTTAGCATGACATTTTAGGAATATGGTTGGCAAGCAAAATACACCCTAGCTAGTCATTTTATGAATAAGTAGGTGCGAAATACAGGAGGTTGTGGCTGGAGTAGGCTGTTAATCCTAGTCATCTTTTATTGCAGCATCTCTGGAGGCTGTTCTATAAACACACCCTTCCTTCCATTCAAGATTTTTCTTTCTTGATGAGCATTTCTTCAAAAAAATTCCCACATGTTTCTTTCTTTCAACGAGATATCTCTTGACATCGATGCCTCTATCTCCTGTAATTAGTAAGCTTATAGTAATGACTAATGAGTTGGGACCACCATGAAGATGCGAGCCTTTTTTTGGAAGGAAATCCATGAATGCCAAGTCTGACAATTTTTCAACATTTTAATAATAATGAAAAAAATCTTTAGGAATATGGTTGGCAAGCAACTCCGATGGTCAAATACAAGCATATGCCAGCAGACACATGCATAAGTATGTTGTAATACAGATATTGGGAGGATCAAAACACAATAATAAACTATGAGCTAAAACCAGACAAATTTATCCAGAGGATAACAAGAACACCACAAAAACCATCTTTATGGATGCACTACTTGGTGGAGATAAAGATTATTCAACAGGGATGCATCTTATACTTGTAGTACAACTTTGATGGTCAATGGCTAAAATCTCATATCGAAGTAGTACATACAAAGCATAAACCTGCAAAACTAGCAGCAGCCCGTAGCTAACAGCAATGACAGTACATCAGGAAAGAATTCAATTTAATTCCAGGATATGCATACAGGATTTTATGGGCCGCCTTAGCTTGAACATTAATTTTCCGGCTCACAACCAGCAAGCGGGCGAAGCAGTGCATAAAAATCCCCCAGAAAATCTCCTACAACCAGAAACCTTAATTACCTTAAATGCTCAGCACCCTATAAAACGGCCAGAGCCCCGGCCCCCTCTCTCTCATCCTCACACCTCCAACAAGCATCGAAACCATCTTCCTCACCTGGATAGAGAGAGAAACCGAGGGAGGGGGAGAAGGGAAGAGAGAAGGAGAGATAGATTAGCGTCGCCATCACTCATCTCCGATCCTCGCAGTCGAGGTGTGGTGATCACTCCATCTTTTTCCCAACAATGCCATAGCCAACAAGTTGAAATCTTCACCCCTTAGCTACCAGTTCATTCCCAGACCGAGAATTGCCAGGAAGCCACCATTTCTTGGAGCAACCTCGCCATGGGGTTCCTCTCCGCCGGTGGCGCCTCCCCGTCGTCCCTGCTGCTGTGTGAAGAGAACATGGACGACGTTTTTGGGTGCAGTGACGGCGAGGGGGAGCTGCCGGAGTTGGGGGCGGGCCTTGATTTCCCGGCCTTCCCGTTGGAGAGCGACGAGGTTGTAGCGTCTCTGATGGAGAAGGAGAAGGAGCGACTGATTCATGTCGCGGCGGGGCATTACCTCCAGAGGTTAAACAGCGGAGGAGTGGTGTCCTCTTGGAGGATTGCTTCCATTGATTGGATCAACAAGGTTAGGAAAATACTATCAAACAATCGGCCCGAAGAATTTCTCTTTATTTAGTCTTTAGGATTGATTAACCCATTGAGGGGTTACTAGTTTGCCATTCTAAGATTTCTAGATTTCTAAGATTATGCCTTCATGATTCATTTTACCTGTTCCATCCCAGCACTTATGTTTCTGTTCTACAGAATGCGCCTTTATTTGTTCTATTGGCTCCAAGTTTGCCCTTACATGACTAAGTTTTTGTCTTGCATAGCAACTGAACTGTACTACTTGTCTTGTCTCTTCCATGTGTACTGCAGGCCCAGGCTCATTATAATTTTGGACCGCTATGCTTTTACCTTTCTATTAATTATCTTGATAGGATCCTCTCCATAAAGGAACCCCAGGTAAGTTCTGCAGATGTATGGTCATTCCTTTATCTATTAAGTTGATGGCCAATCAGCATGCGATTTTCTGACATCCTTGTCTCTCCTCCGACCTTAGATTTTGACGCGACACAAATCTTATGTAAGTTTCTTGTTGTGTAGGCTGGGCAGCCCTGGGTGCAGCAGCTACTCGGTGTCAAGACTTCCAGGTGGGCAAAACATACGACTATGTTACGTAAAGTTGCTTTCATGTTTGAGGAATATAATGGAGTTTGTAAAGTTTTTTGTATCGTTGTCTCAGGTTTGCAGTGAGAAGTACAAGTTCGACGCAGAATCTATTAAGAATATGGAGATTTTTGTTATGGGCTCTCTGAATTGGAGGATGCAAGCTGTGACCCCATTCTCATACATCAACTATTTCATGGATAAGTTCACCCAGGGGAAGACGTTAAGTTGCGGATTTGCTTCTCGGTGCACTGAGCTCATCCTCGGCACTCTGGAAGGTAGATTATATATACTGCTTCATGAATAAATTTGAATTTTGGCACTTTTTCAATTCCATGAATGAACAGTATATGATTAGAACATCTGTGTGCGTTTGAAATTTTGCAGCAACTAAGTTCCTCCAATTCAGACCTTCTGAGATTGCAGCAGCCGCAGTTCTCTCAGCAGCTGCTGAAAGTCACGCTCTTGACTTCTCCAGCGCTCTTATAGCTTCTAACATCCCTGTCGATAAGGTGTGCAGCCTCAATCTCTCTTTGAAGGTCTAGCTACTTTTGAATGTTCAATGGTGTATTGCATTTGTTACATTATTGTCTCTAAAATACACGAATTTACATTTGTAGCAAACTGTGAAGAGATGCTATGAAGCAATGCAAGAGGTCGGATTAGCGAAGAAGAATGAAGGCAATGCGAGTCGTCCTTCGGTTACAAAGAGCCCATATGGTGTGCTGGGTGCCTCATGCTTCAGCTTTAAGACTGATGATAGCCAGACACCGGGGTCATCGCAAGCGAACAGCGACAACAACAACCATGTTTACAATCCAGCTAACAAGAGGACAAAGCTAACCTAGACCCAGAACAAATGGCATAAGATCATAGACATATAGAGACATACATACAAAAGAGTTCAAGAAAGAACAACATACATACAAAAGAGTTCAAGAAAGAACAGCAGACATTATAGCAAGCCTATTTCATCATCTATCCCCTGTTTTCTTTTTTTCCCCTTCTGGTTTATTTCTTCTTCTTCTGATCCCGGACTGGACAGATACATGTATGCGTGTATGAGATCGTTGATGTGAAGACATAGCATGAATGAGGACTAGAAAAAACTGTATTAGTTTCTTTGATCTTAAACCAAGGAGAAACTTTCTTGTGGGAATATCTGTGGCTTGATTTATTTGTTCCTCAATTTCGTGTTTGATTATTCGTGATGCATACCTTTTCATTTTATTTATTAGCTGACCATGTCAGGCTTTATAGTGGGTATAATAAGTAATTATAGTAACAGAGAAGAGTCAAATAGTTAATCATAGGTAGTACTTAAAATTAGAGCCCTTATAATTGGTCAAATCATTTATATCCTATTTATTAATGGCATCCATCTCTACTTTGGTGTTTGCTATGCTCGTTTCATCAATTAACAGCACCAGTTTCCAGTTCTAAACCATATCGTAAACTGGACCGTACCTTTACATGTTCTTAGTACAAATGATGTCTTTTCTTCCAAAACATACATTGTGAATTAAAATAGAGCTTATAGTTATAAACCCACATATATATTTTTTTTCTTCAAAAGAAAACCCCATGTAGTAGATGAATCTTGTCGGATTAGCGCAACACTTGTACTAATTGTTAAACCAACTTTTTTAGTCTATTGTTGCTCTATGTAAAAAAATCATAAACAATATGTGGGATCCACCTGTTAATGGTTATTCTTGGCTCTTTGTCAGTGTTTTAAAACATATTAAACTGATTTTTGGCTCTAAGCTATTATTGTAGGTGATCATGTGGGATCCACCTGCCAAGAAGAATATGTTAGATATAGTACTAGAAACAATTGTGTCAGTGGGTTTTGTGGGGCTTACCTGTCAGGCTTTGTTCGGTTAATACCCTCCAAAGGAGATTGGGAGGGATTGGAGGGGAATAATGTGGATTTTAATTTATTGGGGGTTTATTTTTTAAAAAAACCTTGTAGCAGCACTGCTATATCATTTAAGAGAGAAGAAGAAGTTCCAAATTCTTACGATAGAGATATTACATAAACAAAGTGCAACTCGAACTCTACAGAATAAAAGCAGTGTCTAAACTTTAGAAACAAAAGATAACTCGAGGCCACCACAGGCCAACTTCCTGTCATTGACCTCCCTATTGATCTCCTGTATGACCTCCACTGGTGAACCCACCTGTTGGTTGAACACCCGGCGATTCCTCCCTTTCATATATTCCAAGCCGTGTAGATCATCATCGCAACCTTCAGTTTTCTTGTCTTCTTAGGCAGCTTTGCAAGTTCTCTCTCCCACCAGTCCAAGATCTGCATGCCTGGCTGTGGTGTGTTAACTAAGCTCTGTGTCCAGCTGAACATTCTGCCCCAAACCTGCTGGGCGAACTGACAGTGAAGTATAAGGTGCGATGCCGTTTTCTGCTCGTGGTTACACAGCGGACAGATTGGGTTGCAGGGCCATTGTCGGGCCAAGAGCTTATCCGCTGTTAGGATCTTACTTTGCACAAGTAATAGGATCTTACTTTTGCACAAGTAACCATGCGAAAAACTTGTGTTTTCCTTCTGCTTCCGCTTTCCAAAAGCTGTCCCCTCTGAGAAAACTGTAAGATCCTATGAACTATGCATTATATGCAGACTTGGCCGAGTATGTCCCATCCGTTGTCCATCTCCACACAATACTGTCAGGTTGGTCAGTAAGTTGCACAGATTGCACAAAGTCCCACAGCTGCACAAAGTTCGCCATTTCTTCCACTGTCTGCATCCTCCAAAGTCCCCTCGTCCAATTTTGCTGGTGGATTTCCTCTCTTACTGATTTGTTCTTCCTCCATACTAGTCGAAACAAGTCTGGGAAAACATCCATAGGTAAGCTCATTCATCCAAGAGGATTGCCAGAAGCTAGCCTTGGTTCCATCTCCCACTGTTACTATTGTGCTTACTCTGAATAACTGCTTACCTACTGTATTAACCGGCGGTTCAGTACCTATCCAAGGTCTGTCAGGTGATGTCCATTGGAACCATAACCACCTCAAGCGCAAAGCTCGGCAGAAAAGGTCCAAGTCCAATATTCCTAGCCCTCCAAACTGTTTTGGTCTCATTGCCTTGCTCCACTGCACTAGGCAATGTCCTCCATTTGCCTCGGCCATGCCTTTCCATAAGAAGTTCCTTCTCAGTTTATCAATCTTCTTGATTGCCCACTTTTGCAACCTGAATACCGTCATGAAGTATGTGGGAACAGAGGTGAGGACCGAGTTGATGAGCCTCAGCCTTCCTGCTTTATTCAGCAACTTCCCTTTCCATGTTGTCAATTTTGCTCCCACTTTGTCAATGAGCGGTTGAATGATTTGTTGGGGATTTAATCCCTTTCATCAATCCCCTCAACCTCCTCCAATCCTCTTCAAACTGAACAAACCCTTGGGTCTCGTGAATAGTTGAGCATGCATGGAACCCATCAACAGTATCAGGATCCCTAGAATTGCTCCAAAACTTGATACTTTAGTATATAGGTATTGTATTATTGATACAGAGCTAATCGCAAAATTTTTACCACAATAGAAATATATGGAAGATAACATATCCAATCTTATACTGAAAATTTATTGTGCTGTCATTTACAAGCACACATGCAGTGATGATAAGTTTGCTGCTGTGCAGTAGTTCCTTTGCTACAGTAAGACAGAAAGCCATTGGCAATTTCTGTTGCCGTCGATATTGCAAATCAAAGTACATGCGGTCTTGAATCTGCATGCACTGCCGGATCTTGGATGCAATGAGCGATATATATGACCAAAGTGCTAGCTGGTAGATCATGCATGCATCCGATTCTTGGGACAAGTTAAATAGTGCTGAACTGTACTCGCGCACCTGTATATATATTAGCACAAGTACAAAGATATATGACTACTAATTTGTACTTGAGTATGAACCTGTGGACGTGTGATTAGCTAGTGCAGTCTGCATCTATGCTGAGTGTCCATACATGCGATTCTCTTGATCTCGTTGGTGTATAGCTAGTGTTTAAAAAAGGACCCTAGGACACACACGCGTCCTTAGCTATGGAGCACATATCTATGTCGGCAAATTTTACTATTTAAACTGTTGGCACAAGCTGATATAACCATCATGATTCCCTTGGTGTGCCGGCCCTGGCCTTCTGTGAGCATATTTTGTTTTTAAAATGGTCAGAAACGCAGCTATGTCATGAATGATCTACTTAGGATCTTTAGATCATAGCTTAGCTAGTAATGTCCGGGTTGCCGTGTCTTGGAAACATGTAAGATCCTTCACTTAATTAGCAATCTCTGTGTTCAAGTACTACAAATCATACTTTTCTGAAGTGCAAGTGATCCTCTCCTAATTACAAAAGGATATGTACAGTTTTGGGACCTGTTTTATTTATTTCTTCTGATTGAGATCTACGAGCCTGGTAACTATACTTGTACTATTCAAACATACAAGTGAAGTGTTATAAACAAAAGCTTACTACAATCGAGGCTGTCTATATATACGTACTACTATGAAGTAAAATTTTCTTTTCTAACCAATGCAAGCATGAGAAATTACCATGGAAAATGCCCTCTCAGTGAATAAACAATAATAAATAAATGAGAGTAGATATATAATATATATGAATCACGCGTTGCATAGTCGATCGACAAACGGAATCCCCATTCCAATTAATAACGATCGCGGCAGATCGATCGACGACGTCCATAAACTAGCATAGGCGCAAGCTAGATTCATGCCCACTGTTTCACGACCAAGTATATGCATCACCAAACAGATCATTCAATCGCATTATTCAAGCCGTGCATGGAGCACGTGATCAACGTATATGGAAGAACTGTTGACATTGCTGACCGTGATGTAAATAAAATAATGCGTCAAACTGGTCGTCATTGGTTTATTACTGGGTGTGACGTGACGCAATCAACAGCATGGCTACTATATGCATGCGCCATCTTGACTTGGGGTTGGGGATCGAATCTTATTACACCGATTCAATTTGTACTTTGATCTGCACAGGCCTGTCATCTGTTCTATTTCACTTAATATAACCTGGCACATTTTACTTCCTGTCATGTCCTAATAGAAATTATTTCCCCGTTGTGGCTGCAGGCTCATCTCATATTCACGTACTTACGGTAAAATAAAGCTCATAAGCAGTATCAGGCACAAGCAGAAAATACTGTTGTTAGCTTCACTATGAAAGCAGCATTTCAGCTCCCATTACTTCCTTTACGTACTTGTAGTTCTAAAATTACTGAATACAGTTTCAAAATTATTATTGAGTCACCAATAAAATATATTAGAATTTATCATATTTCAATGCTGTTATATCGTTTGGTAAAGAATTTTACTGAATTCATTTAGTATAGAAATGCAATAATCAAGTATGTTTATTGCAGACCGAACAGAGCACTATATTTAATGTCGTAGATCCATGCATTGTTAAGACTGCTCATCGTTAGTTGCACAGAAACACAAAGGATGACAAAGGACTGGTGGAGACCGCATGTTGATAACGAATTCGAGGTACAGGAGAACTAATAAATGAACTAGTTTTCTTATAGGGTAATAAGTAATGAGCTAATTGGACCAGCGAAAGATGTAATTAGCTAATTAACATTATATCTATATAATGATTCTACTCTTAGGCAATAGCAGCCAGTTTGTTATCTCATCAAATATCCCAAAAAGGGAAATCATAACCAGTATTATGATTTATCTGTCTGAACCTATAATTTTAGTAAAGCAGGGATTCATTCAGTAACCAATTTTATGGATACATAGGCGGCAGCTACATAAATCACCCAACTCCTAGAGTACAAGCATGTATTACTAAGTTTTTGGCAGTTTTATATATTATTACTTCTAATTATTTTCATGGCAAAAGGCGGCGGATGATTGATTACCCCTTGCATTTTGTGGACTGCTCGGTCCTAGGGCGCCTGGAGTGGTTAGCAAAACCCACAGCATTGCATGCATCTTGCAGCGTGTCTTTTCTTAATTACCTTGGGGGACAAAGGGTGTAAGGGTAGTTGATGGGCGGGAGGATTGCATTGATATTCAAAGAAAGGTAGTAGCAAAAGGTAAATAATGCACCTCTAAACCCAAAGTTACAGCGAAGATCACAATGAGTTTCTTATGATTTAATCACAGCACCCAACAGTGTTATCTTTCAGAGTAAATGTATTAAAACAATTGAATTATTAAAACACACACAAAGATGCTTGCAACTTCATCCTACTTCATCATTTGTACAAAAATTTTGGACTCATAAATTCAAATCATGCGTGATAAAAACTTTGTTCTACCAGCATTTCGAAATATTCAACCAAGAAGTGTGTATTTCCTTGTCATATACAAGATCCATTATGCAAACCTTTAGTAAACATGTACAAAACTTTTGACACTGCTATTGAAAACTATATTAAAAAACTAGACACTTTCAAACCATGTACAAAAAATTCGAAGCTAAAGTTTTAAAATTTCAACTTAGGATTAGAAACTTTTGACTTATATGGCAAATAAATTTGAACTCAGTAATTGGAAAACTCTAACTAGAAATTCGGAATGGGAAATTAGATTGTATATTTGTGGTCTAGGGAGTAAATTAGTTGATAGTGTTGGCTAATGTTGGTATTCTTATAAAAAAATTATGAATTGGACAAATGTTTACTTTCCTTGATGCCACGTTGGATGTTGGATCGTATCAAAACAAAGCACAATTCCTCAACAAAACAAAGCACATCACGAAATGAACATGGGCCGAAACTGACCGCTCAGCACAGCAGGAGCATTCGGCCCAATAACACGAAATGGAGGACTAAAAAGGAAGCTGGTTTTGGCCCAATGACACGGAACCGGGAACAGTATACTGAATAAAAGAAATGATGAAACTTAATACTGGCAAAGCACGTCGTGAGGGCATAAGGAAAGAGTGAAGGCACTAAAAGTATTTTCGGCAAGAAGGTGACATTTAGATTTTTTTTCTCTCTCCCCTCTGGGAGGGCGTGTGGTGTGGATGGAGCTTCTAGAGTACTAGTACTTGGCAGAAAACAGAAAGCGTGGAAGACTAGTGATGGGCCGTATGCTATGGAAGCCAACCCACCCACCAACTTGTTGAGTACGTTTACGGGCCGGTATCGGGTTTTCAATTTTTCGTCGAGGTCCATGGCATTTTGGCCTTTCTCCTAAGTCCTTACAGAATCCCAAATCTCCTCTGTTCCGCGACGACGACGCCTTCTCTCCGAGCTCCCAAATCTTTATCTAACCTCTGTGGTTAGAACAATAAGCATGCGGTATTAGACCACACGTACGCGTAAACAAATCATGAGAGGCTACGCGGACGCACGAGATCGTGAGTGGGCTACGGAGGTAGCCACAATAATTGACGTGTTCCTTCCAAGGCTTCTTTGCGACGAGCGATCGAAAAGATGCCGGCGGGCACCGTCCGCCGGCTGCTAGCCCGTCCCCACCGGCGGACCGGCCCTAGAACGCGCACTGATCGATCTACTCATCTACCGGAATCCATGGCAGCGCGCAAGCGACCTGCAGCCGACCTGAGCCACGAGAGGTGGTGGTGGCTGGCAGGCAATAATCGAGCGCGGCCGCGGCCGCCGGCGTCACGGGCGATCGATGGCCGCGCCGGACGCGCACGTGTGCGCGCCGCCTCCGCCGTGCTCCCATCCCGTCATGAACAACGCCGTCCGCGCTCTCGCCTTCTCGACACAGGACGGCAAGGCACATGGCGACACGTAACACTAGCACAGACAATTACATGGACATGGCCGACCTCACAGCATCGCCTTCACCAAATCTCCATTGGCCAGGCAAAGCGAGCGGCGGCCGGCAACGGGGCCGCATGATGGGAAACCAAACAAAAGGCCGGGGCCGGGCGTCGGGAGCGCATGCCCACGCAAAAGGTGGCCGCCGCAAGCATTATTCATCCATCCCGATGCTACGCTAATGACTAGCAAGCAAGCAAGGCTTAGCGCCTGCTTTGTTAAGGGTCTCTGATCTCCCCCTCCGCCTCCGGCCATGGCTACCTTTACTTGCTTTGCAGCTTGCTGGTGGGGTTGCCGCAATACATTGCGCGTGCACGGATTCCCTCCCCTCCGCCCGCCCGCCTTTTGTCACCTATCAAAAATAATCCTCCGCCTTTTGCTCCGGCCTTTTCCGGAGTGATGTTCGGGGTGGATGGATGGATGGGGGGATAGCTAGCCATGGCCGCATGCACGCACGCAGGCAGATAAATCTCTAGCACATCCCCATCCATCACTGTCTCTCCTTTTTTTCCCTTTTTTTTCCGGATGTTCACCTGTCGTGTCCGACGGACCCTTTTCTTTTCTTATTGGAGCGGATTAAGTTTGATAGTAGGCTGTTTTTCCTTTATGATTTTCAGGATGCGCGCATCGAAAACAGTTGTGTGTTCATGGAGTCGTTTACAGCAGAACGGATTGTTTTATATATAGTTTTCGTAAAGTGAGTTCTAGAGACCTGGGTGAAACAATAACCAAAACCATACAAATTTCTCCCGTTGCCTACTTTCATATTTTGGTCTTCCCTAGTTGCGACGAAGTCAGGATCAGGACCATTTACCACTATTACAGTTTATTAACATTTTGCGAGTGTTTATTTTTCCAGATGACCGAGGGTTATTCTTCTTATTCTTTCTTAAGTGGCTGAGGCTTTTTAGTTTACTCCCTCCGTCCTAAAATATAAGGCATTAAGAATTCAAAATTTGTACCTAAATATAAGGCAACTAATTATTCCTAGCCAGTTATGAACTCAGCAAAATGATAACCAAATAAGGTAATAAATAGGGGTACATACATTATTTACTTATCTCCTTAATCTGTAATGAAAATGCTAGGATGCCCTATATTACAAGATGGAGGGAGTATGTTTGGACAGTCCCTGGAGTCGAAAATAAATTAATAGCCAATAATCCTCAATCAATATTTTTCAACTAAAAAACCAATCATCCACTTACTAAACAACCCTAAGAAAAATAAAGAAAACTCTTCAACCTAAGTTCAGTTGAAATCGATTGGAGATAACATTATAAATAATGCTTTTAAAAAGTAGATTTGTAGGAGGAAACAAGTTCTTGATGATACTTAACTAGGATGGTTATTGTTTCTTTGTAATTTCCTCAACTAGCCATGCATGACTTTCTTTTATCATAATTGAGGCAATCCCCAAGGTTTATAGGTTATTTATCAATTAACCGTTAGTTTTTTTCGTTGAAAATTGTTGAACTTGATCACTACTATTTTTTGGTTGAAAGTAACAATTAGTTATTTCCCCAAGGAAATGGAAATGCATAATAATAAAATTCCGTATATGTACAGAAAAACATAAAGCATGAATATATAGCAGTATTGCTTGGTGATTCGATGTATTCGTTGAACGGTCGGTGTGAAGGCAGTACGTGACACAGTATTGCTTAGTAAGTTGCATCAAAAGGTCTGTGACACAGTATTTTTGGTCAAATGTCAAACAAAGATCCCATCCACGATCCATCCATACACACTGGAAACCCGGCCTAAAGCATGCATGCGTTTGCGCAGGTCCAGCCGTGGATCGATCGTGTGAAAAGCGGAAGCTGGAATGGAACGTTGTGGGGCTGAGCACGAATCACGACGCGCCTTTTCCCAGCCCCGACAGGTGCAGTGGAGCAAGTGGTTCTTTTCTTCTACCGCCGTAACTCGCGAGCGCCGAAGAAAGTGTGAGCAACTCCTAGCTGAGTGCGATCCAACCACTCTCAGTCTCAGACTCGAGTGCCTCGGCTTCTCATATCCAAAGTGTGGTAGCCCAAAATTATCAAAAAAAAAAAAAGGTAAGGTAGCCGACGTACGTCATACGCGTGAATCCGGCGCGCTGCTGCTGATTCGATCGGATGCACTCCGAAGTCCGATCAAACAAGACGGCTGATGAAATGATCAAGCTAAGGACATTTATTATATGCTGGTGGTAATAATCTTCAGATGAGTTTATTATGGTCGTTGCAGCATTGGTCTTTTATTTGCTGCAAAAGGAGGAGAAACGGGAGGCGACAATCATTGCATGCCACTCTTTATTTCTATCGGGCTTCTTTATCTATTATATTAATATTATATTAATAAAGAAGTGTTAAAAGAAAGCACCACGTTCGCCGAGAAGGTCCATAAATTCTCACGTTGGATCTAACGGTCTAAACTAATCTTACAAAGGGAGTATTAAAAGAAACTACCACGTTCGTCAAGAAGGTCTAGAAATTCCCACGTTAATTAAAAAAGAGAAAGATTTACACCGTTGGATTTTATGAGAAGTCCACATTAAATATGATTAATAAATAGCTTGTTACGGAATTATAATCGGATCTACTCAGCCAAGCATCGATTTCGGCAGCTAACAATCTATTCTGATCGGCCGATGTTGACTATAATGAATTTTGAGAAGAAACTAACTTAAAGAGCTTATATTAAATATGATTAATAAGTAGCTTATTATGGAATTATAATCGCATCTGCTCAGCCAAGCATCTATTTCAGCATCTAGCAATCTATTCTGACCGTCCGATGTTGATTATAATCGGTATCCATCATCGGCCGTTGAATCCCGCCGTTGGTTGCCATGGGCCCGCGCGTCAAATACCGCCGCCGCCAAGTACGGTGTTACCAGCATGTATCGGTTCTTATCGATTCATTCCAACAACCAATGATTCATGTAATCAGGCTTCAATTGCAAACATCCGAGAGTCAATTTGCTAGGCA
Source organism: Panicum miliaceum (assembly GCA_032594955.1). Lineage (NCBI taxonomy): Eukaryota > Viridiplantae > Streptophyta > Magnoliopsida > Poales > Poaceae > Panicum > Panicum miliaceum. The sequence continues at coordinate 43,524,743 of CM064059.1, forward strand.
TTTGATTTCGGTCACTATATTTGATTTTCCATCAATGGGCGTCGACTCCCACAAGACCGACATGGTGGGTGGCAAGCTCTGCACGAGCGAGGCCTCGACGGCAAGCTTGAGCACGAGCCAGGCCTCGGCAGCGAGTTGCGCACGGGCGGCACGCGAACAAGCACGAAGGTGACGAGGCCACGAGCGCACACGCGAAAGGTGGCAGCGAGGTTCGGACAACCGGTGATAGCATGGGTGTGTGGTTGAGTGTTAGAAAAGCATGTTTGTTGAGAGAGTTTAGAAGTACCCACGTTAAAAAGAGAGTGATAAAAATAACGCCACGTTCATCGAGAGAGTCTAAAAACTCCCATGTCAATAAGAAAGTGTTAAGAGTCCACATCAAATACGATTAATAAATAGTTTTTTAGGAATTAAATCTATTATATTAATAAAGGAGGGTTAAAAGAAGTCACTATGTTCACCGAGAGGTCTAGAAATTTTCACATTAATTGAAGAAAGATAATAATATACACTGTTAAATTTTCTGAAGATCTAACGGTTTAAACTAAATAAAAGAGTTCATATCAAATATGATAAATAAATAGTTTTTACAGAATTAAAAAATAATAAAATTACGATATGATCAAGAAAAAATTAGGACATGACTGAAAAGTTATTACCGAATATGATTAGTAATAGATAAATTTAAAATTAAAAAAACTAGGACTTGACCAGAGAATCCATGACAAACACGATTTGTAAGTATCTAAATTTTGAATCAAAAAATAAGAAATTAGCACTTGACAAAAAAAAATACTGTTGAACACTATAGCCAATAGCTAAATTCGAAATTAAAAAAATAGCAATGGCTCAAGGGTTCATATCGAATAAGACTAACGAATAGATAAATTTAGAATTCCAAAATAAAAAATTAGTAGTTGATTTGTATAGATATTAGGAAGCAAATTAGGAAAAAATAGCTTGATAAATAGTATATATCAAAATCCAACTAATAAATATCCAAATTCGAATTTAAAAAAGATTACAAGTTCACTAAATATTTCAGGTAAAATAATGATTAATAAATCGCTAAATTTAGAATTAAAAATAAAAAAATAAGTAATTAATTTGTATATTATTTTAAAAAATAGCTAAATAAAAGTATATGTCAAAATAATTAATGAAAATAGATATTTTGATTTCTATTGAGTTGGGAAGCAAATCATATATGTAAATAGTCCATATAGAATAAATTTATTTAAGCTACACTTAAAAGTATGACTTCAAATCACCAGGCTAATAGAAAAATATATAGAATATTGATTTCTATAATCATCTAATGGTTTAGGTTAATGCAAAGAGTTCGTTGAATACAAATAATTTATACATTATCTTGAAATTAAAAGGAAGAAGTGTATTTTCATCCATTAAGTATTGCAAAAGTGTGATATTTATCCTTGATATTTCAATTGGTGCAAATCAATCCTTTAACTAACTAAACTGGTGCACTAATCCTCCCACCTCGGCTTAAGAATTGTTTAGTAACGTCTCACAATCATTTAGGCCATACAATCATATGACGAATCACTCTGTTGCCATGTGGACTGAGTAAAGCCACGTTAGAAGGAGTCGCATCGTTGTGCAATTCAGGGGAGCACTGAACCACGAAAAATCATTAGAATGGCAACGGAGAAGCACAATTTAATAGTAGCACCTTGCGTGCAACAAATAATCAAAAGAAAGAGGAAAAAAGTTATCATGTATCAGATTGCGAGTGGGTGATGACAACCATAGAGGGTGGTGAGCATAAAGTAGAAGATCGTACCTTACCAGCTGCAATAGTGAATTTATAGACCTTGTGCATGACATGTAATGGAAAAAAGATGCAGTGGCCTTAAGACAATATGTGTGCATGTATGAATGGAACTTTACGAAAAAAGAGACTTGGTAGCTCGTTAATCCATAGCTGAGATCGATCACCGAGAGCAACTAACCCCACGCTAAGGGTGGATTGGATTAGTCTGATGCGGGTGCATGCATGCAATTGCAATCACCAGGCCGGCCGGGCTTTAATAAAGCTACTACTGGCCTGGCCCGGCCCGGCCCGCCCGGCCCTCTCCCGCACTCATGCTTTGCGCTGCAGGTTAAGCAAGCTAAGCTAACCACCACACATGCTACCTGCTGCAGAGTAATTAACGCGCTAATAAAGCGGATTAGCGGAGGAGTAGACCGGAATTAAAGATGGAGTAGACCCGCGCTGCGCCCCACTGCACGGCCGGCCGGATTGACCAGCTGCCTGCCTTTGTTGCCATGCATCCGTTTGTTTGTGATCAATCCGCCCTTCATTAGTTAAAGTGGCCAACCACACGCTTGCTTTAGTTTAGCCTGAGGGTACCTTTAATCCTTCCTGCTAATCATGCATCTCTCTCTCTCTCTCTGCTCTCTCTGTGTGTGAGAGAGAGAGGGTAAAGTGAAAAAAGGTGCAGATAAAGGGGAGCAGCAGGCAAGGAGAAGTGCCAATGTAATGACGGTGTGGGGGGAGATAAACTATTAGGCCCCAAATCTTCTGCTTTAGAGGTTCTTAAGATTCGGCGTGCGTGCGTGGCCTCCCTTTTGTGCGTGCGTCTTTTAAATACTCGGAAGCCGCGCGCGCTTGTCTTACTATATTATATGCCACGCTCCAAAATTTGCCCATCAGTTTAGGTTTCTTGGTTCGACGTACAGCATCATGGTCAGAGGTCTCAAGTTTGATTTTGTATCTTAACGCTGCATTTCTCTTTTGTCTTTCTATTGAAAACTTAATAAAACTTCCGCCGAATGCGTGCTGGATGATCAATCAAAGTGTCTCAGAAATCGGATTTATTTACTCATTTGCATTCCTAATTATTGTACCATTCCTAATGGCGTGAACGTAGTGTTTTGGATGCATCGTAGTCGCAGCTGGACTCGGTCCATGGGTCCGCTAGTAGTAGGCTGGACGACGACACGGCTTGGAGAAACGGCCCTGACACTAACGCTTGGGATACGCGTGCAAGCGCCGCACGAATCACGATGGACGGCAATGCATGGGGGAGCGGGCCGGGGCGGCGACGCCGTAGCAGGTAAAGGCCGGACGACGGCGCACTAGTCCTCGTACTACCGCCGCTGCCGGGGTACGGGCACAGAAATTAGGCCGCGGCCCCGGCCCCTCAGCTTTGACCTTAACTCGAGTACACGATCCAGTCGTTGCCTTGTTGGCTGCGTTGTGATGAAAAAAGGGGAGCACGTCTACGTACGGCGAAAGGAGAACGGAGCGGGGGCCCACAGCCGGTGTCCTGTGAACGCGGAGCGAGCGAACCACGGCACGGTGGATGTGTCAAAATCCCTCGCAACTGTGTAGTAGACTTTGTGGCAGCTGGCATGGAGCTCCACCTCCCTCCCTCTTATCTACGGGCTCTTGTCGTCGTTCGCAAAGGAACGAGGAACAAGAACCGGCATGAGAGGAGAGGGCAAAAAACAATCGAAAAAGAAGAGAGAGAGATCGGATGCGGCAGAGAAAGGAATTAATGCCCGGCGGATTCGTCATGCATGCATGCCTGCCATCTCCCCACCCTCCACAGGAACAACAAGATGCCCACCCGGGTGGTAGCGAAGCATGCAATGCAAGCGCGCGCACCAGAGTGCACAGAACCACACGCACCCATGCACACACAAGGTCGCAAAGTTGGCGGAGCCCCCACGCGCTGGCGCACAGTGACGGCGACGGAGGGGGTTCTGCCTCTGCAGGATAATTGATGCCACCACACCAGCCATCCATTGGGCGGGAGAAAGAGAAGAGAAAAAGGCAGCAGCTACCGGGAGGGGCGCGGCCACACGCTGACACGCATACGCATACATGCGGCTACCATACAAAATGCCCGTGGCTCCAGAGCCCTGATTGGTTTGCTTCCAAATTTTATCTCGCTGAAACTAGGGCATGCCATAACAGTGGCAAGAACCTTTTGCCAAAATTTTAGCAAGTACTTTATGAAGTGAACTACTTTTATAGATCCCAACTAAATGAATGTCAAAATTTATAGTTGCCAAAATTTTGAACCAAAACAATCAGACCCTTGCTGCCCGCCAGGGATGGCTACGCCCGCCCTATGGCTTCTTCCCCCGCCTTCCTTTTCCACTCACACCCCCTCTCTCTCCCCTTTTTCTTTTGCTCAGTGCATGCATGCATGCTCACTTCACTAGTTCACTTCCTCGCTCATCAGCCGCACAGAGAGTGGGAAAGCGTGCAGGCCATGCATGCCATGCCGCGGCATGGATGCATGCTTCCATGCTTGATGCTTGGGTGGTGGCGTGGTGGGGTGGAGCCGTGGAGGATAAAGGAGAGGAGAAGAGTGAAGTCGTACGTCTCACCCTCACCGTCACCGAGCAGTCGAGCACGCACCCTACCCTCAGGCAGGCAGGCTTGTTTGGCGTGGCCTCGCAGGAGCCTTGAGGCTCGAGGCATGCGGTTGTTTTCTTGCAGGCAGGCCCGGCATCTCCGGGACATGCAATGCAAATGCAACAGTGCAAGTGGATGGTCCTGCCGGAAACCAACCGGCTGCGGCTGCACGCGTGCTTCTTTGGGGCCGGGCGGGGGATCTTTAATCTCCACCGCCCAACCTTTCCTTTTTTTTTTCTTTCTGATGTGTTTTCCTCCTCTCCTGTCAGCGTCGCAGCCACCCGCATGCTATGCTAGCAGCTGAACTGGAGTGGCGCATTCTGCTTGATCTTGAGAGTGACACGACGGAACTAAATTGGTGCTCCATTTTTTGAGACAAAAAAAATAAAGTTCCTCTCATACTGCCAGCAGCTCAAAATTCTGAGATCGAAAAGAGGATCGCATCCAATGAAACCACAAGTCAATTCCGATTTTGGAAAAAAAAAAACACTCCCATTCCAAGTCATGCGCCGCCTGTATAGCAGTAAAATCATATCAGGCCTCCTTCAAAAAAAGAAAATCTTATTAATTAGGTGCTGCTTAGTTTGGGAGGGGGGGGGGATTAATTACGATGGCAACCACATACTACCTTTAAACGTGTTTGTTTGAGAAGGGCAGTAATCTGCTTGTAACTATTTGTAATAGAAAGCGATACGGTGGATAATAAAACGATACATTAGTATTATTTGGCAGTGCCAAACGGATCATGATAACAATTTGTAAGGTACCTTGGAAGATTCCATTCCCACAGTTCATCATGCGTGCAAACATGCGTGGAAGGAGGAAGGTGGCTTGCCATGCACAAAAGGTGGTCCGTGCATCATGCTGCGAGCATTGCGGTTTGGTGCCGCCGAGCCACGGGGAATTGTAAACTTGCCTCTGACTTCATGCCATGCAGCAGCACGCGTATCCTCCTACTGCACTCCTAGCTAGCTACTACCTAGTAGCACTACCAAACCTAGCTAGCTATTCGACCACTGGAAAATAAACAAATCCAACGAGGAAAAGCGACGAATTCCGTTGCATCGCCCGCATCTTTCCCGCCCTTCTTCTTTATCTTTAAGAATCGGGAAAAATGATGGCCATTAGCCCATCGTGCACCAGCTTTATAAATCCACGGCCATCTAGTATTACATATGTGACAATAGCTAAGGTTTGCTGGTATCATAGTATAGTAGAGTACACATATAGTTGCTGATATGCATACTAAGTAGTAGCAGTCAAACAAATTGGAGATCGAATTAAAATAGGGAACAGAAAAACACCTTATAACAGCAGAGTAGCTTCTTCTATCACGGAGAACTTGGACGTTAATGTTTACCACATTACAAATAAGGTTTCGGAAAGATATCAAAAAAAATAAGAAATTGTAGATCACAAATATCTCTGCCGTACGCAGCTCCATAAAACAAACGCCAAAGCCAAACCCAGACCATTTTACCACTTGGCTGCCGACAAGTGTCCTGTCCAAGAATACGCGCGGCGTCTACAGTGCATGCTACCATTTATAACAAAGCTAGGCTCAAGCGTCACTAATCATACGCTCGAGTCTTGACGTTTCCTGGAGCTTTTTTTCTTCTTCTCGCGATGCTAATCTTCGAGTGGCCGAGCTGGAGGAATGATGGCCACCGCGGGCGCCCTCCGAAAAGCCACCGGGCTCGCCGTCGTGGCACGGCTCGGACAGTGCACGCGCGCAAATACCAGCACGCCGCGGGGGTATTTCCGTCCAGGCCCGCCCCATAAGACTCCACCACTCCACGCGCCTGCCCCTGCCCTGCCTCCGCCTCTGCCTTTCTCGTGAGCCAGCACGCGCGGCCACGCACAGCCCACAGCCTCGTCGTCTCCCCACGGAGGCGCCGCACGCCTCGCCTCCAGTCCGAGGCGCGCACGCTCCTCCTCGCAGAGCCCCCGTCTCTGGCGCGCGTGCTTTCTTCAACCCACCCCCGTCACCCTCGGTCGCCTCCCCTCCGCTCCATCCGGCTTGTCGCCGCCGCTTTCCCTCCGGCGGCACTCGATCCGGTGAGTGCCCTGGCCTGCCTGTGCGTGTGGTTTTTCTGCGGGAGGCTTTCTTTGTGCTATGCCGTCGGTTACTGGTAGGTTCGGTCCCAAATTCGTCGATGCGGTCATCGTTGAGAATGGTGTCGAACTGGTTGGTGATTTGGGTTTTTTTTGCTCCCGAGATGTTCGTGTGGGGGTTCGCATTGGGTTCCGTCCGCGCCCCCTTCCGCTCAATTACGGGTCCGCCTAAATGGCCAGATCGATCTGTACACTCTTGCTGGAATCGGGCCTTCCAAGGCTTACTATCAGGTTTTATTTGTGTGGCGTTCAAGTCCAACGGGAGGAAAAGCGTGCTAAAGACCCAGCATTTCCTTTTCTCTCCAGCTGTCCCGGTGTGAATTCCGCTCGTAGTTAAACCTTTGCTTCGTGTTGACTGACTATGCTTGTGGATTCATATTCTGCTCTAACGGAACCTGGACCTTTTGAGCAAGCCTCCCCATTTTAGCCTGAATGGGTTGGACATTGAAATCCACTTTATTAGCCTCATTTTTCTCAGATTGTACTGGGATCAGATTTCTGCTCTGCAAAATACTATCGTCTACTGCACATCTCAGGGTGGTTATGTATCGATATACTTACCAAGAACCGAATTTCCATTCGTGCAGGTAATTTCTGGTGAAAAACAAGCAGAAGAGCTGGAGACTTGACACTAGCGTGGTGCACTGGCAGCATGCGGTGGCTCGGTCTTTCGGTCGACGTGTTCCGCAGGGGGATCTCCTTGAACCTCTACTGCCGCGTGATTCTGTAAATCACCTCCGTGGCTATCGGAGACCTTCCTTCGCGCGCTTCCCGATTCATAGGCTTGCGAAGGCAGTTCAAAACTTCCCCATCCTGTCTCTGGCGTTGCTGTTAAGGTGCTGTGGTTGCTTGGCCAAAGCTTCTGAGGAGAACGGAGTGGAGTACTAATGGTGTGGAAAGCAGCTGCTCAGACGAGATTCCGCGTGTTTAAGCATGAGAACGGAATCGCTGTGAGAGTTTTTGCTTGCTTCCAGCCGCTGCAGAATTGCCAGGTAATGTGGAAAGAAGCCAGCTGTTGTTAAAGAGTTGCCTTTCTTCACCTGACGATCCTGACATTGCTTGGGCGTATTTTCTGTAGGCCGAGTACTTCCGCCATCTCCTCAAGCCCGTGACGTAGCTTCGCTCTGCTCTCCGTTTGCTGCTGAAGAAACTTTCTGCTTTAGGTTTTTCTCCATCACAATTCAAGTGGGAGAATTTCCCGTTCATCTGAACTTTCTGCTGGTAATTATATATATCCTTCTCTCGTTCATGTTGCAGCTACCTGTTGTTTGATATGGTTATACTGATGCTCAATTTCTGCTTGGTAATCTCAGGTATTGTTTGGTGGTTGTTTCTTCATGGGGGACAAGGATAATCCTTGGTGCCATTGGCCTAATTCTCCATGGAAATTCAACACTGAAAGCTCCGCAGGCAATATCTGCCCACCTGATGTTGGGCTTGTTGACGCTAATTTGGTGGCATTGCCTACATGTCTGAACACAGTTGCTGCACCTGTGCCATTTTTCACAGCATCCATTGCTGAAAGACCTCTTCCAATGGCTCCGAGATTTGTCACGACATTGGTGCCCAGTTTGGAATTGTCTGCACTGTATCCCTCACATAAGAGACATCTGGTTTTCTACCAGGAGAGTCATACTCCTATTGCAGCTCCTTTGGTGAGGAAGGGGACGCTGGATCCTGTGCCAGAGCTCCAAGGTAGCAATGAGACTAATCTAACTGATGTTGGAGCAGAAGAAACCGAGGGTATTCATGAGAACACAGATGAGATTAATGCACTCCTGGATTCTGACTCGGATGAAGGGTGTGAAAAGGTGCAAGAACTCAACAGAGTTAGGAGGCCATCTCCTGCTGAGAATGACACCTTGAGTGTGGAATCAGTGGCCAGTGCTGGTGCTAGTGCAGCAGGTTCTGCGCGACCGGCAAAGAAGAGAAGGCTCAGCTCTGGCACTGACAAGTCTGTTGTGGACACGGCCAGTTCAGCAAGGCTCGATCATTCCATCGAACAGAAGCTTCTTGCCAATGACTGTGATGCACAGTCCTGTTGCATTGGTGAAGTGGAGAGCGACCACAAGTTTGCTCTGGGGGAAGGTGAAGCTGCAGAAGGCGACAACCCCGACGATCAGAAGCGGAGAAGAGAGAGAATCCAAGAGACTGTTGCTGCGCTCAGGAAGATCGTCCCTGGGGGCATCGCCAAAGACGCCACAGCCGTTCTTGACGAAGCAATCTGCTACCTGCAGTACCTGAAACTGAAGGTCAAGACGCTGGGAGCTGCCTCGCTCTAGCTCCTGCTGGACAGTTGTAATTGGTTATTGAAGCCACTAGCTTCTACATACATAAAGTGCTAGTATTAGTAATAAGGTGAAGATGCCAAAGTAGCTCAATTCGGTGCTTGATGAGGCCGCACTGGATCAAAATGAAAGAAGAAAAGGATCCAGTGGTGCTTGCTTAGCTTCCCCTGTACCCAGAAGAAAGCTTTAAAGATGAAGTGGACAACGAACATGCAGCATGGCACTGCTACTTCAACTGAACCGTGGCATGCAATGCTTTCCTTCATTGTGGTGGAGTGCTAGTCCTGGAGGCCACAAGACCCACCTAGCTCGCCATGCCACTCTCCAGCTAGCCCAGCAGACTACCACCATCTTTCTGCCACAGCATCGACCTTCTCCGTCCCAGGGAGTCCCCCTGTCGGTGGCTCAGTGCCTCCTGCCTCACCTTCCTCAAAAGGACATCATGGCGTTGATAGAGCAACAATATGTTTATGCAAAGCTACAAGGATCTTCCGCCGAGCGTGATCCAAAGCAGCAAAGGGTGGGAGGGAAAGGAGCCCATCCCATGCAAAGGGCGCTGTTGTGCTGTTTGCGCCCATGGCCTTTTGACCTAACTACCAAAGCCAAAGGCCAAAGCGGAGGAGATGGCTCGAGGTTAGGTTTGCCCGCTGTATGGTGAGTTCCTGGGGTCCAACTCCAACCGGTCCAGCACTCCAGCAAAGTGTTCCCCTGTGTGCCTGATGTGGAGCTCAACCTCAACGCCGTCATCCAACCCCCCTGCTTTGTTGTTCCTCTCTCTTCTCCCGCTACATACGCCACTACCATATTTGTAAGCAAGTGTGCTCGCTTTGCCTCTGCTTTGTGCGCGTTGCAATGATGAGCAACGCTTTGCTTCCTTTGGTGTACTACGTATTTACTGTTGTATTCGACTGGAAACGGCGCACTGTTCTACGTGCACGTCCCAGCAGCAGCAACCAGATGGTAGAGTATCCTCGAGGATTCCCCTGTTGGAGCCTTGTTCATCAAGTGTGCATCGGGCTCATGATTGCTTGGAGGAGAGGCTGCATCATGAGCTTTCAGTCCTCCCTCGTCCGCTGCCCTTGGAGGGTGCGTGGTGCCAGGTTGGGAACCGCCTGGCTGCCTGGCTGGCCGGCCGGGAACGGGACGGGGGGGATCGGATTCCGAGTGGGCGGCACGCGTGGGGGGACGGGGCGTGCGGCGAGCCTCGCGACGGGCATGAGTGCCGGCGCCTGCCCCTCTGCTTTGCTTTGCCCCGAGTGCCGTGGGAGGTGGGGGCCGTCCCCGCCCCCGCCGGCCAAAGCGGAATGGAACGGGAGGCCCGGTTCTCTTCCGTGGGATCCTGGCAGCAACCCGCTCTCGATGGCCCGTCGCGCGCTCGTGCCTGCCTGACATCATGGAACGCCAGAGGCCAGAGCGGCTGCGCGCCCCGGATCAGCAGATCGGGTCCTCCACCACGCCGCCTCGACGGGGGAAGGAGCGCGGCGGCGTCGTACGAGATCCCGCACAGCTGTAGGGACGGCCGGGCAAGTGAAAAGGCTGCGAGGAAGTTATTAGGCGTGTGATTTTTCCCCCCCTGCACCACCCCAGGCGCTGGGACCGGGACGTGGGCAAGTGCGCAGCGGCCGGAGCAGCTTTCCGGCATGCGACGAGCAGGATCGGCGGCCGCCGCGGCACGCTTGCTTGGCCAGCTTGCCGCTGTCACCTTGGGCGCCCGTCCCGCGTGCGCCCCCCGTTCCCCCGCGCGCTCCTTCACCTTTGACCCCAACTCGCGTGGCGTGGCCGCGGGGGGGTGCGTGCCTCGACGTTAGGCCCACGGCGCCGCGCCCTTCCCTGCCTGGCTGCCTGCTCTTTTTTTTTTCCCATTTTCGTGTCTCCCTCACTCGAATTCGTCCTAGTAACGGTGGCAAAGGTGTGTGTGGTAGGCCGCTCTCTCCCTGCGTGCATGCGATGGGCCAGGGCCCAGCTCCCTAAGCTAGGAGGAGGAGAAACAACCGGCTATCAAGTTTTTTCGACGCAACCCAAACAAAGTAACGAAGTTATTTAAATAATAATAATAAAGTTTTCTAAGAAGCTCCGCCAACGTACTAATATGTTGCTTAACATACTATTTTTAATTTCTAAACATCAATTAGTAGCTGGTCAATGGATTTTGCAATTTTTTGGGGGACGAGGGCATGGCCCCCTTTGAGCTACATGTAGCTCCGCCGGTGCCGCCACATTTCTCGTAAAACCTTTGAATCAGTCTGTCCAGCTATAATTCATTAAGTGAAATCGCATCTTCATCGCAGCAGAGAACTGGTTTATTATAAGAAAAAAAATCTATTTTTGACCATCGAACAATTGCCTAAGTTTAGTTTTGACCATCCAACTATAAACCTAGAATCTTGACCATCCAACAATCAAAATCGTCCATATTTAGCCGTCGAGCGGTTTTGCTCAATGATTTTGGTGATGTGGATGTCACGTGGTGATGGACCCACCTGTTAGCCATCCTCTCTCTCTTTCTCACTCCCGTTGCTCCGCCTCCACGCCCTCCTCCGTGTCGTCGCCATCGGCAGCTCTCAACTGCCCCGCCTCCGTCAGCTCCAGCAGCGGCACTAGCCCCAGCGCTCCTGCTCCTCCTCCCCGATGATCTCCCACCTGTTGGACTACCCATGAGTTACCCCGCCAAGGAAGCATCGAGATCCAACGTCCTCGCCGAATCACACCGGACCACGGGCGTCGGCCGCGAGATTTCGTCGCATCGGGAGCACCTCTCTCCTGCAACACCTCTCGTCGCCGGTGAGGGACGCCAGGAAGCAGAGCAAGCCCGCGGCGCGGTCTCCATGGGCATCGAGATGGCACCTGTGGCGTCGTCCTTCTGGGGCGGTGCACGCCGTGCCGGCCTTGAGCCCCTGCGGGTACGCAAAGAAGGACGGGCGAGCTCGAGCTCCGCCGTGGGCCAGCGCACCGGAAAAGGGAGCTGCAGCTCCACCGCGGGCCAGCGCGGCCGGGTGAGCTGGAGAGGCGCGGGGGAGGGTGGTGGCCGGCGCAGGGTGAGAGGAGAGGGATAGGTGAGAGGAGGGAGAGGAGAGAAGAAAGAGAGAGAGGAGAGAGGAGGGCGGACAGGTGGGCCCCACCACCATGTGGCGTCCACGTCAACAAATCCACCATCAAAAATGGTTAATGGCCAAATATGAACGGTTTTAAGAGTTGGGTGGCTAAAGATTTCTAGTTTTGCAGTTTGATGGTCAAAACCAAACTGAGGCGATAGTTGGATGGCCAAAAATGGACTTCTTCCCTTCAAAATTGCAAATTTGTTTTCTCTTAAACTAGAAATTTGTTTCTAAAACCGTTTGAACATTGGTGTTGCTTAAAATTAATGTAATAAAATGAGATCCATTAGATTTCCATTATTTTTCCTAAATGTGGAACCTGGAATATTTTTCTGCTTAATTAGTGGAGTGTATGGTTGGAAATAGGAAATAGGAAGCAGATGAATCACACTACTGTTTTCTTTTATTCGCATAGAAATTGCAATCCACATCATAATGCCAACAGTTGCAATACCAGGCACACTCTTGTGATCTTGTCACTTGCGTATACATACATCAATAATCAACAACATTTTCACTTCAGCTGCAGTTCACGGTGGATCAACCACCACTAAATCATGTGGTGAGGATGGGCGGGAGGACGTTGGACTTGCCGCCGAGCACCTTCGCCTTGGTGTCCGGGAACTGCTGTGTCATCCCGGTGATCTTGCCCTCGTCGCCCACAACGACCGGGTATGCCATGAGGTGCCCAGGGAGGTCGCCGTGGAACGTGTCGCTCGCGAACTTGTCCCAGTGCTGCTGCGCCACCTGGTTCATCTTGCGCACGCAAGCCAGGCTCGACGGTCGGAGGAGGAGGTCTCCCGACCCCGCCGCCGCGGCCTGCCCCAGGTGCTCCTGCCACAGCGCGACCCGGAAGCCGTGGACCTGCCCCCTCGCCGGCCGGTTCCTGGTCGCCAGGTAGCTCGGTTGGTACGCGCCCATCGCGATCTCCGTGTCGCGGCCGCCGTCCATGGAGCGCTGGTTGATGTTGGCCGACCCCACGATGACGTACTCGTCGTCGACTGCAAACGGCCATCGAGGTAAGCAACGATCGAACAACAGAAACCATCGTTGATTAGAGACCAGAAAAATCCACGACGTTCTTGAAATCGAGCATGAACGAAGCAAGTTACCTATCATCGTCTTGGCGTGGACGTAGATCATGAAGCGCCTGGCCTGCTGCGCCCTCTCGTAGTCGGTGTCGGGGTCCGGGCGCTCCGGCGGCGCGTACTCGCCGGGGCTCGGCGCCTCGCGGTTGCCGAGGCAGAAGAAGGTGAGGTAGTCCCTGGGGTCGGCCTGGAGTCCCTTGGCGCGGATGGCCAGCGTGATGTCCTTGTACATCATCTCCATGGTGCGGCGCTGCCAGTCCAGGATGGCCTGCACGGAGCCGCTCTCCGGCACGCCCTCCGGCCACAAGGGCACCACCACGTACACGGCGAACCGCTCGCCGGCCTCGATCTTGCTCACGATCTTGAGCGACAGCTCCTTTGGGATGAGGTGCAGCGCGTTGATGGCCTCCACCGTCACGCCGTCGTTCTGCCGCCACGCGTAGGAGCTCCCCAGGAAGTACTGGTTCTCGATGTAGATGAAGTCCCGCGCGCGGCGGATGGCGTGGATGTACGCGTCCTGGATGCTGCGCTCGATCACATGGTCCTTCCCGCTTACAAGGCCGCGCGCCGCGGCCTCGTCGGGGTTCTCCGGGAACCCCGCCGCCGCGCCGCCGTCGATGGACCTGAACACCTGCACGTTCCAGGACTCGGCATCGTCGGCCGCCTCGCGCGACGCCCACCCTTTGTCCAGCGTGACCAGGAGGTTGTCGCCGCTGCCCTGCTTCCGCCACCGCTGCTCGAAGTTCTCGAGCACGTCCCACGCCGCCGGGCCCTCGACGCGGCAGTGGACGTCGTGCCACGGCTCCCTGGGCCCGCCCTTTTTGATGGACGCGCCGGGGAAGTTGGGCTGGTGGAAGTCCTTGTTGTGCGTGGTGCCCAGCGTGCGGAACAGCGGGTGCTCCTGCGTGTCGTACCTCCCGTCGCACAGGTCGATGCCGCCGAGGAAGCTCACGAGGCCCGGCCGCGTGTTCGGCCCCTGGCCGCCGCCGCCGTCGACGATCACCGTCTTCTGGTGGTGCGTGAACATGGTGGCCGTCTCGACGTCCTGCACGTAGCTCCGGTCCTTGTCGGGATTCCGCGGGCAGAGCACGCAGTGCACCTTCGTGCCGCGGAAGAAGCCCGCCGTGTCCTCGTCGTGCGTGGCCATCAGCCCGTCGCGCTTGATCGGGCCGAGCCCCATCGACGTCCGGTCGTCCCACACCAGCATCAGCACCGTGACGCCCTCGTCGGCCTTCCGGATGAGCAGCTGGCCGAGCGTCTCCGACGACGGCTGCCGCGGGTCGCGCACCAGCTGGACGTCGGTGTTCACGGACCACCCGGCGATGTACACCATCCGCCGGGCGGCGTTGATCGCCTCGAACACGTCCACCCAGCACCGGCGCGGCTCGTACATTCTGCCGCCGGCGAGCGGGACACGCGGCGCGAAGCCGTCGGCGATGTGCGCGTCCTCGTACAGCCGCACCCGGCAGCCGCGGCGCTGCTCGAAGAAGGTGCGCGGGACGCCCCTGTACGCGGCGGTGCCGACGCCGGTGCCCCAGCCGCCTTCCGGGTCCGCGGCGACGTCCGTGAACTGGAGCTGGACGTGTATCTTGTCCCCGCCCCCCAGGGGCTGGCGCTTCTCGTCGCAGATGTCGAGCCACCGCTCCACCTTCCGGCCGGCCACGACGTCCTTGGTGGGCAGGTAGGCGCGGCCGATGAGCGTGGCGCCGACGGCGTTGTCGGCCTTGACGGTGAAGATGATGTTGCTGGCGTCGTGCGCACAGTAGATGCGGAAGGACTCGTTCCATCGCGGGGAGTGGACGGGGTCCAGCATGCGCGTCCGCCCGACGCGCGCCTTGTCGATGTCCACCGTCGCGTACAGCTTGCCGTCCATGCCGAGGCCGATGGCGTTCTCCAGCGGCTGCTGCAGCGCGAAAGCAACGTCAGGATTACTTACGATGGCAAGGATTGGGCAGGTGTAGTGCCACAGAGACCCCGGAATGAGCTAAACCTTGCATTTGCAGAAAGGCAGCTTCATGATCCATGAGAAGACCTTCCGCTTCATCTGAATCTGGTTGCAGACAAGATCAAAATTTAGACAATTTGTTAATGAATGGCATTTGGAAAAGTCCTGTCTTTCTACTTGTCAAACGTTTTCAACTCTGATCATGGTCCGGTTTACTAGACTATCCGTTATTGCTGATTTTGATCGTCAACCGAGCATCAATATTACAAACAATGGATAGATTAAAAATGAAATGTCGATGCTAATAGATCCGTTATAAATTCTTTTTCATAACATAATATCCTTTTCATTTTAAATATCATTTTCATAATAACAAGTCAAGGTTGCTGCACCTTGTAGACAATACTGATATCTTTAACAACTTATGTTTGTGATCAAAATAAGTATTTGTCATTTATGAGAAAATAGGGATCCAAGATTAATCAGAGGAATGCCAGTAATCCAAATTTTTTTAGGCTTTGCAAGATTACATGAGGACCAATGGTGGTCACCCTTTGATGATGAGTGATTGACAACATTGTGTGGATTGATGTATCTCTTTAGCTCATGATATGCAAGTGCAGGATGCAACATGACGGTCGACAGATGCGGTAAAGGTCAAAGATTTATGCCATGGATCAAGGGTGGTGAAGGATGGACATGAGTACGCTTGGACTGAAGGATCCGAGGAACCTAGACGGGCTCATGGGCGATCCACGTGTTGCACTGAAGAGCAAGAGTACATGGACGAGATGAAAACGGTGTCGGTCAAGTCAAGGAGGAAGGCAATGGCAAGTTTGAGTAGGTTGCCCATGCGCGCGAGTGCAAAAAACTTGAAGGCATTGTGACACTTGGCGGAGGCCGGACACGCGTTGACATTGAGAAGGTCGCATGGTGGCCAAGTGGAGATGGACAGTTTGGGTGGTTTGGACCTCAAAACCATCATGCAGGGCAGGTTTCCCGGTTTGGGCCTCAAAACCGAGGGCACGTCTGGTGCGGCCGGATGGCGGTGATGGAGGGCATATGGCGCAATCGCGAAGCTTGCATCGAGGCGAAGTAAAGTTGTGAAGGCGGCGTGTCCGTCCGATGCTCCGATAAAAAGTTGGATAATTTTACCCTTGGAGGATATTTGGGTTGTATGCTTAATGGAATGGCGCTTTGGTCATTTGTCAAGTGCCTATATAGAGATATGGCTGGTTTAGAAACCAAACCTTTAGGGAGGTGCTCTCATTTGGGTGTGTGAGAGATTTGGTTAGGGTTAGAGAGAGGGAGAGACGAGAGACTCTTTGATTTGAGCTTTTGCCACTCTACCTTGGATTATGCCTAGAAGTGGCTATAATCGGACCTCTTGAGAGAATCCAAAGATCAATTTCGTGACAAATTATTCCATTCTCTTATTTTTTGGGATTTTCGAGGCTATTTTTGGTGATTTTTCATTCATCACTTTTGGTTGCGAAATCCGTAAAATTTGTTTGGGATTTTGTTGCTAAGATCCTTGTGAGCAACTTCGATTCATTTTCCTCTCAAATCTCTCACAAATTTTGAGTTTTTCTAAAAAACGTGTTCTTGTAAGGGAACTCGGGTTTTCCCAAAATTCACGATGAATACTTGATCTTTTCGTGATCTTCTTCTTAGATCTATTACGGTTTACGCCTTAAGGTAGTGCTTCTACGGTTCAAGTTCCGTTTGAATCTACGAAGTTTTGATAGAGTATTTTAGAGGATCGGGCGACCAGAGGGGGTGAATGTGAGCTTTTATTACATCTCTCTAAACTACATATTTAAACCAGTTATCACAAAGCTACATATTTAGCTTTGGTAAACATGTACTCCGCTATCATAATTACTTGACATTTATGAATATTAATGGACTTTGAGGTGTAACTTCGACCACTATTGATTAGAACGTATAGCTATACATCTAATAAATCTTTGAGATTATGAAAAACATATACATATAGTATTTATGTTTGATAACTACTTATGGTCAAAATTTTACGAGTATGACGATATTTTGATAAAAGAGTCAAGTTTTATGCCCAGGGATTATTAATTTATCTTCAACTACATATATATCACGCAAACTGTAAGGATAGCATCCTGGGTAGCTAGTTGTATATTCATAAATAAAAGTTATACTTTACGACAATTCACGCATGAATTTGTGATACGTGGACTTAAATATATAATTGTTGTGACCAAATTGACGCAAAATCTTCAAGCTATAGCATGAGAAGGTGGCTAGAAAGATCTTCGGTGTAACTTTTTTTTTGTACACGGTACTTGCCTAGTGTTTTTTGATAAATATCCGACATGAGACACTCTTTGGGTGTCTTCAAAAAAAACAAAAATATGATAAAATGCCTTGAAGTTGTAGTTTTGTCAAAGAGCCCATGGTTTTGCAAAGGTTAGTAAGAAAGGAAAGGTCAGACCCCAAAGTGCGTAGGCCCAGCCCAGCAGCGAACAAGGTCATGATACTGAAAGGGACCCAAAGCCCGTCGTCACGATGAGCAGCAAGACCACCAACTGAGGATTTATCTTTGTTTTTGAGTGGAAGGAAAAAGAAGAACAAGGATTATTTGCGCCTTCTTTGCAAGTTGATGAAACCAAGAGTCAGGATCCTCTAAAATGCTCAAGTGAGATACTGTATAGTTTTCTCTAAACAAAAAAAAAGAATATACAGCAGTGCTACCTTCTTGGTCGGCTGCAGCTGGCCGTCTGACGTGACGGACAGGTCGGCTGCCACGATCCTGGCGTCGATCACCCCGTGCAGCAGCAGCTGCGTCGTCTGTGGCTGTTCCATGGCGTCCGGCGGCTTCTTCTTCTTCGAGCGAGCTCCTCGATCTTCCGCCGCCTTGGCCTAGCCCGCGCTCTGTACTTTCTGGCTTCGTCTTCAGAGCGAGCTGAGCCCCGACGACGAGGCCAAGAACAAGGTGCGCGCGCAGTATATATACTACCCCCCTCCCGCCCGGATAAAGCAGCTGCCCAGGAAAGCACGCTATGCAAGGAGATATACTATCTATCTATATATCCATGGAGAGGAAACTGCCGAGGAAGAACAGGGTGCTGTGGGTCACTCACCTGCGCTTTCCCTCCTTCCTTGCTTCAAGAACAATCTGATGAGAAAGGGATTAAGGGGAAGAACGAAGCCGAAAGAGAGCTCGCTGCCGGAAGGTATCGCGGCAAGGTATCCTACCGTGACTTCACGAGCACGCGGGGAGCAGCAGTGCAGGAAAAGTAAAGGACAAGTTCGGCGACGATCATCAGTTAGTTCGTCGTCGAGGCAACAACGCTGGATCTCGATAGGGGTTTCGCGAGATGCGTCGTCGTCCTCTTGCTTTTTTATTCTATAGGTGCGTCGTGTGCAGGGAAAAGGAGCAGAAGTGCTGAAGAAGATCAGATTCTGGGGGTTTGGCATTCGGTTTTACAGCGCCGGTCAGAACACGCGTGCTCTCTAGATGCTGCACGTTTCACATCTGAAGAAGCAGACCGAACTGTGCGGTTCTGGTTTTTCTTTCAGGCTACAAGAAAGTCGTGCGCTTAGCCGGAGACTGAACTGAAATCTGACCTGAGACCTGCTGAATACCCTGGAAGATACGCACGATACTACCGATATTTTCCTCAGGAAAGGAGCAGCCGGCCATGATTATTCGCTGACGAGTGACAGAATCTGCCTACCTTGGCAATGCATTTCTCCTCGTCCAGATCGCGAGCCTAGCTCTCCAGAAACCGGAAAAGAATACACCTGCAATGAAAACCATATCCCAACCCCTACGTCACGAGATGGTAGCCGATAATTCCGAAGGCTTGAAATGATGGTTCATCAAGAACAAAATGCTCCTCGTCACAGGTAGCTTCCTTGCATCTGTTCATTCTGATGCGAACCCAACTCCCAAAGCCAGCATCACCACCACCCCATGGCCGCTTCATTCGTTGCCACCGTCCTTGACACTGACCACCGGTGAGCCCTCCTCAACCAGACTAGAGCTTCGGCGCCAAACCAATAATCTAGCCACCATTGAGCTCCATTTCCTATGGCTTTGCCGCCGCCGTTCCTACCGCCACCCCGCTTGGCGGTGCCACCACACCAGCCCTAAGACCCTGTGGCAAGTGATGCATAGCTAGGTCCGGCTATCACAATTCACAAATCACAAATCTCCCCAAGTCCCTAGCTCCAAAGATCTAATCCTAAAGCTTGCGGAGCCCGGAGTTTTACCGAAACTCGTTGTACGTGGAGGAGGAATTCGACTTTTCCCCCATGATATTAGGCGACAGTTAAATGGCACAATTATGTTTCTTTCCGGTCATGCACAGGAAGTCATGTGCTTAGGAAGTTAGGAGGTGACTGAAATCTGACTTGGCGTGATGAATATCTGGGAGATCGCACTCACGATGCTACTAATTTCTTCAGAAGGTCCAAGAAACTTGCGCAGTTGTTTATCCTTCACGCACAGCATGATCAGTTGCTGACGAGAGTTGCAGTAATCAGAGAGGTGTGTGTGATTGACTCTAACCTGGGAAACAATATTGTTGGGAACTTGACAGTTCCTACTTCCTAGCTCTTCTCCGCTCACTTGCAGGTTGTTCAGTGTGTTACAGCGATGCAACAACAGGAAAATACGCAGGAGTTGACCAAAATAAACTACCTATCTTTTTGTACCTGACACTCGTGTTCGTTAGAAATATATATAGCTGTTCTTATATGTTGACATCTTGTCTGCTATGTTGACCATGCGATGGGAGGAGGCTGTGTATTCATTTGCCACTTGGACATTTTTAAACAGAGTCTTACATGTTTGGTTGCATTTTGCTGCCTAGGTACTCAAATTTCAAGTCTTGACCTGGATGTATCCAACTGGCTATCCACATTGTTTAGTGTGCTTGCAGAAACGGAATTTCTAAAAGGATTGCACACAAGATGCTGGATACTAATATCTATAATTTGAAGATGTCTCCGTCGGTATGGTTTGAAAGAAAATTTCTGCAACTGCATCTCTTGCATGATCTAGCTTGAAGCTTTGCTTGCATTATAGTTCAAGTGGCCTCCTTTTCTGCCTTGTTATGGGGGGGAATGGATCTACTCATCATGGGCTGCCACAAAGTTAACTGCGCTCTAGCTGCATAAACAACACCTTCAGTTCCAGCTTCTTAGTCTTTGACATCGTAGATGCATAATTTGGTGTCAGTCTCATGGTTTACTGCTAATGAGGATCACGTCAGGCTTGCAAGCACATATCGTTGCTGTGTTCTGAACTTCTGATTTCAGAATCTCAGGGCAGCTGCTGATTTCCAAGATGGATCTGTTACTTATGATTGTGCCCTTGTACTACTTTACTCGAGAATTGTAAACAACCATTTTTCCCCCATGATGACTGGTGCATGCACTCCAACTGGTTCGTGGACAAAAAGTCATGTGCATGCTTCAGGTAAACATCGTCGGCGATGACGATATGATGGATGAACTGAAGTAGAGCCTCTGATGAAGATTTACAACCAAATCGTTACACTGCTATGAAAAAATGGAGTAGAGAAAACTACAAATTCTAACCATATATGACAGAAATATTTCCATGAGCCTCTATTTTTAGTGGTCTTAAAAACTTAACAATTCTGTATGTACATAGCACTTCCAATCGACAAGATGACAACTAGTAACTCTAAATGTACAGTTGCTGTCAGATTCATCAAACCATGAGCAATCACTCTACTCTAACTATAGGATCGCTGAAATGAAGAACGCTACAAAAAGAAATTCATGGTCAGATATGCCGTCTGCAGGGTTCACCGCTGCGAAGTCGCCGGCGCGGCCGGAACGGCCGTCGAGACCTGGAAGACCTCCGGGTTCCAGTCGCCGGCCGCGACGTCGCCGTCGATGACGAACCCGGCGAACGTGAGGCTGTGCGCGTAGTACTTCTCCACGTCGTCCTGAACTACCACCACCTCCACCTCCTCCCCGTCGCCGGTATGCAATGGCACCACCCTCCGGTGGTCGTCCGCCTCGCTCGTTCGCGACCCCGTCAGCGCCCGGAACAACCCCGACCACCGCCGGCTCGGGCGCGCGACCGACATTGTCCGCAGAGCTGACGACGCCAACCGCCCGCTGGAGGCGCTCTGCAGCGCGGTGGACGCGGTCACCGCGCTCATTGCCCTGCGGAGGCGCTTCGCCTCGTCGATCTCCCGTTTGAGCCTCTCCGGCAGCCGCAGCGTGTACCGGTCCACCTGCTCCTCCGCCGTCTCAGCCTGCTGCTGCTCGTCGGGCGACGTGGGTTCCTGTCGTCCCGGCGTTGACTCGGACGGTTCCATGTCGATGCTGACAACCGTGTCGGTGGGCGTTTCCGCCTGGGCAGCGAGGTCAGCGGCCAGGACGTGGCCGGCGTCCGCGACGGCCGGGTCGGAGAGGTCGGCGCGGCAGACGGGGCAGGTGACGTGCGCGGCGAGCCACACGTCGATGCACGCGGCGTGGAAGACGTGGCAGCACCCGGGGAGGAGGCGGAGCTTCTCGCCGGCGTCGTCGAACTCGGAGAGGCAGACCGCGCACTCGAGCGACCCGCGGCCGGCCTTGACCGCCCGCGCCTTGGCGTACGTGAGCACGGGGAGCGCCTCCATCGCCGCGGCGTCGAGCCCCGCGACGCGCCTCCTGCCACCAATGGCCGCCGACGCGAACGCGGCCGCGGCCGCGGCCGCGACGGCCGCGTTGGCGCTCAGGGCGCCGCGGCGCGCGGCGTCCGCGGCCGTGGCGAGCTCGGAGCGGCGGCGGAGGTAGGCCGAGAAGAAGCCGAGCATGAAGAGCGCGGCGATGATCCCGACGAAGAGGAGCGACGTGGTGAGGCTGAAGCTGCCCCCTCCTCCTCCTCCTTCGCCGCCGCCTCCGGCTCCACCGCCGGCCGGCGGTGACGGCGGCGAGAACGCGCCGGAGATGGCGGCCCCGGGCGGCGGGTGCAAGACGTACTGCGACGAGGTCGGCCGCGCAACTGCGAGAGCGAGGACCAGCACCCGGAGAAATGTGCGGCCGCGGCGCGGCCACGTGGTGGCCGGCGGCGCGGGCGCCATGGAAGCTTCGGGAGGGCAGTGGAGGGGCCGGCGGATCGGATGTGGTGCGCGGCGCGGGGGGGAGTGGGGAGGTGCGCGCGTGACGACGACGGCGATGTGAACTGTGATGGAAAACAAAAAATTACCTGGAGACGACGTGCGCGCGAGGAGAGAGTGACGTGGGAGCGAGTAGGGCTCGACCGGATCGGAGCTTCCATTTGAGGACAGCCATAGGTTATATACCAGAGGGGGGGGGGGGGGGGGGGGCGCTCCCGCGTTCGCCATTGTTTAAGCGCCGGAGAGCTGAGCGCGGACATGTGTGGTCAAACCCCACACGTTCCGTGGTTGGTGACTGGCCGGGCGCGTGGTGGACGGGAAGTGAGTGAAGCCTTTTTCCGTGGACACCAAGCTCCATTCTCGCACATTGTCCTCACGTCATTAGAAGGTTGTGGAGCAGTTTCCGTGGCAGGAGCTTGCGAGTTCTTTCCAGGAGTTACCTTTTGAGAAAAGCTAAACAACACCCGGTTGTTTTGAAGGCTCCCGGCACCCGAATTTGTGACCGCCAGATCGCTACCTTTGTTGCGTTTTGTCCATCCGATCCCGCTGTCCAGCCTGCCATCCGTTTGTCTCATTTTCTGTATCGCTGACAATCTGACCCCACATCGCAGCGTCCTGCTCCATCTCATTTCCCCTTTCACTGAGGCCAGCATGGTTTACTTTTCTGAATATTATGACAATCTGTGTAGTGAGAATGGGGTGATGCCTATTATGTTTGTTTTTGAAGAGGGATGTTTAGGCACATATATACACAATGTTTTGGGTCCTGCTTTTGTTGATTAAATCCATCTCGCATAAGGTGCAGAAGTGTACTAGTAGTAGGATATGTGCATCTGTTTTTTGATGGGTTAGTTCATTATGACTTTTATACATAACAGCTCATCTGTTTTTTGACTGTCTTTTATACATAACAGCTCAATATTCCAAGACAAGGCCAAAACACCATAGGTCATTGTATCAGCTATGTTCTAGTTCGCGTGTGTCTATATTTACTGTTGTTTAATTTCTTAGTAGATGGCCCGGAAGAGAACCAGTGAATTAGCAGTGGATTCAGGGAGTGAAGGTCACCGATGATTCAGACTTTGAAGTTACGACTTCATGCTAGTCATTATTGGGCTATTCTATCTTAGAAGGAATGTTGATGTTTTTTATATAAGCGATTATCTTCTTTTTCTCTCCGTCTATTTTTGAATGACGGTAATCGGTTTTGCCTTCTTTTTGCAAATATATGATGTGTCATTCTGTTCACAAATTCATATTTTTTAATCTACTAGAACATGGCCCATTATTCAGCACTTTTTCTCAGTCTCTACTACACTCCATGAATTGAGTAACTTTTGAAGATATAATAATCCTGACTTAATTGTATCACAAATCAACATGGATTTCAAGATGCTAGTCTACACTTAGATGAACTCATCAAACTTGCGTTATCTTTTCCCAAAGATGAGTTGTACAACATAGATGAGTTGATATGACAGTGAGAATAACACTATCATTTCAGTGTTGTTGGACTATAAATGAACTGTAATGGAACTATTTTTTCATTCAACGGCATCTTCCTGATCTGTATATTTCAAGATAAAATGTGTATTATAATGCAGCATGCATGTGAGTTCATTAGAGAAAAAAATAATAATTGCTTGTGACCCCCTAGTAGTAATTGTGTGCATGACCCTTGTTGTGTCTGAGGATCCTAATCAATGTTTGGTGTCATTGTTTTACACTAGCGATAGGCTAATATTACATGACATGATACACTGTCATTCTTGAATATATGTACTGTCATTATATCATAAGTACACTGTCAGCACAACTGCACTTTTTAGTAACTATTGTAACCTCAGTTCTGCTTCTCAAATTACTTCTTTTGTGGAGACCCAAACCTATTCCCACCATGCAGTGAACCTTTTTGTAAGGACATATCTTAGCACTGGTGCATCTCTATTGTTCTATAATTTGTGATCAGTCCACAGTGTCCATTATTTAAGATAATGTATTCATATGTCTGTTTTTTATGCTTTGAAATTCGGTGGGTATGTACTCCTGCTAATACATTATGCCCCTTGATTATATACAGTGTTTCAATTTTGTTTTTACAGTGATTATCTAGCCGTCAGTTTGATGCGTTGACACCGTAAAATTGTCATTATTATTCTGTGCCTAGGTTTTTGTATGCATTAGTGCCAATATTTGGTCTGCATCACAACATGACATCTTCTTTTTTATCTCACAAAATTTATCCTGTTGCCCTTTTATTTTTTCTGCAGATGGCATGCAACTATGAGGTTAACCCCAACTTGGCGATACTGACTGTCCGAACATTTTGAGTTCATCCCGGACTCAGCTGACCCAATCTCCTCCATCGGCATTGCTTGTGACCTTTTCTGAGCACTTCACTTTCATCTGGTGCTCGAATTATGTTGCGAAGGGTCTGTGTGGCATGATGGTGAAGGTTGGTGAAGATGAATTTTGTTTGACTATGTCAAGAATGTTCACCTTATGCCGTTCGACCATGACGTGGGCAGCATGCTAGCATCCTCTTCATCTAGGAGGAAAAATGTGATGCCTTTTGATGAAGTAATGCTGTCCTTATATGCCAATAACTACCAGGATTGGCTGGTACTTTTTCGATATGAAAGACAATATAGTATATTATGTGTATATATGATTGAAAATTACTATGATGAACTCTGACGTATATCAGTACCAGTTGAGGCTGTATAAAAATATATGCCAATGTCATTTGCTGACTTATATATTTTTTTGGTATTTTTTCCTTTAATTTTTCTGCATGCAAATGTGTACCCTTCACATTTATTCCTATATATTAGTACTATCAATCTCTTTTTCTGTCATGTGTATTCATTCCATAGAGGGATGAGACAAATATGTGCCATTGTTGCGCTGTGCTTTTATGGCTGTCAGATTTTGATCTGATGGTTTACAATTCGGGTGTCAGATTTACCTGAAACACTCGAATTTTTCTTTTCTCATAATCAGGTGTTTTGAATAGACTATACAACCGGTTGTTGGCAGATTTAGAAACACCCGGTTGTTAAATAGACAGACTCTACCTTTTTGCAAGCATCTTGTGGTGCTAACAAGATTTGCCATGGGACTTTGGCATGTTAACTTTTTAGGGATTCAATCAAAGTCAATTTTTTTAAATTCAATCAAACATGCGCCAAAATTACGAACTTGCCTTAATTTTGGCTGGACAAATTTTGAAACTCAACCAAGCAGATAGCAGCTCTAGGCGTGCGCTGTGTGCTCTAGCATTTTCCGAGTAGGAAATCGTTGTCTTCGTGATGGGCCGATCGACCAAAGCTTTGCTGCTGAGAGTGGCCGCTAGCTGTGGCGGCGCCATTGGTGACGCGAACGCATGCGCGGGGCATCCATCCCTGTCTGCCCTGCACGCCTCGCCCTCCTGCCTGCTGCTCCCTCCTCCTGCACCGTGTATCGACGATGGGCGGCCATACACACATGAGACGTCGCAGTTGTCCGTGCAGTGCGCGTCCGTACGTTCCGGTCTCGTCATGTGCCTGCGGAGGCTGCTAATACTAATAGCATGCCACGCGGCGCCGTTCCCCGGCCGCCACGCGCTGCGGCGCCGGGCCACACGTCCACACGTACGGATCGGAGAGGCATGTCGGCGACGTACGTTACGGTGCCGTCGTGCGTGCACGAGCGAGCGAGTGGAGCTTGCGCGCGCACGGCCCATGAAGAGGGCTATAGCTACGTGATAGTGCCAGGTTTTCGTGAGGACGAGAAGCTGCACTCCCAAGCCCAGACAATTTTGTGGCTGCTCAATGGTCTTGTATAGGAGTAAAGTACTGCTCGTTCTCGTTAATGAGCTCCGACTATTATACTGTGTACTAGCACTAGTATAGCTAGGATAGGACGAGCGAGGAGCTTCCTCCTCCGTTACGTCCGTACGTACCGTACGGTACGTCCAGTAATTGGGAATCGATCGACGCGAGTGCCGGACGTGCCCGGCGACGACGTAGCAGCCAGTACGGCGGCGTACGTGCCCGGTCCGAAGACGCGCGACGGCCGGTGGCGCCGTGGTGGTGTCTGAGGATCGATCAGCGCGTACCAACGGAGCACGTGCCGACGACAGCGCGATCGACGATGCATGGACGACCGGAGGCAGCTTGCAAACGTCGCGCCGCCCCCTCCCCGTACGAGACCCCCGTCTCCGCACAGGATCGGTGCGCGTGCAGCGCCGCCTCTCGTACGCGCGCGCTGGGCGGGTGTCCGGTGCCGCCCGGGATCGGGGAGACCTTGGGGACAGTGGGCGCCGCGAGAAGCCTGCCACCGGAGGCGAAGCCATACGTCGCCGCGGCGACTGGATCGGAACCGGGCGCGGCCCTCCTCCAGCCAGGCAGCCACGCTCCCTAAACGGCGGCGGCGGCGGCCGACTTTCGGAGCTGGGAGTTGTCTCTTAGGTTGGCAACGGGGCGGGTCTGGGGAGGCGACCTCTGTCCCCGTCCCGTTCCCCGAAACAGAGTCCCCGGGCCGGCCTTGATTTCTCTAACGCAACAAATTCTTTCCACGTTCCCGATTCCGCATATCTCTTATCCCCGACGGGACCCCGTGGGAGAATGCTTCAGCAACCTTGTTAAAGATTGAAGCCGTGCAGATCAATGGGTGAAGCGCCGGTGACGGTGCAGGCGGCATCGGCGGCCGGTGGGACGCTTCCAAGGTAGCGGCCGAGCGGTGGGCTGGAGGAGGCGGCGAGCGAAATGGAGGCGAAGGAGGAGATTGGAGAGACACTATTAGGGATAAGGATTGGATTAACTCGGTTGGGCTGTATTGAGCTGCCTATTTTATGAGCCAGTTTCTTTTTTTTTTTAATTTTCGGAACTTCTCGGTTCCCCACGGGTCAAATTTGCCCCCCAGCCCTGCCCCGGCTGCATTTCGAGATCACGCCCCGCCAGCCCCACGGGAAAAATCCCCCGTTTCTGTTGTTATCGGGGCGGATCCCCGCGGATCCAGTCCGGTTCCAGTCGCGTATACACGAAATTTAGGAATCGCCTGGCACCGGGCCACCAGGGTGTTCATTTTCACAGCGTGCGACAACACAGAGTTGTTGGTGCAAACCCACCAGAAATTTGCTGCAACGATACAGTAAAGCAGCCCTCTTAGCCTGGCGTTTTATGGCTCAGAACATATGATTTTTGGGCCGTTGCTCCGTGCAGCCCAACGGCCCATATATTCCTCCCGATTAAATCTAGCCCCTCTTTTTTTTTAATGTACCCATTTTGCTTGCAATCTTGCATACAACCACTTTAGCATGCATGCCACAGTACTACGGACAAACATATAAATTACGTCGAAATATAACCTTCCATCCAGCTAACTAAAAACGTATACGTAACGCGTCACGTTTCAAATATTTATTGCATCAAATTTTGAAACTAAATTTTCCACCAAAACCACACCGAACAATTCACCTTTAACCTCACCCAAAAATCTAGAGGATGCAGAGGTTGGAAAAGACGGGGGCGTCTATTCTTAGCATACGCGATTGAATTTGATCCAACCACAGACGCCGACGCCCCGTCTTCCCCCGCCTCCCCCGGCTCTGGCGCCGCCTCCGCCGCCATCCTCCATCGCCGTTGCCGCTAATTACCTCCGACCAAACTCCCCCATCCGGTCTCTAGCCCATCGGATGTCAAGCCGCCGCCCAACAATCCGTCTCCGCCGCTAGGCTTTCCTGCAAACCCCTCCCCCCACCACACTCTTTTTAAAGCTGCCGATGGCCAGCGGCGCCCAGTAACCCTATTCTTCAAAGTCCGGCCGTCGGAGCTTGGGGAGGAAGATAAAAGGGCGGAAGACGCTCTCTGCGATTGAGTCAATTCCACTCACACTGCGAGGAATAGATTTCACGGGAGAAGGCAGAGGTAGACCCGACCGGACGCTTCTAGCCGGTGACAGCGGCCACGTACGTGCGCACGTGTAGGCTCGCCGAGCGCACCACGTCCATTCGTCGGCACGTGTCCATCTTTTGTTTACGCCACCGGCCGACAGCGTAACGACTCGCCACTCGCACTTTTCAGTGTTCACCGCTGCTAGCCTTCGCTTCCGTCTCCATCCATCAACCGCACTTGAACTTGCCGGGACAAGCAGTAGACAGCAGCGTCTCGACCGACCGATCGATCCGCCATGGGGCAAGGCAAGGAGGTGAAGACCCGGCCCGACCCCAAGGTGGAGATCCAGGTGCGCCAGCTATGATCTGTACCATGATCCTGTTACCAGCTCAGAATTCCGTTCCATTTCTGACACTATTGTTACACCTGAGAACTGAAATGGCGAGCTCGCATGATCAGTGTGGTCAATTGATTGTGACATTGGATGATGCAGGTGAAAGGCGAGATCTTCTTCTTCTACCGGCCCAAGGTGGACAAGGACGAGGCGCACGGCCCCGACGACGTCCAGCGCATGTACATCGTACTGCGCCCGGAGTCCGCCGAGGACCGCGCCGTCGAGGAGAAGCAGGCGCCGGACTCCGGCAAGGAGGGCCGCAAGCACCACCGCCAAGGCGACGGCGACGGAGGAGGGGCAGGCAAGGAAGGAGGCCACCACGAAGGTGGCCATGGCAAGGAGGTATGTCCACGCGCGACATCCTTCAGTGTTGCACAGTGCAGTACTCCATCAAGTTGTTTAATTTCCCCACATGTATGGCTATAAATCTAGAACTCACCATGATTTAGCTTCTGCTTACCGTGGTTGCATCGATTGATCGCGCAGCAGGTGAACGTCGAGGAGCGGCCGCTGCTCCGGCTGGTGGTCATGGGGAAGAAGAGCCTGCCGGACCCGGCCAAGCACGGCCGCCCGTACTGGGGATACGTCGAGCTCGTCACCACCAAGCTCCAGGACATCAAGGACGCGCTCAAGGAAGGTACGCCATGCTGTGTGCTGAGCTTGGAAAACATTACTAGCTTCATAAGACGGTGTCAACACTGCTGTCGAGTGAAAGAAAAATCTGAGCTTTATTTTAAAAAACTCTGCTCGTTTGTTTGCAGAGGAGTACAGCACGGCGACGCGGGGCCAGCGCCGCCGGCCGGCGGCGCGTGCGCTCGGCGAGGGCGTGTACCGCATCCTGAAGCACGAGTCCGGCCGCGCCCCGCACACCCACCTCGTGTACAAGCTGGAGCTCCCCACCCGCGGAGACGGGGAGCCGCTGTTAGTTACTGGACAGCAGCGAGGAAAGCAAGATGGCGGCGAGGGAAAGCAAGCCGGCGGCGAGGAAGATGACCAAGGAACACAGGAGTTTTTGGTGCTGCAAAACGGCGCAGCGATTTCTGGGATTGTATTGCTTCTTATTGAATCGCAAAACAGAGTCATGCAAGCCACGACGCGCACGGTTGCGCAGAGTACGCTCGTCCATCCCCAAGCGCCGCAATAGCCGGCCATGGCGTGCATGCTCGAGTTCATGCCGAGATTTTCTCGCACACGGCAACCATAAATCGGTCCTCGTGTGCATGCAGATGCTAAACAAATATGCTATGCTGAAGATTACTCTAGGATTACTAATAAATTCTCCTCCTAATCCTAGTGTATATGCTGTACATCTACAACACCAATTCTGGAGCGCATCTCACAGAAATGTTCACGCCCCAGAGCTTTGGTAAGGATGTCCGCCAGCTGCTCCGTCGTTCCAATAGACTGGAGCCGCACCCTGTTCTTCTCACGCACCCTGTTCTTCTCAACATTCGTGTCAACACATTCACGAATGAAATGGTAACGGATGTCGATATGCTTACTGCGATCGTGGAAGATAGGGTTTTCGCTGAGCGCGATGGCAGACTCGTTGTCGATCTTCAAGGTGACGGCGCTGGCCTCCTCGCCCTTTAGTTCAGCAAGCAGCCGTGCCAGCCATATTCCCTGGCATGCTCCTGTCGTCGCTGCAATATACTCAGCCTCGTATGAAGACAGTGCCACAATCTTTTGTTTGTGTGATCGTCAGGTGATGGAGTTGCCGCGGAGGAAGAAGAGAGAGCCTGAGGTGCTCTTGCGCGTGTCAATGTCCCCAGCCAAGTCGCTGTCGCTGTAGCCGACGAGCTGGGGATCCTTCTTCCTCTTGTAGTGGCAGCCGAAATGCAGGGTACCAGCAACATAGCGCAGTACTTGCTTCATGGCCGCCAGATGCTCAGTGGTTGGGTTCTCCATGAACCGGCTGATGAAGCCCACTGAGTACGCCAAATCGGGTCTTATGTTCACCAAGTACCGCAGGGAGCCTACTACACTGCGATACATGGTAGGATCAATGGCTGGAGCCAAGCTCACCTTGCTAAGTTTCAGGCGAGGCTCCATTGGCGTTGCGCTGGATTGGCAGCCCGTCAGGCCTGCTGTCTCCAGAATCTTGGCTGCATAGGAGCTCTGGCAGATGGTGATGCCGGCCTCTGTCTGGGACACCTCCAGAACAAGGTAGTAGTGGAGTAGCCCCAAGTCGCTCATCTTGAATGTATCTTTCATCTGGTCCTTGAAGGTGTCGATGTCGACTTGGTTGCCGCCGGCGATGATCAGGTCATCGACATAGACCCCAACCACCAACCAGCGAGTTCCTGCGTCGCGCAAGTAGACGGCGTGCTCTGAGGAGCTCCTCCGAAACCCGAGCGCGATGAGGGACTCGTCGAGTTTGGCGTACCACGCCCGTGGGGCTTGACGCAGCCCGTAGAGCGCCTTGACGAGTTGGAGTACCTTGTTCTCATGGCCGCGGAGGACGAAGCCGGGGGGCTGCTCGACGTACACCTCCTCCTGGAGCACTCCGTTCAGGAACGCCGACTTCACATCCATGTGGTGAACGGCCCATCCTTGACAGGCGGCATGTGCGAGCAGGAGCCGGATTGATTCCAGGCGCGCGACGGGGGCAAAAACCTCGTCAAAGTCGATGCCCTGCCTCTGTACGTACCCCTTTGCGACGAGACGGGCCTTGTGCTTGGTGACGATGCCGGCGGCGTCCTTCTTGGCCTTGAACACCCACTTGAGGCCGATTGGCCTGGTACGCGCCGGCGGCTCCACCAATCTCCATGTGCCGCTGGCCTTGATGGAGGTCATCTCGTCAAGCATGGCGTGGCGCCAGCACTTGTGGCGCACTGCCTCATCGAAGGAGGCTAGCTCGACGTCGCTCGCCAGCAACAGGCGCTCCTCCAGGTCGCGGCGGGCAAGCGCGGGCGTCGGAGCTTCCCCAAGCATGTTGTCGATGCGGCGGAAGCGGAGAGGAGCGTTGTCATCATGATCGGCGTCGAGGTAGTCCTCCATCTCGGCTTCTGGTGGGGATGCGAATTCCACCTGGGAATGTGCCGTGGAACCGGATGCTGATGGAGTGCCGTGAGCCTCTGGTGTTCCACCCATGGACACGCTTGAAGCCGGGGACGCGGCGGCCGCGCCTGATGGAGCCGGGGACACCGAGCTTGACGCGGAGGGGACCACCGTAGTCGTTCTGGTGGTGGTGACCACGGAGGGCTCCTGGTGGTTCTGCTCCTCGACGGTGAAGTCACTTGGCTCGGCGGGATCCGCTGCAGGCCATGCCCATGCTGCTGCTTCATCGAAGACGACATCGCGGCTGATGTGGACGCGTCGCGTCGTGGGATCGTAGACCCGGTAGGCCTTGGAACCCGGTTTGTAGCCGACGAACACCGTGCGGCGGCTGCGGTCGTCGAGTTTCCTCTGGTGCGGCGTGTTCACCTTCGTGTGGGCAATGCAGTCGAACGTCCTGAGGTGCTGGATCGACGGCGTGTGCCCATTCCAGAGTTCGTAGGGGGTGCACCCGCCGATTACCTTGCAGGATGACCTGTTCAGCAGATAAACCGCCGTCGACACTGCCTCCCCCCAGAACACACCAGGGAGAGACTTGCCCTTCATCATGCTTCGGGTCGTGCCCACCACGGTTTGGTTGCGGCGCTCCACAACGCCATTCTGTTGAGGCGTGTACGGCGCCGTGAGCTGCCTGCGGACGCCGAGTTGTGCGCAGTAGTTGACGAAGTCGGTGGCGGCAAACTCTCCGCCACGGTCAGTGCGCAGCATCAGCAGCTTCTTGCCACTTTTGCGCTCCGCCGCGGCCTGAATGTTCTTGATGGCAGTGGCCGCAGCGTCTTTGGATTGCAGTAGAGAGATCCACATGAAGCGGGAGTAATCATCGACAAGTAGGAGGAAATACTTGTTGCCACTCGGGGTCGCCGGAGTGATGGGACCGCAGATGTCTCCATGAAGAAGTTGGAGCGGCTCCGTGGAACGCCAGAGCGCCTTGTGAGGGAAAGGCGTCCTCCTCTGCTTGCCGGCGAGACAGGCGTCGCAGATCTGCTGCACCTGGTCGATGACGGGCAGCCCACGAACCAGCTCCTCGCGTCCTATCTTGCGTAGTGCGGCGAAGTGGATGTGGCCGAAACGCTGGTGCCACCTCCAGGCGTCATCGTCCGTGCGCGCCGCGAGGCACACCGGGCGCGCGATGGTGACGTCGAGGTTGTACAGCCGGCCTGGACTCCGCGGAATCTTGGCGAGAAGACGCTGGTCTTCATCTCGCACCCGCATCACGCTGTGTTCCACCAGTACCTGGTACCCAGCTTCATCGAGTTGCCCGACGGAGATGATGTTGGCGGTGAGGTGAGGGAGGAAGTAGACGTTGCCGAGTGCCCGGTGCTCGCCATTCTTGCAGTGGAAGAGCACCGTGCCGGTGCCCTCGATGCGGGCGACAGAGCCGTCACCAAATCGTACGGCGCCGGTGACGTTGGTGTCGAGGTTGGCGAATGCGGCGCGGGATCCGGACATGTGGTTGGATGCGCCGGTGTCCAAGATCCAGCGCGTTGGGTCACGATTTGCCGCATCGTCGAGCTCAGGGTGGACCTTCTTCTCCAGGACATGGAGCTCAGGGAGCGCAGCGGGTGGAGGCGGCGGCGACTCGGCGAAGTGCGGCGATTGCGGCGGAGGGGAATTGTCCTCCTCCTGGGTCACTCCGACGGCAAGCATCAGGGTGGACTCCTCTTCTTGGGCCACATGGGCCTGGTGGCCCAGCTCCTCCTTCTTCTTGATGTGGCAGTCTCTGGCCCAATGGCCCTTCTTGCCACATCGAGGACATGGTTCATCCGGCGGTGGGCGCGAGGAGCTGGAGCCGCCGGCGCCGCGTCCATGGCCTCTGCCTCGGCCCCTTCCGCGACCGCCTGAGCCAGCGCAGCCACGCCCTGACTCCCCGGACTTCTTCTTGTACCTCTCCACCCACTGCTCCTTGGTAAGTAGCAGTTTCCCGCTCGCGGTGTGCGCCGGAGCAGGCTCGACGTCGTCGGCGGCCTTGAGACGGCCGGTCACCTCTTCGATGGAGAGCTGAGAGATGTCAAGCAGAGTTTCGATGGAAATCACGAGTTGTTTATACCGTGGGCGAACGACGCGCAGGTACTTGGCGACGACTTTCTCATCAAGCTCCGGATCGCCGAGCGTGGCCAGACGCTGCACCATGCCGGTGAGGCGCAGTGCGAAATCCTCGATGGCCTCGCCTTCTCGGAGCGCGACTGACTCGTACTCAGCGCGGAGGTTCTGCGCCGCTACCTTCCGCACCCGGTCGTCGCCGATGCGGAGAGTGCGGATGGCCTCCCAGGCCTTCTTGGCGGACGGCTTGGCCACCAGGATGGGGATGAATTCAGCCGGAACGCCGCTCAGATGGCGTCCAGAGCGGCGCGATCGTCGTCGTAGTCTGCATCGTCATACTCAACGGCGTCCCACAGGTGGCGCGCTTGCATCTTCAGCTGCATCCGCAACGACCACTCATGGTAGTTGTTCTTCCCCAACTGCGGCCAATTTCCGCCACCGCTGCCTTCCCGGACAACGCGCTCGATGACGACTTCGCGTGGATGTTGAGTGCGCGAGCGGCGTGGAGCCCGGGAGCGGAGCGGGGAGCGGCGCAGTGAGCGGCTGCGGGATGGAGCACGCGGTGGGGACATGCCGCCGGAATCGCTGTGCTTCTCCTTCTTGTCGGTCGACATGGCGTAGCAGGTCCCTCTCTGTCTCACAGCTCTGATGCCAATTGTTAGTTACTGGACAGCAGCGAGGAAAGCAAGACGGCGGCGAGGGAAATCAAGCCGGCGGCGAGGAAGATGACCAAGGAACACAGGAGTTTTTGGTGCTGCAAAACGGCGCAGCGATTTCTGGGATTGTATTGCTTCTTATTGAATCGCAAAACAGTCATGAAAGCCACGACGCGCACGGTTGCGTAGAGTACGCTCGTCCATCCCCAAGCGCCGCAATAGCCGGCCATGGCGTGCATGCTCGAGTTCATGCCGAGATTTTCTCGCACACGGCAACCACAAATCGGTCCTCGTGTGCATGCAAATGCTAAAGAAATATGCTATGCTGAAGATTACTCTAGGATTACTAACAGCCGCAGGAGGCGCTGAACGTGGAGCCTGAGGCGTCCTTCCTCGTGCAGGTCAAGAACCCCGACCCGCCCTCCGGCGGTGGCGGCGGCTTCCGCGGGCTGCAGAGCAAGCGCCGCGCGGCGTTCCCCGCGCACCTGCAGGGCGCGTTCGGGAGCCGGCGGTACGCGCCGGCGGACCCGCCGGACCTGCTCAACTACGAGGGGTGCGAGCTGCTGCTCATCGCGGCGTCGGACGACGTGGAGGAGGAGCTCGGGCTGGAGCTGGAGGGGGAGGTGGAGGAGGGGGAGGAGCAGCGGGCGGCCGGGTGCTCGGACCTGGTCAAGATGTTCGGCGAGGTGGCCGACGTGAAGCCGCTGCTGAGCGGGAGCTGGGACTAGGCCGGGCCGGCCGGCCACTGAGCTGGTGTCACGCAGCGCGCTCGTCCCAGCTTTGTTGATAGATGGTGAGGGAGCTTGTTTACTGCTCTCAAAATGTTAGGTGGTAGGAGGGTGTCTTAAAAAATGTAGGGAGGACTTGTTAAGGTGTCTTAATTTTACCTGCTACTTGTTTTGATATATTTTGCACGGTGATCTGTAACGTTGGGCTAGCTGAAGCTTAATCTGCGTGTTTCCTGTATTTTTGAACCAAACCACCGTTTTTAGGGTGCAATGGCTACAGAATTTCAAGCTAATTGCGTGTTGAACGTGGACAACGTGCTATCCGTATATTTTGTTTTCATCATGCAGGGTGCAGCAAGGTCTGTAATAATAAGGTCGAGATGAAACTGATCTGACTGTGTAGATGTTGGTGTACTTTTGCATGGGACGTAGGGCAGAGGGAGTACTAAAGTTTGACGACTCTGGATAAGCAAAAGGAAGGCGCCTTTCTGGGTAAGCGACGGCTGTTAATTTTGCGTTGCCTACAGCTAAAATTTACTTTTCTCCCCTGAAGCAAGCAGCATTCCTAGCTGCTGGGTGTTTCGCCTCCAATGTCGATCTAGTAGATTAGGCTGCAGTTGTGTATGCGGTATGCCCTCCCTCCGCCCTCGTCCGCCACCTGCCTGCTGCCTCCGTCCAGGTCACCCGACCAATCCTCCGTGGCTCCGTCTCCCATCGTTGCCCACCATTACCATATCGTCCAAGACCTAAATCCTCCATCTCCTTCGACCGTGAGGATCTGCATCGTGTTTGTTCTTTTTACATACAATTTACAGACTAAACCACCTTAATTTGCATCGTGTATGGATGGAGGGTGAGTAGTCGAGGATCTGCAGAGGACAAAAGACACAAGATCATGAGAAGGATAGGCTGGCGCCAGTTGCTGGTTTGGGGAAATACAATGCGTACTCTGCTCTGGCTTCTTTCATTTTTCTTGTGCGGAATTTTGGGAAGGAGGAGAAGAAAGAAAATAACAAAGATTATAGGAATAGCAGTAATGCTGAGCTCAGCAGGTGAGTCTAACTTACCTTTCTGCAGTAGTTTATCATTTTCTTTGAAAAATGAGATCACAACTATATTTCACACAAAACGAGTCAAACTTAACTTTCTGCTCTGAGCTCATTTGAACAAGTTTTCGTCTGCCAGCGGCAGGGTGAGAAAACAATTAGTTTGATTCAATCTTCTTGTTTGCAAATGTGCGTCCTGTACATAAAAATTGATTGTGTAGCTATTGTTCGAATATCCTATTAGAATTTGCATTAAGTGTAGCTTTGGAAAGTGTTCTAACACTATGAAATATGAACCAGTACTCGGAGTGAGTTGATGGTAACTTTGGAACGGACAAGAATCCATAGTAACATACAGGTATTTTTGCTAGTAAGAGATAAGAGATAGAGATGAGCAAGTTGACAACGGAATGGATTCGACGTGGCAACGATACTAAAACTTAGTGGCCTTTTGCAGCGCCCGGTAACAGAAATCGTTCCCTGTCAATAACGATCGCATCAATGGAGGATTTCGGCGTCGTGGGCACCGACGGCGGCCGTCTGCCCGCGCTCCCGGACGACGTGCACCGCGAGATCTTCTTCCGCCTCCCAGGCCGGTCCCTCTGCCGTGCCCGCGCCGTGTGCAGGTCCTGGCGCGACCTCGCCTCTGAGCCCAGCTTCCTCCGCGCTCACGCCGGCCGCGCGGCCGCCGCGCCCCTCCTCCTCACCTGGTCGGACACGGCCACCGAACGAGACGGCACGAGGGACTGCACCGTCCACCTCAGCATCCACCAGGAGCGGGGCCGTCGTGCCGGAGACCGCCCTGCTGCAGCCGCCGGTGACGGCGACGACGGCCACGGCCACGGCCGCCAATCCCGCTGCTGCGACCTCCGCCTCGTCCTTACCGCCCGTCACCCGAGCATCTCCGGCGGCATGAGATCGTGGGACGGGATCCTGTGCATGGAGATGTGGGTGCGGCCGCAGCCACCGGTGTTCGCGGAGCACGTCCCCTGCTCGTACCTGCTCCTCAACCCGATCTCCAGGGCGTGCGCCGTCGCCTCAGCCCCCGCCCTGCGCGGCGGTACGCCCGGCAGCCGTTCCGACCGGGGCTACATCGCCGGCGCCTACTCGCACCCCGTCACGGGCGTCTTCCACCTCCTGCACTCGTCGGGGAGCGCTATGGTCGACTGCGGCGAAAAAACACCTCGCTTCCGGGTTCTGACTGTGAACGCACCCGACGCGGCCTGGCGCGAGGTCCCAATGTCCGGCGACGGCAACACGGCGAGGCTGCAGACCGTCGTTGGCCGTTTCAGCCTCCAGAGCTCCGCGACCGCGCACGGCCGCTTGCACTGGCGAGTGGACGGCCAGCCTCCTCGCGTCGACGGCGCTGGAGGTGTGGGTGCTGGAGGACTACGACGCCCGGGACTGGCGGCGGAGGCACGTGGTCCATGTGTCGCCGAACTCGCCGCTCCACAGGGACCATTGCTTGCACAGCGTGCTTGGGAGCGTCGGGGTTTTGGTCGGGGGCGTCAGGGGTGACGAGGTGGAGATCATATTCTTCAATTCCTCGCAGAAGGTTTACAAAGTCCAGCCCGGATCGCGC
This sequence comes from Panicum miliaceum, assembly GCA_032594955.1. Classification (NCBI taxonomy): domain Eukaryota; kingdom Viridiplantae; phylum Streptophyta; class Magnoliopsida; order Poales; family Poaceae; genus Panicum; species Panicum miliaceum. The sequence goes on from CM064059.1 coordinate 43,562,170, forward strand.
TACGGATCGAGGCCTAGCGGGTTCTTCGGACATGGTCAGGGGCTAGCAGTCCACGAGCAGAGCCTCCTGCCGCACAACGTCATCTTTGGAACGATGCCACGGGTTCGAGGTATTGTCTTCTCGGATTGTCCCAACAATGGCGGGCAGAGCCTCCTAGATGTGCGCTCGTTTCCTCTTAGGATCGTACCCAACTTCTGAAACACCCGGATCACATTTGGCAATTCATTTTTAATGGAGTGAGAAGATTGAGAAAGACAAAAGAAGAGGAGGGCTATTAGGTCAGACCCCAACAGCTTTACCCTGAGCTGAATGTGATGATACCCTTCAAGAGGCCAATTTCTCTCTTCTGATGAATATTAGGACATTAGTTTTATTTCAAATGGTTGGATTTTTTTCATGTTTATCTTTTCTTCGTTTTATGTGTTTTGTCTGTGTGACTAGCTTAGGTACGTACAATGAAATTCAAGAATCAACAGTTTCTGTGTGACGACTCAAATCAGTATTAAAAATTTGTGAGGTAGTTTTTAGTATTTTCAATACGTGTTTATGTGATAAGTACTCCATCCTTTCTAAATTATTATAGGTTATTTTGGATTTTTTAGATATATAGTATTTTTTATGTATCTATATATCAATGTATTTAGAAAAGATAAAACGACCTATAATTTGGACTGGAGGCTGGAGGGAGTATTTGTGTATGCAAAAAAAAAGGAAATACAAAATTTGATCAACGGAAGAAAAAGACACTACTTTTGGAGGGGTATATTTGCAATGAATCAACTTGAAATGTATGGCTACTTTGTTTCTTCAAAAAAAAAAAGAAATGTATGGCACCTTTGGCATTTTATAGGGGTTATTATCTATGTATGCGTTGAAGTTGCCTAAATGGCCTGGTCCACCTTAAACCGGGCTCAATTTAGCTCAACCATGAAGCCCTAGCTCAATCCGGGCCAAACAAATATGTGGCCGAAGCATGGGCAACAAATTCTGGACCCAATCAAATCGGCCAAAATGCTATATGAGATTGAGGTTTACACCACAGATCGGTCTTAGAAAAACTTAGTCAAAACATTGATCTTTGGACGTGAATATGTGAAACAAATACGAAGTTGGAATATGGGCATGCATTACACATATTATTATTTTACCATTTATTCACGATTTTATACTAAAGTTTGCAAAACAAAAACGTGAAATGATGTCGTTGCCGTATCACCAATGCAATGGCAACACATGCTTAGAGAACAACAACATAACTGGTAAAAAGGATTGACAGAAAGGACCTTGTACTTGTCATTTGACCATAGGTAGCAACAGCAACAATATTCTTATTAGAAGTTTAAAGCCTGCTTTCGGAACAAGATTATTCATCACAATGGAAGAGTAAGTTTACACAGCTGTTTAAAACATACCAACAAACTGAGGTTATTACACGTACATAACAACTTAGCTACCACGGTAAGTGGTGAACGAGAAGGGGGAATGCAATAGAGGAACATGGAAATGCTCTGCCGTCTGGTTCTCCTTGATCTCAAATATTATGCTGACATAAGGGAAGAACCCTGCAGGCGCATACTTGCCAGTGTTGAAGCTTATGCGGTAGAAACCAGGAGCGACATTGTCGACAATGTCCATCAGCTGACCGCTGCGGCCATCATTGTTTGTAACTGAAGTGCCAAGAGTTGCCCATCCATTGAAATCTTTGTTGCGGAACGATGGAGGAGCTGAAACATCCTTCCACATCTCCAGATGAACTTCGATTCCAGATGCAGGGGATCCACGGGCGACATCCAGCACATGGGTTGTAATGGGTGGCCGACTTCGGTTGGAGCTACCTGTAATTTCAGGAGCTTTATTGGCACAAGGCTGGGGGAGAGCTCCAAGATGTGCTCCAATAATCCGTATGCGATCTTTCCAAAATTTAGTAGATGAGAAAGCAGAATAATCCAAATTGCATACGTATGCAGAATAATTATCATTATACTAGCAAATTACATGAAGGAAAGAGGATGATAATGAAGGTTCAAATTCTGATGATGTAAGTATAGAATGATTGAAAGATCAAGTGTAAACTAGATGAAAATCGATGCCCTCCAGAGTCCAGAGCATATGCCCATTCAACAACGCTAGCTCATTAGTTTATACATTGCTGTGAACTATTTGATTCCTTTTTTCGAAAAATATTTCTTGCAAAATGATGCCAAGATTTCATAGATGCATTGTTATTGTTCAGTTTCTGTTTTAGAAAATCTTAGCACTAACTCCATGCACATATTCAATTTTTATGCAGTATTTCGTAAATTGTGACTGTTAGTCAAAATAGATTACAAAAGGGTCTACGCTCTACTATATGGGTATGAACAAGCGCCAAGTCGAGCTGCTCACTCAAAAGTACATGATGCGAATGAAACAAAGAACTTTCCAGATACATGCTGCTCACGACTGTATGCAAGGTTTGGACCTCTGAGCATGAATACAGATGTAGGATATATACAACAAACTTGCAAACATGTAAAGTAAAAACCTATAAACAGATAGAATGGAATTGATACCTGCTGCTTTATCTGATTGGATGGTGGGGCGTTCAGTCGTATGAGAGGAAACAGTAGGCTCTGATGAGAAAAGCTTCGCAAGACGCTGTTCAGTTATCTTAAGTTCTTCCTGTGCTGCATTCTCAAGTTCAACAATTGGCCTATTTGTGTAACGCCTCTGGAATAGGAGGATAATAATACCAAGGGCATTACAACCATTGAAAGAAATACAGTGTTTTTCAATCATAAGTTAATGCATCAATCATGAAGTAAGCTCCACCTTGCAGAATGCAGTATACCAAGGAGGTAAAACTAAAAATAAAAATTGCATTCCGACAGCGTCAAACGCAACATAAACATCATCAGGATTCACTTTTGATACGAGGTTCAAGATTCATGGGGAGCTTCATTTTAATAATGAGACTACAGATATGTGGAGAAATGTTGTCATTATGTATTATCATTCCCTAAACAACAATACATGGGCGGGTGTTTTAACTTTGCTGGAAGGCCAATAAATACAAAACCTCATAAGTCAAAGGGGAGGACTATTATAGCAAAGATACAAACATGATTCTGTATGTTTTAAGCCCTTTTGGAAGCAGAACTTTGTTGCAGAAATATCACGTGCAAAAAAAAAACAGATGCTGGAATCTGAAAGAACAATAGAATGTATTCAGACCTTAAGCTCAGCCAAGACCTCAGGTGCAGTCCTCCCAGACGCACAAATCATGAACACGAAGCCAAACTTCTCCCTGTACCTAGCATTCCACTCTGCCAGCTCCTAGAGCAGGTGGAGAAACAAAATTAATCCAGGGATCATGTTTTACAGATGCAAGGAAAACGGAGAGCTGATGTAGCACCTGAGCAGTCGAATCCGTGGCTGTGGAGAGTGCTGCTGATTGCTCCTCCTTGCTCCACCTAAACCAGAAGGGAAACAAAGATTACCGACACAGTGACTGGTGCCATTTTGTTTGTCATGGGTCATATTGAGTGCAACAATTCATCCGTTCAATTCCCTCTTTTTGACACTTGAAACACGCAATCATGTCATGTTGTTGCTTTCGTGGATTTTGTAACTGGGGGTGTCTTATGTAATTAGTACCCCCAGTTACAAAATCCACACACAACCACAGTGACTTGAATCACGGGCGATCAGCAACAGCAAAACGAGAACTGAAAGTAAACAGTGGAATTGAGTGGACAGGAGGGGGGAAGGCACTCCACCGACTTGGAGACGGAGGGGGAGGTGGTTCCGATTGCCGGGTGCGCCGCGAAGCCCTCGAGCCATCCGTTGACGTCGACCTTGATCCGATTCAGCGATGAACCGAGCGCGCACAGGGGCAGCAAGCATCATCAGTACAGGAAGTTGAGTGGTGGAAAAGAATTCCAAGTAGGGAGGGGATGGAGGCCAGCGCAAAGGCGAGTAAGCGACCCACCTCGTTGAGCCAGATGCGGCGGGCGGCGAGGAGGGCGTCGGCGAGGGAGGCGAAGGGGGAAGCGGCCGCCATCGCGGCGGCGAAGCGGCGGCTGCCGTTGACGCGCAGCACGTCGTCCACGGAGAGACGCGTCGGCGTCGCCATCTCGCCGGCGGTCAACTCGACAGCGCACGGGGGTGCGGTGGCCGGAGGCGGTGGGGGGTCCGGTCGGGCCTCGTGATAGATGGCTTTGCTCTGCGCTGCTCTCCTTTTCGTTTGTTTTTTTTATAATAAATTTGATCCAACGAGATGTCACTTCTCAAAAATTTGCACGCGCCAGTGCGATGTCGAAGAAATGGGGAACAAGAAGATGTCAACAAACGAGTTCAGATAAAAATTTCGTCCCTATTAAACAATCTAATCCAACGGAGGAGGACAGATGTTAATGATGCGATCAGACACAAAGCATACCGACTGAGAACAGTAATTGAGGGTGCCGATCAAGACAGCATTTCCATCAAAACAGATTTGCCGCTTGCGCTGACCGTACGTCAGTAACCGCTTGGCAGGAGAAAATGAAGACGCACGACACACTAACTGAGCCCTCAACAATATATATAACAGAAGGAACGGATAAAATGTATACGAACTGTAACACGATACTTGAAATTAACGAACGGATCAACCACAGCAAGCTTACAATCCAGCAGCGCACAAACAGCACTGCTAGTCAGCAGCAGCATAGCACACAAATGTCAACTGTCAACGCGGTAACAACACTAGACGAGACAATTTAAGTATTCGACGACCCTAGTAATAACACCAACAAAGGTAGTAGCAACATATAGTGCAGCAGAAGAGAAACTTATGATCCACAAAACAAGCCCTACTCAGATGTCCTGAACATGGCACCACATTAAACCACTACTACGACACGAGACTTTAATTGTCATAATTGAGAGGATTAAGCCCTCTCGCCACGGATCCTCCTGGCCAGCTGAATGTCCTTGGGCATGATGGTCACACGCTTAGCATGGATGGCGCACAGGTTGGTGTCCTCAAACAGACCAACAAGGTACGCCTCAGCAGCCTCCTGGAGGGCAAGCACGGCATGGCTCTGGAAACGCAGATCAGTCTGCAAAACAAGAACGAGTTTGATCAACCACTCATCAAGAACCAGATAAAGTGCCAAAAAAGAATCTCATAAACAAGTTCAACTCATAGACATATAACCTTGAAGTCCTGTGCAATTTCCCTAACAAGCCTCTGGAAGGGCAGCTTCCTGATCAACAGCTCAGTGCTCTTCTGGTACTTGCGGATCTCACTATCAAATTGCATTCAAGACACAGCAAATCAATCAAGCAGCAAAATACAAGGCTGGACATAGACAAACATTCAAGGATATTATTTACTAACCGGAGGGCAACAGTTCCAGGGCGGTAGCGGTGGGGCTTCTTCACTCCTCCAGTGGTCGGGGCTGACTTACGGGCAGCCTATGAAGCAATATTGCAAAGGGTATCATTGAGTTAAAGCTTCAAACCAACATCAACGCCTAACAAAAAAGCATAATGAAGAACCTTACCTTAGTTGCAAGCTGCTTCCTGGGAGCCTTCCCTCCCGTGGACTTGCGAGCAGTTTGCTTGGTACGGGCCATCTGCAATAAGAAAGGGGAAAAAAATCATGACATGTTCAGGTCCCCAAACCTGAACCTAAATAGAACCAGTAAAATGTTCTCATATGCACAGACAAGCACTCATATCAGAATGTGCAACAAACTAGTAATAATGCTAGATGCTGATAATTCTGGCAGCTATTGTCATTTCCAAGTATACATCATGTGGTCACTATTCATTATTCTAGACTAGAACGAGACAAATTATGCAACCATATTTCTAGCACAGATTTAAGAGCACCAACCAACCTACCAATTGTTGGGTAATGGGTTGCAGAGGGGAATTTGTGGTAGCCTAGCTTATCTAGATACCTAACCAACTATTACCCATGCATACTACAAATAAAATCAAAATCTATGCATCTAACCACCTCCGTTCCAGGAATAAACCACATTGCAAATGCAACAAACGATTAAGCCAAAGTCTCAGCAAAACATTCTGCCAGAGCACACTAATCTACTTAGTGAACATTCTAAGCATGGAATGGAAGAATACTGCAACTATTAACAAAGCATGAATTCACAAAACAAAGCTGCTGCTCCAGCAAGACACTTGCATTAATTAGCCGACAGTTGTAACTGCACTTGTCATCTCAACTACTAGCACAACAATAGGAACACCCAAACGCATATAACAGTCCTCCAAATTTACATCGATGCCATAAGAAACAGCTCCAGCAAGAATGCAGAATTCAAACCTGCAACGTGGCTAGTAATAAAAATTTCCATGGGAAAGCGTACTGAATCAGGACGCACATTCATGTCTGAGACTTGACATAAGACACAACATCCTTATCATGTGCCTCCAGACTTTCCAGACTAGAGAATGTCCAGCGAGGTGACAGTGACAAATAAATGCTAAGAACAATAACTAAACCCACTAAATTCGCCAGGCAATACAAATCAGAAGTGCTATTCCGCAGCAAACTCATCATATGAACAATCAATTGCCATCCCAATAAATGATCTTAACATCCATGCGTTGCATTCCCAACAACACTAGATTCCACAGAGGGAGGGAACCATACGAACAAGCACTAAATCTCCTAAGTTCACCAGTAATTCAGATCAGGGCTGCAATTCGGCACGAAATCATAACTACTGCACCCCAATCGCCCCAACCATCGCTACAGTACCTAGCTGTCAGAGCCAATCCCAACCCAAACTGTGCCCGCCAGCACACAGCAGGCAGCTTCCGCCCCAATTGAAGCAGATCAGCCGAGCAAACCCTAGTACCCCATACCCGCTGCCGCGCAACCCCCCAGGGGAGCCCTAACCCATCCGGTCCCCAACCCACGAACCTCGAAATCGAAACAAGCGCAGACCCGCACGGCCGCGAGAAGCCGCGACAGCGACGACACCTTCTCGAATTAGAAACCGCCGAGGAGGGGAAAGAGAAAAGGGGGCTCGCGGGCGGTATACCTTACCTCTCCGCGCTGCTTCGCTCTCTTCACACGCTTCGGACCGGTGGGGTGGTTAGGCGCCGCGCGAGGAAGAGGAGGCCGGAAAAAATGAGCAGGTCAGGCCGCTGCCTCCTATATATAGGGCGGCATCCGCGTGGTATATCCGGTTCGCGGGGGGTGGGCGGCCCGGATCGGCTGCGGGTGTGTTTCTTTCTGGCGGATCGGACGGCCGCGAGGGGTTTGGGTCTTTCGGCGGGGATCGCCAACGCAGACCGCTGGATTCTGATTGGTTGGAGACGTCGCGTCGCGGATCGCGGACATGCCCGGGTTCGCGCCGTGGCGTGAGGTTTGTGGTGTCAGAGAGAGTTTTGGTTTGAGCGCGGGGAGGCTGCGGCGTCGCTGTAGCAGCCGTTGGATTTGGTGGGGGCCACACAGGATGGGCGACTGGTGTGTTTCGTCATGTGCTGCGGCGGCTTTTCGAGCTTCTTCCATTTGGAAATGGAATCATAGGAAGACAGGCATCGAATTTGCTAAGTATAAGGATCTATGGCGAATGAACACAGGAAAACGAAAGTAGATGTGGATTATTCGCGCCCATCTCACACTTGACTCTCTTTTTTTTTCACTATTTCACCATCCTCTATAATTCTAGGGGGCTTTAGGATTTAAAGGAGAGTAGAGAAAAAGGTCATCTTGATGGAGGAAGAGGATGGGAACGGCTTACACGTAGAGGTTTCAACCATTGTCACAAAAGAGTATGACTAGTGAATAGGATCGAGACAGGTGTTTGAAAACATATGGAAATTTCTAGTGTTTGGAGAGGTATGGTGAAGAGACACTCCAATGAGGTTGGCAACTATAAGAAAATGCTATAGGACGAGAAGTGTAGCAACATAAAATCACTTTTTTGAATAGATGGTACTCAATATGTTTTTTATGAGATATCCAATATTTTAAGATTCATGATTTTCTTATCATTGATTGCTAGCAGTAAATATCATGAAGGGTAGTATGATGTATTCATATTTGAAAGAACTTTCAAAGAATGATATAAAACATACACCTACTATGATCCTGTTGATGGGATCTTAGTAGAGGTAAGTTTGCTATGCTCTCTACGCTGTCGCGTTTTTTTGTTTTATTTTCCATTATGCTTTTGTATAAAGACCAGCATCATATAAAGAACGTGGTGCACAGTACAAATATACCTGATGATGAGACAGTACAAATACATCTAATGATGAGATGTACTCCCTGACAAATCTAGATATATATATTTTAGTATAAATCTAGATAATGCATGTATCTAGTTGCATTACGAAAACTATATATATGAAAAAACTAAAACGACCTGCAGCATCAAAGAAGTGCCGATGTTGCCGTTGGAACTCAACAGTACGAGGTGCCCGTGAACTGGGGTATAGCAACCTTGATATAACTTTTGTCCTGATGGAATGTTTAATGGACTAGGGATCAGACCCTTCCAACTCTTAAAAGATGTCGAACTTAGAAAACTCCAAACTTCACTATTTTTTTTTTTGAAAAGGGTAAACACAGAATGCAGTATTGCAGCAAGAACGTTCTTTCTCCCTGCTGCAGAGCTCTAAACCGAGGGTGCTCGGACATCAAACAAGCCTATTGCCACGGATTACTGCTGCAACTCTTTTCCTGGTATCAGACTACCATCTGTTACCAGAGAAACATAGTTTTAGTGCATCAAATGTGTAAGCTGCGTTACAGTGCAAAGATGGGAAAACAGGATTCCTTTTTCAAGTGTAAGGAAAATTATAACTGTGATGCGAGTTTCTCAGCAACGCAGAACACGGCAGTTAGGAAGTACAGGGCATTCTTCAAGTCAAAAAGAATATTTTTTATTTTGTAGTGTTCTCCAAAAAGACGATTTCTCTGTCTCTGATAACTTGGCACCAGTTACCAAGGAAGAGAGGCCGGCACAACATCACGAGATCATTCTCCGGTTGATGGGATTACAGAGGTCCAGGGAAGGTGCCGTTTTCGCGTTGCTCATTCCAGCGATCAACCTGCGTATGAAACATTACTCAGTCATGTTCGAGACCAAGATCCCAATGGTCAAATTTTGAGGGACTACACATAATTTGGAAATGGTTAATTTGTGTAGCCGGTGCAATCAGACAATAGAACAAGAAAATCTGGGTTTCATGATGTTTACATAGTTACAAGTGTGTATCTGCACTATCTGTAAAAATACCTTTAGATCATTCATTTTTTAATTTGCATATAGCAAAAGATAGTGCATGCAACATTGTAATTGATTTACTATTTTACTGCTGTAATACTGAACTATCAATTCACTTCTATCAATACGGGTCAAAGCCCCCCCCAGAAAAAAAGAAGCCAACAAGTGCAGATATTGGGCTGAAGCTCCATGTTGACTAGGAACTCATATATTCATAACTTGCTGTAATTATCATGAACTCCTAAGGCTTTGTTTGGGCTCTGTGTAACCTTTGCTTAGCCTTGATAACGGGCAAATGGAAACCTCGCTGAGAAAGGAGAGCCAATTTGGCTCTGTATGGAAAGCAAGGAAATCCTTGTTCACCTGACCCAAAAACAAGGCTAGGCAAGAGACAAAATATGCATCTCCTCCATAACTTTGCTAGCCAAGGTGAGGCAACATATCCAACCTTTGTCATCAAGTACAGGTATTTTTCGAGAAAAAATATATTAACAATACTACACTACAAGCATAATGTTACTTTATTAAAAGAATAGTTCAACTGAAAAGTGGAAGGTTTATCACCGACTTGAAATGCATACTCCACATGCATCAAAAAGTTACTTCCCTAACCTAAACACCAGAAAAGACAACAAGAGCAGAGTGTAAACTATAGTGGTGAAAGCAAGAAATACATACCCATTCACCAGGGCAAAGGGATCGATAGTACTTTGCAAACTTATCACACTCCGGCGCATCCTCTCCTTTTGCAGCTACACATCTGATTAAATAACCACAATTATTAAGAATGGCTGAACATAAAACAATGTCACCTATTCAATTTTATGAAATTTCATAATGACAAACCCTACCTGTGGTATTCAACATAACGTGTGAAACAGTGCCTTGTTTGATTTGTTGTTGGGAAACGGAAATCTGCTGGGGCTGTTTCAATCTGTAAGTTGAAAATGCTTAGTATTCATCAATATGAGACTATGAAGTGATACCATCAGGTTTTTTCAGCAGCACCAAACCTTGATCTCAGGTTTCTCTTCAGCCTCTTCCTCCTCAGCACTCTCACTTGTTTCCTCTGCTACAGGGTTGGTTTCTTCTGCCTCTGACTTGTCAGCAGTATCTTGCACTTCAGAAGTTTCATTCTTGTCTTCTACAGCTGGAGGAGTTTCATCATTTGTTGAGGGAGCAGCTTCGGTCTCCGTGCCACTTGAGGGCTTCTCCTCAGCAGCCTTTTCTGCTGGAATTTCTTCTGGTGGAAGTGAGTATTCCTACAGATGAAACATGAGGTCAATTATAACACTGGTTCTAGATCATCAAATCAGAAGCAATAGATCAAAGAGGAAACAATTTGTAGAACAGAAACCTCAAACAAGCAACTTTATCCCAGTATGAAATACATCAATATAAATCAAATTTTGCATCTAGCATGAAACCAAGTGATGTTTATGGTCAATACACACCAGAAGCCTGCATACATATATTGCTTTGAGAAAGGAACCTCTTTGACACATATGTAACCTGAATACATTTCGATTCAACACTGAATGCTTTCTAAAACACCTCCGAGACTATAGTTAAACCACCAACATCGCCTTCAATTTTCCTAAAAACAGTGAGTGAACGCCTATTTTGTGATTCCCGCTCCAATCCATTCGCAGAATAAATCTACAATACCACTACAAAACTCGTACACACGTTTAGGCACTAAAACCTTCTAAACCAGACAGAATAATAACGAACACAAAATTCGAATCTAGCAGCATCACCGGAGCTAATTAACACTACTTCCAAACAGAATCCAAACTAGCAGCAGGTAACCTGATCTTCGCCCACTCATAAACCTTACCATCTACGCATGTACAGGTTCTCAATCCCAGCAAACTTTCCCGACCACCAGACCCGAACCCGGACGCGGATGCTGCAGGAACCCGATCCCAATCCCAACCCCGCACGGAGCCATCGGAGAGAAGCAGATCTGGAGGCGGGCGCTAGAACGGAGCCCCACACCGGCTCGCCGGAGGAGAGGAGGCTAGAGGAGGCGGCGTTCGGCGTACCTCGGCGAGGGACGGCGTCTTGGCTTCCGCGGCCATGGGCGCAGCAGCAGCGTCGAAGCTTCTAGAAGTGGCGGCTGCGAGAGTGAGGGAGGGGGCGATGGCTCGGAAGCGATAGAAAAGGGAGCAGGAGTGGACGATGCGGTGGTTGCGACGGACGGAGGGCTCAAGGTGGGCCTCCAAAGTTTATATGGGCTCAAAATCTAAGCGGAAGTAGGCCGAATCGCGTCCAAAGTCGCAAACCCACCGAGACCGAGAGCTATTCGCCGCTTTCGTACGCGTCCTTCTTCGTGGATATTCTTTTGTTTTTATCTCAGGAAAGATCAAAGAGGATGTCTTAATAATCGATACAACCTTCGTATCTGTAGTCTCGATCGCGCACTGCTGGCGCCCCAGCCCCCAACCCCCTGGTCGGCTACTTGGGCTCGGTTGCGTACGTAGTCGCGTTGCGGAAAAGGTCCTCCTCCTCTTCTTTTCACGCACGTCGCGTTGGTCCGCGTACGTCCACGGCCACGAGTACGTACCCGACCGCCGTTCTCCCAGCGAAGCAGGAGGCCATAGAGCATTCGCGGCTGGACTGGACGCCACCTTCTCCGCGCAGAGAGGAAGGGAAGGGGAAAGAAAACACGGTGCTCGTCCGGTTCGCGTGATCGGCGGGAAAGCGCCGTAGGCTTGATTTGGCAGAGGTAGCAGGCACACACAAATTTGCGTGCATCTCGAACTCGAGCATTTACTATTAAACTTTTTGATTCGAGGTGGTATTTGCAGGATAATATTGATGCCCAATGATTTCACTTTGACGTGTGATGCGCCGACGGTGGGAGGCGTGGCCGCGCTAGCACTGGCTGCTTCCTTTTCCGTTCGTTGCTTCCACGTGGGCACACGCATTTGTTTATGTGCGCGTGGAAACGTGGCCCACGGTACGGGCCGATGCGCACGTCGGTTGTTTCCATCCACCAACGTAGTATATCCACCTGTATACTCATTTTCTTTTCTTAAAAAAATAGCGTGGATTAGAGAGAGGCCAACAATCCAAGTATCCAACCATCCCGAGCCGTTAACGTGGATTTCGTCTTCCAAACTCGAATCCAAAATAAACTCAAATCATAGCACAGCACTACTCACCGTTCATCTCGCAACTCCATGCCAGATCACATGAGAACTGAGGCGATGACAAGCAGCTTTTTAAAAAAAGATCCAAAGCTCTCAAAAAAGGCCACCGTGCCGTGCACTGCTAGTGCCTAACTAACTAACGCGTCCTATTTCTGCCTGCACGTCGATCTGTTCGTCGAGCCATTCGTCAGCCAACAGCCATGAACTCTGGATTTGGATATGCATGCCTCTGGTCTGTTCTCTCTATCCCAAGAGGATGCAGAGGAGTGCTATCTATCGGCTGCCTGTACGTTTGTTCCTCCTTTTGCTGCCCATGGTCTGGCGTGGCGACAGATGGTCAAGATGCGCATTCCATATTCTTCTGCGATTCCGTCCGAGATCCGACGATGATGTGTCTCGACCTCGTCCAGTGTCCTGCTGTTTTCAATGCAAGGAATTTGGGTGGATGTCTTCTTTTTTTGGGGGTGCCAAAGAGACTAATGGAGTTTCACAAGAACTGCTACAAGTACTTCACAGTCAGCACATAAAAGTTTTAAGGTTTGCTTCGAAAAATAAAAGTTTTAAGGCAAGATTACAAAAATCTATGAGTGTCATGTGCATACTTATTTTTTAGAAAAAAAAATACCAGACTCCATGTCAGATAAGAAAAGCATAGTATTAGTTTCAGAGAATGAAAGGAAAAAAAAATCGGTAGAATGCTCGTGTACGTAGAAACTTACGGCCCTGCCTTGGACGGCGACCCGCCGGCTCGGCAACCCCGGACGGCTCCCGCGGCGACACATGGTCGGGGTAGTACAGGGGCACGTCTCTTTCTCCTCCTCGCCGCCCACCTCAAACTCAACTCCGCCTCGACTTCCCAGCCGACCTCCGCCGCATTCCCACACACACCCCCATCCCCCACCGCCACCACGCGGGCCCAGCCGCCCAATCTCCACCCCGCACCCTCGTCGTCTTCGTCTTCGTCTTCTGCTGCCGCTCTGCTCACCCTGGCTGCCTCCCTGTTCGATCTCGCGCTGCGATGGAGCGGTACGAGGTGATCCGGGACATTGGGTCGGGCAACTTCGGGGTGGCCAAGCTGGTGCGGGACGTCAGGACCAAGGAGCTCTTCGCCGTCAAGTTCATCGAGAGAGGCCAGATGGTAACCGCAAATCATCGCCCTTTTCTAGTTCCCTCTCCCCCTCAAAGATCGTCTTTTTTTTTTTGAACTTCATGGAGTCTGGTCCTTGTGCAAGTGTGCGACAGGGGATCGCTGGTGTTCTTGAGTGGTAGGCTATAGGCGCCAAGGAAAGAGGCTTGCCTGATCGATCATTCCCTGCTCTGTTGCGCACTAACCTGCTTTGTCTCTTCTGCTTGCTCTGATTGGGAACCCCTCCGAAAATGCTGGGGGGTTTAGTTTGGTGCAGAGGTCCTGAAACGAACGGCTTCAAATTCGTCAGACAAATTTTGGAGGTTTCTGCCTGACGTTCATAAGTGTTGGTGTCTGTATTATCCTTCTGAGTATTTCCAGCAAAAGAGAGTTTTTTCCTTCCGGGTACTGATTAGCATCTCATTTTGTTTGATTTGATTACTTTTGGGTCTTTCTCTTTTAGTTTATTTTAGTTGTTGCAAAAAAAATTCCAAGAACAAAAAGCAGGTGGATAGTGTCTCTTCCCGGTAGTTTGACACCCTCCTCTTTTTCCGGTTAGATTGCAGCATGCCAGCTTGTGTAATTTGTCAATTAGATCTTGTTTGGCTGGGAGACTCCTTGATTTTTTTTTGTCACACGTGATTTAATAAAGCAAATGATTGCGTGCAACATTGGCCCAGGGAAGCTACCAGAACCGAACTGTTCTACAAATTGTAAATTTCCGTTACATAACGTCATCTAAAAATGCCAAAGTTGTTCGGATCAAGCATTTGCTATTATTAGATTTATTATTTCCATAGAATTTGTTATTTGAACTTGAATATCTTGAACTGTATTTTTGCTCATTTTCTTTAGTTTAATTTAAAACTTTAATTGGATGGCCTCTTCTAAATTAGTATCTTTTGGTAGACGCTTCTAGCATATGATGATCTGTTCATCCATGCCTGTGAACACGGTTGAGTTCATTAATTGACGCTACTGCTAGTATGCGATGCTGTCCATTGCCCTTTTCCTTTTTGTGAGGCCCTGTCTGTTCTCACGAGCTGAATATATTATAAGAGTTGTATCCGGGTTTCTTTGTATATACTTTATATTATACCATGCCCTGTTGTCACGTTCTGAAGATTATCTATACTCCCTTTAGAGAGTTCTCTCTTCTATTTTCCCCCATATAATCTGTATTAAACTTTGAATACTATCTACTTTAGCTCATTATTTAACTCCACGCGTTTCTTTTTCTTTCCTAGATTGATGAGCATGTTCAAAGGGAGATTATGAACCACCGGTCACTGAAGCATCCAAACATAATTAGATTCAAGGAGGTAAATTCTCTGAAATCCAGGGAAGGAAGTATCCTGATATGAAGTTGAAGTTGAATAACTGTTAGTTACTCAGGGCATTTGTGCGATGTGTTACTTTTGACAGTTCAAAATATGTGTGCTTTTTCTAAACAAGAAAAATACAGATCTGATCGTGTTCTTATGGTTTCAAGTTTTTTAGTTTAGACAGCTAGAGTACAATGACTTACTGATCGTAACATTCTTGTGCAATGTCAATGTGCAATTATTTCTTCTCTTCTCCATGAAGACCTGTTGCAGATAGAAAGTGATGGTTATCTGCAGTCTTTTATTTCTAGTACAAGGACAAATGGAATGTGTAGCGTGAAAGTCTATTTGCAGATTTTATAGGGGTCTTTGATGGTGACTCTTATCCTCCAGTTCTGCAATTTTCACTCTAGTGTCTATGGTTTATGTGGCTGTGTGCTCGTGCGATAGAAAAATGTCAACAGGCTAACCAGGTTATTTCTATCATTTACCCCAAGTGTGACCAGTTAGGCTCTCCTGTAGAATTATATTATCCTTATTGACTTGAGGTTGGCTTACCTTGGAGCCTTCTTTCATACTACTCAAGAGAAGTTTATTGAACAATGCAATGCCATTTTCAACCATTTTCTGTAAATGAATTTATGGGCAGTAATGCAATTAACCAACAATAGAAAAGGTGGCTGTCAAAAATCATAGTTGACAGGCTTGCAGTCTCTAATTCTTCTGCTGCAGCTCGTTGGGAGTTTCTGATGCTTTTGCTCGCCTTACTTCCTACTACAGTTCTCCAGACCTAATTTACTAATGGAAAGTTGTCCTATAGCGTATCAGAGTTGCTACATTCCAGCTTTTATAGAATACAGCCGCCTTACTTGTCCTGTGAATTTTGGGAGCAAGAGTAACAAGAAGCTTAGATTAGAATGTTGGCATTACTTAGCTAATAGATGTATTGATCTTGCATTTCTCTGGATAACCCTTGTTATGCGTGTTTCCTCTTGTTGCGGGAATTTTAATCTTATAAAACTGGATGAAGTGAGAAATTCAGGAATGATATACTCCCACAGGAGGAGCATATATACACACAGTTATCATCAGGGCTCCTGTATTCTTTGCCTGCTCGACAAGGCTTGCGCAAGCCTTGTGAGTAGTATGCTAGCAGTTTCATATCAGGATGTTCTTGTGACTGCATTTTAGACATCTGATATGGTTATGCGACTCTTAGAACTTCATTAAAATGACCAGTCGTACTGTCTGCTATTCCTTTCCATTCGACATCGGACATCTGCTTTGAACTGATTGTCTAAGTTTAATCTTCAGAAATCATTTTTAGGTTGAAAAATTAAATAGTACTTAGTTTTTCAGGTCGTGCTAACTCCCACACATTTGGCAATAGTTATGGAATATGCTGCTGGTGGTGAGCTATTCGAAAGGATTTGCAATGCTGGGAGATTTAGTGAGGATGAGGTAAAGAATATTTTCCACAAGCTTTTGGGACTTTTGTTATGAGGCTGTATGTCACTACACTGACGGATTACTACTTACGCTCAACAGGCAAGGTTCTTCTTCCAACAACTGATTTCGGGAGTGAGCTATTGTCATTCCATGGTACAAATTCTGTCAAGTTTATCATCACATAGCAATTTTAGTCGAACAGTACTAACTCAGTACCACTCTTATCTCTTTTTCTGTGCAGCAAGTATGCCATAGAGACCTGAAACTAGAAAATACTCTCTTAGATGGCAGTGTTGCACCTCGGCTCAAGATCTGTGATTTTGGTTATTCCAAGGTACTCCTGCGCATATTATAATGTCACAAGGTGACATTTTCATCACCTAAACTACTACCCTTCATTTGGGCCCTTTTCATTTTCAGTCTTCTGTGTTGCACTCTCAACCAAAGTCAACTGTTGGCACACCTGCATACATTGCTCCAGAGGTCCTCACTAAAAAAGAATATGATGGAAAGGTAATGCCTTCTGTACAAGGCTATATTTTCGAAGTTCTTCGACTGAAGTCTTAGAACACCGTGTCACATATTATATTAGGTTGCTGATGTTTGGTCCTGCGGAGTAACACTGTATGTGATGCTGGTCGGTGCATATCCATTTGAGGACCCTGATGACCCGAGGAACTTCCGCAAGACAATCACTGTGAGTACACCAATTCCCTGCTTTTACGATGTTCGGGGAAAACAATTAGTTTAGCAACAAATTTGGACAATGATACGGAACGTGTTGGTGTCTTCCACAGAGGATACTCAGTGTACAATACTCAATTCCAGACTATGTTCGAGTTTCAATGGAATGCAGACATCTGTTGTCTCGCATATTTGTTGGAAATCCTGAGCAGGTACTTCTCGTCAAATAATTCGGCTTGTTGGCTGCAAGTTGCATCAGCTTTCAATAGCTTTTTATACTCAACGTTTGCTTCATGCAGAGAATAACCATTCCAGAAATCAAGAATCACCCGTGGTTCCTCAAGAACCTGCCCATTGAGATGACTGAGGAGTACCAACAGAACATGCAGCTGGCAGGCATGAACACCCCGGAGCAAAGCCTGGAAGAGGTGATGGCTATCATACAGGAGGCGCGGAGGCCAGGGGAAGCCATGCAGGTTGCCGGGCAGGTATCCTGCCCGGGGAGCATGGATCTTGACGACATTGATCTGGACTATATCGACGACATCGACGTCGAGAACAGTGGTGACTTTGTTTGCGCAATGTGATGCCATGCTGTGGTTCAACCGGTCAAGTAGCAGGCTAGCAGCGAGCTTCCGTTGGTTGATGATGTATGTAGATCCTTGGATTATGCTTCTATTTGCATCTGGATCACATATGTTCTGTAACCGAGAATTTGGCGTCTGTGGCTTCATACAACATGAACATACATTCTGAAACCTATGTAGGAATCATTTGTGTTCTCAGTGATGTATTGAATATGGCCATCAGTTCTGTTGCGATTCCTATCGTCTAGTTGCAATAACATATCTTGCATTCATTTGCTGATTTGCAGTATTACTTTATCATGTGAAATTTCATGGAAATTACCCATGCTTAAAAAACAATTCATGGCATGCAGACCACCGGAAATAAAAGCACTGGCTCCTAAGTACAAAAAAAGGTAGGATATTGCTTTATTTGACATACTCCCTCTATCCACAAAAAGTATAAATATAGTTTTTTGAACAGATTTTTATCAAATAATCTGGGTACTCACTAATTAGGGTAATTAGGGCAAGTATATTGTTACACGTTGGCGGTCTCATAGTTTGTCTTATGCAGATTCACGTAGGATTTTTAATGATACGGAGGAGAGACGGGGAGGAGAGAGATTGAGATGGTTGCTTCGCAAGGAGAGAGATTGAGGTGGTTGCTTCACGAAACAACCGCCTGCATAGGCTAATTAAAGACTATGAAACTGCTTATTCATCATTGTACGAGTTGTTGTCATGGTACTCACACTATTTTCTTTTTTCATTTTACAACTTAAGGGATATGGTACTACTACAAGACAACAGAAACGATAACCTATTGTAGAGGTTATCTGTTCAGTCATCTTGCATAAGATAACCTATCAGACTGCTCCAATATACTTGCCTTTAGTTGAGTCCATCTATTTAGGCATGTTGTCTTCCCCTTTTCGCTGCCCTAAACCACGACGTGCAAGCTAATTAAGGCTGGCAATCTGTTTTGATCATTTTGTTTTTGCAAAACATAGTTTGGACATATACATCTTCGAGAGACTGAACCGGTTGATCCTTAAGATTGACAATGTGACCACACGCATCTCGCCGTTGATGTGCACGTAGCTCACCATTGAAAGAATAGCTTCCGGTTAAATCATGGAATAAATCCAAGAAAATATGAGCATCTATGCTGAGTCGAGGACTTAAATTCAGATGGTTAGGTTCCACCAGAAGGAACCTTACCAGGTGACATACACATTCCGTTCGTCTGTTTTGACCACTTGATTAGGAAATTCCTTTAATTTTAACCCTCTACAAAGCTAATAAAACATGCTAGAAAAAATAGGGCAAATTTGTTGTTAGCTCTATTTTGAAGTGCAATTGTTGTTTCGCCATCTTTTTAACTTTGTGGTGTGTTCTTTTTTTTCAACTTTATGATTTTACCTTTTACTTTTCGCAAGTCGTAACTTCTAGAGGCTCTAGCGGGTTATTTTACCTACTAATACTATCTATTCTACTAAAGAAGAAACATATTAGTGGTGTGTCTTTATTAGTATATGTACTTCACTCCAAATAGATTTTTCTGTGCGAAAGCATCGGTCGGGAAAAAGTACCGTTTGCGAGGCCTTGTTAAAGTTCAATTTAGCTCGGCTCCTATATGTCCTACGCTTACCATGTTCGCAACTCTCCAACACATCCATACTCACATATAAATTATTGTTTAAAAAAATATAAGTACAAACACGTTATCACTTCTCATCAAAGGTAGGTTTGCAAATGACAATCCAGAAAAGCACAGATTTCCATTTCTGTTGTTATTATCATCATCCTACTTGTCCACAACGCGAGAATACAATTTTCATAATGTCTTGATAAAGATCCAACCGGTGCCATGGATTTGTTCACGTTATCACATTTCGTTGAGAAGCCTGCATTGTTCTCGTGAAACTAATGAATTTTTGTAGAAATTCTCGTTAGCGAGGCTATTGAGCGTGCAGTTTTAAAAATACGGTTTAGCAAAGACGGTGTCATCAATGAACCCAACTCACCATTAAGGCTTCAAAAGAAAGAGACTGAGTTCACTGAAAACAAAAACATTGATTTGGGGGTCACATGCCCCCACTGGCACATCACCTATTCATCTCTATGTTATTCCAACAATATTCATAAGCTTAATACCGTCATTTATGTGTAAGCCAATGTCTACACTCTACAGTGTATCATGCACAAGCTAGGTTAATAGGAACGCAGAAAATCCTATGATAGGATGTTTGGTACGGATGTGGACCTATTTTTTTTTTGTTTTGGAAAGAGGTATTTGTAGCTCTAAGAGATCTTGGATCTAAAGCTACAGAGGTATGTCAAGGCTCCTTAGATAAAAAAACTTAATCATGGTTTAAACTAAATACTAAATATAAATATTAAAATTGTATTAGTTTGGTGTACAAAACGTAGTTCCAACATCGATTTCAAAGCTGTAGCTATGGCAAATAGACACGATAATAGCCGTCTGGGAAAGCCATGCCAGCATTTGTCTGTAAACTTTTCCCCAATGGGTGCTCTGATTTCCATGATAACAGAGTTAACAAAAATATAGTGCAGGGGATGTCATTTGTGCTCTTTATATTTGTTTTTCCTCCCTTTTTTTTTCTGGCTGTGTGCCAAGAACAGCTCCTAGTTTGGTACGGAATGTGAGTTTACAAGAGCGTAAACCTGAAATTAAATGTGCTTTCGTAATTAGTCGAACTCGATTCTTTGAGACGTTTAAGCCATTCTAGAACGTAATGCAGATGCGTCTTGCGCGGCATGTGAAAAGCGAGGAAATTAAAATATTCAAAGCTTAAATTCAGACAAAAGTACAGAGCTCTCCTTTTCTACACGCAGTATTTTGTTTACACAGTCCGCAGTTAGGCCCTAAACAAAAGAGAACCAGTTAATGGCGCGGCCATGCCATGTAACACAATCGAGCATGAAGGTGGCAGAATCAGAAAAAAAAGAGAGAGAGAGAAGACGACGGCACACGATCACATTCGTAGAGAAAGATCGATCGTCCGACGGATGAGCAAGCCGGCCGGGTCGGCGTCCACGGACGCTACACGGAGATCTTCTAGGCGGGCACGGGGTTTCTTGGGTTCCGACGGCGTCCTCTCGTGCTTGCGAGCCAGCAGGTGCGGCGGCGCGCGCAGGCCCAGCACCACGGCTCGCTTAACCGGGGGTGCCGCCGCCGCTGGTGGTGGTGGCGGCGGCATCGCCGAGCCGGGCGCTGGCGGCTCCCACGGCTGGAAGACGCGCGCGCGCCGTTGCTCCTCCTCCTCGTCGTCGTTCTTGCCCTCCTCCTCCTGCCCGTGCCCCTTCCGGGCTGCGCCGCGGGCGTACTCGGCCCGGGCGTCCCGCAGCAGCGCGGCGAAGAAGAGCTCCTCGGCGGCCTCCGAGTTCCTGTCGAACAGGTCCTCCCAGAGCCTCACCAGCTCGGCCCTCGACATGATCCGAGGGACGAGACCATCGTTGTTGCCGCCGGGCGCCCCCGCCATGGACTTGCTCGACGCGCGCGCCGATCGACAGAGACGCTCACCGGTGGCGGTGGAGCTGCCTTTGATGCTCGGCGTTTTTGGCGCGAACAGAGCTGGAGCGACGGGAGCTGCTATGCCTATGCGCGCGTGTTCTGTGGCCTTATATGGATGGAGGCGCAGGTGCGCGCGGACGCGGCGGATCGGACTCGGAGTCCGCTCTCCGCTGAGCCCGAGTTCGTTTCGGCTTCGAACTTTTGTGGGCGGCATTAAATAGTCAACAAAAATACTCCAACGGCATGAAATAGTCGAGCTTAAATCAATGATACATCATTATACCTTCCTTTTGCAATCCATTCATCGATTTACGACTCAGAATCAGATCGCCCCAAAATCATTGAGGGCAGTCCCAACCCTGAAACGATCTGCTGGTTTCTATAGCCTCCACGTCAGCAAGAAACTTGCTCTAGAAACGAGAGCACACAACGCATAAATTGTTTGAGTGGGTCCTTGGTAAAACCGACCAATCGGCTTTCTTGTCTTCTCTCTCCCGTTGTCTTCTACCTCTCTCTCCGCTCACCTCTCTCCGCCTACCAGTTCATCTCGCTGAGCAGCAGGTCGCTCATGAGTCTTACTGTTTACTTTCTTGCACGGGAGTTGGAGATTGATTGTCTGTAAGTGTTCCTATGTGGCCATGTATTTCAAGTTACAAAAATCATCTGAGGGCACTTCCACGTATCGACTGCCCAGGAAATACTAACATGCAATGGGTGTGTTGGGTCTTCATTATTTTCTGCTCTTTGAAGTTGCATATGTTAAGGAGCACGTGATCTGAACATGTTTTTTGAGTCTTGCCGGTGTTAGTTAAGCAGAGCCGACTGACTACGGAGTGCAGGATTCCTGGTATTGATTCAGCTCTCCCCATACGAAGTTCTCAATGTCCTCCCAGGAAGTCGCAGCCCCTCCTTCCACAAGCTGAATATAGCTGCCAAGACATTGTCCTCGTGTAGTATACAGTAGCACCTGCAAACAAGCCAGGCGAGAATGTTGCTGTTATATCTTGTCAAGCCAGAACGGATACTGCATCCAGCTTATATGATCCTTGTGGCAAATCGCAAATAAGGAACCATGGTGAGATCTTTGCTGAAAATCCTATGTCAATGCGAGCAAGTTTTAAAATGCAAAGAAACTGGCGAAGAACTTCTGGTAATAATCCATTAACTTGGGATACAGCAGAGAGAAGGATAAGTAAAACACGGATGGAGGAATCCCTCTAATTCAAAACAATGCTTACATTGCACGATATGATGCTCTGCTGAACTTTGAATTTTTCACTGACTTGTATATATCAGTATTTGATTCCCCCCTCAGTAAAGGAAGCTGATAGCTCCGTAGGAATTCCCTCAGAAGGTCGGTATCACCCCGGAAAACATCCAAGTGCAATGGAATAATGTCACACAGAGGATCCCCTGCTAACATGTGCATAATTAGATCTCACAAGATAATTGTAAACTTCACTGGAATTTAAAGAAAAAGTAGACAGATGTAGGTATCTTGCTTTATCTATCGGTAAGCTACTGATGACCATCACTTAAATGACCTCTCCATCCAAAACTTAGCATCACTTCTAATATCTATTCAAAACTGCAATTTGAAAATTCAAAATCTTACGCAAGGAACAGGCCACAGTTCAGAATTTTGAACGACCAGATTTTTTTTCTCGACAAACAGTTATGCAAACTCCGGTTATTACATCTTTAGTTTTATCAGTCAGTGATGCATGTCACAAAATAATTTTTTTATGTAGACAAGAAAACGTAATCAATGCTAAACTACTAAGGAGCCAAAGTTAATCGGCTGCTCACCAATGGACAGATCACTGAAATCAATCATGTGAATTGCATTCATTTTTTCCGGATCTGCTTCATGACTTCCTTTGCTGCTACTGGAAGAACTCGATTCTGTGATCCCCTCAATGAGAATGTTATCATCCATTGTATCTGAGTGTATCCAAGAGGGGAGTGGGTGCACTAGATCACCATCATCCTGTTATTTTAATAAGCAAACATTAAGCCTAACATTTGGCACAAGTTAAATATAAAGAAAAGAAAACTGCAAAGTCACCTTAACGAACTTGATGAGGAAGTCACCTTCCAAAGCGTTGCTTGCTCCAAAGCCCAAGAGGAAAACAGCTATTTGCATAAGAAACCTCCAGTGGGTAGTGTTTAGCCAAAACATCTGGCACCCCTTTTCCATCCCATGGAACTGTCCTGTAGATATCATCCTCATATTCAAGAAAGCCACTAGCAATTATCTCAGGGATGTGATTGATCAAAGGTGAACCACTTTTTTGCAGGTGATCATAGAACTCAAGCTGCAGCAGGAAGATTAATTATCACTATAACAGAAATGGCACTTTCAACTACACTAAGTTACAGAAAAAAACAATACAATACCTCTGTGCCCAAACCATGGACAGAATAAGCCAATCCTCCTTCAGCATATATTTTAATCACATTGCCAGAGACAATGAAGACCTGAAAATAAAGTTTGTACCATATGTTACACATGACACCAATAACAGACCTGCAAACATACATTGCAGCTTGAAAATGAAATTATCCATTCTAATACAGTATTGAAATTTCAATCTCATAGTTCAGCTGATTTCATGGTACATCAGGGAGTAATTATGCAGCACCCATCGACATGCTGAAGTTATGAGCTTACTAAGCTGAAGCCAGAGACATTAACAAGTAAACTAGGTTGCATGACACCCAACATGAATCTGTTTCAACGTGCAACACATATGTGTGTAAAGACTTAAAATCAACATGATACTACAGAATATTTCATTGTCATCTATGAACAGATAAGCTGATCTTTTCGATAATAGTTTCTTGATAGCAGTAACTTTTAGACACTAAACAAATGAGAAAGTACTTACTGGGTTGCTACCAGTGCCAACAGGAAGCTTCTCATCCTCTGTGGGTAGTGGTAAACTATGGCATGCGCATATCTCCTCTAAGCATGTTATCTCCTCTAAGCATGAATACCATTTGTCAACATTTATTGCTAGACATGCACCCTGTATGAACAGGCAGATCAATTAGAACAAGGAAAAGAACATCCTCAATAAACAGATAAAATCTACTAAAAGTAAAAAACTGCACATTCATTACGTGCACAGAAAATTGATTCCAGTATACAATAAAATAAAATGACAAAGTGAAACACACCTTCCATACTAGCTCTCTCAGTTCAGGTTTAAGAACCCAAAGCCTGCGCAGCCATTCTCTTGCTTCTCTCTGCCCTAGTGAATTTGTTGGACTCCAGATAGAAGAATAGTGATCCCTTTCTTTCTCAAGGAATTGTGACAAGAAACCTATATCATATGAGAATTCTTGATTCTCCAAACTTTCTTGAACACCTGAGAACTCAAATGCAGAACAATGGTTTATGCTATTTGAGGTTCTTAGTGATTCTGAACCTTTGAACCTTTTTTCCTTACGGCTCATGTCAGGGTGGTTCCATCCACTCATTGGGACAGATGGATGATTTTCATTAGCTTTAACAGAATTTCCTGGGACAGCAAGTAAACCAGTTCGGCAAACTCCTTTGTGCCTGTGACCAGGTGCCATATCCAGACATACATGCTGAAAATTAGACTGGTTTACAAAGTTCTGTGTCACTGCAACTGTTGTCTCAAGGTTCAAAACGCAATGCCACCATCCACTAGGAACAAAAATAGTCTCTCCTGGCAATTGTGTGCATTCCAGTGGCTTCTCATGTTCAGGAAGATGTGGATAGATATCAAGCTACCACTGCAAATGACACATCAATCTTGAGTTTTATGGAAAGAAATTTTTAAAGAAAATGAGAAAAAAACAGATTATTAAGTACATTGCCTGCAATGACGTTGGAGTTTCAATGTCAACATCACCATCTTCATCATTTACATGTACCGTGACACCACCAGGAACTCTTCCTGGAGGGTACAATGCCCATCTATGAAAAATACGATCAATATTGTAAGTGGCAAATCAAGATTTAATCATTAAACAGTTAGCATTGGCAGCGTGGGGACAATCAGCAAAAGTGGAAAAGGCTGATCTTAAAATACAAATTGTTTTATCCAACATAGAAGTGTGATGATTGGTGAATACAACCATACAAGGTAAGTTATTAATTAATGACTAAAACAGAAATAAGCAGATCAAGGGGTGACCCTTTTCAAGTCTGTGGTTTTGAAAAACTGAATACAAGCGGAGATAGAGAAACATTTCATGACCTTAATATACCACTAGTTTAGAAGTTAACAATTCGCAAGTTTAGTAAGGACCCATTCAGTTTCAGGTACCAAAAATCAGAAATAATGCAGGTATTACTATCAGGTAACATTCAATATAGTTAAAACAAAAGGAAACTCGAACCTTTTACGGCCACAGAGAAGGGTATTCCATGCACTTGTCAGTCCTGGATCAACATGCCAAGAAGCACCTGATCTCTCTGGTCCAATAATAAGCCATCTGAATGCCGGACGTTGATCATAATCCAAAATATCAAAAAAATCTTCTTGGAATAAATGAGGGACACTGTAATCTTGCAGTAATTTTGGCGCTGATTCTCCAAACTGCAATGATTTGTCAAATGAGCATTTTCTACTGGTAACTTCTGTAGCAAATGAAATTAAGTTATGAATGCAGAATACCTTATCATCAAATATGTATAAAGGATCTTCGTCATGCTGGAGTTCCATGTAAGAAACATAATCCTTTAGTTTCATAGTTATCTTCTGAGGACTTCTTTGTGATATTCTGAATGGAACTTCACCAAAATCCTTTGTTAGTTGATGCAATGTCCATTTCGTCCTTGCAGGCCAGGTTTCAGCCAACTTAGTAAGCAAAACCTACCAATAAGAAGCTTTCAGGGGGTGGGGGAAATACAGGAATAAAATGCAGAAATTCAAGTGTTGTTGAATCTGAATTGAACCAAAAGTTCACAGAACTTACTGGGCCTTTTCCATCATATTGAGAACAAAATTGGTCCAATAGAAGGTCATCTTTCTTTTCCACGTGTCCATCATCAAATGAAAAACTACTCAAACTGGTAAAACATCTATACCATCTCCTGTATAGATACAAAGAACTGAACCCTGCAGAAGACGTAAGCGTAAAGGTAGAGAACAAGAGCAGAACCAATATATACAAAAAAGAAGAAGCAGGAATGGGAAACAAAAGGTACATGTTAATTACCATCAAACTGACGAGGTTTCTGCCAGTTCTCATCATTTTCTGAACATAGGCTAAGCCTGAAAATGAAGAAATCAGTGTCTAACCTTTTTGAAAAGGTTACAATTGATTAACAAGGATGATATGTTAGACAACAAAAGTAACACAGCAGAATGGGCTTAACATAAATGAGTAACACATTACTAAATTTTAAATGACTGTTATACCTGGACAATGTTGTTTTCTTCCAAGAACCTTTGTACTCAAGAGGACCCCCAATTGAAAGACATTTGCTCATCCAGAGAGGTTCTTCATTGCAAAGTATGTACATGACACTGGCAAGTGATTAAAAATTAATATAATGTCAGATAATACACGGACGTAATAAAGAGATACTAGCAAACAAATGGTTCTCAGAAGCGAAGTTTTCAAGCTCATGCTTGCTAAGCAAGATATAATATTAGGAGCTTATTTCATACTCACAGATGAGATCAAGAGAGGAATTTCATTCTCCTTAAATTTGGATCTATTTCATTAATCCTCAAGCACAAACCTCCCAATTTTTGTAATTTGTGGTCAAGACTACAGGGGGCAGGGGCGGAGCTAGGGGTGTTTATCGGGGTCAGCCGACCCCGATAAAATCCAGCAAATCTAGTGGAAATCACTATTTTTTGCAGCCTTGACCCCAGTCTTCTAATGGAGAAGACCCCGACGATTAGCTGGGCTGGCTTCGCCCCTGACAGGGGGAAAGGTCAGGAGATTCAACTCATCTAAACCCTGGAGATCAGGCTTACAAATATATCCTTGGAAGTAATACACTTATCTACGAGAATGAGAAAAATACATATCTAGTGAATCCTGACATATCCTATGTGCAACACTGGGAGGAACTGGTAAGTTTCTAATTTTCTATATTTGTTTGTGGGGGGTGATCTTCTCTGAATTTGTTAGCAAAAATGTTCAAATTTTTTACGAATTAATTCAGAATTATAACTGTTTTATTGCATAGCTGCTACCACAGGCTCCAGTTGTCCCTTGCTATAGGCCAGTTTCTGAAGGCTATAAACTGTGTTCTTTTCACGCGCAGCTTACTGTGACCAAATAGATTCCAGGCTCGAGCATTTATCATTCACAATGCGTTCAATTAAATCAATTCAGAATAGCACAAAGCTTATGAAAAATGACTCGCTGCACTGAAACTCCTTGTTTCTTAGCACACGCACTGTAGCACATCTGGTTTGAGAAGAACTCTGTAGCACAGCACGCAAGTAGGCTGCTGTAGCTGTAGCTAGAATTCAGAAACATTCAGCCCCAATCACCAGAACCAGCGACTTCCGCACATTCCGCGGTTGATGCTGTCGTCTCACCAAGCTACAACCCCCACCCTGCGTTCAACACTGCAAAATTTTGCCAACCGTCTGCCATGTAATTGAGAGCAAGGGACTCACGCCCCGCGATTCGGTCGCCCGAGCCCGCGATTCCTAGCTACCACGGGGACGGGGAGCTAATCTGGAAAGGCGTCGAGAACGAAGAAGCAGCAGAGGGGGCACAGCATGCGGGCGGGCGGGGTACCTGCTGACGCAGGCGAGGCGCCCGATGTCGGCGGGCGGGAGGAGGTCGACGACGGCGCAGAGCACCTCGTCGGGGAGCACGGCGAGGGCCCCCAGCGCCGCCTCCCTCCGGCCGTCGCCCGCCGCTTCCATCGCTCCCCCGGTCCTGGTCGGTGGTAGAGGCGGGGGCGGGGGCGGGGGCGGGGGCGGGATCAGAGCTGTTGAGATCGGTGGGAATTGCGCGTCGGGGACAAGCCAAGCGAAAATGCCAAAGCAGGGGAGGAGGGGACGCGTGGTGTGGTTATTTATTTATAGCGGGGGAACCGGATTCGGGCCCTGGACGCTTCCGGCTCTGCGTTGGCGCCGCAGAATGCCGTCAGAAATACGTAATCTCTCCCAGTACACAAATCGTACTGCTATTTCGAGTTATGTGATGAAGCAAGGTCTGGAAACACGCGTGATCTCCAACAGAGGAAACGGTTCCCCGGGAGATTACTGGTAAAGATGGCATTTTTGGTTCGACTCCTTTTATGGCCGAGCTGATCGAATTGGATTAGGACAAAAACCTGGCAGCATGAAAAAGGAAGAAAATGGCACTAGTGGTGAAAGCATCGTCTTTTGCGGCCTGTTAAGATTTGGCATGAACCAACACGATGAGCCACTCGTGCCCATCGCTACCTGTTTCAATTGATTCATGTTGCATATTCAGTAATTCACCAAATTGAGGATGTTTTGACAGGTCTAAAGTATTGATCTACATTTTTTTTTTGAAACGAACCAGGCAAGCAAGGTATTGATCTACATTTAGACGGAATAAATAAAAGGGTCGTAGCCTTGTAGATGTGATTTACATTTTACTACATTTCATGCGCCCTTCAACTCAAAAGTAAATGCCATTGGAATTTCCTTTCGGGTGCAGAATAACCGATGAATACCAGAACCAACCTAGCACCACCGTACATGTGTGGCTAATAGATATATACTTGGTGGTCGAATCACATTCTCCTTTTTCTGGTTAGTGTGGAATCTTGGATTTGCCTGCGATGTGTATTCCTTTGCCTTTTGAAGCGGACGAAAATGTCAAAGCGGATTCAAGGCATGTATATGTATTAGCATTATGATGGCACGCCACGAGTTTTGCTGTCTGTACACCAAAGTGAAATTTCTGGTGACTTCTATGGTTACGTATGCTACACCTCTAGAACCTGATACCAATCTTAGTTCCAGATGTGATACCTGACATGTCAGGAATCTAAGGGGGGTTTTGAATTGGATCTGCAACGAGGGGTTCAACCAGATAAGAAATCTAGCCAGCTTACCGAGGCATGAAAGAACACTGCCCTTGATTAAGTCATTGTAGTTCTCAGCTTCAGCTTGCATTCTTGGTGCATATTTCAACCGCAAAAGTTCAGGTGTAGAATGATACAAACGACGGGTAACAATGTCAGGAACTAAAGAACCTGAAGAGTCACAAGAAGAAGCAAGCCGCTGCTGAAGCTCTGAAGAATCTGAATGAAGATGCAGTGGAGTCTGAAGGTCTGAAAAGCTGAATGAAGAACTTATTGAAGATAGAATGGGCTGTCAACCAGTTAGGCCCAGGCATCCACTGAAGCCCAACCGCAAGTATCTTTTGAGGCCCGAGTGGGTCGCGCAGTAGCAGCGGCTTGCTTCTTTTTTCATGGAGCGGTCAGGCTGGAACTGAACGGTAAACCAACTGCGTCCGGCGGAACGGCAGTGACCTACGGCTCGAATTTTTACCCTAGCTACCTGAAATTCCTTGCGACCCAGATATTGTAAGAATTAATTGAGACTAGTAGAGTGGCAAACAAGTTCAGAGTGAGTGATCTATGAGGCCTAAATGCTTCCCTTGTCACTGCTGGAAAATAGACCTATGACGAGGCTTATTCCGGAATTTCAAAGCAAGAGTGTATGGCATCCAATAGTCCATACTGCTAGTTTGAGTTGGTGCAAGCCAACTTAAATAAGAGAGCTCTCCCATAGTTGAATAGTTAATAAATGGAAGAATGAGGCTGTTTTACACAACACAACGTACCGAGGAGAAGGGTGAGCGGTATCTCCGAGCCGTTGCCGTCGTGAAGCCTGCACGAGGGACGGCAATAAGATTTCCGAGCAGCCTAACTGCATGACCGCTGAAGGCCGATCGACTACAGCCTCGAATTTGCCTCGAATTAAAATCTGATAGATTTAAACGCATATTTCCAACATTCACATCCGCAACGTGCATAACCAATCCCCTTATATTAGTTAAGATTTGAATCATGAAGTACAAAGAAATTATCCATAATGTCCCTTTTTGTGCTTCTTCATAAATTGACTATGAGATCTGACTACAACCTTATGACTTACCTTGGCTCAACCTATTTTCCATGATCTTGGTGTTAATTTACATACGAAACCATGCATATTACATATCGCTTCTCGTCGTTGGATCCTTGTGGCTTATGTGGTGTTTGGAAGTAAGGTCAAGATACCATTACTCAACCGTGCCACAGCTCACTATTTGCTGTAAAGATCACTAGTCAACAACATTTTGTTGATTATGTCTTTGTATCCCTTCCATTGGACAACAGAGACTCGTTACGTCAAAAAAAAAAGAACATATGGCCAAATTTTGTATTAACGTCTCCTGCTAGCAGCCATGACATACATGATTGCTTCAGCCAAGCTCTACTTAAGAAATGAGCATGATCTCAAATCTAGCCCTTGTTTTTATTTCTCCAGTTATTCTTCCATCACAAAAGAA
The DNA here is from genome assembly GCA_032594955.1 of Panicum miliaceum. NCBI lineage: Eukaryota > Viridiplantae > Streptophyta > Magnoliopsida > Poales > Poaceae > Panicum > Panicum miliaceum. Next base: position 43,592,750 of record CM064059.1, read on the forward strand.
TATCCTCCAAGTCCAAATACGGGCCGTTCCCTTGTAAAATTTTACAAAATTCCTACTATACTCTATTGTACCTTGGAATGTGCTTGGCTCACCCTTATTCAGCCGCATGTGAAACTCTGGAAAGGATACATCAAGTGGAAGACTGAATGCAAGTTTAACTGCCAGTAACTTATTCACAAAACCAACTCAGCTATATTGCATGATTATTCTCTTATACATAGTATAAATAAAAATTTAGTGTCGGCAAGTGCAGTCATATGTATCATTACATACTATTTTCCATGCAAAAGATAAAAAATTTAAACAAATCCACCCCGGAGCGCAGATAGCTCATAAGCATAGTTTTACCAAGAGCAACCTCCAACAAATGGAATACTCACATCTCTCTTACTCCCCTGTCTACCCATTCAGAAACTAAAAGGTGGCAACGGTAAGATGTTGTTGAGCACAGATGATGACCGGATCCTCCTATTTCTCAGCCTCTCGGCGATGATGAATGAGAGCTCCAAAGATTGGGACGCGTTCAACCTTGGGTCACAGTGAGTGTGGTAACGGTCGCTTAGGTCATCAAAAGTTACGGTGCGTGATCCACCGATGCATTCAGTTACGTTTTGCCCAGTCATCTCAAGGTGGACGCCTCCTGGGTGACTTCCCTCTTGTTCGTGCACATCGAAAAAGGCTCGTACCTCAGCCTGTTATAACCAAAGTTCATGATTAGTCCTTTCACATAGATGCAAAAAAGTTAAGAATATGCTATAAACAATGAAGTATTTCTAACTTATGTTATCCAATGATCCATATGCCGCACTTCAATCAAATAACAATAATAGGGGTCATCATATCTATCTTAAATTATTTATTATGTAGCCATCATTAAGCATATAACTTAATCAATTAACATTGAAAAGCCGTTTTATTAATTCTTGCAGTTGAACATAGGCAGAAGTATTTTTTTAAATAATAGTATCTAAGATTTTTATAATTTCCTATTAATTATTAGTCATCTTTCCAGGTAGAGAATTACTATAATTTTTTGACAACTCTACTAGAACTACCGTAGAAGCTTATATATGATAATTAACAATTATTTGTAGTTTTATAGAAAGCTTACAAGTAATTTCTTAGAGACTATATACATCAGTTGAACTAAACAATTTATCTAACAGATGTTTGTGTTGTCACCATCCTCTACTCTTGGACTTAACTACTAAAAAACATCTCGCCTATTTAATAACCATAGTGGACCATCGCAGTAGTTACCACACCTAAAACTTTTTGAATTACAAGAACGTCCAACCTCAAAGTTTCAAACCAATTAGTTCCCACATCAACAACTGAGTTCAGTAGAACCACTTGCATCAATTACTGCTATCTTGTGACCACCTAGGATAGCGACTAGTCTAATAAGAACCAAGACAATCATGAAACCTTTGATGGCCATGTGTATAGGTAGTTCAGTACCTATCACAGAATTATATAACTGTGTGCGTGTGTTGGGGGTGGGGGGGGGGGGGGGGGGGGGGGGAGGGGGTGTCTAGTCTAGATTCTTCCGAGAGCATACAACACTTGTGACAAACATTGACCAGCGGCCAACTTCCATTGTGTACATTATTAAAAAAAAATTTAGGTATACACCAACTAGTTAAAACGACTTAGTTGCAACAGAAACTCCCATCATGCTTCACATGGATTGGAATAAGCAAGTGGAACAGGACAGTGCCAGTTTCAGCTTTGACAGTTCATTGGCTAGTTTGGTCATTGCATTGTTCCCTCAAAAATTACCCTCCATGGTGCTTCTAAGCATGGATGCCACAGCTGAGCATATGCCCAAACTATGGTTCTTTTTTTTAAAAAAAAGAAAACTTTGTTCTAATGGTGCAGCATATGAACACAGCTGATAGAAAAGTGGAACGTACCAAAATGGAGTCGAAGGGACGAGTCTTTAGGCCGCAAGGAGCCTTGATTGTGTTCCCATGCATGGGATCAGTGATCCAGGTGACAATTAGTCCAGCCTGGCGGACAGCACGGATAAGATGAGGTAACTTGACCCTCATGTTCTCCGCCCCCATCCTTGTAATGACGGTAATTCTCCCAGGCTTGTTTGATGGATTCAATATCTCAATCAGCTTCACCAAATCGCTAGGGTTCATTTTGTCACTCACCTGGAATCCATATTTTCATATGAGAACAAGCATAGTATATTTCAGTTTGTGAAGAAGAAGTTGGTTTTGACGCACCTTGATGCCAAGAGGGTTGGCAATACCCCTGAGAAACTCAACATGCGCACCATCAAGTTGGCGAGTGCGCTCGCCAACCCAGAGCATGTGGGCAGAACAATCGTAGAAAAGACCAGAGGTGGAGTCCTGACGGGTTAGAGCTTGTTCGTAGGGTAGGAGAAGGCACTCGTGTGAGGTCCAGAACTCAGTTGTCTTCATCAACGGGTGGTCCGCTGTTAGCCCAGCTGCAGACATGAAGCCGAGTGCTTCATCAACCCGATGTGCCAATTCACGGTACCTACAGCATATCGACAATGTATGGTTAGGTCATTAGGCAACATCACAATTGACCAAAATGGTATGATTATTATATTTGTATAACATTTTAATATCTGAACAGCTATTATTGAACAACAGGGACTGATTTGTTGTCCTTCACTACCACAGCAGTAAAACTAACTTGCGATGAGGCTGTAGTGCCTTGGTGGGGTTTGGGGGGGGGGGGGGGGGGGGGGGGGGGGGGGTCATATTCAAGATATATAAAAATCAACACTATAAATTACAATACCATAGTGCGTATGAATGCTTTTATGCATGGTCCATGAGTTAACCTCGAAAAAAGGAAAACAATTTGGAAATGCTAATGAAAAAGAAGTGTGGGAGACTGATGAAGGGTGTGGACAAAGACAGTCCCATCAAACAGGTTGCACGGTGCAATTTGATGCGACCATGACAATGACCAAGTCTAACTTGAGAAGATTCATTTTTAGTTGAGTGGTTGCGTTGCGACGAAAAATATAAAAAAATTGAAGGACGAAAAATAAAAATTGGTGATAGGTACTTTTCAGTTTTCACTCTAGCATCTAATTTTTTTTAGAACAAACGAACAGGTTTGGATACCCCACACAAGTTCCTGCAGCACTACCTTTTCTATCTTTTTCAAATCAAAATCTTACGCTAATCTTGATAGGGAGATACACGCGGGGGTTGCTGCTGATAAAGCAGATAATTTTAACTCGACAGCGACTCTGCTCCACGTTTTTTTCACAGCAGAAAGCACTAATTCGCGGCCGTCGATGTCACCAAAAATGTCCAGGAAATCAATTCGTCGGTGCATGGAAGATGTTTTCACCTGTCGCCCTGCTCGCTGTGCTCGGTGAAATCGAGGTTCCACTGGGTGACGCGCTGCATGGCGGCGTACCCTCCGGTGGCCAACGCGCGGAGCAGGTTAAGCGTGGCGGCGGACTGGGTGTATGCCCGGATCATCCTCTGGGGGTCGGGGACGCGGCTCTTCTCGTCGAACGCCTCGCCGTTGATGTTGTCGCCCCGGTAGCTGGGCAGCTTCACTCCGTCCCTGACCTCGAACGGCTCCGACCTCGGCTTGGCGAACTGCCCGGCCATCCTACCAACCTGCGCACCAATCGTTCGAACAGATGTCAGGTCAAAATCAGATTTTTTTTTCCTCTCTCGAATCGAGATGTAGATGGGGATGGCAATGGTAGGTACCTTGATGACAGGCATTTGGGCGCCGAACATGAGGACGGCGGACATCTGGAGGATGACGCGGAAGGTGTCACGGATGTTGTTGCTGTTGAACTCCTTGAAGCTCTCGGCGCAGTCGCCGCCCTGGAGGAGGAAGGCGCGGCCCATGGCGGCGTCGGCGAGGCGCTCCTCCAGGTGGCGCGCCTCCCCGGCGAACACGATCGGCGGGAAGGCCTCGATCGTCTTGAGCACGACCTCCAGCTCCGCCGGGTTCGGGTACTCCGGCAACTGCAGCGCCTTCTTCGTCGTCCAGCTGTCCACCGCCCACTTCGCCGGCACCTTCGGGGCCGGGGCCGGGGACGCGACGGGGCCCGCCTCCTTCTCGGGCGCCACCGTCGGCGACGAGGTCTTCGCGGCCGCCGGGATGCCGTGGCTCTTCGACGGCTCCGCGGCGTGCACGGCGCGGACGGCGCAGCGGCGCCTGAGCGGGAGGAACGCCGGCGCGTGTGGACGGGGCTGCTGCGACGCGGCCGCGCCGGACATGGCGGCGGCGGCGGCGTTGGTGGCGAGCGCCATTGCGAACAGAATGCGGGGGGTTAGGACAGTCTAATGGGATGTCAGAGTTTGGGTAGTGGAGGAGAGGCGATGCGTGCGTGTGGAGGGCGCGGTGTCTCCTGCGTCGGAGGGGAGCGGGGCGGGGGCTACTTATACGCGGCCGGAGCCGGCCGGGGCGAGTCGGTAGGTGAGAGCGAGGCCGCGAGGGAGGAGGTGGTGGCGCGCGCGGTTGTTGGACGAAGCGATCCGTGGGTGAAGCAGGAGAGCGGATTTATTTTCTTTCTTTTTCCCCCTTCCCGTTTTTTGTTTGGGCTGGCTGCTCGCGGTTTCCTCCACTTGGAATCGGGGCCGGAAGGTTAGGTAAGCGGATGACCGGTGGGGCCGCGTCGTGAGTTGGTGGCGGTCGTGCTGCTGATCTGCATCTGCTTCGGCTTCACTCGGGCGAGCTGATGATTCGCTGCTAGCCGGCCCCAGTTGGTGATTAGTGGTCCTGGTGGGTGATGATAGGGAAAAAAATGGACTATACGGGTGATGTTAGCCCGCCAACAGAAGACACGTGTACGCCTATGGTTCGGTCTCCGTGTGTATGCTAGTGATTCCTGGTTTGAGCACTGGACACTTGCATCAGTGTGTCCAGCCTAGAGAGCTTGAGCATTTCCCCCTGAATCCGCAGATACATTCAAAGTTCTGGAAATTTCCTATGTCACTTTGGCATCGTCTGTCAATTTGCGTGTTAGTGCTGCTAGGGTGATGGAAAAATATCGTCAGTATCATATCATCTCTAATCGTATCCTAATGACAGGACTTTGGTTGTTCCTCGGTAATTAATATTGCTTGTCGACATAATTTTGTCGTGGATGTCAATAATTAACCTTAGTCGTCCCCATAGTTTTATCATGGACATTGGCGCATAATACACCCGTACTTAAGAAATCTATCTCGAGAAAAAAAACTGCAGGGGCTGTTGCATCCATTCATGCACCGGAGCAGTTGTTTTGATAATCGTTAGGTGTGCGAGTCCGTTTCGTCTTCTTTTGACTTGCCTACCGGAGTTGGTGAGTAACAAGAGCTGAGAAGGCTTCTAAACTTTTACACAGTAGCCTTATGGGGACCTCTATAATGACTAAACAATGATCACCGTTATCTAATCACTAGCGCCACACTACTAGCACTGACAGAGAATTCTACGTGCACTGTACTCGAGCCGCACAGCAAGCCGGCTCGGCGCCGAGCCGAGCCGGGAGCCACCACAAGATGACGGGATGGGTAACTGTTGTAACCACCACCTCCACGATGGCACCGCAGAGTGGACGAGCACCTACCTCGCTCATGAGGGTGCTGTCTTGGACCACCGCAAAGTGCCGGAGCTATCGCACGAGAGTAGAGTGTGCTCACTGCAGGTGGGACCAGCGTGCTGTAGCCAGAAGTTGCTCTTGTCACACACTCATTTTTTTTCTTTTTTCCTTTTATAAGCAGCTCTTATAGAATAGAAACGGTTTTTGTTGAGCTCATATCGGTACGGGCATTGCTTTGCTTCCACCAGTGGTGCGCGCACACAAATAAGAGACGGTCTGGTTTGCATACACTAAAGGTTATACTATTTTTTTCAAGGACACTAAAGGTTACTATTGGGAGCAAGGTGTTAAATAGCCGGCAATAGCTGCCGCTAAACTCGGCTATAGCTGCTAGGAAGAGCAGCCGCTATGGTATTTAGCCCGCTAAAGCCGGCTATAGCCCGCTAAACGCCGTAATGGCAGCCCTGCCGCTAAACGTCTTAGCCGGCGATTTAAAACCATAATTAAGAGTCATAAATCAATTTTTATAGTAAATATCGACACCGTCCTGTAACAAAGCCGGCCTTGACGAAATGGGATATTCCCCCCTTCCTACGCATCCAAAGTTTCTGCCCATGTGCTAATTTTAGTAGCAATGAACCACGGCTGGTAGTGTTATGTCGGTAAAAATGGATAGGGGTGGGAGCCGACCTTGGTGGAATTACTGGAAGGATAGATTCCGCTATGCCTCCAGGGTTTCTAGCAATGTGCTATTTTTAGTAGTAAGGATCGTGACTGGTAGTGTTCTGTCGATAAAAATGGATAGTATATACCTTCGCGGTTGTGGGCCATGTGCTAATTTTAGTGCCAGTGGATCGCGGACTAGGAGTGTTCCAAGGATAAAAATGGATATAGTTGCATGGTGACTTGGTGTATGCATGGAATATGCTAGTCTTAAGCTTTGTTGATCCACAATTATCGCTCGCCACTGAAAAGCCACTACTGGGATTACCATTTTTATACTTGCAATGCACCAATGCAGCTAGACATACGCATAAAGTTATATAGCATGTGCTATAAATGCGTTTAGAATATAGTAATTTGTTTTCTTCTCTAAACTTCATTGAGGTGCATTTGTTGTCTGCAATTGGGCAAACATTACTTCATGACCGATAAGTGTCATAGAGTGTGAGGAAAGAATTATGTGCAAACTATGGTCATAGATATGGTTCAGTAATAACAAAGTGCAATAAAATGCGAGTATGAAAATTCAAACATGGTCACGCGTCAAAAAGAGGGTCAATTGAGTTTTTTAATTGCATTTTTTCATCAATAGGTATACGAACCAAAATATTATTAATATTATTTCATATCTCAAATTTTAGGAGAAGATTGTCCAAAACAAGGTCTAGTGTTCACTATTCCTGACATTAAAAATGAAGTTTTCTGAAGGAACCAACGAAGTACAACAAGATGATTTCTCACAACATTGCTATGGTATTTGGACCCTGAAAGTTGACTATGGTTAAAGAAATGAGTCCATTTAAGCTTCCACAATGAGGAGTTTTGGTGGATGGTGTGCTGTGTGGATTCACACAAATAATGTACCTTTTAATATAGTGGCGTACATCATGGAGCACATGGGTAGTCGCGTAGATCATGAGTAACTTTTTTTATAGTAATTCGATCATACAAATTCCTTAACTTGTTATCCTCCATTGTGAATGAGACCTAATATATTTTTATATGTCACTCTTAAATTCTTGCTTGATAAATTTTTTTAAAGATACACGTGGGTTCTGTACATGCACCTATACTAGTTGTTGAAAACCATAACTAGAAACTAACTTTGGAACAATTTTGAACTTTGCACTGTTCTAGATGAGTTCATGTGCTTCTGCTACTGAAAACTAGAATATCCTTTTGTGCGTGATGATCTTTTTTATGGTTATGGCCAAACCGATACGGAACTACAAATTTTTCTATTGATTAGCGCAAAACGCTAGGTAAATCACAGAACATACAAGGACAATGATTTTTTTTTCCTATGCGTTATGGCATACCACATAGGGAAATTACACATTTCCCTGTATGTATTGGTAGAAGCGATAAGGAAATCGCTAGTTTCCATATGCGTCATGATAGAACCGGCAGAGAAATTGCGAAGGATACTGAAAGGATTAGTAATAAATCAGCCATAGATACAATTCCGAAGCATAGAGGCTAAGCAGCATCGATAAAGAAGAGGCAGTGGTGCCGGAGAATCCAAACCACCAATTTAAATTGGCAAGCCCTTTTTTTAGAAGAGAAAGCTCTAGATTTTGTTGCACGACTTTTGTTAAAAAAATTTGTTGTATGTAATCTGTAGGCCCTTTAAATCCTCGAGTGAGCTGCGCACACTTTTTATTATACTGTAAAAATGGAACGCATAGCATGACATGTACAGTAGCTAGAGGAGGACGCGATCAGAAACCGATCCTGGTATACATACGTGTCCCGGCAAGGAAGAGTGGAGATCAAAACGGTGTTTGCTTGGCTTTACTTTCAACGCCACCAGGCAGGCAGGAACTTGATCTCCAAACTTCACCTACCCAAATCCAAATCAGGCGGATGACGAGTGTGCGCGTGCCTTTTGAGTTTGAGAATTCCCTTATTACCCTTTGCTGTTTTTTTCACTAGAAGTTGCAGGAAAACTCACCTACCACACAACCAACCAACACAGTAGAAGCAGCACACTATTGCACAGCACCACCAACCCTCTCGTTCGACTCCCTCAGCTAGCCTCACCAGATTTCGTCGATCCATGGAAAAATTCACGCGTCCTGTCCTCCGCATGCCTAAAATCCTTGTTTCCATCGAAACTGAGCATCTACTGAAAACAGGAATCTGAGCGGGAGCCTCCTCCGCCCTTGACTGCAAGAAACAACAAGGATTTCAGAACATCTCGGAGCTAAAATTGTTTACTATACTCGTACATTTCCTATTTCATCCGTTCCAAAATGTAAGAGCTCTTAATTTCAACATAACTTAACCTTAGATAAACTGCAATAGCAAATAAATGAACCATCGAGATATTTCACGGTACATTCAATGGAACTACTTTGATGTTTAGATGTTAGTGTGTTTTTTTTTAAAAAAAAAACTTTGTCCCACCTAGAGAACTACGACAAAGGAAGCAATAAAAGGCACTTTTATAGTAGTGCGGTAATTCTTGTTGATGATCTTTTAACACATCTTAGTAAAAGTTTACGATGTGTTCATTAGTTATGTTGCGTCACCGTCCCTCATTTCTCGTGTGCCAAACCATTGCACCTTTTGTTGCCTACTAGCGGGTAGCGGTTGGTTGCGTGGCTGGTCGCGCAATAGATCGCGCCGAGCCGCTAGTGGCGTGGTCCCTGCGCCCGAGCCCTACGCCTGCTGCCGAGACCGATGGGCATACTACTGAGCTACCGCTAGCCTCAGCTCAGCTCGTGAAGTCACGGCTCACGACAGGGACAGCTACATTCGCCTTCTAGAATGCTGTGCTTTATAAAACAGCCAGCCCGTCGATGTGGCTGTTTTTTAAGTGCCGCGGGGTATTCAAAACCTTGGGGAATATGCCTCGTCCTGCTCTGCGTTGACCAACAATGCAATAGGGGGGTGGCTGGTGGCTCAAGTACTCAAATCTTGGTTGTTTGGCTGCTCTTGTCGTAATCCGAACACGGTGTTTGCTTAAGGATGCATTATTGACTAGGGGGGGATGCTGCTCCTTCCTGGGGCAGGCACTAGAGCGGACGGAGCAGGCGCGGCTGCTGGCGGCCACGAAATATATATATATATTTTTTTTGTGAGCAAAGGCCACGAAATAAATGATTCCCACATTAGTGTTGTGCGCTTGCCCAGCCTGGCCCATCATGACACAGGCGGCCTGGCCTCGGTCGAGGCCCACCGATCTAGATCCGTTGCCCGGAAGAAACTCTCTTTCATTTACTTTACGCTGTTATTCGGGTCCTGTCGATGGTGAAAAATCTACGGTAAGACAGGCAGGCGGTGAAATTGGTCGTTTTCCATCCGCGTATGAAATATTTTTTTGTTCTTCTGGGAAGTATATGCGAGCTAGTTTCAAGGCTGGATAGCAAAATGTTTTATCTTTATATAAAAATGGGTACTACACCACTTACACAAAAAGGGGTGGTGGCGCAGTTGGCTAGCGCGTAGGTCTCATAGCTAATTGAGTGATCCTGAGGTCGAGAGTTCGAGCCTCTCTCACCCCAACTATTTTTCTTTTTCCCATTTCTTTATCAAGCTTCGTCTCCTTCCCTCTGCTTTTCCCCTCTTCAAACCTCGTCAAGCTGTTTCTTCCTTTTTTTTCCCATTTCGTCAAGATGCTTCTTCTATTTCCTAGCCTGTGCAGCTCGTCAAGGTGCTTCTTCCCCTCATTTTTTTATTTCAAATTTTATTTTTTTCCCTTTTCCGGAGAACCTCGAAATGCATTTTCCTTTGAAACTTTCAGGTCACTCTTCCAAAAAAAGAATATGAATCCCATTCTGGCTTACCCACACGTCGAATAAAGCAGCAATCAAATTGCTCCACGAATAAAGCAAGCACAGCCATGGCGCAACCGAAAGGAGCATCGATGTGACATCTTCTAGCCACAGCGCACAAAACTTTCTCCGGACTCCAACGCGAATTCCTTGCCGTCTAGAAAAACAATGCTCGCTCCAAGAGAATGTTCCTCGCCTAGGCACGGGAGACCTACCGCCCTACTCGGCACCTGGTAGTCTGGCACTTGTCACCTGAGCCTTGGCTGCTGCGCTTGTGGCTTGTCGTTGTAGTTGTTCTCCGATCCGCCGTCGTCCCACGTGTACGGCCGATCGACACGTCGTCCGTTCCAGGGGTGCCGCGCGGAGAAACCAGCTAGCCGCGGATCGGCATCCGCGCCGCGCCGCCCAGCGCCATGGCAGCGAGCGCGCGGCCGCCGGCGCGCACGACGTGGTGCGCCCGCTGCGGCGCGTACCTGTCCGTGGCCCCCGGGGCGCGCTCCGTGCGGTGCGCGCTCTGCCACGCCGTCACGCGCGTCGAGCGCCGCCCGCACGGCCTGCACCACGCCGCCGTGGGGTTCATCAAGGGCCTCATCAACTCCTTCGCGTCGCCGCAGGCGCCGCCGCCCCCCTCCTCCTCCTCTGCGGCGTCGTTTCCCCAGCTGCCGGCGAGCTACCCGCGCGCCCGCGGCTGCAAGAAGCGCGCGCTGCTCGTGGGGATCAGCTACGCCGGCACCCGGTACGAGCTCAAGGGCGCCGTCAACGACGTCAACTGCATGGGCTACCTGCTCCGCGAGCGCTTCGGCTTCCCGGCCGACTGCATCCTCGTCCTCACGCGTACGTAGTAGATCAAGATCAATCGATGCCCGTGGCGTTCCATCCATCCTGGCGTGCTCATCGATCGATACCGTTTCTGGTGTCTCTGATGGTTAATTTGCAGAGGAGGACGGGGACCCGTACCGGGTGCCGACGAGGGGGAACCTGATGCGCGCGCTGCGGTGGCTCGTGGACGGCGCCACCTCCGGGGACTCCCTGGTGTTCCACTTCTCCGGGCACGGCGTGCAGAAGCTGGACAACAACGGCGACGAGGCGGACGGCTACGACGAGGCGCTGTGCCCGGTGGACTTCGAGGACCCCTGCGGCGGCGTCATCCTGGACGACGAGATCAACGCCACCATCGTCCGGCCGCTGGGCAGGGGCGTGAAGCTGCACGCCATCGTGGACACCTGCCACAGCGGCACCATCCTCGACCTCCCCTACCTCTGCCGCCTGTCCAGGTACGGTTCACGTTTTCCCAGCATCACATCGCACTAACATGATTCCCTCAGAACAACCAAACAAACAATCCCGGCCTGACGACCGAGTTGAATCCCTCGTCTTCTCCAGGACCGGGTACTGGCAATGGGAGAACCAGCAGACCCGGTTCTCCAGCGAGCAGAAATGCACCAGCGGCGGCCTCGCGATCTCGATCAGCGGTTGCGGCGACAGCCAGACTTCGCAGGACACCACGGTCAGTGAGACGCACCCGGCTACCTGCTGTGGCCAATAGGCACAGCCACACTGTTGCCCTGCCTGCTCAACCGTGGACTGTGCAGGCGTTCTCGGGCTCCACCTCGACCGGCGCCATGACGTACAGCTTCATCAAGGCGGTGGAGTCGGAGCCGGGCACCACCTACGGCCGCCTGCTCACGGCGATGAGGGCCACCATCCGCGACAACGGCGGCGAGCTCGGCATCCCCGGTCCCATCGGCACCTTCTTCCGCCGGGTCATCACCTTCAGCTGCGCGCAGGTACACTTCACGGTCGTCGAAAATCGCTGGAAGCAAACGTGCATTGCTACGCCTGATTTATCCCTGGCTGATCCTCTGTCTGTCCTGGATTGGTCTCGCGTGCAGGAGCCCCAGCTGTGCGCTTCGGAAACGTTCGACATCTACAGGAAGCCCTTCCTCTTGTGATTCAAGTTGAACATGTGTGGTCGCTTGCGACGTTTTTACACAATGCAAAATGCATACAACAAACGAGTTTGTGATTGGCGCAGCTTGTAGGTGTTTTCGTTTGTATATCATTTCTTTCTGCGTTAGCTAGTGAACAGTGGCATTCTTGTGTAATCAAGTGGTTTGAAATTAAGAGCTATAACCATGCTGGAATTTTGTAGAATTTGAAGCTGACAGTCCATGAGTTGATCAATGCACACCTTAAGCATGACGTACGTTGGTATGTGCTATGGTTGAACAATGGCTTGTGTAGGCATCATATGTGTTAGAATATATGTCAAATTTATGTAATGATACTGGTTATGATGTGACTTGAGTCGTATTAGCAATATAAGGATAGTTCATATCAAGCTTTGTAACCCGGGACTCATCATAAATATAAGAGGAGGATTCCATTACAAAACATACTCACTACTAGAATCCTATGGTTTCCCTAGAGTTTTTATCTTTCCCTAGAAAAATGCACAACATCCTAGGGAATATTTATTTCCCTACAATGAAATTTCAAAACCGTAGGGAAACATACCTTTCCTTAGGAATCGAGTACTTTTCTAGGAACGATCACGAAATATTCTTCCACGTTGGTACCGTGGTGGCATGTATCCCTAGGAATCTATACAGAACCGTAGGGAAAACCAAAATTTGGAAATTTGGATCATGCCCACAGAGAAACTCAAATAGTTACAATAGACACACGAACAAGTTAAAGTATAATGTAAACTATAATATCATATACAAGTTTCCGTAAATAAGAATCCAAAGCTCAAGAACTGGCGTGCTTTTTATTCATCATGGAGGAATCGAATGCCACAAAGCTAGTGCATGAAAGAAGCAAAAGAAGATAAACATATTGTGACAAAAGGAGATGGAAAAGGTTGAGCATCATGGCCTTTTGTGAGCATTTATAATTTTAGTTATTTAGAAAAATATCCATATGTTAAAATTTATATATGAGTCAAAATTATTCAAGTAATTAGATTTTTTGATGTAGAAAAAACATATTAGACACCCAATAAAATTTTCTTACCACAATCGATTCCATAGTTTCCTATCTCCATAAGGTGCTGAACTCGACACTATACAGACCTGAACATCTTGCAATTTCAGAGCCATATTATATGCACTTTGAACCATGAAAAACTCCAGTTTTTCCCATGTGCAATGCAATAAAATCTTCTGATAATCTCTCCGGTTACTTTACTGATTGTTAAAAAAATTATTTTACTGTCTACATCCAAGGGTGATTAAAAATTAGTTGATTTCAAGTGCTTGAATTATTGCAGAACTATTAAAGAAAGGGTTATCAAGATGCAAAGATCCTTTTAAGACAATGGCCTCTTCAAGATCCGCCCCCCCCCCCCCCCCCCCCCCCTTTCAGACAAGCCTTGATTTCATGCCAATTTCATTTTCATTCTCTTTTCTTTGATAAAGGATGAAGGAAGTATAATGTCTGGACTCTGCATCAACTAATAAGATGCATATACTAGTCACTAATATTTGAACAAATGACCATCAATTTTTGAATCTTGCTACTCCCTCAGTTCTAAAATGTTGATCATTTTGACTTTTTTAGTTCATAGATATACATTATATCTAGGTATATAAATGTAAAAAAGTCAAAACAAAACGGGGGAGAGCAGTAAAGTCATTGCACCACCCGTAATACGACTTACCACCAATCCGGATGCATGGTGCCTCTTCTGTCTTAAATCATATTCTGTGGTAACCGCACTCATCAAAAGCAGCGGCCGGTAGCCCCTGACCGTTTGGTTCCTGGAATAAAGGATCCTTTCTTTACTTACCACATTGGCGTCGTGCTTCTTTGCTTTAAGATTCGTTACTATTCCACGTGGCCGGCAAAATCTGCTAAGCATATATCACTATTGCTCTAGCTCTACGCGCGCACTTCCAACATCTATAGAACAGCGTGCGTGTTGAAGACAGACACCGCCGGTCGCCGGAGCTTCATCCAATCATCCCCATGGGGAACACGAGGCCACTCGGCACGGCGACGGCTGCGGCTGCGTGGTGCAGCCATTGCGGCCTCATGGGCCTCGCCACGCCGTCCGGGTCCGGCTCTAGCGCCTGGTGCGCGTTCTGCCACCGGCTGACGCGCATTGAGCGACAGCGCGGCGTGGGCAAGGGCGACAGCGCCACGACGGTGGCGCTCGCCGTAACCTCGCCTCCGAGGTCGCTGACGCTCTCCGCGGGGCGAGAGATTCCGGCGAGCTACCCCAAGATACGCGGCAAGAAGCGCGCGCTCCTCGTCGGCGTCAGCTACACGGGCACCGCGCACGAGCTCAAGGGCACGGTCAACGACGTCAAGGAGATGAGGCGCCTCCTCTGCGCCAAGTTTGGGTTCCCCGGCGACTGCATCCTGGAGCTCACCGGTAACCAAGCCAAGCGAGAACCTCGTGTTGTTCCTTTGCAGATTTTGCGAGAAGCGAAGTAATCATCAGGTCAGTTGACAGTTGATGCATGGTGGTGGCAGAGAAGGAGATGGACCCGAGCAGGGTGCCGACGCGGCAGAACCTGCTCCTGGCGATGCGGTGGCTGACGGAGGGGTGCGCCCCCGGCGACTCGCTGGTGTTCCTCTTCTGCGGCCACGGCGTGCAGGAGGTGGACCTGAAGGACGACGAGGTGGACGGGTACAACGAGGCTCTGTGCCCGGTGGACTTCGAGCAGAGGGGCGTCATCCTGGACGACGAGATCAACGAGTCCGTCGTCCGGCCGCTCGGCAGGGGCGTGAAGCTGCACGCCGTCATGGACACCTGCCACAGCGGCACCATCATCGACCTCCCCTACCTCTGCCACCTGTCCAGGTACTCACCGGATCTTAATTTTCAGCTCTGACCACAGAAACATACTCCTATAACCAAATGTGGCACACGATCTCTCTGCGTTCCAAGAACGGGGTACTGGCAGTGGGAGAATCACTACCCTGGTGGGACGGGGAAGCGCCCCAACGGAGGCCTGGTCATCTCCATCAGCAGCTGCAGAGACGACCAGAACTCCGCGGACACCAGCGTACGTCCTGAACCCCAGACAGACTCTGCTTCGTCTTCCGATGAAACTTTGCATAGCCCAGCCGCGCACTGCAGTCTGCAGCCTTCTTCTGCTCTGATTATGCGTGTTGGCATGGATACTCCGCATCCGCTTGATCCGTGCAGGGATTTCCTGAGTCGGAATCGATCGGCGCCATGATGGACAGCTTCATCGCGGCCGTGGAGGCCGAACCAGGGACGACCTACGGGCGCCTGCTGAGAGCGATGCGTACGAGGATCCGCGATGGCCATGGGAGCCGCCTCCTCCCCGGAAGGCTCGGCTCGTACGTGCGCAGGATGATCCCGCCCAGCGGCCTGCAGGTGAGCGAGCTCTGCCTAGTTAGTTTGCCACGGCTTTGTTGCTGAACTGACAGCCCTGCCACTTACTCTGGACTGCATACACACGATGCAGGAGCCTCAGCTGTGTTCTTCAGAGATGTTTGACATCTACCGGAAGCCATTCCTCCTCTGATTTGCAGGCCGGCTGCTGGTTCGGAACTTGATTTGAATGTTGTTATTGTGGTGCGCAGCTCGATTAGCCTGCTCTTGTTTCAGTTCAAACCAATGCATCTCTGGCATGTGAACGTATTGCAGCTGAATGGGATTCGCATCATGTCATGTAATGGTAGTATGTCGGATTCGACTTTCCGATTATAAGACTTCCGTATTCGCTGCTAGTAAAAAAAAGATTCTATTTACTATCGCATGGAAAAAAAAGTTTATTCTTAGACTCTGTTTGGATCCAAGTGCTAATAGGTGAAAGTGATAAACTTTAGTACTATTTCATCCAAACAAGAGTGCTAATGGGGTGGGCTAAATTTTAGCCAAGACTCAAAAAATTTAGCACATGCATAAGTGCTAATATATGCTAAAGTTTAGCACTCAACTTTAGCTCCTCCAAACTGATCCGTAGTCAACGAACCTTAGCTTAAGCTGTGAGAAAAGTCCAATAAAATTGACTGCAGGTAAGGTGGAATTAGAGAACCATACGATCTGCATGATTATGAAAGCATTTGAAGTGAAACAACGCAATGGAGCTCATGTAGATGTTGACGACGTAATGGAATCTGTATAACCCCGTGCGTCCTCATCGTAATTGGTAGGCTCTTGCTGCCGGCTTCATTCCTTACAGGTATTTGTTACCCCACTGGCATTTGTTGCCCAACTTGTATTAAGGGGTGCATTATCACTGAATGTACTGAAGAGGATCCATTCTGATCTATCTACTCCACCTACTTAAAAGTATCCCTTCTACTCTGTGTAGATGGACATTGGCTATTATATAGCAACCAAATGTTGCCACACTCGTTTCAAAAAAAAATGTTTCCACACAAGTTTGCACACTGCTAAGCTCGACAGAACAGAACATTTAGTGGCACACTATTGAGGACACTTGCAATGTTGTATATGTTGGCGGGTATTGTTCGATGAGAGGTTGGGTACCGGCCATTTATCTTCCCAAAACCAGTTCTGAGTTCCATTATTTACTTGGAAATTATCAAGATTTACGGATTGATTCTTGGTCTTCATAAGTCCCGATAGAAATATGAGTCATCTGAGTTCCCTTCCGCTTGAGCTATGGATTTTTTTCCCTTCTGGTATTTCTTCTGTTAAGAGATTATCCCAAACTCTTCCACTTATAAGATTTTAGAAGTCATTTACTGAGAATACACTCGTTACAGATATCTAAATTCTCTATACCCAAATTCCATTTGGTCTTTTGGTTGGTATAAACACTCTAGTTAGCCAACCTATATGTGTTTTTTTCGTCAGATTGCCAAAAAAAAATTGACCTGTAATAATGCAGCTTTTCAATTTCTTATGGATCTAGAAAAAAGGATAACATGAACATAGGTAAGCTAGTGAGAATTGAATTTATTAGCACCAATCGACCACCATTGAGTGTTTGTTTTTCCTTTACCACAGCTTAATGTTTTATGAAATTTATCTTGATTAATTTGCTCAGAGGCCCAAAGCAGAAGCTCCATATGCTTTGCCTATTGAAGATCATATTTCATAAAAAAATATTTTTAAGAGGATACATGAAAACTATATCAGTGTAGATAGCCCATCACCCAAAATATGCGGTATTTAATTTATGCGTGTTATTTGGCTTTTCTTTAGCTTGACTATTAATCATAACATATCCACTACAATGTTAAATTTGAAAGTGGATCGATCCCCTTATATTAAACCTCTCTTGTTTGAAAAAAAATGTCCCTGTTAGTGGTGCGAACACATTTTCAAGATTCTCGTTCGAGTTCACACGTGCCTTTTAATACCGATTAATCTTTTTTGCGAAATTAATTTCGATTAATCTTCACCTGGCACGAATCATATTCGGTGTTAACCACAGCACAGATCAAAGGCAGCAGCAGCTGTTCGGTCCATGGAATAAAGGAACCGTTGCTTTTCTTACCATGTTGGCATATGCCCGTGCCAAGCCACCATGCGTGATGCCGCGCAGAGCGCATATCTCTTCTGACATCTTCAACCTCATGGGCAACACGAGGCCGGTCGGCATGGCGAACGCGAGCGCGGCGGCGGTGGCGGGGACGTCGTGGTGCGGCCACTGCGGCATGAGCCTCGCCGCGCCATCCGGGTCCGGCTCCAGCGTCCGGTGCGCGTTCTGCCACCGGCTGACGCGCGTCGAGCGCCACCGCGGCGTGACGCTCGCGGCCCCCTCGCCGCCGCGGGCCGCCGTCTCCGCGGGACTCGAGATCCCGGCGGGCTACTACCCCAGCGTGAGCGGCAAGAAGCGCGCGCTCCTCGTCGGCGTCAGCTACAGGGGCACCGCGCACGAGCTCAAGGGCACGGTCAACGACGTCAAGGAGATGAGGCGCCTCCTCTGCGGCAAGTTTGAGTTCCCCGGCGACTGCATCCTGGAGCTCACTGGTAACCAGCAAAAAGGGATTCAAGAACCTCGATCGTGCTCCATCCTGTTCCTTGCGGATCCAATTTACGAGATGGGAACTAATCGTCAGTTGCTGTCATGGTTGCGGCAGAGAACGAGCGGGACCCGACGAGAGTGCCGACGAGGGCGAACCTGCTGCGGGCGATGCGGTGGCTCGTGGAGGGCTCCGGCAGCGGGGACTCGCTGGTGTTCCACTTCTCCGGGCACGGCGTGCAGAAGCTGGACCTGAACGACGACGAGGTGGACGGGTACAACGAGGCGCTGTGCCCGGCGGACTTCGAGCAGAGCGGCAAGATCCTGGACGACGAGATCAACGAGATCATCGTCCGGCCGCTGGGCAGGGGCGTGAAGCTGCACGCCGTCGTGGACACCTGCCACAGCGGCACCATCCTCGACCTCCCCTACCTCTGCCGCCTGTCCAGGTACGCACCCTGCGACCAAAAAAACGAAATTTTTTAGAGAAATTATAGCGCCGGTGCCTAAGCAGACATGATCGATCTCTCTGGGTTTGAAGAACGGGGTACTGGCAGTGGGAGAATCACGACCGGCCCAGCGGGGCGCGGAAGCGCCCCAACGGCGGCCTGGCCATCTCCATCAGCGGCTGCAGCGACGACCAGAAGTCCGCGGACGCCAGCGTATGTCTCTGAACAAAAAACTCCGCACACCCATTAATTACTCTCTGATGCTGTGTTGATCTATTCCGGCCGATACGGTACAGGGATTTTCTTCCGAGTCGTCGTCCTCTATCGGCGCCATGACGGACAGCTTCATCAAGGCCGTGGAGGCGGAGCCGGGGACGACGTACGGGCGGCTGCTGAGCGCGATGAGGGCGAGGGTCCGCGACGGGCAGGGGAGCCGCCGCCTCCCCGGAAGGCTCGGCTCCTTCGTCCGCTGGATGATCCCGTCCAGCACCTTGCAGGTGAGCTCCGTCATATCGATCGGCTCTGCTTTGTTAGTCGTCGGGCACTTTTGCCACGGCTTAATCGTTGGGCTGATACTTCTGTACGTCTCGCTCACTCTGGACTGAATCCATGTGTGCAGGAGCCTCAGCTGTGCTCGTCAGAGATGTTTGACATCTACCGGAAGCCATTCCTCCTCTGATTTGTTCGTCGAGACTGCCAACTCGGAAGAACTTGATTTGAATGTTACTTTGGTGTGATTAGCTCTGCTGCTGCTGCTGCTGCTGCTGCTGCTTCAGCTGGCATGTGAACATATATTACAACGAAATGGAATTTATGTCCTGTCAGAGTGTATGACGAAAAATGGTAATATGTCAGAGACTCCAGACTACGTGGCGAGAAATTACAGGGGCTATTAGAAGTCACGCGTGTGACTAGCAGTTAAGGTGTCACATAGTTATATTTTTCAAAACCGTATATTCAAATCAAAATTCAACTGCACCACTGTGTTCCTTGCGACGAAATCTTCAAAACAAGATCACACTTGGATGATTCTTTTTGAAATATTCTTTTAACGCGGAATAATTTTTTTAAAGCTGGAACAATTGTTCCAACAATATAGAAAAATATTCCGTCTTGTATAATGCTTTGACCGCAAGTCACTGAGTAACTCCTAATCCGGAAATTATGTCTTGGACGGCTTGGACGCACCACTAGAAAAACAGGGACCTCGAATTCGAAACAATGATATGAATTACTCGAGGATTCAATTTACATTGGTGACCTCTGAAAAGAAAAACTTGTGCACTTGTACAATATAATAAGTCGTTTATCCATCCGCATCCTTGTGCCACGTTCAAAATGTGCGCCGCCTGCCTGCACACTTGTGCCACGTCCAATTAGCTTGAGCCTGCCTTTGCTTTCTCCCAGGCCTCGGCGGCTTCCTTTTCGCTCGCTCCGCGCGCCGCTGAGTTTTTTGTGACAAAGCCCCTAAGGCCCCAAAAGCATCGTCTGTCCATAGGCTCGCAATCTGGTCGCGTGGGCCCAACGCACGCGCGGGCCCGACACGGCCGAAACACACGCGGTTGCGAGATCGCGTCAGCCCACGGCCCGCTGCTGCCCTCCTGTTCGGCTGGCTGTTCTGTTCCCCGCGCGGCCGTCCCTGTCCGCGGTCCAGGACTCCGCGTTGCCTGAGCTGCCGGTGCGGCGGCCACGCTGGTAAAGATGCACCCGGCCCCGTCATCACAGATGACGTCGTTGGTAGCCAGCCGAGCCGCCGAGGAGCGACGGCGACGGCGCAGGTGAGGATTCCAAATTCCGGTCAGGGAGGAACTACCTCTCTGCATGGCAATTTCCCTCCTATCTTCCCATCTTGAGTCTCGCTCCCGTTCGCTTCTCGCTTGCCTGTGGTGTGTCGGCACGCCTCTTACCTAGATGATGAGGAATAAGATGATCGCCATGGTCGAGGACTCGAGGTTCGCATGTGCATCATCATATCGTCGCATTCCACACGGGCTTGCCTTGCGCACATATTCCGTCGCAAATGACAGCCCCCGGCTACGGACATAATAAAAGGCATCGTTTTGCGTCGAGAGGGTCAGGAGGTTGGTCTTTCTTCCCTGCAGATCGAGGAACGTGTTCCTGACGGCTCCAGACTACCTGACGGGAAAAGCACGGCGGTTCGGTTCAGGCTGTGAACGAAATTCCGTCAAAAGGATGAGACGCGAGTCATGGTAGTTATCAGAATCATGCAACCATTTCCTCGAGAGAATCACGTACCCGTTTCAACTTGTCATCTGGAGTATATACTTTTTTTTAAAGACATCTGGAGTATTCTTTCCTCGGATTTTTTGTGTTTCTATTACCGAAGGTGCGATTTTTCGATTTCTACTTTGTTCAGATTTTTTTTGCTGTTTTGGCAATGTGCAGCAGAAATAAGCGGAAATGTTCCGGCGTGAAATGTCCTTCTTCCTCCCTGTCACGGTCACTTGCACTAAAATCTCTGGCATTGGTATCTGGTAGCAGTCGTTTGGCTCTATAAAGGGCCGGGGGAGGTGATCAGTGATCTCGAGCAAGGGTGTGAGCTCAAGCTAGCCAAGAAGCAACCTAGCTAGCTAGGGAACGCAAGCTAGCCCCGGCCCCAGCTCCCGGCTCACTCGCCATGAGTAACTTCGGTGGGAGGCCCCATGGCCATGGGACGACGACGATACGGTGCAAGTACTGCCGGGCGTCGCTCAGCGTGATCCCCGGCGAGCGCGCCATCCAGTGCGCGCACTGCAACTGCGTGACGCGCATCCGGCGCGCCGACCGGATCCCGCTGCCGGTCATGGGGCCCATGACGGCGCCGTTCCAGCGGGCCCGCGGCAAGAAGCGCGCCGTCCTGGTCGGCATCACCTACGCCAGCATGCGCCGCGGCTGCGGCGAGCTCAGGGGGGCCATCAACGACGTCAAGTGCATGAGGAACCTCCTCTGCCAGCGCTTCGGCTTCCCCGCCGAGTGCGTCATCATGCTCACCGGTAAGTGATTAATAATCGTCCATGTACTTTTATTTTCTCAAACAAATCTGATCCATGATCATCTGATCGTGTTGCTTGCCGGCCGATGCGTGCATGGTTGCAGATGACCAGCGGGATCCGTTCAGGCTGCCGACCAAGGACAACATCCGGATGGCGATGCATTGGCTGGTGCAGGGCTGCAGCTACGGCGACTCCCTGGTGTTCCACTTCTCCGGCCTCGGGGCGCAGGTCGCCGACGACGACGGCGACGAGGTGGACGGGTACGACGAGGCCCTCTGCCCGATGGACGCCTTCCAGAAGGGCCCCATCCTGGACGACGAGATCAACGAGGCCATTGTGCGCCCGCTCGTGCACGGCGTCAGACTCCACGCTGTCGTCGACGCCTGCTACAGCGCCACCGTCCTCGACCTCCCCTTCCTCTGCCGCGTCGCCAGGAACGGCTACTGGCAGTGGGAGGACCAGCGCCCCCCGTCGGGCGCCTGGAAGGGCACCAGCGGCGGCCAGGCCGTGCTCTTCAGCGGCTACAGCGACGGCAAGAGCAACTTCGCCGTGGTCAGTGATAGATCAACGCGCCGACCGAATGTTCTCTTCCGGTTAACAACCTCCGATCATCTTCCTAATCCGCTCGCTCCTGCTCATGCTCGCGCACGCAGATGCCGGACGCCTACGGATCCGTCGGGGCCATGACGCACAGCTTCGTCCGGGCGGTGGAGTGCGAGCCGCGCGGGGTCACCTACGGCCGACTGCTCACCTCCATGAGGACCATCATGAAGTGCGGCGGCGGCGGCGGCGGGAGCTACGGCGACCTGCAGGGACCCATCGGCGCGCCGATGCACCACCACCAGGTCGCCAACTTCAGCGGCGTGCAGGTGAGCGATGGGCTCCGATCCTGTCGGACAATAGCCTCTCGATCGGATCCACGATGCTACCTTTCCATGCCCTCACGAAGTTTTTCCCTTCTGCCGTTGGTATGATGTTGCAGGAGCCTAACCTGTCGTCTTCGGAGATGTTCGACATCTACCGCAAGCCCTTCGTCCTGTGATGAGCACCATTGGTGGCTGTGCTTCGAGAAAACTTCATATATATATATATATATCGTCGTCGTGACGGAATAATCAATCGACAGGTTTAGCTCTGATGCTTCGTCTGAAAGAGCGTGACGTGTCACCTGCAGTGATATCAAGAAAGAACCTAGCTACTGTAGCTCATAGGTCGTGGAGGGCTTGGTTGGTCATACGTGCCTCCTCTGCCTTTCTACACCTCTCTCACTGTTGTCTCTCATATATGCTGCTGCATCTCAAACACAAAGGCATAAGCTGTGAGACTTATGCAGTTATGTATGCAAATTGAAATCAAACTACATGAAAACGTACTGCTATATGTTATGCAGTTATAAACAAACTTCTGTTTTCTGATCTGAATATACAAGAGGTCTCAAGAAGTCAGATTCAAACTCTTATGTATCTCAATTTTCATGTGATTTGATTTCAATTCGTGGTACTTTTGTATAAACTTCTTGAGATTGAAAACCGTCCCATAACAGCATAACGTATAGTAGTAGTACATTCGCATGTATTTGAAGTCAGATTTATGGATCTGAATCTGACGTTTTCAATCTACAAAAAGTCAGATTCAGAACTTTTTTCAATCGCAAGAAGTTTTCTGAATTTTGTCAATGTCAAGAAACCGTCAGATTCAGATCCACAATATACATGAGACCATTGCAGTCCATGGAGTAGAAAAAGAAAGTTCTGTTACATTACATCAACCTGTTACAACTGAAAAAATACTTAATTTTGCAAATCCACCCTAGGAGATGCCCAACTTTAGAAGTTCACAGCTTCAGTGCAGCCGCACATCTTGTTGATTTAGGTTTTCGCAGTTCATTCCTTTAACAATTCAATTCGCAAGTAATATTTCCATGAGGATTTGAGATATACTCAAACCATTTAAATCACTACTAAAAACAAACCGTCTACTGTTCAGGAAAATTTGGTGCTCCAAAGTTAGTAGCTTCGTGTTGGTCAGGGGTCGAACTGGGCCTGGGGCAACTACAGCCATGGCCGCGTTAGTCGCAGCCCAAGTTTCCCAGCCCAACTACAGCCATGTTGTGCAGTCCTAGGATTGTTTTTTTTTTTGGTGGGGGGGGGGGGGGGGGGGGGGGGGTCGGGGGTCCTAGGATTGGTTTTGGGTGCCTTACTGCAAGATATTTGCGCTATGTTCTAGTCACCTCAAAGATTCTGGGAGCCCCGGCAGGCCTAGTGGCTCGTTGGGTCTGTAATCCAAACTTTAAAATTCTTCTTTTTAATATAATAATATGTAGCTCTCCTGTGTATTCGAGAGAGAAAGAAAGACGCGACTCTAGAAGTGATTTGAGCTGTGAACTGTGCTCTCTCCCTGCGCCGAGTCAACTGAAATGAGTCAACTGATATCTATGATCAACAAAGTCATCAAAGATAAATTTATTGTCAATGGACACATTACTTACCACTGAAAGAAAAATACAATTAATTTCTAGAATAAATACAAAAAGAATAAGTATTCATACGGGTCAAGGACTCAAACACAACAAACTAACTAACTAAACGAGCTATCCTTAGTTCTATCCTTAGTTCGGGAGCATTTATACAACTTGGAAGAAACATGATCTTCAATGATCAACCCATGTTAGATGACTGGATGAGAAGTTTTAGAAAGAAATAATTTACATGGTGAAAGGATCTTGGTGATACCTAGAGAGGGGTGAATAGACGTATTTAAAAGTTCCTGAAAAATCTTCGCAGCGGTTAAACATGTCGGAACGTCCGACCCTGTGTACGAAGTTCCGATGGGTCGGACTTCCGACACTGGACCAGAACTTCCAATAAAAGAAAAGTTCTTATACGCAATTCAAAATTAAACTTGAAACTGCAAAAAAAAGTTGCGCAATGATACTAGGAGACTTCTGCAAGTGATATTTGCAAGCACAACAACTTGAGTATGTAGATTGGCACAAAACAAACTCTAGGTCAACAAGAACTAAATAAATGCAATAAGCACAAGACACAATAGATTTGTTCCCGAAATTCACTCCCACTAAGAAAGCTACGTCTCCGTTGAGGAGCTCACAAAGAGCAGGATCTTACACTAACCCTTTTTCTCCCTCAATCAACCACAAAGGAGGATTGAGTCACTTACTATGAAATCCACGAAGGATGGGTAATACAAACTTCACGGAGCATACACACACGAGAGGACGCTCAACCGGGCGGCGCCGAACCATCTAGAAGCAAACTTCAAGAGTAACAAACGCGAATCGATAGATGAAGATGCTTCAACTGCTCTTGAGATGAACGTGGTGGTCTTGCACTCAAATCCTCAAGTCACACACCTCAATCTTTCTCTCGCCCAAGCCCTAGCTCAAATCAACTCAAGGTTTAGCTCTTAGAGGGATTGGGGAGGGGAAATATTCTTGGAGGTGTTTGTCTCGGGTTAGTCTTTAGCAAATGAAGTAGGAACTGAGGGGGTATAAATACCCAAGCCCAAAAACTAACTGTTAGTGTGCTGGTTATGTGATTGTCAGAACTTCCGACCCCTAGTCGGAACTTCCGACCCTATTAAATTAGCCGGCCGAGGACCCCTGTCGGAAGAAGCTGATAACTTCTGACAGGTGTCGGAACTTCCGACCCATGGTCAGAACTTCCGACACTCGCTTAAACGGTGAGAAAAACTAAGTGCACAAGTAAGTAAATTGTCTCTCTCTTGGGTAGTTAGCATCTCAATTAAACACTTTAACATCTTCAAGCTATCTATTCGCATCTCTCTTAATAGTACGGTGTTTTCTATACTCAAATTCAAAATAGATAATAAAAAATCTTCTTTTATGCTTCAACACCATCTATCAAGCAAATTAGCATATTTTCTTACTTGTTTTGTTTTTATTGGATCTTAACATGTCCATAACTTCGATAAACTTATTAGCTTCTTAATTATGCATATTATCAACACCAAAACATACTTAGGGTGCTAAATGCACTTTCACATGGTTATCCACAGGATATATACAAAAACTTACATTTCATTTTCCACTCAAACACGGCTAAAGTGGCCTTGAGCACATAATGTATTTCTTTTACATTTATATAGTTTTTTTTAGTGTCAATACATATGCAATGGGATCCCTTTCCACGTTCTCATGAAATATATTATAAAAAATTGATATAGAATCAAGTCGCGTAGTGTTGAACAGAATCTGGCGGCCATTTCAAGAGAAGAAAAGGGAAAGGAGAAGGAATCATGTACCCATTTCAACTTGTCATCTGGAGTATATGCAGAAAGCATCACGGTGCTATTACGTGATTCCCCTAAGATCTCCACCGTTCAAATTCAGTCTATTTCATAAGAAGAGAATTGAGAACTGCTACTGTTTTGTTTGACAGTAATTCGACACTCTTTTCACTAGATATACAGTGGGAAATAGGATTGTATAGATACCTTTCGAGTGAAAACTCGAACTGCATATCACTCAAATTATATGAGTTTTTTTGAGAGAAAAATTTATGTGTTTTCGATGCTATGAACTAGTAAATAGTAAATACATGTAAATCTATCTTAATGTAAATCTATCTTAAAGCAAATCTGGTGGACACAATTTTGGATATGTAAAACAAATTTTGCTCAAGAAAAAGCAGCAAAACAAACAATAAATGACCCTTCTTAAATAAATCACACTTCCTTTTCTCCATACGCCTCAAAAATAACGAATCGGGGTTTTGTAGTCTAGGAAGGTGTGCTAGGCTTAGAAGGGGCCTTCGGAGGTACAACATTAACATTGGTAGAGGTGTGCGGTGGGCGGAGCGCCGTCAGTCACGAGTAGTGGAGGATGGCGGTTGGATGACATCGGTGTCGGTGGGTTTTTTTGGGAGGTGGGGGCGTTCACAAAGTGGAAAGACTAGTGTGGAGAGGAGTGGTGGAGCGGATCTAGTGGCAAGAAGGCTGATGGGGATCGGATGAAGTTGGTTGTGGCCGGAGAACGTCGCCCGTGGTCGGGGAAGAATATAGAGAGGAAGAAAAGAAGAGCATGACCACCAAATTATGATTAAATGGATATTATAGCAGCCAAAATAAAGGCAGTTTTTCAAGCATCCATGATATAGCTTCTGCGTGATGAAATACATAGATGTCACATTGTTGAAAGAAAAAACAATAAACGATGCAGCCAAGACAATATATGCCCACTTCCACTCAAATCATTGCCCACTAGAAAGATCAATTCCATGCAAATCTTTTTCACTCCACTCCTCAATTATAGATGAGCCACCATGTGTGCATATCTGAGAATAAAAACACGGAAGCAATAACCCAAGAACAATTATATATGAGCCACCTTCTCTGAAAAAGAAGGATAATCTTTGGCACCAGCATCTGGCAATAGTGGTTTCGTTTGCTATATAAAGGGGAGAACTGCAGAGTGTGAGGGTAAGCTAGCAAAGAAGCAACGCTTACGTAGTGATCAGCCTAAGCAAGCTATAGCTTCCGGGCTCCGGCCTCCCTCCTCCGATCCCGGCTTCGCCATGAACTGTGGTGGAAGGTCCCCGGCGACGATCCGCTGCAAGTACTGCAGCGCGTGCCTCACCGTGACCCCCGGCGAGCGTGCCATCCAGTGCGCGCAATGCTGCGGCGTGACGCGCATCCGGCGCTCCATGCGGCTCCCGCTGCCGGCGCTGCCGAGGCCGGCGGCGCCGGCGGCCGCCTTCCCCTGCACCCGCGGCAAGAAGCGCGCCGTCCTGATCGGCATCACGTACGCCGGCATGCACCGCGGCTGCGGCGAGCTGCGGGGCCCCATCAACGACGTCAAGTGCATGAGGCAGCTCCTCTGCCAGCGCTTCGGCTTCCCCAGCGACTGCATCATTATGCTCACTGGCAAGTGATCCTCCATGTATTTTTCTCAAGAATTAACAATGGAGATCCATGATCTATGCGTGACAGTATTGTTGCTGCGCGCGTGCTCTGACGACGACCGGGCCGGTGCACGCAGATGACCAGAAGGACCCGTTCAGGCTGCCGACCAAGGACAACATCCGGATGGCGATGCAATGGCTGGTGCAGGGCTGCAGCTACGGCGACTCCCTGGTGTTCCACTTCTCCGGCCTGGGGGCGCAGGTGCCCGACGAGGACTGCGACGAGGCGGACGGCTACGACGAGGCCATCTGCCCGATGGACTCGTTCCAGAAGGGCCCCATCCTGGACGACGAGATCAACGAGGCCATCGTGCGCCCGCTGGTGCACGGCGCCAAACTCCACGCCGTCGTCGACGCCTGCCACAGCGCCACCGTCCTCGACCTCCCCTTCTTCTGCCACATGTCCAGGAGCGGGAACTGGCAGTGGGAGGACCACCGCCCCCCGTCGGGCGCCTGCAAGGGCACGAGCGGCGGCCAGGCGGTGCTCATCAGCGGCTACAGCGACGGCAAGAGCAAGTTCAGCGTGGTCAGTGATCATTATCAACGCACTCTCATCATCTGGAATCTGAATTTCACTCCAGCCCAATCGGTGGCCATGAACGCTCCCTCTTTCTTGCCACTGGATTGACACGCCATGCCCTGCAGACGCCGGAGGCGTACGCTTCGGTGGGGGCCATGACGCACAGCTTTATCAAGGCGGTGGAGTGCGAGCCGCGCGGGGTCACCTACGGCCGCCTGCTCACCTCCATGAAAGCCATCATGACCAACGGCGGCGGGAGCTGCAACCTGCAGGGCCCCGTCGGCGCCCCCGTCCGCAAGGTCGCCAACTTCAGCGGCGTGCAGGTGAGGCTCCGGCCACCGCAGCTTCCCTGTCCGGCGAAGGCTCGGACGGATCGACGGATCGTTGCTGTTTCGCTCAAGTGACTTCTTGTTCCTGACAAATTACTGTGGCTCGTGTTGCAGGAGCCTAACCTGTCCTCTTCGGAGATGTTCGACATCTACCGCAAGCCCTTCGCCCTGTGAGCTCCCATGGCGGACTTGCCCCTACAGATTACTACCGTTGTGACTACTAAATCGACTTATCTAAATAATCAACCGACGGGTTTAAGCATGATGCTTACAGCTTGCTAATATGTGTGTGTGATGTGTCACCAGCCCTGATCGAGGCTCATATATAACTGTGGAGTGGAGGGCACCTGGTTGCTTGATGACTTGGCCATCTTCATCCATTCCTCCCGAGCCTGATGTACCTCTTGCCCTTTATAATAAGGCCTGTTTGTTTCTCTTTAGTCTCAAATAAACTAGGTGTTATATATGATGTTTAATCTCAGCATTCAGAGGGGAATAAGAGCAGATCTCGTGGCGTTTATAAGATCGAATGGCATGAAAACCGATGTTTTATTGGTCGACCTGAAGCCGTCTCCCCTGTTTGTGTTTGGCATTAGCTTGTCAGAGAAGTAAAAACAGGAGGACACAGCCACACAGGCCTTCTTTAACAGGTCAAAAACGTGCTTCGTTTAATAGAGAAGGTCCTCGGACATGTTACAAGAGATGTTTGTATCCCATGTAGTAGTTACAAAAATGGTCGTGTTACGATTACAACTGCTCAAGAGCCAATGGAACGGCGTCAGAGAAGAGCCAATGGAACGGCAAAATTTTGTGAACCGAGCACACGAGATGCCCTTGTTCAGAATTTTCCACCATCAGCGCTGCTGCCCCGCCTGATTCAATAGAAGGGGGTGTTAGTGATCCAAGAAATCCAACTATTTTTCAAAAGGCACTTCAAATTCCAAGGTCGACTGGCTACCAAAATCATATGGATGAACAACAATTCAATTGAAATCTCTGAATTAAACTGCTTAATTTGCACTAACAAATGACGATCACGCTAGACGGTGAGGAGATCGATCACTTTATGTACCTTCCTCCCATTGAAACACTTGAATCGGGTTCCTGGAAATAGTCGACGATGATCTTACACACCTCTTTGGACTTCTCTATATTGGCCGCATGCCCAGCGTTTTTCACCACTACTAATCTAGAATTATCCCCGAGATGTCTGCAGAATGTTTTGGATTAAAGTTTAGCACTAGATAATGTGTCTGACACATCGATCTGGAATCTGCTATTTACAATCAGAAGGAAGCACCAAACTGACCTCTCCAACCTATGCGCCAGCTCCATCGGAAAAACCTGATCCTGCTCCCCCCAGACGATCAACGTTGGCTGCGTGCATAGTTGATCCAAGAACGCCATCAGGGCATCAATCGCTGAAGGTTTCCAGAGTTTCTTGCAATTCGAGAGAGAAACTAGAACTACCTGTCTGATCTTCGGAAGATCCGATAGTTTCCTCTCGTTGATGAGAGAAAACAGAAGCTCCGTCTTCTCCTGAATGTGATCTGAGCCCATCACCTGAAATCGTGCAAGATGCAACTGAGCAGAAGGAGAACGAAATTGGCGGTGAAATCGACAAGAGAGGAATCGGAGCGGACGTTGATGTAGTCCTTGAGGAAGTAGGAGGGCATGACGGGCGGCGGCCGGACGAAGGTGAGCTTCACGAGCCGCCGCACCTCCGCCGGTCGCCGGGGCACGAGCAGCTCGGCCGCCTCCCCGACGTCGGCGACGGGGAACAGGCCCGCGGCGAGGTCCTGATCCTCCAGGCACACCCCCGAGGACACCAGCACCACCCGCTTCACGGCCTCCGGGTACATGGCCGCCATCCGGTACCCGACGAAGCCGCCGTAGCTGACGCCGACCACCGGGAACCGCCGGACGCCCATGCCGTCCATGGCGGCCTTGATGGTCCTGGCCTGGAACGTCTCTGAGCGTTCCGGGAGCGTGGACGAGGAGGCGCCGAAGAAGAGGAGGTCCGGGACGATGGGGTCGAGCCCGGCGGCGAGGAGGCTGCGGAGGTAGGGGGCCCACTGCCAGGTGGCGGAGGCGCCGAAGCCGTGGAGGAGGAGCACGGGGCGCCGCGCCGGGAGCGGGGGCGCCCAGAGGTGGACGACGGTGCTGGTGCCGGCCGGGGAGGGGAGGCGGACGGAGAAGGGGCGCAGGCCCGCGGAGAAGAACCGGTGCCGGAGGAAGCGGTCGCGCGCGGCCGCGAAACTGAAGAGGACGCACGGTCGCCGCCGCCGCGGCTGTTCCATGGGAGGAGATGGAGGTGGCAGCCCCGGCGCCGGCGCCACAGCTGGGATCGCAGCCATGATTGGCGATCGCCGTCGCGAGGGGGGCTCCGGCGATCGCCGATCGCTGCTGTGGCCTGTGGCTGTGGGCTGGGCTGGGCAGGCGAGGATCGATGGCGGGGAGGGCCGGGTTTAAATGGGGTTGCTATATTTTGCCGGGCCGTGGGCTCCATCCGTTGTTGAGCGCGACACGTCGACCCCCATTCCCAAGTTGGGTGGTTTGCTCTAAAAAAAAACTTGAGAGGTCAAATGGGAATCTGAAAGAGGCAGAGGCGGTTGATGGTGATGGTAATTTTAGATTGAGGTGTAGGTTGCGTATAAAAACACTAAACCTAGTCAAATTTTAATTGTGATTGAACAGCTAAGAGCTATAACTCCGTCCTAAATTATTAGTCATTTTAATTTTTCTATATATATATATTTTGTCATGCACCTAGATATAGACCGCATAATCTATATATCTAGAAAAGAGTAGTCATCTAGTTTTCACGATGTGATTGAAATAGCTAAAAGCTCATCCTTTAGTCTTCTTGCATTGTGACATTTTCACGGAGGAAATTACTGATTCTATTAGTCTGGGAGTTGGACTAACAAAGTTATACCCTGTTTCTAGAGACACATTAGATCTGAAGTTTCTAAATTTATAAAATAAAATAGTATAATGTTTTCATGCACTTCTAACTCCAATTCCAAGAATTCTTAGGGTTGTATCAAACATGGTCTTACCATGCCAATCAGTGTTTTTTGTGTGTGAAAAAAGGCTAATCAGTGACATGTTTGTGTGTTTCGCCATTTTTACCTTGGGAGAAAACTCTAGTGAAAATGCTACAATCATTAAATATTGTGTCAATTCATTAATACTTGCACCTATAAGTTTTAAAAAGATAAAAAAAAGGAATATGTGAGTTTATGTTTTACATCCTTGGAAGCTGAACCTCAAACCTATCAGGGAGATTATCTTTTAAATCCATGCTTTATGCCCGTTTTTTTCTAAAGAATGTAGCGGTGCTGCCAATTTCGTAATAATAGTAGGAAGGGATCCGAGTGAGAACACCAATACCTATACAGAACGTTGCTAGGCGCCTAGGCTGCAAACACTTGCCAACCAAGCTATGGCTTGTTCTCCCATGCTTTTAGGCATGGCTTTTTATGATTTGCACAATTCCTACTATTTGTATCATTTTTTTTACTTTGAGATTCGTCCACGTAAACAAGTTGGACCAAAAAAGATTGAAAGAAAATTCATTCGAACTAGATTCCTGCTCGTATGGATTTGACGTGTCATAAACGGGGCCCTCTGCTCGTGAGGAGAGATGCTTGCTCTCTTGTGCCATCGCCAACCTTGCCACATTCGTTTTTGCTAGTAGCCGAAGAGGGCTTTACGATGATGCCGGTCAGCTGATTCAGCTCTCCGGTTCCTCCTTTCGGTGGACGCTAGTGAAAACACTGGTCCAGCCGTCCAGGAAGGAGAAGACTGGAAGTTCCACGTGCCGATGGAGGTTATGTTGGTAACTAGCTTGTTCTAAACTTATAGTAGTTACTCTATGAGCCGTCCCCGTGATGATCCATGGCCTTTCAACTACTTAAACACCAAAAGGTTCAACGAATAAACAACTAAAGCCAGTCCATGAAAGGACAGTAACCAGTGTATTTTTAAGCTCCGAGCGTACTGATCGAAAACAGCAGGTGACCCGACAATGTGAACACAGGATGCGCGTGCAAGATTGAGGCATGTTAGATGCTGAAAATTTGCACCAGGATGCTCCATTCAGATGTCTAAGGTAACGTAGAACTTAAACCGTAAGAGTTAGAGCATGTACAATAGGGTGCTTACTGCTTAGAGGATGTGCGTAACTGAAAAAACTATTATATTTATCGCTCCACATATATGAAGGTTGCACCACACGCTTAATGTGTGCTAACAAGGAAATTGAGCCTATCAAGCACCAGTTTGCATTGCAGAATTTTAACTTTAGGCATCCACACCTAAGCACCTCGCATTGTTCATAACCTCGTAACACTACTCATTCAGACGCTCACATCGATGCATAACTAAGATGAGAAACGACAATTTGTAGGGAAAAGGTATCAATAATAGTTGGAAGGTAATCAGTGCACTGAAACTGAGTTACATAATATTAGCAGAATGCGCGTCAAACAGTCAGAGGTGAACAGCTAGCTGAAGAATTTACAGAACTAGTCCGACATAGGGACATAGGGTAACAAGGCAACGGCCTCCCTGCCTAACTGATCTAACAAGTTCAGCTTCACCAAATGGCAGGCATAGCCGCATCGTCCATGCAGATCAAGTCCTCCAGCCCAGCCATGAAATCGTTCCCATCACCGCCAGATGCATCGTTTAGCATCTCATCCTGCATCATCTGTTCCAAAATAGCCAACATCAAAGCATGATCAAACCAAAAAAATCCCTGCCTCTAGCAAGCTTCCAAAGTGTGGCGTAATCATATAATACCCTGGACTGTTTCATTTCAGCAACACAGGTTGTAAGCCTATGGTACTGCTCTCTTGCTTCTGGGTACTGCGACATCGAGTGCACTCGGGCAAGTGCTCTCTGTAGACTGGCTTCAGCCTGCCTTCTGCCATCGTGCAAGAAATCATATTCATCCTCAGCCTTTGCAGGTTGGATTTGTGATGGACCTTCAAGTTGTTTCTCAGGTCGAAATCCGCGTAACCCAGGCCTCTTTCTCCTCCATCTCAGTATAACTTTCTCAACGATACCTACTGACCAGACTACCTTCCGATAGCTTTTCCTTACTTGATGCCCTCGCACATGAGCCTGATGACAAACAAAGACAGGTTAAATCTTATGTTCGAAAGGGACCGTCCGCATTTAGATAGTTTGTAAAACGTCATCAATGATTCATGGTATGCCATTCAGTCAGGATAAACTAAAGGTTTAGCAGCTCACATCAAAAAGTGCTGACAGCTTACAGAACTCATTAGTTTTGCATTGAATATAGCAAATAAATCCTAAAATGGAGCCAATATGCAGAATTATTAGACATGGAGTTTGATGTATGCTACCTTGTCCCTGAAGGCTGAGCTGCTACATATAATTTAAGACCAAAATTCTAGTATTGAGGCTACAGGGGGGACCAAACACAAGAAGACACCAAATTCCTATGTTTCTAGCATTCTACAAATTGTCTAATAACATGTTCGCAACAGCATACTAGTTTGATGAATGTTATTTGTAGCATGCATAAGGATCTTTTAGCTATACTGCTGTGTATTTCAAACAAATGATCTATTCTAAAAAAAAGATATCAGGCTTTTGTTATAAGCTAACACATGCATGATCATTGCAGAATGTTAAGTGTTAACACTGTAGGTCAACTAAGTGGAATTACTAGCAACCCTATGTAGGCAGGTAAATTCAGTAGACACGCATATAAAGTAACACAAAAATTCGTTAATTGGTTGTTAGCATTACCTGTAACTTGACAATTCTCTGGCGAATGATCATAAACTCCTTTCTTCCCTTCCATCCACGGAATTTATTCTGAATACGAACAGCAGCAGAATGCAGATGTGTATCATGTCCTGGTTTAACAGAAACAAGCGAAAGTGTCCGTTCATCAGATAATCCACAATCATCATCTCCGTATTCCACAACTTTCTTTCTGTGGAAAGACTCCACCCTGAAGGCTTGAAATATCCGAGCTGCAGCTTGAGTGGATTTACGAACAGCACTTAAAGAACCTTCAAGTGATTCAGCATGAGAATCTTCTCCAGCAAGCTGGGTAGAATTAGTGCCAGTGAGATCTTCAACAGCTGGTAGCCCACACACTTCTGCAGTGCTATCCTTTGATTCTCTAATAGTAAGTGCTGACAGATGGCTTGTCAAAGCAGATTCTGCGAGAAAACCAGCAATCCCCTTGTGTCCATTTACTGACGCCAAATCAGCTGGACTTCTTCCAGAAGGGAACTCAGAAGTTGGATCTGTCAATGCACCTGCTGCAGCTCCATTTGTTATGAGGACACCAATTGTCCGCTCTCTAAAAAGCATATAAATATAGATTTCAGTAATAGAAAAAGGACCAAGTTTCTATTAAAATACAAAGTGCAAGACAAAGGGATGAGAAAGAAATAAGGTAACTTCTTTTACAAAAATTTCCAGTGAACGTGGGCATCCCATGTTGGAACAACTTTATGAAGAATGTGTGAGCATACCTTCCTAAAGATGCAGCCCAGTGAAGCGCAGTCCATCCATGAGCATCCCGAAAGTTCACATTTACACCAGCAACAATTATCGGTCTGATAGCCCAATCATAACCCAGTGCTGCTACAAGATGAATTACACCCTGACCTTCCTTGCACAGAACATTAGGACCCTTTCCATCATCGTTTATTTTACAGATAAGCCAATGATGC
The DNA here is from genome assembly GCA_032594955.1 of Panicum miliaceum. NCBI lineage: Eukaryota > Viridiplantae > Streptophyta > Magnoliopsida > Poales > Poaceae > Panicum > Panicum miliaceum. The sequence goes on from CM064059.1 coordinate 43,627,683, forward strand.
AGCTTCTCTTTCACCAATTTCTTTAAACTTTGATCTCTAGCAGTGGAAACTACTTTGTTGGCAGAAGGTGATTCTTGATCTGACCATTTCACATCAAGCATCAAGGAACTAATGGTATTTATTAGTTCATATTTCTCATTCCCACTGCTCAAAACATGCACTTGATGGTCATCTGGCCCCAAAGTGAGTAGCTTCTCAAGACGAATACGAAGGTGCATTTCATTTACACCATTGGCTTGGGAAGGAGGAGGCTCCATGTACTGAGTTTCTGGATCCCGATATTCAAATTCTCGAACTTCACTACAAGCCACCCTGTTTGAACAGGTCACATAAAATGGAACTCTTCCTAATTGATTTGCTGGTGCACAGCAGCGTAGGGTGCCATCTGTTAAAACCTCTGCTGGTACTTCAACATTCCCAAACATACATGACCACTTACGATTTTCCACATGTTCTTTATTTACCAAGAATGTGCCAGTAACCGAAACCTGCATCATTAGAGTAATTAACAACTAGAAAAGAGAGACATGAGTACTGCGAACTACTAAATAACTAAGTAGAATTATCAATCTATGGAGGCCTAAACTATACATATTGTAAGAATGGAAGCAATTAAGACCATAAAACAGCTTACACACCTTTGTATTTGTACCAATATATACGCAACTTGGTGAGACATCGAGAATGCTGAATAGTTGATCTTGAGAAAGTGAAGGGCTCACTACATAAGCATCTAGCTGTTCATTAGTCAGCACATTGGAACCATCCGGAACCTTAACTGTCTCAATGTTACTCCAGAAAGCATCAGAAGTGGATTTGATACCCAAATCAACCACTTCTTCAAGTTCTTTACTCATCCATCTTGAAAAGCTGTCGTGTTTCTTCAAACCAGTAGGCTCAATCGTCATTAGATCTAATGATGACTGCTTCAAGAGTGGATGCTTGATGCTACCTTCAGTACATCTACTTCCGTGTACCTGAAAATTTGTTATAAATCAATTTTTCATATATCAGGTGTAACTGTGTAACACCATCAAATAGACGTGCCCATGCTCACATTCTTCTGATAAGGATCAGTACAAGCATTAGCTGTGAATTGGAAGTACATCTGAACTTTACTGCTTTTGATACAACAGGTATTCAATATCTTAAATAAGGATCAACCAAGTTGTAATTACAAGTAACCAAATGGGTGCTTTGTTAAGTTGTCTTTATAAATTGATAGTGTCTATATACATCCCTTGGGTCAACTAACACCCAAAGTAAAGTCCATCCAACTCTACAGGCTCTCAGAAAGTTAACAGACAATAATAAAGTACCTCTGATGATGGTATGCCAGTAAAACTCAGTGCATCAGCTTCCTCCTTGCTGAGGTGGTTAGTGTAGAGAGCCTCAGATGTAAATGTCTGCAAACGAGAGCTATCATCCATATTGCTAGCCTCTAAGCAGGCAAACGAAGAATGAAGTGTTGGCTCTGTGAACCCAGTTGAATAATCTGTGAAGGGCTCATTGAATGGCACTGAATCAAACAGAATTCTGGAAACGGTGCTTAGCCCAGTGTTGGAATCGCCGAACATTCTAGCTATGTCATGGTAAGAAAGTGAATGATTATCTACGTTAGCTGTTGTTGGCAGCATTTCACCATGATAACCTGGAAGTGGTCCGGCAAAAAAAAAATGATTTAGAACACAGTATTAGCATGGAAACCCAAGGTCTCAAATACAGAGGAGTGATGCTTGCCTTGTCTACTACCAACAGTCGAAGAAGAAGCATAAAACATGTTTTCTGTTATGAATCCATCCACAGGCTGCTGCATCTCAGCGAGAGGGTGGTATCTGGAGCTTGCTCGGAAATTATCTGCTGCACCGAATTTCGCTTTAGATACACTGAAAGAAGGTGCATAATTGAATCTGCATCAGTTAATCTATTCTTAGTGTAGATGATGCAGAAGGAAGATTGGGAAACTGTAATACCTGATTCAGTGTCTTCATAATCTGAATTTTGTCTACTTATTGGGCTTTCAGCAGCCTCCATGGTTTGTGGGCCCATCTGGTTCTGACTAGTGATAGAATTTGAACATGAAGGACTGTCGACATTGGATAACTGCATAAATTCTTCTTTCACGCGACTGAAACTTTGTTTGCATCCCTGGAAAGTTAAACACAAAAAAGAATGAACGAAAAGTCTTAACATTTTTGTCAAATAGAAATAGGTACACAAGTACTCACTCAAAAGCAATGCCTTAGACTTATATTTGTACTCCTGGAAGAATCTATTTATTACTACTCCTCCAGACTGATATGTTAGTTGCACCGTGATTTTTTTGGTTTGGGTGGTTTGTTAGGCGAGTGCGTGTTCCAATGACGGTAATTAACTGGCTGGCAGGAAAACGAAAGGGTTTTGCATGCGTGCGTGATTGAAGCGTCAGTGATTTAGCTTGGTTTAAATCATTTGGCTGGAGTACTCGCTGCATGCGGCCATGCAAAAGGAAGTTATTGGGGTTGGAGTAATTGGCATGCACACAGATTGGAGGCTCTCCTTGGTATGTGGACTTCTCCCCCTCACGCCTTAGAAAACGGTATGGAGGGAGTATATTATATATAAAACAAAATCGCTGGAGACCATTTGCAAATAATGACTTTATACAAATCATAGACTAATTTATGTGCATGCACTTTAGAAAGGTATATAATTATAATGCAGTGTGTATTATACCCTAGCTGGATAGAAGGGGTGTATAGTGCTGTCTGTAGTGGCAGTGTGGTCACCACAAAACACGGAAGATCCCAAGTATGATATAGCATCAAGTATAAGGCAGAAGGGAAATTGTGATGAACACTACTAACAAAGGCCATATGGTACATGCCTCAAGTATGCAAACATTTGCTCATATAGTATTTGAGGTATTTGCTAATACAGCTGGTGAACATAGGATTTACACATTTCCTAATATAGTTGGTGAACATAGGTTTTTAGACACATTCCGTAGCAAAGTCAATAAATGCCCATGTGCGCTGGTGACATAAAATCTCCATAAGCCATTTTCCAGTGACAAGACACCATCAAGAAAACACACAAAAAATGAACAGATGCAAGAGAAGGTTCCTGGGGCATGAAATTGAGTGTACCTTGACTTCAAGGTAGTGTACAAGAACAATATGTGTGAAATCCCTGAAAAATAAGAGAAGTCATTTGATTACATGGTCACACTTTCCTCTGGGTATAAAGTTAACTACCAGTGTACCATCCCAATGAGTTTGGAATCAAATTGACGCAACACTCAACACTTACTCTTCCAACAGCCAATATGTTCGTCTTTGAAAGTTTTCATTCTCCTCTCCATGGGCATAGTAGCAGTGGAGTACATCAATGCTGCCAGCCTAAAATAACAAGCTTCAGCTTTAGCAGACAAGTGAAGGCACAAAAGAAATAGGACAAAATCAAAATAGATGGGCATTAAGGTTCAGGTAGCAGTACATTCCGGACGCTGGAACCAAATAATAAAAAAGTAGGACTTGTGCTTGCAGTAAATGCAACAGAATTTGTGTTTTCCTTCACTTCATGGTTGCACACAAACTGTGAGTTATGAAACACATATTTCGCGTAAGTATGAGTTAACAGGTCTCTGTCAGTGAGACGATGGAGCTATGCCCCATCCTATGATATGCAACATTTGCAACTTCATGCATTAGCTTCTCTGCCAATGCAGTGCCCATTGCTTATATAAGTCTAAAATGAATATAGCTGTAAAAGCTTCTAGTTGTTAGCAACACCACAAGTATATGGACACAGCAGTCTATGATGGACAGGCAGTATAGACACAAATAATATACAACCACAACAGCACATGCTCAGGTTCCTAGCAATACCAAAATGATACAAAATACATAATAACAAGTTCCCATGCCAAAATGATACAGAATATCCCATCATCCATAGTCACTATTATATATGGAGCTTCCAACCATTTGCTTACTTTTAATTTTTCATGAGCTTCTTTGACAGTCTTTCCGTCCTTTTTCTTTCTCCAGTTGTGGCCATCCTTTCTGAAGTACCTCAGTACTTTGCGATCAAATAGAAAAAGAGAGCCACCTATTGCAGTCACATGAAAGTCAAGGAGAATCAGTGCCAATGAATTTCTTTTCAGACAAAGTTGAGGGTCACACATACAAAACCACAAGAATAGCTTTGATCCAATCAAGCAATCAAGTTCTAGAGCTAATGTAACCGGCCTAATGCTTTCTGTAAGGGAAAAAAAACTATTTGTTTCTTCTACGCATCTAAAAAATGGGCATACTGAGCACCGTTAACGTTAATGAATGATCAGCAATGACTTGAAAGAAAATCACCCTGGGTGCTGTTGCCCAGTGGCAATCACATATACTATTCACCATGAAATTTAACCACCATGACCTTTTTTCCAACAACACATCACGTTGTCCGTTTCAGAATGCAAAACCATTTTTGAGTGGCAGAACAAAAATCCTACCACGGTTGTCCCCCTAGCTACTGAGCCAACCGGAACAGGCAACAGCGCCATCATTTGATCATTACCAATGGAAGAACAACAAACATCTTTCAGACCAGCTTTCAGAAGCTACAGCACCTGAAGAGAATACATGACACAAAAGGAAATTTCACAGAGCAAGGAGCCATACTCATGGGCCTGTTGGGCGGCTCGGCCGTGATGGAGAAGAGCTTGTAGTTGGACAGGATCTGGCAGATTTCGGTGGGCCGCAGCCAGCGCTTCTGAGCCTCCTGCAGTATCTGCGAGAAATCTGCAGGTCCAGCACGAGGCTAAGTTAGTCACCCGTTAGTCAACGCCAGCAACTGCTCCCACCACTCAGCACACGGGCCTGCTTTGTTTGGTACCGAAAACCCTTTTGTCCGCTCTGAATTATTGCGCGGAAAAGTCAGGAAAACGCCGGGGACTGGACAATCGCTTTCCTTTGGAAAACAAGAAAAAATTGGCGACCGAAGAGATTTTGGTCTAGCTCAACTTCCAGAGGCGATAAAAGCAAAATTGCGAAGCCGGAAAGGAAACGGAGGAAACGAAAAAGGGAGAGTGAAATTTCGCATGAACTGAAGGAACCGCATCGCACGGCCTTTTTCAGATGCAAGCATTTAAGACGACTTGTCCTCGATCCACACAGCAACGTGCGGTTTTTTTTCCAAAAGAAAAAAACAAACGCATCCGAACGAAATCGCCCCCAAAAACCCACCGAATTCTCCATGGCTCCCTCCGTGGGAAGCGACCAAAACCCCAAACAAGGAAGCAGAGGCGAGTAGGCGACCGGCCTCGAGCTGCCCGTACCTGGTGGCTGGCCGGGCAGCACGAACCTGCGGTTCTCGGCCATGGCTCCGCCCCCGATCAGACAGACAAACCCCTCCTCTCCCCCCTCTTCCCAACCGCTCGCTCGCGTGGCGGCTCGTCGGAAGGCGGGGCTTAAAACGGGGGGCAGGAGGGAGCCGGGGAAGGTTCGGGGAAGGGGGGAGGAACGGAGCGGGAGGGCGGGGCGCCGTCGCGCTGGGAAAATTTATTGGCCGCGGGCGGGGGGGCGACCGCGCGGGGGGAGTGAGTCAGTGAGTGTGAAAGGGAGGCCGGAAAAGTAATGGCGCCGTGGGCGGAAATGACGGGGCTGACCCTGAGGCTGGGGGGTGGGTGGTGGTGACCCGGGGGCGGGGTGGGTGCGTTCGTAGTGTCGTCGCTACCGTGGGACACTTGGATTGTTGCGCGGAGGGAATCCGCCGTTTTCGGATCGGCGCTTTTCCATGCCCGTGGCCCGTGCTCTGGTACCAGGCTTTCAGCTCGGCCGCTCGGGGGCACATGTTTTCAGTGTGGGGAAGGAAACCATGCGAATTTCGTGCTCGATGAACTATTTTATGTAAAGACTAAAGACGGGTAAAGAGTGCTTGATCGTAGGGCTGGCCGGGAGGAGGGAGTGAGCTGCAAAGTTTCCTGTGCCATGTACCGTTTGGTCATAAAATAGTAAAGTGCTTTTTTTTATAAAAAATAGAATATTGACGTTTATTATATGATGTCGATAAAAACCTTTGGAACTATTTTGGTATTTAGTTTAGAAACACGAAGATATAGTATGAGTAGATTTATATTAAATTAAATAGTATTATAAATCTTTATTTTACTATTTCTATGCTAAAAGAACTTATTTTATGCCTTCAATTAATCCTAGCAAGACATCTAATTATCTTCACAAATGAAGCATAGATGGAGTGATTGGGGGTACGAGCCAGCAACGAGTTCTGTGATGATCTCTGCGCTTATGTATATTTTATTCATAAAATTGTGTCCCGGGACCCTTTAGGTGTAAAAATATGTTTCTTTAATTTTTCTAGCGCTAAAATCTAAAATTTTAAATTGATTTCCATAGTGGCTAAAATTTATATAAAACCAATTATTGTAAAAATAAATTGATTTCCATAGGTGTAAATCAATTTATTGTTCTAGATATAAGGTTAGACTTTGGTCGAAAACCGTCTGAACGAGCGAACTGACAAGCCAATTTTGCACTACTAGCCCCAAAATTATACAAAACCTCCTATCACTCGTACGAGCACCGGTTGACTCTTATATCACGTCTCTAACTAGCTAGCGCCTAGCGTGTAGCAGCACGGATTGATCCACAGGCCCTACTTGACCACAATAGGCGCAATGGAACGAAGAGCAGGCCACATGGACATGGTGCATGGCTGCCGTGGAGCAAAACCAAGAACCGGGGACGGCTCGGCGATGGGAAACAACGGGTCGAGTTCGAGCGGTTCGCTGCCGGGATGTGAGGAATTAAACGGTGCGTTTCTTCTGGTCTTTTTTTTTTCCCTCCACGGTTCTCACAGGTTTTCTTCGGCTTTTTATTGGTGGTCTCCAGCTCCCAAAAGGCCGGAACGGGAGATATTTTTTTTTTCAGACTAAGTCCGAGCGAAGCAACGCGGGTGCAGCTCAAACGTGCAGAGCCGCAGTGGAGAACTGGAGATGGGGGAGGAGGGCGACGAGCCGACGGCGGTGCTGCTCCGGCGGCGCTCGTCATCAATCAGGCGGCGGCTGCTGAGCACCCTGGCGGACGACAAGGGCGCCTGGCGGGCGCACGCCGGGATGGTCTTCATCCAGCTCGCCTACAGCGGCTACCACGTCCTCACCAAGGCCGTCCTCAACGTGGGCATGAACCAGGTCGTCTTCTGCGTCTACCGCGACCTCCTCGCGCTCGCCGTCCTCGCCCCCGTCGCCTTCCTCCGCGAGAGGTGCCCCCGCTAGCGCTGCTCCTCCTCCTCCTCCTCTGCTCTGCTCCTCCGCTCGCTAATCTCGCTTCGATCCATTTCCGCCGCTGCTGCAGAGGGGTGAGGCCTCCGGTGACCCCTCAGCTCATCGGGTCCTTCGCTCTGCTCGGCTTCACTGGGTACGGATTCCGATCCTCTGCTTTTCATGGCGAGTCTCTACAAGCATTCCACCGGCCGGCGACGCTGGCTGATCTCTCCGACCTTGATTTCTGCTGCAGGCTCTTCGTGAACCCGCTCCTCTTCCTCATCGGCCTCCGCTACACAAACGCTTCCTACGCCGCGGCGTTCGAGCCCTCCGTGCCGGTGTTCGCGTTCCTCTTGGCTGCGATCGCAGGGTAACACACCCAATTCCACTGGCAGTTCATCAGGAATTGCCCGCTCCGGTGGGGAAGGTCAAATGCGTTATTCTGGATAAGAATCTGAAACTTTTTCAGCGTTGAAGCGATCAACATCTCCACAAAGTACGGCGTCCTCAAAGTTGCCGGCACGGTCGTGTGCGTCTCCGGCGCCGTTCTGATGGCTCTGTACAGAGGCCCGTCCTTGGTCAGCCTGGGAGGCAGAGGCACCGATGCTGCAAGTGAGAGCGTCACTCCCGCTGAGTGGTGGTTGGCATCAGCCATGCTCGAGTTTGGTGTAGGAACATGGCATCTTGGTGTCTTGTGCCTCATAGCACACTGCTTCTTGGTGGGTGCTTATCTAGTCATACAGGTAATGCAAAATTTGGATTCATCCTGCTTGTGTGATCAATATTCACTGACCAGGTTATTTTTTGAGTGTTCTTAATAATTACCCACAGCGACAAGGTAGAGATAGGGATGCTAATTTGTGGTCATGGTTGATGCAAATTGATGTCATTTTCTGCTGTCACGGTTACAGGTTCCTGTGATTGTAAGGTATCCTGCAAGCTTATCCTTGACAGCTTATTCCTATTTTTTTGCCACCATCTTTATGGTGTTAACTGGAGTATTTGCAACCGATGGGCTCCACGAGTGGGCCCTGACCAAAGCTGAGATCATAGCTGTTCTATATGCTGTAAGTATTTCCACACGCCTTACTTCATGCTTAGAATACATCACTTGCATGGCAATGATGCAAAGATTCAGAAACCTGTCCTGGTTTTCTCTGACCAAATTTCTTACCTGTACCTTCAGGGCATTGTTGCATCTTGTATGTGCTACGCGATCATGACATGGGCAAACAAGGTTCTTGGGCCTTCTCTAGTTGCCCTCTATAACCCACTGCAACCAGCATTTTCCACCGTCCTCTCGACGATTTTTCTTGGTGCCCCAGTTTATGCCGGAAGGTTTGACTCAACACACTGCCATATAACTGGAACATGCATGTAGCAACGAACTTATGCGCCTGATCTGAAAGAAACGAAATTGAAAAATGCAGCAGAGTAACACTGATCCTGACTGACTTGTGTATGCATGTATCCAACTCCTTTCAGCATTATGGGAGGAGTCTTCATAATTGCTGGTCTGTACGTAGTTACCTGGGCTCGCTACACTGAAGCGCAGCAAGCACTGACGGATGGTTACTATTTGGACCCGCTTCTTGTGGGTTATCCTCCAAGAGTCCCCAAGACACAAGAAAGTTCTTTGGTGGATCCTTAAATTCTCAGTGGATCAAATGGTTGCCTCAATTGTTTTCTCCAAGATATCATCATAAGTAATATGTATATTAAAGATGCTCTTATAATCTCATGTATTATTTGTCAAACTTTGTAAATATTTGTAACGAAAGAAGCGGTCAAACACACATGCAGCAGGAGACTTTGTCATGTCCAAAGCGTCAAGTACCATTTAGCCTAGGATAATGTTACACACTACCAAATCGTGTACTGATGTACTACTCACTGAAAACTTCCATAACCTCGTCGCCGCTCCATCTTTTAAGGGCCTAGCATGCAGTCCCCTCGCTAGAAAATCAGCATCATGCGAGGAGCGTCCAACACGCTACCTTTAATTAGTCGGGAACAAGGCAAGGCATCCTCTTCGTGTGACGTCGTGCCCGTCGCAAATTGCAATGCAAGCACAAAAATAAGGGAGTGACATGGTTCTCTTCTCCGCTCCGCGCCCACCGAGCTGTTTTGTTTTCAGCTGGCAGCATGGATGCACTCACACGGGAAGCGGTTCCTCTGACACGTGTGGTCACTGAGAGGTGGACCCCACGTTCGGCGGGCCCGCACCGCAGATCAAATGGAAGTTTAGGCTATCGACTACGCCCGTTGCGTGTCCCGTCTCCTTTCTCCCAAAAGCCCCTGGAAGTCCGTAACGGGAGATTTTTTTTTTTTGAGACAAATCCAAACGAGGGAGTGGAGATGGGAGACGGCGGCGGTGGGCGGAAGGCGGCTGCTGAGTGGGGCGGGCGACGAGGCGTGGCGGGCGCACGCCGGGATGGTCCTGGTCATGCTCGCCTACAGCGGCTACCACGTCCTCACCGAGTCCGTCCTCAGCGTCGGCATGAACCAAGTCGTCTTCTGCGTCTACCGCGACCTGCTCGCGCTCGCCGTCCTCGCCCCCGTCGCCTTCCTCCGCGAGAGGTGCCCCGCGCTGCTCATCTCCGCTCCTCCGCTTGCTAGTCTCGCACTCTCGCTTCAATTAATTTCCTTTTCTCCTCAATTCGCATCTTGTCAACAGCTAGCACCAAAAGAGTAAGTGCGCTGCGACTGCGATACTACTGAACTGAATAAGGAGTACAAATCAATCGAATTAAACAGTGTCTTTATCTCCAGATCGATGATATTGCAGAAGATAAGGAATGCTCCTAGATAATTTATGATATAACTGCGGATAAGGATTAAGGAATAGATAATTTCTGCCCATTTATGCTTGCCTTGATCTTGGTGCCCGCTATTGCAGAAGGGTGAGGCCTCCCGTGACCCCTCAGTTACTCGCCTCCTTTGCTCTTCTTGGCTTCACAGGGTACTAGCTAATTCCTTCCTTCCTTCCTTTGCTCATCATTGGGCAGCAATTCAGTTAACCCCGGGAAATCTCAGCGACACTCGATTTCTGCAGGCTCTATGGGAAACCCCTCCTTTTCCTCGTCGGCCTCCGCTACACGAATGCTTCCTACGCTGCGGCTTTCCAGCCCTCCATACCAGTGTTCACATTTGTCTTGGCTGCAATTGTCGGGTGACTATCATAACACTCATTTTGATTGGCAATTCAGGATTCAACATTCATTGTCTCACTGACTTGTCAGTTGTCACCCCTGAATTGCCACCAATTTGGGCGTTAATCCTGCATTCAGCGTTGAAGCGACCGGCATCTTCACGAAAGATGGCATCCTCAAAGTTCTTGGTACAGTTGTATGTGTCTCTGGTGCCATTCTGATGGCTTTGTATAGAGGTCCAGCCTTGATTGGCTTGGGAGGCAACAGTACATCGGGCACATGGAGCAGCAATACCTATCCAGCCCACTGGTTGACATCAACCATGTTTGAGTATGGTGTAGAAACATGGCATCTTGGTGTCTTGTGTCTTTTAGGAAACTGCCTCTTGGTGGCTGCTTATCTAGTCATACAGATAATGCAAATTTCAGAGCTTGCACTTGATCCTGCATTCTCGCTTGTGGGTTTAATCTTTATTGACCAGATTCTTTTTAATGTGTTCCTACACATCAACAAGATAGGAATGACAGTATACTGTTTATGTTCATGATTGATACAAATAAGTGTCCTTTTCTGCCGTGACCATTACAGGCTCCCGTGATGATAAGATATCCTGCAAGCTTATCCTTGACAGCGTATTCCTATTTCTTTGCCACCATCTTTATGGTGTTAACTGGAGTACTTGTAACCAATGGGCTCCATGAGTGGGCACTGACAAAAAACAGAGATCATAGCTGTTCTATATGCTGTAAGTATCTCTATTGTTCCTTATTGCCTAGACTGCATCACTTGCATGGTAAGATATAGGAACTCACTTGGTTATCTGATGACATTTCTTACTTGTACCTTCAGCGAATTGTTGCATCTTGTCTGAGCTACGCAATTATGACATGGGCAAACAAAATTCTTGGACCTTCTCTAGTTGCTCTCTATAATCCACTCCAACCAGCATGTTCCACTATCCTCTCAACTATTTTTCTTGGTGCCCCAGTTTATGTCGGAAGGTTTGATTCAACAAACTGCCATATATAATTTTGCCAAAATATGCTGTTATTGGGTTATTTTTCAAATCTTTGTTCCTTGGAACCGGTAGCTCTTGCATATATGTTTTTTAGTTGTTGCATGATAGTCTTTCAAGAGAAATAACGACATTTGTGGGGCTTGGTGAAACATGAAAGTGGTAAATTTTTTACAGATCTAGTTGTTGATATTCTTTCTTCTCTCCTCATAACCTCAGTGAACTTATGTGAAAAGGTAGAATTATTCCTAACCGTGTACACTTCTATTCTACTCCTTTCAGTATTATTGGGGGGCTGTTCATAATTGCTGGTCTATACATGGTTACTTGGGTTCGCTACAATGAAGCACAACGAGCTATGACCAATGGTTATTTGGACCCTCTTCTCGTGGGTCCTCTAGGAGTCCCCACGACACAGGAAGGTTCCTTCGTTGATCCTTAAATTTCAATGGGGTAGAATGGTGCCTCAATTGTTTTCTCCAGGACAACAACAGAAGTCACATGTACAGATTTATCTTGAAAGATACTTTTGTAGTCTCATATACTCCTTCTGTCCAAGAATGTAAGCCTTCGACCAACAATTACTTTAGTATATAACTTTTGTGATACAAAAATTGGTGTTCCTTAGATTCATATTCAAGAGTACTTACCTTTGATTAGAAATTTGTATCACAAAAATGACATATTAAAAGAATAGTTGTTAGTCAAACTCTCTTGTCCTAACTCCTAACGAAACAAAGGCATAACTTATATTTTGAGACGGATGGAGTGTTTGTTAATCAAAGCACTCATGAGAGACTTTATCATGCCCAAATCAAGCGATTTTCAGGTGAGGGTATTATATAAAGGCAACCACCATCGAATCATGTGCTCATGAAACTAAACTCATCGCTGCCCCTCCATCGACAAGCAAAGGAACATTCATGCTGTTGCCTTCTCCTCTGGAAAATGCCAGGAAAATATTTTGTGCTTCAGACTAAATCAATAAATCATCAATAAGTCATAAAATATTTTTGAGAGGAAGTTGCCACCGGACTCATCTGCTCGCTGCTCCCGTCAACCAACCGATCCATGATTGATATAATCCACGTTTCTCCGGCCCTATAATGAAACAACCCATATCAACATCGCATGTAAAAACCACCTCACCAAGTTAGCGACAGCACTGATGCTGAGGTAAATAATGGTTCTTCTTTAAAAAAGAAACGAGAGGTAAATGGTTCTGGGAGTTATAGTTGCGAAGTAACATAATTCAGGGCGCATATTTGGCAAATTTGAAATTTGGCGGATGTAACTTAAATTTCTCCTTTTTAATAATCGTATGTGAATGTGTGTATCTAATCATTAGATGATTAATATACAACGGGAGAATATACATAGTAGGTTGAAGGCCTACGTACTCCATGCTGTTATCTTTTGCTCTCGCCTTTCTTTAAACCACCAATCACCCTAAAATACAATATATTTGTGACAGTTTCTTTTGTACGTTGCACATTTATTGGGAGGTTATTAGTTCGTACTTAGTCATTGTTTCTTGGAATGCTACCAACGGCTTCCACTCGCGGTCAGGCCTTGTTGAGAACATAATAATGCCCTCCAGTCCACATGTATTGGGAGGGACCGAGGGAGTAGCGTGAAAATTAGTTCATTTTCCCTCCAATCTGCATGTATTGGAAGGGAATTTATCCAAATAACCCATCAAAGTGCAAAGACGAAAGCCCCGTGTATATTTGTTTAATTTCTTTTTAATGTCAGCATGACTTGGAAGCTTCACAAGCAACAACAAATTGCCCTGAATTTTGCATGGGCACCTAGCGCATATACTCAATGCAAAATGATTGAATGGATAGGAACAAAAGAAATATATTATGCACGAAGGCCCTAGTTCCTTTGTGTAGGCTATCTTTGTTATTGACTCATAGTTTGAAAACTTGTGCGCATACGTAGCCTATATTTGTTTTGTAACTGGAAGTGCCTTACTTGCATGGCAATGATGCTAAGATTTGGAACGTCACTTCGTTATCTAATCAGATTTCTTACTTGTACCTTCAGGGAATTGTTGTATCTTGTCTAAGCTACTCAATTATGACATGGGCGAACAAAATACTTGGACCTTCTCTAGTTGCTCTCCATAATCCGCTGCAACCAGCATTTTCCACTATCCTCTCAACTATTTTTCTTGGTGACCCAGTTTATGTCGGAAGGTTTGATTCAAAACACTGACATATCTAATTTGCCAAAATGTGCTGTTCAAGCATTGTTATGTGGTTATTTGAAAATTTTGGCATGCATGATTTTTTTTAGTTGTTGCACGATACTCTTTCAAGTGATGTAATCATGTAACAACATATATGGTGCTTGGTGAAACATAAAAGTGGCAAAGTTTTTACAGATGTAGTTTTGATATTCTTTCTTCTCTCCTTATAACCTCAATGAACTTAGCATATAACAAACTAGAATTGTTCCTAACCTTACATGCTTGTATTCTACTCCTTTCAGCATTATTGGGGGAGTCTTCATAATTGCTGGTTCATACATGGTTACTTGGACTCGCTACAATGAGGCGCAGAGAGCTCCAACCAACGGTTGTTTGGATCCTCTTCTTGTGGGACCCTCAAGAGTTCCTAAGACACAGGAAAGTTCCTTCATGGATCCTTAAATCTCTTTGGACCAAATGGTTGTCTCAATTGTTTTCTCCAGGACACAGAAGTCACATGTATAGATTTATCCTGGAATATACTTTGGGAAACATAATAATCCCCTCCAATCCACATGTATTGGAGGTATTGAAGTGAGAATTAGTTTATTTTTTCATGCAATCCAAATATGTTGGAAGGAAATGGGTTTGTGCAAAAAGCCCTCAAAGTACAAAGCAGAAAGCCCTATGTATATTTGTTTAATTTCTTTTTAATGTTTGCATGACTTGCAAGCTTCACAAGCAACAAAAAAATATATCATATACGAAGGCCCTTGTTGCTTTGTGTAGGCTACCTTTGTTACGATTCTTGGTTTGAAAAATTATATGCAATTGTAGAAAATTTTGTTGAAATTGCCGAAGAGGTGGTCATAGTCAAATGGCAATGCACCAAGATGCTCTCTTTTTATTTCCCGAACAATGACCAAGGTGTTTTTATGGGGTATAAACGTAGGATTTCTTTTGTTTAGAAAAGAAAAAGGTAATGCTAGCTAGCATGAACACTACAACTACTACACTGCCGGCCCTAAACCTATTTTCACCGCCAGTTTAGGCGCCGGTGGTGAAATATCGGCGGTGAAAATAGGGTTATCACCACCAGCCTGTGTTAGGGGCCGACGGTGATAACCCTTTACAGAGGGTCAATTATTCCACAATTAAACCGCATTTCAATGATTTAATATGATTTTTAGAAGCGATGTCTACAGTATATCTACCAGTAGCAAATTCGCATCAAGCATTACAAGTGGTGCATTGCAGATATGATGACAGAAGCGATGTAACCAGCTCGAAACAAGAAAATTTTCCCAAAGTATAATTCAACAAAAAACAGTAATGGTTCATATACAGCCCTGTGCATTTCTATCTTTCAGGTAAGAGTGCATATTGTGTTGTAGCAATGGCTCATAAATCAGCTTTTAGCAGTACAACAGTCCTAAGGCAAAGAGACCTTCCCAACACTTACACGCTGCGGCCTGTACTTGAATCAAACCCAGGAGGAAGGTTTCCGCTAACAATGGGCTCTATCTGCAAAAAAAAAAAAAAAAACAAACAAACTAGTATAAGAAAAATATTTCCATGAAAAAAAGTGAATAAACACATGGTACTAGCTGTATGTGGAATGGTGGAGTGCCGTACTGCCATTCTACTTCATTGGGCCTATATTGTATCAGCATGCAATACAGCTTATCAAACATCTGAGCAGCAGAAACCATGCCATGCTTTAGCAATAATGGTGAGCTGTCGACAATATTAAGTACCTCATCATCAATAAGCTGAACACACGGCTTTATCTTCTCATCCTTCAGGTCCTTCGCACCCATGACTTGCTATCCTCATCAACCAAGTAAGCTGATTGTTGGCTATGGTGTGTGTCGAGGTGGGAAGACAAATCATCATACTGTACGACGTCATTGTGATACGTTTCCTCAAGCACCCCCAGAATCAACGTATAGCTCCACGGGGAGGGAAGCACTACTGATACGACTGAACTCTGCAGTTGCCTTCTTTTCCTTGCCAATCAAGTCCTCTCCACCTTGATGCATTTCCTCGAACATGACTGACGCCATCAACGAGACCTGCTTGCACTGCATCTGCTCGCCAGTCCACTGAGCTAACTGCTGCAACAAGCCATGTGAATCGAATCCATACTGCACTTCCTCATCCCAGACTACATCTAGAGAAGACATTTCATCGAACACTGGGTGGGCAACGTCCTCAGGCACCACTGAAGCAAAAGATAAATCACGAGCGTGAGGAACCTGGGGAGGGGAAGGGGGCCGGCGGTGCGCCGGGTGATGGGGAGGCGGAGCGCCGGACTCGAGGCACCTCCGACGGGGTGGCGCAGAGGCCTGGGCGGGTGGATGGTCGCGGTCGGGCGGCGCGATCCGGACGGAGGTTGGGGGAGGCCGCGTTGGGACGGAGGTTGGGGCAGGAAGCCGGCGGCAGTCGGGGAAGGGGACCAGCGGTGCGCCGGGCGGAGCGAAGGCCTGGGCGGGCGACGGTCGCGGCGAGGTCGCGACGGAGGTCGGGAGCGGCCGCGTCGGCTCGGGACGGAGGTCAGGGAAGGCGCGGCGCAGAGGCCGGTCGGGCCTTTTATCCAGAAGGCTTATACGAAAATATAAGTTTCTCGTAGCTTATATAAAAATATGTAATTTTCTCATTTATAAATAAATATATATATATATATATATTCCTTAATATTGTATTTCTATACTGTGAATTACTATACAAATAAACTCAGTACAAAATAAAAAATTATATAAGCTTGATTGAGGTAGTATTTTCACCACCGGCCCATAGTCGGAGCCGGCAGTGAAAATGTATTATCACCACCGGCTTCATTTGGAACCGCCTGTGAAATATTTCACCACCGGTGTTTACAAAACCGACGGTAAAAATAGCGGTGGTAAAAATACTTTCTGTAGTAGCGTATATGATAATACTTTTCAGGACTACTTGACATCTAAAAATGATGCATCAAAAAAAGAATTTATGAGACGGTCATTACAAATGTTTAGTTTGACACTTCTAAGCCAATAAATTATTTACATCGAATTTTTACTATATGCACGACCCATTTGTGTAATCTACTAGTCCAATTATAAGACTGGATGTCCAAATGTCCAATTATAAGGGCAGAACAGAACCTAGCTCAATTAGTTAGGTTTCTTGTAACGATGGAACTTAGCGCCTAGGTTCAACGGCGTTAACTTATTCGATGGACACAATGGTAATTGCTCGGAACGTTCGCCCCCCATGGCACAAATTGTCCATCTTGCCCTGCTCTACTTCCTTTTTGGCATAAAAATGGATTAGGGGACACTGTTCCTGATTAGTTTACGGCTAGACCGCTAGAGAAACCACAATTTGTTACATGTGGGTCGTTTGTTCCGGCTAAAGTTGAATGTGCACCACATGTTATGTTTCCTTTTTCTTTTTTCCGCGTGAGAGGCTGAGAAGACATCCTATTGTTTTGTTTGAAGCAGAACAGTACAGTCTTTTCAATCAGGTATTAGAATGTATCTCATACTGGACCAGTTTGTTTGACGGTCTTTTGAGCACACGTTAATATAAAGATGTATACTGTATCACCCACATCATGCATGGCCTACAAAAGTCTTGTTCATGCAAAATAAATAAATAGGTTGATAACAAAATTAACATCACTTTCATGTGACAAGTACAAACATATATGGATATGATAAGAAAGCTATGGAACCATAATGTGAAGCTCAGAAAAGAGAAAAAAAGTTGAAAGAATCAGAAAAGTAGGCACTTCGGAATATCTCGTAAATAAAAGAAACAAAAGGACTGTACAAGAAATTAAAAGATACAAAAGGAAATGGAAGAAGAGGCAGCAAGTCCTCATCAAAGACGATCTTGTAACTAAGTAAAACAGAGAGAGAGAGAGAGAGAGAGAGAGAGAGAGAGAGAGAGAGAGAGCCAAAACAAGAAGAAGAAGAATTTGGCCGACTCGACTAACTGTAGTGGGCTGTAGGCTGCCTTGAGTAGATCGATTGATCCTGGGCCTCCGGTGCATTGTTCTTCCAACAAAATGGACCTTTTTTGCAGCGCGCGCCCAACCAGCCCAGGGCTTGCCTGCAGGGCTGCAGTTTCCTAGCTGGCCCTGGAACTAGCTGGGCTTTCTGGTTTCCTCCTGTGAACGCGCTTCGACGATCCACAACCATTTCGTCCATCGGCCTGCTGGAGGCGAACCAACCTGAAACCCCTCCTCTCTCCCTCCCACCGATCCGCCGCCGCTCGCCTAAGCCCCCCGCCGCCTCGACCCGACCAGCCCCAGCCGTCGCCGGCAGCCATGGGGAGCCGGCTGGGCCGCCGCGTGATCCACTTCGCCAACCTCCCGCTCAAGCTCATGCTGCCCCCCGCCCCGCTCTCGTCCGTGCAGGAGTTCGCCGTCCGGACCGTCCCCTCCGCCTCCAAGGTGGACATCCGCCGCTGCCTCGAGTCCATGTACGGCTTCTCCATCGCCGAGGTCCGCACCCTCAACATGGAGGGCAAGAAGCGCACCAGGGGAGGTATCCTCGCCGCCAAGCCCGACTACAAGAAGGCCTACGTCACGCTGCGGGCCCCGCTCACGGTCTCCCCCGACCTCTACCCCATTGGGGTCATCCTCGGGGAGCGGGAGCGGAAGGCCAGCGCCGCCGCCGCCAGGAGGAAGGCGGTGGAGGGCGCCGAGATCGAGGGGCAGAGGGAGGGGAAGGGGAAGCACTGGATGGAGGACGAGAGGGAGGGCTTCTCCAGGGCCGGATGTGGCAAGGTCGTGTACGGGAACCCCGGGAGGCTGAACCAGAGGAGGAGGAGAGGACGCGCCAACGCTAAGGACGGAGCTGGGGAGGAGGGGGCCAAATTCCCATCGACCGGAATGCAGCTGGCTACCGAGAAACCTAGGTGAGCATCTCTATGTCACTCGACTCTCAGTGATTAATAAAATGTTTGCGCTCCTAGAAATCTAGAATCTTAGAAATAACGGATTCGAAAGGTAATGCAGGAATGGTGTTTTTCATCACTTGGTTCCAGTTCCCCTTATGTAGAAATCTAGGATATTATATGGGCAAAGTTGCACATCTTGTGATCATATGAAGTAACAGATGCGAATGCAAAACGATGTTTTCCATCGCTCATTTTACAATGGCTTTAATGTATGCTTCAAAGTACATGAATGGTTTGGCTGCTCAGTTGCTCTCAAGTTTGTACACCCACATCCCCGTCCACTTGTATGCACACAAGCATGTTCGTGCTGGCATTGTGAGCATGAGGGCACCCATGAAATTAGTCAAGTGCATGCAACCGCCATTCTTGCTGGAAGTGGAAATGAAATGGGTTTATTTTGCTGTACAAAAATGGTTATAAGCAGAAAATGTTATGCCATCGTGAATTATTATTTTTGGAATTTTTTCAGCAGGGAAGGGGCTATAAGATTTAGATGCGTATGACATTTTTGTGCAGTTTTTTATGGCCAGTCAATTTTAAATTTTTACAAATTTTAACTTCTTTCGTTGCTCTGATCACACTCTTTTGAACTTAGTGTTTTTCTGCCACGGTTTGCCTCAGCTGTATAGAGGATACCACATGAAGATGAAATAGTCGAATACAACGTGATGTTATTATAAGTACTGAATTTCTTACAATATTAGCCTTTGGCGTTTAGTAAAATATCAATGCCAACTCTGTTGGTGTAAAATTGCTTAGGTTCATCTTCGAAGTGTGCCTCTGATAAGTGGTCACTGCTACTGAGGAAAAAAAATTCTATCCAAGTCAACGAAGAAGCTCAAAGTAAATAAGAAGTTGATTCACTAGGTTACTGGTATCTTCCTTGGAATGATCGGTCCTTGATTAGATCAAACAATAAAGTTGCATTTGCAAGAATGGGAAATGAAATGTGGCACTACTGGTAGTTATCACAAATATTAGATTCAGCAAAATGTAGAATTCGAAAAATGGAACTCAAAGCACTAGTGGAAGATTTTGTTTCTCAGAGAGTACCTATGCTATGCTAATCAAATGCAATGTTGTAAGAAGCTATCCCAACCTTACTATCTGGGGCTTCTTCCTTGTCTGGAGACGATTGTTGCATTGTTGCATATATGCGCCATCGATGTCGTACATTCCTAGTGTAGGATGATGGACCATGATAATGGTTCCCTTTGTTCCACCAAAGGTGTCTTTTCTATAAGTACAGTATTACTTATGCAATCAAGTTGGGAAATTAGTCACTTTGTCCCTTCATCACACTTCACTGTAGTCCACTTCCTTAAATCCTTTCTTAATTCTCAAGGCTGGAGATCCAAATCCAAGAGTAGTTCACCATTTGTGTCCATGTGTGCCTTTTGTTGATTTTGATGCCACATGATGGTGTTATGATACCATGTTGAGTTGTCCTATAAACATTTTTTGAACGATTTGGTCAGTCTCTCCTCTTGGTAGTTTGAGTTTTGCATGAGTGACCGACTGGCTGTGATTCTATCCTTTTGATTTTTACATGCTCATCTGTTCTTTCTAGTGTGTTTTTAAAACGGCCATCAATTTTTAATTAACTTAGTAGGGGATGACTTTGCTGGAGCTTGCCCTATTTTTATGCTGGATTCCCAATCCATGGCAAGATGATTATCTAATATTAAGATTTATAGTCCAAAATCTAAAGGAAGCATAACTCTTAGGTTTGAGTTGTGTGAGAACAGAGCATTAGTTTTTGTAGTAGGCATATTGTGGTCATTTCGCAGGCACAAGCTTTACTGTACTAGCTCTGATTCTTTTTCTTGCTTTCGAATATAGTTGGACAAAATGCAATGCACCTCGGTAAATAAGATCCAAGTGGTAGTGGGCTAGCGGCACCATTTAACTGAACTGATGATCTGGCTTGCTGCAGCAGCGAGTCTGTTGTTGCACCTCTAATGTTGATACCTGAGGATATAACTGGTTGTAATGTTTGATACTCAGTAAGAGAAGACCTCTACATTTTATTGGTGCATTTCTGCCTTTCTGGAATTGGATGCTTTTTCTTTATATATGTTTGGTTGCATCTGTAATGAACGTGAGAAGGAATGGCAAATAGGGATGCAAGTGGGTACCCAAAATATAATTCATTTTCTTACTTCGAAATACGGATTAGTGTATTTAGAAGAGTTTGATCGACCCAATGGCACAGAAAAGAAACTTGCATCCTTAATGGCAACATATGGTAGGGCTTGTTTATCTGTATGTTATCCTCGTATATGCTGTATTCTGACTCATGTTCGTGCTGATTCTTTCTATTAGGAGGGTGAGACACTCTCCCCCGAAGAAGAAGGCGGGTATAGCATTGAAGCAGAAGTTGCGGAAGGTGTCTCTGCAGCGCCGCTCGAAGAAGTTGGAAGCTTGATGGTACTTGACTTGGGCTGCTGGGCTGCGACCATGAGAGGTTCCTGCCATAAAGCGAGATGCAGACAGTGGATCGACGACTACGCTGGCAGATCCACCTTGTTTTTAAGTTACCGAATAAACACCAAATTTGAAGAATCTGCAAGGATTTTGTGCCTTCTGTACGAAAATGGAGATGCCTGCCTGAGCCTGATGCATGTTTTGCTGAAAGACGGCTCGGGGGCGTTCCTGTCCTGCCGAGCTGTTGCGGTCAAGTTCCTTTTGGGATCTTTTTGTCATCTACTGATTGACTAGTACTACTGCTGATTATAGAGATTGTGCCCCTGTTTTTCACTTTTTCTATCTGCTATGAGTTGCTCCATAGGCACTTCCTGCAAGGATTCTGCACCGGTTTGTCTGATGGCATGCGATGGGCCACGACCCACCCACGAGTGCCATGCACGAAAGCCTGATGGATCGCAGGAACACGTGGAGCACGACGACGAGTCCAGGACCCCCTCTCTGGTTCGGTGAAGGCCCAACCAGCAAATCGAATCGAATGGATGTAACGCAACGCCCGCCGCCAACGAGGATTAATTGTACCAAGCTCCCGTAGTTGAGGTGGTAGCAGCTGCTTGTAGCAGAGCAGCAATGGAGCCTGCGGTAGGTACGAGGGCGCCCCTCCCTCTCCCCGCCGCGGGGAGGCCCGTCCTGCTGGCTGCCCTGGCGCGGCCTCGCGGCGGGTTCGGCTCCATCTCCGCTCTCTCCTCGTCCAGCGGGGGCGGCGGCGGCGGGAGGGGAGGCGGGGATGACTCCGGCGCCGGCGCTGCAGCGGCCGCCGCGGCTGTGGCGGCTCTGGGCGAGGCCGACTCGTCGGATGCCGACGCCGACGCCATCGTGCTCCATGTCGGGGTAATGCTCGTGCACGTGCCACTGCTTGCTGCTACGATTTGGTTCCTACGGGCGATGCGTGAATGCGCTAGGTTACGAGCTGCTGTGTGTGCCTTGTTCGCGTGCAGGGGATGACGTGCGGCGGATGCGCCGCCAAGGTCAAGCGGATCCTCGAGAACCAGGTACATACGGTGCTTGCAAGTTGCAAGATCAGCTGCAAACTGTAGTGTTTTCTTCTCCACTGTATTTGAATCGGCCCGAAATGTCGCAAGTTGATTGCGTTCTGAGGCAGAGCAGAACAATCAATGTGACTGCAAATGATGCCCTGCACTCCTGCGCATTGCGGATAATATGATGCGATGATGGATCTGTAAAACTGGCGCTTGCATAGACGGCTGCGGCCTGCATGCTTAGATCAGTGATCAGTCTAGTATGTGCTAATCCATCAGTTCTGCTCTGTGACTCCGAACCAATCTGTAGCTACCTTCTTTTGGACACCTCATCAGCGGCATCTCTCCAGGCACCATCACCATGTAACTGAAACTCAGCTGGCCGTTTTCGCAGCCTGAGGTTGCTTTAGCCACGGTTGATGTTGAGAAGGCGATCGCTATTGTGTGGACGACACCTGAAGCGAAGGCAACGGAGGATTGGCGGAAGCAACTGGGCGAGAAACTCGCGAATCACCTCACCACCTGCGGATTCCAGTCTCATCTGCAAGGTGGTAAACTGCACTTTTACCCTTCAATCCATTTACAGAAACCCATTTTACGCGAGCTGCAAGGATTAGGCCGTTCTTGTCAACTGAAGCTCGTCGTCTTTCCAATTGCTGTTTGGTCCTTGCAGATGAAGGCGAAGCTGAACAGATTGGTTCTTGACCTACGCACTAGCCAATGCCTGCCCATGAAGTTCTTACCATCGAGGCAGGGCTCTTGCACGAAGACAGTTCCTTATATTTGATAAAAAGCTGTACATTTTGACGGAGAGTTATACGGTTCTAGATAACATTGTTATGCTTTTTATCTACTCGTAGGAGCAGCTATCAGAGCATTCTTCCATATCCTGAAACACAGACATTTTGTTCTTTGAATTGTCAATCCAAAAGCAGCAGTACGATTTCGGGAGATGGTTGTGACCGAAAGAGTTTATTTGCAGAAGCTTCTTGTTTCTTCAAGCAATGAGCTTGCAAGAGTTTTTCCCCCTTTATTTTGTTACTTTGGCGAAATATTTGGAATGAACTATGCGTACGGTGCCATTTTACCAGAGTAATTTTGAGAAACCACATCAGGATTTGAAATGACTTCTTCAACATTTGAATTGGATTGCTGGAATGAGATTTAAACAACTGGAAAATAATTCTGAGAATTTGCTTTCTTGCTAGGATTCTGAGAACTTAGGTGAACTTAATAATTAAGCATATTTCGACATAAATAATAAAATATAGGTGTGGAGATGCCTAGGTACCAAAGCGATAGTATGGTTAACTAAGTTTTTTAACCTTATTTTTCAGTCCAGTAGGATGCCTGAAGAATGGATGAGAAGTATATTAGTACCAATCTTCAAGAACAAAGAAGATTTTTAAAGTTGTACTAACTACCGTGGGATTAAGCTGATGAACCATACAATGAAGTTTTGGGAGAGGGTTATCGAGCACCGTCTAAGAAGAGTGACAAGTGTAAGCCAAAATCAGTTTGGGTTCATGCCTGGAAGGTCGACCATGGAGGCGATTTTCTTAATCCGACAATTGATGGAGAGATATAGAGAGCAGAAGAAGGACTTGCATATGGTGAGAAGGCGTATGATAAAATACCGAGAAATGTCATGTGGTGGGCCTTGGAGAAGCACAAAGTCCCAACTAAGTAAATTACCCACATCAAGGATATGTATAAGGATGCGATGACGTTTGTCCGGACATGTGATGGTGACACCACTGACTTTTCTATTAACATAGGCCTACATCAGGGGTCAGCATTGAGTCCTTATTTATTTGCCTTGGTGATGGATAAGGTCACAAGGGACATACAAGATGATATCCCTTGGTGTATGCTCTTTGCTGATGATGTGGTGCTGGTTGACGAGAGTAGAGAAGGGGTTAATAGGAAGTTAGAACTGTGGAGACGCACGTTAGAGTCGAAAGGGTTCAGACTCAGTAGGACCAAGACCGAGTACATGATGTGCGATTTCAGCGCGACTAGGCATGAGGATGAAGATGTTAGCCTCGATGGGCAAGTGGTGGCCTAGAAGGATACTTTTCGGTATTTAGGATTGATGCTTCAAAAGGATGGCGACATTGATGAAGATGTTAGATATAGAATCTCAGCTGCCTGGTTGTAGTGGCGTCAAGCTTCTGGCGTCCTATGTGACAGAAGGGTGCCACAAAAGTTAAAAGGTAAGTTCTATATGACAGCGATTCGTCCGGCGATGTTATACGGTGCTGAATGTTCACCTAAAAGAAGACGACATGTCCAACAACTGAGTGTAGTAGAGATGCAGATGTTGCGGTGGTTTTGCGGGCACACACGAAGGGATAGAGTCCGGAACGAAGTTATTCGGGATAGAGTCGGGGTGGCACCAATTGAGGAGAAACTTACCCAACATCGATTAAGATGATTTGGACATGTCCAACGGAGATCTTCTGAGGCACCAGTGCGTAGTGGGGTTCTAAAGCAGGCCGAAAATGTGACGCGAGGTAGAGGTAGATCTAAATTGACTTAGGACGAGTCGGTGAAGAGGGATCTTAAGGAGTGGAATATCTCCAAAGAGGTAGCTTTGGATAGGAGCGCTTGGAGACTCACCATCCACGTACCTGAAGATCCGTGATCTTTGTTTTTTTATGGGTTTTATCTCTAGCCTACCCCAACTTGCTCGGGACAAAAGGCTATGTTGTTGTTGTTTCTGTTGTTGTGGTGTGCCACTCCACTCTATAAATGAATATAATGTCAATATTATTAACTTTGAATATATCGGATGTCACAATCTGCACAATTATAGATTTTTCTTTTTCCAAATTTGGAAAGTGAAAACACGCCGAATCAATTTAATTAATTGGCAAAATCTATTTTTCTAGGGCCAGGGGGCAGAGGCCACCTGACCGTTCACCCCGTCCCAAACCCTGACCAGAACCCCGCCGCCGCCCTCCGTTCCCGACCACCACCGTCTCCGGCGATGTCGCACTTCAGGCGCTCCGGGGCGCCGGAGAACCGCGACTCCTTCTCCCTCCTCGTCCTCAACGTCTCCTTCCGTAAGCAACCTCGCTCCCCTACCCGTCCGTCCCCGGCTCCCTACTATAGCGCACTCCCAAACGCCGCGTTCGCTCACCTCTCCGGTGAACTCCTGCTGCAGGAACTACGGCCGACGACCTCTTACCGCTCTTCGATCTCTTCGGCGATGTCGTCGACATCTTCATCCCGCGCGACCGCAGGTGGACGCCATTGTAATTTCTGCCTCAAATCGGGAGGCTGGTTTTGGAGTTGTTTGGTGCGTTTGGGAGGATGCTTAGGCCTGCTTGTTCGCTTGCAGGACTGGAGATTCGCGTGGCTTCGCGTTCGTGAGGTACAACTACGAGGACGAGGCGCAGAAGGCCGTCGAAGGGCTTGATGGTGAGCGGAGGGAAAACTTCCATCGATTTCAGTCCTTGAGATTCTTCTTATCTAAGACATACTACTTCTGGTGCAGGGAGGAAGGTGCATGGGAGGGTGATCATGGTGCAGTTTGCAAAGTACGGGCCCAATGCTCAAAAGATGTAAGATCTCACACTCTAGTATCCTGTTTATGTACTGATTAAATTATTTGTTGAATTACATTGAGGCAGCAGAAGCTTGGGTTATATGGTTCACATGTATAGCAGTAACAGATGCCCTGCACTCCTGCAGTAGAAGGAATAAATAGATATAAAGTATGTATTTTTAGTATCTGAGAGATTAAGGGGTACTGGACCTTGTGGCGTTAGTCATTTAGATGGTTCTATAGTTGAATGAGGTATTGATGCTTACAAGTTTGACTTCAGTTTCTTGCTTGGATGTTCAAGTTACTTGATCTGTTATCAAATTGTCCTTCCCCCCCACCCTTCATACATAGGCCCTGTTTATTTAAATGCAAGGAAAAAATGCATTGTAATTTCTAGTGTGGTTGGAACGTTAGCCATCCATGGTAATGCCAATAAATTATAAACATTAACCACCTAATTTAAGTTAGGTTGTTTCATGCCTGAAAAAGAGTATTTAGAAGTAGACAGGAAATCACATGTCTACATAAGGATATGGCTATGTGAGACTCTAATACTTGTGACAAGGAGTGTTTCTTGGCGTTAAGTTTCACAATTAAAAGATTGTTAACTTCTATTTCCTTTCATAATGACAGATTGTGTAGTTTAATCTGTCAGCATCCCTGTGGTCTAGTTGATGTATATATTCAATGGTTGGAAATCTTTTATTGCACTTGCTTTTCTTTTATTTGTGTTTGTTGCAATGGAAATCATTCTTGCAATGGATTTCTTTTAACTATTAATTGTTGATACACAGTGGTCATTGATGTAAATTGTGCTTAGGTTTTTACCTGTTACCCATTTCATTTGTGTTTGTTGGTTTCATGTGTCTTTTTTGTTAGGTTGGGCAGGTGCATTTGTTGGTTGATTGAATTTCATAGTCAAGAACTTTATCTCTACTTATATATGTGAATGAACCTCAGAAATGGCATCTAAGAGTTTATATGGTATACATAGAAATCCGAACCACTTGTTTACTCGTCTAGTAGAAGGAAGCCCAAAAGTCATTTTACATGGCCAATTTAACTTGCATTGTCTTTTTTCTAAGAAAATTAATTACAAGAATGCTGTTGCTATCGTGTAAACTATATTGATGCTCTTGTTTTAGTATTGATTAAGTATACAGCTCAGAGAATGGCGAATCATTGAAAGCAATTTCACTTATTATGCACTACTTTCTTGTTTGCGTTTGCAGTCATAGGGGTAGGATTACAGAAGAAACTCCAAAGCCAAGGGGTCATTTTAGAAGCCGCAGTCCGAGACGGAGGTAAAATATAGCCTGCAATATTCATGATGTCTCAGTGACATGTTACCTTTGTATATGAATATATGATGTCTCAGAATTGCACACACTGAGGGAAAGCAAGCTATGACCAGTGTTAGCCTAAACAGTAAACGCTAAACAGTCGGTCACCTACCGTTTAGCTATTTATTCGGACTAAACGGCCATTTAAACGGGTTAAAATATCATTAAACAGGATAAACGGGTGATTAAACGGACACGGCTAGCCACTGTGTAGCGTTTACACGGTGTGTAAACGGGCTAAACGGCCATGTAGGCGAACAGTGGCTATGACCCCATTTCCCTACTGACTTTCTTTATCTTGCTGCCTGCTTAATTCATTTGTCTCCTAAACTGCTCATATTAGTCTTATCAACCAATAAATAAAGAGATTGAGTTTTCAAAAGTTTAGCCTGCACTAAATGAAACTGGTGCACTTTAGTAAGATATAGCTATAGCTCCTCGAACTACTATGGTACCAAATAAAGAGGAATGATCTTCCACTACCAAAAATATGAAATGAAAATGAATGTAAGTAGCTTGTCCTTGTGATTTAGAGCCTAGCCCCTGCAAAATGGTGGTGTGTTTGGTCACATCACTGCTCAAGTGTCCAAATGGTGCCACCAAGTTGATGATATTAATAAGCTTGTGATAGCAAGCTAGTTGGACATGTGACCATGATATGCTGATGCAAAGCCTTGATATGCAGTTTTCGTAAGTACCCATAGTCCAACAATACAGCTTAAGTCTTTTCAGGTCTGATAGCCCTGTTACTCGTACTTTTAAATTTGGTATAATATTTCAGATGAATCATCTTTAATTTTAACCTGAAGGTATCAAGATGATTATCGGGACAGAGATTATAGAAGGCAAAGCCGGAGCAGAAGTAGGGAGCGGTACGAACAGGACAGATACAGAGATAATGATTATCGTCGCCTTAGCGGAACTCGCAGTATTAGCCCTGATTATGACAGGAAACATACCAGATACAGGTTTGCCCACTGGACTTGTACTATTTTTCTGTTCTGTATCGCCATATCTGAATGCGTTAAATTTTACCCCGTTGTTCAATTATTGGCAGTCACTCTCCTGCACGTAGAAGCCCTAGTCATGGCAAAAGCCACCTTCTCGTGAAGTAACTCCTAGCAGGCCCAGGGATGGCCGCTCACCACGTTCTGGATGCCCTTGAGCCTACGCTGAATATCATACGCAGCTTCTCATAAGGCAGCTTGAGGTGGCTATCGACAGTTCTCATCATTTGTATCTTCTTACTTTTAACTGGCACATTACTAAGATGACCTTTGCTACAGTGCAGGGTGAGTGGACTAGAGCTTCGGCAAAAAAACAGCTTTTGGCTGCTTGGTTGCTAGAGCTATATGGTGGCGATGGGGAAATATTCCATGTAGCCTGTGACCTGTATATTTCTAGTTACACATGATGGAGCGAAGAGGTTTTTTTTTTTTGGGATAAAGGGTCAGGATGCAAGTTGATGACGTGTCCTTGCAGTTGACAATAGTACTGCTGGTTTTCTTTGGATGATGACAGTCCTGGTGCTGATGATGCTGATCATTTCACTGGCATCCTTTGCTGTATGTCAAGTGAGAGGTTCGACTGGCAAATTGCTTAATCATTCTAAACCATCTATCAAGCACGGGTTGGCCGCTGATAGGGCACTTTTTGGAGGTGGAAGATTTGTATGCGGTACGCCCCCAGCCGGCTGTATTTTGCTACCCCTCTGTTCTCCTTCTGGGATTCGAGAAAATTGTGTCAGTTCGAGTTGCTGCATGTATTACTGAATAGAAATGGGCGTCTGCTACTCATCGCTAAACTTGTCTGGGAACTGTCGTAGAGTCGTTGTCGAAAGAGCTATATATTTTAAGTCGCTGTCTAAAGAGCTGTTGATTGCTTATCAGAAAAAAAAAAAGAGCTGTTAATTAGACAGTCCGATGGTCGGCTATTAGGATAGCAAAAAAAAAAGAGCTTTTGGCTGCATGTTTAATTAAAATCGGCCGACAGTGTGCGTAAGCATAGTAGAAACAGTAAACGCAAGGATATCTGGTTGCTAGATTCAAGCTGATGAACTAGCTCAGGACACGTGTTCATCGCAAGGGCGACTGCCCATGTGCTCACGCATGTACATGTCCTTGCCATTTTAATTTGTCACGCATGATGCTAAGTTGTTGCCTACGCTGCACTCTTCCTTTCCGAGAGTGACTGCCAAGCTAGCCAGCGAATGAACTTTCAGCAGACAAAGCACCTACCAAATTTTGTATCGGTAGACCTCGCAATGATTGAGATGCCTGCCATCTTTTCACAACCATCAAGGAGAGGTCAACCGCTAATGCTTGTTGGACCCACTGTCTAATTGCTCGGTCCCACCTGTCTCCCTCCTACACCCAACGACACCAAACAAAGTCCGCAGCAGCTAATAAACAACAATAATACAATCGTTTTAGTAACATGGCATAATTGTTGAGACTGAAAGTCTAGAACCTTGCCCATCCTCTGTATCAGTTCAAGGGATCTAGAGACCATCCGCACACTTGAGCACTTCAAAGAATAGGTAAATCTTCTGAAAAAAAAAACCTATGTTTCAGATTACACGAAATGCGAGTCAGAACACTGCTAGGGCCACAGCAGCAGTCCTCACAATAGGGTACACGCATGTCAAAACCAATGTGATTGGGGCTGACTAGAGACTACTGGGTACACAATAAGCTTGCTTGACAGATCATACTTAAGAAACATCATGTGAACAACCCCATACGTCTGCAACAATATTACACTATGAACAATCACAAACGTTGGAAGCTCCCACACCATGCGCCTTTAACCCGCCCGGTCACAGAGAGAAGCATCGTATATTCAGTAATTGTCCCCGGATTGTGCATCCTTGGGCCCTCCCTGCCCTCTTGGCGAATATATCGACGATGAAGCTGGCACCACACCTTGGTTTCCAGCAGGGCCCTGGTGTTGTTTTTTCTGCACCGCAAAAGTACAAGGCTAGTCATGCTTCAAAAGTTATACTGCCAGATGGTTTTGTACGACAGGGAAGGGAGGACAACATACGCTAGCACGGGAATTTAGTGATGAGGCATCGTCCACAGCTCCAGTCGCATGGTCCGATGACTGGTGGAAAAGTAGCAGAGCAATAGACCGGTCGATCGGGTTGGTCTGCGTCTCAATGCTCCGAGGATCAGCAAACCTGCCAAACAGAAACATCAAAGTGGAAAGGCTACACACAGGCAGATCCATTTTCATGCTTCCCTTGCATTATAAGTATTATAATGAGGATAAACTTAAGAATGTGCCAGGCGAGCAACTGCTTCTTTTCTTGTCTCTCTTTTTGTGATAAAGTAGGCAACTATATGCAATATTAGTAGGGAAACCGGCCCCTCTGTTCTGATAAAAACTACTACACAACGCCCTACATATCATGGCATCACAAATAATTCATTGTTAACAGTCAATGGGCAGGTTAACCTATGAATCAAATCAAATTAAGAGCTATAAACCTTAATCAATCAGCATCTCAAGGACTAAGATATAAGGAATTGTTCTTAAGGCACAAGGTTCAAAATTACAGAATTGACATTTTAGAGATAACAGGCGGTGCGGAAGGCTTTAAATTAGGAGCACTCACACTGTTTAGTTTGTAATTAAACAATAAGGAAAATGTATTTAAATCTACAATTACAGTCTTCAAAACCATAAAACTGATTCATGATTGAGAAACTCTAGATAACATCTTTTGTTAGGAACAACGTACTTGCGCGAAGTTTCTGCATCCTTTACATCCTGGCTATCTCCATTGCTGTTCATTGTATTTGGAAAAACTTGCCTATGTTGTGCGCTTCGTGCCAATCGGTACAAACCATCTCTAATGCACAATTTGGTTTGGACATCCAGCTGAAGCAAAAACGCAAAGTAATTTTAATACTACGGTTCATAGTTGATTAAAACTAGTTTAATTTCCTCTAGGAGGAAGGATGCCAACAGAAACTTCGGTTGTACCAAAGCTAAAGGTCCTGCCTTTGATCACGTTTTATAACATTAGTGAAATCAGAAAGCCAAGACCAAAATAAGTGGAAACATAGCATAAATCTGTAATAAGAAAATGAAGGGACTAGATTATCTATGAAATTTATGCTTCATGCGACATTAAAAAAAAAGAAGCTAGTAAATCATGATACCTGACTAACGGCATCCTGCAGCTGTCGAAAGCTGCTTTCTTCAACTGAGTTATCAGAGGACATTGATGATACAAATGAGCCATCCACTACCATGGAAGTGCCCATTGTAACTTGAGGATCCTCCAAAGTTCTTTTCCCTAACCCCTTTCCTTCAGTTCCATAGTTCTCACAAGGATATGAAGCTCTTCTTGTCAATGTTTGAGGATGTCTGTTCACCACATTATCGCTTGCAGGCTGCCCTGGTTGTATGTTCACAGTTTTCTTCTGCGCTGCATTTGTAGAGTTAAGGGTCACATCAGCTAATCATAACACAAGAGAACAAGACAAACAAACATGAACAATTAGAAAGTACTCCATCTGAAATTTCACTTGGATATTACCTTTTGAATTCCTTTGTGCAAAAGAACCACCAGATGGACTGAATTTTTCTTGATAGGACTCAGAAGTAATGTTGCTTGGTGAACTGGAATCTAAGTGGTGCCTTTGCTTCAGTACATTCTGAGAGGAGCTCAGCTGAGAAGTTGAGGCTATAGAAAATTTCTTGTCTTTGATACTTTGAATGGCATTTTCAGATGAAAACTGATTTCCAACCTGCAACAAAAACCATGACATTAAATCGATGAAGAACATGAGATTAGATTGCATAATTGATCTATCCGTATGATAATTTATCTCTCAACCTTATGGAACAACCTATTCAGCACTATGCATCCTCAGAAACAAGCATTCCAGTGGTAAACCCAGTACAAATATATAGAAGCGGGAGAAAATTGTACCAAGATCTTTTAGCCCCAAAACATAGAAACATAACAGTAACAGCAACACAGTAGCATGGTAGTACTTAAGTTTACTTGTCCATTTTTGTTTTGTACTAGAGCATCGAATCAACTATATGTCCATTTAAGGGGGTTAGGCCATAAACCAAAATCAAATTAGTATACCCCTATGCCACCGAAGACCATGAATTTTGGCGTTGCTTGAATGATTGAAATAACCTGAAGAAATTACCATATCAATGTTTCCATGTCCATTGCACATTTGTTCAGTGGGCAACAACTCCATCACATCCTCTTGGTAGATCTATGGTGGACAAGAGATACAAGAATTAAAGATAATAGAAGATAAATATTTGGTCAATCAATACAAACTGAAAAAAAGGGAACAAATTTACTTGCCTGTTCACCATATGTGTTTACATTCTTTTGCTCACTGAACAGGTATGTATCATTGAACTCATTGTCACATAGAGCAGTTGAAGGATCAACCGAGGGTAGTGATTTATCTGCTGCACATTGGAATGCTGAGAGACCATCCAGAATACCATAATCTGAATAAGATGACTCAAACCCTTGCTGCAAAGCAACATCAGAAGAGTAAACAGCATCTGAAGAAGAAGGAATCCAAGATAGGCCGTCTGTGTTCTCCAGCTGCTGCTGACCATATGTAGAATCAGACCTCCTTTTCCAAAAAAGAAGAAGTATAGTTATCATAATGACCTGTTTACACAACTTAAGATCTTAGCAAACAAGCTGGAAGTTCTGAATACCTGAATAATGTGTCGACATCCTCAAAATTGTCAATGCCAGGCCAATCGATATAGTTTAAATCATTATCTCCATAAGCGAGGTTATCCTGTGGAGTACTGTGGTTATTGAGAATGGATGAACCATTGCTCAGTCCAAACTGACAGGAGTTCCAGTTATCTGTTGGACATCTGGTTTCGGCGATTGTATTTTCCTCTCTCAAAGTAAAAGCATTTGATCCATCTTTGCAGTCACCAGTACTGTTTATATTCTGGGATACTATCCCATTGGCACATTGGATGTGCTCTGAATTACATTTCTGCGAATCTGAGTTATTTGTTCCAGAGATGACACCCTGGTTGATTTTCTCACTGGCAACTGCATGCTTCAACTTCTTACTATTAGTGACACCAGGAGCCTCAACTCCATTTTGATGTTCATTTCTATTACTCTGGGCAAAGTCATCAGCGAATTTACCTTGAAACTGTAAAAGCACTGTTAGTCATAGGCCTGGAGCAGACAAATTCAGGAATGTCAAGAGAAGACAGGATCCAGAGAACGTAACAAAGCACTGTTATTAGCCAAGGACCAAGACAACAGCCAACATATGATTGCGACTAGGGTTCGATCATTACAAGTTCAGCATCAAGTTGATTAATGCTAGAGTGGGAGTGTGTCAGATCAAACTATAAAAATTAATACTGGTCAATTTGCTTCAACCAAAGCAAACTCTCTGTATTTGACACCTGACACTTCCCCATATGAGGGGTTAGCCCACTAAATCCCCACTCATCTATCCACAACAAAAAACAATTGCAGATCTATTACAGGTGTCAAGCGCACTTACGCTTCCACAAGGCAACACAAGGCTTAACCTGTTTCCTTAACATGCTAAGCTCAGTACCAATAAATAAGGCTAACCCATTCAAGCTAACTAAGCAGGGCATGGATTTGAAGCATTACCATTAGATACTGAACCCAATTAGCTTGAAGCCTTGAATGCTAGAATATGAATATATTATCCATTCTTACATCAGCTGATTGAAAAGAGAATAAAGAAGTATAGTGTACCAGGAATATTCTGCACACTGGACAAAGCCCCGGCATGCTAACTTATCAATCTATACACCTACACAGATTATTTGACACTGAAGTATTATCCTCAGAGAGAACACACACACACACACACACACACACACACACACACACACACACACACAGAGAGAGAGAGAGAGAGAGAGAGAGAGAGAGAGAGAGAGACCTATTGTTGTTCACTTGTTCTCAATTTTTTCGCTTCTACTCAACTACTAAATCACTGGGATTTCTAAATCTTTCTCTAAGTCCCAAACAACTACATTACATATCATTGGTTATAATCTCGTGTACCAAATGCTGTGGCTATGAGATGTAGTGAGATGCCTATGCCCATTAAGAAATTCATGAAACTGAGATTACCTCGCCCACCCTCCAATCTGGCATCCCTACAAATTCTATCCGGGTCCGAAACTGTACCAATCCACAGGATTTGATATCATATTCAACTCAGGATCCCCAGTTCTTGATCAACTCCTGCAAACCAAAAGGACAGGAATTGAAATGAATTGTTGAAAAAATATGAAAAGAAACTGCAGAACAAGTAAATCATATTCCCATCCAGAATAGCCATTGGCCAATAGTCTGAAGTCTAAACAAAATTACTGCAGCTACGCACAAGCATAGTTACCTACATGTACTTGGGGCACAGTCAGATCAAACGGTGCGAAAAAGAAACATAGAGAAAATAGGACAAAAAAAATCCATGTCTACATCTAACGCGCAAACATGCAAAAGAGCCTATAATCGAGCCATGACAAGCACACGGACAAGAATCCTAAAATAAAGTAGAGGAAGGGAATTAGGTGAAGATGTTCTCACCTTGCTGATATCAAGAAGCTGTAGATCAGAGCCTGCAGAAACAAAGAAAATCACCAGTGAAAAATCAGCAGACTGTAGAAGCAACTTCGGCGAAGATCCAAAACAGTAAAAAAATTCAGGGAAGTAATAATAGGGAAAAGGAATCAGTAGAACCACAAACAAACAGCAACCGAAGCCCAAGGAAGCGCGCAGAAATCCACCACCAAGCCTTCAAGAACACGCAAATTTTGCAAAACCCACAATAACTCGCAAGAAAAATGAAAACGGGAAGAACCGAGGCTCTTCTACCCACCCGAACAGGGGAAATCCAAGGCTCCCCGTCCCCCAAACGTGAAGACGCGAGGAAGGCAGCGGGAGCGGAGATAATTCCCACCCCGGGCAGATGAAACCGGCGCTCCGCTTAACCAAACGAACAGGCAAAAAGAGGGGAATAAGAGAAGCGGGTGGATGGATCTTAACGGTGCTTCGCGTCGCGGCCGCCGCCGCCGCCGCAGGGAAGTCTTGGTCGCTCGCTCGCTCGCTAGCTAGCTCCGCTCGTCGGGCCGGACCGGACCGCGCTGTCTCCAGATGCTTCCCGAAAATTCCTCCCTTTTCTTTTTCCTCCTCGCTCCAGCCTCCAGCAGTAGGATATAATAATCTTTTCCCTCCTCGCAGACGGATGAGAGAGACGATGATGATGAGAGGGGAGAGATGTGCCTTGCTTGAGCACCGAAATTACCAGAAGGGAGCTGATTTCGGGTGGAGAAAATGGGGGGAGCTTGTGGTGTTGGCTTTGGCCTTGGTGGCGCGTATCCGCGGCGGAGGGGGTGTAGTTTACTAACTAGCGGCTGGGAGCGGGCGTGGTGGGCCCGGGGGCGGTGGCTAGGTAGTGGACACGAGGCGCCGGCGCGATCCGATCAGTTGCCCGCGCCCCATTGGCTGGACCCGCCGGGGCCCGCGTGGCGGCGGGCGGAGGCTTCTGGAGCCCCTGGACCGGGCGCGCGCGTGGACTCGGCTCTGCGTGGGTGGAGGTGGCGCCCGGCACGTGACACCATCCATCTCTCTGCCTCTGCTTGGCGGCAAGTGGGGGGCAACTTGCCCTGGGCCGCTTGGGCCCATCTTCGGCCAACGGAAGCAACAGCGACGCCGTCCCGCCGGCCGAGGTTGAAAACCAGGGCGGTTTTCCCGGGCGCTTGGGTGGACGCCGTCGTTTCCGGCTTGCGTTCGTCGGAGCCGGGAGGCCAGAGCGCGAGGTGGGCGACACGTCGCCGCCAGGATCAGATTCAGAAATCACTCCTGCTGTGTAGGTTTAGTAAAGAGGCGCGGTCCTTTCTATTTCCGTGGTACAAGAAATGCGCGCGCGCGCCACCGTGCTAGTACAAAAGGCTGCATCTGCATGAATGCAGTGGCGCGTGTGTGTGTTTTGAAAGCTCGTAACTCCTCGTACTCTCTCGAACATCTGGATTCTCTCGAACATCTGGATTCAAGTAATATAACCGACCGAATTCTGACTGAACGTAGGGCACTTTGCCTAAATCAGTATCAATCTTGAGTTATTGTGTGTTAGGCCAGATCCGATCACAACGCACGCCGTACACATTCGAGTAGATTTAGTTGTCGGCCATTTTTTGAAACCGACATATTTACTGTAGCACAACATGGTCAAATCATGTACTAATTAGGTTTAATAGATTCGCCTTGCAAATTAACCTCCAATTACACAATTAATTTTATAATTATAATTTATTTAATACTTCTAATTGATATTCAAATATCCGATATAACGGGACTAAAATTTAGAGCTAATGAACCCAACAAACCCTGAGTGCGTTCCGCTAATCCACTTTCACATGGCTTGCAAGTACGGCACGACTGCATCATAACTTGTATATGAGTTAGTGGTGGAGCCTGGGGGCCAGACCATGGCCCCTTCCAATATAATCCTAAGATCGGCGGTAGTTTTTTTTGCGTTGAATTATAGTTTAACTATGAGTATGCACGGATCACAAATATCGTTTGCAATGTGCACCCAAGTAATTAAGAGATAAAAATCAACTATGATCCTACAACTAAATTTTAGAGCCTCCATTCTTGCATGGTGATACGCGCGTCGCGGCTGCTGCTCCCTGACGACACCGTGTCGCTGTCGCTGCGGGGCCTCTTCCTGCCCACCGCCGCGTCCGCGTCCTTGGTGTTGCGGCGGCAGCAGCAGCAGCCCAAGTGATGCTCCAGCATCACCATCGTCGGGAATCCGTTGAGGTTGCAGCCCATGGAGAGGAGGATCTGGAGCACCAGGTCCCTCCTGGCTTGCTCCGGCGGATGGCCCGGCGAGACGACGCTCCTCCCGCTCCCGGTGTACCACCGCATGCAGCTGAGAACCTGAAACCCCGAGTCGAAGCTGCAGGACCCCAAGAAAAAAACAAATATAGGGACAGCAGTTAGTTGTAAGATCTTGTGGGTGTTTATTTCTCAAAGAAAAAGTAAAAAAAAATCCTTGTGCTAAATGAAATCAGATCCTTGTCACTACATGGATGTGTTGTTGCCCTGGCCCGGCACCAGCTTGAGCTTCCAGGCGCCACGGCCCAGCTGGGGGTCGCCCGATGCCCGGCGCGCGCAGTGGATGGCGTGCTCCACCATGCGCCTGGCGACGTCGGCGTGGCCCAGCGCCCGGGCGTAGGGCAGCGGCCGGCGCCCGCTGGGATCCATGGCCGACACGGTGTTGGTGCCGAGATCCAAGGCGTAGCACGACCACACCCCGCCGCAGCACGCCAGCGCCAGCACCTGCATGCGACGAACCAGAAGAGTACATGGCAAGTTTACTGCGACGGCTGCAAATTACTGCTGGATCTATGTGCTGGGCAAAGGACGGAGATGGGGGGGCTCACGATCGTGCGTCGGTCGATGAGGAAGGGCGGCGGCGCCGGCGACATGAACAGGTCGTACGACGCCTCCAAGCTCGAACTTCCACCACAGGTCGGAGTAGGGGTTGTCGAGAGGGAGTGCGCCCCCTCGTTGGCCAGGCGCGGACCCCGGTGGAGATCCGGCGAGCTGCTGCTCCTCCGCAGCCTGGGTTTCTCCTTGGGAAGGTCACCACGTCGCAGTTCCGGCGAGCTGATGGTCCTCTGCAGCCTGATTAAGTTGTCCAGTAGTAGTAGTAAAAAAACAAGCAATTAGCAAGAGCAAGACTATTACGCGCTGTTTACTGTAAACAAAACGCGTGCAAGGCAGCTACGACTCCTGTACCTCTTAGCCCTCTGCAGATCCATGGACACTCCCGTGCGGAGCGAGCGGGGCCTTGCGATAAATTAAAATAAAACAAAACAAAGGGGAGTGGTTTGGTAACTTGGTTTGGGTGTGTACCGGCGGCTCGTGGCGTGTGGGGTGTGTCCCTGCCCGGGGATGGTGGTGTATATATATACAGCCTGCCCGTGCCGAGCGGTGTAGTACCTGGGATGAAGTGATCGATGGATAGCCTTCTTGTGTGTGCACGGTTTGGGGTTTCGGTGCATCGTTTCGAGTTCGGCGCATCGACTCGAGCTCGGTCGACCGTCCTCTAGTTTGTTCACAGCCTTCCCTTCTTCTTGCCTCGGTCATCGGTGACCCCGGGTGTCCCCGCTTACGTGCCCACGAGCGCCGGTCGCTTTCTGGCCTGATGATGACAAGCCCCGGTCCTTCATTTATTTCCTTTCCTATGCCACCTCGCTCGCTTCGGACGTCTGCAAAACAGAGACGGCCTGAGCGTGGAGATGGTTTCGATTCGCGAAAATACTGTACAGTACAGTTTGGAACAGAGGCGGCGTAAAGTTCAGGGTGCAGAGGAGATTACCTGAAGGAATAGTATGCGAGTCTATGCACGACGCGTCCAATTTCATCTCGTCCAGGTTTGTTTGGATTTGAAATTTATGGAAGGGAACAATGTTAGTATGTTACCCTGTTGAACTCCGAAGCCATATTCGTCCAGTTTTTTGTAAGCACGCTGGTTGAAGTCGAATGGAAATCTAATATTCTCGGCAAAATTAGTATCGTGCATGCAGCCGTGTAAATGCAATACGTTTGCAGCTTCGCCATCTTGCAGGTGACCTCGGTTCTCCACCAAATAACCACCGGATTCTTATTTACCAAACATATATATCCACCGTACACACAACAAAACGGGCACCATACGCCATGGGTACCCCTTGTTCCATTGGGTATGTCACAACCAACCCAAGCCACACAGACAAACCAAACGTAAAACCAGATCGTCGCAAGGACCGCAGATGGGGACTCATCCCCCGATCACCAAAACAAGGCCGCAAACTGACGGCCCAACCAACCACCAGTGCGGCCGCCCAGAGCGGAGAGCATGATGCATCCCAAGACAGCTA
This sequence comes from Panicum miliaceum, assembly GCA_032594955.1. Taxonomy (NCBI): domain Eukaryota; kingdom Viridiplantae; phylum Streptophyta; class Magnoliopsida; order Poales; family Poaceae; genus Panicum; species Panicum miliaceum. Next base: position 43,666,570 of record CM064059.1, read on the forward strand.
GCTAGGCCAGCGAGATGCTGCTGTCGCCGCCGGGAGGCTGCCGGGACCGGCGGCCAGCGTGCTCTCCGGTCGCTGGGGCCTTCCCGTCCGCAGAAACGCTGCTGCTACCAGCCGCTTCTTCCAGCTTCGCGCGGTTCGGGGGCTGCTTCGCCGCGGGCGCCGAATCCTTCTCGACGATGGCCTTGCCATTCAGATCAGCAGGCTTGTTGCTGGTTCCTTTCTTCTTCGCCATCTTCGCCGCGCTGTCGGCGTCGGCCTCTCCGAACGAGAAGGTGCTCACCTATCCATGAGCGCAACGATAGTTGTTCAATAGAGAGGTTTTTGAGCCACCACGCATCGAATGGGGGTACCAGAACAGCCATTGCGTGGCGTGGATAGTGCATTTATTTGCATTTTTCACCTGCGAAAGGGAGGCGGAGCTGCTGTAGTCCGATCTCCTTGACCTGTTGGGCTTGGGATCCTCATGATCGGCGAAGATGTCGTGGCCGCTGAGCTCCTTGGATTTTGCAGTGGAGACCTGCTTCTTCATCTTACCATCTCCCTCGCTCTGAACGGTGCGGCTAAGCTCACGATGCCTCGCCACCTCAGCTACTGAATTTGGCTTCCTGGGAGCAATGCTTCCGTCCTGACCAAAAGTGATCTGGCTTGCCTGCAGATTATAAAAGCTGATTTAGTCTCACAATTACTTTTTCTTGGTTTCTTTCAAGCAATAGGTAGGTCATGTAGAAGGGAAATAGTAGTATTTGTTATGTTTTTCTAATTCTGTTTCATCAGCAGACAATATGAAGTGCATAATTGACTACAAAGTCACCAAATTATGGCATAGGTACCTAAGATTTCCAGATGTGAACTGTTGACCACGAGTTTGTAGTCTGTTCTGAAAGCTAATTAAGAAAGCCGATCAACCTTTCATGAAAGAAAAAACTGAGTTGATTGCCATACAGTATGATGGTTGGAACTGCTGCTGATGCTTTGCATGTGCTGTTTCACAATGTGAAATTCGTTTCTTTTACTCGAATGCGCGACCTAAATAAATTTTAGATATTGAAGAACTAAGAGCAGCATAAGATTCTGCTTCACACACATTTTGATTCACAAGAGACCGACTTTTTTAAGAAGAACGCAGAACGACATAAGAGGCTAACTGAATTTCCAATCAAACAATCATGTGGTGACAATGCTGAATCTCTAGATCCTGCTTAGTCGATCAGACTTGCTTCCCACTTCATCCAATAAAGAATCCACTAAGGCAGCTAAGATCTATTGCATTGCTGAATATGGACAAAACAGGAAACCGGTCCCAACACTTTATGCAACCAATCTGACAGGCATGCCTCATTGATTCTACCGACATGCCGCGTGAAACAAAAGGAACTATCTCCAGCATACACAACGGGTACCCAAGTACAGAAGAGGAATGCCAAACAACAGAATGCAGATCCAAAACTTGCGGACCTGGCGATCGCGGGATGCAGCTGGGGCGGCGGCGGCGCTCCCGGCCTTGAATATGCCGCTCCCCGTCATCTCCTTCAACTTGGGCGCCGAGCCCGTCCTCCTGGAACGATCAGAGCAGCAGCAGCAGCAGCAGCAGCAGCCGTAATCAGTAAGCAGACACTTGGGGGATCAAGCACACGTACAAGGCGCCGATCGCATCGAACGGCTTGATCCGGATCACAGGAAGCGGGATCCGGCCACGGAGGCGCGGAAGCTATCTCACATCTTGTTGACGCCGTCGGCCGCCTCGGCGCCCTGGCCCCCGAACACCACCTTCCTGAACTCCTCCGTCGGCTGCAGGGCGAGCGAGCGAGTGAGGAGTAAGGTAGAGCTCTAGGATTGGAATCGGCGGCGCGCCGCACGTACGGGGCGGGTGGAGGAGGAGGAGCGGGGGCAAAAGAGAAGAAGAGCTGGGGTCGTCACCTGGTTAGGGCGGCGTGCCGGCAGCGGCCCGGCGCCATCGGGGTGCGGCCACGCGAGCAGGCCGGCCGTCGAGGTGTGGGAGCTCCTCACCGGGGCCGCCCTCTCCATCTCCCTGCGCCTCTCGCTACCGAGGAAGGGAGGGATCGGGAATGGAGATGGTGAAGGCGAAGCGCGTCGTCCTCGGAGGCTTCGAGTCGTGAGGTGGAGTGAGAAATTTGGACAGGGTGGCGTTCGCTTCCTCCTCATCGAAATGAAGAGGTGGGGCCCCAGGTATAATCACGCTGGCAACGCAAATATCTCAGGGGCGTTTAGTTCACGCCAAGCTTGGTTTATAAAATAATTTTATACGATGATAATGCAACCTATTTTAGTATTTTACTTAAAACCATTTATTTATTTATTTGAACCGGTGAGCTGGATTATCGGTTTGAATGCAGACCAGTTGAGCGTCTGAATCCAGCACCAGTGCTCGTGGCTACTCGTTTTCTTCCGCACGGATGCCTTTGCTTAGCGGTAAATCCCCTACCATTTCGAGGGGCCGAGGGAACCTGCCATGGTGTACCATCGCATCCAGCCTAACCTGACGCGAGTAGCATCGCTAGAACCCGTAACACGTGAGTTTGCAACTGCGATAGGGTTGCCAACCTTTTCTTGTGTGGGTTTATTTGTGACTTAGATTACTGTCCTTTTCTCAAAATTAAGCTATTTTTGTAACTTTACCCGAAAGGTCCTCCGAAAAGTGCAACCAAGCACGAGGTGATCCGGGCTGCATCTCCAAAGCATACAGAAAAGCTCCCCCTCTAAAATTTGCTGCTGGGCTAGGAAGATTTTCCATGAGACTTGGATTTTGGTGGAACATAAACAAAGCATGAGTGCATGACATTGAAGTTGTTTGGGCAATCCTTTTTGTGATTCTGCTCTTGCGATTTGGTTGTTACGATGCGAGCACTATTGCTAGCTACTAATAATAAGTGTGTCGTTGGGTAGCGATTACGAGTAGTTGACATGTTGCCGCCAAAGTACAGCTGGACCAAAAGAAGATATAGATAGGCACAACCCTGGGATTTGGGAAGAGGGTATCTTTTTTTGAAGTTCTAAAACATATTTTAATTAAGAGGGAAACTGTATTTCAGCCTCTTGAAAATCATTGGAGTTGCAATCTCATCTATGACAATCTAGTGGTTACCTCATAACTATTTTTCTTTCTCTCACCCTCCCCACATCGCACTACTTGGACATGTTCGGACGGCCCTAGCCCCACCCTAACTATACCGAACCAGCGATAATCTGCCTCTCCGTAATATTTGTTACCACTACCGGCCTGGCCGAGTATCCCGTGAATTCCTTTAGACCCGAGGACACCAAGCCAAAACCTAAAATCCCTTAAAAAAAGCAAGCTCACCCAGTGGCAGAGCCAGGGAGGGGCCAGCAGAGGCCATGGCCCCTCTCAAGATAATCCCAAGATTAGCGGTAGTTTTTTACGTGTGCTGAACTGTAGTTATAAGTATGCACGGATCATAAATACCGTTTGCAATGTGCACTCTAGTAGTCAAGAGATAAAAATCAACTATGACCCTACAACTAAATTTTGGAGCCTCCATTCTTCCATGGAAAAATAAAACTGCTCCAACTCGGGCTCTCAATTGTCATTCGTATTGTAGAGATGCTATAAGTATAAAACCGTTCCTCTCTCTCACCCCAAAATTAATCGGCTTTTGTGGCAACTGTAATAGAAAACCGCACTATGATAAGTCATCCTAAATATGCTCGTAGTTGTGGCTGGGTAGTAGACATAAAATTTTGGTTCACTATGGCTGAACATTTACAGCAATACTTAGTAAAAATAGTTTTCTTCTAATTTTTCCACATTTTGTATTCCACGATATTTTAAAGCAAATTGACACAACGTAGTTTTCTTTGTGTCAATAAACACATCTACATGCTCAATCAGTGATCACACCTAATAGCATCACTTGTGCACTATTTCTATAATATTTTCTTGTCCATACTATATTGAAGTCATATATACTCTATTGCTTGTATTTTTTTTTTCTTATGAGTTCATTTTCTACTTAGTCTCTTGACCTCTGCTATGGTTAAATTCTGACTCCGCCCCTGAGCTCACCACCCGTCAATCATATTTTTTTTTGGAAAAAGGAATTCCTGTTAGTTGTGCAAAACACATTTTCAAATGATTGAATCGTAGAAAATAAGTTTGATATCTTTCTATGAGGAATAATTTCTTATTTATACTTCAAAAATAGACCCTTACGTGAAGTTTCATTATTCTCATTGCAAGACAAATTTATATTCTTTGTAAAAGTAGCCATAAGGGTGTGTTTGGTTGGGCTGTGGCTTTTGGAAAAGCTGCAGTGAGCTGTGGGCTGTGGAAAAGCTGCTATGAAAAATCTGCTGTGGGGAAAGCAGAAGACCGTTTGGTTAGAGCAGCTGTGAGCTGTGGAAAATTGTGTACTGTGGGTGAAATACCTGTAATACCACTGAAGGTTTGTGAGACTGTCTATATACCATAATACTCGTACAAACCTAATATGTTCACTATTTCGCATGTAAATATATCTTTTGGAAAGGAAAACATTAAATTTTCTAAGTTTTTCATCCATATGGTGCACATAAATAGAACTGTAGCAATTACACAAGGTAAATGGCTCATAAAATTATGATATTTGTCAACATGGAGGGCATCGTGTCACTCTTCCCGAGCAGGACCCGCGAGCTTCTGACCACAAGATCATGGGATTTCCTGAGCTTCCCTCAAACGCCGCTGGAGGAGCCACCCTTGGAAGGCGACGTCATCATCAGCATGCTGGACTCCAGCGTGTGGCCGGACTCCCCACCCTTGGAAGGCGACGTCATCGTCAGTATGCTGGACTCCAGCGTGTGGCCGGACTCCCCGTCCTTCTCCGACGAGGGCATGAGCCCGCCGCCGCTCAGATGGAAGGGCGGGGCGGCGCCGGGCGGAGGCGGGCGGGGCGAGCAGGGTGGGGCGGGAGGCGCGGGTGGGAGGAAGACGGGAGTCGGACGGGTGGGGGAGAATAGAAATGAACCGTTTTTTTCATAACCAGTGGCAGGTGGTTAATTTTTACCCCAAAAGCCATTGAAACGGGGGGAAGTGCTTTTGCATTTGTATTACAGTGAAAGCTGCTTTTGGGCAAAAGCACCTAGGGCTTTTAAGCTCTTTGGTTGGCTTTTGGCTTTTGCAAAAGCAGGTTGGAAGCCCAACCAAACACAGCCTAAAACTATTACATGCATATTCTGCCTTTTCCCAGTAATTTTAACTACATAAACCCATGCAAATAGAATAACATTAATGATGCTATCAACATTTATCTGCTGATATGTAGCGCGGTATCCCTTGTAGGAGGTCGATAGTAAATAGCTTCCACCACGTAGGTGTATCGTGCATTTGTTCTCGGTGCAAAATAGGCGACAGCTTCGTCCATACACAGTTGATTATGTGCGAGATGTGAGCTTGGTTCAGACTCATGTTATTATTTGTCAAAACATATCCACCGTACACACGCTACGCACTGACGATAGAACGGCATGGGTATCTCACAACCAAACCAAACATGCACACACCAAAAGTTAAACTAGACCATCATCAGGACTAAAAATGGGGCTGCTCACTGCCGCACCACGATCGGAAACAACACATCAAACTGACGGTCAAACAGCCTGTCGCATCGGCGAACTTCTACAGGGATAAGCATGGATTAAGGCAAGGTCCGTCCCTTCCAGTTCAGGATGTTAAACCAGCGCGATGCTGCTCTCGCCGCCAGGAGGCTTGCGGTTTCCACCTGTGCGCTCGCGGGTTGGTTCCTTCCCATCTGCAAAAATATTGCTTCCAGTTATCTCCTTCAGCTTTGCAGTGCTCAGATGCTTCTCAGCGGAAGCTGGCGGCACGTCTCCCTTGAAAATGTCATTGCCAGAGAGGTCGTTGACCTTCTTGCCAGTTATCTTCTTTGCTGTCTTTGGCGCGCTGTCAATGTTAGCCTCTCCAAATGAGAAGGTGCTCGCCTGTTGAAAGACAAAATTAGTTGAAAAACACTTTGACCTGCAAAAGGCGAACGGAGTACCAGAAATGTTGAAGCTGCAGTACGTTTGCATTTTTAACAGGTGTGTTAGAGGCAGAGCTGCCATTTGATGAGTTCCTTGCCCTGTTAGACCTGGATTCCTGAGTATCAGAAAAGATGTCGTGGCCGCTGAGCTCCTTGGATTTTGCATTTGATATTTGCTTCTTCATCTTACTGTCCACCTCACTTTGAAGAGTGCCACTAAGTTCACGCTGCTTTGCCACCTCAGCTACCGAAGTTGGCTTTTTGGGAGGATCAGTTCCATCCTCAGCGAACGAGATGTGACTTACAGTACTGATTGCCTGAATGCAATATGAAACTGAATTAGTCTACCAGTAAAATCATGCTTATGATTCATTTTTCTTGATTTCTTTCAAGTAATAGCAGTGAAATCAAGATCATGCCAGGAAAAAATCAACTGCACATTAACTATTAAGTCACTAAAGTATGGTTTAGACACCAAAATTAGGCAATGTGAATCGCTAAACAACAAAAGTCTGTTGTATATAAAAAAAGGCGTCTTAACAGGACTGAACACCAAATTAATTGTACAATATCATGACTGAAACTATTACCCCTGCTTTAGGCATTTTGATTCACAATCATGACTATTGAAGAAGCATGACAACATAAAATGGCTAGTTGGATTATGCTCCAGAACACCTCTCGTAGGAAAAGATTATAAATCTTAAAACAACACCATCACTGCAAGCAGGGCAAATTAACCAACTATATGTTAATTACGGTTGCCACAAATATGGAACCGTAAGTTGCTGGCTCCAATTCATGTGTTTCAAAAAAAAAAAAAGTTAACAGCTGATTCGATCTAGGTGAGACCTGATCTGCTCAAAGATGAGGAACCCTCCATGTGAACTATGCATGCCATAAGTTGCTGGCTCCAAAACATATGTTGGAAAAAACAGTTAAAACCTAACTCGAGCTTGGTGAGACTTGATTAAGTCAAAGATGAAGAATACCCCATGTGTGAGTCATGCATATATATTGTAAAAGAATGCAGACCTCTTATACTCAACCAGTTGATGCCATATCAATACATATTCAGTAGATGAAGGACTAGGTTTTGGTTGGTTCACTCTAGACTTATTTTCATATATTTATTTAAATTGCTATCCAATGTTCAATAAAGCGCTAGGCGGTATCTAGGCAGCGACCCACCGCCTAGAGCCTAAGCGAGCCTAGGCGTTTCAAGGCGTTAGCACATACACACATATACATATATATTTTGTTATACACTTACATGTATCTCTAAAAGAAAAGGAAAAATAAGAAGTTGATGGGCCTAACTTTGGAAAAAGCCCATTAAAACAGCCCAACCCACCTCCCAGCCTCCCCCTTATTCACTCACCCCAGGATCTAATCTACTGTTTCCTCTTCCTCCTCCGCCCGCCCGCCCGTCTCCTCTTCCTCCTCCTCTGCCCGCCCACCCGTCTCCCCTGCCTCCTCCTCCGCCCACTTGCAGGGGCCTCTTCCTCCTCCCCCGCCAGCCACTGCCTCCTCTTCCTCCTCCGCTCGCCCGCCCCTGCCTCCTCTTCCTCCTCCTCCGCCGCCCGCCCCTGCCTCCTCTCTGCTCTGCCTCGTCCCCGGGTCGCCGGATCTGCACGTAGGGACACCGGGTCGCCGCCTAGGGCCCGCCTACACCCAAAGGCGCCGTGGTACCCCGGTACCCCTCCTCCCCCGCCGGCGCCGACGAACTGGCGCCGCCTAGGGGTCCGCCTATGCCCTAGGCCAGGCGGGACCCCCTCGCCTGGCGCATAGTCGCGCCTAGGTGGCCGCCTAGCGTCGCCTTTTTGAACACTGTTGCTATCACAGGCGTCGTTTCGTGCTCCATGCTTTTGTCGGACATGCATGGACGAGGATCATGGTGTTCATCCTCAGTCCAGTTGCTGCAGGGATGAATTCAGTAGATTGAATAGATTTCCAAGAAAGTGATCTATGTTCTAGAATATTTACCAAAATCTTTTGTACAAAATACCATCATTAATCCTGGTAATTATGATGTAACTATTCTAAAAGAGCCGTAGGAAGCAAAACCCATTATCTTTTTGAAACAATTATGAAGCAAGCTAACAACACATTAAAATCTCTAGAATCGGTCCTATAATCATTTTTGCATTTCTAATACGTTTCATGTAAAATCAACTAACATGGTAGCAATGTGAAGCTAATCTCATGGAAGTCATGGTCGTTAAAATTCATCACACGGCAAAATTAATGTGTCCCGCGACTCCAATTCTAGTACCATGCACCTAAGATCTATAGCATTATTGCACATGGACTAGAAGTGCGTACTGAGCCCTACAAATGTGCACCCAATGTGACAGATATGCTTCATTAATTTCCTCTTGAAACGCCGTATGAAACAGAAGGGTTATCGCCAGCATATGGAACAAGTACGATGTATGGAGCACACAGTATAACAGGAATGGCAGGATCCAAGCGCTTCCAGACAAATGTAGCACGCAACCACACAAAATCAAGCAGAAATGCCGATCCAAACAAAAGCTCAGCACAGATTTCGGCACCTGGCGCGGGGCAGTCCGCGCGGGCTTCGCGGCGGCGACGGCCTCCCCAGCGTCGCCATTGCTCCCGGCCGCGAAGATGCCGCTTCCAGTCATCTCCTTCCACTTGGGCGCGGAGCACGGCTTCCTGGAGGAGCGGCCATCTGAGGTCAGTCTCAGATCAACCTAGGTGGACGAATCTCTTGATCCGAATCAACGGACCGCGGGCAAGAGCTCGGCGAGGAGCAAGAGAAGAAGGGGCGGGGATTGGGGGTGGGGGTAGGGGAGCAATCTGACCTCTTGGTGAGGCTGTCGGCCTCCTCCTCGGTGACCTGGCCCCCGAAGACCACCTTCCTGATCGCCTCCGACGGCTGCGCGCAGGGGAGCGAGGCGAGCTCAGTGGGTCAATCGAGAGCGACACGCCACGGGGAAGATGCAGCTACTCGTGGAGGAAGAGAGAGGGAAGCGAAGACGGGGAGGGGAGTGCTACCTGGCCAGGGCGGCGCGGCGGCGACGGCGTGGCGGGGGCGGGGCCCTGGCCCTGGGGCTGCGGCCACGCGAGCAAGTCGGCCGTGGAGGTGTGGGAGCTCCTCACCGGCGCCGCCCGCTCCATCTCCTCCTCCCGCTCGCGCTGCTCCTCTTTCTCTCTCTAGGCGCTTCGTTGCTTTCTCTCTCTAAAAAGGGAGGGGGAGGTGTGAGACTCGTGAGGTGGAGTGGAGCTGGAGCAGCGGCAGCGGCAGCAGGGATGGCAGGATGGTGCGGGGTCCCTGTTCTTCGCTTCCCTTTCCCCTTCGGATACGCAGCACGTGGCTACCATCACTGACTCTGCTCCACTGACAGGTGGGGTCGGGGTCGTCCTACCATCCTGACCGACGTGCGGTCCCAGGCCCAGGTGGAGGGGTTTGCGTATTGCGACTGATATTTCCGTGTACTTCGAATACATTTCTTTCATTGGACCAGGGATGGTAAGGGGCACACATCTGTTGGGTTTTGTATGCTAAACTCGTGCCTGTGAAAATTATTTGAATCTATTAAAAAATTAATAGCCATGATGGGTATAAAATTTTATCAAAACCCAAATTTATCGGGTTAACGGGTATCCACGGGTCGCCACGGGCCATCCGTGATCGATGATTGCACCTTTGCTATAAATAGAAGCTTGTGAATGATCAATATGTGCGTATTCTTCTCATTATCAACTATGCTTCAATTTAAACAACTAGAGAGACAATACATTTATCTAAGCAACAAATTATAGTCTGCATAAATATAGAATGAGCAATAAGTTCATAATTTATTGTACAAAGATATTAAAGGAATAAAATTACATTTAACAAGTTTACTACTTCATGTGGCAATAGTATTAACAAGTTTGTTATAAGTTCACAAGGTATTGAAATCAAGTTTGTTACAAGTTCATAATAATAAAATGATGGTATTAACATCAAATTTGTTAGAAGTTCACAATAAAATGGTAATATGTACTAGATTGCATCGGTTTTAAAACCCCACAGGTTTACGGGTTTGGGTACTATAGGAATAAATCCGTCCCGTAAACCCAACGCGTAGAACTTCTTACCCATTAACGAATCCACGGATCTAAAAGTTGATCCAAATCTGTACCCTAGTGAAGTAAAAATTTATTGGATTTCGGGTGCCCGTTGTCATCCCTGATTGGACCAAAAGAAATATTCTTTTGAGAAATATGTTTATTTGGTTTTTTGGCAGATATGTTTATTTGGTTGGTATATAAAATATTATACGTATATATGTTTGTTCGTACTACGCTGAGTAAAAGGGTGTTGAGCAGAACTTCTTCTAAATGACCTCCTCTATACAAGCTGGAGCCGTTTGGAGACTCCTACAAGGCATCTCTGTTTTAACTCCTATAGGGCATCTCTGTTTTTTATTAGAAAACGGCTCCTGAAACTATTTGAAAAGGTACCATTTGGTACAGCTCCTGACGGAGCCGGTGGTGAAGCTACTTAGGAAGCTGTGCTAAAGAACCTCTAAAATTTGTGAGGCAGCTTGTTTGTGTTACCTTCACAATAGTATGCACTATGCAAACATCTTTGTCATTATTTCGTCTCGTTCTCTCTCAACCATTTTACCTTCCATTGTTGCCCCGTACCACGATTGTTGCAAGCAATTTACAGGCAGCGCTGTTGGGGATCAAGCGATTCCCAGCATGAGATCCACATTTTTATCGGCTGTTTTGCTCACTCTTGTTCTTTCTGCTTTGACCTCTGTGCTCACTGGTGATATCTGATGCTAGAAACGCAAGTATTTTCTGAATCAGCTGATTAATTACAATGGTATGGTACTTTAATTTATTTCTCTTTCTAAATTAATTATATATAATAGCATTTTAGTTTATTTTATTATTTTATTGGATCGACCTAATAATTCAAAATATTAAATGTGTGCATCCCTATTTGGTGTATGTGTTAGTAGGATAGAAGCTTGTGGAAGAGGAATATGACTAATAGTATTCTTTTTATATGCTTGGCCCCTGCTGCATTTTTGCCATATCTAAGGAAATTTTATCATATTTTTTAATTCTATGATATGTGGAGCCTAAAATAATCTTGTCCAAGATTAGAGCATCTTCAGCAAATTATTCATATCTCTACCCAATACCAAAATATGTTCTTTTGGCAATAGGAGGTGCTCCAGCACATTAGCAATTCCATCGCCAATACCAAAAAATTTTTGGTAATCGCCAAAATACACCTCCCTCTTGCTTAAATGTAGGGGGATTGCTCCCTCCACCCTATCCATTGAGTAATCTACTATAGCACTCACTATTAAAATAAAAAAATGGTATTAGCAACGAAGGGAGAAAATATATAGGATATGAAAGATGAGTAATCTGCTGGAGATGCTCTTAGTCCCCAACAAAACACTTGCCAACATAGTTAAATTCGTCTAAAACGAAATGTGGCAAACTGTGGTCGAGAACCAAATATACTCTAAAGCCCCGTCCCACCCATAAGAAACCTTAAATCCTCAGCAATGCTTTTCTCGTCGACCATAATCATTGCCACTGGTCACTGGTACTTTAGCTCATTTATGCAACTTATTTAGACAAAATGCTCTTAAATTTGAGCCTAGTTTTGTATATTCTATAGGATTTTGACTTTGATGAGATCTAAATATGCAGAGGGGAGAGAGAGAGAGAGAGAGAGAGAGAGAGAGAGAGAGAGAGAGAATTATTGATACTGAACATGAGGAAGAGTGCACGTATCACATCATAAAACGATACAAGGGATCACACAATCCCATCTTCCTTGTCATGCGACAGAATGTAACGTGAGTAGCTTCCAATCCCAATCCGACTTGAAGCAAGCAAGCGACAAAACAGTGGTGCTGGCGTGGTGCCGTTGCCTTTCGCCGCGGAAACAGTAGCATGTCCAAAGTCCAAACCAACCAGCAGCCCGGTGTCGCGTGTCCAACACGAAGCTTTCTCATCTCATCGTCCTCGCTCGCACGCCGCCGGCCGTGCGGACGGTTGACTCTGGCGGTGGGGGGTCACCGTCGCCGCGCGCGCTCGGATAACGTGCGCGGCCGCGCGGGGAGAGGCACGTCGCCACGACACGTCACGTCGTCCGCCACCGGTCACACGTACGCGTCGTGCTCTGCCGCTGGCGGGGCGCGGGCGGTTGGGGGCCGACGGAGGCCCCCCGCGGCGGAGGGTGGAGGAGGTCCCGGCGGCCGCCTGCCGGATCTGCTGGTCCGACGACCACACGCGTGCCCTGCTGGCGCGAGGCGGTTGGGGGCCGACGGGGACGGCGGCGCCGGAGGACGGAGATCTCGGCGGCCGCCTGTCGGCTCTGCTGCTGGTCCGCGCGCACGCGACGTGACCTGCCGCCGTCAGATCCGGGGGCGGAGTCGGGCGAGCGGTTCGCGTGCTTCCTCGTGGCGTGTGCCGCGCCGAGACAGCAGCGGTTGCGACGAGCAGCGATCATACGAGTGAACAGCCGCTCGCCGGCGGCCGCCGGCCGGATCCTTCAGTTGTGCTGTGCAACCAAGTTGGCACACGGCACGGTCCCGCGGCCCGCGGGAGGCCTCGAGTGAGCCACGCTGTCGGCGGCCGCCGCCCAGGAGCGAGTTTCCCGGGAGCCCATGAAGGGGCCCAACGCTTTAGCTTTCGTCCACCACAAGGCAGTAGGCACAGCCCAGCGGGGAGCGCTCTCTTCAGTGTTGTTGCATTTGAAAACCTGCGCTACTCCGAGAAAAAGTAATATGTCGATCCTTATTATATGGGCTTATATTATGAAATGGATACTCCCTGTGCTGTATATGAACATGCATTGCGAGACTAGGAAAGTAATGAATTTAAAAGCAATTTTGTGCATCTCATTGGATTTGTCGTTGAGATGTCTAGATGCACGGGGACCTCTCTCTATAGTCTCTAATTGTAAATGCAAGTTCTTTTAGACGTGTACACCAATCATGGGTAATGTGTAGATGACATCATTACACACCTCATTTGTACTATATCCAAAGAGACGGTCATTTATTTATGAGAGCCGTACCATTTATTAAGGAAGAAAATAGAACTAAGCATAAAAGATTTCGAGAATAGCTTTATAATTTGCTTTTCAGAAAAAGAATAACTTTGTATTTAGACAATACTTCCGAAAAGGCTAGAATGAGTTGGAACAACACATAGCTAGCTAGTATACCCACCGTGAAAATGTATGTATGTATGTATGTATGTATGTACGTATATTTCACGAAATCTGTTCTCCTTATCATATATCCTTCATGCACACATGGTGCAGTTTATTGGATTGGAAACAAAGCTGCCGCTGTGCACTGGTTCATCAGGTGTGAACTTACCCCTTGGAAGCCCCAAGGGGGGCCACATACAAATACAGATCACTCTTGTTTCTACCAGGCCGTCCTACGTGCCTAACTGCCTAGCTGGGACACTCGTGTCGTCGTTGTCCGATTCGGATGGCTCAACAGCCAAACTAAGGTAAACTGCTACAGTAAGGCTACTACACGTACAAGAATCGACATATCATAGATTCATATACAGGCTCTGCGAGAAAGATTTCTTCTTTTTTTTTTTCCGGGATTGGATTGGATGTACGTCTTAGTGCTTACTTGGTCCATCAGGAGGAGCCATCTAGCATCTCATCCGGATAAGGCATGCGCTCAATGCGACCATCAAAGGACGGAATAGCTCATTTTTCTAAATGCCTTTTGAACGGTAAAAGCTTTACTGAAATCTTTATTAGATGAGAGAAAAATGGGAAAAAGCGACTGCAAACTGTAAAAGCAACCAGGAAAAAAAAGGATTTAAACACTAGTAGGTGGAGTCATGCACCTGCGCACTAGTCTTTGATTCCCACCATACTAATTGTGGAAAAGTTGTTCCTACTTGCTAATTGTGCACAAACACAAACCTAAGAATGAAACAAAATGACGCATGCATAATCAATCAATCTCATGCCGTCATGTTCTACACATGCATATCCTTTTGTAGTGCTCCATCTGGGCCCCTTTCGCTGAAAGGAGGAATAGCTAAATGGAACAAAAGCTTTGCGGGCCGGCATGTTGGGGCTCGAACTAGCTCTAGGTAGTAGTGTAGCCAGTACGTAGTAGAGGCACATGTGTCGCCAACCGTGTGCCCGGGGTGGCTGACAGGCGAATATCGAACGTGCGCCGGGGCCCACCTGTCAACCACTGCCGGGCGCCCTTGTCTTGACCGCACCATAGCTGGCTGCTGCAAAGTGCAAACCGTGTGGTTGGAGATAGGGATGGTGCCATGGAACAGTGACAATATATAATATTGCCTTCCTGAGCTTTTTGCTAGTTCTGGTGTAGAATATATCTAGTTCTACAATGTATGTATGCTTCATGTCGATTCTTCTACTTTTATAACACTATTTGAGATTAAAAAGCACTTTTCACCTGAATGGCCGTTTACCCCGTTATTCAAGCGCTGTGTACACGCTACCAAGTATCTTGCGTGCCGCGTTCGTTTTTCTTAACCTATTTAATGGTTGCTTAATCTGTTTCAATGATCATTTAGCCCAAATAAATTGCTAAACGATAGATGCATGACTGCATGTTTAACGTTCAATGTTTAGGATAACAATGAGTAGAATCGTAGGACGTGCTGCATTCACTGAATGGATTATTGGAGGCTTGGGGCGCGGAGGCGCGCACAAACAATCATGCTTGATTGGTGCTGAGCAAGTCTAAAAAATGGTGAAATGATGGCACAAATGTATGTGCTGCCAAGGCGCGCGTGGGGCATCATCATTGATTCATTTCCATGGATCCAAGAGATCGATGCATGAGAGAGGCAGGCAAAAAGATGCTGCTCTGGCCGGCCGGCCGGCCGGCGCTCGCCGTGGCTTAGCTAGTGCATGCTTGCTGGCTGTGCATGCGTATGGTAGTGGGGGATTCAGGAGTAGTAGGCCATCATCACACACAGTCAGCCGGTGACACAAAGTCTAGAGAGAGCTCGCTCTCTTTGCAATCGAGTTGTTCCTCCACTACTATCTAGCTGCTACTACCTGCAGAGACAGAGACAGAGAGAGAGAGAGTTTTTCTTTGGTTGGTGTAACCCTTAGCAGCTTTGTGCGTGGATGGAAAAAGGCTCCGGCCTTTCTAAAGGGTTTTTAGGTGCGCTGCTTTCCGATCTTGCTGTCCTGCCTGACAACCCTCCATCGACCCAGCTCTATCTGTCGGATCGGCCGCTCCCAGCGGCTCTAGTCTTTCTATTTTCTCGGCACGGCATCCATCATCATCCTTACCAACGTGTAAATAAGCCATGGCCACCGCGCGCTATCAAGCCGCTATGTATTGCCTAGCTAGATGCATGGTTACATAGATAAGATGCACTGGCCCTACAACTTCTCTCTATCTCTCTCTACACATTAGCTAGGGTTTGTGCTGTCAATTTCCTAGCTATTATTAAACTGCTACGTGTCCCATGATTACGTCGACCTTTCATCAGGCGACTACTATTACAATGTCAAAGAAGATAGCGACCGGCTATATTCATCCCCATCCATCCCTGCTATGTCCTTTACCACGGATCGGATCTCTCCTTGTGATGCAGCTTAATTATTTTTTGTGTTACATGCATCGATTACCTGTGAAATTAGTAAGCTCAAGCAGTAGCACGTTATTAGCCCTGAGCGATCCTGTTGTACTCCCTCCGTTCCAAATGTAGGCCCTTTTGGCTTTTTAGATTCATAGTATTTGCTATGCATTTAGGTATAACGTATATCTAGATGCATAGCAGAAATAACGACCTACATTTTGGAACGGAGGGAGGGAGTAGTACTTAGCAGTGATAATAAGTGTCATGCATGAGCACTAGCAGTTTTTCGGGTGCTATCTTTACCACCCTAGCTTTTGACGAGCAGAGATCAGTTGGTAGGGTAGGGGAGACCATGCATATCTAACAACTGTGAGGTGCGTATGTTGCATTGCGGGCAGACCTATTATTATGTGTAAGTGTAAGAAGATGATGTAATCATCATGCATATCGATCTGTACGTGGTCTGGCCGATGATGGTGCCTTTCTAGAGACATAGGACACTATTCCATGGAGAATCATGAATGTATATGATGACTCTTAAAGGTAAAGCTAGCTAGCTAATATAAATAGAGCTAAGCAAGCACTTAGGGTATTTGTTAAGAGCTACTCCACTGTGACATATATTTGTCCTGTGGAAATTCCTATATATGTTGCATATATAAGATATCTTGACCTTGAGCTGAAGCTCATATATATGTATCTAAATAAATAAAAGTATTTTTTCCTAATAATAAACTCATCAGAGAATGTAAATCCCTACCGTAAACCGGCATTCCCCAATGCTACATGCCCTCTATTTTTTTTACTAATAATAATCTTGGTAACTTATGGATCTAGCAAGCCTCCAAAATATGCCATAAGGAAAAAAAATCATATATACGTCAATCAGTTAATCTAGAGAAGACAGTAGAAAAAAAAGGGCAGGCGCATGCTGGAAGCAAAACTAAAAAAGCAGTCTGTCAAACAAAAACATCACGAAGTTGATGACCACACCTCTACATTTATGTTTATGAGATATTTTTTCCCGAGAAATTTGAATTGGACATGTAGAGTTAGCTCTCACATCTTTTCTCGAAAATACCAATTTAGTTAACCAAGCAGCGCACACTGCTTTCAATATACCGGCTCAAGTTTACAAACCATGCATCTAAATGCCAAGTAACTAGTGTATTTTCATTGTTACACTTGCACCACTCGTCTAGTCCATTATATATTTTTGAATATACATGTCAATAATATTGGGCCTAATTAGTTGATATGAATTTGAGATTATATCTGGCTCTAGGAGCATGTGGTTAATTAATATTTAGACAGCGACCTCCCCTGTTTCACATGCACTATTATCCAGAAGTTACCACACATACATGTGCATACAAAGAGAAGGCTCCGATCCAATTTCTCAGATGATGACAACACGGCGCTCATCATTCCAGAGTACAAATATCGTCTCACCAGTCACCATTTGGCTCGTTGCAGCACGCTCATGGAAGTGATGATACAGTACTGTCTATGATCCCAAGCAGCTTTAATATGGTATGGCTAGGAATGGTCAAGACTCGTTTAAGCCTTTAATTTTCTTGTATAAATTAATTAATGTTTTGGTTTCTTGTAGCACTCTGTGATCGATCAGAAAGAAAAGACTGATCGAACAAGTACTGCTACACTATGCTATACTATTTATATGTATATATATTTATATCTATGTGTACACCAACTCCTAAATAGTCTCACGTATGCACACGTGACGACAGAGGTACATGTAGTATATTAATGTCGATCCCAATACCGCGCATACAGCACTACATCAGTATTTCATGATCTTTCAAGTACATATGAGATGATCAATGGCTGCCTAGTACTAATAATTCAATAAGAGATACACAAGATTTACTTGGCAATAACTTGTTCTGGATTACTCTTTAAAATGCTACATTGATAGGCAATGACACTGTTAATAAAAACACCGAAAAAATCGAAGAATAAAGATGTTGATTAACTAGAAAAGAGTAATGTGGTTCAACTAATTAGTTTGTGCAACTTTGAGGTAAAAGTGCAACTTCTGTTTGGTTAAGCTGGTGCACAACTGTGGAAAGCTTTTCCTTTAAAAGGATGTAGCTAGCAATAGTTCATGCAAAATGCTATTTTGTAATATCCTGAAAGTTATATAGATAAATGAGTTGCTAAGCAGTACATACAAGTCCAAAAAAATGCCGCATGCTACCGACTTAACCACCAACAATGTTGTGTGATACCATCATATACCAATCCAAACTTAGCTTGATCTATAGTATCAGAGAAACTTAACTAGAAGAGAAAATTACCTAGCGCTCCAAGCATATGTACTCTTAATTAATGCAATATATAAAAAAAATCAATTTTACAAGGCCCGTTTGTTTTTTATTTTATTTACTCTGTATATATATATACTGATGATCGACCATGTGCCCAACTGGAAATTACGATCAACCAATATTGTGTAAAATGGTAAGACTATGAATGATACGTACAAGTATATGTATATATGACTTATATGTCCCTCCCTAATTTTTGAAGTTAGTAATATATAGTATAATATTTACAAGAAAAAAAGGATTCAACCAAAAAAAATCAGGATCAAGAATGAATTCGTATCGATCTGCAAGCAGCAAAAGAAGAAAACCTACTTGCTAGCAAGCTAGCTTCTCTGTTGCACCAACATCTTAGAGATGAGTTTTGCAAGCATGTCCCCCCAAAAATCTAACTCCAAGATTCAATCAGCAAAGAGCCATAAAAAAAGGAGCCATATCTTTCACTGTACGGCATTTACACCCAGCAGAACCGAAAGGAAAGAAAAGTTAAAAAAGGAGTTTGATCATTTCATCTCATCTCGACAAGGACACACTTGCTAATAGCGATGGAAGCCGAACAAACTAGCTTTCACCCCCATTACAAGTTTCGTCACGGCGATTATGCGTATTATTTTCCTTCCATTTTGCACCAGCAAAATTTCAACACCAGAAATCCAAATTTAACTTGGAACAAGTCAAAAAGGCCCAGATTTATGTATGTACATCATACGCATCATACCAAAACCAAGAAATCAAGACTCACAATTATGCAGCTTGCCCAATGCAAAACAATTGTAGTGGCCAAGTAGTAGAAGCTAGCCAAGAATTAGCTTTGCTTCATTCTCTCCTCCATCTTCTCCATTCTCCACACAGAACTCGCTCTCTCGATGAGCAGTGAGCACACCGATTTAACACACACAGAGAGAGAGAGAGAGATCGCTTACGTACTAGTGCCTTCCGTACTTGTCGCCGGCGGTGAAGGAGGAGAAGAAACCATGGCCGCCACCCGGGTCCCCCCTCTCGCCTTCAGCCGCCGCCGCCGGTGGATCGAAGTCATCGAACGGGTTGAACCCTCCCATGCCTATTCCGTGGTAGTGATGATCAGCAGCGCCTGATCCGCCGGACGTCGTCGCCGCTGTAGCTGCGCCGGCGCCCGCGCCGCTCGGCATCGCGTTGCTCTTGGCGAACAGCGCGAGGGCGTCCACGAGGGAGCTGGTACCGGCAGTAATATTATTGCTACCGCTTGCGTTAATGGTGGTGTTAGCTAGGGTGGTGGTGCAAGCGCTGGGAGGCACCAGCACGGGGTACTTGAGAGGCGAGGGGCGCATGAGGAACGACGGCGTGCCGCCGAGGAGGCGCGGGCGCACGGCGGGGGGCGGCGCGGGGGCGAAGGGCGGTGCCGGGAAGCCGGTGAACTCCTGCACCATGGCGCGGAAGTTGGAGGTGTCGGTGGTGAGCACCGTGGTGGGCGGCCGGCGGGAGGCCCTGGGGCGCTTCTTGGCCGGCTTCGCGGGCGCCGGGGCGGGAGGGAGCGGCGGCACCGGCGGTGGAGGGGAAGGCGAAGACACGGCCGTGGAGGAAGCGGAGAGGAGGCCGTGGAAGGAGGAGTCGAGGTACAGGCTGGCGGGGGAGGAGGAGGAGGACGGGAGGTAGAGGCTTTGGTGATGGTGGTGGTGGTGGTGGTGGTGCTGGGAGGAGAACTCCTGGTCGGCGGCCCCGTCGAGCGCCGCGGTGGTGGGCAGGGAGGGTGAGGAGGGGAGGCTGTCGCTGGTGGTGGACGCCATGGGCGGACGGCCGGCGCTGGATCGGTGGAGGTGGTCAGGGGAGGCCGGGGAGGAAGAGTCGAAGAGAAGGCGTGAAATAGTGGGAGCTCCTGATAAAGGGACAGATAGGGTTTGGTGCGGGGAAGCTCTGTATTAGAGGGATATGGAGATCTTGATGCAGGTGGATTGGAGATACGGGCTGATCGATGAACAAGCTAACGGCGCATTGAGGCCATCATTTTGCTTGCTTGCATTTGTGTAACAATATTATTGATTGTGTAACTTGATGATTGGTTTTAAATTTTAATGGATCATATATGTAGTTTCGACGAGTATCGGCAGTAAATCATGCATTTAGATGCCCATCATACTTTTGCTCACCGTATGTTTTCTCACTACGTACTAGGGGCTCAGTTGTCGGTGAATCATTTCATCGAAATTTCTCCTAGATTAGGGCAGAGGTTTGTTCCTTGTGAAAATTGTGGCATGTCAGACATTTCATAAAGAGTGTTTGCAAATTATGTGGATACATATACCATCTATCCAAACAAATTAATTTTTTTTTTATGAAATAGAAGAGGTTGTCCCCCTACTGATTATGCTTCTTTATCTATAGCTAAAACACGTAATGTTTTCACCTTAATTTTTGGTTTGATCCAACTTCTATGACTGACTTGTGGGCCTTGATTTATCCAGTATGCGAGTCGGACCAGCTCTCCGTCCACGACTCGATACGTAAACCCCAACAAATTAACGCATAAGCAGCTATATGTATCAGATACTTATACAATGTTTGTCCGTAGCAACGCACGGGCATATTTACTTAGTTATATAAAAAGAAAGAAAGAGCCGTAAGGTACAGATCAAGATCAATAAATAAAGAAAGATACAAAGAAAATCAAAGATATTAAACAAAGTTATGGAGCCAATTTGTGGAAAATACTTTCTCTTAGCCCGATGGATGACCAATGCGAACTACTCGTCCTTGGATATTTCTTTGCTGCTGCTTGCAGGAGTCAGCAGTGTACTCCTGAAGATTAAATGTTTTCCTGATGAAGTCCAGATTGCCCAACTCATGAGGAAGATAATCACCGTGAAGGACGGGACATGTAGCTGCTGTCGAAATATTTCCAAGGTTTCAAACGGACAATCCTGGGCCATCATCATTCCTATTGCGAAGGAACAGTTGAAGAATAAGTGCCCTAGCTAGCGTTTCATCCACTGACTATGTACAGAGAACACATTCATAGGATGGAAGCCCCGTATTTCTTCTCCTTGGTCGATCTCTCGTGCTTAATCTGTCTTTCAGCAAAATTAAACCCTATTGCCAAACACCTTCCTTTCTTGAGCTGTTCAGTAAATTTATGGGACGAATCTAGGATAAACGGTACGGTAGTGGTGAAGACAATTCTTACGCAGGATGTGTATGCATGTGAAGGCATTGAAAATCTAGAATTATATATTCTTTTTTTTTGGTATATAACTGTGGTTCAGTCGCTCAGACCTATCAACCAGACCATCATCTATCTTTCTAACAAATCACAAGTTAATTGACTTTTCGGCCCTAGCTAGCAGTAATCCTTCGCACCAGCAGTGCCTACAAGATCGATCATAAAAGCGAGGTAGGCATACGTCAGGAGGAAAATTAAGCTTGATTACTATATGCTCTGAAGTGTGAACAATCACCTATATCCGATGCGATTGGATGCCTCCATGATGTGTAGCGCAGCATTGCATTGGCTCTCGATCTGCCTCATGATCAGTTACTTCACTGGCTGTAGCTGCACAGCATCAGTGACAGTGACCGCCGCATGAAACGTATTTCTTCTTCTTCTTTTTCTGTACTCGACCGTGTAGTCAACAGATACACGACCGCCCTTAATTCGTACTACGTTCTTTGTGTGCCTCGAAGACTCGTGTCAAGTTGGAGGCTCGAAATTGATGGCATGCATGCTGTACTCCCAGTATACTGAAATCGCCATTTATAAAGTAGGTGGCGATATTTCAGATGGCGCAAAAACATTAATACCGGCGTAGTGTTTCAAAATAAAACGCCCTTGGTATATTAGTTTCTGGTAGGACATTAGACTCTTGCGTGGCTGGAAATCAATCGATCTAGCTATCAATAATTCGTTTTTATTTTTTTTGGGAATATTAAATTATAAATATAAGCATGTTTCTTTATATCGGAAGTCCATCCAGAAAATTTATGATATATTAGGTAGCCTTATAAATTGAAGCAAGTGCAAGTTGGACTTTTTTCTTCAAAGAAAGGGGGCGACAGAGCTAGAAAACCTTGCATACGTATACATAAAAAACTAGCTGAAATGAAAAAAAAAATAATAAGGCTCCTAAACAATTAACGTAGTAACTAAGGAAGGGGTAAAGTAAAGCAGTTTGCCAAAGAGAGAGGCCGATCGCGATAGTTCGTTCATAGAATTGATGGGTCGGCACGATGAGCTTCTTAATTTGGGGGAAAGAAATTGAGTGCTGGGGATGTATATATCCCATCAGTGGCAAGCTAGATATGTAAAGATATACTGCGTACACTTCAGGTCATGTAAACCTTTGGTTGCGCCATCTCTCAGATCAGAGGCAGATGAGATCTCAACGGCCAATTAACTATTAACAGCCAGCGCGCATCAACTTGATCTGCAAGCTTAGCTTGTCGATCACTCTCTTATTGGAACTCATGCGCACGTGTCCAGCATATATTGGAAGGCGTAGCCAGCTAGGTTGGCTCAAACAAACGATTAATGATCGCTAATGTAGATGCGGCACGTACGGGCCTGATGAGAGCTCATTCTCACCTAGCTGCTACCTCCTTCGGGCCTAATTGGAACTGGAAGGTGTAGGTTGGTTCAACCACGTACCCGTTGGTTGCACCTACGAACGTGCATGGATGGTCGGCGTAGCATGGGCAGCATCGGAATTATACAGTCTCTCTGCTCTAAATTGTAGATAAATTTAGATACCTAACTTTTACTATGCACTAGTAGACATACTGTATATCTACTAGATACGTATCTAGAAATTATACAAAATTATGTATCTAGAAATTCCAAAACGGCCTATAAATCGGAACGGAGGAACGCGACCGTACCAGTAGCCAGTAAGCATGCATGTCCTCGTAACTATATACAGATTACAGCATGCATATGCATGCCCATCCATCCAAATGTGATGATATCTGTGCATCGCTGGTTCCTTTGTTCAAGAAAGATTTTGGCGTTTTCACCAGATCTGCAAAAGTTGGTACTGTACGGGTAGATTTAATTTATATTATATATACCACGCCCAGTAGGCAATAGCAATTCAGTGGATCGATCTCGACGTGTGCGTGTGCGCGGGGGGCATCATCCGATCCAGTCCTGGCGGGAATGATGGCTAGCAGGCAGGCAGGGGCATGGTCCGGCGGTCGGAGGTGCGTGGGCCGTCGCGTCGTCTCGTCTCCGATGCTCTCGATCGATTCGGCGGATGCATGGCTGACCATGATGGCCGATCATGCCAGCTACTGCATACCGGACGGACCCGGCCGGCTGGACGGACGATGCGAGCGAGCTGCCACGCACGGGCATGTGCGTAGCTCTGCGAGGTAGAGTAGTGCGAGGTCGATCGGCCGGGAACACCTATCCGTCCCGTTCCCGGATCGACCGTCGGATGGTACGGCCAGCGATAATGCCTTCCATCTGTCTCCACTCTCCAGCCTCTCTCGACTAGCCACTATACCATAATAGATGGCCCGCCTGTCAGTGGCATGGTACTCTGCAATTGTGAAGAGCTTAGCTCTCGACATATCAGCATACTTGGCTACATTATATTATACCTACTAAAACGAAAGGTACATTATTAGTAACATACAGGATATTTATTGTGCATCAACTTTCAAATAACCGCGCAGCAATATAAGTTTGGTTTCTGGCCTCTCTCTCTTTCTGGAGAAGATTCAAACACCGTGTGGTCGCCGTGGTCGAGCCATCATCTACTACGCGTCCATTGATCAAGACTAGGAGCTTGAAAACTTTCACCGGGCACAAGCTAAGGTAGCCCATGATGACAGTAACCTTGGTTGTGGAATGGATGGAACAAAGCTGTCTAGGACAACCTAACTGACCAGCTGCTGTCCGGTTACTCGATTAGCTCAAAGAAATTACAATTGGCTCTTCCTCATTATTCACTTTATTTGCCGCAAGAGGGATCTTTCTAAGACCATGTTGCAAAAAAAGTTTCACTTGCACCACCGATCGGAGTATCGATTATTTGACCCGGCCGTAAGGTCCTTTCTTAACAGATGGTTCACCAGCCGGTTAGTTGATCTGTTTCCCGACCTTTACGACATGGGGCAGCAGGCACGTGACGTCAGAGACACCACTAGTGCCTTCCTTTGTAGTGAAATATATGTTTATTTTTTTAACTGGTAAAAATGAAGGACCGACAAAGAACACGGATACGAAAAACAGGTGAGTGAATGAATGATCATTTGGACAGTACGTACGGGTGAGCTGGTTAATCCCCTCCTATAATAATTATTCCCGTGAGAATTTGAATCCTATAGAACTTCCCGTGAGCTGGTTAATCCCCTCTCCTAGAATAACTCCTGTGCAAATTCTATGAAACAAGACATTCAATTGAGATTGCGTAGGATTTGAATCCTATAGGAGGGTTTTACATATATATATATATATATATATATATATATATATATATATATATATATAGCCTTTGAAACCAATAGTTAAGCCTCTCGCAACCCTATGACAATACTATGGAATGCCTCGATCCATAGGAACTTTGGAAGAAATCTACAAGAGGTCCAAGTTCATGGGGAACTTTCTTTTGTCTTCATCTATCTCCTCAGATTTCCATGCCCTCTTTCCTGTGTCCCATTCATACGGTCAATTCTGCAGTCGTCATGTGTTTTGCACTTTCATTGCTGTCAAAATCTCTAAATTTGTCATTTCCAATTCCTTCGCCTCACGCTGTTCTTTGTGTATTGAGAGATCCTGCAAGTCCTCTACTTTTCTTGTTACGTTCCAAAGAGCCCGCCTAAAGAGGAAGAACTGGATCCTCCGTGACGTTGATGGGAGGAGCTACAGTTGTGGTAGAGTGGCTTGGCCGGCGCGTGAGGCGAAGACAGAGACAGGATCACAGCGTCACACGAGGACCAAGGCAGTAGCAGGGTCCAAACGGTGCCAGTATCAGTATGCAATAATTCCCACTGGTTGCAGAAGTCCCAAACTTCCCTGATGCTAAAACCACCGGCAAAATACAAGGGCTGACAGTGTCAGCCATGCAATTTTTTCCTGGTCAAAATGGTGATTCGCGTTACGAAGTGTGTGGGCGAACCCAACCTGTCGACTACTAATACCAGGCCCTCAGGCAGCTTTGTACGTGCATCTCAGGTGGCTTAGAGCGAGATGGTCAGTTGGGCACTTAATCGGGCCCGTACGAGCGAACAGTCTGGCCGAGGCTGACAACGCGCGCCCACCCGTCTCCTGGCCACACATCTCCGGCCAACAGAACAGACCCGACTAAAGGTTGACACAACTGGGGAGAGTTCAACACGCCTGACCTCAGACCAAACGACCGGAAGCAGATTTTTCATCCTGATTAGGACGGCCCGGTCTGACTTTGATCCCTATTTTATCTTGCGCAACAAAAATCAACTCCCGACCACATAGACGCTGGCTGCCCTCTCTCTGATCGGGACGGTGAAATGGACGTTGTACATGGGCCCCGGGGGACACACGAGGACGGGCACCACAGCACATTGTATGCTGGCCAAGCAAGTGGCGGGCAGTGCGACAAGCAACGGTACAGCATGCACGACACACCTACATCTACCTGGAAGCCTAGCTGCTCCGACTGCCGCTGATAATCAGTTCAAAAGATTGGAAAAAGAATCCTGAAGATGTGATGAAATTTAGGGGGGGCGTCGGCTTGGCTGCTTGAGCTCTTGCTTTTCTCGTCTCTGGAACCGGCGAATTGTCGAGGGACAGCTTTACTCCACCTCTTCCAGGAAATCCTTGATCTCCGCAGGGCTCAGAACCCTGTGATTTGCATGGTGAAAATTTTTGTCAGGGGACCATTTGATTGCAGCAACCAAGCGTATGTTCTTGGTAAACAGCTTTATGGAGCAAAGTACATGGCCACTACAGCCTACAAGTGCAGCAGCGCAAAACTGAGAGTAGGCCTAATGGATTCAATTAAGATGCAAAGGAAACGATACATGGAGGAATATTTTGCCACCAAATAAATATTTTGCCTATGACTCAGAGAACAGGAAATAAGAAAGCACAAGGGTATATGATCAAAGACACAAAGCAGATACAAAAATGTAAAAACAACCTCAAAGAGTTAGGGGAATATGGAAGTCAGTGAGTGTCATACCTGAATTCTCGGTCAGGTCGAATTATCCCGATCTCAATATTGTTGGACGAGATCTGCCCTTCGTATCTGCAAGCCCAAGAGTTCTGTCAGCGATGATGTTCAGGAAGTAACTAGTCATAAAGGCTGTAACAATATAGAAATCAGATACCCTTCTTTTAGAGTCAAAATTGCAGTATGGATGGCATCATCAAGCTCCATATCTTCTGTGTACCTTCAATGAAATGATAAATAAAGGTCATATGAGAGTACTTGCACAACTAAGAAAAGAGATCAACCTATATAATATAGTTGTCACTTAAGCAGATATAATAATAACACTATGAGGCAATTTAGGATCTGCTCCTGCATTCGTGGATCTGTCAGTGAGATAATGGTGGCAAATCTTCAAGTGACAACATGGTGATGTCAAGTTATAATAAATTGTCTGCAAAGTTCATACAAAACTCATTTATGATCAAATTGAAATAATTTAAAAACTACTAACAGTGTCTACTACAGTATTATAGTTCAGCATATTATTTCAAGAAAATGTGAAAGGAAGCCGTCAGCCAGCTTGTCATGTTTTAAAGTTTCCAAACAAAGACTCTGTACAATAACATTCGGCTGACAAGCGTA
The DNA here is from genome assembly GCA_032594955.1 of Panicum miliaceum. NCBI lineage: Eukaryota > Viridiplantae > Streptophyta > Magnoliopsida > Poales > Poaceae > Panicum > Panicum miliaceum. Next base: position 43,693,264 of record CM064059.1, read on the forward strand.
ATCAATCTTCTACATACCTCTTCTCAAGAAACGTCTTTGCATTGGACACATTTTTCCCCATAGCTGATGCTTTCCAGGAGAAGTATGATCCTGATGGGTCTACCTACAAAAAAATTATCGATTATGTCAACACTCAGAATACCAGAATTTTATTAACAAGTAGTGGATGAAACGTTAAGTAAATGGTCGTTGCAAATGGTTCGACTCAGAAAGTTTCTTACAACTCTTTTAAGTCAACAGTCAGCACAAATAATCATTATAAAATCTCATTGTCATTGAAAAATGAGATAAATATAATATCATCTGTTGAGCAATGTACAATGACCAAAGGCAAAAGGAATCTATTTTGTATCTCTGTCCATACCTGATACAACTGAGGGCCATTGTCATCGTACCCAGCTATCAACAAAGATACACCAAATGGTCTTACACCGCTGCAACAAACACGGTCATAATCAAAATATGTCCAAGAACAAAAAAGAGTGATATTCACTTCTTCAGGCTTCACCAATCAGAATAAGAGCTACAGACAACATAGAAACCAACTTTTGGTAAGAGCAAGGATCCAAAAAAACAGATCACTAAAATTTATACTGGTACAACCTGCAACTGGCCTCTTAGCGGTATTTTTTCAGTCTATTCTAGTTAACAATTTCCATTTTGTTTTTTGTACACGGATTTACCTCAAAATATTGTGTTTGTTTGGTCTTTCATAGTTACTAGCACTAAGTCAATGCTGGTATGTTTTAACCGGTCCAGGTTGGTATGCTGGTAAATGGCAACCAGCCAGTTACCACCAGTGTTTTGTTCCCTGGGTAAGAGTATCGTATAAACTTTCCTGGAAAGAAAGTATTGTAAAACTGTTGCATCTGGTTCGGATCTTAATTCTGTGAACTAAACTTTCTTTAAGAATGTTGGGCTTTTTAAAAAGAAATTATGCCACTTATCAGAGTCCTTTGTTAGTTTACATTGAACTTGTTTAGTTGTTAGCGTACGATTTTAATGCTCCATGTTGAACATGATGCAGAGTTACTTTATGTTATGCATCCACAATATCCAGAAATCTCAACAAAGGAATGAAAATGAACACATGTATCAACTTAACATACCCAGACTGTGTGAACTCCTGCATAACAGCAGCGGTTTCTCTGACAAGCTGTGTAACAGGTATAGACTCCTGCAATGGTTGGAAAAAATAACAATCAGAAAGCACAAATTGTTATTTTCACTTCAAAATAAAAGGATACTTATGGGTTTGCGTACAATCACAAACGTGCGTGGTAATATTGTGTACCAAAAATCATTTGCAAAAGAAAAGGTAATTACATAACACATTCAAAGTAAGAACATGGTACAGCGATAGGACAACACAGTTACTTGCGGTCTTCTGTATGACATTGATCCATGTATATGAATTGTGTCAACCTTAGTGTTGTTTGATGGGTAATTTGCTCATATTAGTGGGCCTCACCAACCAGAAAAAACAACAACGATGATTTTTAACCTTTAGAAACTTGATATACCATAAGAGCCTTCTATATTTACATTTAACCTCAGTTGTCTTGACCTCCTACAGATTCAAAGATATTTACTTTCCATATGGACAGAAAAAACAGACATGAGGTACAACACTTAAGTATAGTGATAGGTCGTTTTAAAAGAATCACCGAGTAGATATACTGCATATCACTTTCATAAGGACATTTTTGCGTCAAGATATTTAAATAGAAAGATAATGTACACCAAATGAACTGTCACAAATACCTTGTACAATCGGTAATACTTCTGGGCTTGCTTCCGGCTTTTCCTCACGAGAACGCGGAAATCTGGACCCATCCCACTGAAAAAAAAAAATAATACAAGGTAAGTGCATGGAAATGCAACAAAAAACGGTGAGAGCTTGTGATCATGGGTTGTAAGTAGTCAGTAATGTACATAACATTTGGTTGAACTGTTACACCTTATATTGATGGTGGCAAGCTGAAAGAAGAGGCAACTTGAAGAGACATAAAATATGGCTTAGCTTGGTTTAACTTGAAGAGAAATAAAGTATGGCAACTTGAAGAGAAATAAATGCCCCATATGCATACAGGAAGGGTCCTTTCAACATGTAATTCACTTCTTGAATTATAGTCCTTTTCCTTTCTAGTTTATCTTACACCATCTCATTAGTAAGAAAAGTGCAAAGTGGATGTGACAGCTAAGAAGCTAACACTAAAACCCTAGATCAGCCATGTCAACATATTATGGTATGTGATCTCGTACATTGTTAAGTTCAGAAATGTGAGGTAAACATATAGAGCAAGACTTTCAGCATCCATAAATGATGTGAACAGTAAAGCAACCAAAAGGTACAAATAGCATAGGAAAGTACCTGTAAACAACTCCAATATTTGGAGTTAATGCTTGAATCTTTTGCACCTACAAGTTTGCATTTGGTATTTTATTAGTGCTCGTGCCAGAAGAACAAATGATGCTATTTGACTGAGAGGACGTCATAGATAACGATGATGTTACACATACAGATGTTTCATCCACTAAAATAGATGGCAGTTTCTTCTCAGTGGCAATAGCAACTCCATTAGCAGCTGTAACATGACATGTATCAGAATAACTAATCAAGAGAAAACGTAGTAAAATGGTTATGGCCTGCCAGAGTAATATCTGAAAGCGCACCTACTATACAATTAATTCATAATAATGTAATAGCTAAATATGCCAGTAGCAATTATGTTGGTAATACATGAAAAATAGTTGTTTCATTAGCAGTTTGAGTTTGGACACATATCGATAATTAGTGAAAGATTCAAAGATCCATATATCAAACTTACACCCAGAAGGCCAGAACAGAGCTGCTGAGTAGCAGCAATTAAAAGAGACCATCAGTATGATTAATATGAAGTAAAGCAAAAATAAATGAAGAAAGGAACCAAAAAAAAATCCAAAATGTGTGATTCGAACAAACCCCACCAAGAGACCATGCCACCAGTATCACTAAGGCAGGTATTCTGTTGTGCACAGATTATGATTATCACAAAAAAATGCAGCTTATGCGCAAAATTTATTTCCATGCTGGACACATTTCAAAAGTCCCCAATGACATAAGGAAAAGAAAGATCCAATATGAAATGTATTAACTTCAGTGCATTTCATAGGCATTGAATGGACTCCTGAACCTCCAGGACTTCGGACTTTGCACTCATATGTGACTTCAAATGCAAGTTATATCAGGATTCAGGAAACAATCAGAATCACACAGAGCACATCACAATCCACGTTGATCATGATGAACCAAAGCAGCCAGTCACAATTGCAATTAGTCCAGGCTTAGTTAAGGAGACAGCACTTGTCTCCGCGAAATTCCCTGATATTGTGCAGTCTAGCAGTGTCCATGGTGCTGTGCATCTGGGGTAAGAAGAGAGAACGAAAATTCAGACTACTCCATGCTGCCTCAGAGCTCAATAACATCTGTAGGCATCTAGGGAATCGCAAACTCACCACCACAATTGGTACCAGACTACCAATGCCCATAGCCGTCTCAAACATCCGAGAGCCCACACATTATGAATCAAGTGTACGATTTCAAGTTCCTTAACGAATAAAGCAACTTAATCAGGTTAGAGCGAGGCGTGGACACGCGCAATCTACTTAGCATAGGCGCACTCAAAAACCCCGCTGCGACAAACCCTCGCCCGCATTGGCCCTGGCATAGACGGAAGCGCGATAGAAAAGGATTAGTGCAAGTGGGCACGGATCGCACCTTTGATCCCGAGGGAGGTCTGGCCGGAGCCCACCGCCGTCAGCGCGTGCTCGATCTGCACCAGCTTACCAGACGGGCTGCAAGGCACCGAAACCTCGTTAGGTCAGCAGCTCACGCCAAATCTCCGCGGAGAGAGAGTGGGAGGCAGTAGGGACCTGAAGGTGGTGAGGGAGAAGGAGTACTGGCTGTCCCCCATGGCCGATTACCTCGCCGGCCGCCTCCTTCCTTTCCTTTCTTCGGGGAAAAGAATTTGTTTCGAATCGCCGTGGGAGAAGAGATTCGAGACTAGAGAGCAAAAAAACGCAGGAGCCTGTCCTGGAGAGGAAGAAAGAAAGGGACGAGAGGGATTCTGGCATGTGGGGCCCACACAGGCTCCGGGCCGTCGGATGCTTCATTGCGCACCGGCGTCCCCTGACCCCCGTATGGCACACGGCCTCCCTTGATTGCTGCTCTCTTTTGCAAATGGGAAGATATCAATGCTCAATATGCAAGTGAATGGATACTGCTAGTTTGTCTGGTGAGTCTTCCAACAAAAGAAAGTTTGCCTTGGTGACTCCGGTAAATAAAATCTCGAAATGTTGCGAGAACTGTCGCGCATAAATTGAAACAAAAAAAAACTGTCCGAGACACTGTAATTAAAAAACTCTGTTAACACTTTCTCGATCACATTTGGCCTAATTTATATGCCTTCACATGACAGCAGTATCTGCAAAAATTCTAACGCTAGTCGTGCCAAAATTACAACAACCAAGTACACAAATCAACGTTCCGGCTGTGTGCTCGAACAGTTTGTTAAGGACAGAGCTCTTAGAGGAAACTTCTTTGTGCACGCTAAGGCTAGCTCTGATATCCCAGTGATTCAGACAAACTGCAGAAAACCTCCTACACCATTAAACACATGTGGGATACATGAAGACACAGTTGCCTGAACATTTCCCTTAATGAACCGCAGGAACATTAGTAAACAACCTTCATCATCATTAACCGCAGGAACATAGGTCTCACCTTGTCAATCTTGGGGTGTGTGTGTGTGTGTGTGGGTGGGGGGGGGGGGGGGGGGGGGGCATGTTATCAGCCTTCATCGCCACCACCATACCTCACTCTTAATCCATCTTGTCCTTCGGCTCTGAAGTTTCTTCCTCAATCTGGTCCTTCGACGTGGCCTCTCCTTCCTCCATCTTGTCATTTGCATCAGCATGTTCATCGTCCTTATCCTTTGCAGCCACGTCACCATCACCATTCCCTTCACCTGTCTTGTCTCCTTCCTGCATCGTTTCATCCTTCGCTTCAACAGCGTCTTCCTCCATCTTGTTACCGACCGTGGTGTCACTTGCACCACCATTTTCTTCCACTGCCATGTGCTCATTTGGCTGATTCGGAACACTGCCATTTTCTGAAGGGATTACAGCAATATTTTCTGGCACTGCTGGAGGTAGCTCATTTGCCGGAGGAGCATAATACTGCATGTATTGCATCTGTGGTACCAAGAAATGGTAGTTATGGCTCAGATTCTTTTTGATATACAAAACAACAACAAATAGATTTAGACTATTTCACAGAGATGTGCTGGACAATGTACCTGACGAAGATGTTCCAGTCTGAACTTCACCAGATGACCAATGTCTTCAATACCAGTAACATAATGGATGTTTCCAGTTTCCCCCAAAGGTCGCTCTGTAAATGGCGTGCACTCCTCAAGATTCAAGGCAAGTTTATCAGGTCTTTGGAGGAGAAGCTGGAATGTTGGCTGCAATTCGTAACACTGTTCAAACAGTGAACGGCGGCAGAACACATACAATCCCAGACGAGCACGGGACATAGCCACAATAAGTCTCCTAACATCACGGAGATGGCCAACAAAACGGGTCCGGACAAGAGAGAGTAAAATGAAATCATTTTGCTGGCCCTGGAACTTGTCCACAGTGGTAACCTAGGTATCAAATACCAACAGAAGTAAGTACAACAAACTCAATAGCTGATACAATGTGAGCATGTGAACGTAGCTCAAAAACCATATTTATTACAAATTACCTTGTTAGGTGGCTCAATATTATGTGGCTTGCATCTTTTGTTTATAACATCACGGATAAGAAGCTTCTGACCATTGTAGGTCGTTAATATTGAAATCTTATTGGCAGGGTAGCCAATCAGGCGCATGTAGATATATACATCGACAATATACTCAGCCTCCCCTTCATTCTGGTAGAACCAAGGAGACGGGGCAGACTCGCCTTTGCCTTTATAATCAGGAACATCAACCAACTGATACTCAAAGGAGAACCCAGCATTAGCTTTATGGAAGATCGCTTGCTCACGCACATAAGGCAGATCTCCCAGCTCTCTGTATCTCCAGTTATAAAGCTTAGCGATACTAGGTCTTGCACGACCCTGAGCATTGAGCTCAATGTAAGGAACACCAAGACGAACGAACCTAGTAAACAGACTCTGGTCCATGTGGCTGTACTTCTGAAAAGCCATGTTCTTCACCACAGGGGGTAACTGATGATGATCACCAATTAAAATGCAACGTTTAAGGCGAGCATAGCCATCTTCCTGTCGTTGCAGCAGCATAGGGATAAAAGTTTCTATCTCCAGTATCTGTGCACTTTCTTCCATCAGTAAATTGTCAAATTTGAAACCTAATTGAAGAAAATCTCGCCTCTTTAATGCTGCATGAGTACAAGTCATGGCGACAATCTTCGCCTGTTTCGTCATTAAATAATTTGCTCGCTCCACTGTTGACTTAAGTAGTTCGAAAGCCCTGCACTCTTCCAGCTCTTGGAATATTGTAGAGAGATGTTTGAAACAACCCTTGGCTGCATGCATATCTTTCTCAAAAGACTCACCGGTAAAAATAGGCTGCGGAGTATCTGAAAAAAACTCCGAAAATGGGAAGCGGTCTTTGACAAAAGAGGGCTTATCTTGATTTTGTGCACAGGCAGCTAAGAATTGTTCCCAACGGGCATAAACATGTAATAACCAAAAATAAGCGGCAGTTTCACATGTGTAACCCACATCTTCAGGAAGACGAAGAGATCTCGCCAATTTAGAAACTTCACCTAGCAGCTCTAGCCGTCGGACAAGCATAGCATTGACACGACCTTGACGGCTAAAATCAAGATCAGTGGCAAGCTCTTGCTCACCCTGACCAAGGCGAAGAAGGTACCTAGCAGGAACATCCCTCTGGCAGGAAAAAAAATACATCAGACATCCAGCAGCAAAACAAAATGAAATAGATAGTGATATACAGAACATCTCGAAAATTATACAAAAACCATCTAACAAACCTATACCACCTATCATGGAGTGAATCAGGTGATTCATGACGCCAGTTAATACACAAGGAAAACAAACAGATTAATAGTGTTTTGACATGTTGAACAATAATGCATGGAAATGTGACATTAGGTTCATTTTGTACGGAATCCCTCAGGACAAACAGGTACCATTTTTTTCATTTAGATTCCAATGAAAGAACAAATCATAACAACATGGAGTAAAACACATTGCAATTACATGGAATTGCTGGGAGAATGTTCAACTAATTTCCAGTCAGGTGTGGCAGCAATAACAAGTCACACACATTAAAATACAGTATATAGCATTGATCCACTGCCTCTTGAAAAAGTACTAATTTAGGTAAGCAGTAAGAGCACAGCTAATATATTTCTCAGTAACAGTACCTGCATTATCTTCTCAAACAAGTCATTCAAAGCTTGATTGGAATGGGTTATAATCAGTGTTCTTTGCGAAGGACAGTTATGATATAGAACATTTAATATCTGCACAGCTGTATCTGTTTTCCCCGTACCAGGAGGACCAACAACCATTGTCAACCCAGGTTGAACACCGGATATTATAGCACCGATCTACAAACAAAGATATTGTCAGCATCAGAATTTTTAAGTTGAATAAGATCCTCATTCACCTTGAAACCAAATACACTGATGCAGGGCCTAAACAAATGTCCAATGTAAGCTTATGATATTTATTAAAGAGAGCAGTTATGTGATGTACTCAAGTTCAGTCAGACGACCACTGTCTTGATTTATGTACACTTAGATAAAATATTGATTTTGAACTGGAGACAGTATCATATCATCAAAGTTGGAACATGGAAGAAGCATCTTTTTGAAGTGCTTGTTAGCATAAAATAGGACAGAGGCACTCTAACACGCACAAGAAATACTCTAAATATGCCTTAGTACTCCCCCACATTTGTTGCCAGACATGCGCCAATTGAAATTATGGGGTTATCCCAGAGTCTGAAGAGTACCTGGGTGGGTGTGAACCTAACTGAGTTCTGTTTAGGTTTATCTTGAGGATATGGCCCAGGATCAGCTGGGATGTAAGTCTCAACAATTAGTTTCTCTTTCTGAGACTCACCATCAGCCACATTATTGTTGTTCTTAACAGCCAAACTGGAGTTCACATTGCCGGGTAGGGCATGACTACTTTCCCTCATTTTCTTGGACAGCCTAATCTTAAAAGGAGGGCTTGGATGCAGGTTTTCTGTACCATCAGAATTGATAAATGTAACCTGAAAAAAATCGAGCATTAGAATCTTGGAGATAAAAAATGAAAGTGAAAATAGATCCACTTCAAGGAAGCAAGATTTTGTGTCAAAATATTTACCTGATAATCTGGAAAACTTTGCTGTACATGGTTAGCATCAAGAAAAGTGTCTTTGAAATCTATAACTTCCAGAAGATCAGGCATATTCATCCACTGTGCTGCAGAAGGATTTCCATAACCCAAGAATATGTTATGCAGCCATTCTGGAACTACACATGTTTCATTCATTAGATCACGTATAGATTCCAAGATCGCTTTGAAATTATTCTCCTTGGGTTTCCTTCTCATTAGAATATTAAATGTTCCATACACATTTTCTGCGCCCTTCTCTGCTGTTTCAGTAACATCAATGTGGTACTGTGCAGTATCTAGGGCAATTCGGACAGTACGAATGTCACCCTTGGGTGGTTTCCATTCTTCTCGCTTTATCCTTCCTGTGAAGTCATTCATGAGTGTTCCTTCCTCGTCACGAATTTCAATGACCTCACATCCACGTACATATTGCAATCCTAGCCTTTCTGGCACAGTTGATTTTGCAGCTTCTTCAGGGCTAAGAGGCTCAAAAGAAGGGCGGATTGACAGCAAAAATAGAACATCATGCTCCTTCAGAGCATCCCATTCAGATTTTATCTGATGCCTGTAGCTTGATATGCTGAAAGTAACATCAGCAGTTACAGCAGAAGGCTTAACTTCCCCAATGTTTGGCTGCTTCACTTCTGTAATCTTAAATTCCTTGATCGGAACAGCCATTCTGGACCATCCACGGAAGGCTGTCTCTCCCTCATTGTTGATATAAGAATGTAGATGAGGAACAGCTTCCTGAATATCTTCACGAATTTCATACGTTGATTCAAGACGAAACAGGTTGAAATTTCTTAACAAATAATCATGAAGTGTCAGGAATTGGAGATTGAGTTTTGGGAGTGCAAGACAGCCTTCTCCTGAGTAATTAATGCTAGGAACAAGGCTTTCATCCCACATGATCTGCTCATTTGGATAAAGAGGAAGTGCATTTACTGCATCTTTTTGGGATTGCCGCTTTTCAAAAAAAGCAACTAGGACTTCGATAAGAAAATCACGCCTTCCACTGCATGGGTCTTTCTCTGAGATTAACTTGAGCTGCTTATAAAGGACTTGTAAGCACCTCAAAATGCATGCAACACATGTAAAATAAAATGTTTGTGCATAGCACTAATAAGCAATGAGGTACTAAACTATGAAACATGTGGACAACCTTTAAGCTAACTCCAGTAAGGAACCTATTTGTTGTTTGGGTTAAACAAATGGGGGGTATCTGTTGCCATCAAAATAAATGCTCTGACCTCTATGACTGGTGGCTGTCAGTTCAATCAGGTCACTTGACTATTGATGTTTTTTAACAGCACAGCACATGCTAGGAAATAAGAAAATTAGAAGTATTTATCTGGTAAATTAACATGTCGGAGATGTATTCGCTGCTTATTTTGAGACGGTGTATACTGCTTTTGGAAACCCATTTCGCAAAAATCGTTCCTTACTTCACATATTCATAAGCCAAACGAAGTCAGTGCATGTCAGATCTTAGTGTTGTTTGTAGGGCGTGTATCATGTGCAGACCCTATATTCAATTATTCCCAAATGCAACCAAATGGGGGGAATTTAATTTGAACCCATATCCTAGATCACGAGGCAAAAGGGACTAAAAGTTCACCTCATCAGATTGCAACTTCATCAACAAGGGATGGAGAGGTAGAGCTAAGCAACTCACTCTAAGAGACTAAGACACAGTGTTTCCAGCCTATTAAGTGCCTGTGCACCAAACCTTAAAAATCATCCAAATGTTTGTGGAAAATTCCAACGACATACTATCAGGTCAGTTATTAAATGATCGATCCAAACGAACACATTGTATTTTGCACGCTGCTTAACTTTGGTATGGAGACAGGAGCACCATCAAATTGTTAAAAAAAATAGACCACCAATGACAAGCAAAAAGCGTATCCAGTCCACTAACAAATGTCAAGGAAAGATTATTTACAAACTACAAAAGAGCCTTATAAAATATCTATAGACAACAAGCACAAATGGGTAAAGTAATATGCGAAAATCCTTACCTTGTTACAAACCAGATCTTGCAACTCCACGTCTGACAAGACAAGCAGCTTTTTTGTTAAGTCAGCTCGCTTATGTAGTGAACCAATACTAGACAAGGCAAAATCTCGCAACTGCGATGATTAAAATGAAAAGTTACAATTTGCCTTCTGTGTTACTACTAGTGTACAAGAAACCAAACCCCCCCAAAAAAATGGAAATAAGAATAAATTGCACACCTTAGGCACTTGCTTAAATGCTAGCAGCTGAAAAGCTTGGAAACGAGAATAATGAGCTTGCAGGACATCATCATCACCAAGCTGTGTTCCAGAATGATCATTAATCTCAAAGCCTTCATAAAACTGCAGCAAGTCAACCAACTGTGCAAAAAGGCGTCCCTTTTCATGAGTATAGAGTGCACTTAAGTGGCACTTAGCAACAACAGCAACATCAGCAACTAGGGGCCTCAAAAATCTGCAGATGATAAGCAACACAAGTGGGAAAAGATATAAAATATAAACAAATGCAAGCTAAGGTGTCATTATTGCCACTTGCCAGCAATATTTAACTGAACCAAGATATTCCTTCGATTAAGAAATATACTTGTGTTTTCTTCAATATTAAAGAAATACAGGTAAAAATGCAATGGAAGAGTTATTATATGTACATGTAGGAATATACAAAGACAAAACAGATCAAAGAATTGATGCTCAGTTATGACAATATGAGAGATTCGTACAGCAGAAAGATTAACACCCTTGAATGAAGGGCAATACACTGGTACGTGTGACATGTCGGTGGGAAGAGCCAGGGAACTACAAATCTGTTTCTATGACTATTTGATGTGCACGGACATTGAAAACTGCATGGTCACAAAAGGAAGTTACTCTTAATATAATTTGCATCCCATGACTTAAACTTCAAGAGGTTTTCACTTGGAACTATGAAAAGAATTGAACATCCAAGTCCCTAAAGCGTCTATAAGTGGATAGGTGCTTATATCACAGGATGTTAAGTTCTCAGGTTCTTACATCTGTGTTAATGGAACATGCACATAAATTATAATGGCCCAGGTATAACCTATGTTTATAAAGGTGCTGGCAATGCAAGATTAGTATCCACATACCGTCTAGTAGGAAGCTGGCTCAACATGTCAATCAAAAATTCCATAAATCTCTCACAATATAGGACGCAAGAATCATCGACCTGCCCACTGGGTGACTCATTCAATACAGATTCTTCACCACCATCTTGACTGGATAATATGACCTTCGAATCGAGAATCTACACAGAAGTTTCATGGTAGTTAAGCGAAATCAAATCTAGCAATAACAGAGTAAAAGGAATAACTTCAAAGGTGCACCTCCAAGAATTCTTCAATTAGATTCCTAAGGAATTTATTCTCAAGCATTTCAGAAGGATTGGTAGGTTGGTCAGCCTTTTTTGCTTCTTTTGCCTCCCTTCTTTTGATTTTGGTCCACTTCTTAATCAATTCAGGGTTAAGGCAGAGTTCCATCTGTACATGTTTTAAACAAAGATAAGAAACCAAAAGTAAGCACAGAAAAAAAAAAACAGACTATTCATAGGGACAAACTTACCTGAAGTCGTCCAAAAGAAAGAGTATTCCATAGCTTTAGGCTTACTAACTGAAGTATAGTTTCCCGGACAAGCTCATCCTCCAAACTCTGCAGCAAAGCATAAAATACATAACCATTGTAAGAATTAAGTTCTCATAAAGCTGACACAGGGTGACAATCTGATTAAACAGTACACACAAAAGTAAGCCTTCAATGCTTAATTTTAAAACTATTACGAGGGCAATCTAATAATTGTTCATAAACTTAAAAAAGTTTTAAATAAATATCAGCAGCACATAGATCAATACAATAAAGAAGTTATAAGTTACAACAATGTTCGGCCCAATATTAAGTATGCAGTGGTTGCTGGTTGAACAGGAATTATTAAGCAGCGTATATTGGGAAAATGAAGCATCAGCATGTGATGCAAATAGTAAGTACCTGAAATGCATTTATCATGAACAGGAGGTAATTTGTTTTCTCTGCCATATTAAGGGTCCTTTCCTGTAAGTTAGCACAACAAGACAATTTCAGTATGAACATTGCAATATATTTTCATAAAGAAATGGTCCACAAGACACAGATTGGTACTGACATAAGCACTTTAGTTTTGGGTTTGAAACAGAAATACAACAAAATATTCATCTCAAAAACAGCTCATATGAGCAAGAAAAGAAAAAAGTGAAACAAAACACAACCAGCGAAACCCAATATCCCCTGATGCCCCTCAAGGCCTCAACTCTATAACCCAGCCCTGTACGATTATACCATCCTAATTGACTAGATTACCTGACATTCAAAGAACCTACTAGAGCATCTGAGATAGAACTGCTCGGTACAAGCTATTCAACTGGAGCTCAAAACAACTGAACAGTAAACTGAGGAAAACATCATTGCCACAATACAATCTATATAAACCACCAAACTTCTAAAGCTTTTGTAATACGATCTGAGTTCTCAATTATACCACCAACAATGGTAGCTACTGGCCAGTAACTACATTTCAGTAGTCACTACCTATTACATTTTGGCTAAAGTGAGATGCGCACATTTGTAGATCCTAATCGCTGCAGTGCACTAATAGTGGCCTCAATGTAACATGAGCCTATGAATGCTTTTAGAAACAATTGGACATCTAAACCAATCCTGGTCACCCCACATTTTAGGAGTGTTAAAACAACAACACCCAGATTTATCCAAGCTCCACTGAATAACATAAACTTCAAAGTGGACATATAATTAGTCAGCTCCAAAATCAATTGTATCCTAAATAAGATCTCACATGACGATTTGTTTTACTGGGAAAATCACATAGATAAGTCTAGAAAATCGACACAAACCTCTTCCTTGAGCTTGAGAACCCACCACAGGAACCCCTTGAAAGCATCCTTACGGTCATGGAAGCACGTCCACGCCGCCACATTCTCCCGAAACTGCACATAAGGTCCAAATCATGTCAGAAACCCTAGAAATCGCCCGAGCTAGCAGCAAGAGCTCCAACCCAATTCGGAGCAGAGGCTGACCTTCTCGTTAACCATGAGGATGATGGACATGACGTGCTCGAAGGAGGCGTCCGCCGGGTCGAAGTGCGGCCACAGGTAGTTCTCGAGGTACTGGCTGACCTCGAGGATCATGACGCGGTGCAGCGGCACGGTCTTCCGGCTGCGGCCCTCGACCCGGAGCTCCGTGGCGTAGATCTCCCTGACGAGGTCCGCATCAAAGGCCGAGGCGGCGGCGGGCGTGCCCCAGTGCTCGGCGGCGACGCGGGTGAGGCGGTCCCGCTGGATGTCGAGGAGCGTGATGGAGGCGCCGCCGGTGGACGCGGGGACCTTGTCGGGCGCCGCGGTCGTGGCGGGGGCGGCGTCCGCGGGAAGAGGGTACTCCGCCGCGCGGGGGTGCCGGAACTCGAAGACACCGATGCCAAAGACCTTCGGCATGGCTGAGGCAGCTCCCAGGGCTCACGAGGTTTAGGGTTTGAGCGGGATTCGCGGGGTTTGCGGGGTTTAGGGTTCGGGTGCGGCCGTGGGAGCGGGAGTGGGACGGGGCGGGAGAGGGGAGCCGGCGGCCGGCCGGCGGCGGCGAGAGGAGGGATTTGAAAGCGGCGGCGGTTTAGCCGGAAGCCACCATTTTTTCCGGCTCGAGCTGCACAAGCCCCCTACGGCAGAGTCCGGCTTCGTTTAGCCTTAAGCCCGCTCATGTGAGATAGTTCGGGGACAGTCGGTTGATTGCTGGTCCTGCTTCGCCCCGTCGGCTGGAGATTTTTGAACGCATTCTTTCCTTTTCCGTAAGGATTCTAGTTTTTTTATAAAAAAAGGAACTTAGCACAAATTTTCTGTTGGATTCTGACTGTCTATGGCAGATATTTAACTGCAATTTCATTTACATCTATATTGTTACCCTGCAGATGTATCAATTCAACTTTTTACACTGTTGGTTCGGGGTCGTTTGTCGTTACACTACTTGTTAAACATTTTTGCTTGAGCGAGGAAGACAATACAAATGTTAAAGGTATTATATGCTAGTGACTCGTTTATGCTCTGTTTATGCTTATCCCGCCATCAAAGTCTAATTGATGATTAATTTTCCATCTTTTATTTTTGTCTCAGGCTAGATGGCATTTACCTTTTATATCCCCCGTTGGCAACGGAGTGGAGAGGAAGATTACAAACAATCCAATGATCACCCAGGCTTGCTTATGGTTGTGTTTGGTTAGGCTGTGGTTGTGGGAAAAAAAAGCTGTTGTAGGTTGTGAGCTGAAAATTTGTTGGGGCTGTGAGCTGTGAAAAAGCTAAAAGCCGTTTGGTTGAATTAGCTGTGAGTCCGTGGAATTGGTAAGAAATGACTGTAATGCCTCTGAATTCCTGAGAGACAGTTTATATGAAACATGATCGTAAAACGCTATATTGTTCAGACATTCACATATAAATAGCTGTTTTAGAAAGGAAAGTTAATTTTTTTACCAACCAATTCTCTCTCAATTCTTCTTGGCTTGTGATCCATTATCAATGATCTATCTATCTATCTCGTCATCAATCAAATATGCAGGAATTCATTTCTGACATACAATATCAAATATGCAGGTGCATGATACAGTTCCATTCATCACCACGCATACTCAGCAATGTCATGTTACAGAACATATGACTTAAAAGAAATGCTAATCTTATTGTTTCAAGCTTTATTCGTAAGGGAAAAAATGAACACCAAAACTCATACATTGTACAATTCGTATTTGACATCAATAGCACTGAATTCAAAACACGTGGACTGGTATGAAAGCACTGCTCTGCTTATTGTTCCGAGCTTTTATTCACAAGACAAAAAAATGGTCAGCAAAACTGGTGTCTTGACCCAAGCAAAGTCATGGGCATGTTCCGGGTCCTTGAGTGCTTCAGCATAGAACCTGAGGCAAATCCAGAGCGAGCATGACGTGAGCTCTGTGACTTGTGAGAAGACGAGGCACCCACCAACCTGGAAGATTTGCGATCCGATCTGCCACCGCGGTCAGCACGGTGTGAGGATGAGATTTTGCGGCTATGACGGTCTGAGACATCCTTTGAAACAGAGGACGAGCACTGGAGGGTCCGCCGGTTGCCTGTCACGCGCCTGCCGCCGGGGAAGGTTCGGAGGGGGCCGCCGGTCGCCGCCACGCGCCCGCCGCCGGGGTGGTCAGCACGAGCACCAGAGGGGGTCGCTGACGCTGCCGCACCTGCTGTCGGGGAGGAAACCAACGGGGCCGCTGGATGCGGCGGGCGGCGAGAAGATGCGCCGCCGGGACAAGCCGAGCGGGGCCGGACGGGGCCGCCTGCCGCCCTCACACCACCGCGCCGGAAGGGGATCCGCGGGGCCGGGCCCTCGCGCCGCCTGCTCCCTCGGGCCGCAAGAGGAGAAGAGAGGGTTAGGGAAGGGGAGGAATCGGCCGGAGACGCCCGGATCCGCTGCCGCCGGGGCTACCGCGTGCAGGTCGGGACGGGAGTCTGCGGGTTTCGAAACGAGGAAGGGAGCGAGGAAGAAAAAAACGAACCGGTACGCACATAAGCGGTGGCAGGCGGGTAAATTTCGCGAAACCGACGCTTCACAGCCGATGAAAGCAGCCCAAGCGTGGCTGTGAGATTTCCACGGTTGAAAAGCTGCTTTTTTTTCTTTAGACACCTAAGGGCATCAGTAGTGTAGGAAATAAGCGTGCTTTTTCTTAAGCTTGCTAGGGTCGACCTCATACGTTACACGATCGACCTCAAAGATCGACCTCAGGCAAAAAGCGCTAGAGACCGGCCTCAAGCTCGTGGCCGGACCTTAACGAATAAACAAATCAATTCGTTGCTGCAACTGCTGCGGGCCGAACAGACGCGGGGAGGAGAGCCAAGATGTTGGCCGCGATGGGCTCGGCGTGGGCGCTGCTGCGCGGGAGCGCTCCAACATCCGCGGGAGGATCGATGGATGAGGCGGCGACGATGAAGATGCAGTCGGAGCCGAGGAAGGGGAGCTTCGATCCGCGACGGCACGGGAGGCGGGATGCGGAAGGAGGCGGTCCAGGAAGGTGCGGCGGGCTCGTTTACCTCGCGCAGCTTGGGCGGAACGGCGGCGAGGCCGCAGCTCTGCGCGGCGCGTGCAGACGGAGGCGGCGCCCACACGGTCGGACGGCTGTGATGGCCGCAGTCCCATGCCGGTGAGGGCTCGAGCGCGTGGGAGCGGCGGTCCTGGGTCCTGCGGACGGAGACCGGCGGGATCTCGGCTAGAGCAGACGAAGAGCGGCGGAGGCCGGCAGAAGCTCTGCTCGAGCAAGCGTGGAGCGGCGGAGGGATAGGAATAGGGATGGCGACGGGCACAACTGTGCCCGCGAAAATTATTTAAATATATTAAAAAAACTAATACTTATGATTATAAAATTTGTCCAAATCCAAACCTGTTGGGTTAACTGGTACCAATGGGTCGCCCACGGGTCAACGTGACCGATGATATTTCTTTACGTATTGGTTGTATCATTGTCATGATAGAAGATCGTCAATGATCAATACGTGCATATTCGTCTCATTATCAATTATACTTCAATTTAAACAACTAGAGAGATAATATATTTATCTAAGCAACAAATTATACTTTGCATAAATATAGAATGAACAATAAGTTTATAACTTATTGTATAAATATGCTAGAGGGAATAAAATTATATTTAACAAGTTTACTACTTCACGTGACAATAGTATTAATAAGTTTGTTATAAGTTCACAAGTATAGAAATCAAGTTTGTTACAAGTTCATAATAATAAAATGATGGTATTAACATCAAATTTGTTAGAAGTTCAAACTGAATGGTAGTGTATGCTAGATTGCATCGGGTTTAAAAAACCTACAGATTTATGGATTTGGGTACTATAAGAACGAACCCGTGCCCATAAATCCAATGGATAGAACGTCTTACCCATTAACAAATCCACAGAGCTAAAAGTTGACCCAAATACCATACTCTAGTGAAGTAAAAACCCATCAAATTTTGGGTGGCCATTGCCATCCTACGAAGAGCGTGGATTATTTTAGTTCTGAAGCGGAACCCACTCTTAAGAGCGGCCATATACATAGCATGGGCGACCTCAATCTGACAGGGGACCCACCCTTAAGGCCGGACCGGACTTATACACTTGTGATGCCCTAAAAAGTCAAACCAAATACACCTTATATGGGTTAGCATTCACGCCAGCAGAAGATAGAAGAAAATTTTCGCGATCATGTCTGAGCACGTTTTTTATTAAGAGGAAAGAGAGTTTTGTTATAAAGGAAGGTGGGTTCCGGAGAAGAGAAATCCACCTTCAAAATCCACGCATCACGATTGCACGATTACATCTGTGCGACCCGGAAGCGTATCCATGGCTGCTGATGCTGGCTCAAGCTGCCTAAAACCTACCAGAAACCAAACTGCAATTTCATCGGACACACGGGCTAAGACATCCTATATTGTTCTCACCCGTCGATCAAAAGTTCTATCATTCCTCTCTTTCCAGAGGAGCCAGCACACCGGGACAACAAAAGAGTTGAAGCAACATCTGCCAACCTTCGGTAATTGTTTCCTCGCGTCGGCCCACCAAATCACGAATTTGTCAAACCGGATGCTTGGCGCGCCCGAGTCCCAGCCCAACTTGCGCAGAACCTTGAACCAGATCTCCCTTAAAAAAGAGCCCAACTTGCGCAGAACCTTGAACCAGATCTCAATTAAAAAAGGGCAGGCAATCAGTAAATGGTCAATCGTCTCTGGCAGTTGGGTACAAAGCACACATGAGTCATCATCCTGTAAGCCATGTCTCTTACGGCGGGCGGCTGTCCAACATGTTTCATGGATCACAAGCTAGACGAAGGATGAAGAATTTACATTTAGCTGGGACGCGTGTTTTGCGAAGAAGTTTAGCTCGCTTGACGGGGTGCTGCCCCACGAAGAAAAAGAAGATAGAAGAAATGATTAAAGGGAATAATAATCGCAGTGGCCTCAAGCAAATGGTAAAGCAGATTATGGCTACAGTTTAATGATTTTCATCGGCAAAATCATGTTACTCAGTAAAGGTTGCAGTCTTATTTCATAGTGTAGCTGAATTCTCTATCACCTTTATGTTGATGTGAATTCAACACTTGTGTCTCGATCAAGATACCGCTTTATTTTAAACCGACTTGGATCAGTAATTCTCTACGAATAACGATTTCATTGAAAAGTTGCTATTCAACACAACGACGAGCACGGCATCGCTCTCTCTCGTAGAGAACAACATGGCTCCTTCACAAATAAATAGGACGGCTAGGCCTTTCCTTCTCCGTATTCATTCATGATCAGTCGGCCCAGTTCAGCCTGTACCTCATCATTTAGGCGGGCCTTTGTAAGGCCTCCTAGTGGCACGGAAGCAGGAAGCACGAGTACGTCTCCGAAGGCACGTGACTGAGGCGTGAGCGCGTGTGTGTGTGGTAGGCGTGAGTAACGGGGTCCACATGTCAGGAGTTGGAGTGGTGTGCGTTATAAGCAAAGGGATTGTTCTGTAACGAACATGTTGAATCATTTTCTGAAATCAAGTTCGAGAGAAGGAGACCTTCTCCTTTCTCCAACCTATCTGTATCTCGATCCGATTGCTTGTGCTCACGTCCCGGCGATCGTCGGCGGCCAGGGTTATAACAGCTGGTATCGATTCACTTTCCTGGGCGAGCGCTTGCTGTTAGTCGCAGAATTCTGTCGATCTGAGTGGGGAAACTGCGTGGGTCGGCTCGAATCGGGTGGTGTGCTGCGTTGATCCAGCCACGATCCTTGATTCTTCCGTAATTCCTACGTGCCCTCTGCTCGATTTGCGGGCGATTGGCGCAGCCTTGTCGCAGATTCCACTCGGAGTTCGCGGCGGCGGCGGGGTGGGAGTCCATGACGGGATGCGTGCGGCGGCGGTAGACGGCGGTGGCGCACGGGTGTTGGAGGTCAGTCATCACGGCGCCTCCGAAACCTTCAGCGCAGACGCAGCTGCTCCTCGACGCGATGGAGTCAGCGCGGGCGTCCATGGACGAGAAGATGGAGACTACCGATGAGAAGCTGGATCGCTTGATGGTGAACATCGATCTGTTGTTCGCTCGAGTAGAGGACATCAATCACTCGCAGCAGCAGATGCAAGCTCATGTGGATCTCAACACCAAGGCAGTGGACCTGATGGCTCGTGAGCAGCAGCTTCTGAACCAGCAGGTGGATGCCACGGCACGAGTGGTCGAGGGGCTGCACATCTCCCTGTCGGAGCCAGAGGAGTCAGAGCAGCAGGACCGCCGCACCAGGACTACTTCGTTTCGCCGACCACCATCCCGTCGGCAGGATCGTTCCCACACTGGTGAGTCTCCCTCAGCCCGTCATGGTTCATCTGCACATCGTCGTTCAGGAGATCGTGATCGGGGACGCAGTTTTGTTCCGAAGATGTCGTTTCCACTGTTCGATGGCTCGCACCCGAAGATTTGGATTGATAAGTGCGAGAATTACTTCCATCTTCAGAACATTTCTGAGTCGTCTCGTGTGCTGTCGGCTTCTCTGCACATGGATGGCAATGCCGCGAAATGGTGGCAAGCCTATAAGCTGAAGAATGGTATGGATGATTGGGGATCAGTTTGTTAAGGTTGTTCAGGACAAATTTGGCACTTATGATTACAAGCACGCGATTGATGATCTCATTGAGCTGCAACAGACTGGTACAGCTCGGGAGTATAGGGATGAATTCGAGGCTCTGCAGTTTCAGATCAACATGCATGATGTGGGTATGACAGAGACTTATTTCATCTCGCAGTTCATCAAGGGCCTGAAACCAGAGCTGAGATATCAGGTTCAGGGACAAGTGCCTGACACTATGGAGAGAGCAATAATGCTGGCAAAAATTCAGGAACAGATTCAAGAAAGGAACAAGGGTCGATTTCAGAAAGCAGCTGGCGCTCTGAAGGTGGGATCATCTGTGAATTCCAGGTTTGAGCCCAGAGCTAGTCAAGGGGGTGCTGCCCTGTCAAAAGAGAGTCAACTTCGGGATTATTGTCGTGCCAACAACCTGTGTTTCTTTTGCAAAGAGACCTATGACCAGAATCATGCCAGCAAATGTACCAAGAGGCCCCAGCGGCCTGCAGCGCAACTGAATACTTTGGCCATCAATGATTTGGATGCCAAGTTAACTGATGACATTTTGCATCAGTTGGACATGGAGGACTCTCTGACCGAAGAATTTTGCACCTTATCCTTGAATGCCATAGCTGGAACAGAAGAAGGGGAGGCTCTCAGGCTGCGATCATTAATCAAAAACAAGGTGATGTTAATGTTGGTGGATAGTGAGAGTTCTCATTCTTTTGTCAGTTCAGCCTTTCTCCACAAAGTGGGCATTACTCCACTTCCAGCTGCTGCTAAATCAGTCAGATTGGCCAACAGGGATATGCTTATGTCTGATCACTATGTTCCAAAAATGGAGTGGTGGGTTCAGGGCTATTCCTTCTTTACTGACATGAGAGTGCTTGATTTGGGAACATATGATTCCATCTTGGGTTTTGACTGGTTGAAACAGTTCAGCCCAATTACTCATCATTGGGAGGATAGAACCATGGAGTTTGTGGATAGAGGACTTTCTATCAAACTGCAAGGGATACAACCTGCACCTCTGGAATTGAAGGAGTTACCTGTGACACAGTTGGCCAAATGGTATGCTGGCAATGATATCTGGGCCTTGGCTATTGTGGATACTAATCCTCCTGCAGCACCTGACCCCTGTCCTCCACAAGTACAAGAAGTGCTGGATGCGTATCAAGATATTTTTGAAGACCCTCAGACTCTACCTTCACCTCGAGTGTATGATCATACCATTCCTATTCTCCCTGGTGTTGTCCCTGTGAATTCTAGACCTTATAGATACTCACCCTTGCATAAAGATGAAATAGAAAAGCAAGTTAAGGCTTTATTAGCTGCTGGTTTGATCATACCTAGCACCAGTCCCTATGCTTCACCTATCTTGTTAGTGCAAAAGAAAGATGGTAGTTGGCGTTTTTGTGTGGATTATAGAAAATTGAATGATATAACCATTAAGAATAGGTTCCCTATGCCTATTATGGATGAAATTGTTGATGAACTAGCTGGTACAAAATATTTTTCTAAACTTGATATGAGGGCTGGTTACCACCAAGTGAGAATGAAACCCACTGATGAGCACAAAACAGCTTCTACGACACATCATGGCCGCTACCAGTTTAGAATGATGCCCTTTGGGCTTACCAATGCCCCTGCCACCTTCCAGTGTCTCATGAATGATGTGTTGGAGCCCTTCTTGAGAAAATTTGTTTTGGTCTTTCTTGATGATATTCTTATATATAGTCCCACACTTGAGCTTCATGTGGATCATTTGAGACAAGTCCTCATTAAATTGAGAGAACACAAGCTATACATGAAAAGAAGCAAGTGTTCTTTTGCTCAGACCACGTTGGATTATTTGGGTCATGTTATTTCTGATAAGGGTATTGCAACTGATCCAAGTAAAACTGCAGCTATGGTTGCTTGGCCAGTGCCTTCTAATGTCTCAGAGCTTAGGGGGTTTTTAGGCTTGATAGGCTATTACAGAAAATTTGTCAAGCACTATGGTTGAAAGCATCTAGGTCCCTAATTTGGATTTTGGTAATTAATGACAACGGTTGTGGACTAATAATTTCATTTGAGAATTGAGTATAGGTTAGTCCCGGAGATGATTTGAGCCTCTATATGTGCTATGAAGATATTCTTTGTGAATGCATGATGGATGGCTCAAGGCAAAGGTATAAGATAGGGCTTTTCCATTTACCGGTCATGAGGTGATTAGCGGATGATATTTGACCGGATTAATAGGCTAGATAGCCGTACTATCAAGAGGGGTCAAGCGGACGGTCTGCCATTTGTACGGCGGACCGTTCCATGACTTAGCCAAAATTCGAGTTGTCTGGTCGAGCTGAAGTTTTCAACGGCGGACGGTCTGGCTCTGGGGGGTGGACGGTCCGCCAGCTAATGTGAGTGAATCAACATAAACTTCAAAGTTTCTGGTGGGCTAACGTTGAACGGCGGACGGTCTGCCTGGTATTGGCGGACAGTCCGCCTGGTCTTGCTGTGCGTCGACAGAAACTCAAATGTTCTGTCTAATTTTTGACCGTGAACGGCGGACGGTCCGGCCCTGGGGGGCGGACGGTCCGCTGGCTGATGCTGCTTAATGACAGAAACTTTGTTGTTTCTGTGTGTTCTTTAACCATGTACGGCGGACGGTCTGGCCTTGGGGGCGGACGGTCCGCCGGCTAAAATTTGAATCGCAACAGAAACTCGACTGTTCTGTGTTCAAACGTCGTTTAACTGCGGATTGTCCGCGGCTTGTGAGGCGGACGGTCCGCCCAGGCTGTAACGGTCACTTCTGACACAATTTGACTTTGATAATAGCCGTTGATTTGAACGGCGGACCGTCCGGTCCTTGTGAGGCGGACGGTCCACGAGTGCCCTGTTTTCACGAGTTTTGACTGTAACGGCTAGCCACGGGGTAAGGAGCTATATATATACCTCATGCCCGGCCGTGGGTGAGGTCTCTTGGCACTTTGAAAAGCTTCCTTGACATATTTGAGCCTTCCTCCTCCTCTCTCTCACTCACTTGGCTTTGAGATTGCATCTTTGTGAGATTGAGAGCACTCTAGTGCATTGCATCAAGAGTTTGAGCTTTGTGGCACTAGGGAGTCTTCAAGCAAGTGTCATCGACTTGTTACTCGTGGAGGTTGCCGCCTCCTAGACGGCTTGGAGCTGTGGAACCGTTGAGCCCTTCAAGGAGATTGTGAAGGAGCCCCGGTTGTTCTTGCGAGAGGTCTTGTGCTCACCTCGCCGGAGCGGTGAAGGGCAACTCTAGTGGAATCGAGGTTTGGAAAGGTTCATTGATCCAAGTCGGCTCATACATCAAGTGTGACTTGATAGAGGAGCGGTTGGAGCTTTGAATCCACCTCAACGTGGATTAGGGGTGACCGGCAAGTCATCGACACCACGGGAAAATTCGGTCTCTTGTGTGCTTGGTTATTTCTCTTGCTCAAGCTATTTCTTGCGATTTACTTTGAGCATTTACATTCCTAGAGATTGAATTGATACTTGTCACCCTAGGTTGCAAACCTTCATCTAGAATAGAGTTAAGTAGAAATAGGATTTCTTTTGTGTTACTAATCAAATTTTATTAGTGTTGTGATTTTAGTTCAAACCGCCTATTCAACCCCTCTAGTCGGTATCCTAGATCCCACAATGGTCTCATAGCTAAACCTTTGACTCAGTTGTTAAAGAAGAAGCAATTTCAGTGGTCCCAGGAAGCTCAGTCTGCTTTTGAGAAGTTAGAATAGGCAATGACCACTACTCCTGTAATAGCCCTACCAGATTTTACTGTTCCTTTGTGGTGGAGACTGATGCCTCAAATATTGGCATAGGGGCTGCGTTGATGCAAAGAGAGCGACCAATAGCTTATATGAGCAAGGCCTTAGAACTCTCAGACAAGAACCTTTCTATTTATGAGAAGGAGTTTTTAGCATTGATCATGGCAGTGGAAAAATGGAGGCCTTACTTGCAGAGACAAGAGTTCCTGATTAGGACTGATCACAAGAGTTTATCTTACCTCTGTGAGCAAAATCTGCATTTCTGAAATGCAAAGGAAAGCTATGACTAGACTGATGGGCTTCAATTTAAGGTGGTTTATAAGAAGGGCAGGGATAACTGTGCGGCTGATGCTCTCTCCAAAGTTGGCCATCTGTTTTCATTGCAAGCAATTTCTGAAGGAACACCTTTGTGGATTCAAGAAGTATTAAATTCCTACACCACTGATCCAAAGGCACAAGAGTTATTGGCCCAATTAGCAGTCAAGTCTTCTGATGAACATGGGTTTGAACTGCACCAGGGTCTGATCAGATGCAAGGGCAAGATCTGGATTGCTAATAATTCTGCATTGCAACAAGGTTATTGGCAGCTTTTCATGCAAGTCCAATTGGGGGCCATTCAGGCACGAAGGCGACATATCATAGGCTGAAGCATTTGTTCTATTGGAAGGGTCTCGAATCAGATGTGGAGAATTATGTGAAGCAATATCAGATTTGCCAGCAGGCAAAACATGAACATATCCACCCTGCAGGTCTGCTACAACCTCTTCCGGTTCCACAAGGGGCTTGGCAAGATATTTCGATGGATTTTATTGAGGGTTTACCATTGTCAGAGGGCTATAATGTCATTCTTGTGGTGATCGACAGGTTTACCAAGTATGGTCATTTTATATCGCTGAAGCATCCTTTCACTGTTTCTGTCGTGGCCAAGATAATTATGGATTATGTGGTCAGACTTCACGGCATGCCAAGAACAATAGTGTCTGATCGTGACAAGATCTTCAGCGGTTCTTTTTGGAAGTCTCTGTTTGCCTTGCTGGATACTAAATTTCTCATGAGTTCGGCATATCATCCGCAAACCGACGGTCAGACCGAACAGATGAATCAATGCTTGGAGATGTACTTGCGCTGTGCAGTTCACAATTCTCCTAAGCAATGGAAATCATGGCTCTCTCTTGCTGAGTTTTGGTATAACTCATCTTTTCATACATCCTTGGGGTGTTCACCGTTTAAAGCGTTGTATGGATATAAGGCTAATCTGGGCACAATCATTCCTCTGGCTGAGCAGCAAGCCTCTCCTGCAGTGGACTTTCTGCAAGAACGTGACCACCAGCTACAACAGTTGAAACTGAGTTTGGCTGCGGCACAGAACCGAATGAAGACGAATGCTGATCGTCAGAGAACTGATCGTGAGTTCCAAGTTGGCGAGCAAGTTCTACTGAAGCTCCAGCCGTATGCTCAACATTCGGTGGCTCATCGTCCCTACCCGAAGCTGGCATTTAAGTTTTATGGACCCTTTTCTGTGGTGGAACGGATTGGTGCGGCAGCGTACAAACTCGCGTTGCCGGCTGACAGTCTAATTCACCCAGTTTTCTATGTCTCCCAGTTAAAGCCATTCACACCGAGCTATACTCCAGTGTTTGCAGAGTTGCCTAAGTTGGTTGATCTGGAAGCACACAATGTTGTCCCGGAGGCAGTTCTGGAGCGCAGGCTGTTGAAGAAGGGAAATCATGCCATACAAGTGCTAATCAAGTCGAAGCATGTGCCAGCTGAGGCTGCTACATGGAAGGATCTATATGTGGTGCAGCGGCGTTTTCCACAGGGCAGTTACTTGGGGGCAAGTAACATCTGCAGCGGGGGGAGATGTAAGACCTCCTCGTGGCACGAAAGCAGGAAGCACGATTACGTCTCCGAAGGCACGTGGCTGAGGCGTGAGTGCGTGTGTGGTAGGCGTGAGTAACGGGGTCTACATGTCAGGGGTCGGAGTGACGTGCGTTATAAGCAAAGAGATTATTCTGCAGTGAAGATGTTAAATTATTTTCTGAAATCAAGCTGAACATTTCCTGAAATCTAAGGACTAGGGGCTTATTATAAACCCTAAATCTCTTTTTATCCGAATATGAGGGTTTATTGGTGAGACTTATACCCATAAACTCTATAATCCCATAATCTTCTTCAAGTAATGCTTATGGGGTTTATTTTCTATGATCCTATAAACATCTCATATTTTCTCCATATTTTCTCTATATGAGAAGTTTAAACTTCTACAATCAAATACTATTTTAAATTTATAATAAACCCCTGTGCATGAAGGGCTTATGGTTCCTCCGAACCAAACGCGTCCTGAGTGCGAGAGAAGGAGAGCTCATCCTTTCTCGTACCTATCTTGATGTGATTGCTTGTGCTCACGTCCCGGCGATCGTCGGCGGCCAGGGGGGGTATAACAGCCTTCTTCCCGAAACGGGGGCCCTCGACGCAGCCACGCAGGCAGCGAACCAACTCTTGCCGGCTGCGCCAGAGGCTGTCGGAGTCGGAGGTAGTGAATGGGGGTCTCATCGGCTGGGCTAGGTAGGGCGGCCGCCCTACCTTGCCCTATTGGTGGTTCCGCTAGGTGGGTGGTTGATTACCCCGGTGGCCCGTTGAGCAGGCGCGACGGGTCGGCGATGCGCCGGTCGCCACCCGTCGTCCTCGTTCGTCGCGGGCTGGTACGGTGGCCGTGCCATTCTGCGACCGCCACCTTCCTCCGTGGTTCGCTCCACTCTCATCTTTTCCTCACTCTCGCAGCGCGACCTGACTCCCGAAATCTCGTCCCATCATTTTCTCTCTGATTTTAACCCCCTTCCCCATCTGAAGTTCTTTCTTTTATGCGCGGAATTCCTGGTTGCTACGGCGCGCAGTGATGGCGTTAGCACTCACATCTTCAGTCATGTGAGGAACAATTTTGAACATGTGTTCCGGATTTAGTACTATTTGAACTTTTCCCCTTATGCTAGCTACAAACCAGAGGTCGTTGGACTCCCCATTACACTGAGTCGCTCAACTATAGCAGAATTACATAGTTCCCTTCACTTGCGCAGGGAAATTAAACTAAGTCCAAGCTACATGCGCCGTATATATTAGGGCCTTATGGACTGCCTGTGATTCCGTAGGCTGAGCAAAGGGCATCTGTGAAACCTGCCAGCTTATTGGATCAGTGCGGAGGGAGCTTCCCTTCAAGGAATGATGAGAATAGTGCCAATGCCCTGCGAGGCTGGTAGTATGGGACCATGTGCCCGGCTCCTTTGACTGTTGTGAAGACCAATCCTTTATACCCAACAACGTAGCCAGCAACCTGCCGTGTAGCGAAGGATTAGGAGAAGGATGTTATTTTTTCGCAGCTATGCTTGATGAAACAATGCATTTATGATGTTTCGGCATGCACACTCTTTTTGGGCAACTGTTCTTCAACTATAACTGTTTTATGTTCAAACGTACTTCCCCTTTGATGTTTTGTTAAGAGTTTAGGAACTTGGTTATCGAATTGCGTTGCGGACTAGTGATCATTGCAAGTTCTGACAAGCAACATGACGGATCCTTTTGTTTTTGATTTTTGCAGGAAGCACATATACAGTTTGATCCAAAGGAATCCGGCGACATGAATGCTGATATTCAATCATAATCATCTGATGAACATTGTGCTACGTACCTCATTATCGAGGCGCCATGGACGCCAAGATGTTTCAATAGGAAGCTCAAGAATGTCCAGCACATATTGTGTGGAAATGAATGAACACACTGCATCCATATCACCACTGGTACACAAAGGTAGAGTCTAAATCACAGTTTTATGATGTAGCATATTAAGCTATGTATTTTGTCACATATGAAGCTGAACATGTGTACCTGTATAGCCATATTCTAATGCCACTTGAAATGACTTTCTTGATTGATGGCAGCATTGTCTCTGGTGAATCTTTCCAATTATCAAATACATGCTGACTGCTTGAATAAACATATAAATTAATCATAAGCATGTCGTACTGTTAACTTCTCCTTGATGCCCAATTGCTAATCTAGCAATAGGTTTCTTGAAACTGAACAAAAATCTCAAGATATACCTGAATGAGTATGCACTGGGGCATATGCACACTATTTACACGATTGAGGATGAATTGAAATACATGCATTTCGGTGCATACTCAATGGTGTCGGTATGCAGTGCATGTGGCCCTAGACCCACCTTCGCTTTTCCCAAGACTAAATGGGTTAAATATCTTTATGATTTCAAATAGCTGATTGTTGAACTGGCTGAACATAGGCTTCAGAATCATCTGGCATTATTCCCCTTTTAATTTAGATTTATCAAGACCTTTTTGCATATAAAAGTTTATGCTAAAGGAATAATTTTTGTCAACAGTGGTTCACATACTCTTTGATGGTTGGCTCGTAGAGGCTGTTGTTACCTTTTAACATTAATGCTATTAAGAAGTGAGTGATGAAAGATATATAATTATTCTGTTCCTTTGGGTTATATAAGTATTGTTTGTACATAAAGGATATACCTTTCCAGATTGCTTTAGCAAAGCCAATAACAGATTGCTAATAGGGTCACACAAGGGTTATGGTCTGACAACGCTCATAAATTGGAGGCAAATATGGTAAACATATTCAGATATTCAATCCACATACCTGCAATCCATCCATGGGTAGTCTAACCCTGTTGTGTTTGCATGGAGTGCCTTTTGGACCTCAGGACGATTTAGGTAAGAGGAGACATAGTGGTTTGTGCATGGATCACCAAACACTAACTGAAACTAAACCAAAGTTTCAGATCCAAAAGATCATATAGAAAGGGAATAAGAAAAGCATATGTGAAATTATGTTTGGTGCTGTATACCGAGTCACTTGATTTTGAAGAATTTGAGGCATCATGGCATGTTGGTGCATAAATGTCATAGTCATCAACATTTCCTTTTTCCTGGGTAGCTAATTTCATGGCATTTTGGCAATCTTTAGTGTATGTACCATTAAAGCCACATTTATCCTTGATGGCTCTGTAAGCTTTTCTAGAAATCATAGCATGCATCCAATAGTAGTCAAATGATGCTCGTAGAGTCAAATTGTCATCCAAGTCTGCATTTCCAATCTGCTCAAGTTTTACAGTGTTACCATTGGTTAGAAATTTACCGATCTTATAAGCTACAGAAGCAGTTATAGAGGAAAACTTACCGCAACACCTTTAAGCTTGATATTAGTTGCATTGTTGGCTCTATTCTTAGAAACAATCAGATTAGCAAGCTCTGGTACATAGTGACCTGCATAGCTCTCACCAGTTATGAAGAAATCACGATCCTGATACTCAGGAAATTTCTCTAACCAATTTACAAGAAAGGTATAAGCATCATCCGTGGTTCTTTGGTCGCCAATGTTATAATAATCTGAGGTAGTGTTTGAATATGAGTACCCAACACCAGCTGGGATCTCAACAAACAGCATATTGGCCACTGCATTTATGGACACATGGGTGTTAATCCAACTAACTTATTTAACTATTAATCTAGTGAAGGTTTAAAGTGATTTACCTCTGTTCCATGCATGTCTTTTCCTATACAGTGTCTTGTTGTCACTACGGACAGAGAAAGGACCAAGTTCAAGCATGGCTCCAGATCCAAAGGATGAACAGCCGGGCCCTGCAGATCCAATAAGTGTTTCGTCTTATTCTCTGAAAACTAGGCATCTTGCTGTAGCAGTCAACAGAGATGATATATGTTCTAGTATCATGGACGTGATTTTTTCCAGATGTTTGTTGACCCTCATTATGGCAAGCAAATAGACCTAAAATAGTTTGTAACAGCATCTTGAAGAAAACTCTACAGACATATGAGGTTCACTGTTTATGCACTAAAATGTATTACAAATCGCAGTGAATAGAGTCAGTGGCATACCTCCATTCAGCCATAGGACTAGTGGTTTGTCCAAAGGATCTTGAGGAGCCTCAACGAAGTAGTAGAACAAAGCCCTTCCGGCCTTTCCATCCACCGTGACATATCCTGCATATTGGTCAAATTCTACTATCCCTGTTTGCCCTGGCATCGATACAATCTTATCCTGGTCCTGTAGATTGTTTTTTGGGGCTCTATGCACCGAGGGACTAGTCCCATTCTTCAGAGTCGAATCTAGTTTCCCTTCAATATATTTGCCGGATAATCTCAAATCATCATATTCAAGAGGCTGGTTGGCCTGGTTTCTAGTGGCTGTGTTTGCAGCGCTGAAGTAGAACAAGGACCAAAGTATCAGGAGGCCTCTTTTCATCTTGATAGGAAGCGTGTGCATGGGTGTTTGGTGTCTTGTGCTAGGTTGCCATTGGTCAATCTTTATTTATAGAGGGGACATTCTGTTTGCAGTACAGTTGAAGAGTCCTCCAAGGAAACCATAATATGATTGATCCTTTGACTTTTCCGTGCAAGTTGGACTTAAACAACAACAACAACATAGCCTTTTTGTCCCAAGCAAGTTGGGGTAGTCTAGAGATGAAACCCATAAAAAAAAACAAAGATCACGGATCTTCAGGTACGTGGATGGCAAGTCTCCAAGCGCTCCTATCCAAAGCTACCTTTTTGGAGATATTCCACTCCTTAAGGTCTCTCTTAACCGACTCGTCCCAAGTCAGTTTAGGTCTACCTCTACCTCTCTTTACATTTTCGGCCTGCTTTAGAACCCCACTACACACCGGCGCCTCAGGGGATCTCCGTTGGACATGTCCAAACCATCTCAATCGATGTTGGGTAAGTTTCTCCTCAATTGGTGCCACCCCGACTCTATCCCGAATAACTTCGTTCCGGACTCTATCCCTTCGTGTGTGCCCGCAAAACCACCGCAACATTCGCATCTCTACTACACTCAGTTGTTGGACATGTCGTCTTTTTTAGGCCAACATTCAGCACCGTAAAACATTCAGCAAGTTGGACTTAAAGCTCTTAATATTCTCTCTTTCAGATGGCATTTATATTTGTAATGCCAACGGTGTTCAATTGAAATTCTAAGTTTCTTTTTGTTGGCTGCGACCTAACAGAGTCAGCACAATCCCTAGAAAGGCACAAGAGCTATCTCTGGCTCAATTACACTCATTATATGGGAAAGAAAAGGAAAATGTATGCAAATCAGATTGAGGTGTCTCATCCATCGCAACATTGATTAAATGTACTGTGTATATCTTGATCTTTGACTTTATTTTGCTTAGTTTCATACATCCTCATAAGCTTCCTGTTCACTCGATTATATTCTGTCAAGATTCCCATGCATCTTTACTTTAGTGTGCCTTTCTGCTGTGGTCCTTAGTCTGAACCAAGGGATTGCACTGCATCCATTGCTTCTTCTGATTGCCTTTTAACAGAGCGTATTTCAAGCAAAAACCATTTGGTAATCCAGCATTTCCACGGAGCTAGGTGAAGTCGGACTTCTGGCTTAGTGCAATCATTATCATAGAGAAATATGCTGTTTCCTAGTTTCTATGTGGCTTGACTTGTTATTCTCTTAAATTGAGGCTCTACTTTGTTGATAAAAGCTTGTGAAAGTTGCTAAGGATTCATGATTCTTTTGTACTGCCGGTTTCAATTGATTTATGTGAAGCTAATCACAATGTTGTTGCACAAAATTGTTCTCTTTGAGTGTTGATTTTTTTTCCTTGAAGCAAGAAAGCATGTTGGTAATACTCAGAGGTTACTTGTTGATAGCATCTGGTCAGCACCATCACTATATTAATGCATCGACAGTAGACTCCTTGTCATTTCCACTTCAATGAAGTTGAATGTTATTTCCATGTTCCGTCTCATGTATTTTCAAAAGAATAAACTGATCCACCTTCCAAGTATGTGCTCACATTCCATTTTGTTGTTGTGGTGTGGCTTTCAAGCAACCTGCCCTTTCATATGAAACTTTCCTGTAGAAAGGTAGATTCCAAACTTGAGCTGTGAGCATGGAACAAATATTTTCACCAAACTGTCATCGACTGTTAACAATAACCCTCTTCTTCAGGAAAAGGAACTTGAAAATAACAATATTTTAGGAAGGGGATAGTCTCCTGGTCTCTTTTCTTTCTAAACTATGTTTTCTTTTTTCTGGTTGTGTCCAATTCACAAGGTTTCTTTGCTGCCTTTGAATAGACCATCTCTTACCGTAGATCTATGCGGGCATCATATACCCATTGCATTATTGCATTTCTTTCTTTCCTTATTTTTCATTTCCAGTTAGTTGTCATGCACTGAGTGGACCCATTGTGGGTTAGAGTTGAAAAACGAGTTTATGGGACAGGAGGCATCAACTTTAGAAGGGAATCCCACTTTCTAGTAGTGCACATTTGCAAAATGCCTTCCAAGACAACACATTGTCAAAGAGAGAACTCAGAGAAGTGAGCAAGAGGAAGGAAGATGCATAGAGAGGCTTAGAAAGGCAGCAAGGAATATTTCCTCCTGTTGGTATTCTGCTCCTTTATGAATTCATATGTTTACCATTATCAATAAAGAAAAACTGCTATAGTCAAGTCCAGTTTACTCTATACAAAAAAAAAACTATCAAAATCATCCTTCAGTGACCATGCAAAAAGGATCCCTAACACCAATAGAGTCAAAGTCAACTCTTTCTTTTTTGTCCATTTGACTTCTGTGGGTTGCAGATTGGTAAGGAACCTGCCAATACTTTTCTTGAGCAAACCAAGGCGCTCTCTGCTGTTGGATTGCTTGATGGGCTTCTTTAGATGCTGTTAGAGAATCATCGTGTAGTCAGTTGAAAAATACAGCAGTGAGGGTAACCTTAGTACACCAAGTATAGGAAGCTAGTTCTGATTCGAAATATACATCTTTTTATAATTCCAGCCGGTCAAACTTTTTTAACTTCGACCATCATCGATATACAAAGAATGACATAGACTTAGGATATAAGATAGCTGCTACTAGGTTTGTAACGAGAAATACTTTCATAACATTTAAATATGTTTATTTGAAATGATACATTTTAAAGAAATTGTTTGTCAGGTATTACATTGTAGATCGTTATTTATTTTGATCCGGAGGGACTATATGTCCATAATGGTGTTCAAGGTTATAATTTTACAGTTTAGCTGTAAAAGTTTATGATCAGCTACTTCTCTTTATTAAAGTTTGAGTTTCATCCAACTAAAATTGATTGGAACAACACATGAGAAACATCCACAAACGTACACCTCCTTCCACTATTTCCTGTAAGTACAATTTTGTTGTACTGAATGTGAAACTCAAAGTATCTGAAAAATCATAAGCTATAAGAGGTTTGTATCTGGCACAAAAAAATGCAACCTTTTCATCATAATTATTTCATAAGAACCGTTTAGGCTTAGGCTTTTTGAGGAAATTTGATGATTCAGAATATAATGTTCATTCTTTGTAATAATCTCCTTCAATACAAGCAAGCCTACTATGTTCGGCTAGTATGTTTCTATTATTTTTCTGATGAATTCTTGTCTATCTTCATTGCTAGAAACGATAAAAGAATTGAATATTGTAGAACTCCAATCATTCAGGGGGCAGTTTCCCTTGCAGGAATGACGAGAATAAGGTGAGCGCCCTTTGGGGTTGGTAGGTAGGAACCATATGTCCAGCTCCTCTGACTGTTGCAAATACAAGACCTTTGTACTCAACAACATAGCCTCCAACCTGCCATCTCATTGAGAAACAACAGGATTCAGAATCCTACACGGCACCAAATGATTATACCATACCGTACCATACCATATAGTTTGTACTTCATACCTCATTATCATCAGAATACCATGCTCGCCATGATGAGTTTATCTGCAGCCCCAGGATGTCTAATGAATACAGTGTTGAAGTTACTGGACATACGGCATCAATATCACCACTGAAAGGTAAATAGGTCATTTCTTAGTAGGGTGGCCTAAATCAAATTTGATCCAAATCATAAGTATTTCTATCCAAATGACCCATATCCAAACAGGACCTTCATAATGTTTGTGGACTTACCTATACAGCCATATGCTTACTCCACTTGAAATTAAATGCTCAATAGATGGTAGCATAGAGACTTGGGCATCTTTCCAATTTTCAGGAGAAATGATATGACTGGTGCTCAGAAAGCATATAGAACTTTAATAACATACCAGAATGCTAAATTCTATATTAAATACTTGAAATTGAAAGAACATCAGTTTTGTTTCTTTCACCTGCAATCCGACCATGGTTGCTTCAATCCTGTGGTGTTAGCATGAAATGCTCTCTGCACCTCTTGACGGTTTAGATATGATTGCATATAGTAACTGGCACAGGGGTCAATGTTGGTTACCTGCAACATCATACCATCAGTTTGGGAGAAGTTGAACTTGTTTAAAATCTGCTAGATGACTTTTACCGAGGCATGCTGCTGTTGGGGAGCAGAAGCATCCCAGCAGAAGGATGCATAGATGTTGGATTGATCAATGAGGCCCTTCTCATTGTTAGCTTCTTCTATCGCGGTTCTACAGAGTCCTGTGTATGTTCTATTAAAGCTGCAATTTTCCTGAACTGCTTTGTGAGTTTCTTTGGAGATCATAGCATGTGTCCAGTAGTAATCGATGGTTGCTCTTGTGTTTGTGTCATCATCCAAGTAAGCATTCCCAATCTGTTTTCATCAAGTGAATGCTAAACTATAATATGAGTATATACTTTGATTCAATATACTTGGAAGCATTACTACTAACTGTTATTGTCCGAAACTTACAGCAACTCCTTTGAGATTGACCATAGTGGTGTTCATGATTTTGTTATTTGACAGAATAGTGTTGGCAAGCTGTGGTATGTAGTGGCCACCATAACTTTCGCCAGTTATAAAGAAGCGGCGGCCCTTGTACTCTGGGAACCTCTCCAGCCAATTGATGAGGAAAGTATATGCATCTGCTGCGGTGCTCCTGTCACCTGTGTTATTGTAATCTGATGTTCTGTTCGAGTATGAGAATCCAACACCAGCAGGGCTCTCAAGGAAGAGCATGTTTGCCACTGTCATCCGGGAATGATCAGTTAGCACAGAGGTATAATGAGTGCAATTGTCATATGTAACCTTGTGGGAATCAGCTTACCATTGTTCCATGCATATTTGTTTCTGGACAGTGTCTTGTTATCTCTGTTGACGAAGAACGGTCCAATTTCAAGCATAGCTCCTCCCAGAGAGGAACAACCAGGCCCTGAAATTTCAAGGTAACTCTTTCTGTAATTGCAAAAGAATATCACATGGTAGAATTGTTGGCTGCATGATTTTTCTATGAACATATGTCTAAATATGCTAAGGAAAGGTTAACTTGTGAACAATTAAGATCAGTAGCCAAGAAGTGCAAGTATGAAGTACACGACATACAATAGAGCCATCCTGAGCATTTGGTGTGAAAAATATATGATAGATGAAACACTTTGTTATCTATAAATTTTAGGCAGAGTAACCCTCAACCTTCCACTTTCAGAGGAAGGAAAAGCAGCATGGAAACCATGTTCCGAATATCTTATAGTATATAGATAGAAACCAAAAGTAGAGGGAAACTAAGGCTAGGTAGAGTGCCACCAGTCGAGTTTGGAGGGGTGACAGATATCTGCTTGGTGAATGCTGTTGCCCTAGTTGTAGATGAGATTTCCTCCACTTCGCACTCCCATTCGATGCGCCTCAACCCTTCTCCTACCAGATGCCTCCACCATCTCTGTGGTCTGACCGTCTGAGCCACTGCTGGAGATTCTACAACATCAATTCCTCTCTTTGTTCTCATCTTGCACGCTTCCTCCCCTTTCTCCTTCCCACTAATCTTCCTTCGCTCCTCTCTCTCACCTTGTGTCCCCATGCCGCTTCCCTACACCCTCTCTATCCTCTTGTCTACATCTCGTGTTGCCTTGGCCCATAAGCTACTATTGTCATTGCCCTCTCCGTTGCTGCTGGCAGAGAAAATGTATTTAATCAAAAGAAAAATTTGACGTCAATTTGCTTTTGTTTGGTGTTGTTATTTTCATTCTTCAACAGAAGCAAGTTGTTAGAAATATCATATTAACTTACCAGATTATACGGAAATGTGCAAATAGTTTTCTCACTTACAGAGAAGTACATAATTTGGTTAATTGGAAGCTTTTTATAGTTGAATAATTGAAAAGTTTAGAACTATTTCACAATGTTTGGTACTAGGTACTGTAATTTTACCCTGGACACAGCCCATCTCAATAACTTTTGTCGTCAAGCTTCTTTCATATTCCTACAAATCAAAGGATTATTTTTCATTTGTAATATTCTTCTACTGCAAAATGTAGTCTTGTCCTCTCCACGTTATTGCCATGCCCCCCACTTTATCCTTATCAGCGGTAATGCAGTATGATGATGAAAGGTGTGTTTCAAGATATTACTGTGCAAGTGAGTTATTAGAAAACAGAAAAAAAGAAAGAAAGAAAATGGATACAAATGAACAGTGACCTGGGTTTATCAACGATTGAAAATCATGCATTGAACAATGCCTAAGTTATCAGACAAAAGAATGGTCATGAAGATTTCAGATTTTCGCCGTTATTTGGTTTCAAATTTAGTTTGACGTACTAAATCAATTAAGGCTTTGCAGAGTCTGAAAATTAAAATCCGTTGTGTGGCGTCAAGGATTAGTGCACTCGACAAAGGATTGACTTTTCGAGCGTCATACTAGGCCAGTCGTCTTCAATTGGCAGAAGAATTACTTCGAGCGTCATGCTATGTATGATAGATTGTCAGCTTATTGCCCTCTGTGTGCCTCTTTGCGCATTCTTGGTGGTGAACTGGTGACCTTCACTTAAGCATCAACAAACACCATCAATTGTCAATTCTTCCAATAAATGCATGTGGATGTTTTGTATTTGGTAAACCACAAGTAGGTCATTAGAACAGGAGGGGAGAAACTATTCTGGTGCTTATTTGTAGCAAGTTCCAACTGTATTTCAATTTTGAACCTTGAAACCATGTTTGTATGGATGGATGGTTAGGACAACTATGCTTTTTGCCAGACTGCAACCCATAAAATACAATGAGCAGAAAGCAACAGATAAGCAGAGCATAGAAAAACATTTGTCTGTCGAAATAAACCACATAGCAATTGGTTCCTTACCTCCATTCAGCCACAGGACCAATGGCTTGGTAGATGGTTCTTCAGCAGCCTCTGCAAAGTAGTAAAAGAGGGCCTTTCCAGTTGTTGCATCAACTGTGACGTAGCCTGCATACTGATCAAAGACAGCCTTCCCCGGCTGCCCAGGAAGCTCACTGATCTTATCAACCTTTTTCAGCCCATCTTGCATACCCACATATATTGGATGATCCATACTCCCACTCATAAGCATTTCATTGTCTACTCGATCAGGTTGCAGCTCCATTCTTAACCTGGAGAACTCCTGCAGTCGGCCAGCCTCATCAGCAAGTGGCGCTTGTACGAGTATGAGGCAGAACAATTGGATGGCAAATGCATCTTTTCTGATCTTGGACGTCAAAGGAGAACACCTCTGACAAGAACTGCCCATGGCTGGTGTTTTCTGTTTGGCCTACTCTGGATTATTTGAAAGGGTCTTATATAGAGGGGGCCCTATATGATTGTCATCTTTATCTTGTTGGGTTCTTTGATCAGAAATAGATACGCTGGAATACTGGATCATGCCAAGGATATGACCCCATAACAATGTTATAGCAATAACTGATTCTTGAATGTGCATAGAGAGAAATGCATGTTGCCTTTTTGTTTAAACCTTGTCATCCAAATTTATTGCCTTGCTCGGTTAGTTGGGATGATCCAATTCTAAAATGAAGGTGCGTATCAGTCAAGAATGAAAAAAATATATAGAAAAGGTACATCTTGCTTGCGTCTTTTTTAGATCAAAATACTTGGGTAAAGATATCATATGGGGCATCCCAGTGTGGGTACGATACTATTTGGTACTCTGAACTTTAAAGTTGTGTGGACGATTGGCATCTGTTCCATTGGACCACAAGTGGGAATGAGGAATTTGTGCTCGGAGGACTGATTTTGCACGCAACAGTGTTCTCAACATTGCATCATTGTTCTTATTTCTTTGGACTCAACCTTCTCGTATCATTCATTTTTCAGGATCTGCCAAGCAAGCGGAAGCTACCATAGCGACTGAAACTTTACTTGGTTCACGTCAATCGACCCACGCCAAACTCTGACTGGAATCTGTATTTTTTTTAAAAGGGCGAATGAATCAGCAAGCGATTGGCCTTGCATCAGCATCAGGTATCTTATTCTCTTCTCCTTTTCCTAGCACCGTTTCTGGCCCACGGATTCGAAGAGAAATCCATTGAAGTGTACTGCTATATAGATAGGATAGAAGACGCTCCATGCCCATTTTTGCAGCTTCCTTATCCGATGCGTCCAATAGGGTACGGCATAATAATTGTTCTGTACGTGGTTCATATTGTTTAGTAGTTACCCTATAAATTTATCTAGGTCTGTACTAAGTCAAAGTTTTCTAACTTATATCATTGCATCTTAAATTTTGTATAGATTAATATCATAAGATCTACTCCCTGCGTCCCAAAAAACAACAAGTCATTCTAAAATTCAAAATTTATCCCAAAAAACAAGTCATGCATATGCATGTAAGAATCAATTAGTGCCAAATATAGATAATAAATAGGGGCAAATATGGTTATTGTACCTTTTTGTTAATTTATCCTAAAGTTCTTAGGACGACTTGTTTTTTGGATGGAGATTCATTACGAGAAAAACTTCTATAAAAGCTCCTGTCCCCTTTCGGAAAAAACCGGCTCCTGTCATTTAAGATAGTATATGTTTTATGGATGTTGCTAGTCAAAATTTAGAAAAGTTTGATTCAACCTAGATAGACTTGGAGAAAGTGGTAATTTTCGTCCATATTTCTTTTATGGGTGCACTGTTATGTCTATTCTTTTGATAAGTTGACCTAGGTAACTCGTGACTGAGACAGAGGTGCGTTGCCGTTGGAGATTTTAACTTGTTAAATGGGCCTGTCCTAGTCCTGACTATATGTGCGCATTTTGGACGAGGGTGTCTCTTGGGCCGGATTTGACTTGTTAAATGGGCCTTCCCTAGTCCTGGCCTCGCAGCAACATTCGGATTAGGCCCGGCGTCAGTTGACATCGACAAACAAAGCTGGTCTAGAAAAAAAAACTCTACTTACCTGATGACATGGACAATTACTAGTACCCTGTGCTACTTTTCAAGTGGTAAGTTCAAATCACCATGCATGATCGTTGTCGTCCACGTTAAAACGTAAAGTAGAGTGGTTTTGGTAGAATTTGTCTGTTCCAATTTGGCATCCCCCGTTGAATTGAGCAGGGGATGAAATAATGGACCTGTATCTATGACTCTACTCCGTCACTTGCTTTTATGACTTGTGAATTGTGTGATACACTTGTCCCAACAATTACTATGGATTGGGAGCGAAGGTTATGTTTGTTCATTTGCTAGATACTATACACTACTTCCTCCGTTCCAAAAAACAATTATTTTAGAATTTAAAATTTATCCTAAAAACCAAGTCATCTTACGTGCATGTGCATGCAAGAATCAAATAGTGCCAAATATGGGTAATAAACAGGGGCAAACATGATCCTAAAATTCCCAGAATGACTTATTTTTTGGGATGGAGGGAGTACGTGCTTACATAGCAAATGAATAGACATTTAAGCTTCTACTAAACTGGTTAGTTTGAAGTTCTTCATTAGCACCATCTTCATGTTTGATGTTTCTTCCAGCTTTCCTTCTTTACATTCCTTTACTGAAAGATGCACTTCAACAAACTTCCGTTAGGAAAGGTTCGTCCGGAAATTAAAGGAGCAAAAAAAAAAAAAACAAAGGAAAAGGAGTCTCGACCCTCGAGTTATTGGTCAGATTCAGTACAATCATTTTCATCCTTAGCTTTGCACTTTGAATAAAGGCAAAGGAGATTTTAAGAGAGTACGGGAGCCCATCATCAGATTAATCATAAAGAAGAGAACGCACGTGCTACGAACTTGTCGCGAGGTCTTTGGAGCTTCATGCATCTATGTTCCCTTGATATTTGCTGCCTCTGGCTCCTCAGTCCTCACCTCTTGAGGTAAAAAAAAACACTCAACTGATTAGATGGTGCGATTTTCAACTTGGGGAATGGGTGGAGGAAGTTAAGCACAACAAATCCTTTTGTCTAAAGCTGGGGATACATTGATTGCTGTGGTTTCTTGGGGAAAATATTTTTATTTTGAAGCAATTCTTAGGGAAAATATTATGCTCTTGTTCAGTGGAGAAAGTGGCGACATTATTGGTAGCAGATCCATTGTACATTAAAAAAAAAACTACACTCCAGATGTACAGATACCAGGTAGAGTTCGGTGGGTGTTAGGGCCTGTTTGGTAGACTTCTTGTCTCGGCATACCAAAGAGACAGAGCACGCACGATCGAGGCTGTAAGAGTTTGGGTATCGACAAGTGTACTCAACTTTAGTTTGCATGTCACGAAGCCACACGGCATGTATCCATCATTGTTCATTCCTCCGGACGGCAATGCAAACGGTGGCGTGTCACTGATGTGTCGCAACACTAGTAGCACTGTGAGAGTTAACACACTTTGCTTTCATCCGCTCTGATCGACTCGGCGCTCGCCATCAGTCCGGATCACAAGCCGGAAAGAAGTTAAAGGAGCTCAAACCAGGCTAAAAAGGGGGGCCTTTCCCTCGCCTAACCCTCTTCCGCCGTCCCGATGCTTTAGTCGCCGGCCGGCCTCCTTTTGCGGCGTGCGTGCGTGGCCACCCCGCCTGGCCGCGCCACCGCGGTGGCCAGCCGAGGACCACCACCGCCGGTCAACCACGTGCGCGGCGGCGGGGGCGGCTCCGCCACTGGCGCGCCCGCTAAAGAAACCCTGCACGGCTGGGGAGGGGATCGGCGGAGGATGGCCGGCATGTGACGGCTGGTAGCTCTGCCGGCTGTAGCCCCGGCGAGCGACACGGATCCTTCGCCGTTTGTTTAATGGTGCTGATCGGCGCGATCGATCCCCCGCTAAGCAAACCGTGGAAAAGCGAGAGGGATCCATCATCGGCGCCACATCTGAAGATGGCATGGCGCCAATCATTTGTTCCGTCTGGATCGAGCGATGAGCCGATGATGTATCCCACCCGCCCCCTGCAAAAAGCTGCCCGGCTTTTCTGGTGCCGGCCGATCTGAGCTGAGCTGAGGCTTGCTCAGCTGCCGGCCTGCAGAGCGGCCATTACTTCATTGGTGCGTTCTGCTTGGCTCCAATTATCAGTGCCTGACGAGTGACGATCTCAGCCCATGCAGTGGCAGCGTACGCCTGTTAGTATTGTGTATTGTACGCGTGCGTGCGTGCATGGTAGTAGCACTGCAGCAGGCAAAGGTCCCCACAGCACACACATGGGCGTCTATGGCGCAGAAGAAAAGTCTTCGTTGTCGCCGATTCGGAATCTGAGATGCAGGAACCAGAATTCACTCGTGCCGTCGTCCTCGATCTCTTGTGTCCGCATCAGCGCATCACCAGCGACCAGCGTTGCCGAGAG
This sequence comes from Panicum miliaceum, assembly GCA_032594955.1. Taxonomy (NCBI): domain Eukaryota; kingdom Viridiplantae; phylum Streptophyta; class Magnoliopsida; order Poales; family Poaceae; genus Panicum; species Panicum miliaceum. The sequence goes on from CM064059.1 coordinate 43,734,648, forward strand.
AGACGCATGGGCGGCGACGCATCCGACTGGAGTCCAGCTCGTCCTAGTCCAGCCTTTCACGGGGACGGGCGTCGCGTGCATGCGCGACGCGTCCGCTGCGGTCGAGCCAGCAGCGACGCAGCCGGTGCCTGCACTTGTGCCTGTCTGTCTCAGTGTCTCTGCTGGATCTAGCTCCAGCCAGCAGGCAGGCCGCTGCGCCTGCTCTCTAAAGGCGCCTATGTTTCCTGGTCTCTCGAGTCTGGACCATCGGCACGGCACAGCGCGGCTGGCCCCCGTTGCCCTCCCTCGACGCATGATGTCATTGTCCGCCGCGCGCGCAGCAGGCGGCGGGGCAATAATTGCATGCGAGGGAACCGGAGCCGGATTTGGCATCCTCGCCCGCGCGCGGCGGCAGCAGCGATCAGTGGTGGCGTGCAGCTAATGCTAGGCAGCAGGCGGCGAGCCCTAGCCGAGCAGGCCGGCCGCCAGCCGGTCCCCCGCTCGTTCGCTGCGACCTCTCAGTGCCGCGCTGGAGTACCTCTCAGCTAATACGGGCGTGACGTCATGCCGGCGCCTCAGCGGTCAGCAGCAGCCACGGGAACGGACCAATGATCAATGATCGCACATATTCGTATGCGTGATTATTAGTCGCAGCAACCGTATCGCTGCCGACCGGCGTGGCGGATCGTACTGTTGCCCTGTGCGTGCTTTGTGGTAAACAGGCGCGTATGCTTTCTTAGTTTCTTGCATTGGCGATGCTTTCCTTTCCGGTCAACGGCGGGGAGCAGAGCAGCAGCCTGTGCGATCACTGCGTGTGTTCAGCCGAGCCTGTGCGAGACGTCGCGCTCTCCGAATCAGGGCCTCTGACGGTGCCAACCAATGGCAGCAAGCTTTAGGGCTTCCCTTCTGCTCTCTGAATTCTGATGCCCTGTCGCGACACGCTCCGCGGCGCCGGACCGCTCCTTTCCGCCCGGCCGGGCACATCGACCGCTGCCGCCCGATCGCGACGCCGCATGGGCTCCCCCCCTCTCCCCCCAGCAGCCGGGGCGAGCCGTGCGCCCCCTCGCGCAACGTGCCGTATTCCTTGGGGGTTCGTTGTCCACGGATGGATCGCCTGCCGCCATCGCCCAGTACGTCCGCCTCCCATCCCCCGCCAGTACGTGCAGCGCTGATGCCGCCTGCCTGCCTGCTGCTGTGATGGAAGCCGGAGGGAGGCGGCGTCGTTCTCAGCGCAATAATGGAGGCGGCGTCGCCGGACGCCGGGGTGGCGATGGGACGTGTGTTCCCGATGGCGTCGGCGTCGGCATGGTGGCGGAGCGAGGACGGGAGCGGGACGAGGGCGGCGGCGGCACCGGCACCACGCCTCCGCAGCACGTTCTCGCTAGTGGCGGGCAATGGCGACGGGGGGCATGGCCTTGGCCCGCCCGCCCTGTTGGGATTCGTATCTGATGCTTGGCAGACACCGATACGATCAGTGGTGACGGTACAGTTCTAGAGCAGTTGGTACATGCTCTTACTCTTTAAAACCCCAAGAACCTTCTTCACCTTCTCTCTCTCTCTCTTTTTTTCCATCAATTCAGCGACGACTTTTACGCATGTCGAATAAAAAAAAAGAAAGAAAGACGCAGCGATTATTACTCCACTGACCCCGGTTCTTGCTGCATTCATGTAAATAGTACCGTGACAACTGCAGGTTGCGTCCATGGAGACATGGAGTACTGTCGACAATGACAAACCGAAAAGGATGAAAAGGAAACGAAGATCGCACATGCCGTATCCTAGATGAGGAGAATTCAAACGCCGGTTTCGCTGTACAGCTCAGTTCTCTGAGAATTACAGTGCAACGTGTGCAGTTTTAAGTTTTGTCTTCCGCGAGTGAAGCATCGTCAGGTCAGGCAAAAGAGGCGCCACAGCCCTTCCACAAACGATGAACCTGGCCATTTCCTGGCCTGAAGATTGGCTCCCTGCTGAATCTTTCAGAAAGCTACGGGTCCCTGCGCGCGAGCATACGATGTTCGGGACCTGCACGAAGCCTTTTGACAAACGCAAGTCGCATTTATAGGCGACTGTTGGACGTCCGTGCTCTTGACCTCCTTGTTTTCGGTTGCTTGCCGCTGTCCACCGACAAATGCCAAAAGTAGCAGCCATGATGAACATTGGGAAAATGATGAAAGCTCTGACGGGTGGACCAATCGAAGCTTGGTCGTCGTCGAGATCACAAATCTGAAGCTGAAGGACATGAGCAGGGAAGCTAGACTGAATTCTGAAAGTGGATTCCATTGATTCCTCTCAGTTCTCCATGGTACAAACAAAGCAAGGTGCTAGGGACTAGTTACAGTGCCTCGCGAGAAGGGCGCGAAAATAGAAGCCTTCCCAGCCGAGGCCTAATGGTGATGGTACTGAAACAGCAGCAGCAGGAACAAAAAAATTGAAGGAAAAAAAAAAGAAGGGATCGGACATGGGAAATGCTAGCAGGTTCTATGAACGGTGCTCTTCTCGATCCTAAGCTGAGATACAGTGCAACAAGAAAGGAACTCCTCTTCCTCTGCCGTTCTTTCCGCTCTGGAGGGAGGGAGGTGGTAGCCGAGTTAGATAGGGAGCTGCTGGTCATGTCGATCTCCGTCCCCGCCTGAATCGATCAGGTGTTGGCGTCGACGAGCCTGCGCAGGAAGTCCCTGACCTCGGCCGGCTCGCGGAGGGAGAAGGACGCGCTGGTCTCCTTGGGGAACTTGGACACGAGGATCCCAGCGCCCTGCCCCCGGCTGCGCAGCACCTGCCCGACACAACCGTGGAACCGTCAGAGACAGAATATTTTTCAGCTCCAGAATTTCAGGCTCCGGAGATACGGCGGCAAGCTGACGAGATGATCTCTCGGGAGCGGTGGTGGCCGTACGTACCTTGAACGCGTCCTCGTCGGTTCGGTCGTCGCCGATGTAGATCGGGAACACGTCGCTGCGCTCCGCGTAACCTGGAAGACGAAGAGAGAGAGGAGCGCTTGGTCAGACCACCGTCAGACTGTCAGAGCAAGAAGAACGCCGCCATGATGGCGTGCCGTTCAGAACTTCAGAGCCAGCAACGAATTGTTCCTCCAAGAGCAGGCAGCAACTCACCGAGCGAGTCGAGCAGGAACTCGAGGGCCTTGCCCTTGTCCCACTTGATCATGGGGCGGACCTCGAGCACCTTGCGGCCCTGCGTGAGGCGCAGGCCCGGGTAGTCCTTGAGCACGGAGCGGACCTGCTCGAACAGCTCGCCCCAGGCGGCCTCCTCCACGCAGCGGAAGTGCACGGACAGGCAGAACTTGTTGTTCTCCACCTTGGCGCCAGGGATCGACGCCTCCACCTGCTCCACCAGCGCGCCGTACACCTCCTCGATCACCGGCAGGAACTCGCTCGCCGGCTGGCACAGCACCGACTTGGCCTCCTGATCGAATCATCGACGGTCAAGGGCTCATCAGTCAAACGACCCGAGGAGGAAGAGGAAAATCACGTGGCACGCGCGTCGCTTTCACCACGACGGTAAAACCTTGTTGCTTGCAAGGATGGAGAGATGATGTGGTAAACTACAGCGGAGGTAGTAGTGTAGTACCTTGCCGTGGTGGTTGGGGTCGGCGGTGGGCCCTCGGATGTCCATCCCGTGGCTCCCGGCGTAGTAGAGCTCAGCCAGCCGCACGAAGCCGAACACCTGCGAGGCGAGAGCGCACGGAGCAGCACGTCAGCGTCATCGTCGTCGCCTTCGTCTCGCACGTCGCCGTCGCCACCGAGCATGGCAGCAGGGTCCGGCTACCAAACACTAATGGCCGCAGGCGAGGTAAAAAGGGGAAGAAAAGGGAGAGCTCCCGCCAAGTGGAGGAGCTTCTAGCTACCTCGCGCCGCGCCTGCCCCGTGAGCAGCTGCCGGCGGCTGCTGGATTTCGTGTGCGTGTGTGTGGCGGTGAGAGGCGGAGGAAGGGACGGACTTTTCAGCGAGGAGGAGAGGTTCTGGAAGGCGAAGGTGAATGTGCGTACCTTGTCACAGCAACGCCCGCTGACGATCGCCGTCGGGAAGCGCGCCGCCACGCCGCGCACCGCCTCCCTCATCTGCGTCGGGAGTTCACAGGGTCAGAGGATGGCCTAGAAGTAGTAGAAGGAAGCTTTGCTTTGGGAAGCAGAGCATGCTCTGCTTTCCTATTCATAAGCACAGAGGGGAGGAGCCGAGGAGGAAGAGGAAGTGAGCGGAGGCTCAGGCACGCACCTCGTCGGTCATGACGGCGCGGTCGGGGTCCTCGACGATCGGGGACAGCGTGCCGTCGTAGTCCAGGAATACGGCAACCTGCTTCCCCTTGGCCGCCGCCGCCAGCGCGTCGAACCGGTCCAATGCCGACGGGTGCCGCTCCTGCACACAAGTCGGTTGGTTGCTCCTTTTCAGCGCCATGGATTCGGCCGGCAATCGGAACCAAGAATATATTTTTTCTCTGCGTCTGGCCATCCAGCGGCCGACGTGTATTTACCATCCAGTCGTCGTGCTCCGCGTCGGCGGCGCCGGCCAGGGGCGCCATGAGCCTGTGCCTGGGCGAGGAGGCCTTCATGGAGTCGAGCCAGGACCCCATGACGGCGGCGCCGAGGTCGACCTGCGCCGCCAGCTTCCGGCACGATTCGCCCCCCTTCCTCGGCGGCGGGAACGAGAAATGCCGCGCCGCCGCCGCCGCCGCGACGACGGCGTCCTCGGGGCCGAGCACCACGCCGTGCTTCGTCATGGTCAGCGGTGATGGGTACTCCGCAAACCGACCACCGCCGGTCGACCGACGACAGCAGCGGTGGCTACTGGCTAGAGAGAGAGGTGTGGATCGGAGGAGAGGGCGAGGGAGGGAGGCGCTGGAAGCCGATTCAAGCTGCTGAAGGATGCTTCTAGCTTTGGCTGTGTGGGGGAGTTTGGGGATGGTGGGGAGGGTATTTATAGGTAGGGGGAGGGGGCAGGGCCTGGCCAACCCTTTTCGGTGCCTGTTTTTTTCCTCTCTATTTGATTTTTTTAATTACAAACACACGGGAGTTTTCTTGCCCCCTGGGTTGTTGAGAAACATGCACCTCAGGAAATCACAAGTGGGTATTAAATGTGGGACCTTTCTTTCTCTTCCTCTTTTGGTTCAGTACATGGGTGGCTTCGTTTTTAATTGCTGAATTTTTGCTAAACGGTTTAAATTGTTAGCAAATGACTAGTAAGCAATGAGTGGAAACGGGGCGAGAAGAAAACAAGAGCCTACGTCATACTAAAATCGGACTTTGGTAAGTCAGAAGTATGAAAATGTATTAAAAAAAGATAGTAACGTAAACCAGCACCCCATTTGTACTACAGTTAGCTAGGACTCTACTTCGTGATGCACTTATTTTCTGATGAGTTCCCTCAAAAAAATAAGAAGAAGAAAAAAACACCAGCAAAAGTCAGCTGTTGATCTGGTCAAGGTTTGCAGCCGAGGGAGGGAGGCGCAGCTGCAGACGGATCCAAAGTCCTCAGGCAGCTACACAATTTACAAGAAAGAAAGGAAAAAAAGACCCTTCGCGTTAACCGACGCACCAACCAACCGCTTTAACTAACGCGACGTCGCGATTTGGCAAACAGGGAGGTGGAGGAGGAAGAAGGAGGGGGGGGGGGGGGGGGGGGGGGGGACACACGTCGGATCCGGTCGCGGGTGCGCTGTCGCCGTCCACGCGTCCGCGCAGCGGCGCCAGCTCGGACGCGCCGCCCTGGGGCCGTCCCGTGTCCACGTGTTCCTCCGCGGGAGAGCTAGTGGGGGGGGGGGGGGGGGGGGGGGGGGTGCGGGACCGCGTCGACATGGAGAGGGCCCCGGTGGGTGGGCCCCGCATGCACCGAGCTGCTGCGCTCCTGTTCCTGTCCGGCTTCTTGTACTCGGCTCCCTCTCACTGTCGTGCAAGGGGGTGTGTGCGTATGCTCCGGGACTCCACTGAAAAAGAAATGTTTCTATTCATGCGAGAAATACGGGCGCTGTTGTAATGGTGATGGTGCACCCGGGTGGAAAAAGGGTGATGGCACTGGAAATTCAAATAATATCCCATTTATTTATTGGGATAAAATCGGAATAATTCTGAAAAAAAAACTGCTTCGAGACGTGGTTTGCAGTTCAGGTGCAATTTATTTTTTGAAACAGTTGCAAATTAGATTTAAGAAGAATATAGTAATATAAGGGTAGATAAGTTTTTCTGAAAAAGATAAACATATCATCATCACTATTTTCTTAAAATGAAATAACAGGAAACCTTTTCTAAACGTTACTATCTCCAATTCAATATGTTTAACAATTACAGACATCAACACACTTGCATTAGTTTTGAAAATGACGTTTTAGATAAAGATGATTAAATATCACGGAAAAATCTTCTTTTGGATAAATATAGTAATATCTATTGTATGTTGTCAATGTACATGCAAACACACTTGTGTTTAATTTGATAGAAATCTCTCTCCCTCTCTCTTCCTTTTGAACAAATTTGGCACCTTTAGCTCGCTAACTTTTGAACAGGATTCGATTACAAGCAAAAAGCAACTCGGTTTTTTGCTTCCCAAGGCTTGAACTAACCTAACCTTGAGGGGAAGCCGTGAGTGGCCTTTCCAGGAGGCTCCCCTTAAAGAGTAAAGACTGTAGACGGCCCTACCCCAACCAACGCCCATTGGAAAACCTCTTGCCATGCATCCGTGGGCTGTTTCACCCGTCGTGGACACCGCACCAACTACTGTTCCTTTCTTCAGAAAAAGAAATCAAGGGAAGCACACCCTTCTAGAACTGGATGCCCATTACGCCTTTACCTATGAACAAAAATATTACGCTACTCCAAGTACGGTAATTCATGAAACGGCTCTCACTGCCTCGAGATCGTGTGCCCTGACGTCATGGTTAACTGTTGCTCCCATCCTGCCCTACCCTTGGTCCGCAAGATGGATCTGTTTCAGATTGCTTGTCGAGGCAGGGAAGGGAAGATCATCCATCACTCCAGTCTCGAACGCTGCAAACTTCAGGCACGTAGAAGTTTCAGAGGCATCGTGCACCCATCTAGGAATCTGCCGCCGGCTGCTGGCCTGCTGCTGCTGCTCCTCCTCTCTGGGTCCGGGGCCAAAGCATGCAGCAATATTCAAATGCACGATGCTTGGAAGATTCTTCAGTCGAGCAGCGAGACCGTCAAAGTCACAGTTTCTAGGTCACCACCCCTCTTCACGCACATAATTGTGTGCAGTTTTTTTATTAGTGTAATTGTATGCTCGCATAATTGTACGCATATGCATACAAGTCCGGCGTGTGTGTCAGAGCTTTAGACTTGTGTTTGCGAGTTGCTGGTAGTATTCAATTGCATGTGAAACTACTGTATTGATTCGTCCCCATTAGTGTATTCTGTACTGATTCTTTTTTGTTCAGCAACTTGTGATCGAGGAGAAGTCCAAGTCTCTGCTGTCTACTTGACTTTGACTCTGAAGAAAAGGTTGCCGCTGCAGCTGCATGCATGACTGGACGACTGGTGACTGACTCAGGACAGTGCCTTGGGGGCCCAGCAAAGCAATGCAGCTAGCTGGACGGCCGTCGAAGCTGCCTCGCTCCTTCCTGCTCTGTCATTTGCTAGTAACTTGGAGACTAATAATTTTACGCGTAGCTTCCGGACGGGGCTGATCGTTGGGGAGAAGTTTAGCTGGTTTTCTGAGTTTGCAAGGGGAAAATCTTCCAATCCAAGAATAACTAGATGTGAAACATTTGCTGCCTAGTAGTGTTAGAAATAAAATACAGAGCTCAGCAGGCGACACAGATGAGATGGGTGTGGACTGGACACTCCTACTCCTTGCCTGCAAGATTCCGGACACCATGTGTATGCAACGATGCCCGGAACACAGAAAGGATTGCTGAATACAAAAGGCTAGCTACACTGTGCACGAAAAGATTCGGAGTAGTAATTTTTTTAGTCACTCCAGTCAAAGTCTCCAGTGCCGCCATTAACTACAGCTAGCGCAACTGCTGCTAGGATATCTTACAGCATAGACAACTTTCTTAGTACTACTTGCTAAAAAAAAATGTGTTAACGTGCAATCTCCGCAGTCCACGCCAGAATTGTGTGGCTTCTGCAAGCAATGCATTTTCTTAACTTCCACAAGGTACACATATACTGAAAAGGCAAATGAGCATGTGGCAGAAAGCTCGATAGCGAGGCTTCTACCAAGAATACAAAGAGGGGAATGCATGGTCGGTTTGTCGTGTAATGTCGTATCTAGATGCATAAACTTTGAAAGTTTCAGGTCCTTACCCTTGCTAATGTGGTATTTGTATGCCAGTTTGACAAGTCAAAATCGGGCTATTTTTTTTGGCACTTTGAACCTAGATGGACTAGTTTTTTGGACTTTTATCTACACTTTCAAAGTTCATGGATTTGAGTGACACTTCATGACAAATTTTAAGGACTGCCCGTGCATTTTATTCAAATTAAAATGACGATGACAGCGCATTCTGTCACTTTTCCTTGTTGAAAAAACGTGATAATTAATATTACCTTGCTGGTGTTGAAAAAACACCGTGCGAGATTGCTTGAGAGAGATCCTTGCGCCGGCCAGACACGACGGTCGGTCCTTGTCCAGCTCCACACGCCATGAAACGGGACTAAAAGTACCATGCTTTTGGTTTGGGTTGTGTGTGATTTTCACCATTTACCTGCTGCCCTTGTCCTTACCTCGGCCGTCTCCTATAGCAAATGCAAGAGTCCATTCTTTTGATTGTTCTAACATTCTCTCCTGTCATCAGGTTGCATGACGCACACCTTTTTACCACTCCTAAGGTCCTACTAGCTACACATCGTTCACACATGCTGATCTCAGCTTCATTGTTGCATTACATGTGTGGTTAACGGTACCGTGGCTGTGCGTAGGATACATGATACCTATACGTTAACCCAACAATTTTTAATTCTTTAATCTATCTATGTAATGTGTTGGAACATGCACACTTAGGGCTTGTTTGGCATGCTCCAGCTCTGAGATCCATGCTGGAGCTGAAGTTTGTAAAATAGATTAAAATATTTTATATTTTTTTATTTTAAATCTAAAATAAAAGTGTAATGAATCAGCAAAAAACCCTTAATTTATTTACCACTCTAGCTCTAAGAATTTCTGGAGCTAGATATGAGGAGCTCCAAGAACTTCACGAATTTTCTGAAGTTAGAGCCATACTAAGGCCCCATTGGCATAGCTTCAGCCTTTTCTAAAATAGCTCCTGAAGCAGCTTCTCTGGTGAAGCTGAAGCTGTTTCCAAAATTGTTTGGCAAAACGTGGACCTACGGGAGAAGCTGGGTGGAGCTACAATTTTCGGCTTCTCCTACCCAGTGTAAGATGAAAATAGCTTCACTCGTTGCTTTATGGATGAAGCTGCTGGAAAAATACCACTTTAACACAGCTTCATGTGAAGCTATTTTTAAAACTCTTCAAAAAAACTGTACCAAAGAGGCTCTAAACACGCCCTTACTTCACTGCTCCTACTACTGGAGAGTAGTAGCAAGCAAGTCACTTGGCTGGCCTGTCAAACCAACACGGCATTTACATATATACAAGTATGTAGCAGCCGTGGACAATGATGCCTCGGACTAATGTTCACTCTTCACTGGTTCTTCAAGCCTGGTAGTTGCGAGGAACCTGCCATTTCTGATGACAGAGACCGCGCTGCACCACATATACAGTAGACAAAACACCCATGGATTAAACTAAAACGGCCTCGTAATAAGCGACAAATTAAGAGACAATAATTTATTAAGGTTAAATGGACGCTTGTCGGGAGCATGGCAGCCTCCTAATCCTTCTCTCTTCGCCGAAAGGTCGCCCTCCTTTTTATTTAGCCCCGGATTGACCTTTGGTTGCAAGGACCTAATTGTGTCTCCTGTGTCGTGTCACTTGGTTGACACCTGAATCAACTTTTGTGTTAGGTTAAAGCATGCATGTATGGTTTCAGTGACTTGTGTGGCTGTCACACCGGCCACTTGGACGCCAAGCACACGGTAGGGCCACAATTAGAGCGTGCCCGAAATGAAATGTAACTTGTACACTTAGTACATCTGTGCTTGCATCTTGCGGCACTGCTGGGACATGCATGCATGCATCCTGCGGCATAATAATATTCTTGTGTCCTAAGGCGTTGTCTGGGGTGGGATTCTTCTCAGCACTGTTTTTTTTTCAGTGAAGAAGTGTAGATACAGTAACATGGAAAATTAGAACGTTAATAACTTGGGGTCTAGGGGTGTAAATTGGTGACCTTTAGGTGCATCTCCAATTATATTGTTCAAATATTTATACTGCTTCTCCAAAATGAGATCCTATTTTAGAAAAGTAGCACAGATATTTGAACTGAAGAGAGTTGGAGGTGCACTAAGAGTCACCAATTTGCACCCTATTGGAGCCGCATGAACCCTACTAATTATATAATTAATTAATAGGCATAGGTTGGTGACTCAAAATATAGTAGCCAAGAATCCAGGAGAAACCTAATTGCTTGGCTGCAATTGAAAAATTCTGGTTTTGATCAAGCAGGATATCTTTTCTTGGTTATGTGTGTATGATGGCTGACTATTTGTTGATTACCTCTAGAATTTTCTCAAATGGTTAATGATGTTTCTACTGTAACCTGGATATCTTTTACTGTGAAAATATCACTGACAACGACTTCCCCATATCAGTCAGTTAATAATGTGACTAAAGGAGTTAAGGGGAAAATGGGTATATTTTTCTTTGAAAAAGGAAATATAGGATACGTTGTACTGTACGGATGGTTAATGCTATTTCTGAAAGCTTCTCTCGGTAGCTAGCATTGATGGTGAACAGTGGACTGCAGGTGCTCGTCATGGACGGAAAGGCCTTTTGCACAGAGATTTACATGTGCCAGCGGTTATTTGGTACACATGCACGTCGAGGGCTCGTCGTTGACTCGGACGAACAAGAGCCTATGCTCTGAAAGGGGCTCTCCAATTCCATGGTCGGTGGCTGGACCTACTCATCACACGCATTTCTTTCGGGTATCCTGTTGATGTGTTGCCGTCCCCAGTGGACACGCCTGCCAGTGGGCCCGGGCAGCCGGACTATCGCGGGGTCCACGGTAGTATCCGCCTCGTTCGACCGGGTGCTAACCGTCACGCTAACAGGTGTGACAGCGGTGGCAGCGACAGTCTCCTGTTTTTTAGAAAAGAAAAGCCACCGAGGTTTTTGTTTTCGAAACTAGAAAAGAAACTCCGAGTCTTGCTTCTTTATTTCATTTTTGGGCATTTGGCTACCTCGAAGTGTCTAATGAGTAATGAATAGGGCACTAGACATAAAACACACACAGGTTATAGGTTTTCGCCGCGATAGCACGATAATAGTATGTCTTTGCAAACCTAGTGGGAAACACCTTTCATGAGATTGAACGATCCACTTCTACTAGACGACACGTTTAGTGCCACGTGGTGCATAGTATGGTTCAAGGTAAATATAATATTGAGTTAGCTGCAATGGTATATTAGAATGGTCGACATGGTAGTAGTAATAAGTACATTGGATAGTGTTTTACTTTACTTTGCCTTTAGGTCTTTATAGATTTCTCCACTCCTGCCGTTTCAGCAACAACTTCAACTTCTATCCTATCTTATCCAAAGTGTAGTTGCTTTAGCATTTTAGCAGATCAACTCCTTTAATTTACCATATTTAACAAATTTATAGATTAACAAGACTGTCTACTAGATTCAATATGAAAAATACTTTTCAATATGCTATATTTTTTAAATATCACATTTTTACTTCTAATTAAAGTATCACCTTTGAGACTGTATCGATGCCCTAATAAGTGTTTTACATTTTAGATTGGGATGGGTAGAGTTTCACTTCTTCTTGCTTTGATTTACCCTTGCAAAATTAGCACCGTTGCAAAATTAACAAATTCTCAATTTCCTTTTATTATGTGCTTCTACGTCTCTAATTTTTCTACTCTATCGCCTAACTTTTTTTTCGACGCGAGGCTCCGCCCCATTTCCATTAACGAGAACGGAAATATACTCTATCGCCTAATGGGGCGACAAAGGGAGTGAGGTACCCTAGTCCGTAGGATCACCTCTCGGTAGTAGTCAGAATGGATTAATTAAGTGATAGGATGATGGGATATGGAGATCCTACGAGACCGTGGTTGCATGCAAAGCGGATGAAAGGCAATGTGCATCGAGGTAACAAATTCGCTAGCAGCCACAAACGGCTTTTGCCTCTAGCTAGTATTTTTCTTTTACAAAATACAATAGAGAGTCGCAGACCCTCGACGCACACCCACCGTGGTCAATACACACTCACGTACACCTTACTTCAGTATTAGTCTAAACGGTAAACGTTAAACAGTCGGTCACCTAGTATTTATTCGGACTAAACGGCCATTTAAATGGATTAAATGGGTATTAAACGGGATAAACGACTGATTAAACGGATACGACTAGTCACTGTGTAGCGTGTACACGGGCTAAATAGCCGTGTAGACGAACAATGATATGACTACGGGAGAATAAGTCGCCAGATTTTGAGATCGATAACCATCATAGTGGCTAGACATCTTGGTGTTGGTGGGCACCGCCATCCACCACCGAAAGAAATAGGTGTGCATTAATCAGACCATAGGGCCTGAGACCTAGGGTTCAATAATATAATCACCTCCATTGGTTCTACCACCTACGTGTTTGCTTGGTTCTCTTCTCTTAATGTAATGTTCATTTTCCCCCTCACAGAACTAAGAAGAAACTGCACCCACTGGTTGCTATCACCTCTACACAAATGGTCAACTATACGTGTTCGTTTTGTAGATTAAAAACACAGCAGCTAACTATCTGCTACTTAGCTAGTCGTTTCTTACAAGTTTCAACCACCTCCTCATTTTTCTCCTGCGATGCTGGCCACCAAAGTCATGTACGTGCATCTCTTGACCTTTGTAGCTTTTGCCATGCAGTTCGTTGCTCTCTCTTCTGCAGGCAGTATGGAGTACAATAATACTCGAAATGCAGAAGCTTCCCCAAGAGCTTGCCAAGTTACTCCTACCGGAAGTCCTCACGGTCCAAAGCGAGCCCGGTGTTAGGTCTGCGAACCAGTGCGCCTCGTTTTCTAGTGAAGATGATCGTCACAGCAAGCAAAGCTGTGAGTCAGGTCTGGATGGATTTGACGCGGCCGCTGGTAGCGACCTGGGAATGTCGGGCGAGCCCAGGCACGCACTGCACGCGTGTTGCATCCGCGCGTCGTTAGCGTGTTGATTGGTCATTAGTGTGCAGGAGAAAGGGGGTTACGGGATAGAGAAAAAGGATCCAGGTGATAGAAAGCTGGGCAGTTGAGACGTGGCCTGAGGAGAGTATAGTAATGGGAGGTGACTGGAGTTTATGATTGGGTGATATGGAAAGGCAAGGTGATCTGTTGGCAAAGTAAATGTATCCTCTGATCCTCCTTTAGCTTTTACCTCTTGTTTCTCTCTTTAGCTAAGACGACCTGTGTCTTTCACCGAGAATGAGTGAGAAAATAGGCTATGCATATTAAAACCTGGGATATACACATTATAACATGCATGAAACTGAGAGGCATTGACAAAATGAAGTTTGACAGAGTTTTCTTTCCTAATGAAGTGTCCACTATATGTGCATGTCCGATCCTAAACTGTTTGGCCTTTTTATTCTTGCAAAGTACTATGTAAAAGGCTCCAGTATTTATGTGTGTGCATGTACGTAACAGTTAAACTCTTTGGTAGCTTCAGGAAACAATCTGTTTTTTTCTTCAAATGAAAAGATATTACGGGATTCCATTAAGTACGTATTCAGACAAGGAAGTACTGGCCAGCATTTGGTATTTTCGGAACTAAATTCTAGCGCAAAAGGTATACAAAGGTGATCGGATCAGATTACATTTCTGATTAAACAAACAACCAAAGGGGTAGCACTGAAGCCACAATTATTTTTTCCCCTGAGAACCCAAGCCACTATTAAATCTGATCTTCTCCTTTTAAAACCATCCGTTATTTTCTAAAATGTTTTCCTGAAGGCGGTTGCATTCGATACCTTGTTTATCTTCTCTTTAGGTAAAGCCGCTGGCTTTATCACTGTCACAATCTCATGTAGTATCTGCCAATGCAAGATGGTTGCTGACTGTGTTAGGCTCAATATATAGAATGTAGAATGCGGGTCCATCAAAATTCCAAGTAACTAGTTGGCCTAGTTAGGCTGCACCTCTAGAGCATTGCAAGCCCCTCTAGGCCACTTTGGAGCCAATGCCGCAACAAAGTCTTTCGCATGGCGACAACATATTCTAAAATCGATCTTCTTCGATGCTATTGTAACTGCTACCAACAAGATTTGTATCTGATTCCTTTGGTTGCCTCCACCTATTTATAATTAAGATATGACCATGTTGTGGTTCTTTGTATGAAATATATATACAAAAGTAGCTTTTTAAAACCTGAAGAAAGCATTGCAATCCTAACGCTCACGATTGCTATGGTTAAAAACTGCTTTATTAAAAAAAAATATCCGTACACAGAGCTTTTTGAACCCTTCTTCTAAATGATGACATCTTTTTAGCACCTCTCAATTTTGTCCGTTCGATCTCGCTCCTACAGTTCTAGCACTCGTGTAGCATCTTGCCCCAAATTGGCTATAAATGGCAGGGTTATTTTCAGCAAGCCACAGTCACACAAATTATTGCACAACCAAGGATCCAGGTTATTATGCTGTGGCTAGATGAATTTCAACACTTATGGGTAGAAGGTTTTTAGAAGATGATGACCCATGGGACCAAGAAAGTTTGATTATTTCACAGCTGTGCTTATGAATCAAATGCAATCCATCAGTACTTAGGTAGAAAAAAATCAGGTAACTCAAGACAGGTTGACTGTGAAGCAAATACACTTCTTCAAAATACATACAAAGTAACTACCATTTTCCAGGTGTCAACATACAAATAAGTGATGTTCCTAAAATCAACACAATCCCAAATATAGACGACTCTGTCCATTAATAATCTATGCTTACTACATATAAATCTATCAATACTTTTTGCATTATAAAACTCTTTTTAATGATGAGCCTAAAAATAGTCCTCAAATGTTCACTTTAAATGAACTTAGGATAGCAAGAGCTAAATTTAAGAAGAGTCTTATTGCGACTATCACAAAATCACTTAACTGTTAGTGGGAAAGAAAAAAATTGTCCATCAAACGTAATTTCATATCATCATATATTTTAGACCTATTACTATAGCAACAGATAACTTAGATAAATAGTGTTCAATCTAGATGTGTATCAGATACTATAACAATGATATGTAAAGTAGAACAATGTTAGATTTAAACTGCAAAGATGACGTAAGTGAGCACTGCCAACGAGAGAATATAGCGGACATGTGTGACAAAGTTAATGGCGCTCTTCTTGTTTATAAACAGACACAGACGCAGGCACGAGCGTGCACACACACATTGCATAAGATTAATGGATATCCTAATCAGCAAATATCTGAACGGAGCATCTTCTAGCATTGTTTTTTTCAATGACACAACTAGACTAGATTCTGCCATTTTCTGGAGCATCCTGTTGGGATCAATTATATATGTATATACCTTTTGATCATTAAGTTAGTTTTGTTTCTGTCTCATCATGCATAGATCTACATCTACTTTCAGCTACATACATTATGATCGTATCTTATGATTAGTAGTCCATTGCTTGCTTTTGCCTGCACACGTATATAGATTTAGGCCTGTTGATATTCCTTTGCTTTCGATTTAGGCCTGTTGATATTAAGTTTCATTTTGAAGATGCTATAATAATGCCTTGTTTTTTCCGTTTATCTAGTACAAGTTGGATGTTTCTCATCCATAAATGCAAATCTTCTTTTGGTGCTCCCCTGTGCAAGACCATAATGGTATAACATAACATTTGCTATCTACCAAAAGATACACGAGCTTCAAAATTTGTGGACAGTTACACCTTTGAGTTTCTAGTATATCATCAAGCTTAAATTTAAAAATTTCAACTTGGAATAGTTTGAACCTGAATCTTTTTAAGCCAAGTTAAAAGTTTGAACTTTTGAATCAAAATCTGACTAGCGAATATTCATATATAGACTCCCACTATATAGTAACAATGTTTCCACCTGCAGCTGGCCAGAAGATATGTAAATTAATTGACATTTTCTATGAACTAGCAATTTATTTGGCAACTAATAAATTCTTACGATATTATATTTGCAAACCTGGTGAAATCACAAATTACATTTTCATGTTTCAATAACTATGTCCCCAGTTACGATTTTACATATGCAAACTAAAGCATGCATTAACAAATGTGGTACTTCTTATTATATAAAATTTCTACAAATACATAATTTTTCAACTCTATTAATTTCAATATTGAAACATCCAGCAATGCAAATAGTACTAAATGACCATTTCCACTTTTTCCAAATAGGTCGATGTTTTACAGGACAATATCTTCAGATAATCCCCTGATCATGTTTGTATATGCTTCTTTTCATCCCACAAGCATCATAAACCCATCATTGGAATACTCAGAGCAATTGGCAATTCGTTGTAAGAGCATCCTCATATAAGTGATCTGGTCATTATGACTTCAATAATTGCAATTCCCACTAATGGAATGTGGCAGAACCACCTGAATTAATCCGGCTCAAGTGTATTAACCATCACCATTAGGGCAATCTCGGTTAACCTTACACTTCAAACGGAATAATCCACTGGTCTGTCGGGTAACCTCCCGATACAACCACGGTAAAGCGGATCGAAGCCATACATACAAACGCTCATGCGAAGATGAGCCCAGAGAATACCACATTCCAGCAGATATTACAAAATTATCATAAGTGAATATTACAAACCAAGTTTGAGTTTAGTAACCACGTACTTCAGTGATCATATCCAAAAGTTCTTCAGAGTTTAAGTTGCAGCGGAAATAAAATAACGGAAGCTACTCGACGATACAGGATGTCTCGGTGAAGCCCGTACGAGACATCACTCGGCATTATCTCCATTGGCCGGGGACGTATCCCATTCCACCGACCAACCAGGGGGAAGAGTACACGGCCAAGTCAAGCTAGCAATCATATCTTCGAAGGTCTCACCTGAAAACGAGCCACAAGCAAGGCTGAGTATACTAATACTCAGCAAGACTTACCCGTGTAGTGGAATCTACTCCACCGACTCTAGACATGCAAGGCTTTTTGGCTCAGGGGTTTATTTTGCCGAAAAGCATCTACGAGTGGGTCCTTACTTTCAAATTTTAGCTCAAGATTCTAGTTTCATTAACCATTCTAGATAAGCAGCTATCCAATATCATTCATGGTGAAGCATTAAATTTCACCCAACAAGCTTATTCATCATCATTGTTCCTCTTCTTACTCTGCGGGTAAAAGTGATTAAGCAGTCTCAATAGCCGTGAGAAACGGACGATTCGAATCGAATTTCTTAACCTTGCAAGGGAAACCTAAACACACGACACGTGGTTACTCCTAGAGTCACACGTGCAACTTTTCCCCTTTCTTTCCGGGTCGTGGATCGGGGCTACCCTCCGAGAGTACACGAGCCCCACGCCACGGTTCGACGCCGGGTCGTGACCACTCGTGCACTCGCCATATAGTGGGACCGAAGTTCAAAGGGTAGGATGCCGTCCACTTGCCGGGCCAACCAGGTACTTAAGCTTACCGATTACCATATTCTCGGCATGTGGTTAGTACGTTCAAAGACTTAACCACCACTACCACACACTGCGGCCTTAGCATTTTTCACTAAACAGACGGGCCTCGATCGTAAACATCGTACCATAGCCCGTCCGTTGTCCTTATGATTGCAGCGTGTAGTAAACATTCAACTCCTATTTTCTCGCGAGTGACAGGAAATCACTCGGCTTTTACCGGAGTCCTATTAGCACAGCATTCTAGCGAACCTTACATCTAGTTTTCAAGCATGGGTTCCTAACATCATGCAACTAAGTTTTCATTCAACTCCTATAAACTTAATGCACAAGCAAAAGAGTAGTGAGTTGCATAATTTAGGAAAGGAAATGGGTTATGCTCCGGGGCTTGCCTTCTTGTGCAAAGTTAGTCCGGGGATCGTCTGAACGTTGACCCGGGTCTTCAACTGCTTCAGTTAAATTTGCCTGGGCTTCTCGCTGCTCACTCTCGGACTCGGGCACCAGCTCGTAAGTCCCGTCGGCGAGAGTAGTCGTTTCTACATGAATGCACAAGTTTAAGTAGTGGTGATGGTAAACGACATGATTTCCTTCACGATAAAGTTG
Source organism: Panicum miliaceum (assembly GCA_032594955.1). NCBI lineage: Eukaryota > Viridiplantae > Streptophyta > Magnoliopsida > Poales > Poaceae > Panicum > Panicum miliaceum. The sequence goes on from CM064059.1 coordinate 43,752,919, forward strand.
CAGTCTGTAAAACATGAGTTTTGTTGTGAAGTGGGTTACTTTATCATTCGTGAGCAATCGTTAATAGAGTAGAATAGTACAATGAGTAACTTCGTTAAGCAAGGTGGGGTGGGTTTTCATGGGAACTTATGTTCCTCATGTAAACATGATTTAAGTGTAACTACTACAGCGAGTAGTTTCTAGTCATGAAACCTTGGATCTAGGCGCAACAAGGAAAGATACGCTTACTGTAAAATTTTCAGATATTTTCATGCAGCAGATTAATTATGAAAAATATAATACATGGTTGCTTCTAGACTTTTGTTCTTTTTGTACAGAACAAATGGTGCAAAAACTGAGACTAAGATTTTTACAGGGCTGTCATTTCATCATGCAGAAGCTACTGAAATTTTTACAGGATTTATTATGTAGTTTTCAGAGCATAGTAAATATGACATTACACACCTAGGTTATTTACGGATTTATTTTTACAGGAGCTTGCACAGGGTTTTTGTCCATGAAACGTTTTACACAGCATCTTCTGCCACTGAGTATCTCCTAGTATAAATATGAGAATTTTCCAAGCTAAAGTACTATTTTCTTGATTTAATGTATGTTATTAGCACCTAAATAAAATAAATAGGTTCCTGTGAGGTAAAAAGTCTCTAAATTTTTCTATGGCATTTAGGTACCATTACACCAGTATGAAAAAAGTTTCATTAGGTGATTCATAACCTAACTGCAGGGATAAAAATATTTATCCAATCATGGTGTGAAACTAAGTTTAATAAACAGTGTATATAGAGATGGAATTTGGGCCTGATCTTTTTACATTGGCTTATAAAACAAGTAAATCTCCTACTGAAAAATTTTCAGGACCAGCACTTGTCTCAAGACAAGTCTATGAATAAAAGCCATTAATCTTTCCATTTTATTTAAAGCATGATTTAGCTAGAATCTGAGGAGGTGCCTGTAACAAAAGTTGTGGATTTTATCCTAAAGGTTCCAGAACAGTAGAGTTTGCATCTTTCTTTTACAACCGGGTCCTTGAATCTTACGTGCAAACCCTTCTAAAGATTTCAATTACTGCAATTGGGTCCTCGGGCGGCTCGGGTACGGTGGCCGGCCAAAATTCCGGCGAGGGGCTCGCCGGCGGCGAGGGGTGAGGGCCGGGGAAGGATCAGGGGTGCGAGGGCTACCTCGTGGGGGTCTTGTTCGGGTGGGGGACGGCCGGGAGTAGCTCGCCGGCGTTGGAGCAGGGGTGGCGGCGGCGGCGGTACGCGTCAACGGCGGTGCTCCAGCGGGCTTGGGGCGGTCTGTTCTGGACGGGGAGCTTCAGTGGCGCGTGGGGAAGCTGCTCGGGTGCTTGGCTTGGGCGGAGGAGGTCGGAGTCGAGCTGTCCGCGGTGACCAGGGGCGGCGGCGACGGCGGCAGCGCGGGCGGCGGTGCTCCGGCGGTCCTGGGCGGCGTTGAGCGGGTCGGCGAGCTTCGGTGGGATGATGTGGTGGTGACTGGAGGTTCAATTTGGGCAGGAGGCGGCTGTGGAGGGCTGTCCACGAGCGGGCGGAGCTCGGCGGCGACAATGGCGGCGGCGGTGTGCTCTGGTTACTGGCAGCTCGCGCGGGCGGCCTGGGGCGGCTTTTATAGGGGCAGGAGGGAGGTAGGGGTGCCGGGCGACGTGCAGGGGTGGAGGCACGGCGATGGCGCGGGGTTGGTCGCGGTGGGCGGCTCGGTTCACCGGCGCGGCGTGCGGAGGGCGGAGGCGCGCGACTGGCGGCCGGAGATTTGCGTGGGGGAGCGAGGGGGGTAGCGCGGCACGGGATTGGAGGGAAGCTGCAGCAGTGGCTCGGGCGGGCGGCAAGCTCAGCGACAGGCGGGTCGCGGCGGGCGGGACGGCACGGCGCGGCGCGGCCATTGGGCGCGGCGGGCGGCGAGCAGAGGCGGGGCTGGCGTGGCGCGCGCGGTGAGCACGGACTGGGCAGCGCGGCGGTGGGGGGGGGGGGGGGGGGGCAAAGCCGGGTTTGGGGGCGAGGAACGGCGGCCACTGGCCTGGCGGCTTGCGCCGGTCAGGCATCGCCGGCCACCTGGCCGGGATGTCGGGCGGGGAGGGGAGAGAGAGAGGAGTAAGGGCCTATTTGCGAGAATTTGAAAAGTTCCAGGGGGCTGGTTGCAAACAGGATGTTTTCTCCACTTTCTAATTTGAATTTCAAAAACTTTTGAACATGAAAGTTGTTCAGAATAAAAAGTTCTACAAGTTTGGTTTCAGGCAACATCTCATTTGGCTTATGGTTTGAAAGTTAATTTAATAATTCGAAGGTATTCATATGTGCCCAAATTAAATTTTAATTTCAACTTAACTTGTTTTAATCCTTTCATTAGTTGATTAAGCATAGGGTTGGTTTAATGACATTGCCTTAGGAACGTAATTTATCAGGGTTGTTACATGGAAGCACAACATGGGTCGACTCTTCAAGAACTCTTCCCATTCGTAGCACGAATTATGTGCTAGTTGTAAATTTTATAGGCTAAAATGTCTCCATTGGTATTAACACTTTGAATAGAAGAAAGACATTCCACACCTCATGAACTATAAACCTTCTAAGTCATTTTCTTACCCTCGCCCTAAGGGCGGATTTTTTTTGTGTGCATGTGTGTTGGGGATGGGGTTGGGGTTTGGGGGGGGGGGGCGGGGGGGGGGGTGTTAGTGCTTTGAGAATTAGAATTATTTTTTTACATAATTGTATTCACATGATAGAGTGAATGAAAAGAATGTGCATATGTGTTTTGAGAATAAAAGTGACATGATGTACCATACAGCCTGCACAATATCATTCTTTAGCATATATGCCTTATAAAAAAGCTATACGTACAGTTCTTTTAGTTGGAGGCTTTCATAACTATATGCGGACCAGTAATTTGTCTTTAAGTTGACAAGATATATCTATCATGCAATTAAAACTTATATGTGGGGAATTAGTTTCCACTTTAATATTGGAGGTATGAGTATGACATAAATTTTGGAGCAAGGGTTCCCAATATTAGTTGTGATAAATTAATAGAATTTTATACTTTATAATGAATGCATTAAATTTAAGTTAATGTTAGAATCCACTGACAAATATAGAGTACTTTTAGATTATAATTTAACGGAATTGAAAGCAATGTACTCCATAGTTAAGTTAAAAAAAAGGTCTATTTGCCATTGAGCATTTTGTGCAATCCCTTGTTTATTTATTAATAGGCGTGAAATTTGATGGGTAAAATTCCGGAGGCAGGAGAAGAAGTAATACTTTCAAAATTTAGCTGCTAGCATATGTGATACTTGAGAGAACAATTTTTTTTTCTTGATTTGCAAGGCTAATTTCGGAATGCAGCAAAGCAGTGAGAAGGGGGAATATATGCTGTTCCCAACTAGCAAGTTTTTGCCGTCTACTGGATCAAAATTCAAAATAATGATCCTGTTGGGGCCAAATTTGTAAAGGTTGGCTACAATAAATCATCAAGTCAGGTTTATTTCTTTGTTGGCAAGACCTTCCTTAGCCTTTTAGCTGGTGAAGCTTTCTATCAGATGTTAGCATATGCTCTGTACACCTATTGTCTTTGTTAGAAGAATATATGGAGCTGCAGAAAGTAAAATTGTCCATGTGTTGGTATTGATTATATCTCCAAAGGATGGCGGCACGAGATTTTGTGGCCTAAATTATTTCAAATCATCCTAGATACGATGACATAGACAGAAAATATGCTATCTCAACAAGCACCACGCCTAAATCAGCATATTTGGTCAATGCAATTATCATATACGTAAGGTATCTAAAGAAGTGTCATGTCTGACAGCAAAAGTCAAATGGTGAACAGAAGTATTGCCTTGTCAGGCATATGTTCTTTTTTCTTCTTCATTTCATAATATAGCGAATGTTAAAGTCGCAGGAGTGTGCCGCCCGTGATCTAGGTTTGATCCACAATCTTGAACACACGCGTTAAACACCGTTTTCCAAAAAGAGGAATATTAGTGTAATTGCTTTAAAATTGTTTCTTCATGATAAAAAAATGTGTCGCGATTGGTCAACTTCAGTTGTTCTCAGGAAAAAAAACTCACCTTGGGTTTTTTTATTACATCATGTTTCATACTTATCAAAGTCAGCGTTTTCAAATTATAAACCACAGTATTAAAATGTTGGATCTACCAACTGGATGCACAGGGGTGGCCAATTCCTGTTGTTCTTACAAAAAACCGACGTTGGCTTTTCTGACCACATCATGTTCATGCTTGTCAAAGTCAGTACTTTCAAGCCATGCACTGTATTAAAATGTTGGAACTACCAACTGGGTGCAGGGCGTCAAAATGGTCCCAAGGTTTAGTTTTGTTGCTTTGCTTCCTAGTTAGCAAACATAATAAAATGGCAATTAGCTGTTCCTGACCTAAAGCTGTTGACCAGGGATCAGTGAAAGTAGATCGGAAACAGGCCATTCTGCATTGAGTATATATTATGCTGGCACCGTGGCATAGATTATGGATGTACACACCGTGTCCCAAGAAAGCTGACAGACAATTGTAGTATGTAGTATCTATACATTGTTTTCCATGTCTCTGCAGTACTGACAATGCAATGTAGTAGCTTTTGGTTGGGTGCATTTGATTACTCGATCGGTTAGCATGTAGTTGCTGATTTTTTGTAGCAACCAATCAAGCATATGCCAGCGTTACAACGCGTGGTGTACAAGGCGAGATTCATTGGGAACTTGATGCCAGAACCCACGGAAAACGGGCGCCAAGATTCTCTCTTCAGACGGTCGGCCGAGAACCTTGAAAATGTGTGACCATGGAGATTCTTGTTTCTGGAAGAAGAACAGTAACCGTGGGAACCACTCTGACGCCGACCGGCCATGATAATTGATCGGCCGCCGGTACTGACGAACACCTAACACTTAATCTGCATCGATATTCATTCCCGCCACCGAAGAGCTACTCTTCATCTGAAAATCGAAGAACAGCTCGAACCTGGATAAATTAGCGATAAATCAGGCCATGATTCCGGCTCGCGAAGAGGCAGGCCACAGCACGCGCCAAACGAACAATTCAGAGCCGAGCGGAGAGAGCAGGCGCAGGAATGCTCTTCATTTGAGAACATTGTTGTTGCCGTCAGCCTGCCAGGCACGTCAGAGATACAGTTTCCGATCGATCGAGCAGCCAAGGCTTGCAGCGGAATCCTTTCCTTTGGGCGATCGCGGAGGCACACACATCATGCGGATGCGGATGCGTATGCGGACACAGAGACATCACATGGACGCTGGAAAGTTGCGCGGGCGCATGCCGCATCTTTCGCCGGATTCTTGCTTGCTTTGACCAGCAACATCGAACGAACCAACTGAACCGCACGCGCGCGTGCTCGTGGAGAAGTTTGGTTGAGCTTGCTTGAGCAGCAGGTGGATGGAGCAGCAAAGAAGCCGTCTGCGTCCGTGGCCAAACCTGCAGCATCTCCGTCTCTTAGGTGTTCTCTTAGTTTTTTGTTTTTGCCCAGTTTCCACTCAAAAATCTGGGCCGATTCTTCTTGCTTCTCCCCTTCCCTTCTAATAAAATTTGCGGCAAAGCTTTTGCCGCGCCCTTTCGAAAAAAAAATGGATGCAGCATTCTGCACATGCTGGATCGAACAGGATGCGACGACGACGACGACCACGACCACGAGGAGTGCGAGCGAGCGGCGGCTGTAGAATACTGCCTACTTGCTGTACCGGCGATGCAGGGGACCATCGCCGCGTTGCGCTCGTCCTCGCTCGCAGCTGCCGACGATCAGGTAGAGATCGTGAGCGAGATGCGAACAGAATCGGCACGAAACAGGAAGGAAAGGAACGGACAGGGAAACCGAATCGCCTTTGTGCCGATCCCTGCCTGTGGTCGATGGAGGTGGAAGCAGTTGCAGGCTTGCAGAGCCATAAACGACGATTGCATGGCAGCAGCTGGTCAAGGCCTCGGAGATGCTTTGACGATGCATGTATCTGCAGGCTTCCGATGCCATGCCACGTCGGCTGTCGCCTTCACACACGAACGAACCCAACGCCGGTAGGAGGAAGAAGAAAGGAACCGGATGACGATGGCGGGAATGACGATGCGATTTCTGGGACAGATTTTTCATTCAGCCCATCCACCAGATCCAAGCCCATCAGCCAGCGGTGATACGACTGGGCTCTCGAGCCCAGATAATAGTGGGTTTTTTATTATTAACATTTTTTAAAGAATATTTTAAGTTTAACCCGGTTGTAATTTTATTTTCACCCTATAGCCCATTTGGTCGCGCGCGGGCTAATTGGCGTGACGGGCAGGGCCACCACGCTGGCGGGCGCAGCCAACGCGGCATCAGGTTGTGCTAACGTGGCGGCCCTTGTCGCGCCGCATGCAGTGACGCGACAGGGTTTGTCGCGCCGGGCAGGCTGGCGCGACAAGCTTAACGTTCTGGATCCGCACCAGCTCCTTTCCTCCCACCCCTCCTCTTTCTTCCCTCGCTTGCCTGACCCAAGGGGTGTTCTCTCCGCCGCCGCCGCCCGCCGCCCCCCAAATTCGGCGTTTTGGGTGGGAAAAGCGAGGGAAAACGTTCCCGGAAGGTATTCCCCTCATTTTCTCAGAGTTTCATTTTCTCAAAGTTTTTCCGGAAAAAAAGTTAGATCGTCATAAGTCTGGATTTCCAACTCGAGCTGTTCTTACGAAAAGTCTGGATTTCCTGTCATCGTCATAAACCGTGTTCGTACCAGTACCGGATGCAGGGAGCCAAAAATTCAAAATGGTCCCAAGGTTTATCTCGTACCTCCAGTAATAAAAAATGATAGCGCCATTAGCGTGCTCCTGACCTAAAACTTTTGACCAGGGATAAGAGAAAGCAGATCAGAATTCAGAAAACAGTCCATTAGTCTTTGCCTCGAGCATCATGCATAGAGTATGACGTGCATGCCGTGTCCCCACAAAAGCTGACAGGCCATGTACTTCGTTTGTCTCTTCACTACTGAACATAGCATCAGATCGAGTATCCTTTGGTTCTACTAGAAATGCCTAGCATGTGTCACTGATTTGTTGCATTAATCAAAGCACATGCCAATGGCAGCTCTAAAGCGTGGTGTGCAAGGCCGGATCCATTGGGAGTAGCGTAAAGATGCCAGTAGGCGGCATGGAAATCGACAGCCTTGAAAGTGTGTGGCAATGGAATGGAGATTATTGGTGTTTCTGGAAGAAGAAGCAGAAGAAGAAGAACGGTAACCGTGTGGAATGACTCTGGCTCTGACCGTGCTATCTAGTCGATCGGCTGGTACTGCACTGACGAACACCTAACGCTAGCTTTGCATCGATCGAGATCTTTCTTTCTTTCATTCTTTCATTCTTTCTTTCTTGCTGTGATGGAATGATTCTGGGCTATATTAATTAGGGGTGAATTAGGCCATGATGATTCCGTCAAGCAAAGGCAGGCAGGCAGGCAGACGTCAAACAAAGAATTTCCGAGAAATCCATGGGCACGCCCACCCGTGTCCATGCATGTGAACGCGCTTTATTCCAGGAAGGAAGAACTCGCTCAGTTCCGTGGCACTGCAAGCGGCATTGCTGCTCATTGCTTAGCCCCGAGGCTTGGAATCTTGGGCAGGCAGGCGGATGCAAATGCGGATCCGGACACGCAGGCGTCGATCACATGAATGTTCAGAGGACTGGAGGAGAGAAAGGCGCACGCCGCACGCTCGCATGCGGCATCTTTCGTCGTCAGTCAGGGCCTCAGGGGGCGGAACATTCGCCACCGCCGGCCGCCGGTGGATGCCTCGCTTGCTTGGGTTGACCGGCAAACCGACCGACTGAACCGCACGCTTGCCTGGATCTGCAATCCCGGTTCGGCGGATCGAGAAAGCCGTGTGCGTCCACGACCAAATCTGCATCCAGGACTGGCTGTGCTAGTACTAGTATATGTTCTTGACGGAAAGAAAGACAGTGCTGCAAGTAGTGCCAGCGTTTGTAAGGCAGGGAGGTGGCAGAATGTGACCTGAACCTGGCGCCCCTTTTGCAATTTGCAAGCTGAATCGATGGTTCCTTGAGGCCAATGGACACCGGCGGACGGAGCATTCTGCACATGGTGGACGCGCTGTAAAGGCAGCTGCTCTGCTCGGGCAGCGACCTCGGGGAACTGGATTTTGCCAGCTGCATTTTGCCAGTCCGCAAAATGAAAAGCGTTGCATTTTGCCAGCTCTAGATATTCTTTGGAAACCCTTGATTCATTCCCTGATTACATCATATTCATACTTGTCAAGGTCTCGGTAACTGAAACAACGGTATTGATAAATTTACAAGTACCTATTCGATTTTGTGTTTCTCGGGTACGCACGAGAGCTGCTATCTTTATACTAAAGGGTCCCAAGGACCTATTAGGTTAAGTAAGTCAAAATGGTCCCAAGGTTTAGGTTAGCAACTTGAGTTAATAAACACATAGTAGTACCATTATTAGCGTGTTCGTCCTGACCTAAAACATTTGACCAGGGATCAGAGGAGCCAGATGAGAAAGAGTCTGTGTCCCAGAAAAGGCGTGTGACAATCTGACAGACAACATATGCCGTAAGAGAGTCTGAGAGAAAGGGTGCGTGACAGTCCTCACTTTCGAGTTTCGGTAGCATCAGACAAATAAGCTTTTGGTTGCTCACATTGATCACTAGAAGGATCCGATGACTAGCTAGAATGCTTGACATTTTATATCAGTAGTTCAGTACTATGCCGTAGGGATCAGCGCATGGTACAGAGAACTAGGGGGATGGCAGAAGAGCGAGCCACGGACTGAAGAAGGCGTGGCGGTTTGTTCAGAGACGAGACTCGGATCGAGAACCATGGAAAAGATCGCAAAGAACTCATCGAAATGCAGACTCGAATTAGGCCATGATTCCGGCCGGCACGCAGAGATCAACGGCAGACAAAAAACAATTTCTCGCAGGAGTCTTATCAAAAAAAAATTTCTCGCAGGAGAGCCATGCGCGCGCGCTTTATTCCCTTGCAGAGACATCGATTCACAGTTTCGTGGCGATGGCAGTAGTAGACTAGTAGTTGAGCTGATCGACGCGGCGCAGTTGCTTGCTGGGCTTGGAACCTCCGGCAGGCAGGCGGCCGCACGCGGAGGCGAATGCGGACGCCGAAGCATCACATGTGATGGAATCATGGATGCGTCGACGAGTTGCGCGCGCTCGCTCGCGTCCGCGCCGCCGCCGGCCGCGGCCGGTGCTTGGTTTGCTTTGCTTTGACCGGACCAGCGACCAACCCGCACGCGCGCTTGTTTTGCTTCCCGGCCGGGTTGGGCTGCCAGCAGATGGGTGGAGCAGAAAGCCCAGCGCGTGCGCGGCCGAATCTGTAGGACAAGCTCGACAACTCTGCTGTGCCGGTGTTTCTTTCTTGAAGGGAACGTTTTCTCCAGATCATGAGCACCATTGAGTGAAGAATTCTGCACATGCTGTAGTAGTTGCAAGATGCAACGCAAAACAGCGGCAAACGGGAAGGAAGAAACGGAGGAACAGAGGAGAGCGAATCGCCTTTGCGCGGTTGCGCCCGATGCAACATCGGAGGATTGCTGGTGGTCGCAGTTGCAGCCAGGGCTTTGCTTTCCTTGACCGTGGCAGCTGTGAGTTTGCTGGTGATGGTAGGAGGAGCGACGATGGGGCTGAGCGCAGTGGGGAAGAAGATGAATCAATTTCAATTTAAATGTATGCACATCCAAACATAAATCGGTATTAACCACCGTATTGAATTGTATCCAACAATTTCTTTAACATCCAAATAACATTCAAGTCTCTTTAACATCCAAATAACACTCAAATAATGGATTTGATAGATATTATGGTCCATTTCCAAAACTAGTCTGATTTGATATTAACTCAATTCAACGCCGAACCATTCAAAGTTAACATCCAAACGAAACCTAAAAGGGAGGAATCGTATTCGTTCCACACGTGCTGGGCCAGCCTCGGCCCAACCCTCATCGGCCTGTTATGACGCTTTTGGGCTTCGCGGCCCAATTTCTCGATATTGATGGCTCAAAAAGGGGCCACTACCAAACAGGGCCGGAATTAATCCAGGAACTAACCCCGAAAAGCTAGCAAACAAGCTCTCTTCTTGCATTAGCAAACCCCACAGATTATAGATTTGCAATTCATACACTACAGTGCCTAAAACACCACGTTTAAGGTGCCTACATACACAAACAAACCTCCTGACAGCACCTGTCACTCCGCAGTTCTAAAAGAGCGAAATGCAGGCAGCACCAATCAGGTCAGGACCCGCGCACGCAAAAAACACTGCGCTTTTACACTACAAAAAATACCAACGGTACACACTCTATAGTCCGGCACGCCAGCCGGGACACCTCAGAAGAAGCACGAGTCGAGGTACCCGTACGACCGGCGCCGCCGGAACTCCAGCACGCCGCCGTAGGTCCGGTCGGCGACGCTCACGAACAGGGCCTCCCCGTCGGGGCTGAACGCGGCGCCTGCCACCTCCCCGAACAGGTCCAGCTCCTGCTCGGCGCCGGCGTACCCGGCCGCGGCGTCGTACACGTGCACGAAGTCGGCAGCCTCGGCCGCGGCCAGGAACCGGCCGTCGGGGGAGAACCGGAGGCCCCGGACGGCGCCGATGCGGCCCGGGAGCACGGCGAGCGACTCGGACAGGTTGCGGACGTCCCAGAGCCGGCACGTTGCGTCCTGGTTCCCCGTGGCCAGGACGTGCCCGTCGGGGTGCCACGCCGACGCGAAGGAGTAGTCCAGGTGGCCCCGGAGCGTCGCGATCTCCTTGCCGGACTGGGAGTCGGTGAGCAGGCAGTCGGAGCTGTCGCCGAGAACCGCCATCAGCTTGCCGTCGGGGCTCACCGACGTGTTCTGCATCCATTTTGCCAGTGTCAGAAACTCAGTACACGAGCGATCACGGAACACCAAAGATTGTTACTCTGGAACAGTGGATGGATACTCACATTGACGGACCACGGGAAGGTGAACTGGGTGAGCAGGCTGTATCTCTCGGTGTCGAACGTCCTGACGACGCAGTCGTTGTTCGCGGCCGTCACTCGGGTGGCGCCGCTGCAACAGAGTTCAGAAATGCAGAAGTTCAGTCCACATGCTCCTAAGCTCGTGTTCAGAATCTGAAACTCGTAATCTGAATCGCTTACTTGGGCGCCTGGTAGATGTCCACGGTGTTCGTGATCGAGTTGTTGTTGCCGGTCAGGTTCGTGCAGAAAGCCACCCCAGGTTTATCAATATACTGATGGCACAAGAGTTAAAAGAGTCTTGTAAGCTAATGAAATTCAGAAGAGAAAAAACACTGATGAGTCTGCAGAGAACGCGTTCCCTCTACTACCTTGCAGATGAGTTCTCCCTGGAAGCCACCGGCCACCATGAGGTTGTCCTTGAGAGCCATGGTGCTGACCTGAACCCTCGACAGTCGCCCAGCCCCCTTGACATTCTGCACAGCAGGTCGCATTTGTAGGTTACAGACTGATGAGCATAAATGCATAATAAGATAGCAGTAATGCGTCGATGCAGGCTGCAGACCTCTGTGGGAGTCAATTGTCCGGCCACATTGAGCACTTCTCTTCCTCTCTGGAGCAGGGGGGACCAGTGCATCACGGAGTAGTTCTGCACCAGGTATACGTCGTGCTTCGAAGTAGCCCACAGGAGGTTCCTCAGCTGCGCATGTTTTGAACGTGGTCATTACACTTGATTTCAGAGAATGCAAAGGAAACAAATAAATAAAACATTTTACAAAGATGCGATGATGCAAGATTCCAGGTACGTGACACTTGTCTTTTCGTAATGGTGAAAGTACCATGCAACTCTTTCATCCGTTCAGTTATCCCCATGTACATATGGGAGAAATAAGCTGAACTTTATGCCTCTCTATGTGTGATCCCACTAATGCACAATTTCATAAGCTCAGACCCAACAAACAGCATCTAGTGTTCTTGCACACAGACAAACGAGAAAATTCCAGATGCTAATTCAAATTTTTGACTCTCACGCCCTTGTTAACTGATCTCACTATTAGCCTTACAGACATGTTAGTTTTGGCAGGGTCTCTATTTTCATGGACAATACACAAGACTGAATGGAATGTTCAGTGTTCCAATTTCTCTGTATACAATCTGAATCTCCCCTCAAAAAAAAAAAATCTGTAAATTGTAACGCGAAGGATGAACTTTGTATTGTCAAGGTCCCATGTTAGCATTGCCTTCGGAATGATGACACACAATAACTCCAAACGGAGAACATGATTTGCACACTATTGAATTAGCATGAAACTGTAACACGAAGGTAAGTTAGCACATGATGTCCTTTAGCATGAGAAGCCCTATCAGACACAATAATGTGTAAGGTTTTAAGAACGAATGTCCGTGCAGCAAATAATTTGTTAACTCGAGTTCTCTCAGCCAACCTGCAAAAACTAAATTCAAACTGATTGATTTAACATCTTTTCCTAACATGAAACATCCTATCATACCATATTCCAACCCTGTAGTTAATGTTCCAGTTGCTGAGGATGCTCACCACCTGCTTTTGGACCTGATGAAACAAGGTACTGCAAACGTCCTAATATCACAAGATCAATTGCAAATGGTGCAACCCAACTCGTTACATGACCTGCAATCAGTATTATGTTCATGCAGAGGAAGTAGCAACACAATTATAGCAGCATCATTTAATATAGATTATACAAATTAGTAACTCATATAAGATGATATGCACGACAGTATAAAATATTTTCATGTTCTGATGGACAATTAGATTAACAATTTAGAAAGAAGTGCATTTGTTGTTGCTCGGTAGTCGAACATGCCGAGCAAGGAAGTTTAAGAAGGGTGATTTCACAATTAGAGCTACTATTGCTTACATGGTAAACTTGTCAGGAAGAAAGTATAATAAGAGCTCAAAATAGACTCTGGACTTCTGTAGATATCTCAGTTTGGTAATTCTATTTGTTTGCCCCAGTGACAAAACATGTAACTGTGGCAAGGGGGATTGGGTTGTATTTTTTTCCAAAAATGGGATAGAGAATGGGTATAAGCAATCAGCCCTTTTTACCAACCCTCCAGATTCATATACACAAAGCAACTAATAGGTGGATAACACTGTGCTCCATGATGCAAAGTGAAGTAATTAAGTGTGAAGTAACACAAAATCAACAAGAAGCACTATGCATCTTGGCACAACTACTTTTAAGTTGTTGATTTCTGTAACAGCCCATGAACCCACGATCAACGGAATGAAATAAGTACACTGCAACTCTGCCACTTGATGAACGGAGATACGCCATTTTGTGGTTGAAATAGCTATTAGCAACGACAGCTGAATACTTGTGTTAGTGTGTACTGTGGACCTCAATATTTTGAGGTAAAAGATAATAGTTTGAGCGTTAATCGAATGGCACCTTCACATCCTCACCCGATGCCAGTCATTTATGCATGTAGTGTTTGAATGAAATTGTCCAAGTAAAATTGTACCTGGAAATGGACTATCGTCGATTTGACAGCTCTCGTACTGGACTGGAAATCATAGAAAGCATCCTTTCTCTCCACTTGTTTGCATTCCTTTATAAACAAAACGAACATATCAGGCATTGCGTAACCAATAACAATACTGTAAATGCGATTACAAAGCAGCAAAACGATAAGGCTCTCACCTGTTCTAGTCCGCTGCGTGACCTAGTGAGGTTCTGATAGTTCTTGTATTCTTTCAACCTCATCTTGCGGTACTGGTCCCTACAGTAGTTTAATCTTTTCCAGGGTATCCCTTGGATGTCTTTCCCTTCTTTACAATCCGAAGCTGAAGTATCATCCATTTGCTCATGCTGTCGAAGTAAACCATATGTTATACTAGTCTAGTACAGCGCAATAGGGAATAGCTCTGAATCTTCTGAGTTTTCATACTGGGTCAATCGGATAGACCTGACTATGGGGACTAATCCAAGTATCCAATTTTATTATCCCGAGTCAATTTAGTAGACCTGAATTACGAGGATTAATCTGTGATCCTCAGATTTTATGCCATACCATGAACACCAACATCTAAGGATATGAAGGAAAATCAGTACACTATAGGAACCAAGTGTCCTTCAGTATACTATTAGTTTACTACAATCCTAGTGGGTTTATGTCAGTACTAGTATGAAAAAAACACGAGCTCAAATTGCACGGAATCTGCTTAAATTTTCTGAAGGACAGTGGCGAAAGCCGAAAGGCCGAAAACATTTTTCGTGTGTGAGGTTTGTTCTCTCTGAAGTCTGAACACGCAGATCACCTGCTAGGATTTGGACACTAAACACTGCGACAGTGACCTTTACTGTATTTCCCGGTTTTTTGCTAACTTGGTTATTCAGTAGTTAAATTTTCCACAGGAACTAGTTGGGCATAATAATAACATCCCTTGTGAAGAAGCAAGGCTGCAAGGGCATCATAGCCCTGAATCGCCATCAGTTCCATATGAACCTTTCAGATCAGAGAGCACTCAGCCACGGGGCAAGCAGAGCTGAGATGACAGGACTTGAACATCGGATCATTAAAAAAAAAAGGGTACCGTTTAGAATCTGCGCTAAATTCAAAACTTTGGAGCAATCCGTCATGCCTTCTCATCCAGACAAAACAAGGTGTACTACTACTAAACGAGATCTTTTTGAACGCTCGAACTTAAGTGAATCATTGCAAATCACGAACAAGAATGTAAAAGCTAGCTCGAGATGTTTTAAATTTCTTCTTGGTCCGTTCGTTTTGGTAACGGAGCGTGATACTCGCTATAGCGAAAGCAGAGGGCACTAGGCCATACCTGCAGGACGGAAGAGCCACCGCTGCCGGTCTGGAACCCTTCATGGAAGTCGTCGTCGTCGTCGTCGAAGTAGTAGTCGCCGCCGACGAGCTCCAAGTCGTCGCGTAGGTCGTGGGCCATGATACCGGCCGTCTGAAGCTAGCGGCGAACAGGCGCGCGCGCGCGGGAGCCAGCAGCTTCCTTTGCTTGGTCGTCGGGTTCGAATCGAGGGGAGTGCAGCGCGGCGAGCTCCGGACCTCCGGGCTGGAGCTTCAAGTTCAAGCGCGCGACGAAGCGTGGTCAGCGGAGCTGAGGAAACCAGGGCAGGGGAAGCGTTGCGGAGAAGGGTCCTCCCCTCGCCGCGGCGGTTGGTTTTATATAGCCGCGCGGGCGCGGGGGGGGGGGGGGGGGGGGGGGGGGGGGGGCGGGGGGCGGTCCGTCGTTGGGCAGCAAGCTGAGCGGACGCGTGGCTGCCGTGCTTGCTCGGCTCCATCCCTCTCCCGGACGACGTGGACGTCGCGGTCGGATGTGAACGCGCACGCGCCTGGTGCGGGCACGGCGTCTGGCCAGCGAAATGGAGCGGCGAGAAGACGTGGACACCGTTCGAGTTTATGTGTCGGGCACCTGATTAACCGACGGCTTGTCCGCTACCGGAGGCTAAATCAATTCGCGTCGCCGTCGCCGTCGCCGTCGTCCCGGAGCGAAGCCGCTGCTCGATTCAAACCTAAATTAATTTTGGTCGGTTTGACCGGAGCGGTTGGTTGGTCGGTCGATTTGCGCGCGGCCACGGAGCAACCGTGCAGCTTGATCGATGGAGACCTGCGTTTATGGATAACAGGAGGCTTGAAAACTGCAAACCTTACACCTAACAGGAGTATTATCATCATCCATTCCGCACGCACGTGTTACTAGATGATTGGTGCGGAGCCAATCTGCTGCGCCCCCGCTCAATTCTCCCATCTCATCCGAAATCGCGCGTCTCCGTACACCACTCGATGACAGTCTCTCTCTCTCTCTCTTCATCGGTTCATCCGGATCGTCGTAGATTTTGCGTGCCGGTAGTAGTGGTTTTTGTAAAAGATCAAGCAAGCTGTCACTATTAGTGAGGATGATGATAGATACTTCTTTCGTAAATGAAATCTGGTTGAACCGGGGAGGATGTATATTGCCTGTCCTGCAAATTATGAATCCATCGTCTGAAGGAGTTCCGGCGTAGATGAGTGACGTAAATTCGGTCCATTATCACATTCCTATATGTTGCTGTGAGGTTTTTCTTTTATCTCTCGCAGCCCAAGGTAGTATCAGTAAGAGCCCCCCCCCCAGGTCTCTCTGCTGGTGGAGCTAGTCAACCATTGCACGCTAGCAGACAATAAGAAAAATCCAGCGTCTTGTTGTTTCTCGTTTTCATTTTCATCGATCTTTCCTTTTCTGCTTTTTATCTTCTGTTACTGGTTTCATTTTCTCCAATCCATTTTTTCTTCCGTTACACTTTCTTTTTTATCCATTCTACACATCTTTTAAGTCTTATTTTATTTTTCTATTTATTTTCTTTTTTCTCTTATTTACTTACTTATTTTTCTTCCATTCCTAAGTAGATGTTTTCTCTATTTTATAACACATATCATTTTTCTTTTATTTCCTGTATCTACAAAAATTTATAATTGATTCTTTAGAAAAGGAGTATGCCTCACAAGTTCGTTATTTTTTTGGTTCTCTTTTATGTTTTCTTTTCATTCTTTTTCCCTTCCTTCAATATTTTTTCTTTCATTGTTCCTTCTGTTATTTATTTTCTCTATTTTAAAATGTTTTTTCTTCTATTTTATTTTTTCCCTTTTTATTTTTAGTTTTCTTCCTTGTATTTTAAGTTAACTTTTCTGGATTACAATTTTTGTTTCTTTTTTTAATTTATTTTGTATCCTAATTTGTTCAATAAGTTGTTCATACGACTGACTTTTAAATTTATTTTTTTTCCTAATTTTTTAATATAAAATTATACTACAACACTTAGTGTATTTGTTATTATTTATTATATTTCTTTTCACATGCAGATTTGGCGTCTCGATCCATTCCAAATTTGCTATTACTTAGTATATTTTTTTCACATAAAGATTCATTTCTTTGTATTGTAGATTCATAAACTGGTGTGTGAAATGATTTATTTCCTTTATATGCTAACTTGTTTAGCACATGTATATATGCTTATAAAAATATTATTTTTTACGATGTAGATGCATTTATCTTCATGTAAAATTATTTGTCTGCGTGTAACTAATTTTTTCGCAACACTAAATTATTGTTCATTTTGTAGATTAAATTGTTCCATAATATTAACTTATTTGTTCGCGGTATTCATTTTTTATTATTTATCTTATACAATCAAATGTTCGTGATGTGTAATATTTTGTTTGTTGTACATTATTATTTGTTCGTTATGTTTAAATTTTTTTCGTAGAAAATAATTATTTATTTGTGTTGTTAAAATATTTGTTCCCAGTAGCTGAAATTCATTATTGAGTATTTAATTTTTTTTAAAAAAAAATATTGTGCAAACATAGACAAGTGTGGTATTGTTTTGAAGATCTTATCATAAGAAAGATAGTGGTGCAATTCAAATTTAATTATGCTCGGTTTAATACCTATACTTTTTTAATTTTAGATTTGCATGAATGCGGGTGATGTCATCGTCCCTATCCTCTTTTGCATGCATGGAATTTTTTTCTCGTTTAAATGGAAGCTTTGTGCGCAAACATTCAACTACAAACGGATTTAATTGCCACTCAAAAACACCCACATCCGCAAAGGCGTCCCACATAAATATAAGAGAAAATTCCCTATTTGACACTGAGAAAATAAGTCGTTCCTTTCTTGACACTGAAAAAATTTTCGTTCTCTATTTGACACCGACTTCAGCTTTCATTCCCAAATTGGCACTTTGTTTGATTTTCCATCCATTCACTGTTAAATATCATGCGGAAAGACCATTTTGCCCTTCCCAGATGTGGGCCCCACCGCTTCTTCCTTTTCTCTTTCCTCCCTCTCCTCCTCTCCTCCGACTCTCCCATGCCTGAGCGCGCCGCCGTTCTCCCTCTCCCCCCCTCTGGCTCCTCCCTGCGCCCCTCCTTCCCCTCCCTCCCCATCCCTCTCTCTCTCGACGCGGATCCAGCCCGGCAGCAGCGGCCCGCGCGACGGCTGGATCCAGAGCCGTGCCTCCGCGGGTGGGTTGCGCGCCGGCCTTGGGCGGGCGAGCCCCTCCTCCCGATCGTGCCTCCTCCTCCCCTGCACAGCCGCGGCGGCGCTGGCCGCAGGCTGCGGCGCGGAGCGGCAGGAGGGGCTGGCGGCGGCGGATGGGTGCGAGAGCGGGGCACCAGCTTGGGCGCGGCGGCGGCATCCTCTGCGACGGCACGGCTTGATCTCGAGGAGGCGGAGGCCATGGTGCCGGCGGCTGGGGGCGAGGACGGTTGCGGATCGGGCACGGCCTCCCTCTGCGCCTCGCCACCGTCTCCCCTGCTCCTCGCAGGTGGTGGCCTGTGCTCAGATTCGGTGGCGGTGGCCCGCGCTCGGTCGAGGCGGTGGCCATGGCGTGCTCCGGGCTCCCCGACGGCAGCGGCTGCGAGTGACGGCGCCGACCCCTCCCTGAGCAGAGGTGGGCAGCTCAGGCATGGGAGAGTCGGAGGAGAGGAAGAGAGGGAGCGCTGAGAGCCCTGTGGCTCGGGGAAACGGCGATTCCGGGGGTATGGTGCTCGCCGGCGGCGAGGAAGAGGTGTCGCGGCACGGCGGCGTCGGACCGCACCTGCGTCTGGTCTTGGCCCGGCCAGAGGCAGTCCGCAGCGGTCTGGCCACGCACGGCCATGGCTGACGCTCAGCCGGCTCTCGGCTCCCGCCGGCGGAGCAGGGCGACGCTGCGGTCAGCGCGACTGGGCGGAGCCGGCGCGCCCGGCGGCGCCGCGCAGGGCACCGCGCGTGCGGCCCGCAGCGAACGGCAGCATGGCGGCGGCGGCGGCGTGGCTTGGGAACGGGCGCGGAAACTATGCGAACGCGACGGAACGTGGAGAGCACGAGCTCTAGGAGGTTGCTTATGTCCGATTTGAGTCGTTGGGTGGACGAAACGGTGGCCGGAGGGGTGGAGTTCGCCATTGGGGAACAGGCCGGCAATGAAGCCCATGTTGGAGAGGTTGAGGAGGGAGCAGGGTAATTTGGACCCAAACGTTATTATCTGACAGCGGGGCCCACGATTACTAACGGGATAAGTAACAGAACAGACGGTAGTGTCAAATAGGGAACGAAAGTTGAAGCGAGTGTCAAATAGAGAACGAAGAAAATTTCAGGAAAAAAAAGGAATGACTTATTTTCTCAGTGTCAAATAAAAAATTTTCTCTAAATATATTCCGTTGCGCTTCAGGTAGACTCGAAGCGATGCATAGCGGCACCTTGGTTGAACTAATCCAACCGAGCAGACACCGACCCGCCCGGCCGGCGGAGTAACGTGCGTGGCCCGTGCAGAGCTGTGGTAGGCCGGGCCGGCGGCCTGGTCAGAAGCCAGCTACGATCGTGGTGGGCCCAGGGAGAAGACAGGCCCATAAGTTTGTTGGGCCCACGATGATGTACTGATAATAAAGAGATTTCGCTGGCAAAAAAAAAGAGAGAGATTTCGCTGGCAGACGTGACGACCTCCTCGGTCGGAATGGTGTGCTTGCCAGCATGTTAACGCTACGCACGGCGACACGCGCGGCGTGACAATATATAAAACCGGATGGTGAGACGGCCATACGCGATGCTCGTTCGAAGCACATGCACATCATCACTCGCTCATCACGAGCCAGAACAAAGGAATTTTCGGAGCACCGTGACAATACAAAACCGGATGCATCTGACCAGAATCCAGGTAATCGATCTATCCCCACTCCCCTGTACTCTGCGGGACCGATTGGTTACCTGCATGTTTCGACGTGGCTCGTACTCGCTCCGTGCAAAAAAACAAATCATTATAGAATTCAAAATTTATTCTAGAAAATAAATCATTTTACTTTATTTAGAAATGTAAGAATTAATTACTACTAAATATGGATAATAAATAAGGATAAATATGGTTATTTTAGCTTCTTATTAATCTATCTTAAAATTTCTAGAATAACTTATATTTTAGGATGTTAGGATGGAGAAAGTAGATGAGAACCACACGCACCTCATCAAGGCTGGGTATATGCAAAGCACCCAAGCACTACTGAGTTTGGACGAGAAGATATGCTATTTAGTTGCCTGCACGAAGACAGGTCGCGCAAGACAAAATTTGTTAAATAATCGTCATGGTAATATTTATTTTGCAAGATTATACTACAATATCGCTAATTCATTTTGTGGTCGATCGGGCTGAAAGGAGGAGCTTTTCAGCTACACGATCGTGGTGAGCCCGGCCATAAGTGGGTTTCGGCCCGCGATTACGTGCTGATTTCTCTCGAGATCCCGTTCAAATTTTGCATGCAAACAGCGGTGTGGTCGTCTCACAGGCCCCACTGCCAGACGTGCCCTGCTTGGAAAGTTGGAATGCTGCCTGCCACCCATCATCGTCTACCTCCGCGTGACCACCGTCTGCCCGGTGCCCACCGATGCACTTGGGCTCCATAGCACGCAACACGGCCCGCGCCGGTATCACTAGACCACGAGCCGAAACAAAAAGGCACTTTTGCACGCCGTGGTATCGTAACCGGATTCTACTACTACCGCTCGAAGCATCAGAGTTCGGACAAAATCGATCGAAGGCAGCACGAGAAGTCACGTCAAATACTCCGCAGAACAGCTCAAGTAACAGCATTACAGCAGTCTCGACAACAGAGTAACTGAATCACGGCGCAGCTCGACAATGAAGGGCGGTCACTCAGCCAGCACGGCGCGCAGCTCAAGCATCAGAACGAAGATATCCCCAGCTCAGAAGAGGTAGCAGTAGGCGAGCAGCGGGGCCGCCACGGCGGCCACGAGGGCGGTCGCCGTCATCGGAGAGCTCGCCGCCGCCGGGTGCGGTGGTGGTGTCGCGGTCGCCCCGCCGCTCGATGATCCTCCGGTAGCAGATGGCGCAGGTGCTGCAGTTACGACAACAACAATGGTCAGAAGCCGGAACCGAACGGTGAACTCACGGTGGAATCGACAGGAGTTTCTCATGAGATGGATCATCATGTAAGACAAAAGCAGTTTGAAACCGAGACACCCTGCACACTGCGTGACAACAACAAACAATAGCAGTTTCACAACGGCGAGCACTCCGAACTGACGGTAAATAGACGGTTGTCTCGGCTCTCATCAATTCCTGGAACATCTAAACCACGCGAGTTGTCGGTTTCCTAGGCTCACCAACATCTGTTCACTGAGGGAGCGGACACCAGACATCTGAACCACGAGAGGAAAGCAAACTCTCCTTCCTCAACCATGGAGTGAAAACAACAACCCGAGGGGGCGGGCACCAGACATGGCAACTGGACCAAAATGCCATCCAGACCACGGGCTGCCTTCACTCCAGCATGCTCTCTGAGATCAACATCACTCAAGATCTCGGTCACAGATTACTCAACACGTTCCACGGTCTCTCGAGAAAACCTTGAGACAGTGCTCTATACTAGAACGTGGTGTGGCCCAGCGAAATGCTGGCTGCCCGCTTTGATTGCAGCCTGAGTGCCCCCGTGACTTGGCAGTCAGCTTGAGCCCGTGACTACAGTGACAAAAACGGCTGCAGATCTCCAGGAATTAACTAATGGAACTTTTGCACGGCGATCAACAATCAAGTGGTCAGGTTAAGGACAAACAATGAAATGTTCCAGGTTGGAATGCTAACCCAAGAATATACTAGTGCTGACATGAGTCACTACTCTGCCACAGAATTGGAGTAGCTTAATGAAAGTGTCTCGTCTTCATAACAGATTCAGATGGGCTGCAGAGGTAGGTCCTATCAGGCTATCACCACTCACAAGATTGCCTAATGAAGTGGCTCGAGTGTCGCTTTCTACTGCCCAAATGAAGCAGCCAACGGATAGGAAGGGAATCACTCGCTAGCATACAAGTTAACAGAAATGACACAACCATTACATTTTTACCTAGATTGTTTGTCTTTTTAGCAACATGGGTTGATTTGTCTTTCTAGCAACGGATAGGAGTAGCTTGTTTTAATTCGTATGCTTCTGTCTAGATCGTTTGCTAGCTCACATGCCAATATGCCATGCAATCAAATCACAAATATGCAAAGGTAACAGGAAAACTGAGAATAGGTTACTACTTTCTTTGGGGGGGGGGGGGGGGGGGGGGGGGGGGCATTAAACACTGTGGTGGACCCGTTTATGCCAATCCTGTGAACCACACGGAATGCCCACTCATGGAAAAGAACAATGCCTCTTTGTTTTGAGCGTGTTACAGCTCACCTCCTAGTAGAAAGACAACTCATTTTTTGTTGACATTTGATCTGCGCCGTGCTGTGTGACAGCTAAAATTCAGATTTTATTTTCCCAGTTAAAGTTACAGTATTATCAGATTTTTTTGGTTTGCTCATACTTGAAGATCCAAACAAGCCTAAGACAACAAAATTCATAGAGCACAATCTAGTACTACGTGCCAATTGATCCTACGTTTCATCCATGGTATAATAGAGGCGTGTAGATCAGGCGGATATCATGGTACCGAAACAGAAAGGGAGAGGAGTTACCTTCGGTCGGAGAACCCGCGGAAACTGCAAGCAAGGAAAGCAAAAGAGAGAGATGTTAGTTTAGATCAAACCAAAATTGCTTAGAGTAGCAGAGGAGAACAGAACCAAACTGATCAGGAACTACGGACTCTGAAACTCTACACTAAAATCCTAGAGAAATCAACGAGACGGTGAAATCCCAACAAAAAAAATCATAATTTAGGCATGGTTTCTTGAGGGGAAAAGGGGAAATTTTTGGAGGAGATGACTGCATGATAGTAATAAGTTTCTTGTACACGCATAGTATGCTGAAATGCAAGCAGGAAAGAAGCCCATGGTCCATGGAGAAGCAGCAGGGGGGGCGGAAAGGCGCGGGCGGTGCTCACTGTGGCACTTGCTGAAGGCGGCGTTGGACGCGCCGCAGGCGCCGGGGAGCGCGAGCACGCGCTTCATGTCGATGGCCACGGGGAGGTCCTTGGAGCCGGCGAGGGTGCAGAGGCAGTTGACGGTGGTGGGGTTGGCGACGGCGGTCTTGACCTCCCCGCAGCAGGCCTTGGACGGGGTCTTCTCCGTGCTCCTGGGGGAGACGTAGCCCATGCAGTCGAGCAGGCTCGAGGCCGCTGCGAAGCAGTCGACCGCCGGCGCCGGGGCAGGGGAGTGGGAGCCCGCGCCCGCGGCGGAGGCGGCGAGCGCGAGGAGGAGGCACGCCACGGCGGAGGCGCGGGCGGTGAGGGCCATGGCTGCGGCGGCGCTCGGCTCTAGTGGGGGAGGAGCGGAGCGGAGTGGGGAATGGACGGGGTGTGGTGGGGAAGTTGGTGGGACGCGGGGAGTGGACAGGTCAGGAGGGGGTGGGGGCGGCACGGCAGGGACCAGGGAGAGGCGTGGGCTGGGGGGCGCCTTTATGGAGAAAGTTTGACCGCTTGAGTGAGTGCGGCTGCGAGGGAGGGTTGCCTACGGCGGCAAGGTTGGCATGAGGGGAATAAAGAGGTTTGTTGTCTTGTTGGCTTTGATCTCTAATCCATTATCATTTTGTAGTTTGAATTTGTTTCTTTTCAATATTCGAGTTAAAAAGTTCAAATAAAAAAGAGAATTTGTAGGTTTATTCAGCGTAAACTCGGTCCGATGGTATTCCCACCCTAGACAGACTTCCGTGGGAAGTTTAAGGCGAGGATGGTAGTTTAGTGCTAGAAAGGAAATAAGGATGGCGATGATAGTTGGATTGACAATGAGAGGGTAACAATGTTAATCATCGATGAGTGGGTCGGAGGGAAAGGGGCGAGGCTCCTAATAAGAGTGACATGAGTGGACGATGACACGAGTCAACGATTGAGGTGGGAGGATGGACGTGAAAAGTCAACGATTGAGGTGGGAGGATGGACATGAAATAGGTAGATTTTGAAAAACCAGTGATGATTTGAAAATACTTTACATGAGTTGCTAGGCTAGTAGTAGTCATTGCCCTTTGTTTATAGCCTATTACTTCATGTCCATATTCATATTCAAGAGTCAAATTTCTCCTGTCTGTTCGAGTATAGTATTGGGATCTATAATCTTGCAGGGGCGCAACATGCCTCCAGCGTCTAACTTTGTGGTAATTTTTATGTGACATCGGTAAAAATTTTGACTTGAAATGGGATCATCTAGTAATTGTAATTGATGTCCCAAAGGAACTTAAAATCTTACATGATGAGAAAATAGAATAAAAAGTATGTAGAGTAACGTAAGAGCATCAATGGAATTTAGCATATCTTTGATTATATAAATTCATATGGATACAGCTAACCTACGGCCGACCGGCCGTAACATGGGTCGTCCGTACGGCTGCTTTCTTTTAGGAAAGACAAAATTTGTATTGCCAGTTTTCCTTCTCTGGCATGATAACTTTATGTCGTGTCCCCGGTACGTTATTTAGTGCGTAGTAAACAGGGTTCTAGGTTCACATCTTGTCTGCATAGAGTAAAATGGCATTAAATGCTGCCTGTTGGATGTATTTATGGTAAAAAAAGTCTGCTAATCAAAAGTTTTTTTTGCACATGTAGTAATTTTTTCATCTGGTCCATGTCACGTAATTTGTAGCATTGGTAATTCAAGTCAACGGATACCATAAGCAACTTTGAGGAACCTCATAAGCAAAGTTTTTATAAATTATGAGCACATTACAACATGAATAAAAGCATTTACAACAAGAGACTGTCATTAATACACAAAAAAATAAAGTCTTCACGCCTGATCCTCTAGCACCAAAGGCAAGCATGGACTAGCTGCATCATTAGCTTTGTGTGAGCCAACACTAACACCAAGCAACTCTTATAAAAAAATACCAAGCAACAAACTAAATCAGAATATAAAAATAAAAGTATGTGAGTTAGGATTGCACCAGCTACAAGCATATTTTTTCTAAGCAAATAACAACTGCAAAATAAAGCAATAATCATGTAACATATAGCGATTGAAAAATAGGTCAAATCAAAGAGCTATATCTAGTCTCAATTTTGGTAGTTGTACATGAGCTAGAGAACTACAACTGAAAGGAGAACTACAACTGAAGGCAAGCAATCAAAAAGGAATTACGAAATGCTCAATGAAAATTGCATATGAAGTATATTATTTTGCATAATCTAGAACTCCATTATTACCAAGAGCTGTGTTATTGATAAGATGGGATTCACATACTTCACTCTCACCCAAGTTCTCCTCAGCAAGCAATTCTTCAGGCAAGGAGTTCAGTTTTAGATGGACAAGAACAAATGCTTACGAAACTTTGATAATAATGGTTATACTCATGCACTAAAAATTATGAACAGAACAAACTATTGCTCAGAAAACAAAAAGAACATGGTGGATATAGTAGGTATAAATTGAATATGCATAACTAGACTGCATGGCGTAGTTATACATGCCTACTTGTTGGATATAAAAAATACTTGCATGAGTCTGCTAAGTTGCCTGCATTATGGGATTCATAAACTAAAATTATTTACATAAAAATGCTTACATGTATGTGTTAAATTGTCTAAATTCTAGGTTCACTTAATATCATGGTTTAATTTGGGAGCAGCAAAATATGTTTGTTTTCGGTATTTAGAATAATATGGGAAAAGAAACTATTCTATACATTCAAACAATTGGTTACAATAGCTTTTGATAATCATGAATTCTATAAATTCGACAATTGAGTATTATTACTGACTACATAGCAGGTAGAACTAGCCAACAGAAAATGTCTCTCACATAGCAAAAGGGGAACATGTAGCGAGATCATGCATATATTAAGATTGCATAGAGCATCTGTCACTAAAACAATTTTATAAATGGTATAAACATGAAAAAAGTAGTTCTAAATAATCTGTACACTAAAATAATCAAGTAACTTGTAGTCTAGAAAATCACCAATCGAGCCACAAATAGTAGCATTGCATAATGATGATAACAGTAGTACTGCCTAATTGAAAAGATGATTATTGTCTAATCATGGTGCATTGCAGCATGCTTTGGAAAAAAACATAGAGAATAATATACCTCAAATTTTGCAAATGTGTCATCTCTGTACGCATCCAGTTTGATATAATTGTCAATTTGCTCATCTTCTATGATAAAATAGGACTTGGCTAACTGTAGAAATAGATTTGTTTACATATAAAACAGGGTTTCACCTAACTGAAGAAAGAACTACCTACTAAAAAAGCAATTATCTACCTAAATGGAGTAGTAGCTTTGCATAGTAGAAATTGTAATTTACCTCAACATGCTTGACTATGTATATATGTAACCAAATCTGTCCTTCCCAGTGTACCTGCATAAATTAAAATTGATTCAGTAAGCAAAATGGGAAATCCTGAAAATACATGAAAATACTCAAATCAGAACACCACAAACGCTATACTAGTTGAATTAATTGCTTGTTGATTTAGCATAAGTTGCCAATAAAATTCATACCTTCACCTTAGGGACCTCGCGTGTATGAAAAACAACACTTTGCCCAATGCAGAACAGAGCCTTTGGTCCTAACTGAGATAGTACTTTGTCTAATTAATAGCAGATTATTGGCTATGTACAACAAAAATATTGCTTAGTATAATGATAACTTTTAGGAATTCTATGTGTTCAACCAATCACCGGCCTTTTAAATTCTGGTTTAAATCATAAGCAACGTGTCATAAGCATTTTGATTAGTGTTCAGTAGGTATTTTAATGATATCAATAGAGCTCATAAGTTTAATATCCTCTATTCCAATGTGTTAGTCTATCTGAACACAAAAATGCTAATAAAAAATGGATAATGCTAACCTGTGCCATGAGTCCCAACGTAAATTGTTGTCAAAATCAGAGAAAGGACAATGATTGAAAGAGCTATCTATGCTATCATTTATACTAATTGGACTGGCAAGTTATCCTATTATCTTACTGCAGAAATATTCAAAGCAAAACGAAACCAATTCACAAAATTAAATATAAGCTGGCAGGCAACTCCAATCAGACTTCCACGCATGTGGTCATCAACAACTTTATAGGTGGGATGAGCACACATCTGCGATCGACATACGCTCTAAAACTAACACAATCAGCTCAAAAAAAGGGAACTAGAAACAAAGCATCTGTTACTCGAATGGGTCACTGACCACAAGGAAGGCGACGTCCGTGTCGGCAGGCTCAAGCGGCACCTGGTCCACATGCTCCTTCACCATCTCCTGGCCGGCCACCGTTATCTTGTTGCTATACAGCTTCTCCTGGACGCAACATAGGAGCAAGCGACGATACATGTAAGCAACACTTCGAACAAGCCACAAATAGATTTTGTTGAACAGGTTCTGGGCAGACAAGAGAAGGGAGGCGCACGGCCGTCGTGTCAAGGCCGAGGGAGAGAAGGGAGGTGTAGGCCTCCACGTAGATCTTGGAGCAGCTGCTCACGGCCTCGTCGTCAGCCATCCGGCCATAATCCCGAACCCTAACCCCCAGCCTCAAAATCCCAGAACCCTAACCCAATCATGCCTCGATCTGAGAGGAGGAGGAGGAGGAGGAGGAGGACCTGCGTCGTCGCCGGCCGTCGGCCACGACTCCACCAGACCTTGACGAACGAATCGAAGGATTGGAAGAGAACGGCTCAGGAGAACGGAGAGGGCAGCGTGTCTGCGTTTGTATGAACAGCGGTGAAGAGGAAGATGCCTGGCCACGATGGAAAGGATAAGATCGTGCGTGATGGCTGTGACGGATAGAGCCAGACACGTTCCAGCAAACAAAAATATGGCCGGTTTAAATAGAGTCATTACCAATTTATATTCATGACAGGCAAATGGAAAAAATATATAGAGCTGCATGTATATAATCACACGTAAAAGAGTGTCATCATAATTTAGCATGACTTTACTTATATAAATTGGCATTCATAATTGATGTCTAGGATAGAAATTTTTTTGAAAGGAAAGGATAGAAATTTTTAGTGATAAGGCACAATGGAGCAAAACAAAATTGCAGTTACATAATCACAGCAAAATTTGCACTATAAACCATATTCTACCGTTCTTACTATTTTGTTCGTCGTCTTAAAAGCAAAGCCATCACTTATAGTTTTGCCACTTGAGAGGATTCAACACGAGCGCAGAAAAGAAAGTTACTAAAATATACTCTTCATTTTTTTCTCCTGTTTGTATCTTTCATCAGTAGCTTAGTTTCTAACCATGTCAATTAGCATGCTCAACAATATGAATGCCAATTTATATAATCAAGGGCATGGCAAAATTCGGTGGCACAATTAAACTCGTTGCTTTTTACAAGTTCTTAGGAGAGCCATTCAACTTTAGACGGCTCGGATCTCATTTGGTCCATCGTGCCCGTCTCATATTTGGTTTATCCGTATTCATCACCCCTCTCCCAGAAATTCGCAGATCCTCTCGCGATGGGAGCGGAAGCCGAGGGTACTCCCTCTCCGCAGCCCGCCGCCACCGAACCCGCGACCGCGGCGAGGGCGCAGCCCATCAGTGCAGCGCAGTTCCTCTCCTGGAAGCAGCGCAAGGTCCTCGCCCCGCCGCCCCCCCCCCCCCCCCCCCCCCCCCCCCCAACTAGAAATTTCGCCTATTCATTGTACCATCCATTTAGGGTTGCAAAATTCTCGCCTCCATATAAATTCCTGTCCATTCGATTAGTAGAAAAATTAATTTGCGATCTCTAGGGTTTCCCATTCACTAGGCTGTAGAAGTACTGGTTTTGATTGCTTGATTAAGGTTGAAACCAGTGGTAAAGATGCAATGATTTTGTCTGCCAGCGAATTTAGTTAGATTCCTAGTTTTTGTTGTTTAATTTTGCCTTGAGTGTTAGACAGCAAACAGCGCTACTTGAGCGCCGGTGAGGGGCAGGTGATCGCCGGCGAGCTGGAACACACACCAGAACACAAGAACACGATGAACACTATGAACTTGGTGCTGCAGAACTGACGCAGCGTTTTCTCTGTGTTCTACTCCTTTTATTGATCAAAGGAAACAGAGCAATGCCGATTTAGGCGCGCGCGTCGCGCGTCCATCCCCACGCTCCGCAACGGCCGCCCACATCTGCATGCTCTGGTTCATGGCTTGAGCGAGTCTCACGCCATGACCTCCTACGCGCGCGGCGTCCACAGGCCGGAGCTCGCGCGCATGCTAACTGAATGAAACGGCTAACTATGGTGCTCGGCTTACAACCAACAAATGCTCCTCCTAAGCCGTGCACTAGTGATTAAGTTTCACCAGCCCAAGCTTGGCGCGCAGTTCGCAGAAGCGTTCCTTCGCCAAGGGCTTGGTCATGATGTCCGCCAGTTGATCCTTGGTTCCAACGGACGCAATCTGCACTCTCCCCTCCTCAACACATTCACGAATGAAATGGTAGCGAGTGTCTATGTGCTTGCTGCGTTCATGGAACACCGGGTTTTTGCTCAACGCAATAGCGGACTGGCTGTCGATTTTGATCTTCACTGCGCTCTCCTTCTTCCCCTTCAGTTCAGACAGAAGGCGCGATAGCCACACTCCCTGACATGCCGCCGTGGTCCCGGCGATGTATTCAGCTTCGCATGAAGACAGTGCGACGACCTTCTGCTTCTGACTCTGCCAGGTGATGGCGTTGTTGCCCAGAAAGAAGAGGACGCCGGTGGTGCTCTTGCGCGTGTCGACGTCGCCGGCATGATCACTGTCACTGAATCCGACGAGCTCAGCAACTCCTCCCTTTCTGGTGTAGTGGCAGCCGTAGTCCAGTGTGCCAGCGATGTAGCGCAGTATCCTTCTTACGGCCGCCAGGTGCTCGGTGGTGGGATGCTCCATGAACCTGCTCACATAGCCCACCGAGAAAGCCAAATCCGGCCTTGTGTTTACCAGATACCGGAGTGCGCCGACGATGCTCCGGTACGCCGTGGGATCGATGGCTGGCGCGGTGCTCATCTTGCTCAACTTGATCCGCGGCTCCATCGGGATGCAGCTGGGATTGCATTCAGCGAGGCCTGCGCCCTGGAGAATCTTAGCCGCGTACGCGCTCTGCGCCACTGTAATGTCGCCGCCGTTCTGGTTCACCTCCAACCCAAGGTAGTAACGCAGCAGCCCGAGGTCGCTCATCTGGAACGTCCGCTTCATCTGGGACTTGAACTCGTCGATGTCCCGTTCGTGGCCTCCAGTGATCACCAGATCGTCGACGTACACGCCAACGACCAGGCGGTGCGCGCCCTCGCCACGGAGATACACCGCGTGTTCAGAGCAGCTGCGCCTGAAGCCGAGCCCGAGCAGAGAGCTATCCAATTTTGCGTACCAGGCGCGGGGTGCTTGTCGAAGCCCGTAGAGTGCTTTGATGAGATGCAGCACTTTGTTCTCGTGTCCCTTGAGAACGAACCCGGGCGGCTGCTCGACATAGACTTCCTCCAGGAGCTCGCCGTTGAGGAAAGCAGACTTTACATCCATGTGATGGACAGTCCAACCCTCGTTCGCGGCGTGCGCGAGCAGCAGACGAACAGATTCCAGTCGTGCCACCGGTGCAAAGACTTCATCAAAGTCGATGCCTTGCCGCTGCACGTAGCCCTTTGCGACGAGGCGAGCCTTGTACTTGCTAATGAGTCCCGCCGCGTCGCGCTTGGTCTTGTAGACCCACTTCACCCCAATTGGCTTGACTCCGGCCGGTGGATCGACGAGGTTCCAGGTCTGGTTGTCCTCTATGGAGGTGTACTCGTCGAGCATCGCTAGCCGCCAGTTCTCGTGCTGCAGGGCTTCCTGGAACGTCGCGGGCTCTGCCTCGCTGGCGAGCATGAGATGCTCCTCCAGCTCCCGTGTGACAGGCCTAGGCGGCGAGACGGGCCCGAGCACGTTGTCGATGGTGCGGTAACGGAGCGGAGCATCGTCGTCGTGGTCGGCGTCAAGCAGTTCTGAAGCGCCTGCGCCTGGTGGCAACACGAACACGGGAGCATTCGGGCTCTGGTGTGTCCGTGGTGTCGCTGGCGTCGCGCCCCCCGCGTCGTGCACTGGGGTGTTGTAGACAGGCGTCGTTGGCGAGGAGTGGATTGAGGGTGCTGGAGAAGTGCTGGTGGACGTCTCGGCTGTGGTCGTCGTCGTCGTGGGGGTGGTACCATCCACAGCCGGCGCAAGGTGTTCGACTGTGAAGTCGTCCTCAGTGCCGCGCTGCCCTTCTGTCCAGCTCCACTCCTCCTGCTCCCGGAACATGACGTCGCGACTGATGTGGACGCGCCGTGTCTCTGGGTCGTACAGGCGATACGCCTTGGACCCCGGTTCGTAGCCCACGAAGATGGTGCGTCTGCTCCGGTCATCGAGCTTCTGCGGGTGCGGCGTCGTGATCTTCATGTTCGCCACACACCCAAACGTGCGCAGATGTTGTACTCCTGGCGCGTTCCCGGTCCACAGCTCGTAGGGAGTCTTGCCCCCAATGCTTTTCGACGAGGATCTGTTCAGCAGATAGGCGGCCGTCGTGACCGCCTCCCCCCAGAATTCACCTGGGAGGTTCTTTGCCTTGAGCATGCAGCGTGCTGTGCCTACGACGGATTGATTCCGGCGCTCCACAACTCCGTTCTGCTGAGGGGAGTAGGGCGCCGTGAGCTCCCGTCGCAGCCCCAGCTCGGCGCAGTACTCCTCGAATTCATGCGCCGTGAACTCGCCCCCTCGATCCGTGCGGAGGGCACAGACCAGCTTGCCTGTTTTGCGTTCCACCGCCGCCTGGATGCGCTTGATTGCTGTCGACGCTGCATCCTTGGTGGGCAGCAGGGATAACCACATGTACCGAGAATAATCATCCACCAGTAGGAGAAAGTACCGATTGCCGCTGGGTGTTGGTGGAGAGATTGGGCCGCAGAGGTCGTCGTGGAGCAGCTGCAATACTTCAGTCGCTCTGCCAAGAGCGCGGTGCGGGAACGGCGATCGACGGTGCTTGCCGGCGAGGCAGGCGTCGCACACCTGGTCCACCTGTTCGAGTGGTGGCATCCCGCGCACCAGGCCCTCACGCGCCATCTTGCGCAGTGCGGCGAAGTGGAGATGGCCGAATCTGGCATGCCAGACCCACGCCTCCTCATCGCCGCGTGCCGCGAGGCAGACTGGCCGTGCAATGTCGACGTTGAGCACGTACAGCCGGCCTGGGTTGCGATGAATCTTGGTGAGTAGACGACGCTCCTCGTCGCGGACGCGCATCACACCATCTTCAATCAGTACCTGAAAGCCGGTCTCGTCGAGCTGCCCGACTGAGATGATGTTGGCGGTGAGGCGTGGCAAGTAGTAGACGTTGGACAGGCTGCGGTGCTCCCCATTCTTGCAGGAGAGGAGTACGGTCCCCTGGCCTTCGATGCGGGCCACCGAGCCATCGCCGAAGCGGACAGAGCCGGTGACGCCGCCGTCAATGTAGCTGAACGCCGCGCGCTCGCCGGTCATGTGATTCGACGCGCCGGTATCTAGGACCCATCGCTTCAGGTCCCGATCTCCAGGCGTATCGAATGCTGCAAGCAACTTGTTCTCGGCGATGAACAACTCGTCGCCGTGGAGAATTTCTGAGGCGGGCGCCGGCGAGGCAGTGAATGGGGAAAAAATTTCGAAATCAGAATCCCGCGCGTCACTCACAGCGTACATGAGGGTCGGTTCGTTGTCTTGGGCCACATGGACCTGGGCTGCCTCGTCCCTTTTCTTCTTGCGACACTCCCTGGCCCAATGGCCTTTCTTCCCGCAGTACCTGCACCGGTCTTCATCGTCGCTGGACTGGGCCGCACCAGAGTCGGCCCGTTTCTCTCCTCCGCCAGAGCCACGGCCTCTGCCGCGAGCACTGTTCTTCTTCCAGCGCCCGCCGGTGCTCGAACCGCTACGGCCGCCGCCGTTCCCGGCCTTGTACCGCTCCAGCCACTGTTCCTGGGTGAGGAGTAGCTTGCCGGCGGCGTTGGTCGTCGATGAAGGAGGCTCGTCGTCGCTCGCCGCCTTCAACCGACCGGTGACCTCCTCGACGGTAAGCTTGCTGATGTCGAGGAGGGTCTCGATGGAGATGACGGCCTGCTTGTACCGCGAGCGTGCCACTCGCAGATACTTGGCTACCACCTTCGACTCTGGCTCCGGGTCGTCGAGGCTGGCAAGGCGTTGAACGAGACTGGTGAGGCGGAGGGCGAAATCCTCCACGGACTCACCTTCACGAAAGCTGATTTGCTCGAATTCGAGTTGCAGGGACTGCGCCGTTGATTTCCGCACGCGCTCATCGCCGATGCGGGGCCTACGCGATTCCGGGCGCCTACCACGAGCATGGCCTCTTGGACGTCGTGACGGTGAACGGCTTGGTGGCGAGGAACGGCTTGGTGGCGGCGTACGAGACTTCTTCACATCATCTTTGCCGGAGGCGCCGCCTTTGTCGAACTTCGTCTTCGACTCCGGTGGCGGCGTCAAGCCAGCGGACCTCTTGGACGGAGAGCGGCCACGACCCGTGGAGCCTGCCATCGAACCTGGCTCTGGTACCAAATGTTAGACAGCAAACAGCGCTACTTGAGCGCCGGTGAGGGGCAGGTGATCGCCGGCGAGCTGGAACACACACCAGAACACAAGAACACGATGAACACGATGAACTTGGTGCTGCAGAACTGACGCAGCGTTTTCTCTGTGTTCTACTCCTTTTATTGATCAAAGGAAACAGAGCAATGGCGATTTAGGCGCGCGCGTCGCGCGTCCATCCCCACGCTCCGCAACGGCCGCCCACATCTGCATGCTCTGATTCATGGCTTGAGCGAGTCTCACGCCATGACCTCCTACGCGCGCGGCGTCCACAGGCCGGAGCTCGCGCGCATGCTAACTGAATGAAACGGCTAACTATGGTGCTCGGCTTACAACCAACATTGAGGTTCTTGTTCGTGGCACGTGGCTTTCTATCTATGATTATATTCGTGGATTGTAGGTTGCAAGTTCTTGACCCGTTGTCATAGTGAAATAGTTCCCTGAGAAGTTCTTGTGAGAATCTAACATTGTGGTTGTTCCAGCTAGGGATGGAAACAGATCAATTAGTTCCCCCATGGCTCATCAGTTTCAATCTTTAAATTTGAATAATGAATACTGATACTATTTGAATACCTACTCAATATAGTCAGAAGTGGATACTCTTGTAACTTGTTTGGTGTGAAGATATTAACAACACTTCATCATCATACAAGTAATCATTTCATTACTTTTATTTTACCAAAGAATCGTGAAATCCTGTGAATACAGATAAGAATATATATCTCTTATTTCTTAGACGAATATGAGCACAAATACCCATAGAAGTGGAATTGTTGATTGGATGGGAAAGTCTATGTCGCATCTGTATCAAACGGATTGCTATCCCTAGTTTGAGCTGGTTGGATTTCCATAATCGAGTAACTGCGGTTTCTGTTTAATTAATACATTTTGCTTTTGATTCTTTTTGTTCTAAATTTTGTGCTGATCTTTAAGAAATAGTGTTACTGTTTTGTTGTTGACCTTACCAAGAGTTGGTTGAGGCTCCAGTTTCATCGTTTGCTTGATCTTCACTTGATCACATTCTTATTACTCAAATTACAAATGGTCTTGCCAAATTCGTGCACTGTATTTCTGTTGCAACTTGAAGCATACCTTTTATGAATCCTGTATATCGCTGTATGTAGTTCGTATGGTCTCTTCTGGTTCTGTCTATTGATGTTGATACCAAGTGTAGGGGAATTTTATTGCTGGCATACCCTGAGGTTTTGTTGTCATCTTTTTCGGTCTGAGTTGTGACATTTATCTGCATGATTATCAAGTATCTAGGAAGTTACAAACTCCATGACACACAGTTATTTCTTGCCATTATTCATTTGCTTTTTCATCTTTTCTTTTTGTTGGAA
Organism: Panicum miliaceum; assembly: GCA_032594955.1. Classification (NCBI taxonomy): domain Eukaryota; kingdom Viridiplantae; phylum Streptophyta; class Magnoliopsida; order Poales; family Poaceae; genus Panicum; species Panicum miliaceum. The sequence continues at coordinate 43,787,655 of CM064059.1, forward strand.
ATTCTTGCAAACCTACGTAGGTTTGCTAAAGAACAAAATCCGGAGAATGTTGCAGTGCATTATTGAGAGTTCAGTGTGCATTGAGTTATGTGTCTTGGTTTCTTGAATCTTACTAGACATTTCTCTTCCTGTTTTTTTTTCTCGATTTCCATCGTCACACAATAACTTCTGTATTGAATAATGCATGATGTATCTGAATTTATGAGCTTTATGATGTGATATCATTAAAGAGAATTTATGAGCTTTATTTTGTAGTTCATTTAGAGGGCTGGTGTTAGGTAACGAATGGCTGTTAGCTTTATTTTTTTCTTTCACAGATTCCAGCATGTATAAATGATCACTGTGGTTTAATCTTTCCTCCTTTTCGTTTGAGCACAAATAGCTGTTTGTATTCCACCATTTGGCTATGGAAACTGTATCCATTGGAAGATAGAATTAATCCTTTGCATCTCAATCCAAGTAACAAGTTGCAGTTAACCTCTTTGGGGGAAAAAAATCTAGCAGGAATGTAGGATGTGCTTTTCCATTTCCTGGATGGCATAACAAAGCTTGCATATTGGGTCATGGGAGTATGGGACTAACCTTTTATTAGTATGTCTACTGATTTTATTTTGCTATATGACCCCAGTGAAGAGTTTGCATTTGTTTCTTCTTGCGCCTTTCAGATTTGTCTTGATTGGACTGGCACCAGCTTCCTTGAACATGTTTTCACCATCAGTCACCCAAACCCAAAGAATCTTAATCGGTTGAACATGCCTTGTTCTCGTGCAAAGCTGAATGAGCTGATTGGGTTGCACTTGAGTCTTGTGATTCATTCTAGAGTCTATCCATCTATCGCTGTCAATATCTTCCATTGGCTATTTTTTTTTCCACACGCCCACATGTTGATACTGTACCCTACAGGTGTATTGTCAACATTTTAAGATCAAATGCGCCCTTGATAGCTGTTTTTCTATCATGTACTCATGTGTCATGTGCAAGTTAGGGGTGATTTCATGCTTTACTAAGACTGAATGCTGTTGAAATTTAATCTGTTCTATTTGGATGGTGTGGTTTGTTTGTTTCAAGCTGCATAACTGATTACATAGTGATTTTCAAGCATTCTTTTTGGTTAGTTGATACTATGAGGTTTACCAGGATTAACCTCTGCTGTTTGATCTTTTTCTGTGACTGAGGAATGTAATCTCGTCAGGGTGAGTAGGCATTTATCTGATGACTTGTTCGTGTTCCTGACCTGCAGGATGCAGAGGAAGCCGTGAGGAAAGCTGAAGCAGCTCAGAAGCGAGCCGCCGATATCGCTTCAGGAGCGGTGCAGATGAACGGCCGCGAGCTGTTCCAACACGAGCCCTGGGTGTTCGACAACAACATTTACTGAGGTGGCTAGATGCAGCCGTGGGAACTCTTGAGAGCATGGATCGTCCTGCCTCATGGAAAACTGTGAAACGCCTTGACAGATCTGATAAACTCGAGAACATAATGTACTATGGCATGTATGGTTTTTAGTAATCCGGATGTGCATGAAGGCATTTCCAAAGCTTAGCGGGAAGGCAATGATTTCACAGCCTTATTTACTGTCTCCTCGCAGCCCGTGCCGCAACCGGGGTCAGCGGGAACGACTGAAGTTTTCGTCTTGCGCTCAGGTCATCATAACAACAGGTGGACGACGCCACAACTCGATAACAGATGAGAACAGCGATCAGGGATGCAATAGACCAACTGACCAAGCATACCTATATGCTCCACTACTGGGCATCATGTACAAAGTATCATACCACACGTACCGTTCATTATTGACAATATCACAATATTCAGAGACAAGCTCGCAAGCAAGGGTGCAAAATCTATGCATTCGTATAATCAAAGTAACAAATTGACATGGAGAATTTAAGTCTTTCATTCGTTGCTCTGGGCCACTTAATTCTTCTGGCCTTTTACCATTTTGGAGAGGCGCTAAAAGGTACCACTGATATTTTTCTCTCTCGAAAAGGTATTACTAATTGTAAGAGGTACCAACCTGCCTACAAAATTTAAATATATAATTATGCTACCTCTTATTGCCTTTCCAAGCACCATGGAAAACTCCAATCCTTCAGGCGCTCCATTGCTCTATTCATTCGGTGAATAGCAGCGACATGTTACCAGCCAACTGGAAACTGTTACTACTACGGTGAACTGGAGATTTTCTTCCTTGGACAGTCCCCTGTGCTTGGAGGGCCAACTCCAGGTCTAAAAGCACATCTCCCATCGCTGGACGGTGAATACCCTCAGAAGCAAGGCACCTCTCAGCAATTCCAACAAACGTTTCTTCCTTGGACAGTCCCCTGTGCTTGGAGGGCCAACTCCAGGTCTAAAAGCACATCTCCCATCGCTGGACGGTGAATACCCTCAGAAGCAAGGCACCTCTCAGCAATTCCAACAAACGTTTCGAGAGACCATTGATCAATGGATCCCTTCAGGTACGGGTCAACAATCTCACTGAGCTTGCCCTCCATCTTGCATTGCAATGCCCAATCTACCAATACAACCTGTTCCTTAGGGAGAGTGTGGTCTAAAACAGACCGGGCACATAGGACCTCCAACAACACACCGCCAAAAGAATAGACATCTGATTTCTCAGTTAGCCGACCAGTGGCGACATACTCAGGGTCTTGGATACCACCACTGCCAATGACCCTTGTCATCTCGTTCGTTGATGGACCAGTCTTGCACAGAGCAAGATCTGTAACCTTGGCAACCCACTCCTTATCCAGCAGAATGTCTGTCGTCTTCAGGTTACGGTAGATAACCTGTGATGCGTGAAGGCAGTGCAGGCCCCGAGCTGCACCAATGCAGATCTCCAGACGCTGGTTCCAGGTAAGAGGTGGCTTCTTTGTTCGGTACAGGTGGTCACGCAAACATCCATGAGCCATATAGCTGTAGACGAGGATCATCTCACCCATCTCATAGCAGTAACCGACAAGTGGCATAACATTGTGGTGAAGGATCTTTGAGGACACCTCTATCTCGGTATGAAACTCATCCTCACCGTGCATAGAGTTCGGATCACGGCGCTTGATAGCCACCTCCGTTTTTCTTCCATCAAGCTTGCCACGGAAAACAGGGCCAAATGCACCCTGATCAACAAGGAGTGACCAATTAAAGTTGTTTGTCGCAGCCTTCATCTCTGCAAGCGAGAACTGGCGGCACAGGCCTGATGGCAAAAATTTGGCACGGACGGTAACTGCTGCTGGAGGCGCTGGCTTGCTCTTCCTTACCCAAGAGAACAGATCTACTCGTTGTCCCTGATGCTGATGTAAAGCTTTCCTTAGTACCCGAAGACGTTCCACAACATCAAGCATCTCCGGACGTTTTTCCCTTTCCATTATTAGGCATTCACCTGCTATCTTTGCAACTCCTTGAACAATCTTCATAGTATTCTTGTTTACAATTTCAGCATCAAACATCTCTCCCGCACCTCTGGCCCCCCTTGCAAGAGCATTGGTAAATGCAGACACAATGTTGACGTTGTCGACTACTGTTATTGCCTTTTTCCTGGCAATCAGTTCAAGGAGGACAACTCCAAAGCTGTAAACATCACTCTTCGAAGTGAGAAGCCCATCCCGAGCAAACAAAGGGTCCATGTAACCAATGCTCCCTACCACATTCTCCGTATAGAGTGTCTTATCTGTGTTGACTAGTCTTGATATTCCAAAGTCCGCCAATTTTGCATGAAACTTGCCATCTAATAGTATGTTAGCAGGTTTGATGTCGCCATGGATGACATGAGTATACATGTGAGAATGCATGTATGCCAACGCCTCTGAACATTCAATGGCAATCCTAAGTCTTACATCCAAAGGGATGGGACTATTGTCATGGTGAAGAGCATCACTCAGGTTTCCATTAGCCATATACTCAGTAACCATCATAAGGGCATTTTCCTCTACACAGTAACCAATGAGCCTCACTACGTTTCTGTGGTTGATTTCACGATGGACGGCCAACTCTTTGGCAAAGTTTTCTTTCGCATTATGGATAAACCTTTTCACTGCGACCTTACTTTGGTCCTCAAGAACTCCTTCATAAACTTCTCCAAATGCACCTCTTCCGAGAATAGTGTTGTAGTTGTCAGTTATTATTTCTATCTCACCTTTTGTGAAGCATGTTATGCTATGATTACTATGCACCGTCCATTTCAATCTGTCAGCCCCTTGGATAAGTTCCATTACTGTATTTTCTTGAGGACTCCTGTGAGTTAGATTGGTAAGTAGAACAGTCAGTGTTGGGTAAACTACCAGATAACTACTGAAGGTGGTCAGAGGAATATATAATAGAGTCAGTACCTTGATGAATGAATAGCACCTCTTCTGATATTTATTCCAAAAACAAATTAAGGAAATGATGGGAGAATCCTTGCCCTGCAAATAGTTTCCAGAGTGTTAGTTCAGGTTCAGTCTAACACAGATTTGAACAGTGCAAGGGTAGCTTCAAGTATCTAACTAGAAATATCTAGTGATTTTGGGGCTAGATCAGCTGTACGTGGGATGCTCATTGACTAACATTGTTGTGATTTGTATGATAGGCACTTCAGTCATAACTGATAGTAGCATTGTCTTGGGCACATGGTAAATTTTACAAACCCACACGTCTTTGTTAGCGCCTAAAATTGCCACGCTTAACTTCAGTCATGCCATTAAATTCTTAGGCAGCTATTTTGATTGATTTGATTGCGACAAGCCGACAACTGTAGTGATCTACACTTTGTTAGCACCCTGGAGGCCTGGACTATTTGTCATACACTCACTTTCTTGATTAACTTTGCCACGCTTGTGGCTACAATTTCTTATAAGTTTAGAGTTGAAAGAAGGGATGGATGACATAATGGTTAGAAAAAGAACTATCAAGTGGAAGTTGCAATACTATTCTGAAATCAATTAAAAATGACTAGTTTATGCTTTGCTGAAACCGGAAACTATCAACGATTCTGGACGGTACAGGAATTCCCCACACCGTTTTCACAACCTAAGAACAAGTAAAGTCGGCGTTTGAGTTGAAAGTTCTCGGAAGTTTAGAGTTGAAATCTACTGCATTTAAGTCCTTGGTTTTCCGTTTTGAGTTGTAAAGTCATCATGTATCGAAACAAAAGCTGTAAAATTTTCGTTGGAATTCTCAAATTGGATCTGAGTTGCGTAGAGATAATATGGTAGCAGCAAAGTAGAGAGACGGAACTTTGAAGTAAAATCCATCAGATGATGCGAGAAGGGCAGCTACCTACCCATACACAGAACAGATACTCATATATAAAAGGTTGTACTTTTTTTTTTAATGTTTGCCCTTCGATTGACAACCGAAAAAATTGTAGCTGCTGAAACAACAGATCTTAACGATCAACAAAGATCGAAGGCATAAGTCGATGCAATGAATTTAGTCATACCAGGCAAAAATAGAAATTCTGACTCAATAAAACTGGAAATATCCGCATACCGTATAGTCGAGATGAGCATGATTGAGGAAGACGTACCTGGTGGGCGTGAGTTTGCTGATACCGCGATTCTGAGAATGGTGGGTTTGCTGATAATAATCAAGATCTCTCTCTCTCTCTCCTCTGGACGATCAGAGATGAAGGGCGAGCGATTGGTTGTACCAGGCGGAAACTTGAGCTGAAAGGATCGACGCGGAAGAGACGCCTTCTTACAGTGCGGTGCCGGTGTGGCTGTTGCCGCTTGGACTGCCGCGTCGCGTCTTCTGTGGTGGGAACTTGTTGGATGGGCAGTCAGAGCACGAAGTGATTGGTTGGTGGGAGATTTGTCACCGCCTGCGCCGCGGCGATGGTGGCGGAGCCGGCACGGCGAGGTCCCCGTCCTCCAACGCGCTACGCATGCTCGACGAAATGCCTCAACAGCCGCCTTGGTCGTGGCATCGTCAAAGGCAGGCAGACCTTCCGGTGGGGACACACGGAAAGGAAGTTTCCCACTCCCACCGCTTCATCTTATCCCTTCTGCGCAGAAGCCCGTATACTCGCACTCCACTCACCTCCATTCCACCCATGATTGATGCTTCCTTCCATGGCAGCCCGGTAAGCGTCGTACACCGGAGGGAGACGATTGACTTGGCGCCCGCAAATCCATCCGCAACAGGTAATGCCGTGAAGCTCGCTCGCGGCTCGCCCATCCTTATTAGCAGCAGCCAGCAATGCCTATGCAATCTTTGATTTCTAGAGGTTTTCTATCCGCCTAAAAATTCTCCGGATGCCCTGCAACTCAGCTGAGCTGTGAACTTTCCCCTTTGCCCCCTTCTGTGGGGGAAAACATGGAAGAACAAGAAAAAATGAGCCTGCTACCTTGTTGCATGCCTTCTTCGATCTTTTCTTAGATGTACTGTACATCTGAATGAAAAACCAAGATCCTTTAGATTCAGAGTATCCTCGTCACCGTAGACTGAAAACGTTTTCTCATGTGCAGTGTAGGCACCGCTGTTTAACTAGCAACTTCTAGATAGATTCTCCGATTGTTTAAGCCCATCGCAAGGCATGGGATTTACCCGAATTAATTGCCCTATTAGTCCAATTTCCTCGAACCAATGGAAAGCTAAGCAAGCAATGTGATGGTGCCATAACTGTACAATGTTATTGTTTCTAATTAAAGACGCACCGATTTTGGTCAGCCGGCATCTGCTCCAGCTAGAAATCACTATGTATATCGTGGATTATTCTCCAACTGTCAAATTCTATGTTAGATGAAACTGAACTTAACCAACACATTGGAACCAATTTTTTAGGTCAATAACTCCCTTGTTTTGGTCTTTTTCTCAAAGAAACATCAGAGAGCTGCAATTCAGTCATTGAAGTGGGTGGAAGATAACTTTTTGTTACAGATTACTGGTTTAGTAGGTTCATGTAAACAATGCACTGGCAGAAGTAGGAGTACCAATTAGTACAAGGAAAAGAAACCATTGAGGGCAAGGTTCTGATTTTTGCTGCATCGATCATCTGCTATGGTTATCCAGTGTTTTACTCAAGGCTAACTGTCATATTTTTGAACTTCACTGCTTCCACAGGAATTCCCCCAGAAACAATGTGATGGAATATATCCAAGAAGCTGAGATCTAAATGGATGGTGCACAGTAACCATAGCATAAAATGCTTCACAAAAGGCGACATAGACAGAATGATCAACAGCTATCGAAATTGTCTTGGAAGAGGTGCCTTCGGAGAAGTATACGAAGGGTTCTTGAGGACGGAAGCATGGTTGCAGTGAAAAGGTTTATCCACAATGTGAAAGAAAACTTCGCTAAAGAGCTGATCGTCCATCATGAAATCAACCAGAAGAACGTACTGAGGCTCATTGGTTGTGTGAGGAGGAAAATGCCCTTATGCTGGTCACTGAGTATGTCGCTAATGGAAATCTAAGCCATCTTCTTCACGATGACAACTTTCCCATCCCTTTGGATGCAAGACTTAGGATCGCCATCGAGTGTGCAGAGGCGTTGGCGTACATGCATTCTCACATGTACACTCAGGTTATCCATGGCGACGTCAAGCCTGGTAACATACTCTTAGATAGCAACTTCCATGCAAGATTGTCAGACTTCGGAATATCAAGACTAGCCAACACGGATAAGACACTGCACACCAAGAATGTCATAGGAAGGATAGGTTACATGGACCCTTTGTTTGCTTTGGATGGCCGTCTCACTGTGAAGTATGATGTTTATAGCTTTGGAGTTGTTCTCCTCGAACTGATAGCCAGGAAAAAGGCAACAACAGTAGTTGACAACGTCAACATTGTTTATGCATTTACTAGTGCTCTTGCAAGGGGGTCCGGAGGTGTGAGAGGTTTGTTTGATGCTGAAATTGCAAGGAAGGATATCATGAAGGTTGTTGAAGGGGTTGCAAAGATAGCAGGTGAATGCCTAATGATGGAAAGGGAGAAACGTCCTGAGATGATTGATGTGGTGGAACGTCTTCGGGTGCTACGACAGAAAGCTTCACGTCAGGATCAGGCATCACAACGCTCAGGTCTGTTTTCTTGGGTAAGGAAGAACAAGCCAGCACCTCCAGCTTCAGCGAACATCCCAGCCAATATTTTACCGTCAGGTATGTGCCGTCAGTTCTCATTTGCAGATATAAAGGCTGCGACAATTAACTTTGATGAGTCACTCTTAGTTAGTGATGATGGATTTAGTAGTTTAGTGTACCGTGGCAAGATTTATGGGGTAGGGACCAAGGTGGTTATTATCAAGCGTTTTCGTTTGCGGGGCGATCGTTGGAATACTGATGCAGAAGAGTTTTATAATGAGATACAGATGATGTCAAAGAACCGCCAGTGTCCTCATCTTGTGCCACTGCTCGGTTATTGCACTGAAAAGGACGAGATGATACTGGTCTATGACTACATGGATCGTGGAAGTTTGTTTGCGCACCTTGGGACCCAGAAGCCACCGCTTACCTGGAAGCAGCGTATAGAGATCTGCATTTCTGCAGCTCGTGGCCTGTGCTAACCTTCACGAACTACAGATCATCCATGGTGACGTGAAATCGTCAAACATCCTGCTGAATGACAAATGGGTTGCCAACATTACAGATCTTTCTGTTTCCAAGACTGGGCCATCAACAGAGATACGACACGGGTCCAAGGAACTGTAGGTTACCTCGATCCTGAGTACATGATGACCTGTCGGATTACCGAGAAATCAGATGTCTATTCTTTTGGTGTTGTGTTGTTCGAGGTCCTCTGTGCTCGGCGTGCTGTTGATATAAATCTCCCAGACGAAAAAAAAGGTTTGTTACGTTGGGCATTGCGATGCAAGGAGGTGGGTAATCTTGATCAGATCATTGACCCATACCTAATGGGAAGAATTAATCCGTGGAGTCTCGACCAGGTCGCCGAAGTTTGTGCTGTTAATGCTCTCCCAGGTTTGCACGCTTCTGTATTTCTATACCACTATGTACTCTGTCTTGCTTAATGTTTTCCAGAGTACTGTTGTACTGGCGACCTCAGAGTTTCTTGTCATAATATATTGCTGCCAGCATTGCCTAACCACTAGCGTCCTTTTCTTTTTCTTTACAAGAGAAACTAGTGCTTTTCTTCAGCACCCTTTTGCTTGAGGGAGCCTTAAACCTCGAATTACTTATGTTCTACAAGGACTTCATCTCCATCCCATGTCAGCTTTGGCGGACTGCTTGTGTTGTGAGTTGTGTGATCTTTGCTTGCGCGGTTGTATCAACACGGGCCGACGACTACTAATCCTTTGCTCAAATGACATAAGCTTGCATGCCCCCAACGTACCATTTCCGACTTTCCGCAGACAGCTCGCTTCGCCCGTAGTTCGTCCTGCGCTTGTCCTGCCCATGCGTGCCCGTCCGGCCGTCCGGCGGTTGCAGGCACGGCGTCGGCGTCCGTCTCCGCCGGCCCGCCGGCCACACCCACGCGAGCGCACTGCCTCCAGGCTCCAGATTGCAGAAAGGGGCACAGGGCGCGGGCGGGGGCGACGGGCGACGCGCTGAAGACTCCGTCCTGCCCGCGCAGGTCACGTGCTCGATGGATTGCCGCATCCGCCCTGACCAGACCCGTTCGCTGCAGGAAACCGTCCCATGACAGGTAAGCCTAACAGTACATATTCCCACACCACGGGGTTCCCATTTTGCGCAATGACGTAGAATATAAGACCTTTAATTCACGTTTGACTTGCTTGAGAGCTACCCGACCGCCATTTGCATAAGATATTTTAGGACGCGTTTGGTTGCTTGCATGCATCCTGGCCAGGCTCGGCGCATGCACTCGACGAGTGATTAGTTGGCTGGAGCACCGCGAGCCAGGCTCAGCGCATGCAACTGAGGCACAATTGGTTGCTTGCATCTCCGTCTCACTCGTGCCTTCCCGTTGCATAAATCGGCGCTCAGCCAGGCTTCCCGGGAAACGAAACTGGATCTCGTTTCTCCGGAGCCTCGCTCGCTCACTGCTGGCCCGTGATAGCCTGTCTCCCGAGAGCTGAGCCAGGCGGTACCTGGAAGGGAACCAAACGCGCCCTTAGATATCGACCAACCCTCTGTAGTCTACACTGCCCCGTTGTCCATCCATGGGGGTGCCAGCATCAACTGTTTGCCGGAGATGATTCATGCTTGGCGTCCGCGGTTCCATCCATAGCAACAGCAGTCAACAGGTATGCCCAAACGTGGCCATCTTGTTAGTTGCAATTCAAGTTCTGGTTTATTCTTGTTTTTTCCTAATTGTCCCTGCTTGGTTTTGGGTTCTGGTGTCATGGAGCAAATATTTATGTTCTTATTACACAGTAGCTGGAGCGAAAAGAAAGATTGAACATGTCTCTTCGTGTCAGCGAGTATTGTGTTTTTCCTTATTTAGTTATTACTTACCATAGTAATGCTCAGATCGATCTGAGCCATTTCTTGAGAGACAACAAAACACAGCGGCGTCATGGTCCCATTACTATCTAGCACTATAGAACCGTACAACATATAAATCAGCTAGAGGGGATGCTTTGTCAGTTACGACTAAATCATCTCTAATGCAGAATGCAATTCCTATTTGCGTTCTACCACAAACACATCGATGATGGTCAACGGACACTTGCCAAGCCATAAATCACCAGATATATTTCATTGATTCTTCGAGTTGCCCTTGCACTGCTAAAATCTGTGTTGGAATAAAACTGAAGTACATAACACTCTGGGAACAATTTTAGGTCGGCATTCAGACAGTACAGTCTAATAAAAATTATCTCTTTGGAAGGGATATCAGGAGAGCTGAAGTCCATTCATTGAAGACGGAAGGGAGAACTATTTGTTACTGTTATATTACCTTTGCTGGGATCTCTGGTGCAATTCTGCAAATACACTGCACTACCAGAGGTACTGATCAAGAAGCTGACTTATGATTTGTCGATCATCTTCTACAGCTATCCAGTATATTTACTGCTTTATTACTCTCGCAGGATGGATCTTCCAGAGCATAAGGTGACAGAACTGATCCCAGGGAATGATAAGTCAAAGTGGATGATGCATAGTAATCATAACATAAGATGTTTCACAAAAGGTGAGATAGAAATAATAAGCAACAGCTATAGAACTATGATCGGGAGAGGTGGCTTTGGAGAAGTGTTCAGAGGAGTTCTTGAGGATAGAAGTATGGTTGCAGTGAAGAGGTTTATAAACAATGTGAAAGGTGAAGAATTTTCTAAAGAGTTGATCGTCCATCGTGAATCAACCACAAGAATGTTGTGAAGCTCATTGGTTACTGTGTGGAGGAAAATGCTCTAATGTTGATCACCGAGTACATCCATAATGGGAACCTGAGTGATGTTCTTCACCGTGTCGATGGTCACATCCCTTTGGATACTGGACTTAGAATCGCCACAGAGTGTGCAGAGGCATTGGCATACATGCACTCTTACATGTATACTCAGGTCATTCATGGTGACATCAAGCCTGATAATATACTATTAGATCACAACTTCAGTGCCAAAGTTTCAGAATTTGGAATATCAAGGCTAGTCAACACAGGCGACACATTATATACTGATAATATAAAAGGAAGCACAGGTTACCTGGATCCTTTGTTTGCTCGGGATGGATGTCTGACCGTGAAGAGTGATGTGTACAGTTTTGGAGTTGTCCTCTTGGAACTGATCACTAGGAAAAAGGCAACAGCAAAAGTTGGGGGAGGCAATATCATTGTATGGATCCTCTTTCAAGAGGGATCAGAGGGTTTTTTGATGAAAAAGTTGCTAACCAAGATAACATGAAAATTCTTGAAAGAGTCGCAAAGCTAGCAGGTGAATGCTTGCTGATGGAAAGGGATAGACGTCCTGAGATGATTGATGTCGCAGAGCACCTTCGCACGCTAAGGAAAGCTTTTCCTCAGGGACAACAAATGCGAGACTTGTTTTCTTCTGTAAAGAAGAGCGTGCCACCTCTGTTGCGAAAGTTCTCATATGCAGAGATGAAGGCTGCAACAAAAAACTTTGACAAGTTGCTTCTTGTTGGTAAGGGCGAATTTGGTAGGGTTTACCGGGGAATGATTGACGGCGGAACAAATATGGTGGCTATCAAGTGTCTGAAGAGTTGTCGCACGACAAAGACTAGAACAATGCTCCGCCACCGTCATCTTGTGCCACTTATTGTTTACTGTGACAAGGATGAGATGATCCTGGTTTATGACTATATGGCTCATGGAAATCTGCGTGAGCATCTGTTTGAAACACAGAACTCACCCCTTACTTGGAAGTCGCCCCTTAGCTGGAAGCAGCGTCTAGAGATTTGCATTGGTGCAGCTCATGGTGTGCACTACCTTCACACATGTGCAGAGCGCGCCATCATCCACCGCAACGTGAAGCTGACCAATATTCTCCTTGATAATGAATGGGTTGCCAAAATTTCAGATAATATTGAGACTGACCCAAACACTGACCTTTGCTACAATTTCACGAACTTCTGTAATTTCATTGTTTTGGTAATGAAATCAGGGAGGTATCCTGGAATATTATGAATCCAGAAGTTCATTTGAACAAACGGAGATACAGTAGAAGTAACACCAGGTTCCGGAAGCTTCTACACATAAGCAGTGAGGAGGGAAAAGAAAGGGGAGGGTCGATCCACTTCTTCCCGTTGCTCTTGCTTCTCCACGGAGCTGCCGTTACATACACTGTTAGGAATAAACACGCCATGGAGTGTGTCCGGGTGCGTGGCGTCGCGTTGTGCGCGTGTGTGTCTGTGTCGCGCCATGGTGAGACCGTGGCGAGTAGGTCCAGTGCGCGTGCGTGCCGTGCCGTGTGCGGTCGCCATGATGTGTTCGTAGCGTGCAGGCCCAGTACGTGTGCGTGCCGTGTCTAGTCGTTGATCGCGTGAGCGCGCGGTCGTAGGTGGTTAGAGGAGTGGTGTGCGTGGCGCGTGATTCTGGGAGGAGGCTGCGTCGTCCGGGCGAGCGTGCGGCTCACGGCGACGTCGAGCGGGTCCTGCGGATCATGGCGCGAAGGCCGGGCGTGGGGAGATGGCTCCACGGCGCCCCAGTCTATTTGTACCCAGAGCTCCTCGGTGTTCCATGCCGAGTCCATTTTAATTGAGAGCAGGCCAAGATACAGGAGCATTTGGCTCCGCGGCGTTCGTCGCCGGCAAACCCACTGTTCATCTTCTACCTTGAGCCTTTGCCGTGAGAGAGAGAGAGAGAGCGCCAGCGAGCGATCCACCAATTCCTGGGCCAAATCCTACATACACTATGCATGTGATAGGGAGCACTTGCTACATCTACATATATATATAGATAGATCCTTTGTTTGTTCACTCGCAGATGTTCATTCATCGTCCCAACGACCTGACGCACAACGTAAAACGTAGGCTCCTGACGGCGAAGCGTGTTGAGTGGTACGAAGCCCATGGGCCAAAAGCCCATATATGTAACTATATATATGTAAATGTACAATGGAGAAATAGCAATAGAGTTTCAGAGTTCTCCCAAAACTCTACATGGTGTCAGAGCCGGGAGTGAGAGACGACCACCCCGGCGCGGCGTGGTGTTGGGGCACGAAGGAGGTAGTGCTGCCGGTTGGTTCTGTTGGTGGAACAAGGGGATCGAGGAGGAAGAGCACTGGATGCGTGCTGAAGTTTGTGAAGACGAGGGCAGCGACGTGCACATCGGCAGAGGACAAGGCCGATTGGTAAGGTGTGCTGAGGCAGTGGCTGCAGATTCACGTGAAGGTGAGTGCACGGGAGAAGCAGAGGTGACAGTTTCCGGAGAGCGGAGGTAGCGTCGTTGCTACAGTAGCGCGGAGGAGGAACCAGTGCTGGTGTGGAATCCCGCGATTCAGTTGTGGTGGAGCCTGAATCAGTAGCAGGCTTGAGCAGAGGAGGTACTTCTCAGGTGGATTGAAGAAAATTGCAGCGGCTGCGCTTGATTTGGAGGCTGGTGAGCTTGGGGAGGCTGTGCAGGACGTGTGTGGCTGTGAGGAGTAGAAGGGCTGCTGCATTTTTTGTTTTTGGCTTGGTGGCAAGGTGCTCAGTGGAGGCAGCGCTGCAACGTGTTGGAAGTGCTGAACGGCAGGGGAGCAAGCCAGCAAGAAAGTGCTGTTGTTGTCCGAGATATAGCAGCTCAATTTCTTGTTCGTGCTAATGTTAGGGAGCTGAAGGATAAGGAAGGCTTGAAGGCTTGGATTCAGGGGGAGTCAGTGAGTCACTGACGTGATAGCAGCGAATTGGGAGAGGAAAATAGGGAACATTCTGCGGAGTGATCATGTGCTATTGTACAACCGAAGCAATGGCGGAGAACAAAGTAATAGAGCACGTATTTGAGAAGTTGGCTGAAATTCTTATTGTGAACCAACTTGAGAAGATAGCTCAATTGTTCTTGGTGAAGAGTTCAGAACAAATATTGAAAGCGACCAAGACAATCCTTGACAACCCTATCAACCTTGCATCCTAATAAAGGTACATCTCTTGCAAATTGGATACTAGATTCAGGTGCATCTAAGTATGTTACAGATACATTAAGTGAATTTGCACCATGTAATCCATTTGCTCCTATGCAAAAGGAAACTATTCAAACCGCCGATGGAACAGCTCAACCTATTAAAGGTATGGGCACAGTTCAATGCACTCCGTCAACTACATTATCGTCAGTTCTATATGTTCCCTCCTTTCCTGTTAATCTAGTATACTTAAGTGCTTTGGTGGATCATATAGATTGTCATGTTACTCTCAATCGAGAGAATTGTTTAATTGAGGATAGAAAGACGAGGAGAATGCTCGGTAGTGGCGTAAGGTGTAATGGCCTATGGTTCCTAGATAGGAGAGAAGATACCTCATGCACTGCTTTGACAGTTACTATAGGTGAAAATGAGGCTAAGGTGATACTAAAACATTGTCGACTAGGACATTTATCATTTGATATCATGGCCAAAGTATTCCCAGAGATCATGAGCAAGGTGGATAAAAGAAAACTTGTTTGCGATGTATGTGAGTATGGAAAGCATACAAGATCAGTATATGTAAGCAAGGGGCTTTGGAGCATATCACCTTTTATGCTTATCCACTCTGATGTTTGGACATGCCCAGTCATCTCAATTAGTGGAATGAAGTATTTTGTAATATTTATTGATTGCTATTCTCGCATGACTTGGATATATCTTATGAAGCAGAAGAATGAGGTTCTTAATTATTTTCGTGATTTCTGCTCACTTATTGGGAATCAATATGATACTCGGGTTAAGGCACTAAGGATAGACAATGAAACAGAGTATGTGAACAATTAGTTTGAAAGTTATTTATCAGCTCAGGGAATATTGCATCAAACCACATGTCCTGATACACCTCCACAAAATGTAGCTGAGAGGAAAAATCATCATATCTTGGAGGTTGCGCGTTCACTCATGTATACTATGAATGTGCCAAAGTTTTTATGAAGTGAAGCAGTGATGACAACAGTTTATTTGAGCAATCGTACACCCTCAAGATTGCTTGGGCGGAAAACTCCTTATGAGATGTTAAGAGGAGTGAATGAGTTCATTGTTCCACCTAAGGTATTTGGGTGCACTTGCTTTGTCGGGGACCATAGACCTTCGGTGGGTAAGTTGGATCCTCGATCAATTAAGTGCATATTTATGGGCTACTCGTCAAGTCAAAAGGGCTATAAGTGTTGGTGCCCCACTGTAAGACGTCTATTTGTTAGTATGGATGTTACATTCAGGGAGCCCGATCCTTTTTATGGAGAAAGGATAGATTTGAGTTCTTAGTTCACTGGTCTTAACACTCCTAGTATGGATGGTGATGAGCAAGAGAGGGAGAATAGTGATCTACAAGGTAGTTCAAGTGAGCAACAACAAAGGAAGATGGACGTGGTGATTAGTGGTTCTATTCCCCAAACAAAGAGAGTGGAGGTAGTGACGGATTCAACATCTTCTCAGGTAGATAGCTCCATGTGTGGGAGGTGAAAAAACAAAGTATATACTAGAAAAAATTTCAGATCTCAAATACAAGCTACAGAGGCGGTTCCGGTATCAACCAGTGAACAATGTCCTTCACCTTTAGTACCTAACGATGGCCAGAGATTGTTGATGTCTCATCAACTTCTGAGACTGAGGTTGAAGGCTCCTCTTCAGCTGATTTGCCTATTGCACGAGCCAAGGCGGGAGTTCCTCCACCGAGGTATGGATTTGAGGATGACATCGGTAACTACGTCTCTTATACATCCTTATCGCCTTCGTATAGAGCTTTCGTTGCATCATTACAATTCATTGTTGTTCCTAAAGATTGGAAGGAAGCAAAGTATGATCCTAAATGGCGAGAAGCTATGTTGGAGGAGCTAAGAGCTCTTGAAAAGAATAAAACATGGGATTTTGTAAAACTGCCTGAGGGGAAGAAAGCCGTTAGCTGCATGTGGGTTTTCACTGTGAAGCAAAACCCAGAAGAAAAGGTGGAGAGATATAAAGCAAGGTTAGTTGCAAAAGGATATAGTCAGACATATGGAATTGACTACGATGAGACATTTGCACTGGTTGCAAAGATGAGCACTGTTAGAACATTGATCTCTTGTGCTGCAAACTTTGTTTGGCCATTGCATCAACTGGATGTTAAGAATGCATTCTTGCATGGTGATCTTCGGGAGGAGGTGTATATGGATATTCCTCCTGATTTTTCAAAACCTGAGACGGCCGGGAAGGTTCGTAGAGTGAAGAAATCTTTGTATGGCCTCAAGCAGTCTCCACGAGCATGGTTTGATAGATTCAGACGTGCATTATGTGGTATAGGTTATAAGCAGTGCAATGGGGATCACACTGTGTTCTATCGACATTCTGGACGACGGATTGCAATCTGGGTTGTGTATGTGGATGATATCATCATAACAGGTGACGATGAAATAGAGATTCAAAATCTAAAGGAGAATTTGGGTAACGAGTTTGAGGTAAAAGATCTAGGTCAACTCAGGTATTTTCTTGACATTGAAATTGCTCAATCTCCTAAAGGTATAGTTCTCTCACAGAGAAAGTATGTACTAGACTTACTTAGTGAGACTGGCATGCTTTGGTGTCGCCCTGTATCAACGCCTATTGATCAACACCACAAGTTATGTGCCGAGTCAGGTGATCTAGTGAGCCGAGAGAGCTACCGGAGGCTTATGGGGAGACTGATCTATTTATGTAATATAGGGCCTGATATATCGTATGTCGTGAGTGTTGTGAGTAGATATATGCATGGTCCTAGGAGTGGATATTTGGAGATATTTGAAGAATATTTGAAGAATAGTCCTGGAAAGGGGCTCATGTTCAAGAGCCATGGTCATCTAAATGTAGAGGGTTACTGTGATGCTGATTGGGCTAGCTGTCTTGATGATAGAAGATCGACTTCAAGTTATTGTGTCTTTGTTGGAGGAAACTTGGTATCTTGGAGAAGCATGAAGCAATCAGTTGTGTCTCGTTCAATTGCAGAAGCGGAGCACAGAGCTATGTCACTTGCGGTAAGCGAAATGTTGTGGGTAAAGAATCTCCTATCAGAACTAAATGTGCTAAGAAAAGGCCCTTTGAAGCTTTGGTGCAATAACAAGTCCGCTATTAGCATAGCTAATAATCCGGTTCAAAATGACAGAACAAAGTATATGGAGATAGATCGCTTCTTCATCAAAGAGAAGTTAGATGATGGTACTCTACAATTAGGCCATATAAACTCTATTTGTCAAATAGACACTTTAATCAAGGGTTTAGGAATAAAAGAGTGTAATATAACATGTAATAAGAATGGAATTGTAGATCTCTATCATCCATCTTAGGGGGAGTGTTGAGTGGTACGAAGCCCATGGGCCAAAAGCCCATATATGTAACTATATATGTAAATGTACAATGGAAAAATAGCAATAGAGTTCCAGATTTTTCCCACAACTCTACAAAGCGCGACTTCGCCCGAATCTTCACAATTACTCTGCTCAATTCCGATCCTTTTCACCTCCAGAGTCTTGTCCTCCGGTAGAAGGTTCCCCATTGGGGTTTCGATTCGACAGATGCTCTTATTATGTCTTCAATACGGGATACAACCTCGAAAATTTTTGGCCTGAAGCTGAAACTCGTGCAGCAATCCATTGCGAGATGCAGGAGTTGTTCCATCCTTTCTGCCGTTGCGCCCTGCTGCGCGACGAGCTCCGCGTCGAACACCTTGGTCATCCAGTCCTCGTGTGCGATCGAGTGCACCCACAGTGACAGATCCAGGCCCTTGGCGCGGAGGGAAGCGTCCGCGGGCTCCCTGGCTGTCAGGAGCTCGATCAGCACGATGCCGAAGCTGTACACGTCTGCCACCCGAGTGACTCTGATGCTCGCAGTAACCTCCGGGGCGAGGTAGCCTGACACCCTCGATGCAGCAACGAAGGAGGGCGTGCCGACGAGAGTGTAGACGCCATGCTCCGACAGCCGCGCCCCGTAGTCGCTGGTGAGGAGGACGTTGGAGGACTTGATGTTACCGTGGCAGCAGGCCCTTGGTGCTGCCGAGTGGATGGCCGCTAGGCCGTGCGCCACGGAGAGGGCCATGGCTGTCCGCTGCTCCCAGTCCAACTTTAACCTGCCGTAGCCGCCTCCGTTTCCTGGCCACCGCATGCAATGTCATTATTGGTAGTGAAACACTCGTATATCAAATAATGATGGCTGGGATGTGTCTCTCAGGTTGTGGGCTTACCATGAAGCAGCGTTGAGAGGCCACCCGTAGGCATGTAACTGTACACTAGAGTCTTCTCACCATTGCTGACGTAGTGCCAATAATGCAGTGGCACGAGCAGGTCGCTCTTGATGGCTTTGATCGCTGCTACGCGCTGATAAAACTCCGCCTCTGGCAAGTCCACGCCCTGTATCAGCTTCAGAACCAGCTCCTTGTTGATGGATCTGGTTGCTGCTATGTATTGATCAAATGTTGTGTCGTCCTGTATCATTATACCTGTCATATCCCCTTTGACGACTTTCCACGTTGTCCCAAATGTACCTGTGCCCATGACTACAGAATCTGCAATTACTGTCGATACAGATCTAAGGATCATTCCAGTGCTTTCTTCCTCTGATGCTAGTTTCTTATGAGTTTCGTTTGCCGATGCGTCTGAACTTTCCTCCAGTTCTGTTTCCTTCACAGGAATGGACGTTTCAGCTGTAGCACTTGCCGAATGAACACCGAAAATTGCCGGCCTCTCATCAGTTTCCTTCCCGGGAGTAATGGACGTTTCAGCTGGAGCACTTCCCCGGTGAAAACAGCTAGACCGCCGGATCTCCTCCATCTTCTGCACCACCTCGGACATCGCCGGTCTCCGAATGGCTATCCGTTCACAGAAAACCATCGCGAGATGCATGAGTTGCCGCATTTCGTTCTCCTCTTGCTCATTAAAAATGATATCCGCGTCGAGCACCTTGGTCATCCAGTCCTCGCTGAGAATTGACCACCGCACCCATCGTGGCAAATCCACACGCTGATCCTTATGCAACACCAACATGTTCGTCGTCGGACGTTTCCCTGTGAGCAGCTCGAGCAGCAGGACGCCAAAGCTGTACACGTCGCTCCGCTTGGTGGTGTCGCTGGCGATCACGGTGACCTCCGGAGCGCGGTACCCACTCCAACCACAAAAGGGCATGCCCACAAGGGTGCGGAGGCCGTGCTCCGACAACCGCGCCTCGTAGTCACTGGTGAGGAAGACGTTGGAGGATTTGATGCTGCCGTGGCTGGACGCCGGTCCGGCAGAGTGGATGGCCGCCACAGCGCGCGCCACGGTGAGTGCGATGCTCGATCGCCGCTCCCAGTTCACCTGACCCCGAGCAGAGCCACTCTTCCCTGAATAGTAATTAGATGCACAGTCGTTAGAACTTTGATTTGGAAAACACGAGGCAAGCAAGGACATGTTGAATAGTACCGTGAAGCAGCGCTGCAAGGCTTCCCATGGGCATGTAGTTGTACACTAGCAGCCTGCCACTCTTGCTGCAGTGGTACCAGCGGAGAGGCATGACGAGATCACTCTGGACGTCACTGATCACCGCTACGCGATGCCTAAAATCTTCTTCCCCCAAGTCGGGTCTCACCCTCTTCACCACCAGCACGGTTCCGTTTCCTAACACGACCTTGTACACGTCGTTCGAGGCTTGTTACATTACATTGGTTGGAAGGTACCAGTACCATCCGATACTATTCCTATTGATCATTATTAACCGTTGATCTGATATGTAAATTAAAAAATAATTAATGTCAATGCCGGCCTCACCTATTTTGATACTGGCTCCATAAATTTGTTACAACTTTTTATACCTCTTAGTACCTCTTGTATCTCAACCATTGATTTCACCGCGATAAACAATTCCCATTTATCCCAATCATAATAGAATTCCTCTATTTCCAAACATGCCCTGACTGAGATTACTTGTTGGGGAGCCCGAGGAGCCCAACAGGTCTTTCAATTCTAGTTCAAGATCCATCGTCGATTCCTGATGATCTGTTCTCTTCGCCGGAATGGTCTTTTCGGGTGCAGAGTCTGGCTTGGTCTTCCTTCCCCAAGAAAATAGGCCTACTCTTTCTTGTCCTTGATGATGAGCTCTCCTCAGCGCCTGAAGCCGTTCTGCCACATTTGTCGTCTCAGGCCGCTTCTGGATTTCCATGCTTAAGCACTCGCCTATCAGTTTGGCGATCCCATCAAGAATCTTGCTATTGCTCCAGTCTGAAATTTCGGCATCAAACATCTCTCTCACCCTTCTGAATCCTTTTGAAAGACCTTGAATGAAACCATCAACGAGGCTTAAACCACCATTATCTGTCTTCACCTTTTTTCTTGTGAACATTTCTAGGAGAACAACTCTGAAGCTATACACATCGCTCTTTGGGGTGAGACGTCCGGTGCGAACAAACAAAGGGTCCATGTAGCCGATGCTCCCTATGACATGCGTAGTGTATATACTCATGTCCGTATTGACCAACCTAGATATTCCGAAATCTGAGATCTTAGCACTGAGGTTTTGGCTTAAAAGTATATTGGCAGGCTTGATATCACCGTGAATAACACGGGTGTACATCTGTGAATGCATATAGGCCAGTGCACCTGCACACTCCATAGCAATTCTTAGCCGTGTCTAGGGAAATGGGACGAACATCTTGGTGAAGAATGTCTTCGAGGTTTCCATTAGGGATGTACTTGGTGACCATCACTAGTGCATCTTCCTCCATGCAATAGCCAATGAGCCTTGTTACGTTCCGGTGGTTGATTTGAGAGTGGACGATGATCTCTTTAGCTAAGCATTCTCTCATCTTGCTGTCGTTGTGGTCAAGTATCTTGACTGCAACCATACTTCTGTCCTCGAGGGTCCCTGCGTAAACTTTTCCAAAGGCGCCCTGTCCAACCCTAGTCTTGTAGTTGCCTGTGATCTTTTCTACCTCATTTTTTGAGAAACGTTTTATATCATGACTGCTATATGCTGTCCACTTCAATTGATCCGCCCCATTCAACAGTTCTATAAAATTACGGTGTGTCGGATCCATCTTATGAACGAGTAGCTTTTGTGCTATCACTTGGCCTCGATGACAATACCAGCAACTCCTTGACGTTATTTCTGAAAGTATTAAACCTGATCACCTTCGAGCAAAGGTCCTGTTTATTAGCACAGTTTTCTGCTGATCCCTATAAAAAGAGAATCAAAAAGATGAGAAATAACAGGTTTAATTTCTGGAGAAGTTATGAGTAAAAAAACTGAGATTAAACAATATAATAACAGAAACTGCCTCTCGGCACTCCCCACAAGCTTGATTCTATACAGAAGAAATTGTATCAGACTAGGATGATTCAAGAGTAACTGTAGTGTGAAAGCAATCAATCCCACTTCAATTAAGAAGGGATGAATTGCGAAGAAGCAAGTTCTAACAACACAGGGAAAAAAAGTTACCTAATTAACGTTAATAACATATCGGGTTCGGGTGACTATTGTAATAGGTTTGAAGTACTGCATGTCAACGATGCAGCTCTAAATAGTCTGACTCTTTGTCCTAGGGATCTGCTGGATTCTCTTACCTAATTTACAACTTCCTGTCCTCCTTTGAGCATATGATCTGACTCAAATACATCAACAGCACGAACTAGTACCACTAATCCTAGCACAGTAGTACTTCTACACTAACCGACCGCAACTATATTCTCTCCAGACACAACTTCTGTCTCTAATAATGTCACACGCTGCAAGTTATTGAATGAGACATATAACTTGATAGCTGCTGCCATTATTACTAACCAGAAATGAGTTGACAAGGTTTATTGTGGACGATCCAGTAAGCCACCAGCTGCTTCCCTAGCCCCCTGACATGATCCACTGCAATGGAAAGAGCAAGAAGATGCAGGTCTTACCCGTTGCTAGGTGAAGATAGATGAGGTGCACCATAGGCAAGGGAGATCGATCTCAGATAAGACGAAGCAATGTTGGTTTCGGGGACGGGAGAAGAAAGGCTGTTATTTTGTGGTTGCTTCCAAGGCCAGGGCGTGAAGGACAAGAACGCGGGACATCGTCCAAATCATGAATGGTTCAGCTTTTTAATTGTTGTAATTAACGGGGTAATTAGACTATGAGTTTAATTTGCCGCTGCCGTCTTGCGCCACGCTTTTTTCCCCTGAAACCCACTACGTGTCGAAACCACAAATATTGTACCATGCCGTGAGCATGAACTATCCAAATTAAATCTTACTATTATTAACGGAGACTCCTTTTAGATAAACTAGCAAGATAGTCCGTGCTAATAGCGCGGGTAGCTAGTTTTTTAGTTTTTTAAAGTTCTTTCCTTTTTTTACCTTAATACCTTAATAGAAGAGATGTATTTTGGTATTTCATTTACCTCTGGTTTGCCCTCATTAAATACTACCTGCAGCTTTCTAGTATAGAAGTTTACACCAATCATATTGTTCGTCTACACGGCAGTTTAGCCCATATGCACACCGTGTAAATGCTACACAGTGGCTAGCTGTATCCGTTTAATAACCGTTTAACCCGTTTAAATGACTATTTTGTCCGAATAAATAGCTAAACGATAGGCAACCGACTGTTTAGCGTTTAATCATCGATTTTTAAATTGCTTCATTCTATACCACGTTTGCATATTGTAATACTTTAACTTGCAAAATATAAATTTGTGGATTGAATTTCATATTGGGTCACCTTGAATAGATGTTGGACCTCAATTTATGCCTTGCAATATTTTGATTATTATTTAGCAAAAGGATCTCTAGCCTAATTGTTAGAGTACCTTAGTAGCATCCAGCGGATCTAGGTCTAATTCATTGTGGGAGCAAACTAAAAATAATATGGATTAAATAAAAGGTTATAATTAAAAATAGGTTAGGGTCTCTTGCTGACTTTGGTTAAAAAATATTATGTTTATTTATTGCACGTGTCCATACAAAACTTATATATGCTATATTAATATATATGTATATGTTTTATTTTTTTATTCAGCTGAACCTATTGGTATTTTTTCCACTTTGGTTATTGTACATTTTTATTTATTATTAGCCCATCTAAATAACTGCATAAATTGGTCCACTTCAAACTTCTGTTATCTCGGCGATGATAGTTCCAGACATGTCTTTGCTATTGTTTGTAACTCTTCTCTTTGACTTCCATTTTCTTGAGCTATTTCAGGTGATTTCTCCGTCTTCCATTTTTTTCTCCTCCACAAATTCAAAATTGATTAGTGTGTTTTGCGTCTGATGCATCTAGTGAAGAAGTTCCCTGTTTAGTAAAATTTAGTTGTTGAGTTTAGATTGTGCCTCAGAGCTTGCTGTTGTTTTTGAGTGAAGAGGAGCAACGGCAAACATTTGTTGTGTATCATAGGTTATCAACTTAGGGGTAGTTTGGTAGCGCTCCAGCTGTGGCTGAAACGGTTGCGGCTCCTCTAATAGAGATGCAGCCGTTTTGAAAAAAATTGGTAGAATGACTTCTTCTATTTTTTAATGAATACATGAAAGATGTCAAATATCCAATATGCCCCTAGCTATAGGACTCGTTGTATTGCTTTCCTATAATTTATAATATAATTTTATAGTAATATAATTTCATATGAAATAACATAGTAATGAACTCTTCTGGTTAGTTTAGACTGTCAGATCTTCATAAAATCCAACTGTGAAAATTCTTCTCTTTTTAGATTAACGTGGGAATTTCTAGACCCTCTCGGCGAACGTGGTGGCTTTTTTTAACACTCCCTTATTAATATAATAGATTCTAGAAATTCTAAAAAAAGGAAAAGCATGGTTTGCTAGTATACTAGGACTTAATTTCATGGTGTAAGATAATAATGAACTTGGATTGTCAAACACCTATATGAAGACTAAGTGGACCAAGAAGACCAAGAGATGATCCATGACTCAAAGAACTGGATCGTGAACAAAGTAACAAATCACTGAAGAGGCCAATTCAGTGACCCACTTGTTCGCCGAGAAGTACCTAAGGATATCTCATACTTTCCAGTGGATATATAATACGTTAAGATATATTAATAATTTAAAAACCTGCAGACGGGCTGTTGATATTTCTTAGCGTCATTGTCAGGATTGTTAGTCCATGGCAACGACACCAAGAAATGCGTGTTGGTATATCTTAACATTTACAGACTGTAAACGCACGGATATACCGTTGTAGCATTTCACCCGGAGGGTATTCGGGTATCTTTTTTATATTTTCCAATGATTTTACAGTGTAAAAGGGATTACTAGACACATAGGCAGGACAATATGATTAAGATATAGACTACATTTCATACAGGGATAAGTCATGATAAATGATAGATAGGAGGTAGTGCGACACACACACAAGTCAATCTCAAGAATAAAGAATAACGAATAAACCGAAGGTTAGTGGGAGCATAGGCATACAAAGAAGGTTCTAGTGGAATTTATCTGGGTTAGCAAGGGTTAAACAATCGTATGGTTAGAATTAGACTTAAGCCTTCAGCATACGGGAAGACTACCTTGCACTGGTCCGCCAACGAGCGAAGGTAGCAATTTAGACTCCTACACCGTACTCGAACAGGGAGGAGTTCACAAACCACGCCGGAACATGGCGGACTGACAAAGATGTCACCACCTGCAGGGGTGCCTACCCCTCAATACTGTGGGGCATGGTCATATTCGATGGATCTCGTGATACCCGAGCACCACACTCGTGTATACGGAACCTACTCTAGTCCCCCCGGGTCTCCCACCATTTGGATGGACAAGTAATGAACTAGAGCAAGCCTAAAGGGCACACCAAACTGTTGCTTTAGCATGGATTTCTAGTCTAAGCATATGAGTTGCATAACTTAAGAAGGCATACAACATGGCATGACATACTACCAAGATAGCACAGTAACCATGAAGATACTCCGAATTATAGATAAATTCCTGACAAGTCGAATACAAAGCCATACCAGAGGTCGAGGGTTGCTCCACGACCCCGACGACGACTTGGAGTTCGCTAAAGAAAGAACTAGCCTAGCTCCATTAGCCTAAGGATTACAAGTCACAAAGTGAGAGAGGGAGAGAAGCTTCAAGTGTGGTGTCTCTTGTGAGAGGGCTCCTTCTCTCCAAGGGCAGTTCCTGGTGGAGGTAAGTATGGAAACATGGGCAACCGACTTTAGGAGGATAAGATCGAATCTCCCGCCAAAGTGCATCTGGATGGGGGCTTGTCTAGGTTCGGTTGATTCTGGGGTCGGCTGACCCCCAGATGGGTCCCTTGGCTACCGCCTTCACGTGGTGCACTGACAGGTGGGTTCTTGCGTTATCCTTTGGGCGTTTGCCGCCTCTATACGTCGGTTTGCTCCGCCATCTGGGCCCTTCTCGTAAGTGTAACGCAATAAGCGATCTTCTGTGCATTTTTATTGCGTCTTCTGCGTGTTTTCCTCTTATTTCATACTTGTGTACCTGAAATCACTTATTGTCCAATACATGTGGAACTGGGTTATTGTAAATAAAATATACGAGTAAAGTGCATAGTTTTCCTTTATTTATGAGTATGATTGATGGTCGGATTTCGCATTCAGGGACCGTCAACGCCGGCCAGCATGTCATGGGCTGGAGTCACATGAAACTTGCTTGCTCTGTGATCAAAAGGCCGAAACAAGCGACCACATTTTTGTTTCTTGCTCCTTCGCCACACAAGTCTGGTGGAAGTTCTTTCTCGGCTATTCGCCACACAAGTCTGGTGGAAGTTCTTTCTCGGCTATTCGCCACACAAGTCTGGTGGAAGTTCTTTCTCGGCTAGGTCAGGAACATCAACCAAAGGATTAGTAATGCTTTCTTTCAGATTGGACCGTTGGGCTCCCTGCGAGATTTTTTCAACAAAATTGGGGGCTGCTTAAAGAGGATATTGTTCATGCTGTCAAAGTATTTTTTGAAGACGGAGTAATGCCAGACGGTGTGAATGATACGGCAATCGTTTTGATCCCAAAAGTCCAGCACCTAGAATCGCTAAAGGACTATCGGCCTATTAGTCTCTGTAATGTTCTCTACAAAGTGGTGTCCAAGTGTCTGGTGAACCGGCTCAGGCCACTATTAGATGATTTGATTTCAGAGAATCAGAGTGCTTTTATCCCATGAAGGCTATCACGAATAATGTTCTTACTGCGTCTGAGTGCATTCATGCCATTCAGCAGAATAAGTTTTGTGCAGTTAAATTGGATCTTGCCAAGGCATACGATCACGTGGATTGGAGTTACCTAGAACATGCTATGGAGAAGCTAGGCTTTTATCGTAAATGGGTACAGTGGGTCATGGAGTGTGTGACCACTGTCCGTTACAGAGTTCACTTCAATGGTGTCCTTTTGAACACCATCCAACCCACGCGTGGTTTGCGCCAAGGTGATCCACTGTCACCATACTTATTCCTTTTTGTGGTTGATGGCTTGTCAAAAGTGCTGCAGCAAGGGAACAAGACAGGTGCAATACAAGGAATTAAGTGTGCCAGAGCGCACCTGTGGTCTCCACTTGTTGTTTGCTGACGGCAGTCTTCTATTCTTCAAAGCTGATGAAGGGCAGACTTGAGCTGTGAAAGAGGCGCTGTCGAGATACTGCAAGGCAACAGGACAGTTGATAAATTTTGATAAATGTTCAGTCCTGTTCAATAAGCACCAAGAGATTGCGACTATGGATGCGGTGAAAAATGAGTTGAGTATGCATAGAGGCACCTTTTAAGCAAAATACTTGGGACTGCCAATACCTGAAGGCAGGTTGAAGGCGAACAGGTTTAGTTCACTTAATGAAAGGTTGATCAAAAGATGTAGTGCGTGGAATGAGAGATGCTTGTCCTCTGCAGGAAAAGAAGTTTTAATAAAATCGGTAGCCCAAGCTATCCCGGTTTACATCATGAGTGTGTTTATGCTACCAGGGACACTGCAGGCAGATCTAATGAGGATCATCAGAAGGTTTTGGTGGAGAGAATTGGGTGGCAAGAGGAAAACTCACTGGATCGCTTGGGACAAGTTTACCAAACCCAAATGACTAGGTGGACTAGGGTTTAGGGATTTGAAGGTGTTTAATCAGGCTCTGCTGGCACGGCAGGCCTGGCAACTCATCGATCATCCTGCAAGCCTTTGTGCCCGGGTGCTAAAGGCGAAGTACTACCCGAATGGCCAGTTATTGGACACAGCCTTCCCGAGTAATCAATCACCCACATGGAAAGCAATTGTGCATGGGCTGGAACTGGTAAAGAAAGGTGTGATTTGGAGAATCGGTTCTGGTGAGCAGGTGCAGATATGGTGTGACCTTGGATTCCTAGAGGCGTATCGCTACGACCAACGGGCAAGAGAAGGCCATGCAGATTGAGATGGGTCTCTCAGCTCATTGACCAAGAGAGAATGGCCTGGAAAGAGGAAGTGGTGAAAAATTTCTTCAGACCGTACGATGTTGATCATATCTTGGGTATACAGTTGCCAAGAGCCCCTGCTGCGGATTTTATAGCATGGCATTATGAAAAAACGGGCCTATTCACAGTAAAAAGTGCATACAAAATTGCAATGGAAGAGCTTTGGAATTCAGAATGAAATCGGCAATCCTCTACAAGGAACCAGAACTGTAGGCCGATTTGGTGATGTTATTGGAGCATCCCGGTGCCCCCACAAAGTCCTGGTCTTCGGATGGAAAGTAATGTATGATGGGTTGACTACCCAGGTTAGCAAGAGAAGAAGAACCATCGTAGCTACAGGTAGATGTGAGATCCGTGGAGTAGAGGATGAATCGGTAGCACATGCGCTTGTCAGGTGTGGTCATGCTCAGGCCTTACGTGAGGCCATGCGGCAAGTGTGGCTATTGCCAGATGAGCAACAGTTTTGGCAAATTTCTCCTGACAATCTGCTAACGATGGTGGATGGTCTGGACGTGGATGGAGCGGCAAGGGTCCTGTTATTACTTTGGAGATCGTGGCAAGTAAGAAACAACCTGACCCATGATGCAGAGAAGCTATCCATTGAGGGTTCGGTCAGGTTTCTTCAGAAATATTGGAGTGAGCTCTGCGACATCCAGCAGAAGGCAAGTGCATTTGATGCTAAAGGTAAGAGGCCTGTATCTAACTCTTTGGATGCAGGGAAGAAGGGTGACGATCGCAGGGTGCCGACCAAGTGGCAAAAACCAAGTGAGGGATGGATCAAGATCAATGTGGACAGCGCCTATGATACCGACTCCGGGGAAGGAGGAGTTGGGATTGTGATAAGAGATGATAGGATGGCCATCCAGCTAACAGCGTGGAAGTACATTGATAGAGCTGGGGATGCCGAGGATGTTGAAACCCTCGCATGTACTGAAGGTTTGAAGCTGGCGAAGAAATGGTGTCCTACACGTGCTGTCCTGGAGACCGACTGCGTCTCCTTGGTAGCGCTTCTGCAGAAGCAAGGAGGATAGCGCTCACGCCTGAAGTTTATCGTAGATGAAGCAAATTTGGCAGGGGGAAGGCCTGCCGGAGTGGACAGTGGTCCATACGAAAAGAGAGAGTAATTGTGTAGCTCACAAGCTTGCTCAACTGGCCAAGCGAACATGGCACTCAGCTGTGTGGCGGTTCACGGCCCCAGTTTGCGTCGAGCAACATATTGCTCAGGATTGTACAAACGCTTCTGAGTAATAAAGATCTCTGTTTTCCTAAAAAAAAAAGCAAAGATCTCTGTTTTCCTCAAAAAAAAAGCAACATCAACCAACAGGCCATGACACGATTCAGTCTTACTAGAAGCAAATCAGAGCTCCTTTCGCGGGCACACTGAAGAAAGGCGTTGACTCGTTATTTGCCCTGACTTCCTGGCAGATCTGGAAGGAAAGGAATGCAAGGCTGTTCAGATCAAGCTTGAAGCTGAGATGTGGATAGAAGCCGGCGCAGTAAACTTAGGTTGTTTATTTCGCGAGTAATCACCTTTGTTGCCTGATCCCTTCCTCCTTGGTTGGTAATTTCTGCGTAAAATAAGCACTAAGGATTTGTAGGCGGCGATCTTTCATTTGTATCACGTTGTAATTTTTTCTTCTTCTATAATACAAAGATATGCAACTCTTCTGCGTATTCAAGAAAAAGAAATTAAGATATATAGAAATTATGTACATTGAGTGTCATGGTCCCTTCACCTCATCACTCAGCCTGCGACGTCCGCCCACCAGGTGAAGCCAAAGCGGGAATAATCCTTCCTCCCTTGGTGAGCTCGATAACATTTCAGTTTTCTAGTTTATCATGGACTAACGAATATAAGAAAATCGTGGAACAAATTTGATGTGCAAATTCAATTCAAATCTAAGATGCAAATGTGGAAAATGCATAAATTCTATTATCGTTCTCAAATCCAAGACGTTTTTGACAGAATATGTTCCTATATCCACGCAAATCCACGCTATTCTTTCCCTTCGATACTGTTCAAACAATGGCAACCTAAACCTTAAAATGAGCACAACTCGACACGTCCGACCAATACTCTGCGTGTCCTTATCGTGAAAGCGTAGTCTCGTTCCCATCCAACTTGGGGAGGCGCATTTGTTCCTGCCTTCAGAGCGGGTCCCACCTGTCGGTGGCGTGACCCCCGAAGCCGCAGCAAAAAGATCCAACCCCTCCATCGCCTCCCCGCACCCGCACCGCAAAGCGCATCATCCTCTCCTGCTCGCCCTCGCCGCCCCCGCCTCACTAGAACCGCGCCGTGCCCCAAACCCTAGCGCAGCCGCGGGGGGAGGCGCGCCGCTCGAATCCAACCCCAATAACTTCGGTCCCGATTTTCCTGCCACCCCCCTCAAACCCCGGCCTCCCTTCTCCGCCCCCGCCGTCCTCTGTAATTTTTCGAATTCTGTATTGGGAATATTTGTGGTGCTTTTTTGGTTGTTTGTTTCAGGAGCGCGTGGCCTCGGAGGATTCGCGGCGGCTGGTGCGTGGAATCGATTTTCGCATTCGCGCGTTTTGCGATTTTTTGGTAGGTTTTATTGGAGGCTCGGTTTCGATCTGATGGTTGCGTGTTTCTAGGGCTAGGGTTTTGGCGTCTCGGTCAAGGGTGGTGCGCCATCTGCTCCGTGGGATCTCCCGGAACCAGGATTGCTGTCAGGTGAGCCCCGTGCCTGTGCCCTTCTGCGTTACCCCCCGCGCCTTGCGTGATTTGTTTGATACATGAGGGATTTAGGAGAGCGGTGTAGGGCCAGGTTTTGGATATATCTGGATAGTCTCTTCGATTTTAGCACCGTACGCGGTTTCCTCATGGAATACTGCAATTTAATGGGACATTTATGTGCCCCGCATGGTAAAAATGTTTTGCTTTTAAATTCTACTGTTCACTGGAGCTTAGAGCCTGACACTTGATAATGTTGCTCAGATATCTTCTAGCAGTTGCATACTGTTGAATATCATGTATTGTGATTTATGCCCACTGTTTTGTTCAGTAGATATTGGAAGGCTGGAAAATTATTGGTTTTATAGAATGAAGAGTTATATTTCATCAATACACATTATGTAGTTTTTGCATTTCCTGGTAGCACTTTACCCCTGCATTATGCTTAGCTGTAGAACTGATAAAATGTAAGAAACCAACTTACTACTGGGAGTTCTATAGTGCCTTTAGTGTTTAAAATTCCAGGAGTTGTAGTTGAAGTAATTGAATTCCCTGTTCAATTAAAATCCGATTCAATTATTCTTCAGTGATATACCACTATAGGTTTCAGCTTATTGTTTATTAATCTAGGCCATTTACTGGACTCCGTAGGCTTCAATTGATGATTGATGCTATTTATTTCTTTTTGTCAAACAGAAAGGTTTTTATACTTTACCAAGGAACAATGTAATGATAATAAATTACTGAGATCTGATAATGTTGAGTCTGATTTTATTTTATTTTTTTCTGTTGGGCAGTCACTATGTCATCATATCCTGTGCTAAACAACCGACCAATTGATCAGTGGAGAGTTACTGATCTGAAGGATGAACTCCGTAAAAGAAGACTTCCTGTCAAGGGTTTGAAAGAGGAACTTGTGAGGCGACTCTTTGAATCCATTCAGAGTGAAAAATCAGCTGATGAAGATGTGGGAGCGAATGCAGATGATCAGCTGCCTGATGCCAATGCTAGTGAACAAACTACAGTTACCATCACAGAAGTTCGTCACGAAACAGTGGTTCATGTCAGTCAGCAAGTTGAAGTTCCTACCCCCAGTGTTGATGTTGAAGCTTCCTTAAATGAGACCTCAGCTGCCAAAGGAGAAGAACCCGAATCAATTGCTGGAGGAAATTTAGCTTTCGAAGAAGTGCAACCGCATACTGAAAGTAATAATGAGCCTGTTCTTGAGCAGACCTCAGATGCTGACACCAATGATGCAGTCATTGTCAATGATGCAATCAGTACTGAAGTGAAGTCGGACTTGGCCACTTCTGAAGTCAAGTCTGATGCCACTAAAGCAACCAAAATTCAAGAACAGGATTCAGCACCAGCACCTGCAGATGCTAGCCATATGGATACCGATGTTGTCACAGCTGCACCAGTAAGCGATGATGGCGAGAAACTGGCACCCATGGATGATTTGGGTGACAAAGTGCCAATGTATGATGAAGAACACAAAGATTCTGATATCATGAACGAGGACCGCGAGCCCATCGTGTCAAAACCAAATAATCAGGTACCTGAGGTTAGCCTAGATTTAGGGTCTCAAATTAAGTGTGAGTCGATTTCTAGTGATCTATCAACTAACAAAAAGAATAATATAGAAGATAACTTGAATGCTAATAATTTTGATTTAGAACTAGAGGTTAAGCCGAAGATGGTCGAACCATCATCCGGCATTACTTCCTTAGGTGGAGATTTGCAGCAATTGGATGATGACAAAGAGCTGGTTAAGAACCAGTCATCTGTTGAAGACATAGATTCCACCGCTAATGTGGACTCATACAAGAAAGATAGTCCTGAAGGTTCTCCAGAGAAATTAAATTTAGACAGGAGTTCAGGTGATGAGTCAATGGAGGAGGATGTTATGGAAATTAAACAAGTTGAGTCCAATATGAAATCTGATGAAAAGACTGAGCTTAACTCAGAAGATGTGAAAGAGGTGACCCTCCCTGATTCTGCTGTTGAGGCTTCCTCTGTTGATACCAAGGAGGTTATAGCTGAAGAAACGTCGGCAGCTTCAACAGAAAAGAGGAAACTCGAAGGTTTGTTTCTCTAGCTACAAGTCCCTTCTGCTTTATTGTGTTCTAAAATATCATTACCTTTGCTATGGTTTTCAATTCTGCCCTCAGTGCTTTCATACTTAAGTGTGCATGATCTATAGTTTTGCCTGTCATAAAGTACTCGTCTTGGTTGTGTAATTCTTACAATTCCGGTCAGCATGCAATGCAAATGCTGCACACATGTAAACTAGCTTGGCAGCTTTGCTTTGATCTGTAATGGTTTTGCAGCCATGATGAACCATTACTCTTCCATTGGCACTTGAAAGTTTTAAGGAATAGCTCACAGGGACATCAACAGATCATCCGAAAGGGAAATGCTTAGAGCAATCACATTGCTTCTCTAGCAGAATTCTGGTGTCTTTTTTTTTTCTTATAATACTCTTATTTAAGAAAACCAATTAAACCTTCTGCTGGATGATTTGATTGAGAGTAGCTTGCATTGAGCTTGGAGTTACTTTAGTTTTTGTTTTTCTTCTCATTGTTAGTTTCAAATTTTGCTTTATGCATGAATGTAACAAGCATTTGATCAGCTGGTCGTCAAGTTTCTTAAATTTGGATATATTGACATTGAATGTCAAGTCTGTAAGCTAAATTCTAACTCCTGGCTGAATGCACAGCTGAAGAAGTTGTTGCAAACACTGAACCAATCAAGCGGCAGCGCCGATGGACTTCAGATGGTGCCAAAGTTCCAGAAAGACAAACATTGAGTCAAACTGTTTCTGATGCTCCCAAGGATGTTTTTCAGCCTGCTCTGAAACGATCTTTTGGGAGGTCTGATTCAACGGCGAGTGTAGATTCTCCTAAGGAGAGGATTGGTGAGTCATTGACTCCTTGCTGAACTGAAACCATATTTATAAACTTCATCAGCGAATATCTGATAATATATTTTTTCTGTGTTGTAGTGCCACCGTCTCAGAAACCTGCAACAACTTCTTTGAGAATTGACCGATTTGTACGCCCATTTACTCTGAAAGCTGTGCAGGAGCTTCTTGGTAAAACTGGATCGGTACAAAACTTCTGGATGGATCATATCAAGACTCATTGCTATGTTACAGTATGTTCTCTCTGCCAAACCAAGACTTGTTCTCTTATTCACTTTTCTATTCATTGCATCAACTTAAATAAAAATCAAAGCTGCACTTCAGTCTCATTTATCAGCAAAGCTGAAATGAATTCAGCGTGCATGGGATGAATAC
This sequence comes from Panicum miliaceum, assembly GCA_032594955.1. Classification (NCBI taxonomy): domain Eukaryota; kingdom Viridiplantae; phylum Streptophyta; class Magnoliopsida; order Poales; family Poaceae; genus Panicum; species Panicum miliaceum. The sequence goes on from CM064059.1 coordinate 43,821,449, forward strand.
CATTCTGTACTCTATTCTTATGCTGATGTTGTTAGACACGTACTAAACCATGATAAGCATATTGACCAAACATATTCAGAATTGCTGCAATAGACAATCCTGATACTTTAATAACTCCTCAAATCAAACAGCAATCGCTCTTTATCAGCCACTCACTCTGCATTTTATTGTGATCCTATGGAATTGAATTTGTATACACTATACAGTTTCACTGCCTGTGTATGTTAGTACCAAATTTTATGCATGTTCTGACTAACTGCTAAGCTGAAAATGCCTCATTTTGCACTCCTAATTTGCAGTTTTCTTCGGTTGATGAAGCTGTGGCTACTAGGGATGCTGTTTTCAACCTACAGTGGCCCCCAAACAATGGCAATAAGTTGATTGCCGAATTTGTTGATCCTCAGGAAGTGAAGCTCAAGATTGAGCCTCGTCCCCCACCAGCAGCTCCTGTTAGTCCAGCTGCTGCTGCAAGGGTGCCTCCTGTTCAGGCTCCGGCTAATCAAAATGTGCCTCGCCAAGCTGCTGCACCGAAGGAGCAACTGCCACCTCCACCGCCCCTTGCTAAGCCCCCTGCAGTTGACCCAGCGGCATCAGCAAGGGAGAGGCTTCCACCCACTCCGAAGAAGCCAGAGCCTCCTGTTGTGACACTTGATGATCTCTTCAGGAAGACACAGTCGTCCCCGAGGATCTACTATCTGCCTTTGTCAGAAGAGGAGGTGGCAGCCAAGCTCACTGCACAAGGGAAAGGGAAAAAGGAATAGGAGGCATCGGTCTCCATTTTTCAGCTCTAGTGTCGTGGTAGGCATATATCCTCTTGCAATGCCTTCTGCTGTTCTTCTTTTCTTTTCAGAATAATGGTGAGAAAATCTCATCCTGTTTTCCACTGCAGGAACATGATGTGAGGCGGTCACAGCAGCTGGCAGGTGCTACTGCTGCAGTCCATTTGAAATAACAATCAGTGCCGAGTGCTGTGGCAAGGAGTAGTTGTAGGGTTATTATGTGAAAAAGACTAGTGTAGAAGCAGCAGCAGCTTGTATTTCCTACAGAAGGTAGTTTTGATTGGGTCTCCGTCTAGACCGTCTGAGGTACTTGTTTAATTTATGCTGTCAGGTACTGTTGAGACTTGAGACGCTGGATTGAGTTGTCTCGGGGAAAATACTTTTGAGATGCTTGGTTTAATTTCAGTCTTCAGCGTCGGTGTTGCATAATCGCTGCTCTTGAAAGGTGACATGAGCAACCTTGAATCATCTTTCGAAATGATGTTACAGGAGCAAGTTGGTTTTGCAAAGTATAGGCGACCTACCCTTATGCTGTTAGTGTACCTGAGGAGAAACCGTGTTTTATGTCTGGTTAATTGCATGAGTGCGGCGAGTCATTGCCTCATTGGAGCCTTTTACGTTTGAAGAGAACTGGTTCTGGATGCTTGGAGGCAATCTACTCGTTTTGCGGTGGTCGATGAGCTCTCGTCTTTACTTAAAAAAGAAGTGAGCTCTCCTCTATCTAGTCAAAATCCATACGCGAACCTTCTGAAATTAGAAGGGAAACTATTCTATCCTTGCAAAATCTAGTTTTGAACAAAAAATATGCATATAAAAGAAAGCTAAGACGGGAAAATAGCCATGTCCACATGTAAACCTTTCGAATAGGGAATTAGAGATGGAAATTGTTTTATCTTTGCCAGGTGCTTTTTTGAAATATTGCTTGCAAAGAAATTAAAAAAAGAGAGAAAATCCGGATTTGGATCGGGGTATTGAACCCGACGTGAATCGAACACGCAACCTTCTGATCTGGAGTCAGACGCGCTACCATTGCGCCACGGATCCGGCGATGCTATCGGCTTAATTGAATTTTATCTATACATATCAATAGGTTTGCGCCGTGCTTACCCATCCTGCTATCTGAAAAGGGATATTTCTACACATGCAATTAAAATTGTCCGATCCTTTTAACGAAAGGGAACAAAAGCATTTATCCGTGCTTAGTAGTCGCACTCTTCAGCTAGGGATATCGTACCAATTTAGAGATACAAGTGTTAGAGTTAATGAGAATTGAGGTTGAACAGAAAAATTACGATGAAGAGTTTTTTGCTGAACAGCGTCTGAAGCTTCAGATAGAGAGAAGGGCTTCCAGATCTTTTTAACCATAACCGATCCTTTTGAATGTACATTAAATAGGTGTCGTTGTCGTATTATACATATCGAACATGTTCATGATTTAACCATAACCGATCCTTTTGAATGTACATGTTGAAACTGGCTTCATTATATTCACTTTCATGAATCCTGATATTTAAACAAGGTGTGTCATAACATTTGTAGTTTCTAGTTTGTTTGAATATCACGAGTCCTAACTTCTTTTATGAATTTTTAATACTTATGTCTCTCAAAAGTCAAAACTATTAGCCCTTGTGGAATCACGGTTGATAGACTAGTCTCCATGACAAACGAAAAATACTTTCTGCGCATAGGGGCATTTGCACACGGGCACAACATACGACACGTGTAAAGTAGAAGCAGATAACGCGTTGCCATTACCTTACAAATGAGCTGATGTGGCAACATCTTCAGCATTAAGCCCTGTGAGCGCCCTACGCGCTTTTTACATACGTAGGGTGGGCAGAGATCAGCTTTTAGCTGTTAGTGGGAACAAGTGCGCATAGGACTTTTAGGCGGTGCGCGTCGTAGTGCAGTTGACTGTTTAGAACAGCATGCTGAGCATGAGCAACACCATTCCTGTCATCCCTCGAAGAACACTGCGTCCAGAAAGAAGAAAAAGGCTCTGCTTTGAGTTGGGTCAGCGCAGGTTCGTGCATCAGGTTAGCTCTGGTAAGCGTCAGTCTACGTTGTTTGTTTAATTCATCAGCTCGAGGTTTTGTGCATTTTTTAATCTGCCAACGTGCTTCTGACTGCTAAATTTCCTCGTAGTTAGGAAATGGCTGCGAGGACATGTGCATTGCTGCTTCTGTTTGTACTGGCCATTCGGTCAGCAGAAGGCCAGCATCGCGGCTACAACGTCTTCGCATTCCATGCGGCCGGGGACGGCAAGACAGACGATGCGCAGGTAACAGCAGCACAACCCCATGAGTTCTTGACTCAGCCACTCAGGTACCTGCATTCGCATAGCTTCTTAGGTTTCTGATGCCCCTCACTGTCAAAAAGGCGTTCCTGGCAGCATGGCAAGCGGCTTGCAGCGACGGGGGCGAGCCGGTCATGGCCATCCCAACGCTGAGCCAGGTCTCATTCCAGGGTCCTTGTAAGTCACCGATAACCGTAAAGGAAACGAGATCTTGCCATTTTGAATCTGTCTCTAAGACATTCATCTGAATTTGTGGTCTGGAGCTGGATGGCAACATTGTGGCGCCAAACAACATTTGGACCAAAAAGGCAGCACACCAGAACACCAAACCAAATTTGGTACTTGTCCTTTCTTTTACTTGTTTTGCCTGCCCAGCATTATTTTGCATTGTGGCATTAATTTCCTAGTTTGTGATGTTGTGATGTGATTGTTTATGACCTTACGCAGAAGTATGTAGATGTTGTTCTCACATTTTGACCGTATGCATTTTTCTGTAAACAGATCAGACCCCTCTGGAGGCATTACTTCCAGAACACACAGGGTCTTATCTTTGTTGTGGACAGCAATGACCGTGACCGTTTTGTTGAAGCCAGAGATGAGCTCCACAGGATGCCCGTCTAAGATTTGATGTGGTATGACATTTGATTGACAACAGAATTCTCTACTGATGAGTAACTATCATTTTTTAACAAATTATTCTGAGAAGTGGAATACTAGTTGCTTTGCTTTATCAAATATTTGTTTTAGTCCTTATTTTAACTTCCAAGCTACATTTCTCTGTAAAATAAGCCAGAAAAAATTTGTTCCAATCTGAAAACAAAAAATGATTATATATTTATTTTCTTAATTGATTGGGGAAAATCCCTAATTTCCTCTTTAACATTCTGTTTGGAAAATTTATTAGAAATTAGTAGGTGTGAATCCTTTAGTTCTTACCGTGTTCGCGCTAACATGTACATCCAGAGCACTTGTGCCACAACTGGTGAGGGTCTGTACGAGGGTCTGGACTGGCTGTCCAGCAACATTGCTAGCAAGGTATGCGATCGCCTTTCAGTTACAATTGTACTACTTTGTGATCAATCTGGAGATAATTCATATATTTGGCCATTTTTTTTATGCTATCAATAGCCAATAGCCTGTCTGAAATTCCAGTTCTGACTTGTGTATCCGCTTAATACATTTCCTCTTGTTTTCGTATCTGTAGGCTTGAGGCCTGGCTTTGGATATCAACTACGAACTGACTAGGAGCTCCGGGTGTATCATGGAAACTTAGGACAGAATCGCCTCTGCAACCTGTTATGTGTCTTCTGCCGGCACGATATATTTTTTGTTTGGAATATGCACCCTACTCTACTGTTGGATGTTCTTTGGACCTGTTCATTTTGCTCAAGGATTGGAGTTCCGATATCATGATACTTTGGGAAGTTATTATGTAGTGATTAGTACATTAGCCAAGAAACTACGATGTCATGTTACATGTGAATGTAGATCTGGTGGGAATCCAGATCTGAGATCTGGTTCAGCAGTTAAAATTATCATGGAGTGCCTGAGGTGTGCTATTAGAAACATGTTTCTCTAATCCAGATGTAAAATTTATGGTCGCCGATTCAAGCACTATTTTTTATGATTGCTTTGGTACCTGAATAGTTGGATTAGAAGGCGACACGAAACCTTTGCTCTGTAGCGGTAAAATGTTTGGTAAATGTCAGATCAAAAGAGGATTGCAGATCGGAAGGACGGGAGAAAATGAAATGTGCAAGATAATACTTCTGGATGCAGCTGAAAGCCACGCATGATTATGATCAGACAAACGATGATGATAACAGAAAGGCCAAAATTCGAGTTGCTATAAAATTTCTCATGCTGTCAAGCAGGACAACTCCAAATTCTGTTCCAACAAATTTAGGACCAATTCACCATTTGCAACATCAGAATTCAGTTTCGCAAGACTACATTACACAAAGAAGCTCATACAGCAATACACTTGCCAGCTTGCCTGTCATTTCTTCCACTATACATACAGCAATGTATACATACATTCATGCCAAAGCTTCACCATCAGTGGCAGTCCAAGAAAAACCGCCGTCCCGGGGCAGACAAGAATAATGGCGCCCATCAGCCGCCGTCTCCTCCCGTCCGCCGTACTGCACGCCGCCATCGCCATGGCCGCCGCCAGCTACTGCGTGCCGGGGCAGGCCATCCCGCTGAGCCCGCTCCCGGGCTGCCGCTGGTACGCGGCCAGTCGGGCCTGCGGCGGCGCCGGCGTCGCGCTCGCGCCCCTCCTGCTCCCGGTCCCGCTGTGGCACGTGAAGGACGCGTGCTGCCGGGAGCTGGCGGCCGTCCCGGCGGAGTGCCGGTGCAGGGCGCTGCGGGCCATGGCGGAGGAGACGCCGGCGGCCGTGGTGGGCCGGGCCTGCTGGCTCGCGCAGGCCCGGTTCGCGCCCACCGTCGTCGCGGAGACCGAGTGCGGCCTGCGCACCGTCCACGGCATCCGTTTCTGCTACGCGCGCGGCGCCGAGGACAACAACGACTGATCTGATCTCGTGAACGAACAAGCAGCATTGCGAGGAAGGCACACATGGTGAGATGACTTCTAAACAATTCTAGGTTTTGATCTTGTTTCTTATTACCATAATTCGTTGGATGTCAAAGCTATAGGACAAGGGAGTCAAATAAAAGTAAATGCCAAGGGATAGACTGATCACTAGATCGGTGGATTTAGAAATAAACATAGCATAGGCTGAGTGAAACATAGGTGAAAGAGAAGAAGTGCGGAGATCAGATCTATACCATACAAAAAGCCATATAAATATATGGTTACCGTAAAGTTTTTACAGTTTTAACTTTAATATCTGTATAGCTAGTATATAATATTCACATGACGCTAAGCAAAACAGAGCTTGGTTGGGGAGCTAGTATACCCTAAAATTCAATTCCAACTTCCAACAAGTCATCAAGTCCACCGATTTTGGTATCACGGCATGGCATTCTATTTAGAGTAAAACAGACACATCATCACTTGACAACTTGTCCCTTAACCTTTCTCTCATTATATATATATATATATATATATATATATATATGGGGCAGTGTCTACGTGTCTTGACAAAGCTGCATCAAGAAATGAAATAAAACTAACCAAGAACGGCGTCCAGCTAATCTGATAGAATGCAACATAGATGGAAAAGTCACATAGTTTAGGAAACGGGCTAAGCTTAACTGATTGGGGGTGAAAGGTGTGTTTAAGCATCTCAATCAACCATCCAGGTTGGAATCCTACGCAAGTTTTAGGAATTCTTTTTTCAAAACAAATACTTATAATTGCTTCTATGTTTTGGTCTCTTTTTTACTAACACAGGAGTAATTCGGAGTTGCCCAAACTATACAAGGGATGTCTCGCTGTTTATTAAATTCTGATGAAGCCAAATAAAAACTCATGTAAGTGCAGTAAACATCAGAGCTAGAAACATTGGCCGAATGAAACATTGGTGGTAGAGAAGAATGGCGTAATAAACATATTACTGAAAAGTTAAAGCTTCAGTAGCTGCAAAGTCTTCATATGATGCCAAGCAAAACACAGCCAGGTTGCAGTCTTGCAGAGCATACCTCCAAATTCTGTTCCAACTTCCAACAATGGCTACAGGGAGATGGGAGCTTGGAGTACCTCAGCCGGGAAGCTTGGCCACAGCTAACTACCTCTACCTCCGTTCCGTTGACACAGGCCCTTAGTCTGTGCTCTTCCCTCTACTACTTGTTTGCCCAAGAGTTCAAACTGTGCTGATGACCTGTAAATCAGCGTTCCCTCCGTTTTATACAACCAAGTAAGCAAAACTTCTTCACGTTTGACATCAGTGCTCACCGAAATGTTTTGAATCCTACACATCCTTTTAGACTGAGTGCGTGGGCACATGCCCTTGTTGCGTTTCGCACCAACACGGTGGAGTTCTGGCAACCGCTGCTGTGAGCAAAAAGATGCACAATGTTTCAAAATAAAGTTACTGTAGTTTCAAAATAAAGTAGACTTCCACCACCTGACGCCTACGAGATTACTGTTTGCTTGGCGCGTTTAGCAACGTGTTACCTTTTCCCATGCACCAATCCCAAAGCAACAAACTGGACGTGCGGTGCGATCATGCCATGGGCAACTGCCCCTGTGCGCAAAAAATCCACTTCCACAAGCTTATAGGACAGAAGGACAGATGACCATGACATCAAGCTAGGACAACGCATGAAAGGAATGATCTGAACTTTAGGGTTCTTTTTGTTCTCAATTAGTATCTCCACGTGAAAAGAATTAAACTAACCGTTACGGACCATTTGATCAACAACCATAATAAGTACACATTTGTTCGGATCTCTCCTAGCACCTGATGGAGCTGATCGCTTTGCTCCTGGTGCTCCTCGTCGCCGTGGCCGCCTACTCGGCAATGGCGGCCGCCTCCCGTCGCCGGCGCTCGCGGTGCTACCTCCTGGACTACGTCTGCTACAAACCGCCGGATGACCGCAAGTTCTCCACGGAGACGATGCGCGCCGTGCTGGACCGCAGCCAGCGCCTCGACGCCCCCGCGCGCCGCTTCCTCCTCCGCGTCGTCCTCCGCTCCGGCCTCGGCGAGCACACCTACGTCCCGCGCACCTTCTTCACCGGCCGCGAGGACTGCCCCACCCACCAGGACTGCCTCGACGAGATGGACTTCTTCTTCCACGACGCCGTCGCGGAGCTCTTGGCCAGGACGGGGCTCGGCCCCCGCGACGTCGACGTGCTGGTCGTGAACGTCAGCACGTTCCACCCGGCGCCGTCCCTGGCGTCCCGGATCGTGCGCGCGTACGGCATGCGCGACGACGTCGCGTCGTACAACCTCTCCGGGATGGGGTGCGCCGGCGTGCTGGTCGCCGTGGACCTCGCCCGGAACGCCCTGCGCGCGCGGTCCCCGCGGCCGGCGCTGGCGCTGGTGGTCTCCGCGGAGTGCATCGCGCCCAACTGGTACACGGGGCAGGACAGGTCCATGATGCTGGGCCACTGCCTGTTCCGCTGCGGCGGCTCGGCGGCGCTGCTCACCAGCGACCCGGCGCTCCTCGGGCGCGCCAAGATGGAGCTGCGCCTCATGGTGCGCACCACCGTCGCCGCCGACGACGACGCGCACTCGGCCATCGTGCACCGCGAGGACCACGAGGGCCGCGTCGGGATCAGCCTCAGCAAGTCCCTCCCGAAGGTCGCCGTCCGCGCGTTCACCGCCAACATAAAAAGCCTCGCGCCGCGCATCCTCCCGGCCACGGAGCTCGCGCGGTTCGCTGCCGCCGTGGCATGCCGAAAACTGCTGCGCCGCGGGGGCGCCGCGGGCGCCACGATCAACTTCAAGGCCGGCGCCGACCACTTCTGCCTCCACCCCGGCGGCGTCGCGGTGATCGACGCGGTGAAGCGGAGCATGGGGCTGGAAGAGCGCGACGTGGAGCCGTCGAGGATGATGCTGCACCGGTGGGGGAACACGTCGGCGAGCAGCGTGTGGTACGTGCTGTCGTACATGGAGGCCAAGGGTCGGCTCAAGAGGGGGGACAGGGTGCTCATGGTGGGGTTCGGGTCGGGGTTCAAGTGCAACAGCTGCGTGTGGGAGGTGACCGGCGACATGGCCGACAAGGGCGCCTGGGCCGACTGCATCAACAGCTACCCGCCGGCGAGCCTGGCCAACCCGTACATGGAGAAGTACGGCTGCACCAACGGAGCACAAGACGACGATGCCCCAGCTGGTTCAAATGCCAGAGCCCTTGGCGACGCGTAGAGGCAGATCAACTACCTAGAGTACGTGGCAGACCCAAAATAAAAAAGGAGCTTTTTGTAAGGCTCCGGCAGCTGTATGTTCCAAGTTCAGAGAAAAACATTGGAATCCTATTTGTTTGGATGGCATGGTTTCCATCTATAAAGCCCATAATCTGTATCTTCGTAACATAACAGTATTAAAATTGGCTACTCAAATTAATTGTTTTCATGTTGCTTTTCAATTCAAATTCAGCTATTTATTAATAGCAATTGACATGAATTGGTCATGCCGTATAGAAATGGGCATGAAAGTAAATCTTGTATAATTAGTTTTTCAAGATAGCCGGTGCGCGCCCGCTTGTAAACCGAGTTCTTGGCCCAACATCGCTTTTGTCATTTTCAAGGCCCGCAACTTTCCAACAAGCAGATTGAGCCTTTAGGCTCCGCAACGAAGTAGGTTCATCCAAAGGCCTAACAGAAAGATCAGACGTTAGTGTATCTTTTAGCGCTCACGTTTCTGGTTTTTGCCACGGTTAACCCCACTGCCCCTATGAACACATGCAAGTACACCCTCACCGGACCGATAAACATTTTAAGATTGATGAAGCCTCACAGACACTTTTTGTTAACTGAGCCTCACAGTGCATTGTATCGTATCATTTTTCTCAAGGCTGGAATCGTATACAGATACAAGTATGGTACATCCTACAAAATACACGGTAGCTTGGTCTTGTTCCTTATCAGGAACCCAATTCAATGAATTGTTGTGTGTATTGTATCTATGACAACGGGTCCAAAAGTATGTACAGAGTTTTCTTCTCTCTCTTCTTAGATCTCATGTCACGCCAGCAAAAAGTCTTAGGTGACACCCATTAAACGTGTATGATACTGTGCACCGGGATTAGCCTGAGCGGGACCTAATTATTAATAGGGGTCAACTTGATCACTGATGGGTGGAGAGTACAGCCAACCTTCTCCCTATGCATCCCGTTATGAGTAAGAGCGGAAAATGGCGTGCAGACCATTCGCGGTGCGGTAACTGTTCGCGAAAATGACACCGGCCGTCCGAAACACTGTGTGCCATTGACAAAAGCAGCGGTACGGTATACGCATGCTTTGCTTGCTCGATCCGTTCCGATTCTTCTCTGAATGCCCATCGTGCCCATGCGCGATGTAGCCTGTGGCCTCCGATCCTTGCGTTGGTCGTCTCCGTTCCACCCTCGGCGCGCTCGCCCGCGGCATGGCCGTCGCACTCGCACCACGCAAGGCGTGCACGGAGCAAGGATCGCTGATCGTATGCACGCAGCGCGCGTGGCTGAGCTCGTGCGCGCGCAGAGGTGATATCGTCGCCGTCCGCGGGACCGCGACCGCCGTCGGCCTGCACGTACGCGCGGTGGCCGGCCGGCCGGGGGTCGCTCCTGGTTGCGAGTCCCTCTCGGCGGTTTAGTTTGCTCCAGGAGAGCGTGCCCCGGCCCCCGCAAAAGACAGCCCGCCCAACGCAAGCAATTATAGTATTATGGCTTGCCGGAGTCCGGCGGCCGGTGGTCACGTGAATACCTATCTAGTACAGCAGGCCTGGCTGCCGTCGGCAGCAACGGCGACGTGTCCGGCGACCGGAGAGAGATCGATGTGTGTGTAGAAGCATACTGTCCGACGATAGATCGAAGACAATGCAGGACAGAGAGGAGCCCATTGTGTGTACACGTCTGCATCCGTCGGTCGATCTCACCTATTACTATTAGTACGTACCCAAACAGCCCTATAACTCCGGAGGACGACGTTCTGTCCTCCGCATATGTCAAAGAATAAGCGACTCAAGTTTGAGTATAACACAACTATTGCATCCATGACTAAGGGTGGAGCCAGGGCCCGTGCTGGGTGTGCTGCAGCACGGGTCTAGCTTAGATTGTCGCAAATAAATCTGTAATAATATATAATAATTAGACCTAAGAACGGTAGAATTCAGCCTAATTTTATCTAGCCTAACATTTCTCCACTCGTCAGCCCCACTTGGAGGCTTTTTCTAGCTCCGCCCCCGTCCATGGCGAACCAATACTCATGCATACAGATCTAAGTATCATCTATATGGTGTTTTTATTGAGAAGGTGATTCTTAAAACCCATCTCTTCTCAGTATTTTAAAGATCATCCTTACTTGGCCTCATCGGACTTTGGTGACCCTGAGCCCAGACCCTTTCTCGTTAAATTTGGGGAGGATGAGAAGTGGAGGCGGTCAAATTGCATCAGCAGGGACGGGATCGGAGGATAAGAATTCAAGTGGAGAACGAGGGGATAGAAAATGGTTGGTCAAAGGCCTGCATGGATAGAAATCAATGTTGCGGTTGGCAGCGCTGGGTGATCGCTTTAATTATTATGTTGTAACATGATGAAGCACACTGTTGACGTATATGGTGATCTTGAATCTGTCAGGAAAGGAAGCTTAACTCGAAGTCAACGAAGGAGTAAACTTTGCAGCAGGCGAGACGGCCGTGGTTGACCATGCTCGTGTATGGTGCTGAAAGCAGCCGGTGTACAGTGTACTGTACCTCACACACCTTTCAGCTGAATGTGTCCACTAGCTTCCACGTTATGGTGGTGGCAGTTTCCAGTTCGTGGACAGATGGCGACAGGCCTTTCTTAAATAGACATACCGAACATATCAATATGCCATCAGCTAAGACCACAATCGGATCCGTGGCGCAATGGTAGCGCGTCTGACTCCAGATCAGAAGGTTGCGTGTTCGATTCACGTCGGGTTCAATACCCCGATCCAAATCCGGATTTTCTCTCTTTTTTCGCTCTCTTGGAAGCACTTTTGGGTTTTCTTCTCCGTTTGATTCGCTGGGTCTTTCTTTTTTCCATTTTCTCGTAAGCACTTTGGGCTAGTGTTTCTATTCCCTTGTAAGTTGTAACCACCTTTTGCTTTACTCAAAAAAGGACTTGGCAGATATTCTAATTCCCGCACGTTCTCATCTTCCGGTCACCATCAGGAACAAGAGCCAGAGCGTCGCTCGATCCCTGTGACACTGACCGTGCGTGCGCACGCAATCCAAATCCCAGCGAGGGAGACCATGCATGTGGGCATGCGGCTTTACTTCACCGGTCTATCAGGACAGAGCAATCTCCCCTGTCTATTTTCTTTTTTTTGTTGAGACCGCAATCTCCCCTGTCTTTCCCCCGCGCATCAGCTGCGAAACCACCTCCCCTATCCCGCTTTAAACGCCACACAGCACAACTCGATCGGCGCTGGACGACGTCGACGACCACCACCACCACCAAGCTGGCGGCGAAGCAATTAACCTGCCGGCGAGGCGATGCGCGCCTCCGCATGTGCCCCGCCCGCGCCCCCTTGGTAGAGCTGGAGCTCCCCCGCGCAACCCGGCAGCGGGCACATGCGCGTCCTTTTCGGTGCTAGCAGCTGCGAGCTGCCGAGCTCGCAAGTTGCCCGGCCGGCGACCCGGCCGGCACGGCTCGATCGCCTTCAATACCTCTGGGCTCCATGCGGACGGATTCGGGATGCGCGTGCTGATCCATCGGCCGGCGCTTGTTGTCTGTCAGCCGGGGTGGCAGACGCGGTGGTCTGGTCTCCGTCTGTCGTCGCTGCTCATCAGATCAGATCAGGTCCCCCCAGGCCCAGCTTGCCAGGTAGGAGAACGCGCTGGATGATAATCTCTGTTGCACAGGAAAAGCGCGCGGCATTCTTCTTTTTAGTACTCTAATTTTTCCCGTCCAAGTTTTCACCTTAGTAGATTGTGAGTTGTGACAAAATGAAAAAAATTAAGAATTAAAGCAAGTGCATAGCTATAAACTTTGTGGAGAGACGATGAGGAAGGAAGGAGTCGTGGTATAACTCAATGTGGGTGGAGGATAGGCATGAGCGTCACGGCTACTGTACCCTGGTTATGGACAAGACAGCAACAGGGCAAGAGGGGCTCGTTATTAGCTGGCTAGCACCAGCCAACCAGCTCCCGGCTGCTGCCTTTCGTTCCCGTGAGCAAGAATAGTTTATAGTTGGATGCAGCAAAGCAGGGACCTTCTAGATGTTCCTTGGCTGCTCTCTTATTCTATCAGGGCTGGAGTGAAGCAAAACCCAGAGGTGGCGGGCGGGTGGGAGTTTAAGAGGAGTGGGCGAAAGGGGGCATGTGACAAACAGAGCTGATAGATAGATTGTTGCGTGTTGACCCAATGCTCTTAGGCAGCATACCAATTCTGTCTGCAAACAGTGGTGCTCTTATTATTTAGCAAGTATCTGATTGATGTGCAGCATTCGCAAGGTCCAAGACTTGAAAAGACTATTTGTTTTTTTGAAAATTTGAAGAGGTTATTGGTTAATGGTTACCAGGATAACACGGTTCAGGGACTCCCGGTGCCAGCAGCATCAAGTGATCAAAGTTCAGAAGTGGATTCCCTAACTTCAGAGCCTGATGTGCAGTAGTCTGAGGGAGGATAGCAGACTACCGTGTCTAGTGCTACGTTCTATACTGCTACAGAAAACGTACTGCCCATCAAGAAAAAAAATTGACCCGCGGGGATACGTCGGGTATTGACTAAGAGAAGACCTCTCACGCAAGCTAAGAAAATTTCTGAATTCTTGCTCCACTCTTATACAGGGGTACCGTTCCCGTACCGTAACCCGTGTGAGAGGGGTCAGAGCGGGCCATGATCACTTTTCCATGTGATTTGACGTATAGACACGCGAGGAGATTTTTTTAACTCTAACCTAAAATTCACTCCCTCCGAAAGTCGAACCACTAATCCGAACAGCCTTCCCTCCGAAAGTCGAACCACTAATCTGAACAGCCTAACCAATCCAGCTTGCCGCCCGTGCGAACGTACTGCCCGTCAAACACTGCATCCCCTATCCGTACTGCTGCGCTCACTGGAGCATCAAGTCCAACAACCCATACAGCTGATCAGATCCAATGGCTCTTCAGAAATATGCAAACGTTTCTGTATGGACAGGGACAGCATCATTTAACAAGCTTCCAATAACTTTTTTCAAAAGAAAAAACAAGCAGACAAGATATACACGGTGCTACTCTGTACTAATTAACAGTATATATTTTTTTCTTTCAGATTTTATATGCTGCTACTGACTCGAGGCTACACAATTTCTGTTCCCAAAAGGCTGTTGAAACTGAACGACGTGCGTGCTTTTCACTGATTCCGTTGCTATCATCAGCTGTACTGTACCAGGCGTGGTGGCCAGATTAGCCCAATTAGAGCATCAAGGTGTCGCCTTCGACGTCGTTGATCCAGCCAAACTTGTCCATGTACGGGTTGGCGAGTCTCTCCGGCGGGTAGCTGTCGATGCAGTCCGCCCACGCCCCCTTGTCGGCCATGTCCCCGGTCACCTCCCACACGCAGCTGTTGCACTTGAACCCCGACCCGAACGTCACCATGAGCACCCTGTCCCCGACCTTGAGCCGCCCCTTGGCCTCCATGTACGACAGCACGTACCACAGGCTGCTCGCCGACGTATTCCCCCACCGGTGCAGCGTCATCCGCGCCGGCTCCACGTCGTCGTCGTCCAGGCCCAGGCTCTTCTTCACCGCCTCGATCACCGCCGTGCCGCCGGGGTGGAGGCAGAAGTGGTCCACGCCGGTCTTGAAGTCGATCTTGGGGGCGTCGCCGCCGGCCTTCTTGCCGGAGGACTGCAGGTGCGGGAGGAGCCGCCGGGAGAGGAGGCGCGCGGCGAACCGCGCGAGCTCGGACACGGGGAGGACGCGCGGCGCGAGGCGGCGCAGGTTGACGGCGAAGGCGCGCACGGCGGCCTTGGGGAGCGCCTTGCTGAGGCTGATCCCGACGCGGCCCTCCGCGTCCTCGCGCTGCAGCGCGCACGCGTGCGCGTCGTCGTTGGCGCCGATGTGGGCGCGCACGAGGCAGCTCAGTTCCATCTTGGCGCGCCCGCGGTGCGCCGGGTCGTTGGTGAGCAGCACCGCGGCGCCGCCGCTGCGGAACAGGCAGTTGGCGAGCATCATGGACTTGTCGGTGCCGGAGTACCAGTTGGGCGCGATGGACTCCGATGACACCACGAGCGCCACCGCGCGCGGCCGCGTCCGCAGCGCGTTCCGGGCGAGGTCCAGCGCGACCAGCCCGGCGCTGCAGCCCATCCCGGTGAGGTTGTACGCCGCGACGTCCTCGCGCAGGCCGTAGCGGCGCACGATCCGCGACGCCAGCGACGGCGCCGGGGAGAGCATGGAGACGTTGAAGACGAGCACGTCGACGTCGCGGGGCTCGAAGCCCGTCCGGGCGAAGAGCTCGGCGATGGCCTCGTCGAAGAAGGCGTCCATCTCGTCGAGCGCGTCCCGGAGCGTGGGCGCGTCCTCGCGGCCCTCGATGATGCTCCGCGGGGCGTAGGTTTCCTCGCCGATGCCGGAGCGGACGATGACGCGGAGGAGGAAGCGGTAGTCGGAGAGGCTCAGCCGCTTGTTGCGCTGGACCACGTCGCCGGCCGTCTCCGTGGAGATCTTGCGGCCGTCGCGGGGCTTGTGGCAGACGTAGTCCAGGAGGTAGCACCGCGACTGCCGGCGGCGCGCCGCGGCCGTCCAGGCCAGGCAGGCCAGGGCGTGCGCCAGGAGGAGCGCCGTGAGCAGTGGGAGCAGCTCCATCGCCGCCGGATCGTCTCTTCTTGCTCGATCGATCTCTCGATGCTGGATAGCTAAGCTACTTGCTAAGCACGTTGGTCTGCCTCTGCCAGCAGTGGTTGTTGTGAGAACTTGGGAGTGTGGTTGCTTGGCTTGCATGCTTATGCCAGCCGGGTGTGTATATATAGGCGCCGCGCAACGTGTGTCGGGCCAGGCCAGGCTGCACCAGAGGAGCTGGGCCATTGAGAATTCGTCTGACTGACTGAAATTGAAGCCGCCGGGGCTGTATGGGCCAGACTAGTTTTTGGGTACCTTTCTTTTCATCGATCGTTTTGGTACTAGGAAATAGTAGTAGGTCCTCTAAAAAGAAGGACATAGTAGTAGGTTCCTCTCAAAAAAACTAGAGGAAATAGTAGTAGGAATACGGAGTACTAACTCTGAGCTGCCACCGGCTTACTGGTCAGAAAGCTGCGCCCATTTATTGTGTGCCTTGTCTTCCGGATTAAACTTCAGTTCTTATCACATCAGATAGTTGACGCTGAGGTCTTATTTGATTACCCGGGTAAATTTTAGTCATATTAAATATAAATTAATTATAAAATAATTACACTAATAGAGACTAATTCGTGAGACGAATCCACTAAATCTAACTAGTCCATAATTTAGTAATGTTGTGCTACAGTAAATATGTGCTAACGATGAATTAGACTCAGTGGATTCGTCTCGTGAATTAGTCTCCATGTATACAATTAATTTTATAATTAACCTATATTTAATATTTTTAATTGGTGTCCAAATATCTGATGTGATGGGATTTAAATTTGTTGACTTTTTGAGGCTTCGACGGTCTGGTCGGAAATTCTTTGACGTTTTGGCCTCCACGTACGGCATTGTTGAATCACCATCGCTGCTGAAACTGAGGTGGAGGTACCAAGATGTGTTACCATGCACGGCAAAGATTGCAAGCTCGGATGCACATTGTGACGGCTATAATGAATTTATATTAGCGGCGACAAGCTTTCATTACTAGAATCTAAGGTATGCCATCATCCTCGAATTTGGCCATACCGAGTGATGGCTAAGGGCTCGACTTGAACGTATAAAGGCCTTTGTAATTTCTATATCTAGAGGTTCACTATATTTTTCTATACGTTTTTCCATTACCTACCCAAAAAAAAATCTTTTTTACTCTAGGTTCCAGTCGTGTAAACAATAATTTTAGGATAGCTAAATTGAAGAATTCAAAGTGCAAAGTTTATTCTGTTTTGGATGTTGTATGTCTACTCTGTATCACTTTTAACTGAAAAGTTTATTGTCTTGTATGATTATGTGCCTTTTAGTTTGCATATAAAATATATTAGAATGTCATTGAACCATTCTATAAGATACAAATATTCATTCTATTCAAGGAGATCACTATAGTCATAATTGCAAAACATAACTACCTCACCTAGATCACTATGCAATTCATAACTAGTTACAAAATAATCATTCTAGTTTATTGGGAGGTTTGTAATGAGCTTAATGCCCGCATTTTCAATCATAGAGAAACGCCTTCATTTGTGGTGTCCGTAAAGATCAAGGATGAGGCTTGGGCATGGATTTTGACTGGAGTGAAGCACCTAGCGTGACTTCTTGGTAGAGTGTAAGCTTTCATGTGTGAGTTTTGACCCTTTTTAGCCACCGTTCCTAATCTTTTTTATGATTTTCCCCTCTTCTTGTTAATACAACGGGAAGCTCTCGCGCCGGTTTCGTTAAATAAAACTAGTTACACAATATAACTACATTAATATAACTACATTTAAAAAGTTGAAGGTCCGCGGTCGGGATAGTCAGAGATGAGGCCTGGCTCCTGGAAAGAAGGGGACCCCTGGTGCCACCACATTTAACCCCTCAAGCACAGCTGCACAGGTGAGTATGGGTAGAGTCTACCATGGATATGAGGTCAACGATCTGAAGGCTGCGCCGTCGATGTGTACCCACTCGAATTCGACGTTGACTGTGCCTCTGCCTCCTTTTTTTTTTGGCGATTTATTGGAGATGGATATATATATATACACACACACATATATCTTCTGGATGCCTCCAGCAAATTAAATGAATTATTGCGAAAGGCAAAAGCGTATTTTCAGCCTACCTTATACATGCACATCTTTCAGAAGCATTGGCCATACATCTGAACAAAGAAGAGCCGAGAGATCGAAGTCAAACCAAACAGAGCCATGTAGTCGGTGGTCAGTCTCGCCGAGCAAGCAACCCGTGGAAGCGCGTGGAACCCAGCTGTGAACGAGTAGGAGGCAACGGTGGCCCATGCCATTGCCACCGTGACAGGGAGAGGCGCCGGCCGCCGGTGACGGGTTAATGCGTATGGTTTTTGGTTGCCGGTTTGGAGCTCCATCGCACTGACAACTTCGTCCCTCGTCCGGCCTCCAATCTTATTGATTTCTCCGCGAATTGATTTCGTGGAGTTGACATACACGTTGACGTACAGCTTTATCCTTCTTTTTTTTATGGGCAGCTTTATCTATTGAAATGTATTTGTGCTACTCCCAGGAAATTCATTCAGGATACCCGCAAAAGAAAAAGGAATTCATTTAGGAGCTAAGGGTCGGCTCGATCCATCGTCAATAATATAGCTGTCCCCTCCGGGCCGGGAGCCCAGCTACGTACTACCTCGAAGGTTCCAAAGGCCCAGGAGATGAACCCTGTCACTGCTGACGTGTGTGTAGCCATTAATGTTTGTTCTCTGACAGGTACAAGAGATATGATCATACGAGTCTCGTAGTACCAGCTGATGGATGGAGAGACACCGAGAGGACGTTTCATTTACTCATCTCTGAACCCGCATGCATCAAGTCAAAAAAAGATACATTGAGGTCTCCTTTGCAACAACGCAGCATTCTCAAAATGTGGACTGCAAAATTTATGCGGGATTCGAGTTTGCTGTGCAGAATTTCACAATCAAGGAAACTTGGCAGTAAATTATTTGGATATGCAACACAGGAATCTAAAGAGAGAGATGTTATCAATGGGAATTTTGTAGGATTCTTGGAGGTCAAATCCTCCAGAGGAACCAAACAATCCTACGTAGTTTCTCTACAAATGCTTTGTCCAAAATGGATCTAAAAAAAGATAGAAAGGCGGACTAGTCGTTTCGCGGGTTCTTCATGTTCTCATTTCCCAAAGCTTGGGAGACTGAGTTTGTTCCTCAAAGCAAAACACACGGTATGGTACTCTACCTCTATCTTGTGCGTATTGTATTGTAGGTTTCTAGAGTATTTCCAGAAGATTACTTATCCCTCTCCCCAATATTAAAATGTTATTCTTTTGAACGGAAGTTGCTCCAGTAGATTATCAATTCCATCGCTAATATCAAAATATTTTTTGTGATTGCTAAAAATACACCTCCCTCTTACTCAAATATAAGAGGTTCCTCCCTCCACAGTAGTCTGCTATAACACTAACTAATAAAAATATAAAATAAATATTATTGATGATGGATAGAAAAAATATATAGAATATAAAAGATGAGTAATCTGCTGTAGAAATTCTAGGCAGATAATTATAGGCAACCACTGCCGATCATGCGATCATGAAGTGACCTCCAAATATACGGGGCAAGGCTGCAGTGGCAGGGGGGATGATCTCGTTGTTAGCAGATCGTCCATGTCACGGCTAAATTACATCTGACGTTGAACCTACCACAGGCAGCGATCGCTGATTCGTCGGGCCGACCCATCAGATTCAGATACATGTCCATGAGAGCGAGCGACAGGGAGACGAGTTCAATAGCAGAAAGGAACGGAATACTAGACGACTGTACCATGATCTGAACACCAGGTGGGGTCGTCGGTTTCGACGATCAAGGCGTCGCGCCATCGCGTCAAGCCTGTCGAACTGCACACACCCTCTCACTGCACAAACACGCTCGTATGCATACACATCTCATCACCTTGTACTACGCAGCTGAGGACTATCCAAACAACCACAATTTGCTTTTCATCTGCAGTCTGATCCTATGGTCATATATACATATACATGTGGTTTTACATTTTCCCTATTAACATTTCCATCCAATCAGACCCCAAGAACCGATGAGTTATCCTTTGCTGCGAGATTCTTCCCTGATGATGTTTCAAACAAAATGAAGATATTTCAACGTAAATACGTTTATGTGACACCCGGAGCAAATTGCGGTGGTGTAGGAAAATGAGTAATGGATACAGTACAAAAGAAAATGAAATATGAGAAGATAGTGAGATCAGATGACTTGACTACTTGAGCATACTACTTGAAATAATTGCTACTTTGCAACCGTGAGACTGGGACTACGAGCGCCGAAGTACGGTAAGGTCAGTTATCCATTAAATTTTCCTCCTCTCCCGAGTTCGATCTCTCTATCTCTATGTATCTATCTCTACAAAATTAAGATGTTTTCCTCCGAAGAAAGAATATAAATACATTTATGTGACATCCGGAGCAAATTATTGGCGCTCCACGAAAATGTGTAATGGGTTACCCTACAAGAGAAAATGAAATATGAGACGATAGCGTGGTCAGATGACCTAACATGTGCTTTGGTATTATCAGTTATTTTGATATTTCTAGATACATAATTTTTGCTATGTATTTAGATATATGCTAAAATTTATGTACGTAGAAATTTATGTATGTAGAAAAATTAAAACGACTAATAATTTGGAACACGGAGGGAGTACTTATCAATAATTTCTCCTTCGCAGCCATGAGACGCGAAATATGGTGTTGAAGTATGTTAAGATAAGTCATCTATTAAATTTACCTCCCCTCCCCAGTTTGACCTCTCTCTTCAAACAAGGTAAAGATATTTCCTCCATGGAAAGAACATAAATAAGTTTATGTGATATCTGGAGCAAATCGCCGCGGTCCAGGAAGATATGTAACAGTACTGTACAAGAAGAAATTGAAATATGATAACCTAACTCGTGCATGTTGCTTATATTATAATAATTGCTCCTCTGCAGCGTGTCCTCCTGCCTCCTTTTAGCGACGCGCTTGCCGCCGTCGTAGACTCGCGCCGGTGACTACGATCAATATGATAATATTGTTGGATGGGAAGTAGTGGGCCGGAATTGGTTTGGCTGTACACGCATCGTGCCTAACTCCTCCCCGTCCATCTCGCCTCTTTCGGTGAACACACATGGGCCGACATGATGATTGTGCTTCGCCCCGGGACCGTCTGCCGCGCTCGACACGTCCACCCGTGACTCACACAGCGCACGTACTACGCCGCCGCCGCCCTCCTCGTCTCCTCGGCCTCCCCGTTGGGCAGGGCACGTATCAGGCGACGTGTCACGGTAGCATCGCGAGGCACGAGCAGCGCCAGCCTACTACTAGACAGCACGTCGTCACGTGCCTACCCGTGCGCGTGCCCGGCAACGGCAACTAGTTTGATCTCTCGATCTCCCTCCAGTCTCTCTCTCTCTCTCTCCGCATCTCAAATGTCTGAACCCACGGCCGAGGTCGACGCCAGGGCGGCGGCCGCGGCCACGGGCGACGCCGGCCGCGCTAGCAGCCTCGCGGGAGGCGGGCAGCCGCCGGCGGTAAAGGGGGGCGCGACCATATCCGTGTCGGTCGTCCTGCTCGCGGTGCTGGCGGCCTCCGTCGCGGCGCTGCTGATGTCGTCAGTGCCGCGCGCCGGCGACGGAGTTGGCGAGGGCGTCGTCGGCAACGGGATGCAGGGCGCTGGCGGCGGGGCCGGGGGGGCCGCGGGGAAGCGCGCCGAGCCCGTCGAGCACGCGGTCGGCGACGCAGGCATCCCGGGGTTCAACAGCCGGCTGGACGCGTTCCGCGCGTGGGCGAGGCTGACGTGGATGAAGCTCCGGCGGGCGCGCTCCGACGAGCCTCGGTATCTGTGCGCTTGCTCACCATATCTCCTGTTCGTCTTTTGTTGAGTGTGCCGCGAGGTCGGCTCTGAACGTACGTGCGCCGCGCGTGTCCTTGTGCCAAGGTACGGCGACGCCGCCGACGCCGGGAGCGCCGGCTCCGTGGCGGACGCGGCCAAGAAGAGCTTCGAGATGGGCAAGGAGACGGTGGAGCAGGCGGCGGCAACAGCGGCGAGGGCCACAGGGGACGCCGTGGAGGCGACCAAGGAGAAGGTGAAGGGAGCAGCCTCGCCGTCCTCCGACGACTCGGAGCTCTGAGCAGAGCACGCCGCGTTCATTGGCCCTGTGGTTCTGTAAAAACGGTGTTACGCAGATGTGCGATGTATGTACTCCTGTCTCTCTTTATCTACAGTGACTTGTTACGCTGTGCATAGCTGACAGCTGTCCGCGCGCGCGCGCGTCTCGTGCGTGTCTCGTGTGTGTGTGTGGGTGTGCGCGTGTGTGCGTGTCTCGCGCGCGTGCGTGTGCGCTTGTGTGTGTGTCTTGTGTTGTGTTCAGGTGTGTGTGTCTTGTGCTGTGTTCATGTGTGTGTGTCTCGTGCTGTGGTCATGTGTGCGTGCGCGACACTTAGAGAAAGATGTCAAACATGGCAGAAATAAGGCGGCGTATCGATTCGACACACAATAACGAAACAAAAGTTGCAAAACTGAAATCGAAACCCAAAACCTAAGCAGCAAATCCTTATGTTTCCCAACAGGTTTAAGACGGACAGACAGTGTGCACGCACCAACTACGGCTACATGTTCCGAACTCCACAAGCGACACGTTTCCAGAGGAATCCGACGCAGACGCAACTCAAAGGTTCGAACAGACAACCAACGCTCAAAGATGCGCCCGTTCGAGAGCTAGTTCACTTACCATCGTCACCATCCGGTGCGACGACTTGCAGAGACGGCTACGGGTCGGTACGGTTACAGCGGGCGGGGATGTACAGGCCGGAGCGACGATCCATGTCACGGGCACGGCGGAGCAGGAGGAGGAGGAGGAAGGACCTGGTTTGCGTCATCGTCGGGGCAGATCTCCTTGAACACGGGTAGCCTGTTCCAGCAGCTGGTGCTGGGGCCGTACAGCACGGCTTCGATGGCGGCGGTTTCCTCCGCTGTCGGCGGCCAGCAGAACGTCTGTGCAGACGGCTCCTGCGGCGGCGGCGGCGGTGTCTCGGGCTGCTCCGGTGCTGGCGGCGGCGGCTGTGTCTCGGGCTGCTCCGGTGCCGGCGGCGGCGCGATGACGACCGTGGATCCCCTCGGCGGCGGCGGCGGCGGCGGCGGCCGTGGCAGCTGCAGCGGGGTGCCATCTGGGTGGGTGATGTTGACCCCGGATGGCGGGTGCCTTCTGATGTCGAACAACCCCCCGTACAATCCCGCTGGATGGATGGACACCATGGGTGGACCATAGGTGTAGTATGGCAGCCACTGCCCGTAGTATGGCGAGGTGTAGTGCGGGAGGCTGAAGGGGTTGATGAACTCCTGCCCCTGGTTGATGTTGGAGGGACCGGCTCCCTGATGCTGCCAGCGGCGGTTCTGGGATCCCACCTGTAGGCAAGAAGAACAACAAATGTTAAGGCTGAAGAAAATAATCAGATATCAAACGAAAATGCAGTCAGTTTGCGTGTACTGTGTACCACACACACACGCACGCACGCACGCACACACGCACGCACATTAGAATTTAAGTTCAGTATCAAACAATAGAAATCAGGTATGAAATCATGCAGGATGATCTATCATCATTTGATCTAAGCCCCACATAAAAACAAATGGCCCAGAAATATTTACCTCAGAATGTCTGTTCCTCTGGGCTTGCGTCACACGAGGTTCCTCCCTCTGGGGAATCTGAAGACATGAAGGCAAAAACAGAAACGATTAATCAGCATATGCATATTTGAGGACCGTTTTATCATATTCCTATCAACAATTGGTGGGAGTACAAAAACTAAAAAGCAACAAAAACGGAGCAAACAACTTTCAATTACAGAAAAAAGAAGTGCAATGCTTCCTTCTAAGACAAACTGTCAGCAATGCTGACCTTGCTTTCTAGTTAGCAAGGTCCATATCTGACGAACCATATGAGACGCTAATCAACAAAAGGAATAGTTTCCAGGTTCTCTTTCTGCCTCTCGTGATTTAGGAATATTTAGTTGTGTCTGCAAAGTAGTATAAAACCACTGATGTAATGTAATATTATAAATAACAAGCAAAACGGTTTCGTTACCTACTTTGAAAGCACCAAATTGATGCTATTCAGAGTAAAGATAACTTGATGCTCAATCTCTTTCCATTTTCCTATTTGTATTCCAGAGCAAAAGCTTCTGAATGACTAATGAATTGTACCCTACAAATGTAGCCATAAGAAATCCATGCACGAACTAAATTTCTTCCAAAATCTAACAATACAGTGTGATGACCAATTTTGCTAACTGACGCTGAGAATTTTATTCCATTTTCAGATTCATGTCAAACATGCAGCATCTATCCGCTTTAACAACGCGCAGTAATCCGAGCAAACAACTAAGGACAGCATGGACCCGTTAGTGCGATGAGATCATTAGTGCCAAGCAAACAATTACCTGACCACTGGAGCCGCTGCGCCTGCCGCCGCTTCCACCGCTGCTCCCGGCGCCGATGGAACGCTGAGAGCCTGAAGAGACCAGGACGAGGTCGCTGATGGAGACGGAGCACCTGTTGCTGGGCCCATTGTTGTCAACGAAGGAGACGGAGCGCCTGACGCTGGAGGGGGTGCCGGCTCCGTTGTCGACAAGCACGCCGTCCATGATGAGCACGTCGTCGTCCGTCGCGGCCGGGGAGTGCACCGGGGAGACTAGGAGGAGGCGCCGCACTTGATTTGGCGGCGATTCCTCGGGGTGGCGGCTGTGGGGCTCGAGGTCGGGGCCCGTGGAGGACGACGACGGCGTGGACGACCCGGAACCCCCGCCATCAGCAGCAGCGAGTTGAGTGCTCGTAGGCGAGGACGACATGAGGCGGCGGCGCCGCGACGATGTGTGCACCGAGCTGCCCCCGTTGCCGTCGCTGCTGCTGCCACCGCTGCCGGGGGTGACGGAGATGTTGCTGGGGTCCATCCCTGCATCCGAGAAATCTTATTAGCACTGCAGATTACAAGCTCTCGAAACATTTCGAACCAGAAATTGGAGAAACGCGATAATTCATGAATGAACTAAATGCCGCACAAATGCACGCGGAAACTGCAGAGCGCGGAACTCGAACTAGATCGTGCGATCGAGCCCAGCGAAAACAGGACACGGAGCTCGAAGGCATTCGCCTAGTCGTACAACTTGAACTGCTCTGACTTTGTAGAAACATTGCGTGAAATCCGCAAGTTCGGAAGGAAACTCGAACCATCGTATCGTCCAGCAGAGCACCCACAACCTCCCAAAATCACGAAATAACCAGCGGGATCGCAGAAAATTGATCGATTACGAACCCAAACGAGGACTACAAAGACGTACGATCACCTCGAATCATCGGAACGAAATACTCCGAGAAAAAATCACAAAAATCAGGCAAAACGCAAGCATTCGAATCGGGAGGCTGGCTGGGGTGTTGATCGAGCGGAGCGCGTACCGAGGACCCCGATAGTAGAAGGTTCTAGAAGGCTCGCTCTCCCCGCAGGCGGCCAGGCCCCAACGCACTCGAGTCTGGCTGATCAGCGGGAAGAGTAGAGAAGAGGATTCGGAAGAGAGAATGCGAAAGCAGAGGAGAGGCGTCGTTTAAATACGCGAGATGGGCTTGGGGATTGCTGGCTCGCTGCCTCGCCTCGCTGTCGGCTGGGGTTTGAATTTCGAAATGCAGGCCGGGCAGCGAAGCGATACAGCACCCAACAACAGCCGAGGCGAGGAACCTCCTGAATCGTACGGCCCAAGAAAGAGCAGCAGGCGGCCCAATTGGTAGTAACGGCAGAACGACGCGGCCCAGACAAGATCAAGCTTTTCTTTTCTTTTTTCAAAAAACATGATGAAATGTTGAAATAGTACATTGAACATTTTGAATAACGGATTAAATATTTACTTTAAATACGTTTAACATTTGAGATAAGATATTTCGACATTTTATCTTAAGTGTTTAAACAACATATCAAAGATGTTGAAGTAGTACACCAAAAAGTTGAAATACCACATTTCCTAAAAAAATATTGGATCTTATTTTGTGGAAATAATTGTAAATAACATGATCATTCAAAAGGATTTAAAAAGGAAATGACTATTTAAGAGAAAATCACATTGGAAGTTTCAAACTCGAATTAGATTTCCATCCACCCAAAACATCATGCCTTCACAACAGTCCTCCACCAGCCAGAATTCTACCCATGCCTCCCGCGGACCCACAAATCCCATGATCATAGCCGTTGCATGAATCTTGAACATCGAAAGATATGTAAAGTTTTTTCGAAGATATTTATATTTGCTAGGACCGTCATTCATACGAGTTTCATTTCGTGGGCCAAAAGCTCATGGGCTTATAGTGGGCGGCACAACTAGCGATATAACTGTAGCTTCCTACCTTTATTTTTGGTAACTCTTAGTCCGTTCCCCTTTTTTTGGCTAAATAAAGGAAAACCCCCCTTTCCTTTTCTCCATCTTTCTGGCAGGGTAGAAATATACTTTCTCAAGGATAGAAACTGAAAGAGAGCTGTAAATAGGGGGGAAATTTACCATTTCCGGATGAATCAACGAAATCGCTTGGCGAAGATGGAGATCGGTGCAGCACATCACGCGACGGGGGCAATCCGCAGAGATCTCTGTAGTCCGTCTTCACCATCTCTGGAGCTTGCGATTTTGCGGATCTGTAGCAAGAGAAATCGTTGGCAATCGTTGGCGACGATGTAGAGATTTAGCAATGGCGGCGGCGAATACCTAAAGAGATGACGGATGCGTCAAGTTTTGAGAACAAATATGGTGATTTTGAAGAAGTTGAGTGTTGGGGGGGGGGGGGGGATTGGAAATCATAGTTCAGCGAAGGTTACCCAGGTGGCGACGGAGACACCGGAGACGCAAGAGGATTTGGCGACCAAATCGAGGAGAGCCGCCGTCCCCAGGCTACCAGCTATGAGTGGACTTTAGAGATGGGGAAATAGGGGCAAGGATACTGTGATATAGGGCCAAAGCGAGTGGACTGGTGGGCATACCGCCTTCACTTGATAAAGGTAGCGGACAATGTACATTGTGGGCGGATATAGGTTGTGTGGTTTGACCACAAATGCCATGGCTATATCCCTAGGCTTTTCTAAATTAAACTATTAGAGTATACCATTAACTGCATAAAAATATCAAAAATAAAAATTAATTACAAGACCAACTCTTCTTCTTACATTTGCTCTAAAAAACATATTCTATATAGGTTGCCTAAGCAAGTAGGCATATTTTCCAAACATCAGATTGCTTAAGACGCTAATACATGCAGAAGCATGTACTTTTGTTCTAATCGATCACAATATATAGAGAACTTTATATTTCAAGAAATTCTAAGCGAAGTTCCATTTTATTGTAGAATATATTACTCAAGACCATTTTAGTTTTTCTTTCTCATTTTTTGCTTATTGGATTCATCTTGTTGATCTTGCATTTCTTGTGGAAAGGTAACCTAACATCATCTCATACATATTTATCTCATCAATTTTCATTCAAATATAAAATTTAAGATAAATGCTATAAAGTTCATATTGTTCGTCCAAGGTAACCAAACCCTTGTTGCATGTAAAATCTCACTTAGGTGAGCAATGTAGGTGATGTTGATGAGGTTGAGTCACAAAGTAGGTGTGAGCTTTACCAAAGGTCACTGTGATGGTGGTAAAGACACCAGCCCACATAAACATAGGTCAAAGACTTCAAGACTATGTAGAGGGAAACTGGGGTTAATGACATATATTTGCTAAATATGTATGCTTTTTCAAAATTTACTAAATTAAACTATGAATGTATATTGCATTCCCTTTTATAGAAACAAAAGACAAATAAAGTTTGATCATTGTTCAACACAATGTATAGGCTCATTGAATGATTTTATTTTAATTCTCTTTCTGCCTCCACAGTGAATGTATATGATTTTTTCCTAAGTTGTAAACAAGCAAACAACCACATCTAGGCCTATTGTGGGTCGGATTAGGCTATAAAACTCCTTGTTTCCTTGGGGCCTAAATGTGTGTCCAAGCTCGTCCGCTAACTTTATCGAGCTGAGCTCAGCCTTGGCTCCGATCGTTATTTTCTAGTGGAAAATAAATGATCTTATTATTATGGGTTGAGCTTGGACCGAACTAATTTTTTGGACCACCAAAATGAGTGCCAAGCCCCGTCCTAAATGAGTGTCGGACCGGGCTTAGCTCGCCAGGCTTATTTCGCTTCAAGTCTACTAAATTGTTGTAATTTTCCTTTTTTTTTAATTCTCACTTATAGCCATACTTAGCTTTTTACACACTTTGTTGCTGCTTTTCACTTGCAGGGTACCAAAGATGCTCTGAAATCTATGATCGATGAGCCCACTATGAAGAACAATTCCATGTTCAAAGAGGATGTAGATATTCTCATAAAATGAAAAGGAAGATCCTGATATGCCCCCAAAGGCACGATAGCATGATTTCGTTTTCTTGGGCTTCATTCCTTTTGTTCTTCTATCAAGTGAAAATTAAAATCATGTCATTCAAATTATTAAATGGCATGCTAGCATTTATGCTTGTGCTCTTTGCAGGCACAACAAAGCAAAATAATCTCAAACCAAACTTAGGCAAACAAATTCGAAAATATGCCGGATGAGTGAACAACACGAGAGATTAGGTAGTAAAACCTTTAATAATGATGAATAACTACTATTTTTTCAGGTAATCTGTTTGGAATAGAGATTATCTGTACCTCAAAAGGGCAAGATAGGAGAAGACAACTAGTGCAGTGCAGTATACCAAAAAATTGAAAAAAGAAGAAGAAGAAAAACAGCAGAAATCCAAGTGGCTCGGGACCCAAAAGAAATGGAATCATCTAGAGCCTTTTGGAAGCAGCAGTAGCGCTCGTACGACCCGCAGTTTGACGAGTTTGCCCCCGTCGCCCTCCCTTCTCTCCTGGTCCGCCGCTTCCTCTTCTTATACACCCCCTCCTGACCTCCTCACCCACCCCTCTCCCGCAGCCTCCTCTTCCCCCATCGCCGGTCTTCCCGAAGTCTTCTAAACCCTAATCCCCCAAATCCCCGACGCAAAACTACACGCCGCTCACCGGAGTTCTCGAGGAGGAAACATGAGGTAGTAAACTCGCTGCGATCCTTCCGTAGTTCATGAATTCCATGAGTCCTGGTGTGGGTGTTTGGTGCTGTTCTGGCTGTGGTGTGGAGTTTGGGACGTCTAATCGTGTGTAATTATCGTGGTGTTACTTAGCCCGTAGGTTCTCTTGCCAAGTCTTCTGTTCTAGCTTGTTAGGGGAAAATAGACTAGGAAACACGGATGCTTCGGAGAAAATTTGCTCCTGGCTTGTTTAGCGTGGTCGCTTTGAAATGTGAATTATCAGGCATCTGATTCTTGCGTTCTGAATACTTTTAGATTAATTTGGCGTGAGTTATGTGAGATTGTGCCAAACTGTCAGTAGTCTACAAGTTGCTGGTGTTTGGGGATTCGAATATTCTGTCGTACCGTTTCTGGTTATGTAATATGTTTTTAGAGACTGAGATAAGTTGACCTTGAGTATGGTTTTGAGTTGCGTATTCTTGGGGTCGATTTGATTTGCAGTCGCCATCCGACCACCAAGTGGGCGCAGAGGTCCGACAGGGTGTTCCTGACGATCGAGTTGCCCGATGCCAAGGATGTGAAGCTGAACTTGAAGCCTGAGGGCCATTTCAACTTCTCGGCCAAAGGCTCAGATGACTTGCCCTATGAGTTTGACCTCGAGCTGTTTGATGCTGTTAATGTGGAGGTTAGTGTAATTATTTAAAGGTTCCCTACAGGATGTACCATTCTACGCCGCTAATTGTATTGGTCTTGATGTTTGCAGGAGAGCAAAGCAGCTGTTGCCCCAAGGACTATATGCTACCTGATCAAGAAAGCTGAGAGCAAGTGGTGGCCAAGGCTGCTGAAAAAGGAGGGCAAGCCACCTGTTTTCTTGAAGGTTGACTGGGACAAATGGCAGGATGAGGATGATGAGGATATCGGATGTAAGTTTTTCAGTTTTGGTTGATTCTGTATTTGTTTCCAGACCACTATCTAGTTTAGCTTGATTTGACTTTTTTTTATAAACAAAGCTTGAATTGACTTGTGTTATTCATGCTGCAGTTAATGACTTTGATGGTATGGACTTCTCGGTAAGTGTCCGCTGAAAGCTTTCTTCAATGATTGAGAAGATGGGAGCAAACGGTCTCATGATATTTTTGTGTTTGTAGAAACTGGACATGGGTGGTGCTGATGATGAGGATATTGAGGACGATGAAGATGATGTGGTTGAAAGTGCTAACAAAGGTACCTCGTTCTTGTCCTCTCAATTATTTTTTTGTGGTTAAATATAGCTGTTCCTGGATTTAGCCATGGATTTACGCTATCATGATGAACTGGACATTCTGGTATGAATATTGGAATTTTATCTAAATTTTGTTCACAGTTAACTTGTAATTGTATCTAGAAACTTTCTGAAGCGTTTACTGACAGAGTAGTCTGCAAGGCCTTGCAATCTTTACTGAAAGAGTAGTCTACAATTGAGCCCTTTAGTATTGCATCAATAACAGCATACGTTGCTCAATAGCTAGCATATCATCCTGTCAGCAAATAAAGACAGCAGCTAGAACTCTTTTTCGTTGTGTGTCACTTTGTTCTTGACTTCTTGTGGCTGCTAAAAGAAATTGACATCGATATCCTTAAACGTGCTGTCATCTGTTCTTGACGGTGCCACATTTGGAGTTGGTGGACCCAGTCATTTACGGCTTGTTGATTCTTAGGCAAGACTGTGCCAGTCTTAAGTCTTCACGGTGCTCTATGGTCTAAGTTAGGGTCTTGGCTGTCAAAGTGTTGATTAGTATGCAAAAATGTTGTGGAGTTCTTAGTCCAAATTGTCTTTCCCTTGAAGACCATTTCAATCCTGACTGGTTACATTTTCTTTTTAGTTTTCAAGACACTATACTGAACTGATCTTGTTTTATGGAAAATAAAAATGCAGATAAAGGTGCTAAGGAGAGCAAGGTGGAGGAGGAAGCAACTCCAGCAGCAGCCGCTGCAGAGGAAGCTAAACCATGAAGAAGCAAATGAGTTTGCTCGACACCATCGGTTGACCACGCATGATATCCAGGTAGACTAGATGTTCCCTTAGATTTTTGGTGTAAAATCTGGAGGATGGATCGATCACTCACTGCATATGAAGTAAAGAAACCAAACAGTCGTACTGTTTAGTTTTTGGCTGAACCTTGTGAACTGCTGTTATAATATTTGGTCAGAGCGTATTTGCGTCCGCCATTGGAAGATGATTCGATGTTTGTATGGCGTGATAGCGATGTTTATTGTAGCTGTCTTCTGATGCTGCTTGTGTTTATCAGAACAGAGTAACAGACACCAATGATCTTTCCGTAAACCTGATGCTTGGTCTTTGACAAGCAGCAACCCAACACAGGCGTGCTTGATCATTACTGTTTCCAGGAAGGCCAAGGCAGGTCGGTCGGCTGGTATGCCTGTTGCCTGCTGTCACTGAACCTTCATTAAACACATCATCGAATCCAAAGTCCAAACCAGCTGCAATGGTAACCTGGCGGCCGGCACCTATCTTGGGGCGTGGCCGGCAGAGCTTGCCGCCGGGGCACTTGCGCCGCTGCAGCTTGTGGTACCAAGAAAAGCACCCAGCTGTCCGATTTTGCTCAACATACCTGTCAAACCTAAGGGACCTAGCATCAGAACTATAAATTCCTACATCACTCATACCAAGCCCAGCTTTGTTCATCGGTTAAGAGTTTAATCTATCAGATCATGGGGCCATGCCCTATTCACGCTTCAGCAAACTGCAAGGCCACAAAAACATCATACCTTCACAATAGGTAACACAGTTCGCCTTCTCCATCCAAAGTAGAAGGCAGATACAACACTCTTCTGGTGAAACTTTGCAGGTACAGCTGACATGATTGGCTAATCTCTCATTAATTCACAAGAAATTGGAGGACAAGAGGCTCCTATGAAAACAAGGTGCCAGTTCTGATACACGGACTATAATAACTACTAAGTACAAACAAATAAGGAAAAGCACAAACAGACCATGCCTATTGAAATAATAGTGAAGACATGACATCTTTTTTTGTTAAATTGACAGTACTATTCACTGGTTCAGCTATCGGGTAGTCTCATATTAAGCACTTCTGGTGGTGGCCGAAGAGTGCAAACCATTTCTCTCGTCTTCCCGAAATAGACCTGCCACCACAACCATATAAGTTTGACGACCAATGAATTTGCAAGTGGCAAATTATGTCAGCAGATCTCAGTAGCCACCAAAGTTGTCATTGTCATCGATGCGAAACTGTTACCTGGTCCAGTGAATTTCTCAGCTTCCCCTCCATTTCTTCTATCATTTTCCCCATATTAACGAGGTGCCCATCTGCTACAGCGAGAGTCATACTCATCTGCAAATAGAAACAGATATTTCCCACATTAGCTCATCCAAATTTCTATATACCTCGGTAACGCTTCCAATCAAAGAAAGTGTTGCCTCAGAAATGGCTACCTAGTTGACAGACAGATTACAAACAACAGTTCCATAAACATAAACATGTCAAAGTTATTCATTGTTTTGCTTAGTCTAGCTACCATGTCTCTATCTATCTTCTTGCCTTCTTGGCTTTAATAAACTGCAGGTAACTTGGCAGTTCACTGTTTGCACATTGAAGTATATCTTTATTGTTTTAGTGAACACTGTTACATGCAAAAAGTCTGATGTCTAGTAAATATATGGAAATATGGATGTTAGTTAGTTGTGTCCTCACAGAAGTAAAGCAACTTGATTAACTCAAAGTACCCTTGGTCGGGAGGAGATTTTACACACATGAGCAAAGAAGGGAAGAGCAGGAGACAGAACCTGCCGTCTAATTGATCCAGACAAGTTGAAAGTTCCAGACTGCTTGTTGTCAGTTGTCAATGACAGCATCACAGTGCTGTTCAAGCAGTAATGTGCTGCTCCTTCTTCTTCAGGACCAACCTATCAGCGTCACACAAGTTTTCAACTGTTAAGTAGAAATATAACAAAAAAGAATGCAACAAAAGGAGACTAACCAGCCTTTCAATTGGCAATTCATGGGCAGTGTTACCCTTTGAAGACAAACATACAGTCGAACATTTGAGTATTTATAGGCAAGGTTACCACGAGTTACCTGAATAACATGAATGGCATCCCATGAACCACTCTGCATGTACCCTCGTGTTCCTTTTCCATCTGAAACCACAAAACAGAAATTCGAATAAGAAAAGCTTAAGAGTTTTTAGTGAGAAAACAAGATCACTTCCAGCATTTGTGTAGACCTTTCTTAATTAAGAAGCATGCAATAAAACCACCATTATCTTCATCCTCCCAAATGTACACAGATGAAATCCCACCTTCATAGTACCTATTTGTTAGCAGAAAATCTTGTTACTCGCTTTACATCCACACGGTAGATAACATCATTCATATACTAAATTGAGGAATCATGCTGCTATGGATCATATCCTTCTTTCCGATGCATCTACTTCACAGTACAGTTTTAAGGAGACAGAAAGATGAAATATGAGTCTTACTGGTCACGATAGACAGAGAAAACTTCATTTGCCTCAATCTCAAGATTCCTCATCTCTTCAGAGGGAACTGTACCATCTTCCAAAGGAGGGTCATATTTGTTCGACCAAGGTGATCTGCAAGCCAACCTCACAATCAACAAACAAGAAGCAAAACAGATCCACAAGGTTTGAAGCTTGCTCAACAACCCAATTGAATCAGACTAATTAATGCATCCATGGCTCTGCCCCCTAATTTTCTTGATTGGGGATGCCACACAGAATTAGGTGTCAATGTCATTAGGCAGTGTTTATCCAGGCACCGCAATGAGACCGTTTTTTCAACATGCGCTGCGAAATGAAGAGATAAACAAATATAATGCATCCTTTCCATTTTTCTGTTACTTTTTGTTTCCCTAGTTTTCATTCAACAACGGCTGCACCTTGGAGTGCTTATGGAGAACATGAGTAAAATGAAATTATGGTGGTAATGGGGAGCTACTGACCGGTAGGAGTCAGCGTCACGGTTATACTCGCATAGAATGTATTCCTTCAAACTCTCCTTATCCATGCAAACCTGAAAAAGGATACACCAATTTTCCTTGTGTATCAGTAAGCGCCTGGAGCATGGAGAAACTGGAGACAAGCAAGTGGAACCGAAGAATCTATCTGTTGGCAACAAGGTAGCACACTAGGATCCATTCACCTAGGGAATTCATCCGGCGGCCGGCATAACTTCGATACGGTTCCATTCAAAAGCGCAAAAGGGGATTGGAACGGTGCGATTCTACGGGACCTCGATCCAGACGAATCCCAGGCAAGCACAGGTGCACGCACGCACGCGCGGGAGGAACCAAAGCGGACGCAAGGCAACAAATGCGCATTCCTTGATGAATACAAAGCAATCGAAGGAAACGCACCGCCCGGCGGAGCATCCAATCCCCGCGAGCGATTTCCGGTACGACGAAATCAAATGTACCGGCGCCCCATCCGAACTGAGGCGCCGACGGGGACGGCTGAGGTATACCTGGAGCGGGAGGTCGACCTGGGAGAGGAGGTCGAGGGAGTGGTCGGGGAGGAGGGAGAGCAGCGCGTTGAGCGCCGTCTCGGCGCTGGCCGGCGGCATCCGCCGCATCAGATCCATCGCCGCCTCCATGCGACCAGGCTCTCCGTCCGCCTTTGCTCGTCCTGCTCCCCCTCCTCCTCCTCTCGTAGATCCCTCCTCGTTTCTTCTCCTCCAGCTGCTGCTGGCCTGCTGCCGCTACGACGTCGTCGTCGTCGTCCACCTCCTCTCCCCTCGTTCGGTTCCGTTGCTTTCGTCCTAATTCAGTTGCTCGTTCCTCCTCGGCTTCGTCTTCTGTGGTTCTCTTTCCATTTCGTCTCCTTTGTTTTCTTCGATTCTTTTGCGTGTTTGCCTGCTGATGTCAACAAACTGCATTTCTCTGGCGCAAATACACCCTGATGACCCGTCGATCTTCTTAATACAAAAACCAAAATAATACATCCAAACTCACTTAAATAATAGGGATTATTTGATAATATCATATAAATATTTTGGCAAATATCATCCGAACGGACAGCATAAGGGACGCATAAAAACTTCACTAGCGAAATCGAACTCATCAGATAGGATAACAAGGTGGTACTTTCTACCACTCTGCTGCCATGGCATTCAAGTCTCGCGCAAGGTGTTCGAGATTTGATTTCTTACAACTATGCAGAGAGTACAAAAGGTGTTACTCCGTACTCTCGTACTCTCTCATTTCGTTTGTTGGCCCGTGGAGGCAAGAAGGAAAACTCAGAAGAGAGCAACAGCTAGCATTAGTAATTTACAACTACCACATGACACCGACCAGTGCTGAATGAATCCTGCTATTTCATTTCAGCAAGCACTCGAAACCAACGGGTGGGATGCACTCGAAGCAATGACGGATGGGCACATGAGAAACCAATTGATTCTGCCTTGAGTAAAACGCAGTCGTCGTTACAGAAATGAATGTTGCTTAGATGCGAGTGCAAGTAATCTTGGCATGCATAGCCGCCTTTTAAGGGGAATAAACATGCAGGGCTTGCTACCTCCTTTTGCAATGGATACTTGGTACAGCGGCATGTGAGAATAAGCTGATAGCATTACATCATCTCTATACTAGTTCACAACACATTCAGAATACAAGACTCTTAAGCTCTATGGTGAAGCACACGACACTGACAAGTCCCCAAAAGTAGGAGGCCGATCTACTCCAGTCTGTATGTTCTACATTTCAATTGCTGCTGATTGTCGAATGGCAAATATAGACAGCAACCAATGGTAGAAAACCATCTTAAAATGATGAAACCCACTCAGTCTTGATCCCAGCTATTTTCCATCCCCAAATGCGAAACAGATCCAATTCATTATCAACAAACTGCTTTAAGTTCATGAACCCATCCAGCTTTAAGAGCGATGACTGGCATAAAGATATTGCCATCCTAGCAAAGTAATCAAGTAGATTATGCAGCACATGAGCTCTAGAAAAACTATGCAGCATATAAGCAACTGCTTTAAGATTTATGGAAATATGAAGATATGGTTCTGCAAACAAAATAAATAGTAAAAAATATCAGCATACCTGTAGGTTGCAGTTGTGGCAGAATCTGCACTAATAAGGACTGATCTTCTATGGTTCCATGCTTTCTCTTCAGAACATAGATGTTACTATTCAAGACGCTATGCTAAGATTATCAGTCAACTTTGTCTTGACTTTTGCTATACGCTCCTCATAAGAGGCTGAAATAAGAAAATTCATGAAACATTATTTCAGATGTATGAAAGTACAAGAGGAATATCTTGAAACTAAAAATTGCATTGGAAGATTAAAAATTAGGTATGCGTGCACAATAGACTGAGTTTGTTGTAAAGTACTCCCTCCATTCTCTTTTGATAAACTTATTTCCCCTTAGCACAATGACCAAGAAGAAGTACTCTACTTATCATTCAATTAATCAAGTCATTATATAGTGTGAAGATTTTCCACGAGGACTCCTCGATATCGATGTTATGCATGCACCAATATTTTTTTAGAGTTACTTTGCACGGGAATTGAAAGGGCCATTCATGTCATTCCCAAGATAGCAACTCAAATAGAATATTTCAATTTTAGAAATAGGTCTACCAAAAGAGAATATTTCAATTTTAGAAATAGGTCTACCAAAAGAGAATGGAGGGGGTACTGTCCAAGAACGACCAAAATGGATTGCCAGAATAATGAAGAGGCGATTGGAGACTGGTATAGTCAGACATAAAGCATTGGGTTGCTCATAGGGAAACATAACAACAGAAGAATGCTCTGCATGTGCAGACTTCAGGCTGTAAAAGACAAGGAAGGAAACTTACGCTCTGTTTGTCGTGATAGGAGAGGAATATGATTCCTCTTCTTCTGGAGTGTTTCCAGTGAATTAGATTCTGCAATGGCATCTGACTTTTAGATCATTAGGATATCAATCAAATAAAACTAAGAAAACATTTGATTGTATGTACCTGGAAAAGTTAAACAGTTAAGCGCCTCATGAAATATTTCAGCTTGGAGCATATAATGATGATATTGATCATTCAGGTGCTCAGTCAGAGACCGACTCGCATCTAAGGTGCAATAATAGTTCATCACAATTAATATCCACACAAAAGGCAAAAAGTTTTGTGAACAGATAATGAAGGCAAGTACAATGCAGAGTCTAGCTTTATACAAAATAGGACTAATTTGACAAGTCATTTCTCAAAAAATACTTGCTCAATGCCATGGTCAAAAGTTTTATATATAATTATATTTCGTTTATCCATTATGTCTA
Organism: Panicum miliaceum; assembly: GCA_032594955.1. Classification (NCBI taxonomy): domain Eukaryota; kingdom Viridiplantae; phylum Streptophyta; class Magnoliopsida; order Poales; family Poaceae; genus Panicum; species Panicum miliaceum. Next base: position 43,858,305 of record CM064059.1, read on the forward strand.
AAGCATAAGCAGAAAAATAATCATCTACAAGATCTACCATTTTTCACAGTTAAAGCAAGATCAGGAAGTAAATTTTATACAGTTAGGCAAGCAAGTGAAACATCTTGCTTGCAGTGATAGTTAAATACCTCGTGAGAAAAGATGAAAAAAAAATGAATTCTTAAAGTTATCTCCAAAAGTCTGACAAGACAAACCTGATGAACACATAAAGTCGGTCTTATCGAATAGACAAGATCGCAAAATCAATGGAAGCTCAACTGCCATTTTATATTGAGGTTTCCTAGGAGTTTTAGTAATATCCAATAGTGAATCAACTACCTGTGGTAAAATAAGAAAAATCAGCAAAGGTAAGTAATCCTTACAAAACCAGGCACACAAGATTTCATCAAGTGTACATTACACCTGGTTCTTGCATGGATGTTCCCCTCATATCCATGAACTTGGGAACTCAAACATCAAGGTCAATAAACTTGCATATGTAATATGTGGCTGCCAACTGCCATTGCACATAACAGCATAACGTATAGGGACCTAAGTGTCAAGAGTTCACGGTTCATGGACCTAAGGGAACATCTATGCAGTGATTGACTCTTCAACAAATAAAGCTAGTTTCACTTACAGATGGTGACTCAAGGCCTTGACCTATTAGAAATAGCACAGCTACCATGCAGCGAACTTGATGCCACAGAAAAGCGGTACCCTTGATCATCATGGAGCATAGCTCATCATTGTTGGACCTAGAAGATATTAAGCATTTTTACTGGGCATTGCAGAATATTGAGAACCAAAAAGAAAAGATCGTTCGGCTAAAATGTAAATTTAACCTTTTGCCACATGCAGAAATAGTAAATTCTGTAATGCGCCGCCTATAGTTACTCACATTTGCTGCATCCATCTTACAGAAATTCCTGAAGTCATGTTCTCCAACAAATTTGGATGCAGCTCTCTGCATTTCCTGCTTGCAAATGGGAGTCAATAGCTCAGTAGACATGTGCACTTATCTAGCAACTACAGGCATCAAGGGAAATGTAAGTACCAATATATCCAAGTCCCCTTTCCAAAATAAGTATTTATATTCCCTGCTCAAACAGGTGAATCTGCAAAATAGCAGTGGGAGAAAAATCAAAATTTGATCAATAATCGCAAAGCACAATCACAGGATAACTGGGCATAACAACCAGATCAAAAAGTGGGAACTATTCATCTTACTTAAAAAAATGGAAAGGAGGAAATATATAACTTCCTTGGCTCCTTTTAACAATTAACAGTTATTGATAGATAGATGCTCATTTGCAAAATTGTACATTTACTCTTGCAAGAAGAAAGAAAAATAAAATAAAACACAACAAAACACATGATTGAGCTAACCTTGCATGAAAATCTGCTGGAACAGAACACCAACCTAGTACACGTATGTCTTGTGGAAGAATTCTATTCAATACCTTCACATAATCAATTTCTGTGGTAAAAAAAATCTTAGTTAGAAAGAACAATTGTAAGAAAAGCTAAGATGCAATTGAGACATCTACTAGGACAGGAATATATAAAATGCTTTTGATAGGGGAAAATCGAGGTTTTCCCTGGATATCAAGTCGTTTAAGCAACAAATCAGATCATGTACTCATATCACTGCATTCCTTGTTGTCTACACCACTACAGGAACACAAGGCAGAAGCATACCAGATCTTTCATTTTGCATGTCCCCTCCAACATCCTTTATGTTCGATCGTAGATATAAGGAAATCACCTGCATGTTGCAAAATGGGTAAAATATCTCTTTCATGCATACTGCACATTACAGATAACTTCACTGCTCCAGTTTCAACACAATAGTCAATACCAAACAAAAAAGAAGAAGAAGAAGAACAAATGATACAATTTTAAGTGGATACAATCGACATTCTTTAAATCTCTGACTAATTAAATTCTTTAGAAAAGAAAACATATGCTTCTAGATGTGTAACAATGTTTCATACAAATTTAAAATCTAATTGCATTTTGGAGACCAGAAGTCCAAGACTGTGTGTAAAGGAAAGAAGGGAGAAGTAAGTGATGTCAGCATAAGTCATTTTTATCTGGCTTTGCCAAGTTACACAGTAATCACTCCTATAATCAATAGCAACAAAGTATTTATTCAGTAGACATGATTTCTTGTGATTCTGCTGCTACCTGTCCGGAAGCAGAAACTCCTTTGTCAGTTCTCCCACACCTCGAATAACATGATTCTTTTCTACTGCCAACCATAAGTTTTGCTCTTTCCAGTGCTTTGAAAATCTCAGACTGACAAAACATGAAGATAGAGCTTCTTGAGCAAACTTTCAATGACTTTGAAAATAGCAAAGCAAATAGCCCATCGGGAAAATTACCTCAACTGTTGGCTCCGTGTTACCTTCTGAAGAAAAGCCATAGAATCTGCATAGGAACAAGCAAAGTCATATGAAAGGGTGGGAGAAAAGGCAGGCACAAGTAATACAAGTTAACCAGTTAAGAACAGAGCACAGATGCAGATGCCAACAGAAGATCAACATAACAAAATTAGAGAAGGAACAATGGGATTTATTTAATATTGTATTCGTTTCGGATCAAACTTGAGCAGTTTAGTAACACACTGGGTAACAATGGTTTTATAGTACAGCAAAGTTTGATCTACAAAGAGACTCAGTTTAAGAAGGAAAAGCTCTTGAGATTCAGCATTTAGTTTGTTTCCATTCGATCAGAGACTAGTGCGATTCTAATGGAATAGTGATTCATCAGAAACCATTAAAGCAATGATTACCAATTCAAAAATTTACAAATAATAAAATGAATAAGCAAGCTAAATCAATCATGCATGTTCTATTCAGAGTATAACACACCTCTGGCCGAAATACATGACTTTGAGAGCAACTAGTCGCTTTGAGCAGTGACTTAAAATCCCATCCTGGCGACCTGTGCATTAAACAGAAAAATTCAGTAGAATTCTACAGAATAGTTGTAATGTAGTTAGTGTTTCCAAGTAGTCAAGGGAAAAGGAAACCTAAATGTGGGCATACTGAACATTTGTGGAAATGAAAGTAAAAACACTTATCATAATAAGAATCATCCTAAAAGGCTAAAATAGGTAAAGTTGGTGTATCTTCAGTAGCACCTCTTCTTTGAGTTCGTTTGCTTGAATCGTCAGGCAAACCATTGCCCTCCACAATTCTGTTGCGCTGTAGGTCAAAAGTAAATATATTAATTAGAATCGCTCTCGGTAAAAAATGAATCAGATCAGATAAGAATTTGTTTGAAAATACATACCTGTATTTCATTTTCTGTAGATATTATTGAGTGATCAAATGGAGCACTCAAATCTTTTTCCAAAGGGCTACTTTGATGGAATTTCCCATTGTGCCGTGCTTCTGGGTTACTTCCATATAAACATGAACTGGCAACTGCAACAGACCTAACACTATCGTCCTGTAGAAGAACAGAGTTCGGCAAAGCATCAACGGCAAGAACCTCAAGGTACATGATAGAAGTTCAAGGATGAAATACATCGACCTGTATGCAAATGCAACATCAAGATAATTTGAATCCTACATATGCATATGAATTGACCTAAAGTATTGTTTGAATCTTGTGTCATGCTTGAGTTCCACAAATTTATATAAGTATGCATATGGTGTTGACGATTGCCATCTAGATAAGTCGAAATGCGTTTTCAAATAACCATGGCCATGGGGAAGTTAAGGCCACTAGTCTAATATAATTATAAAAATTGGACCTTCCTTTTAGCATGTAATCTCTTGGCAGCAGATAACCTCTACAAGTTTCTCAAGTCTCACTGTAATTCATGTCACCACATTAATGGCATGCTATAACAAATATTAACATGCTGTAACAATTTATAGACAGAAAAACAACCTTAAAAAGAACGCCCTTTTTGCAAAGGCCTGGAGGCAAGGCTATCACAAGCTCAGATGAAGTCATTGCTGCAGTTTCACCCTAACTGAATCGTTATAGGTAGTGGCGTAGTGGCCATATTTCCTCAGAGATTTCTTATGATCTTATCTTCCAATTAAAACAAGAAAACAACAGAACTACAAAGCTTTCATTTTCCAGCTAGCGAACTACGGAAGGAACAGCTATTGCAAATTGTAATGATGCCACACACAATATAGTATTCTCAAAAAACATTACATGGTATAAGATTGTAAACAAACAAGTAATAAGATTGTCAATTCCCTCATGTCTGTAAGCTTAAGTAACGAAACTGCTCTAACCCATTGTGTCTACATACCTTGAATCTGCAGGTACAACTCGAAGCAGCCTTGGCCAGATTCTGGTTCTCCCTCTCTAACTCCTAGCCACACCCAACCCAGCAATTGAGGAAGAAAAATTAATATCACCCAATCCATCAAAGCAATTAGGCGAAGAAAGCAAGCACAAGCCACGACTGCGGCTAGGGTTCCACCTGCACGCGCATCCGCAGCGCGCTGACCTCCGCCTGCAGCGCCGCCGCCGTCTCTGTCTCCGCCTCCGCCATGGTACGGAGCCCTAGCCGCGCCCGGTAAGAGGAATCTGTGCTCGCGGCCGCTGCTACTACCGCCACCAGCCCGGTAGTCCGCTACTGCCATTGCATTAACGGGTCCCGTTAGACAGGGCCACGTCGAATGGAATCGGACCCGTTAAGGGGAGAGGCGGGGCTTTGACAGTTTGTTTGACTGGTCAAATCGCGGCGGTTAGAATTACCTGCAGGGGATTACGGCGCCCGTTACCTGATGCAGCAACGAACGAGGGAAGAAATGGGAGATCATCATCAGATAGATCCTGTTGACTCGAGCAGTCATCTCCCACTCCTCGATCACAGTGGCTCAGCCAGATCGTCCTCTATAAATACGAAGTCACATCTCACAGCGAGAGCATCCAGCTGCAGAAGAGACTGTGTGCGAGTTGGATAGGAAGAAGCTGAACCGTTCGACCGACCGATCGATCGAGAATGGCGGGAGGCAAGGGCGCCCTGCTGCTGTGCATTGTCATCGTCTTGCTGGCGATCGGGAATGGCGGCGCGGAGGCGAGGAAGCAGGGGAAGCAGTCCCTGGGGTTCTACGAGCTGCGGCGGGGCGAGTTCTCCATGGTCGTCACCAACTGGGGCGCCACCATCCTCGCCGTCAGGATCCCCGACAAGAACGGTGAGTGAGCACTGAGCACTTGCACTGCTCGATCTTCCTTCTTCTCCAATTTCGATTTGATTGATCTTGGGTCTGTTTGCGCCTGCAGGGCACATCGGTGACGTCGTTCTTGGCTACAAGGACATCGGATCTTACGTGGTGAGAATTCCACGCATGGTTATCACCTTTTTTCTTGTCGCGAGTTGTAAGGAAATTGTTAATGCTGTGTATTTGATTGGGAAAAAAAATCAAGAACGACACGACCTACTTCGGCGCGCTGGTGGGTCGCGTGGCGAACCGCATCGCCGGCGGGCGCTTCACCATCAGGGACCGCCCCTACCACACGTTCCGGAACGACGGCAACAACACGCTCCACGGTGGCCACCGCGGGTTCAACCAGGTGTTCTGGTCCGTCCGCGAGCGCGTCACCGGCGAGTTCCCGCACATCACCTTCTCCTACCGCAGCTACGACGGCGAGCAGGGGTTCCCGGGCGCCCTGGACGTGCTCGTCACCTACAAGATCGACGGCGACTTCTCCTACAGCGTCACCATGTACGCCCGGCCGCTCGACAAGCCCACCCCCGTGAACCTCGCGCAGCACACGTACTGGAACCTCCGCGGCCACGGCAACGGCACCGTCCTCGGCCACGCCGTCCAGATCTTCGCGTCCGCGGTGACGCCCGTCGGCGGCGGCCTCATCCCGACGGGCGCCGTCACGCCCGTCGCCGGGACGCCCTTCGACTTCCGGGCCCCCGCGGCGCCCGGCGCGCGCATCGCGGAGGTGGAGGGCGGGTACGACATCAACTTCGTGCTCGACGGCGCGGCGGACGGGCAGGGGGTGCGCAAGGTGGCGGTGGTGAGCGAGCCGGACTCCGGCCGCGTGATGGAGCTGTGGGGGGACCAGCCCGGGCTGCAGTTCTACACCGGCAACTTCCTCAAGGGCGACGTGGGCAAGGGCGGCGCCGTCTACGCCAAGCACGGCGGGATGTGCCTGGAGACGCAGGACTACCCGGACGCCGTGCACGAGCCGGGGTTCCCCCGCGAGGTGTACCGCCCGGGGCAGGTGTACAAGCACTACATGCTCTACAAGTTTTCGCTCAAAAAATAGATGCGGCGTGCGTGCTAGGATGCGAGTAATAAGGAGTTCTTGAAACTTGATCCTCTGTAATTTAGCAGGCTTCGCCTCTGTTTAGCTTAGAAGTTGCAGGGAAGATATATATGGCTCAAATGTGTGCAAAATTCGTCAGAGTTAATTTCTATGGGGATGAAACTAGATGTACATCTTTGGATGAACTATGATGTGCCAAGTAGTTTCAATTTTTTTTTGAAACTTCAATATACGTTTTTGGATGAACTTTTACCGGTTTCAAAATCTAGCCATTTTCACCAAAGTTGTCCCCGATGAAACTATGCTCGCTACTCTCTATTTCTCCTGGTCCGTTGCAAAGAAGTGAGCATCGAGTATCGAAAATATAATTTTCTTGCCCTCGAAAGAAATACCATTTTTGTATAACACCAACATAGAAATGGAGACGTAATAGCCCAATTTCTCCAAAATGGCACTCATTTGTCTTTTTTTTGCAAGGAGAAATCTCACTCTATATTATCGGTTAAACTTTGTCCAAAATAGAGGGCGCTCAGATCTTATAGGCGTTTTCCTGCAAAATGATTAAAAAAATAAGTATCACGTATTCGAATGTGGCTAGCATCACACCAATAGTCCTGATGTTAGACAAACCGCATATCTGTTTGCAGTTATCTAATTCGATTTGTGATGGCGGTATGACTCAGCAACCTAGAAATAACCGTGCACTAGGGAGCACCTGAACAACCGAGCACAGTGGAGACAAGAGACAACAACGCCACCATGGCACATATAATCATGTCCTCCCACAAACAAAAGAACAGCCTTTGTTTAGCATCAGCTAGCACAATTCAAACAGCTCAGAACTTCAGGCTCCATTTTACAAAAAATAAAATACCACATAAAACCACAAATGACACAATCAGTTGCTAGTATGGCAATAATTCTTTTTTGAAAACAAGTATGGCGATAAAATTGTATTGGAGGTAACAGAGCTCGTTGGTAAATCAGAGTGGAATCAGAGGACCACATGACAATACCATCAATCTTAACTTAGCAAGACCAGATATTCAAGGTTATAAAAAAAATCACTAAGCTCAAATCTTATTGACAGAAAAGATTATGGTGCTCATTTAAGGAACTGGTGAAACATTTTTCTGAGGTCTCACTGAATTCACATGCATATTCATCAGATAAAAAACTCAATAAAACAGAGTCTCAGCAATGATGGTTTTCAATAATTTAAATTTGCAATTTTAGACAACCCTCGGTGGCCAACTCTTTGCTTCAGTTCATCTAACAAGTTTAGGTCCTAACAGGGCCAGCAAAATTTGGTCCTAACAACAAAACCGGGAGCTATCATCACATGATCACTCTTCATCCTCATCACCATCACCGCCTCCACCAGAAGCCTTCTTCTGGTTCTTTCTCTTCACTCTACCAGGCTCACCACCACCGAGCGGGCTGGTAAGGGAGAAGTCAATGTGCTTCTCAGAGTCAACTCTGACCATGAATGAGGAAATGTTTACAAGCTGCCTCCCAACTCTGCACAAAAAGATCAAATTTAAATGGGAAGAACTCAATGCAATGGAAAATAGCACATTAAATAAACATCAAAAATTTCATCAATAAATCAAAGGGCACATACAATATCATATTGACAGTATGATTTAACAGTTACCCGATTGGTGTGGATTCAAATTGAGAAACCCTTGCATGATTAAATTTATTGTGCACAAATCAAGCGTCCAGCATGTCAACCAGTAAGAATGTAACCATAGCTCAAACATAGCTAAAATAAACTTATACAAGGAGCACATGACATTGCTAAAGCTCAAGCACAAACAAAAGGTTGAAACCTCGAATAAATAAACTAAGCTAAACAGGTTGCCACAGTTACCTACTTGTCAATCCAAATGATTGTTCATTAGAAAGTGAAGTAAAAGCACATTTACAGGCACTCAGAATGAAAAGGACATTTGAGTCATTGGCCTTTTGACCTCATAGATACATTAGCAAAAGTAGTTCCTCACTGTGCCACCAAATGCATCAAAAGCACCTTATTGCAAGACACAAAAAATAAATAAATTAAGGAACCATAACAGTGTTATGCTTCAAAAGTTTAGGGACATCAGAGAAAATATGACTGCAACATTACACACAAAGTGTCTCAGACGACCGTCGTGAGTTGCACAAGGTTTCTCATCACATGGCCCAAAACACAAACAGAACAAGAGATAGTTTGGTTTGCGACAGCACTTAAAACTGTCAAACAATGACCATAAGTAAAGAAATTGGCATTCGACCCTAACTTCACAATAATCCATACGCATTCCATGACACTAGCCATCTCAAGCAAATGCAATACAAACATAAACACAAGGTCTAGAAATGTTATGGTATACCTAATGTGGCGTTGCCTGATGAGCACACGAGCATGATGGATGGACTTTGCCATGCCATTCTTGAAGACAATGGTCTGAAGACGACGCTGAAGGAAGTTCTCAACAGTGAGTGCAAGAACGTAATCGAGCTTGTTCTGGCCCTCACCGAGGAGACCATAGCGGTTCATGCGGCGCAGGAGTGCCTCGCCCTCGAAGATACGGCGGGGGTTCTTCTCGTCAAGGGTGAGGAGCTCCCTTGCAGCATTCCGGATGCGGCTGAGGGCATACTGCACACGCCACAGCTCGCGCTTGCACCTCAGGCCATACTCACCAACCAGCTTCAGCTCAGCATCAAGGCGCTCCTTCTCATACGGACGCCTTGGTTTCTTGAAAGTTTTACCATCTGCATCAAACAAACATTGGGAGAATTAGCAGGACAAACAAAACAAACACATTCTAGGCATCAGCAAAAATTACAAACATTCAAGTTATGTAGCAAAACAGCAAACAAACAAAATAATTGGGTTCGTTCATCAACCACTAAAGGTTTCTAATACAAAATGCAATTCAGGATTCCACATCCCAACAAGCAAATCTGATAAATAAACGTTAATATTTGGTGGGTCCAAATTTTAGTATCTTTTTTTCCCAACAGTTAGCAACCGTTGTAAAATCAAATCAATATAATGGAACTTTGATTTTTAAAGTTTCCGGATTGATCATAACAAACAATCATACAGCTTAATCTACGATAACAAAGAACTCAGCTGACCAAATTATATTTGACTTTATGCAGGTCTACATGCCTTAACTACAGCAAAACACTAAATCTCTTGGAGGGCATCAAGGATATGCTCCAGATTACAAATACAGTGAGGGATCTCGAGTTGCGGTCTCCTAGATTCAAATGGACAAGGAAATGAGTTCAAGAACATAGCGGATCATGGCAATATGGAGGCAGGGGGTTGCTTACAGTTGCGGTAGAAGCTGACGTGCACCATGGCTGATGCTGCCTCCGCCGCCCGCCGCCGGTCTCGGGCGCCGCCGCCGCGAGGTGTGCTATGACTTGCGAGGGGAAGGTGGGAAGGCGAATGAGGCTGTGGAGGCGGCACTTATAGAGGAGGCGCTAAACCCTAACCCTAGAGCTTAATGTTATATGGGCCTTGCTATGTGGGCTTTTTTATGCTAGGATGGGCTGGGTATCCTTATGGGCCCTCGGTCGTGAACTTCTTAATTTTCCCTTTCTCTTATTTCTTTTTTTGTTGTTTTTGATAAAACCTTTATTTGTTACTAATCGACTCTCGCTGCCTGTTTGCACTTCTTTTGCAGTTCAGATTTTGTTTTGCTAAACCTGATCAGTCATCCCTACGCTAGTGTGATTCAGTTTGCCCTCGAATCGAAGTTCTTTTTTGAAACACATTACGATCGCGAAATCTCATACACGCATGCATACATTTTTTTTTTAAGGACTGCATAGATAATTCTATAAATACTTAGATGCATGTATTAACTGTATGGGCATCTTTAGGCCGGCATACATTGAAATTAACAAGGTTTCCATAGACCCTTTTCTTTTGTACAGCGCGTGTCGCTTCCCACTGTGAACCATCGTGTCAAGTCAGAAATTTATGATACTAAAAATTTAAGTGCTCGCCTTAACGAATGGAGTGTTACGAATTGCTCAACTGTCGTTTGCATCCAAAGTCCTATTTGCTATCTCATCTATATCCATTAGTGCAATATTATTTATTGTAACATAATGACTTGTTACGGCTAGACGTGCATTTGCCCTATTGCATGACAACCTAAATTTATTATCCACACCCCCCTCCTCACCCCGCGCAGTGGAGCATGCAAGCAATTTTAAAAATTAAAAATATATAATTCTTAAACATTCATCAAATTCAAATTTCGATTGTACAATTGTGTAACTTTCGAAGACACCTTCAAAACAAGATTCCACTTGTATACGTTTGATAATATTTTTCAAAGACACATAAAATACTTTATATATAATGAAAAAAATACCAAAATAAATTAGTTAAAATGCTCAACTAATCTGCTAAAGTTGCCTATTATTAATCATGCTAATCATGCAATATACATTCATCTATCCAATAAAGTTGTTTACCCTCATCCACTAATAACTCCAAACAATCTATCTTCACAACATGAACACCGATATCAACTTAACTGAACCCAGGCATGTGAAACAATATTTTGTAAAGTCATAAACAATTTTTGCAAATATTATAAGCAAATTAGAATACACTAAAAGGTGTTTTGTCTAAAAAAATATATCATTAAAATATAGTGGTGTGAGATCTTGTTTTGAAATTTTTATTAAAACAAACACAACTGTGTAATCGGATTTTAATTTCGATGCTCGATTTTGAAACTATGATCTTTTCTCATTTTGAAATTATATGCATGCATGTGCTTACGTCATTTGTCTTTTTTCCTTCTCTCCTCGCCCCCTAGGTGTATGCGCATACCCATTGCATGCACGTATCTTTGTAAAATCGTTAGGACTTTTTTAAATCTAAACTGCAAATTAGGTGGTTTATGTATTTCCTGGAAATTAGGGAGATTCGTGCCAAATCCAGTTGAATCCAAACGAGTAACAAGCAGTGTAGCACTGCAGTCTGCAGCTGCACCCTTCCTCCGCTGCGTCGCGGACTTGCACACAGGCCCACATCCAACGCTCCCCGCGGCATTTCGTCGAGCACCCGCGCCATGCACTCCCTTCGGCGCGCCCTTCGCCTCCCCGCCCCCTCCACCTACGCCGCCGCCGCCGCCGCCGCCTCCTCGTCATCCTGCCTCCGCCGCCTCTCCTCCCACCGCCGCGCGTCGCCGCCCCGTTCCGCTGCCACCGGGGACGACGAGTGGAACGACGCGTGGGAGACCGCATGGCTCCCGGGCGACTCCCCCGCCTCCTCCCCAGCGCCCGCCGCGCCGTGGGAGTCGCCCGCCTCGGCGTCGGCGTCCGCCGTCCCGGCCATCTCCGCTGAGGTGGACCCGGACACGAAGGCCTTCGTGGCGGACATGGACGAGCGCTGGGCCGAGCGCCGGGCCGCGTCGAGGCGGGGCCCGCCGCAGCGCGTCTCTCGCGCGGCGGAAGGCGGGGAGGGCGGCGCCGCGGCGAGGAAGAAGGCGCAGGCGGACGAGTACAGGACCAGGAAGCAGCGCGTGCACGCCGCGCTGTGGGTGAAGGAGATCGAGAAGATGGAGGAGGCGCGCCTCGGCGGCGGAGGCGGCGGTGCTGACGACATCGACCGGCTCCTCGACTCGTGCTCTGAGTGAGTTGCTACTCCAGTACCGTTCTTCATTGTTCTCGGAGCGAATTGCGATCCATAGCTGTGGTTGATTCATGCCATCGCATTGTTTGCTTAAATTTGATTGCTCGCGAGTTGTCACATACCCATAGCCCCATGTATCGGTGGAAGATTTTGCCTTATCCTCCCTGTCCCTAAGGCCCTGTTGATGAAGATTCTAGAAGGTACGAGATCACTTATGTTCGTGATTTTCATGATAACATGGATCGGTTAGTTACTTAACTGGAATCACATGCAGTGAAGTTTCTTTGCACGGATTTTCTTTTCAGGTTCTTGGCAAAGCTTTGACAATGTACTGTTTGCCTATGATTCTTATTGCTTAGAGATTACAACCTTTAAATAAGTTATTAAGATGTACCAAATGAATGGATAATAGGAATCACAATAAATGTGTATTTGTTATACGATTCGGTGGACATTCAGTAATCAGTAGAACGCCAGAAATTTTGCTAAAGCAGATTGTGGTGCTGTATAATACGGGCCTGAAAGCATATGTTGCATGTCAAATTAAAACCGTTGAGTGTTAGATAACTGCAATAGTTGGACTGAAATTCTGATGAAAACAGTTTCACTGATGGCAACTTATACACAATAAGCCAGTTCACTACCAAAATCCTGAGGACAATTTGCACATTAAACTGGTTCACTCCCAAAATCCTGGTGGCAACTTACACATCTGAAATACTAATTCCTGATCAACTTATTAAATTGGTTCACTGCCTTAATCTTGATGGCAAACTACATGTTTAGCCAGTTCAATGCCTGAACCCTGATGGACAGATTACATGCTGTGTTATTTTCTGACATGCTTGCCCAAATAATCCAAATTAGAATCAAAGGTCATACTACCCATACCATTTTCCACCAAATTTCCATTCTAGCATAACGACTGCACAAATCACTTTTACTTCTCCACTGTCCCAGAATATAGCTAGTTTTAGGTTTTTCCTAATTCATACCTTTTTAATGATTGACAGCGTAAAAATAATGTTGGTAGATTCATCATGAAACCAACTATCATAGCATGTAACTTTTTCTATTTGTGAAATAAATTATTTTCAGAGATACTGCTGGTCAAAGCTAAATGTTTGACTTAGGACAAACCTAAAACAAGCTATATTCTGGGACGGAGGGAGTATGAGGGTTTTACCTTGGGGGTCCAGTACACACCACATTTCTTTGTGGGATTTGAGGTGAGTTTTTGTTTAGGTGTAACAGTAAGCACCGCCGTGAGTGTCAATTGCTCTTGCTTGATAGGAGAGATGCCAACTTTTTCATATACTGCTGCTCATCACCTAGTTGGCAGGAATAAGCACTGGCATCATAAAGTAACATGCCAGATTGACTGACAAATTCATGCTTCACATTTTAGTTATGCGGTATGCCTAGGGATGCAAGTGGGTACCCATAGTGTTTTCTAGGTCAGCTGATTAATTATGATGGCATGCCACTCTAGTTTATTTCTCCCTCTAAATTAATTACGCAGTATGCCATTCTAGTTTATTTTATTAACTTATTGGGTTGACCCAATGACCCAAATTATGTATGACTTGCATCCCTAAGTATTCCCTATTTCTTTGGCTTTGCAACTATTGCTTAAACTGATCAACCTTGCCCACTACGTACTATCTATTAAGCTGGCCTGTATCACCTGGGTCAAGGGCTTATAGAAACTTGCATACTGTAAAATCATTTCTAGCTGTTACTTGTCATCCTGTGGTAGCAAACTTATAGTGCACGACTGGTTACGATTTGTGTCATAATAACTATAGTTTTATCTGTATTCTGTGGTTAGTTGATTTTGTTAATTTGCTTACGGTCCCTTTTGAATGCAGTATCTTTGATTCTGGCAATGCTGATTTTGGCGATTCCAAGATCCCAAGCACTACTGAGATCAAAACCAAGCCTGACGGTTGGGAAACTACCTCAAGAGGTCAGGATGGCAATATATGGGAGATCTCACAGCGAGAAGAGGACATTCTTCTCCAGGAATTCGAAAGGAGAATCGCTTTCAGTAAACAGCAGGTCCAGAAGTTATACTTTCACCACTCATGCTATTGGTGACAGTGGTTTCTATAATGATATTTAAATTGTGGTTGCAGATTGCTAGCTTCATCAAAACCCACATTTTCAGTCGGAGGCGTCCTATTGATGGATGGAAATACATGATTGAAGAGATTGGCCCAAATGCGAGAAAAGGAAAGGGGAGTGTGCAAAGGCTACCAAGTGTGACTGATCCTGCAACCCAGCCATACAGGGAAGACACTCCTGCAATCGCATCAAGTTCCTCATTCAGAGGAAATCGGCCACAATGATATCCAATAAATTATTCCCTTGCCTAGTTTCATTGGTATAGTGCAAACAGGCCAGGGCTTTTTTTTTATGTGTCTCAAAATGTATGGTGGGTAATTCCTGTCGAAAGCTGAGAACATGGTTGAATCTGAATGTTACCCTTTCCAATTAACCAGTGATGGGAGCGTCTAAGCTTATTAAATACTATACTCTAGTTGACATTATCAGACTTTATACAACATTCTGGTACGATTGGCATTGACCAGGCGTTGCTATAAGCTTTATCAAAATATTGATCATGCCAGACTCGTAGCTTGTAACTTAAGCATGCAAAGTACCAACAAGATCAATCTGCATGTGCAGAGATTCATCAACAAAAATTCTAAGGGGAGGGTGCTATTTCCATCAGAGTATAATCTATCGTTCTGAGATAAGAAAAAAGGAGAATCATATTTACATGCACAGAACTTTGCTGTCACTGTCAGTACATCCACTAGGCTCAAAACAGAAACTCTTTAGATTGTTGGATCTACTCAATCTCTATCTGTGCTTGCCTCCTTGCTGCTGCTGGTTGTGCTGCTACTGCACTGCTCATCTTCCATTCTTGGAAGGCCAGAGAACAAGGTTACTGGCCATGAGGCTGATTGTGTCGGGTACCTTGCCTGTGGTCGTGCCACATGGTTGGGAGCCTCCTGGTCTTCTGATGGCTCGCAAACTTCGACAGATGCAGCTCCTGGGAAGAGCTTCAGTTCCAGTGGTGGCGGTGTGGCATATGGATGCTCGATCACTGCTGATGGTGCCAGTGGCTGCTGCATGGGGAATATAGTGCTTGCAATGGTGGGTGGTTGCATAGCCTGCTGGGATGAGAATACTGCACTTGCGGGGTTTGGAACAGAGGGGTTCAATCCAGCAGTTCCATGCCCCCAACCTGCTGGATTGCTGGAAGTCCGCATTCTCAACTCGTCTTGAAGCTCTGAAATTTCTTTGCGGAGCACACCGTTCTCATCCTGCAGCTCATTTCTCTCTATTGCAACCTGTTTGCACAAAAAGAAAAACAGATATTAAACAACGGTTCAGTCATGCTGGAAAATGCAACAAATGTAGTGTGACAAGCCAAATATTATGCATAATAAAGATGAGTTGGGTTAAGAGTCTAGTCTAGTCATTCATACAGAGCATTTGCAGTAGATAAAATCAGATAACAATTCTTAATCAAGTTTGATAGACAAAGGATTATTACTACAAATGGAAAAAAGAATCAAATACTACTTTACATATCAGAAAAAACCTTACATAATGAGATTCGTTCTGAAGGTTGCTATGTTCCTTGCGAAGAGATTCTACTTGAACAAGCAGATCTCTTAGTATCCGAGTAGTATCAGTGAGTATGCATGCCTTCCCATTGTTCTGCCTATCTGCTTCTGCAAAGTGATGTTACATGTGATCAGAAAATTGTCCCATAGAAAATGAGCAGTAAAAAACGCTACGAATACAAAGCAAATAGCAGGTTAAGTCTAAACCCCAAAGTAAATGGTCATCGTTGGAGGTTAAATGTGCACATAACTACATAAAATTTGATTAAAAAATCAGGAAATTTCAAGGGCACTATCGACCCTGATATTTTTCTTGTTTGTAAAAAACAATAAACACTTCATACATTCATAGTGGTACATACTTGGGCTCTTCTAGACCACTTCATATGCTAATCTAGGAGGCAGAACTTCAGAGATGCAAGTTAATTGTTTTGACACGTTGCAGAACCATTTATGCTCTGTTGTACCAAAACAAAATTTTGACAGAAGTAAGACTGACAAGCCATGCATCTGGGCCTGACTGCATCTTGTAAATAAAACAACCACATCTAAGAGAAGTGCTCTGTGACATCTAATACAGCATAACATGGTGCAGTTCAGAAACATCAGACAGCAAGCATGAACTCTGAAGCAGCTGAAACAAAGAATATTAGCATATGAATGCTCACCTAGCATATTACCCAGCTCAACGAAGAGATCATTTAAGTGGTCGCGTTTAAGTTTCTCCCTCTCAGCCTTATGAACCTTCCTTGGGGCCACCTTCTTGCACTTCTTGCCAGTGATAGGCCTGCACAAGGTCAAAAAGGTACTGCATCTTCAGCAACAAAGCAACAGGAGCACAACTCTCATTTCCATCTCATTCCCAATTTCCCATGACGAAACAGAGGAATCAAATTGCCAGCAAATAGAAATTCGATGAAACTGATCGTAGTTGTGCAGATAATGCAGAAGTTTAGGACACTTGATGATCGAAATCGTGCTTCATCCTACATTAATTTGTGACAACAATGAACTTCTCGAGTACCCAGCTCTGTCAATGTGATAATCTGCACCGGAAGCATCTGAAGCTAAGGACATATATCCTTAACTTCCAAAATCTACACTGACGGAACCCTCTAACGCAGCACCCAATGAAACCTCCAAACTCCAAACGAATGGAATTTGGAACGTCCCGTTCCAGCCAAAGAGGAAACTCGGAGCCAAGTCCCTTACCCATGGAGCAGCTTGTCGGCGGCAGCCGTGCTGATGGCGGTGGCGACGCTCCCCCTCTCTGATGGAACCATTGCGGCTGGCTAAATCTTTGCACCAACCTCCTCTTTCACCCCCTGCAGACACCGACGAACCAAGAACCCACCAGCCAATCAATCAACCCATCAATCTCTCCTAGTCCAAACCCCCAACCAAACAGAAAGAGGGCGCAGGGGAAGCGAGGCGCACCTCGAAAGAGAAAGCGCCAGAAGACGGCGGCGAGGCGTCCGGATTCGGGGTCCTGGGGGGAGGGCGCTCGATGCGGGGTCAGGAACACTCGTGGCTTCCGCCTTGCTGCTGCTCCCTTCACGCAGAGGGAGGGGACGATGGGGGAGCAGAAGAAAAGGGGGGAAAGAGGGCGGCGCGGGCCACGTAACGGCTCGTGCCGCCCCCGTTGGGTGCCGGTGGCGTCGGGTGGTCTGTGGCCCTGCGGGCCAGGAGCCCGGTGGGGCCCGCGCGTCGGCGGCTGCGGGTGCGTGGGGCGGGCGACAGCTGTAGGGGAGGCGGCACGCGGGCGCGTGGGCGGCACCCGCCGGGGCTCCTGGCCGGCGCGTGCCGCCGCGTGCTCCTCCACGGCTCGGCGCACGCGCTCCCATCCTTTTTTTTATGAGGATTTCTTAATCCTCAAAAGAAATTTCTTTATTTTTCTGTCGACATTTTCTGAATGCATCTTCGTATCGGTATATATATACCAGCATAATGTTTTTTTAAAAAAAATCGCAGCATTTGGGAACATAGCCAAGAGGCAAGAGCCCCATGCCGGCCACGAGCCTCCACGCTGGCATCCCCGCAGTCCACCGGGCAATGGCGACGTCGTGCAGGCCGGGCGCACGCGCCACCGGGTTGGTTGGCTCGTGCCGCCGCGGAGCCCGCCGCCTCGTGCAGTCGCGTCGCGCCCCCTGCCCGCTGGGCGCTGGCGGCGTGCATCGACTCGACGAAGATGATGGCGGGACCGTCGACTGCGGTAAAGAAAAATAAGGGGCACCAAGTAGTTAGGATTTCGAGGAGCATGTGATGATGTTAGATTTGCCGATGGATGAAAATAATATTCGAGCCGCTAACGGGCCGGTCTTAAATATCGGACCGTGCCTCATGGGGCCGTGCCGTGCTTGGATCGGACAAAAACTGGAGCTTCATGCCGGGCTGTTGGACCTCGGGCCTTTTGACCACCTATACGCATGCCATGCATCCGATCAGCAGTCGCTGGCACTGCCAAGCCGTCTTAGGTGACGTCAACATGCGGGGCCGGTGACGTGATCAAACCGAAGTAAACCACATCTTCGGGGACCTGACAGCATTCGATGGAGACCCTGATTACGTTACGCACGCAAGATATGTGGACACAATG
Organism: Panicum miliaceum; assembly: GCA_032594955.1. NCBI lineage: Eukaryota > Viridiplantae > Streptophyta > Magnoliopsida > Poales > Poaceae > Panicum > Panicum miliaceum. Next base: position 43,876,441 of record CM064059.1, read on the forward strand.
TCGACATTTTCAGATAAAGATAACATATATCTCAACTTCAGCGGTGTCTTCACGGCAGGAAAAAACGGAGGGTCTATCCTCGCTCTCTCTTTACCATTAGAATTCATCCAATCACAGAGGAGCGTCCTTGCCACCCCGGTCAAAAAACGGAGGGTCTATCCTCGTTCTCTCTTTACGATTAGAATTCATCCAATCACAGAGGAGCGTCCCTGCCACCCCGGTCACCCCCGGCTCCGGCACCTCCGCCGCCACTCTCCACCGCCGCCGCGTCGTCCGCCCACCACCGGCACCTTCTCCTCGCCATGCCGCCGGCCACCGCCCACTGGATGTCCGGCCCCACCCGATCACCGGTGGAACCGCCACCACCGCCGCCGCCAACTTCCTCTCTAGGGCCGGTGGCCATTGGAGCCCTGGAACCTCGAACCCTAAACTTCGCCGGCAGCCGCTCCACCCCCTCGCCCCTCCCCTAGCTCGCCGGCGGCTGCTCCCCCCACCTCCCACCCCTCGCCAACGGCCGCTCCGCCCGCTCGCCCCTCTCCTAGCTCGCCGGCGCCCGCTCCCCCCTCTCCTGGCTCGGGGAAGAAGATGAACAGGACCTCTATGATAGCATCGCACGCAGTAACGCGCGATGAATAGATTCCCCGGAAACAACTGCGTACAACAAAACATAGATAAACCACACGGGCAGACCACCTTGCGTGCGTTTGCCAGAAACGTTCAACCAACTCCCAGTCAACAAACTGATCCAAAGCTCGCTGCATTTCAAGGCAATTCCTGACGATCTGTTCCTGATGCCGATCCAGCTAGGATCAACTTGCTTCGTCCTTGGCGTAAGCAAGGGCTGTCAACATTTCGTAGAGGCCTAACGACATCGAAAAAACAAGTGAACCACAGAGGAAAATCAACAAGTGGAGAGTTTATACAAGTGAACAATCCATGTACAGCGCAGCATTTTCATCAACCAGATACAGATAAGACTCACCGTCTTATTAAACTGAAGATATGGTAGTTAGTTGTGCCATCAGCTCTGTATTTTTCAGTAAATTATCAGTGTGAACAGAGTAACCACAGTTTCAGTCTACGAATTCTCACTGTAAATCCTTTTCTGATGCAATAGTATATACTCCTTGTAGCAGCATACATTTGCGATGAGAAATACTGGCAAAACATAGCGCTTCTACCCGATTTCACACAAGTCCTGTCTAGTTTTGTTAGAAACTTGAGAAAAAAATAAAACCCAAGGACTTCTTCCTTATGGAGCACATCTGCAGCTATTCGTATTCATGACAAATCAATAACAACCAGCTGTTGGCTATGTTTTGGTACTCTGCAGGCTATACAATGTTAGCAGAAAATCTGAAACCTCACCCTCTTGCTTGGTCCAGCTCTGGTATCCATGTCTGCTGCAAGCACATTTTGGGTTGCTGATGATGCAAATCAATATGGTTATTCGAATTAGCAAGTAAAAAAACCTAGCAAGTTATCATAACTAACCTATTAACAAGCACCAATGGAGGTTTCATGCAATATGGTTGAGACTCTAACTGAACTACCCTTGAAATTGAAACATGGCGTTCAATCTCAGTTGTTTTAATAGTAGGAACTGCAATTAAGCTATATGAGTATGATACAGCACTTAGTGAGGTTAAACTCTTCTATCATAGCTTCATGACATGTATTTCAAAACCAATTTTCTAAATAAAGTCTGTAATGAGAAGACTTACAGGCGATCTCATCCTGGCCATTGCCTGAAGATACACTGAACAAAATCACTTCAGTAATGATGTCTCCTTTTGGTAGGCAAAACATCCAACATATCTGCCAGAAACAACAACTAATGCAACCCACATCAAACAGGAGATAATAGACGAAGTGCAAACTATAACCCTATATTGTACATAAAAGCAAGAAGCCATGAGTTGATCGGCTTCATAATCAGATCCTTCTTGTCCTTGGACATCCCAAAAACGACAACGAAAAGGTCAGCCTTTGGTGCTGGAATTTGCGATCCATCCTAAGCCCAAAGAGTGGTCGAACAAAATGGTCAGGCACGCAAATTTATTAAGTGAAAGCATGTGCCCATGGAAGAATTTCCTTTTCAAATTCATCAGGCAATTACCTTCCTGGACACATAATGCAAAATATGTTCAATCAATTGGCACTGATTTCCCACTGCCGGGAAGCACCCAACTTACCCTCGCATGAAAAAAAAAGTATTTTGATCTCCTTTCTTACCAAGGTCACATAATGACATTGATGGACTCGAAATGGTTGTCATTCAAATCAAATAGGAAACAACCTTATAGGTTCAGATACACTCTCCAGTTCAAGAAATTCTAATGTACAACAACAAAAATTGTGGGGTGAGAGTAAAGGAATCCTATATAAAACTACATGTGCACTGCTAGTTCATGTCTTGCCTGAGTTAATAGACCATGAGAAGCTGCATCCATCTGATTAGAGATGAGACGCTTGCAAAAGGCCTGCACGTCCATCAGCAGATCGGCACCAGCGGAATAACCAAATCACAACTAGGTCCCACATAATTTTCTCTCCTCCAGTGTGATTTTTTTTTATATTTTCAATAACCGACATGTACTGCCGATTTTGAAGCTACATAAGCAACATAATTTTTCCAATAAACACAGCCATAGACCAAGTTATCCGTGTGACTGGAGAAAAATAATCTGAACATTGTTAGCTGCTCTTGTTTGCGACCACCCGGTACCGCTTAACTGCAAAGAGTATCTTCTCAGGCACATGAGGGCCACTCTCATGGTCAGCCAATCTTGTTTTCCACCTCATGGCATTGGCTATTTTCTCTACCTTCACAAGAGCATCGACCTTATCACGTATTATAACTGCACCCTCAGGGCGTAAGATTCGGTCCATTTCCAGGAGTATATCTTCAAATTTACACCTGTTACATAACATGAAATATCAGCTGGGAAGATTTATTCACAAACTTGTCGCACTGAATTTTTGAAAATGTCAGATGCTTTTACTTGTTTTGGTACAAACTGAAGATGGCATTAGAATGTATGAGGTCATATGTCCTTGGGTAAGTAGAAAATCCTTCACACCTGGACCAAGAATAAACATAGTATAATGAACACATGAATATTTGATAAGATAAAAACATTATTGTTTTATAATGCATCAAACTGGCATTATGTACACTGCATCTATAAAGACAAGTAGAAACATTCGAAAATCAGAATATTTTTCGAAAGCAAAAAAAAACCCATACAAGTGATAAAAGCATAAATGCAAAAATTTACATGGTGACCTTGGCGACAAGTTTTTTCAATTACAACTTCACCTTAAACAGTTCCAACTGATACTGACATAGCTAAAGTTCAATTATATCCCCCAGTCTTCATGTAGACTGATAAATTAATATAATCTTCTTATATCATCCTCAAAGCAAATACACTTACTATCGGGAAAAGGAAAACCTATCCATATCACAATGCAATTACCCATAAAAAGATTTCAGAATTGAAGTGAGAAAATCGAATAGAACGACTAAAATTTGGGAAATCCAGGAGGGTGATACAGAATTGTACTACATACCAGTCATGATACATTCCTATTAATCCACGCTCATAGATTACACCTAAAGTGGAAGTATTTGCAATTGTTGGAATGACATTCATGACCCACAACTTTGGGGATTCCAGTGCAGCAGCAAAGCTACCAAGACCTGCATTCATGTCCATTATATTGCGATATCTTCCAGTATCAAGCAAGTTATTAATTTTCTTGTAAGCCTCAACATGTTTCTGCCAAAGTTTATTATCCTCTTCATATGACTGAACTGAGAAACCAGGCACAGAACCAAGGGTTATACGAGGAGGTCTTGCATTGAGTCTCTTGGGAAAAGGCTCTAATTGACCACCAGCAACCTCTGATACACTATTAACCTCAGGAAGGGGGGTTATACAAACTTCCATTTTCCTATACCTGCATTTCATGAATAAGATCAGCTTCAAGAGCAAATATAGGCTGCAAGTGATAAATAAAAAAGATCCTGACAAAATTCACAAATTCTATTGGAACGGCTGTGGAGGAATGACACCTACCATACATCATTGTCGTTCGCCAACTCACATTTGCCAATTTTTGGTTTATCTTGCTTCATGGAGCAAGACTTGTCATTTAATCTCTTTCTCCATATGGCAATACCATCCTTCTCAGATATCTTCTTCCAACAAAGAAGTTCTGTGAATTGTTCTATTTTTCTCTGCTCATTCCGAAGATCTTCCTTTGTTCGTTTCCACCCCTTATAGTGAATCTTCCAACCAATGGGCGGGCCTGACAGCACCCAATATCCGCCAGGCCTTAATACTCTGTCAACTTCCATCATGTACATACCATCTGCAGAAACAGAACAATGAAAATTTTACCATGCTTCATATACTCACATGGACCATTTACACCATAAAGAAAGGTCATCATTGTGTTCTTACCATTTCCACTCCATGGAATTAAACATCTTGAGCAATGAGCCATGTCAAAGACACGAGATGGGAATGGCAGCTTTATTGATCCGAGGACACCAATATATGCAGGGACACCTCTCTCCAGTGCAAACTGTACTTGTGCCTCATGATTATCCCTTGGCGCAAATGACATGGTCAAAACATTTTTCTTCAACAGGTAAGCACCCAGACTGGCAACCTAAATGATAATATGATAGAAAAAGTAAGGGAAGATTATAGTACATGCAAGAACAGCAACCCGAATAGATTGCTCAGCAAACATATGAATGCATTTTCAGGGTAGAGACTTTCGCGTACCCCACAACCAGTGTCCAGAGCAGTTCTCACTTTTCCTTCAGCTATTGGGATGACAGAAGCAAGCTGATCTATATATGTATCTGCACCCTGAGGAAACTGTGTTCCACCACCAGGAAACCTGAACACATTTCCCTCATAGTGCACCCAGTTTTGGATAGCCTTTTCAACCGTAAGGCTCTTGTGAGGCACATTGGCATAAGGAACAAAATCACGGCTCTTTGGCCATCGGAAAGGAGCAACATAACCCTTTGGTGCTGGAATCAGACAGTAAAGCTTCTCCTTATCCGGCGGACAATGCCTTTCCCGATAGATCATGTTGTCTCTAGGGAAGGTCATCGCACGCTTTTGCTCCTCACAAGGAGTGTAATCAGTGTACTGCTCATCACATGGCTCGAAAGGTTTAATTTTAGAACTGCCAGTATTGTTTGGAAGGTCGGACGTTCTATGATGGGTCTCAAAATTCAGATTCGGGAGTTGTGCACATTTGGTCTGTTCATTCACCCAGTTCTGTATTCTGTCTCCTCCTCCGGAACCACTTCGCTGCCAAGCGCCCAAGAGATAAAAGAAGGAACAGAGGCCAAAGACCACAACTACAATTAGTGTGTTTCTGGTCCTGTTCTCAGTCAAGTTTCGAGCCATACCAAACCCTAACAGAATCGCCATTAAGATTCAGTAAGCAGGCATAATCAACATTTATGTAAAAATCCAAGTGCAGTGTTCCTCAACAATAGCACAAAGTAAGCAGGAAAGGAATAAATCCATGAGTTCTAAATGGAGATGTCATCAAAGGCCATCAATCCGGAAACCTTAACCACTTCATGTCAGCTACTACAGGTTTTATTTTTCCTCGTCTTGTCTATGTTCATACAATATTATTATTAAGCAATTAAAGTAAGATTCAATGCTGCATCCAGCACACATCTTTTTGGTATCGCAAAATCCAGCAGATGGACACTCAAAGTATCAAACATCAAGGCTCTTTGCAGCACTTGGGGAGCACCATATCTATTAAATTCAAAAGTACCATTCGAGAATATCGAAAATAAGGCCCATAATTTGAACACAAAACACTCGACAACCGAAACCGCACAATTTCATGCGAGAAACCATGGATCATCAGTAAAGGAGCTCAGTTTGTAGACCCTGTGAGGTAATGAGAATGGATCCCGTAAATTTACTCGTACTCCACGCTATACCCTACTAATTCACACAAAACCCCCTAGATTCCTTAACGAAACACAAACTGAAAAAAAAAAGACCACCCATTATCCAATCGCTGCGGTACCGCAACGACTCAAGATTGTATGATACAACAGAGAAATAGCAGATCACAAGGCGCCGAACTAATCCGAGAAACTCTTAAATACTCACCTTCCCTAATAACAAACCAACTGGAGATCCAAAGCGAGGCGCGGATCTGCGGACCACACTAGAACCGCGACGAGCAGAGCCCGAGGTTTATGCGGAGCAAGGGATGGCACGACCTCGGAGCTCTCTCCACCAATTGCCAGCGGCGGGCGAGTGAGCCTTGGGGGCTGAGGCGGCTGCTCCTCTCTCTTCCCCGGTGTCGCCTCGGACGCGTCAAGGCGTGGACTGGGGGAGCCGCTTCAGTCCGACGGGTGGGGCCGGCAGTTCCAGTGCTCCTAGCCGGTTCGTCGGATCGGACACGTGGACGGTAGATGAGGAGGGCGTTTCCCATGGGTTTCTGGTTGCCGGCTTCTTCCGCCCAAATGAACGCGTGCTGCGGCTGCTGCCGGCCCTGTCCGGGCCTTCCGCCCTGTGCCGTGCGTTTCCCAAATCCCTACTCCAATTCCTTCCGAGCAAGCACGCCGCAGGAATTTGCACCGATGGTGATCCATCACTCTTATCCCAGTTCCATTTGCGGCGATTGTGCTCAAGCGGCCGTCTCCTCGACACAAATTGCTGGGTGTAAGCTGTGCGCCTCTGTTGGTAGGGAGCGCCGACAACCTGCTCGCTGGAATGCCTCGCCGAATGGTCATGGCTCATAAGGGATTTTGGGGCAAGGGGGCCTGGCTGCTACGGCCGTTGCTACTTCGCAGGCAGCAACGGGACAAGCTACGGCCTGTGGCATCGCACTGGGAGTTCGCTGCTTCAGTGCTTTTACTACTTCAAACACAAGGAATGCCCTCCTCTGGGTTTGTTTCATGCCTGACAGGATATTCTGATATTGCTTGCTACGCACCAAATAATGAAATTTCGTTATCTTACAAGAGTTTTAAGTTTAACTCAACGAACCACACTTAAGTTTGCAGGTTTGCTTGATGAGGTCATATTAACATTATGAAACGATTTTTTGTTTTCCAACTGAAATGTATGGCTACTCTTCATATAATTTTATCAGGTGATCTGTTGGCATCTTGCAGGTGTGGACAAGCCAAGCCCATGACCCGAACAGATCGCTCACTTTCGCACAAGCAAGGGTTTGGAGGTCCCTTCGAACATGTTGTACTTTCTCCTTTACCTTTTCCTTTTGTTGAACATCTTTCTGTATGCGCACCAGCTATTATTTTTCAGTTGTGGAGTTAACGTGATACAGCTCCCAGTATAAACTACTCTTTTAGACTGAAATAGCATCACGGCAAATGAACTGTAGGAAGAGGATAGATTGTCGTGATATACTCTAACATGAACTTCAAGAGGAATAGAGGAAAAAAGAATTCTTGATCCATTCATAGAACTTCAAACAACTGCGAAGTTGTCCTCGTTTTAGTAATTCACGAGTAGCAGTATTTGTTGTAGTGGGAATACAAAGCATATGTTGGTAAAGTAACAATTAGAATCCAGGGCAACTTTGCTAATAGTAATAACTGATATTTCCCACGGAATTTGCAAATGTTCTTGTATCAATTACCTATATGGATACAAATGATTGATATTGTGTGCCTTATGACCAGATCACCAATTCACCATATGCACTAGGGAGCAATGAAGTGCCGTGCTGCAATTTACTTGTTTTTGGTAGATTAGATGACAAATGCTATAAGTTATTCCACGATCAATACACTACCTGTTTCAGATTGTCTTATCTGTGGTCAAACTGCAAACAATGTGCCTTGACAGCTCATATCAAAGAACAGAAGGAAAAAGGACTTGCGTTAGGTCTGATGCAATCTTTGGTAAAAGTTGGTTTGTTCTGTACTTGCATGTCTTTACTAGCATATACTTTGCAAGTAACTATGGCAAAAGAAGAAATAACCGTGCCATTTGAAATCAACTGCGCTGTTACTTTAATCAGTGCATCATCATTACTGTGATCGGATCAACATGTTATCTGCTTTAAGATCATAATGCTTTTCATGTGGCAGCTCCTTCTATGTTGCATTACCTATTGCTTAACAGAGAAGTAAATTTAAGTTTGTTATTTGTGGTGCCTTTTTTGATCTAGGATTTCTAGACCTAGTTTTCTTCCATAACTAGCATGATATGATTGCTCCCTTTCCTAATGGGATCCTAATTTTTTATGTAGCCAACTTGCCGTCCTAGATGAAAGCCTTTCGATTATTAGTTCATTGGCCCTTTTGTAAGAGCTGAACGCAGAAATCTGTTAGCTTTCAAAATAAAATAGTTCAACGAGCACTTTAGGAATCTCTTCAAAGAGAAGGCCATATCATGGAAATTCATTCCTTCACCCACCTTTAAATTTCCTCCTTTTCTTTTGCAGCAAGGGTGATCTTGTGGGCTCCCTTGCCCACTTCACAAGCAGGGATCTTAGCATAACCTTGCATCACTTTATATTTATTTCTCTTCTTGTTTTCTCTGCACCTAAGTGCTCAACACTAACAAAACAGTATATTTGCAGCTAAGGTGGCCCAATCTTTACTTTAAAAGAAGTTAGTTACTGTTTTTCCATCTTTCTACTTTGGCACTGATAAAATGCTATCCTTGGACCATGACCAGTCCATATATGCACAGCTTGAGCCCGTTGGATCCCCAAAAACTACTGCTGATGCTTTAAGATTCCCCAATCTTTGCATTCTGCAGTAAAGCAGGCAAAGCATTGGATGTTGTTAGCTTACATGGAAAAATGTGAGGAAAGAGGCTATTGAAACTTGGTACAGATCCTTTAAGTTTGAATGGCTAGCTTTGGTGGCCTTGGAAGATTCAAAGCGAAAAGCGTGCTCCTTGCAAGAAGGGCAAGCACAAGAAATGAAAAGCATGCAAAAGCACAAAGCCTTGCATTGTACTGTTGTCTGCTGGTTACCACAACCTGGCCTGTTTTCACCTCTATCATTGAATCATTGAACGGTTCAATTTTGGTTTTTACTGGAGACTGAAATAGAGGAGGATGGCAACAAGGGTCTAAAGCAGGGGTTTGGTTCTTTCTGTTGCTCTTATCCCCTACATGGCCACTTTAGGTTTGTCTCTTGGGATAGACGATGGGCTCTCCCATCCAATGACACTGCCAAAATCTACCTTCAGGGTCTCAGAACCTTCCATAAGCAGCCTTAGACATGCCTCCCTTGTCCCTTTGTGCTTTGGGGCCCGGCGTGGCCTTGGGCTATATCTACAGACAGGAAATTGCTGTGATTGATGGTTGTACTAGTGCAGCCAGACTATAGAGCCCAGGCATCAGCAGAAGTTGCATGTCTCCAGCTGAGCAGCAGCAGCAGCAGCGACATGGCGAGCACCAGAGGCTGGTCGAGGCTCTTGGCGGTGTCCGCCTTTGTTTGCCTCCTGGCGGTGCTGCACCCTGCTGCCATGGTGAACGGCCTGAGGAGAGAGGAGCTCGTCCTCGGCCGTGATCCAGCGCCGGCACCAGCGGAGGCGCCTGCTGCAGGCCGCGGCGGTGGCGGCGCCAATGCCGTCGGCGTCGATGCGGCAGGGAAGCGGTTCGTGGCGCCTACCGCGACGACGGTCGGCGCGGTGCAGATGAGCAAGTGGAGGGTCCGGCGGGGCTCGGACCCCATACACAACCGGAGCTGACGAACTCCGGCTGCTTCTTGATGTGCTCTGAAGTTTGGGCGCATCTCCTTTTGTAGGCGAGAGTGCAATCTCATCCGGTGCCAGAGAGGAATTGTGGAGTGACTGCAGGAGATTCGCGGGCAACGGAAAACAAGTGAACAGGATGGTAGTTTCTTCGCTTTAGCTGTAGGAGGATAGCAAGGAGGTAGATGGGTGCACTGTAGCTCATTCAGTTGGATTGTAACATAGTAATTTCTCATCAGAGGTTAAGATGGGATCTTATCTTCTTTCTTCTTTTTTTTTGCATTGTTGAAAGGTAAGATGAGTAGATGCTCTTGAACTTTGAGCTCTTTCAGGCATTCGAGTCGCACGTTGTCTTTCAGGCGATCAGTGTAGAGCCCGAGACGAACCGTTGCAGTTGATCAGAGCAGAGTAGGGGTGTGTTTGTGTGGGGTTACAATGCGTGAGCCCGGCACACCCAGTGGATTTAATTTCCAAACCACGTACGAAAGTGCACATCTATGCGTGAGTACAGCAAGTTTCACCGTAAGGAATCTAAGACAATGCATAGTTTTATTGCATAGTTATAAAAGTTGAGAACAGGTTTCACCATAAAAAATCTAAGACCATTCTCAATGCATAGTTTTATTGCATAGTTATAAAAATTGAGAACTTGCAGTGTTTAAACGAATTTACAAAACAATAAGTTCGCCCACTTTTTACAGGTAATGTTTTTGCACAATTATCCTATAGCACCGGATACTTCTACTGGCCACCGCACTACTTCAGGTTGCCTCTTTGGGTGCATTCAACTGTGCAGGAAGATTCAACGCATTATTGTTTTGATGAGTTGTATACAGTTGCAATTTGCAAGTAGTGATGAAATATCCATGAGTACTCGGAAAGGCCATTCATGCTAAGTGAGCACTTGTAAATACTACCTCCGTCCCAAATTACAATTCGTTTTAACTTTTCTAAATACATATATTTTTCTATGCAGCTAGATATACGCTGTGTCTAGATACATAGCTAATAAAACTATATATCTAAAAAAGTCCAAACGAATTGTAATTTGGAACGGAGGGAGTAGCATTTTGATGAGTTGAAGTAAATATTAGAATAGTTTCTCCCTAGCAACTCAATCTGCTAGCAGCCGTGTTCATTCAATCGTTAAATATTGAACATATTCTTTTTGCCAATGTTAATCAGTTTCCGAATTTATTTATTTATTTGTTAGCTCAAAGCAGTAATTGTTTTTCTTCTCTTTGCAGCTCCAAGAATCCTCAAGACGGTCCAAATGTCCAAATCCATTTATTTTACTATTCATCTTGAAGTCCCTCTGTTGTGGGCAGCAAAGTGATCTTTTTGTTCTCATGTAAAGAATATATAATTCATCTTGAGACATCAGTGTAGTAGCCCACCAAGGGATGTTCAGAAAACTCTGAGAGTAATATCTGCTAGTTTACACCTTCTGAAGATAACCCAAACCGTTACATATAATTAATAATATAATGTTTGCTAATGACTAAGGATGTGAATCATAGTATCTGTTAGAAGGTTCAGATCAAATAAGCTGCTAGTTCACACACGCAGTTTTTGTTGTCACGAAAACAAATGTGTCTGAAACTTCAGGGAGTTCACAATGTGATGTTCAGACATCTCTAAACATTATTATCCGCTAGTTTACACACTCCTCCCCTGTATATAATCGAGAACATCAAATCGAATGATCGAAATAATGATATCAGGTTTGCTAACGACTAAGGATGGCATCTCTGAATAAAGAAACAAGTCCAGACATAAAGAAGCTTACTACCTGCAGACCTAAGAATAGTGGAGAATTCCAAATCGAAAATGGGAATGCAGGCTCTTGTCTCACTAAACAAATGCAAGTGGGGAGGAGGGTGCTGTAAACTCATATTCACCTTCAAGCATCAGCACGACGCCGGCCACGGTGAACGCGCGGCCATGACGAGCACCAGGAACGCCGACGGCACGCCGCACATCGCCGCGACCCGCGACCGCGCCCATGGGCATGCGGTAAGGCCGCGGCAGAGCGGGCCGCCGGACTCGGATCGGAGCGAGAAGTCGGCGAACTCGAGGAGCAATCCCGAGGCCGTAAAGGAAGTTGGACGCCGCGCCGCGACCATGCTGGTGAGGCTGGAGAACAGGAGAAGGACATGTCCTGGGCGATCGCGCCCGTGGCGGCGACGCTGGCCGCGAATGTGCGCGGGAGGAGGCCCGGGTCCGCCATGCCGGCGAGGGGTAAGCCGCTCTAGGGGGTTATATGAAAACTTCAGGGGGGTATTATGAAAATATTCGGATCGCGATTGATAGTCGCGATCCAAATTAGGGGGTTATTTGTAAATAGTAGGGTCTATTTCTGCAAATATTAAATCGCGATCCGAAATAGGAATCTATATGTAAATAAACAGGGGGCGGTTCGCAATTAATAATAATCGCGATCCAGTCCACGGTGCTCCTGAAAAACTCGCGATCTCAATCTCCCGTCCTCCGCCGCGGCTCGCCGGAGCGCAGCCGCACGCCTGGCGCCCCTTTCGGTGCCTCTTCTTCCTCTCGCCAGCACGCCGACGTAACCCGTCCATCAGGCAGACGCTGGTGCAGGGCGGAAACCCCGCAGCGGCAGCACTGTTTGTTGGTCCAGGTCCTCGCTGCGATCGATGGCGCGGGTGCCTGGGCATCTCATGGTCCAGCGACGCACGCTCTCTCCTGACCGGAGGGGTTGATGATGCCCGGCCCAGGCCCGTCCGCGCCGGCCACGGTCGGACGCGCTCTCTCCTCCCACGCCACGCGCGGTCGCAGCGCGACGCGCCGCGGCGCCGGGCCAGAGGCACAGGCAGGCAGGCCGGCCGCGCGGGCAGGCGCCGGTCGGTCGTCGTTGCCATGCCGGAGCGCGCGCGCGGCTGCGTCTCGCGTCACGTCCCGGGAATCCCCGGCCGCCTGCCGCGTCGCCGCCGCTCGTCTCGTGGTAACCCGCGGACCCGGCGGTCGTTTTGTCGCCGTGCGTCCGTTCACCGCGCGCGCGCACTTCCTGTGTGTTATCAGGACAAGCACGGTGCAAGATGCACGTCTGTTATGCAAGAAGATCGGTGCTTAAATATGTGTGCTTCGCCGCCTTTTATTAGCAGTAGCACCCCATAAACACCTACATACATACCACATGCAAACTTAAGCATCTTTCCACCTTATGAACACCTAGTGTCATGACATGATAAAAAAAAAGCAGCTCGATCGCTTAGTCTAAATATATCCATTGCACGTTTCAACTTTCAAACCCCTGCGGGCTGCGGCTCCATCGGTTTGTGTTGGTTACGTTCCTGCAAAACGCTCAAGGCGAGACTGGCAGGAGTGGTGTGCGCTGAGCGGCTGAGCCAGGGTCATTGGCCCTGGCGAGGGGCCTTGAGTGCGTCTGCCCATAATAAAATGGACATTAGCACTAGTATATCCAAATATGGGTGCTAATAAGGTGGGCTAAACTAAGCTGAGATTTAAAATTGTAAGTGCTAATAAGTGCTAAAATTTAATTAGCACTTAACTTTTAGCCCACCCAAACGAGCTCTAAGGCTGCCCGCACCGGGGCCTGTATCCCATCCTCCGGTAACATAGAGTAAAAAGAGCTGCACCGGAGATCTCTATTTCATACTCTACTGAAGCGGAGCGGCCCCGTCCGTGGCGCGGGCCCGCGCACCCCTCATCTCCCTTCCTTCTTTTCCGGCCGCCCCTACTCCTCCTCCTTCCATACCACTCTCCACCTCGCCGCCCCTAGCCGCGCCGCCCTCCTCCTCCTCCCTCCCTCCGTCGCGAGGAGCCGCCGGGAGCCGTTCGCCGCCGCGAGATTTGGAGGCAGCGGCTGCTATGGAGGCCGGGGTCTCGCCGCTGGAGGCCGGTGTGGCGGCGTCCCGCCGCGCGAGCTGGAGGCGAGCCGGCGCGCGACGTGGCCGGAGGAGGGTGGCGGGGCCGCGCCTGCTCGCGCGAGGGCGACGGTGGCTGTCACGCCCTAAAATTTGTGACAGCGCCGTATGTGCATGAAAGTAATTTCATACGCATACAAGGCATGAGTGCACACCATAACAGCAAGCCAAGCTTTATTCATATCAGGGTACAAGTATATTACCGCTTTATTTCCCTCTGTCTAGTACAGACACAAACATCATTTCCTATGCTACCATCTCTCGGTGAGTCTACTTTGGTTCTTATTTGCTCTTATTCATGAAGACGCAACAACAGTGGTTGTCTAATTGTTGTCTCATGTATTGATACTATGCATGCATGTCGTCATCGCCTCTCCCAATCAAATCAGAACTATTATCCTCCCCTTCGGCGCATATCAAAAGAAAGAACTAACATGAGTATGTTTACACATACTCAGCAAGAATAATAAAGATTAAGGCATAAATAAAAGTTAGTCAGCTATGACGATATACTCTCACATGTACCGTTACAATCTTTCTCCATTAATAATTTTATATAGGGTACTGAATCACGTCACCAAAAGACCCTACTTGTACGAGTTGTTCCAACTCACACCGACCACAGCCAATCTGTGTATCATTATTTTAGGTTTTGGTTGTGTCAGAATGAGCATACCAATACTTATCCAGATAGTGACAGTATTATTACAATTAATTAATACCATTCAACTGTTTCACTGGTTCAAAACATATAGTAGCTCACGGCATATTCTGCCTAGATCAGTTTATCACATTGTTAATTAGTTTAGAGCAGGTTAACAGATATGCGCAGTCTTGCCTTGACTAGTGAGTATTCCTCCCGCTATTAATGCTTCTCTGGTAATAGATCCTGGTGAAACCAGTAGCTGCAAGTTACTAGCCGCATCAACTTTCCAAGGTATATGTACTGAGTAATACTAGTCCTAGATTCAACTAGTTTCTGCAGGTAGGGAGTAGGCTGCTGTAGCTAGAAAAGTAGCAAGAACAGGTAGAGAGTTTCATTTGTGCGCCATGCATGCATGAGCTAGGTGAAAAATGACTAGACTAGATGAATAGGCTACTGTCATTGCTCCATGCTCATCCGAAGAAGTGGAAAGGAACGGGACATCAGTATCTGGGTTTGCTCCTTCCTTCCACCAATTCCTGACTAGAAACTAGTCGTGTCTGTGTCGTGTGCTTTGTGTGTGGTGCGAGTACGGCAAGAGCACAGGGGCTCCTGTTTATAGGAGTGCTCTACAGAAATATCTCACCGCGCTGTAAATGAGATGTGAAGATTATCTCCTCTTTTCGAGTTTTCTTTTTGCCGTTTGGTCTTATCCTGTTTGTTCTGATCCGTCCACCCTATGTTGTGGTGGTCATGACGTCGTGAATACTTGGCTAGCCATTTCCATGTAGCGGCTTTTATTTTCTTATAAAAGGTAAAACCTACTGCCGACATGTTTACCCTTTTGGGAAACAGCTGCATCCTACTATCTTTTTTACGCACATCATCTTCTTCTTCTTCTTCTTCTTCTTATTATTATTATTATTATTATTATTATTATTATTATTATTATTATTATTATTATTATTATTATTATTATTATTATAGGATCTTACAGCGGCCGCTCAGGGCCGGAGCTGTTGCTGCCGCCACCGCCCCGTGCCGCCCGGGCAAGCCGCCGCCCGGAGGGAGGGAGAGAGAGAGGGGCGGGTGGGAGCTGGATGGGGAGGGCCTCACCACGATTCGGTTTTGGTAGCCGGTTGGAGATGAGGTGGCCTGGGAGGGGGACTTCACTGGCGGCGGTCAAGCTTGGGCCGGCGGCAATGGCGGCCACTGGAACTCTAATACCCGGCGATTGGGGTCATGCCGTCGAGCAACAAGTGGTGGAGAAGGTAGCTGGCAAGGTGTGCTAGCTGTGGGCAGCGGTGATTTGGTTTTGGTGGCCGGAGGTGGGAGTAATCGGCCAGCGGGTGGAGCTCTGCTCGCTCAGTTTGTCTCTGGCAGAGGAAGAAAGAGAGCAGGCGAATGGGAGGGTGTCGTTGTCAAGATTGGTGATCAAGACTTAGACTAGTAAATTTCTTTTATGCGCGTACGGCTTCAGATGGTTGCGCGGGTGACACGGGATTTAGACTGGTTCGGGCATGGAAAAGCCCTACGTCCAGTATCGGGAGCTGCTCGTGTTACCCACGCGGGTTCTGTAGTGGGGTTACAGAAGGGCGAGAGAGGTAACCGGTCCCAAATCTCTAAGGTGTGCACAGAAGCTCTAATGGTGGAGGCGTGTTCTCCTTCGCAGGGAAGAAGAAGCCTGTGTGAGGAAGTGTGAATGTGAGCGTGTGAGAGTCTAAAAAATTATCCCCCTGTCTCTTGGGTTCTGGCCTCCCCTTTATAGTCCTAGGGAGGTGACCAGGTACATGTGAGACGCGCGAGGGGATAGAGAGAGAAAAGAGAGAGAGAGAGCGGAGTCCGAGGGAAAGATTCGGTTTCCCCGGACGCCACGGCCAGCTTCGTCGGGCAGCTTCCTCCGATCTCGCTGCCATCCTCCTCGGGAGCCGGTGACGGCGGGCGTGCGTGATGATGGCTGTGGCCTCCGTCCTGTCGGGGCTGACGGCTGCCACGACTGCCCCTGTTACGCGGCAGGCGGCCTGAGCGGCGAGGGCGTCCTGTCCCTGTCGCCAGAATCACGGGGCGCGATGACGGGTAGGTGGAGCGAGGATGGTCAGGCGTGCTCCTGAGCCAGGCGACGTGGGTCATGATGGCCTGACAGCGAACCAGAGAAGACCGAGCCGCTGTACCGTGCGCGGCGCGGTCGTGGGCGGGTAGGTGTGACGGGTCACGTCAGCGGTGTGGACGCCTTTTTGCGCGCCCGAGCCGTGGAGCATTTAAGGCAAAGCTGCGCCCGAAGCTGATTCCCGTCCGGCGGGCCCACGCGAGTCCGACCCTAAGCCTCTGGGTCGGGCGAGGCGGACCCTCGTGGCGAGGGGTCGGGCGAGGCGGAGCCCGCCCGCCGGGGGATCGGAAGCGTCCGACCACGAGGGACGGGGTCGGGCGAAGCGGAGCGCTTCCCTCTTGTGTTGGGCTGACGATGGTCGCCGTTGCTGCGGGTCGGTCCGGACCTCCATAATCGTTGCCATGATAGTCATTAGATGACCGTTTACTTTCCCCCCTGACAGAGGGAGAAGGAGTTAGGGGAAATAAGAGAGAAAAGAAAAAAACAAAATGAAAAAATGATAATTGGAGATGGTTGAATAAAATATATGGTAGTTGGAGATGGTTGAATAAAAACTTAGGGTAACATTTTCACTCGTGTGTAACCACTTCGAAATAAATCTGATTCTAGTAGTGTAGTTTCACAGAACTTTTCAACAATTTCACATGGAACAACTGAATTCGCCGACTAAGAAATTTGGAAAAAAAAAAGGAAATTCTCATTTTTCAAAAGACGATCCATGGAAAGCCAGATGTATGATTCCTTGCTATCAGCCGCACACACGAGTGAACATCAAGTAACATTCATCAAGTAACATTTCAGCTTCATTTTCACAGACAACGATCACCCCACTTGGTTGCTTCATGCAGCGACGCAAATCGCCATGCATCTGCGTACCTTTTGTACGGATGACACAAGCATAAGAAGAACGGCAACTTACATAGGCTAGAATCGGCAGCGTATGTAGATTGTAGAAAGTCCAAATAGTAGCATTTAGAAGCCGAAATTGTACAGGGCCGCATCGAGCAGGAGGCCGTCGTGCGCCGGCTTCTGCTCGCCGCCGCCGTCCTCCAGCAGCCACGACTCAATCTCCGACAGCGGCACCTCCTCCCCGCCCGCCGCCGCCTTCTCCTCGCGCACGAACAGCTGGGCAGCCACCTGCGCGGCGCGTCTATTAGGCGCGCTGGAGATGGAGGCGGAGCACTCCGTCAGCTCCGACGTCGATCCGGACGCGCTCTCCGCGGCGACGGGCGGCGGCGGCGTCGCCGGGCTGCCGCTCTTCTTCCCAGGCGTCGGCGGCGCCCACCCGTCCAGCATGCAGGAGACGTCGCGCGCGGTGAGCGCGTACGCCTGCACCAGCGCCGGCGGCGGCGACTCGGCGGGCAACGGCGGCAGCGCCGGGGCCGTGGCGCCGCGGGTGCCGCTTATCATCATCTTCCCCGCCGGCGGGACGGAGAGCGCGTCGCGCAGGGCGCGCCTGGCGAGGTCGATGTCGGTCTGCAGCCTGAGCTCCCACTGCCCCTTGTTGGGCGGCGGCGAGGGGGTGGAGGGGGCGCGCTGCTGGTGCTGGTGCTGCTGGACGAGCAGCTTCTTCTTGAGGTGCGTGTTCCAGTAGTTCTTGACGTCGTTGTCGGTGCGGTCGGGGAGGTAGGACGCGATGGCGGCCCAGCGGTTGCCGAGGAGCGCCTGGAGGTGGACGATGAGCCTGTCCTCCTGGTCGGAGAAGCCGCCGCGGCGGATGCCCGGGCGGAGGTAGTTGGTCCAGCGCAGGCGGCAGCTCTTGCTGCACCGCATGAGCCTCGTGTTGGCGGGGACCGCGCGCCAGTTGCCGGGCCCGTGCTCCTGGACGTAGGAGACGAGGACGAGGTCCTCCTCGGGCGTCCACGGCCCCTTCTTCCCGCCCTCCTTGTCGCAGCACGGCGGCCGCCCCATGGAGTCGCCGCCGCCGCCGGTCGACGATGCCGGCCGGCCGCCGATAGCACGCACGGCGGTGAGCAAAGCGATCGAGGAGAGTGTTGGTGGGGTACAAGGTGTAGTGTTGTACTCTACGAAGGACAAGGGTCCATGGCATGGGCGTCTGCGTCCCCTATTTATTTATATCCACAGCCGGGGATCCATACCGTGTACACTGGGCACAGCGGAGTACTCCTAGACGGCAGTGGGCAGCACGCGGTAGCTAGCAAGGTGAGAAGAGCTGACCATCACCTTTGGGATGCGTCAGCCCCTGGCGCCGCTACAGTACCACACGCGGCACAGAAAAAGTCAAACGGTAGAGCGACCAGATTGGCACAGTGACTTGATAACCAGTCAGGCTATCGAGAGTCAGAGCTCAGTCGTAGTAGTATCGCAGCAAAACTTGGTAGCTTGCACGCGAGTACTCTGCTGTGACAGGGTCATCAGAGACGGGGGTTATAAACACTGGCGACTAGAGCCACACGGTGTAGCATCACTCTATCTGTCGATCAAGATCAAGCTCGTTGACGTCTGACTACTCGATCGTCGTGAGCACGAAAGCTTGCTCACCAATCCGTTTCAAGAAAACAGAAATTTCAGGGGCTACCTTTTTATACCATTTCGACCTGCTGCATGCGTTGGATGGCTTCCGAGTCAATGCAAGCCTCCAGCTCTCTCCGTCGCTCACTCCACTACGGGACCAAGCAAGCCTGGATTCTTCTACCGTTTCGTCACCTCTTGATATGTGATATGACCTGATAGATCTCGCAGTGAAGCAAGCAAGAGATCCGACGTACTCTGATTGTGCGTACATGCCTGGTGTACTGGTACTTTAGCTACCCCAAGTACAGTGCTGCAGTACCATTATAATAAGATTACAGATGGAAGCAAGCAATGCACACTTAATGTTCACGCAATGCCTGGAGTGGTGGTGCATCCTAGGGAAATGATGCCAGTGACCAAAAGTCAACCTGCCGTCCGCGGTGCAGCAGGGTCAACTTCTGCGTTGGGATTGGAATATCCTCCGAGCAACAACCTACTACCACTGCAAAGTGTGATTGGCATACTTGGAGATGCACTTGTATTGTATTGTATGCGATGGCTCTCTACAGTTGTACCCACGCACGAGGCAGAGCATACCGATCATGATGAACTTTAAACGCATGACGCCTGGATGGTCAAACGCTCCAACCATCCATGCAGGAGGCGAACTTTAAAGGCTCCGGCGACCTACCAGCCAGAGCCTCGGATCGCCGGAGACTGACCGGGTCAGCCGGCCGGCGATGGATCGACCGGCGAGCTCTCGCCATCGTCGCGAGTTAATGCGGCGTACCTGATGTCTCGTCAACTTGGCCGTCGTGCGCAACAGCGACGGCGACAGGGACGGTGGCGAGCGAGAGGTGATCCCCAGCGGCCACCGGAGTGGCAGTCTCCGGTGAAACTTGTGGTCAGATTAATGCATGGACATCGCTAGTAATGAGCCTGTCTGCTGCACATCTTCCATGGATCAGCAGCATGCTACACTCTGGTGTCGTCTGACCCACACGTCTTCAAGCCGTGCGTGACCGTTAACCCCCAGTATAGTTTCACCATTTCTTAACTAAGCAGCAAGGTAACGAGGCACAAACCCTACGCTAGCAGCGGTGCTACACCGTACAATCTGCACTTGCAAGTGATCAATGGAACACTGCCCGCATGGGTCGACGGCGAGTGCCTGCCGGCTGCTATCTGTCTTACCGGGAGATCAAGCCCTGCTTTGTCCGGTGACAGCCACAATTAGTAGGTCGACGGGGTACATCAGCGCCAAGTCCTCTCGCAACTTAATGCGACGGCGACCCCAGCGCCATCAAGGCCGGCCGTCCTTCCGGTCAGGTCAGCCTGGCGCACGGGCAAATGGGGCAATGAACATGCCCGACGGCCGATCGGGTGGCATCATCCAGTGCGATGCTATCATTAACTTATGGGAGTAACTCGTAAAGCAGTGATGCAGTAGCTATCAAGGGACGACTAGTTAAAACCGACAGCCAGGAAACATGTGTTCGTTGCCAGACCAGCATCGAGCAGGGTGCGCGCGGCGCGATCTTCATGGTTCCAAACGGGTCTGTGAGCATACCATCAGAATTTCTGATAACCAGCTGTGAGGAAGAATTTCGGCAGTAACCGATTTCAGGTTGTCTCACCTTGCAGTAGTAACAGGTTTCAGGTTGTCTCACCCTCCAATCCAAGCTTCTAGTAACAAAATTACTACCTATCCATTCTAAGAACAAAAACGACAGGTTCCATTAGCACCGTAAAATTTATGGGTGCAGAAAGGGACAGCTGCTTGGCTCTAACCTGTTTTCTTTCGCTACGAGACTTAGGATTTGCTGCCAAATAGTCAATCAACGATAAATAAGGTGGGGATACGTTTTTTTTTCTTTCAGCAGCCACATGAACCGATCAAATATAGGATCATATGCGGCTGCATTGCTCTCTGTACATTATCCATGTAAGTTGCGCCATACTCGGTACAGTACATATGATACTTGTGATCTTTCTGCTTTCTAAGAAGAATAAGTGGTTTCCATCTGAGAATATACCATATATAGGTCATAAGTGGCACCCAAATTCTTCAGATATCATCCGCAGAAAGCCAGAGAGTAACATTCAAATACAACGCCGTTTCCTGAACCCTACTTTCAACTCTATTCGTGGCAAATGGTAGCTAGAGCCTAGAGCAGTACGAACCTATGATTCTTCAATCCAAGTTCTGACTTAGGCACCGAGTTAATGAAACAAGCGCTTGACAGATTGCCTTTAATTCGTCAACATATCTATGGTGGATGTGTCGCCTTCAGATCAAAAGTAAACGGCAGTATTAATTAATACCAGCAAACCCGTTCTCCAGGATATGAACTTATGAAGGAAAATTAGAAGGTTTCTGATGGGACACAAGGAAACTCGAACACTTCTCTTGGAAATGGTTTCGTGAAGTGAACAAGTCAGCAAGAAGT
This sequence comes from Panicum miliaceum, assembly GCA_032594955.1. Lineage (NCBI taxonomy): Eukaryota > Viridiplantae > Streptophyta > Magnoliopsida > Poales > Poaceae > Panicum > Panicum miliaceum. The sequence continues at coordinate 43,897,773 of CM064059.1, forward strand.
CAGATCTAGACTATAGGCAGAATTAATGACCGGATCAACTAATTAGGCTAGCAATTTGGTTTTGTCTTCTCTCATAAAAATATTTGGTTTTATTTCCAGCGAGCGACTAGCTCGCAGACAAGTTAATGAATACATACAACATATCAAATGCTAGATTACAAATCACCAGAATTTCATTCTAACACCAAAAAAATGGGCAAGGCCAGTAACCATGCATAAAGTAAAGGTGTATACTGACAGAATCATGAAGGCAGTCAGTGAAGAGGTAGAGAGCGTGTCAACTGAGAGATTTACCAGACCAGTTAGGATATTTGCCTGGAAGAACAAAATAGACTTAAGTTTCAGTTTATCTAACCTAGCAAACTGAACAACTTTCAAGAAACTGCAGCGAGGTTAATTTATTCAAGAAGTTTCACTTTCCAGTCAACAAAGAAAGCAAGCAATGATCTTACCAGAAGGAATGAACCAAGCATATTTTGATTGAATGCATCTTCAAGAATCAAGTTCTTTTCATATGAAATGAAGTCTGCTAATGTGAGGATAGATAAAACCTGTATCGGATAATCACAGTCAGCATGAACAAAGAAATATACCTAAAAACAACTCAGACACAGAAACCCAGAGAAACTCATTGTTGGTAGGCTATTAAGAAAGCGCGTTCATTTATTTGGGTAAGTAATAAGTTTCATGGCTTTGCAACCACCCTTGCCATTTTTCATGAGTCTGATGATATGACAAATGTTGCTCCCCAATCATCAAATCAAAGAGTAACATTGGTAGGCAAAGCAATGAATATAAAGGTTAGAGATGAAATTTTGGGCCATGCTGTGAACATTATACCGAGCAGAAACATGTAATACATACCAATTGAAAGATAAAAATATTTAAAGCATATAAGACTGAATATAATAATTTGTTCCTGATGCCTTGGTTTTCTTTGGCTTCATTACGGGATAATTTGTAGGCATCATCAGATAAGGCAGATATTGTTCTCTGTTATATTCATGATGTGGTCTGAATTGTTCAGTGTTTGGCGTACAGAGAGATTGCAAAAATGTGAAAGAAAGACAAATTTGACTAAACTGAGAGTTCCAATGTGACAATGAATGCATATTATAAATGTAAGAAAGAAAAGAACAATACCTGAAAATTCTGGCCGAAAACAAGCATAACATAAGCGAAGTTGCACTGCAAAATGAACACCTTGATCAAGTTTTAAGCTACATGTATTAACTTCCGACTGAATCTATAGACTGGTCAGAAAAGGTTAAGCTTCATTGTATCTACTCCTTTTATATCACTACTTACTAAAAATTTAAATGCTATAACTTCATTTACACCATAATCATCCATTTAAGCATTAATAAGTTTTCCTGACCAGCATAACTTTTTCATTCAGTGTTAAGACCACAATATTCTGGTCTACAAACCATAAAACTGCTTTGACATTGCATAGTAACTTTTAAAATATTCACCAAGATGGCTTTAGTATTGTTTGATTTCATGCTAGAGTAAAAAGTCAGCAAAATTAGTATCTTACCATTCGCCGAGAAACTCTCTCAATATAGCGATCAAGGATGATTGCCAAAATCCTATAAACACGACATGTGCAACGATCAGAAAGGATTAAAAACAGTAATTATGTATGTGCTTATTGTTTCTTACCAAAAAGCTGCAGCAAGAACCCAGACTTTTACCACTTGAGTGTTCCTGCTCTTGCCTTTTGAACTAGTGTCAACGAACAGATAGTAACCCAGAGAAACACCAATTAGAAACATACCCCAGTATCCTGTGTCATGGGAGGGAATCAATTAACAGAATGCATAATGCTACAGCAATTTTAAAATACAACACGTGCAAATTTATGCCATGCAGCTATCAAAAAGGCCCAATAACTAAAGGTAATTACTAATTAGTGTGTAAATAAGCCTAGCAAAGTAAGAAACTATGTGTAGCATACAGCGATAGGGTAAGAAGAAAGAAAGAAAAAGGTTAAGATGCATGCGTAAAAACCTGCATTTATGCCTGCATCTGCATGTTGACAGGGTTGCACAGCTATATGTTTCTCAGCCTTTTAAGAAAACAAATTATAAATTATGTAGAAATATATTTGTTACCAAGTATGCTATAAACGCCTTCCTTATTCTGGCTGATTATATCAGCACTTCTTTTATCAGAAATGAGGTACTCATTCAATCCAGAAGATAGCCAAATCTGGTATCCTGAAATAAATAACAGAGATGGACCTTAATAAAAGGATTACTGCAATATAAAGTCCATCAAACCAAGCTGGACAAGTCTGTACCTGCAAGGATAAGCAGACCGACTAGACCACAATGCTTTGGATGAATCCTGACAATGGATGTAAGGATAGAAACAGCAGCAAGGGTGAAAAAGAAGTTCCAATGAACACCATATTCTCCTACATGAACCTACAAGATAACAAACAGAAGTATTGTCTTCAGAATACAGCATTCAAACATGGAATCACTTAATAACTTCTCCATTTCGCCAGGCAATTTGATATCCAATCACTCCACTTTCAGTATTACTGAAAAGGAAATATGATGTAGTACAGTGTATTCAGTTATGTTCTGTGTTATAGGGCTTCAGTGTCCACAAAAGAGGAAACTGGCATCATGAAGTATAAATCACTGGAGAAAAAGGCGACAAAAAATTGCACGAATGGCATACCTACACGAAATAGGTTCCATATCAGTGCATGTGGTGGCAATTACAATGAATGACTGAATAAGTAGATAGTAATGTAAATAGTTGGTACAAAAAGAAACAAAAAAGCACCTGATAATCAACACCCGATGTTGAGATAATGCGAGCAAACCCAAGAAATACCAGTGGACTTACGGAACTCAGTGCTGCCCTGAAACTCCTAAGGAACACAAGCAGGATAAAGATACATTATATGAATATGGTAGACTATTGTTTATTGGCAGACCTATCAAACAGAAACTAATGTAATCGTACAGTGAAATTAACAAATTAAAACAGTGAAACCTGTGAAAGAAGAAATGCTTTTCAGTGATTACACTAAATTAATGAAGGATAAGATGTCAGTATACAAATCAGTGGTAATATGTCGTGCAGCGCACCTCACATAATCCAAGTGTCTAAGTATCTCTAAAGATATTTTGGTTATGAAAAATGATATCAAATCATAATTAAGGACTTACATTGAGGTTATGTTTCGTGCTTGTCTAGATACCAGTGCATTAGCCACTACAAAAGATCCTACTCCAAGATCCATCTGTTAGACCATGTGTCAAATTCTTAACATAATTAAGATGGGAAGATGATTTCAGATTGTACATCACAACTTCTGAACTTTCGAAACTAGTAGCAAATACATTCAAAATTGGGCATGGCAGCATAGGATCAAACTTGAAAACGGTAAGCAAAGAATAATTCCTAGACAAGAGGTAAAAAGTAATTTAAATAAAAACTAAGATACAACAAAAAAAAATGGATCATAGGTGTTCCTTCCATGCCATTTCTAGAAAAAAATAAAATAAAAAGGCTGTTTGTGCAAAATACAGGAATAGAAGATGACAACAGGTGAATATTAGTTTCTGTTTCATGCCCAACATTCTGTTCACTGAAACAAGCATATACTCATATATCATTAGCAAATAGCAACCTAAACATTTTTATGACTGTATGAACAATTCGTAGCAGCCAGCGTGTATGCACAGAACGTTTATGATTAGTTGTGTTATGAATACCACTTGTATTCATCATGAGGATTCTAGGTCTGAACATATACACGCACAGGAGCGGACAAATAGGCAAAAAAACCCCTTATACAATGGCAACATACAAGACATGAATATATACAACAATTTGCAAAAATGATTGTGAAGACATAAAGATAAGAAAAATGGAAGGAAAAAAAGGCTGAAGTATGACTTACGATGCCACTACCATATGTTTCAGCCTTGGCATAGCGTCTTGGAAAGATTTTGAAATCCACCGCTAGTATGCACAAACATGTCACTAGAACCTACAGATTATGTAATCAGTTTATACTTCAATATTGCTCCTACATCTCTACTACTGAAGGATTACTAATTTTTCTAATTAATAAACTTTTGCACACCACTGACACTCGGTAAGAAGATATATCTGTTCTGAGTGAAGGCGGTTGGCTGAGTCCAGCTTTAAGATGAGACTGAGACCTGGGAGGACAGGATTACATCAATTCCAGAATAGCATTGCTGTGTTGCAAGAAGGAAATGCAAAAACAAACTTTAGAATGGCAGAATCTAAAAAGGCTTTCAACAAAATTAGACATAATAGCTCATATCAAATACCTTTTAAACATGATGTAGACGGATATCAGAATTATGAGAGAAATAGCACATGTATAAGCCCATTCAGCTAAGACCTGCGAAAAAAAACAAGGAATAACCCAAGGATCACTATTTTACTTTGCTTCCAACTAAAATATGTTTAACTCATGCCCTGGATTGTAACACTTGTTTCTCCATGAGCTCTTTGATTCTCTTTAGTTCAGAAATACTGGAATCTAAGCAAAATGAATATACAGGGAAGGGGTACTTACTGTGAAAACCAAAAGAACTGGCAATACAACAGTGAGATAATCTACAACCAGTGTAGAGAAGTACTGCATCCAATCTTTACGAACAGGAAGAACTTTATCATCATTTTTCTTCGCTGCATCCCTCCTAGTATTATCTAAAACATGATGAAACAAGGGAAATATTGTCATTTGTCAGATGAACTCCACACATGGAAAGCAAAAGGTGAGCTGATTATTTGTTAATGCCGAGAAAATTTAAAAGGGCATACTTAAAAGACAGAGAGAATATAGTTGAAATGGATGGCTTAATATATAGCATCAGTCATCAGATTTAGCAGATAACTAAAAATGGAGGGGGACATGATATAATTTTTAACAGATCCACATATTATCGACATTCGATGTGACAGGGCTTAAAATAAGCCCCATGGAACCAATAATAACGATTCCGTAGCTACGACAAATCTGCAAAACTGCTGCGTACTAGTAATTTGATTTTCCAATCATATTATTGAAGCTCACTTGCAGATTTGTCGTACCTACGGAATCGTTACGGAAGCACTACAATATAATAGGAGATCAGATTCACTGCGTTTCAGATGAACTGACCTCCACTGCTCCACTTCCTGAGAACCACCAATGCCTACGCACCAAAAGAAGAAGAAAAGAGTCAAATCTCAACTCTGTGTGCGCGTACAGAAAATTGGCAGGAGATTTGAAACGGTCACCGGCACGATGGTGGAGAGCGCCGCGATCTCCGACATGGAGGACCCCGTCAGGTTGCTCACAAATCTGCATCAGCAAGGCGGAGGAGGACAGCAGTTAAGGGCGAGAAGGGGAGCGGTCAGGACAGCAGCCTCAGGTTTGGCTTGGGACGCTGGACTTACTGCTCCTTGAGGAGCTTGGTCGGATTCAGGGACTTGTCGAGGAGGCGGCCCTCCATCGTCGACGTCGAGACTCGAGAGGCGCGGGGGCGGAGGCGGTAGGGGCGGGGAGAATCGCTGGGAAGGCGTCAGAGATGGCCAACGGCGGGCAGCAGCGGTAGTCTGCGGACGACGGCGAATGCGAGCGCTTCGCGAGCAGCGGCGAGCCGGCGACCTGCGAAGCCGAAGGGAAAAAAATTCTCTAATTCGCACATGTCGTGGCCCAGAAGGCTTTTAGGGCCTAATACCTGCCCCTTACGAGTTTATGGGTTGCATACCTGGCCCATAAGTTTGGATCAGTCCATGTCAATATGTAACAGAGTAATATCAGCCAAGTTAGACTTCGGGTCTACGGTAGTTTTTCTCGATGAGAGAAGGTGATCTGAAAGACCGTAAGAGTGTGATTCGTACTATTATGATTATGATGATCTAAGGAAGATCTATCTTGACTTGTGAAAAGTGAAGTATGGATCATTGGTTCGGATCAGAGATGCTGGTAGGGACTTGGGATACACAAATCTAAACATTATAACAGAAAATAATTGTCTTTAGAAGTTTCGACGCTGTTTAAATTTTTAGCAGTAACATTTCCATGCCATTTTGTCGAAAATTAGCCATGAGCTCGGATTTGCATTTAATTGTTGAAAATTGGCGTCGAGCAAAACACAGAAGGGGTTAATTAAAAAGTTAAGCAGATGAATTTAAAATGATGTCAAATGTCAAGAATGGGATTCGAACCCATGCCCTTTCGGACCAGTACCTGAAACTGGCGCCTTAGACCAACTCGGCCATCTTGACTCGTTGCTGTGGTTGCGATAGCGAGCGTATTATCTCGGAGGCCAGATGCACAGCAGGCATGTTGTGTCAAATAATTCAGCCAACTTGCTTGCTCTGTATGACCCAAGACCCTAGATTCCATGAACACCAATCACCACAGTCCACAAGTCCATATTAAAGTATGATGGTATCTCAGTATATAATTAGTGAAAAAAAAATACCAAGCTCATAGCGAACTACTATATTTATTCATCAAAAGAATACAAATAGCACATGACATTGTTCTACACATTCTTCTGTACGCACAAATACGCTATCTTCCATGCTCCACCCACCCAACTCTGCTACCTAAGATCAAGAACACAAAGAATTGAACTTGTACATTGTTGTACAACACAACATCTATTCCTGTCGTATAAATATAATTCATCTGCACAAGGGTCAGCGTCAGCTGATGCGTGTTATGATGTACCGGCCTTTCTCTAAGTCGTATATAATCTTTGTCTTGGGCTTCCTACATTTTGACACAAAAAAAGCTCCACATAAAAGAAATATCCCCACCACAGCAAACAATGGTCTATTGCTATGGGTTGATGTTACAGCAGTGTGTGATGGCTTTGAACTTGTATTTTGCATCAATGTGATGAAAGCTCCTAGGGCCCATTCAACCTGAATGTCTCCAACCTGGTTGGAATACTCAATCCTGATAAGGAGAATATTAAGTTAGTTAGCATTGCTCGAGAGTAAAATGCACTGAGGAACATTCGTGTGTTCAATATGCTTGCCTCTTGTCATCCAGTGGTACACCAAGACTGTCATGCAATAGAGCCACAATGTATGCCGACGAGAAGCAATACCGTGAGAAATCTTCATCTGACCTATTAGGGTAATTTTCTCTAAGAGTGGATAAATCCTGGTTGCAAAATTGTTCTCCAGCAAGGGCAAAATCTGATAGTGATGAAGACTTCTTAAGTCCAAAGAACTGACAGAGAATGTACATGAGTCAGTGTCAGAAGAAAAGGTTGACATGCAAAAAAGAGAAAAATAGACATGTAATGCACCTTTGAAGTAAAATAGAAATTTTCAGTTGCCAGGAAGTATCCACGGAGCTCAGGTACGAAAGTAGATCCCAGTTGGCATTGTTGATACTTGCACTTTTCTGCATTCACGAGATACATGTGGCACTAATCTCTAAGACATCGCAATTGAGCAAAGAAACAGTTCAGCAAAATATTTGGAGTGCATAAGATTTGCAAAAGATATTAGCTTAATGCGTAAGTTAAGAACATCTAGCTTCAAGCGATTTTTAAGTCATTCTATGTGAACTACTGAACAGAGAGTTTGCAGTTTCAAATATATTTCTTACCTTTTCCTTTTTGCAGTAAAAGCAGGGAAGTGGATCTGCATTCTGTAAAGTTTCCGTTTCCACTATCAACATATTGGTTCTCTAGTGTTGATCTTGAAGCACCACTTGTCCTCACCATCACTTCTTCATTGTGTGAATATCCTCTAGGAGCACAAGGATCAACAAGTGTACTATTTTTGGAAGATCCTGCAATCTCACAAGTGATGAACTTGAAAGAGATACTTCGCGGCTTAGTAGCTCTTTAGACTGTATAGTGCAATTACAGAAAACTGAATCTATTAATCGCTTCTTGTTTCCTACACATCTTACACTCTGCTTAGTTACTAGGCATATAATAAGCTAGTGGAACAAGGAATATAACTGCTTCAGAAACATATGATCAAGTGCTCACTCTCACTAAACTGCAAAAATGACTCCTATTATTTTGAACAATGGTGCAAGCATACTTGTACATGCATAGCATACAGGAATAATTGTAGTAGGTATTACTTGTTGGCATTCTGTTGATTAAGTAGCGTCTAGTTTCGTGAATGATTTCTCCTCTCAGAGTATCCATTTTCAGAGACTTAGTTTTCCCTTGTACATCAGGTACTGAATTCCTTATTATCATTGCAAGCATGGTTTTTGAGGCGTCGCCTAGGCGTACAGGCATGTCCCAGACACCACAGGACGCCACCAATGCTTCAAAACCCATGATTGCAGGGGTGGCTAGACTGGTTGTATTCTTGCACGAATAGAATACAAAAAAGTTAAAATCCAGATAAATACCTCTTGACCTCAGTACTTCACGTAACGAGTCTTGAGCTGCATTCTGTGGAGGTAAATGATTTGATCAGCAAGTTAATCTATTGTATGATTCACAAGATTATACCAAACAGACGAATCAGTCGATATAAATAACTCACTTGACCAAAGTTTAAAAAGCTGTTGGTATAGAGAGTGTATGTTGTTTCACCAAAAGTAAAATTATTTGACAGTTCGGGAGGAAGCACTTCATCAGAAACAAAGGTCAGCTGAAACAAAACAGCAACAGTTATTTTGGTAAAAAAAACCATATTTTTGGAATATGACCATAAAAACAAGCTATTATGTGTACTGAATCAAGAAACTATAAATGAATTTGGCCATCCTATCTTACAGAAGCCATTTATACAGCATAGAGAAATCAAGATTTCAGGTAAGTGGATCCTTTTGAATTGTACTATACTATTAAGAACTCATTTGCATGCACCGGATTTAAACAAGATACAAGTTCCGGGAGCAAAGAATCACAAAAACTGTATATGCGCTCATCGCTGAACCTGAGCTGAAGCGCCCCCAAGTTCAATTATTCCAACGGTTTTGTTAGGATCCCCTCCAAGTCTGCCAAGAGCATAATTTGCCGCAACCCAAGCATAGATGCCTTCATCAGAGCCTGTAGACAAGGTACCAACAAGTGCAAGCATATAAGTTGAAAGTATTTCAGCTAATGGCATAAAGGGCACTCATATATAACGACTTTTTGTGCTTACTAATTCCAACTGTCTGCACTGTTTCAGTAAAAAAAACTGTGTGCACTGTTTTAGATCTTTGCTTCCCATTATTTTGATTTGATTTGTTGATGTTCTGTTAATCAAGTAACAGAAAATACATCTGGTAATTCCCAAAGGAACCTATCTCAGAACTGAATATAAGTATAGAACACTCAAATAATTAATGTACTCGCAGCTCAGCGCTTGTTATAAAGGCATCCGGAGCAAACTGCATATCCACATATTTAGCATTTCCAATTCATCGCATTAGTCATCATTTCATTCAAACACCCAGTCCCCTATCCACAATGCAATCAACTGCTGACTCCAGAAGGAAATGGCAATGGCAAGGGGCGCGGAACTACCTGGGATCACCTTGGCCCACGCGTCCTCGAACCGGAATCCAGCGGCCCGGAGCACGTCCCTGCAGGACGCCAAGATCGCCTCCCGGGCGCGGTCCTCGAGCAGACGCAGCCCGGCGGTGGCCATCAGCCGCACCTCCGCCTCCGCAGTGGCGCCCCCCGCGGTGCCAATCTCCTCCCTCGCGAATTCTATGAGCGGCCGCAGAGACTCCCCGACCCGCGCCGGATCGGCTGCAAAGGACGACAAGCCCGGGGAGACGCGCATCACGGCGGAGCGCGCCAGATCCGGGCGGCCGTCGGGCCCCACGGCGAAGACATGTGCCCGGGTGCCCGTGCTGCCGCCGTCTATGATGACGGAGAAGCGCGCGGGTGCGGGGGCGGGAGCGTGACGCCGCGGCGGGGCGACGGCGTGGACGAGCGCGGACACGAGGAGGGCGAGGAGCGCGGTGCCGAGGCAGAGGCCGCAGAGCCTGCGGCGGCGGCGCGGACGCGGCGAGGGGGGTTTTGTGGTGGGGTCGGGCATGGTGGTGAGCGGCCAGGACCCCCGGCCGCCGCCGACGCCGCCGCCCGCCGTGATTCCTCGACGGCGAGAGAGGTGACGACGTCGAGCTTTTATTTTATTTTTTATATAATATTTTACATGGTTTTTAAAAATGCGGGGGAGGAGCGCTTTTATAGTACGGGTAGGCGCTCGGACGACGGAGGCGAAGGCGCCTCCGAGTCTCCTCCGTCAACGCGCCATAAAGACGTACTTCTCAAGTTCTCATAGTGCGAATGCCTCACTTGTGGATTTCCATTTCTACAACTTCTTTCTTTTTTGACGAGTAAAGAAAGATTTTATTGATTACTCAAAGAAATATTACAATCATGAGCAATCAGCTGCTCGACACGACTTCCTTCTTGTGACTTCACACAAGTTTTTTTTTAAAAAAAAAGACTTAGCACAAGTAATGTTCTTTTGGCAAGAAAGAGAAAACTTTATTGATTTTCTCAGAGATACGGATATCATCCTGGATAACAATTGCTCTACACAGCGGGAATCTACGTACGCCAAACTAAGGAGCGTGCAGGTACAAAAGAATGAATTCTTGACAGCTTCTATGCAAAAAGAACAAAGAATTCGAACACATTGGATCAACGGCCTAACATTCTGACAGGAAATTTCATTTGATCTATAGTTTGAGCTCCAAGTCCAGCTCCTCGACTTCGCCGCCGTTATCCTCGTCGTCGGAGTCGACGAGGTCCACGAACGGGACCTGGGCCGCCGGTACTGCCGTCCGGTCAGGCTGCTGCAGCCGCGGCTGCGCTCGGCGACGGTGACTCTGCAGTTGCTGCTGGTACGCCGACGACGAGCTCTGCAGGTCAGACCGGGCAAACACAGTTATATTCGTGTGATCTTGTCACTCTAAAATGAACCGGCATTACGAATAGTGAGATACCTCAGATGACGCGGCCTGTCCCGCGGCAGGAAGTGCGGTGACGGCGCTCTGGATCTGATCGGCCTGACGGCCGTTCTGAAGCGACGAAGGATGGCCGCTGGATGCAAACAGCCTGCTGACGCACACAGCGATGATCGTTACGTTTAGAATGTTGATTAACCACAAACGTTGACTAATTTATCTAGCTAATCGTTGGAGGCGACCCGGTAAAATGTAATTACTGTACGTAACAGTACTTGCCTGGTCAAGGATTCATACTGCTGCGCGGCGACGTAGTGCGGGGTGAAATATCCTCTCGGCAGTTGCAGTTGAAGGGCTCCATTTCCGACCTGCAGATCAGAATCATGGCGAGTCTCCGTCACGGCTGATGATTCGAGAATTTAATCGCGGTGAAACTACTAGGCGTGCATTATGGATGGCGCACCGTTGCGAGGGAGGCCCCATGCACGACCAGAGCGGCGGGAGGCATCGCCGGCGCCGGCGCCGGCGCCGGTAGGGGCTGCGCGGCGTAGCAGCGCTCGGCCACCTCCAGCGCCACCCTGATCCGCTCCAGCTCCGCCACGCCCAGCCCGCGCCGCGGCTCCCGCCTCATCGCCGCCGCCGCCACGGCCTCCGGGGAGGCCTTCCGCTTCTTCCCGGCCTCTCTGCTGCCCCCGCCGCCGCCGCCGCTCACCATGATCGCCGCCGCGGTTGGCTGCCCAGCTAGCTGGCGCTCGCCACCCATCTATCTCCCGTCCTCCACGCACGCACGCGCGCCGCTATATAAGCGGGCGGCGCGGCGGGCGATCGATCGACGCCATTCTCTCGATCGGGAAACTGAGCTGTATCTCAGCATTGACGCCCGGGGCGATCTGACGCGCGTGAATTCGAGATACGCCCCACCGTAAATTCCTTCCTCTTCTGCTCCCGGATTCCCGATGGGGTAGGTGTGGTGGATGCTGCTGGGATCATTCGAACCGCCCAGCGCGTCGGAATTTACTGGCGCGATCTCCATGCATGGGAACAAATCCTGGCTCGATCGGGCGCCCCCCTGGGGATCCCTGGGCGCGCTGCTGGACAATCAAGGGAGGGAGGGAGTTCCAGCTAGCGCTTGCATGTATGGATCGTCATCCGGTTCGTGTTTCGGGGGGCGGGTTTTAATTCGCGGCCACCAGCAACTTTCGAAAGATCCACCGCGTAATTGGATAAGATTTATGGGCCGTTACTCTTTGTAAATCTTGCCAGATTTGTAAACATTTGCCCATGCACCGTCGTCGTCAAGACTTCCTTTCTGCATCAGCGTCTGCTGTTTGAATCGGCCCCAAAATACCGACTAAAAACATTGTTCCTCTGTACGGGAAAAAAGAGGTTTACTCCTCATGCGACTGATACCTACCGCTCATATTTTTTTGAACTAGCAATTTGGTTAGTCTTTGGGGATTTGGTGTTAACAACCCCTGATTTCATTTTTGTTGTTAGCTGAGGTGTATTCCAGCCCCCAGCATTCCTTCATATTCCAACTAGCATGCAGGTGGCTAATGATCACTCAATGATTATTCACTTTTAATTTATAAGTTGAATATTTGATTTTTTTTAAACCAAAAGTCATTATGTTCCAATTGAGTGCTTTGAAAAATATTTGTGTTAAGAATCAAATATTCAAATTTATTATTTTCAGTTTTGAGCTAACAGTCCACATTTTTCACAAAATGTTCTTGACTTTGATTTGAAAGGTTTCAAAAAAATTGGATTTAGGTTTTATGGAAGGGGGGAGGAGGAGGAGAAACGTGGAATGCCGAATGCACATTGGGTAGGAAAAAGTGTACAAGTCATTAGGTAAAAAATATTGAAAACAATAATAAACTTCTAACAAGGGACAATCTAAGCAAGAGGAGGAATCTTGGATGACTCCTCATGCTTACTATGCTCTGAACAGGAATTAATTACTCACTTATTTTTTGATTGTTGTGTGGTGTCGAAAGTCTGGGATTTATGCTCTGAAACTCTCTCCACCTCTGTAGGTGTGAACTTTGAATCTATTGCTAGATGGTAGATTAACAGGAAAAACACGTCGTCCTTAACATTTGTACTTCTGCTATTCTTTGGAGCTTGTGGAATGTAAAAAATGCTATGTATTTTCAGGGTTTGGTGTGGTTGGACGTGGAGGATGATGCGGAGATGGGCGGTTCTGTGCAAGGATGCAAGAGCGCTGGAGAACCTGGTGGCGAGGCTGGAAGCGCGAGCAAGACAACCGCCGAGGCTTGCCTGGGTCGAGTCTCCTTCGCTGGCTGTGCCGACAACACAGAATTGGGTGGCGCTGGGAGTGGACGTTTCATCAGCTTCTGGCGTGGAAGCTAAGAGGGGTCTTATTCATGAGGACATCATCATGCTGGATACACCCGAGATTTGTTCTTCTACGAGTTACAAGTCATCACCAACTTGATCTTCACGTCCGGTTCGGACTCAGCCGACGACCCTGAACGGAAACGCCGATATCTCCTTCATATGACGTTGAAACGAGGTATTCTTTGATGCGTTGGAAAGAAGACAATGAAAGCTTTCTTTTGGTTGTGGTCCGAGCTCTATAAGATTCGTGGATCATTCTGTGTGACCACGATAAGGTGTTGCATCACTTATTTTGGCCAAATCGGCCTTGTATTGTGTCGGGCCTTAAGCCCAGATTGAGGATGCCCCCACCTGATCGCCCTCAACCCTAGGACGCCCCCCCTTCGGTATAAACTCAATAGCAGCCGCCATATTAGGGTTTGAATTTTGTTTAGTTCTAGTTTTCCATTGAGAAACAGACATCTTCATTGTAACTATGATGTTAAGTCCTTTTGCTATGAATTAGGGTCCCGTTCTTGTTCTTCACCACTGTGGCGATTAGTCCTTTTGTGATCAGAGCTTGAACCCCATACTTGTCTTTGCTTCATACACATCTGCAATGTCAGATTTCGTGCTTATACTTTCTTGCTTGTGTCTTCGATTCGCTTATAGGATTAGCCTTCTTAGTTGATAACCAACGGAGCAGTGGTGTAACGGTTGCAGAGGTTCGAATCGTGACTGATTAGAAGTCCGGATCACCAACGTCGTGACTCCACCAAATGAATTTACCATATCTATCGGAAGATCGGACCAGTGCTACATCACTGATGCCCCAGACTCTTCCCTGAATTTGAATTCAGCTGTGTTTGAACCTGTTACGAGCGGGGGCGCTTTGAATACGCTACTCTGAACTGCTGTAAAGACTTTCGTAGATTAGAAGCCAGTAGCTACCCAACAGGCCACCAGTAAATAATTGTGCGGATGGGATTGAGTCTACTTTCAGGAGAAATAATTGTTGCTTCATCTTGGAGGTGTGTACCTAAGGTACCACCATTTTTGTGTTTCCAATTATAGGTTGTTTATTTGTATGGATGCCCAAGAATTTCAGAGACTCTAACCAAAACAGCCATTCTACTGGTCACACGTGAGATGTTCTATCTCTATCTAGACCTAGTTGTGCCCATTCACGTCCATTACATATTGTTTCTATGATAGACCTAGTTGTGCCCATTCACGTCCATTACATCCTTGTTCAAATGAATTCATGAGTATGATTGAGCTAAATTTATGGTCATCTTCCCCGTGCATAGTCAGTTGTGAAAGTATTGACGTTGACTACTAAAAACCGATCAACTTGGTCATGCGTGCTGACGCCAAATTGTAGTATATTCTCCTGCTTCATCTGTTTCTTAATATATGACGTTTAGAACAAGATATGGACTAATACTTAACTTTTATAAATGTATATATATTTAAAAACTCAGAGAGTAGTTAATAATCATACAAAATCAAGGTATTAGGCATTGACAATTCACCTAGAAACATCGGAAGCACACGGGCGCACATGTGCATCCATATATGTCCGTTGTTTTAATTTTTTTACCGCTTGTCTGACCTGTGGCCGTTGTTCATTGGGTTAATTGTGCTTTAACTGACACCTCTTAGATTAACAATGGCTTAATAGATACATTTTCCTAAACATGAATAAATAACCTATATGTGGCAGTGAAGCAGGCTGGCGCATATATAAAACTTAGATGAGGAAGGAGGCAAGATAAGCAAGCAAACATTTTATTATCAAACATTTGATTATCAAGTGTGTATAAAACTTAGATGAGAAAGGTAGGCAAGGAATGCAAACAAACATTTGATTATCAAGTGTGCCGTGAGCCCAAGAGCAATGACGTCGTCTACGGTTTGATTTATATTGTGCAGGCTAAGTGATGGATGATCTAAGCCAATGCTTCTGGATGACAGGTGTTCATACCAAACCCCTCTTGCGGCCTGTTTCTGTTAGCACCGTAGCAGCCATCGGTATGGGCATCACGGAGTTCAATCAACTGAACCTGCCACGTAGCATACTGAATGATGAGTCATCCTTTCTGCAAATTTCTTTTCCCTCTACTACTGAATCTGTCTTTGCCTTTGCCATGGCCCCAAAGTTTACACAGAAAAAACACTTTCAAATATCTATCTGTATTTCTGCAGACCTCTGCAACAGTCACTGTAAGAACATGCTGAATTGCATTGCAGACCGACTTCTGCTGTGTAAGAACATGTCCGATTGCCTCTACCTCCGGGTGTGGTTTGTTCAGAAGCAGACGGCTATCTGAGATTGCACGGCCACGTGGCACCCAAGCTCCGAAGAGTCCATCCAAAACCTTCCATCCTCCCCCTTCCCTGCAACCAGAGGCCTCGATAAAATCCGGCGACAAAAATGGCAGCGCCCGCACCAGTCTACTACCGCCGCAGGTCCACGCCGGAGAACACACAGCGCACCAGTTGTCGCCTCCCCATACGAAGCAGGGCAGCGCCCGGATGGAGGCCGGAGAAGCAGCGGGCGCCCTGCTCTTCGTCCTCGCCGTGGCGGCCGCCGTGGCGGCCGCCGTCGCCACCGGCGCTGTCAACTTCACCTATCCGGCCACAGGTAAACCTCCAACTCGATGACCTTACTTGCTTGCTTGCTTATTGCTTACCGCCGGAGCATGTTTTTCCTCGGTTCCCCAAGTCGGCTCCTCCTCCGGTGGCGGGCAGTGGGGCGCGTGGCTCGAGGCGTGGGCGTGGGTGCGGTCCAGCGCGGTGGCACCCGCGCTGCAGGCGGCGGTGTGGGCGTGCATGGTGATGTCCGTGATGCTGGTGGTGGAGGCCACCTACAACTGCGCCGTCAGCATCGGCGTCAAGCTCCTGGGATGGAAGCCCGAGCACCGGTTCAAGTGGGAGCCCCTCGCCGGCGACGGCGACGAGGAGAAGGGGGATGCTGCTGCTGCTTACCCCATGGTCATGATCCAGATACCCATGTACAATGAGCTCGAGGTGAACTCCGTACATCTGATTTTTGCTGAAGAATTTGAGAGGATTCGAATTTGAAGGGAAAAGTGTCATGACTCATCTTGAGCTACTGTTTCTTTTTTGTTCTTTGATTCTTGGAGCTTATTTCTGCTTTCTGAGCTTCTGTGCTTGCTGCGCAGGTGTACAAGCTGTCGATTGGAGCAGCGTGCGAGCTCAAGTGGCCAAAAGAGAGGTTGATAGTTCAAGTGCTAGATGATTCCACGGATCCCTCCATCAAGGTAGCTATCCATTTTCCATGATTAGCCAAGTCGTTGACTGACTCTTTCGCCCATATAGATGATTCTAATGACTTTCTATGATTTTCAAGCCCTACACTATGTTGTTCTAAATGGTTCGTGTCTCTGCATATTTGCTGCTAACTAGCATATATCAGTTTTTCTTGGCCACACACATCACCATCTGAATCGAAAGGATCAAAAAGAGCTGTCTTCATCATAGCGGAGCTTGTAGACCCCAGCGCTTCAAAGCAATGTCTCGTGTTCTTGGACCATGCAAAACACACTTCATTAATGTTTTCAGTAGCATCTCTAGAAAATATGGATGGGGCTACGCCCTTTTTACCTGTGGTAAATTAGTGTTAGCCTAAACGGTAAACACTAAACAATCGGTCACCTACCATTTAGCTCTTTATTCGGACTAAACGACCATTTAAATGGGTTAAACGGTCATTAAATGGGATAAACGGCTGATTAAATGGACACGGCTAGCCACTGTGTAGCGTTTACACGGCATGTAAACGGGCTAAACGGCCATATAGGCGAACAGAAAAAGACTTAAGCAGCACCATACATGGTTGAAAAGTTTGTTGTTAAACTTATTTTTCTAGTAAAAAAAGGCTTATCTGCTTCAGATTTTTGTCTCAACCAACAAGTATTCCTCTGAAAAAATTTTGAGGTGCACAGAATACACTAACTGTATTAGTATTTGCTATATTGCACCATGTTTCTTTGCGGCTTTAGTTAATGATTTGTGGATTGGTTGGGTTTAAAATCTTCCATGGGGATAAAAAGGCAGCATAAAGGGCTTTGAGGTATGTTGGGTGAAGGACACCTCAGCATTTGGCATCAGGTGAACTGATGACTGATGTCACTTTTCGTTCATATGTATCATTTTCCAAATTAGTAGGACAGAAAAGTTTTCATTCTCAATCCAATTCATCCTCATTCCTTTTTATGTTCTTTCCTTCTTGAAATAAACAAAATAATATTTAGACATTGGTTTGTGAAAAATTCCTGGAAGACTGTCTGTACATTTATTTCAGAAATTAAAATTGACAATGACTTATGCGGTGCTCCAGAATTTGGTTGAGAAGGAATGTGAGAGTTGGGCAAGCAAAGGAGTAAACGTCAAGTATGCCACCAGGATTGGCCACAAAGGGTTCAAAGCAGGAGCCTTGAAGAAGGGAATGGAGTGGGACTATGCCAAGCAATGCGAATATATTGCCTTATTTGATGCTGATTACCAGCCAGAACCAGATTTTCTCCTCAGAACTGTCCCGTTCCTCATGCACAATTCAAATGTTGCCCTTGTTCAAGCTCGGTGGGTTTTTGGTAAGACCTCATCTTCTGTTTCCTTTCTGAAACTGAATACCTCGCCAGTCATCATTTCAGTGTTACAGTTTACTTGTCACAGGTCACAGCTAGTGGCAAAGAAATTTCTTATAAAGCCTTAAAGGATCATCCTTTTAGAACAGAATTGATCAAAATGGTTGTGGAACAGTTGAAAATACATGTTGCAGTATTGACTTCTTTGTCATCGCGCGTTTTATTATTCTGATCTGTCCAATTTTTAATTGACAGAATTTTACAGTGAATGACAGAGCAAGCCTTTTGACAAGGATACAGAAGACGTTCCTGGATTACCACTTCAAAGTTGAGCAGGAAGCAGGATCGGCAACATTTTCCTTCTTTAGTTTCAATGGTACAGCACTTGACACAAAAGAAACTTTCAGTAAAAACAAGAAACAAAATTATGCAATATGACTCTAGACATACAAACTTCTAATAGATATATGCTTCCCTCCTAGGAACTGCTGGTGTGTGGCGTAGGCAAGCTATCAATGACGCAGGAGGTTGGAAGGACCGGACTACGGTTGAAGACATGGACTTGGCTGTCCGAGCAACCTTAAAGGGTTGGGAATTTATATATGTAGGGGATGTTAGAGTAAGAAAGCCAAATTCTACAATGTCTCTGTCTGTCTGAAATTATACAATAGCACCCCTGCTTTCAGTAATCAAAGGTAGTACTACTTATCTGATGGAAAACATCTCTTAGGTAAAGAGTGAGCTTCCATCCACTTACCAAGCATACTTCCGGCAGCAGTTCCGGTGGGCCTGTGGCAGCGCAAACTTGTTCCGGAAGATGACATGGGAGGTCCTGGTCGCCAAGGTATTGTACATCACCTCTCGATCATTCCTATTTGGAAAAGCACTAAGAAAAATTCTAACAAGGTAACCACCATTGTTGCTCCATCAGCAAGTGTCGCCCTTGAAGAAGTTCTACATGATTTATAGCTTCTTCCTGGTGCGGAGAGTCGTCGCCCCCACTGTCGCCTTTCTTCTCTACAACATTATCATACCTGTGTCCGTCATGATCCCAGAAGTCTTCCTACCAGTCTGGGGTGTCGCCTACATTCCTACAGCACTCACCGTCGTCACCGCCATAAGAAATCCAGAGTTGGTCCCCCATTACCTGCATTACAGCTCTGGTATGCTGCTAATTCCTTCTTCCGTGGATATTGAAGTTTTAACTGCCATATATTGTACCTTTCTCTGCAGAAATCTGCATATCATGCCGTTGTGGATTTTATTCGAGAGCGTTATGTCCATGCATCGCGTAAAAGCCGCAATAGCTGGTCTGCTCGAACTCCCAGAGTTTAACCAATGGATTGTGACGCAGAAAGTAGGGAACAATGGTGCTGAGCAGAATTGTGAGGTTCCGTTACTTCAGAAAGCAAGAAAAGGGTTAAGAAACAGGTAGGTCCCTGCTCAGAAATGAGAAGACGTTCTGTTACTGTTTTTTCAGGGAACATTATGTTTCTGTTAACACATGAACTTGTGTAAATAGTAACTGAATATTTTATAAAAGTTAACATGTGTGTTTGTTGCAGAATCAATGTACCTGAAATTGGATTCTCAGTGTTCCTGTTCACCTGTGCTTCCTACAACCTTGTCTTCCATGGAAAGACCAGCTACTTCATAAATCTCTATCTGCAAGGATTAGCCTTTTTTCTTTTGGGGCTCAACTTCATTGGCACCTCCTGTTGCTGCTTATAAGCAATCAATTTAATTGCTTCTGTTTTCCCTTTCTGCTCTGTTTGATCTGTGATTCTTCTCTGTTATTCAAATTTATTCAGGAAACACCTGAGGTGCTGTCAGATTACCTCAGGAATGGTGCTGATTTGTGCTCCTCTGTACAGTCACAACAACATATGTATACAATAGTCACATTCAAGTCATTAAAGACTACACTTGAGTTGAGTGCATCTGTACGTGTAATCCTGACCATCAAAGCTTGACTCAAGATATGTACTACATTCTACCAGTTTAAGAAAAATGTCAAGTGTGGAATGCAAATCTGTGTACCAGCAACTGTCATGTCCTGATGGTACGATGTGCCGTCAGATGTTTTTACATGTGTGCATTCCGATCAGTTTAGGAAAACCAGGACTGCTAACCCCACCCGGGTGTTTTTTCTCCTCTTCCAAGTCCAAATTTTATGCCTCTACATCTGCTCCTCCTCGAGCGACGGTGATCTCCTCCGTCAAGTTAGGGCGGTGGGTAGCACCGACAAGTTCAGAGGCGAGAGACACCGGAGACGGAGGATGAAGGACGGGATAGAAGCCACGATGCCATGAAAAATACTCACACGATTTACAATAGACGGATGTGATTTCTTCTTCTTCTCACCCATTTGAAATGCTCAGAGAAGCAGAGACGTGTGAGTACAAATGCTCAGAGATTTCTACCACTCTGAGTCACCAAGTGCAGGTTCGTTTGGAATACACGAGTCGTACAAGATCTCGTACAAATGTATTGAAAGATGAACCCACTCTGCGTGCCGAACGTGTGGCAGCATTCCGGCCCCGATCTTAACTACGGGAACTGGCCGCCGGTGAACGTCTGGCCGAAGGCCCATCCGGCGGGCGCGACGTTGTAGGAGACGACGGAGCGGCGGTCGCTGGTGGTGACCCTGAAGGAGAGCGCCTGCCCGTCGAGGCGCGCGCCGCTCTGCCAGTTCTGGCCCCAGTTCCGGGCCATGCCCCGCCACCGCGCCCGGGCGCCTGCGCCGCCCCGCACGGCCACGGCGCGCACGTCGCCGGCGCCGCCCACGTTGCTGACCAGCACCAGGTTGAAGTAGGGGTGGCCGTTCACGGTGAAGCGAATGCCGCCCCGCCGCCTGCAGGGCACCCGGCGGTAGGCGACGGGGACGATGCCGGCGCGGTACCGGGCGATGCGGAGGAACGCCGGCTGCGACAGGTCGAAGTGCCGCAGCGGCGGGTTGCACCACCCGCCGGCGCCGCTGGGGAGCGCGTAGTTGGGCGGGCAGAAGTTGGTGGCCGTCACCACGACGGAGCCGCCCGGCGCGCACGACCCGCGGCCGCCGGCGCACCGCAGCTCGAAGCACGCGCCGCAGCTCAGACCGCCGCTGAATAGCGCCGTGCTCAGCGCCGTCGTCTCCGTGCCGTAACCCTGGCTGTACAGGTCGCCGTACCCGCACGCGCCGCCTGGTAGAGATGCGCACTAATCGGAGTCAAAAACTGATCAACCACATTGGTTAAAAACTAAGCTCTCGCCCAGTCGATCATCCATAACATTGTACGCACCCATCGTGCCGGAGGCGTCGGCGCCGCCGTAGAAGGTGGCGTGCGCACTGATCCAGCGGCCGACGCCATAGCCTCGAGCTGAAGAGGACAGCGAGATCAGGGCGAGCAAGAGCAGCAGCAGAACCTGCAGTGATGGCATCTTCTGAAAGCGTGCAATGCAGCAGGTGCAAGTGCAAGTGAAGCTACACTGCTACAGCGACACCTCTGAAGTCTGAACTTGGAGACTGCAGATAAGAGAAGGGGTTCGCGTGCAGGGTTAAATAGAGAGATCCTTGGACCGACACGCTAATGTGAACTGTGACACTAGCAACTGATGGCTGAGACCTCTTTCTCTGTACTTTCTCTGCCTTGAACAAACATGGCTGAGACCTGGGAGGAAGAACACTCTACTCGGTCCGTGGCGGAGCCTAGCTACCCCAGTTGGTACAAGGCAAACGCGTGGGCGTGTACACCCCCGTGTGTGCCAATAAAGTAGAGAGCTTTTAGGTTCCAATTTATTTGTCTATTTTCTTCTTCGCGTTTACACTGTACTTAGCGAGAGTCTGAATAATAAAGGTGGGTTGCAATTGTGACAGCACAAAAATTGCTGTTCATCTGCCTGAGGCCTACAGCAGAAGCACACATGCCATGCCCCCGCGATCTGTGTTCATTTCAAAATCAAGCAAACGCAGGTGTTAACTCAGTTCGTGCAAAAGATTAACAATTGATTAGAGCATTATTCATCACATTTACAGACTTCATGTGAACTGATGCTATTTTTAATTTGTGCAGGACATGGGACCCCATTGATGTGTGGCACATTTCTGACAGTCAGTTAGCAGCAGCTCCCCCGTGTTGGCGCGCGCGAGAGCAAATTGAAAGCTGCACAGTCACAAGGAGCAGCATCACAAATGTATCCCATGACATGGTGCCCAAGATCTCCGGGTCACCCCTCCAACAAGATCGCAGGAACCTTCGTGGAAAGGAAAAAAAGATGTATATGCGGGGTGAGGCTGCATGTGGGGGCACTAAATGTGCAGGCAAGATCTGCAGACAGAGCTCTGAAATTGCAGACCTGCAATGCAACCCCCTCCTGTGTTTGAGATGTGTGTTCGGTCTGCCAGTTCAGATGGAAGTAGTTGGGCTAGCAGCGATCTCCTCCGGTAGCAATGAGGTGGCTGAGTTCAGTTCCCTTCCGCATCCAGAGAAAGACAAAATATAAATAAGCAGAGCATACAAGGATTCATACAAAATCTGATATTGAACAAAAATTTGTGCAAGCAGAAACAAAAGGAAAAAAAGAAATCAGCATGTGAATAGTTGCGGATTTAAGAATGAACAGTTGCACCCACAGCTATTCACGTGGTCATTTCTCTTTTTTGTTTCTCCTTGAACAAATTTGTGTTCAAACTCAGATTTTGCATGAATGTAAAATGATTGCATTGTCTATCTGTCTATCTAACTTTTTCATGATTTTTTAATGCAAATTTAGGGGGTGCTATTCATTTCGTTCCTGCATTCCTTTTTGAAGGAAATGCCGTTGCATTTCTGATCTGGTTGTCGGTTGCAAGTTGCAAGTTGCAATCAGTAACCAACAATTTGGTGGGTGAAATGAATCCATAATATGCAAGGCATATTTATGGGAAGCAAACATATGTCCATGGGCTGATGGAGGATCCGGATTCAGATTGCGTACAGCTTGTTGGCACCTCGTAGAGAGACAGGGGACTGTATCAAGATTTGAACATACTCTAAAACCAAAGAACAGAGCCGCGATGTTCATGTACTGGATCTTCAGTCCTCATCAATGGAGTCGCTGTGGACTGGATCTCAGAAGCACCATGTAGGCTTTTGCTATTGTGCCATGGTAATTGGCATAGAAGCCTCTGTTTCGGAGTTGACAGTTTTGGCGTTTGGTCAGAACAAACAGGATGAACTTAGCTTGTTGGGGCATGATTCTGGAGACAAGTTTCTTGTTGGCAGGACAGTAGCCCAATCATCATCAACAAAAGTAGGACAAAAGTATTTACCAGTGTCAGACAAACAAATTACCAAATGCTAGGATCAGTGGAAAGTTGATGTCAAGGAGACAAATCCTCAAGTCAGGCTCTAGCGGTAGCCCATTTCCACCCTCTTTATGTGCATTTTTGTGTACATCTAAAAAATTCAGAAACTTCGACAAATTAGCCGATAAACATTTTCTCCTTTTGTTTTATTTCTTGAGCAGCCGTGTGCAGGCAAACTTTTATCACTTTATTGTAGCTTTAGACGCCAATGTCTAACCACCTCAGCTTTCCATCTCTTCCTGCTCATTTATCTTCTCCATCCACTGCTCACTAAAGAAGCCTGCCATTCTTCGTGATCATCATTTCAATGAATACTTGACAGCATAAAGATTGACTGATTTCTCATTTGATATGTTCTGGAGAAAAGAAGGATAAGGCCAGAACCCATTTTCCATTGCACAGTTGCATCGCTGCGCTGTCGAAAAGTATCTTCTGGAGGCGGGGGATAAGCCATTTTCAGAAAGTAGCAGAAGAGATCCCGCTTCTAAACTTTACTATGCTTAGAGCATCTCCAGCAATGGTCAGACCCTCTACTTGTTGAGTAGCTCCCTCAAAGAGGGCTAGTTTTTTAACCTCAACTCAAGCAGTGGCCTTAAATCTCACCCTCTTCTTTTAATCTAAAGAGTGGGATCCATTTGTTAGTGGATAGGGGGTTTCCTAGAGACCCTCTAGGAATAGAGGGTGGAGGGAGAGATTTAGAGACCTCCCCAAAATACGGGCTTTAGTAGAGGGTCTGCTGGAGTGTGATTTTTTATTCTACCCTTCAAATTTAAAATAAGAACTTATTTAGAGGGTTTGCTGGAGTTGCTCTTGCTCTGATATTTTCTTGACTGTATCATGATGTTTAGAGAAGAAAATATAGTCGAAAAGGTTTGACCAGATGAGTTTGATGACAGGTAGAGCGTCAACATCAAATTGGTTGATCGATCCGTATGGTTGTCTCACAAGTCACAAGATTCTGCATCCAGAGTAGTGGCTATTAGGCACTCCATGGCAGGCTGGTTGCTGGTTGAATCCAGCTAAAGTGCAGCCTTTTGTGATCATTAAGGAGATTGGAATCTCTTCAAAGTTTGTTTCATCTTCCAAGATTTTTATCTGATAATCGCCATCGTTCTTTGGAAACTGAAATCTTAGACAGCTGTTCGTTGTTGGGTGACTTCCAAAACCGAAGACATGTTAAGCCTGGACGAGAGTAAGATGGGTTTGGGGTTACAGAGTGGAAGAATGCATGCACAGTGTTGGATCCAATAGCCCCCCCAAAAATTGAATGAGTTTAAGGCGACAAATCATTTGATGGTTGTGTAGACAGATAAGTTGCCGTTGCTACAAGGCTGCATCCTTTTCCGGTGCTTGATGCACAGACACTGCAACCAGGTGGAGAGCAGTATGCCAGCATGCATCGCGCATTAGTTTACCCTTAGTCACCGACAAAATTGACCATGAGCAGCAAGCAGACCTTGCAGTTCCAACAACCCGAACAAGACAAGACGAGCGAGCAGTGCCCATGACACCATAAAACAAGATGAAGATTGAAGAGCCTCCAGTTCTCCAATATTGTTCGCACTCCAGATGTTTGCTTTGGAACAGTTATATGCTCCAGAAACGAAGCGTCGGCACCACCTTCTCCAGAAATGAATAAAGGATGATCGGTGGGTTAACCGTTCATTATTCCTAGGGTTGCCATGAAAATACGAAGCGACAGTGGCTGATTTTGACGGTGAATGAAAACCCAAGCATATTCATGTATTTGTTGCTCATATCTGTCAGCTACCACTGCCATCTAAACATGCTCGGATGGCGGTATGGCAGTACTATATAAGTTGAACTCAATGAAAACAACCAAAAGTACAGTAACATAAAAGAATTAACTTAATGGTAGTACGATGGTGGTGGTGGTGGTTGACTGGTTGCAGGTGCGCCTGGCGGTCCGGACTGATTTCCATGCTGAGGTGGCATCTGCTGTGAAGTATGCAACTCGTGCGGCGGAGCAGCAGGATGGGTAGGGAAGCCCCCTGATGCTGCATAATGCGGTGGAGCAGCGGGTGGGGTATTAGGGAAGCCCCCTGATGCTGCGTACGGTGCTGGAGATGGGTACATCTGACCTGGATATGCTCCTGGGGCTGGGGGATACCCTGAGTTGCCGGAATTCCAACTTGGCACTTGTCTGTTCGCGTTGTGGCTTTGGGCAGGGACACCAGGTGGGGCATATGCCCTGGCTCCTTGAATATTACCTTGCCACCCGGTGGATGTAGCTGCTGCACCAGGTGGTTGTGGCACCCCTTGGATTACACCAGGCGGCATTGTGTAATCCCTGCTCTTGTCACCATGTGCCTGAAGATGAAAGGAATACATGACTTCATATGGCGGACAAACCAAAATAGGCAATTGTGAAACAGAGGGTTCTATGAAGGGACACATGTATCATCTAGGTGGTTTCTGTGACCAAATAACACTAAACAAAATGCTCCTATTATACCTTTACATTCAGATCAGTATGACGAGAGTATGACAGGTGAAGCTTACAGTAGCCACCATCGTAGATGCAATGACCTTCCAATGCTTCCTTCGCAACTGCAGCTGTAGTTACATCTAAAGTATAGCCAAAGATTTAATCAGACTGATGAACAATTTATATACAAAAGCACATGGAAGAATAAATGGAATCAGTTGCATGTTTAGCTGACAGAGTGTGGATGGCAGTCAGTTAACTATGGTCTGCAGGGTCACAGCATATGTAATGACTCCTAAAGATGCAAAAGCCTCTGTTTCTGATTATGACACTGGAAAATATTCACATTGGATTATTGGAAGAACACCATATGACGTGTCAAAATATTGTTTTCCTAGAGATCAAAGCAGTTGACAAGGCAGTAGGTAAACACTAGTTCAACTGAAAAACTGATGTGATTGATTGGTAATTTAAAGCTTGCAATGGTCTATTTCTACGCTCATACCAGGATACTGAATCAAAGCTTGTGTGCCACCATTCTTCTCAAAAATAGCAATTTTTTGGACTGTACCAAATGCTGAGAACACCTGGGATTTGTATAGCAATTTAGCACGGTTAGAACGAATAAAGCAGACAGTAACAGAAGTTTGAAGCATATTCTTGAAGCGTCTCCCCAATTTGACTTACAGTATGAAGAACATCTACTGTAACAGCATATTGCATATTCTCAATTGATGCAAGAAGAACATTGCCTTGAACCTCCACTTTCCTTCCATCAGCACCAACAGCAGGCTATTCAAGCACATCAAAAGGCAGATACAGCAAGGTCATATAAAATGGTAAAACATGCAGAATTAAAAGATTAGAATGCACGTTGTCTTCTGCTTGTAAATACCTGTAATGTACCATCCATGGCAGAATAGTTAATTGGAAGATATGGATTGTTATAATCCCTGCAAGATAACACCAAAAGAGGAGCTTCAAACAATAGCTTATTAAAACAAAAGCATGTCTCCAACAAGATACAATCTAAATTGGCATATGCTTGCACAAGTAAAAAAAAACTAACAAAGATTGGAAAAGGCGAATCATGTGACATGTACAGATTTGTGCTACTTCCTAGCATGACAGGTCCAAACATCTAATTAGTGTCTTCGACAAATGATCCCAGAGTTTATAGAACAATACAGGTCCAAATGGTAATATGGTGTATGAAAAGCAATATTGATTCCCATACAAAGAGAAGCTCACTTTTGACCAGCTATAGAAGGAAGCACAGATACTCAAACAAAAACTTTCAGCTTCAATGTGAAGCATTGGTCATAGGCTACTTTCGCTTAAATCCAATAAAAAGAAAATACTTTCGCCTCAACCAAATAAAGCTCCAGAAGGCTTACTGAATTATGTATAAGGGTCAATAACCATTACAATCTCTAAGACAAGCAAGAGAAGAATGAGTGTGCACTTCAGAAGCTGAAGAGGCGAGTTGTTCCTTTAACACTGGCTGAGAAAATTGCAGGAATTTATTTGGACGTAGTTTGTAGGCTCCTGATGGTATCCCCATTGAGGTGTGGAGATGCCTAGGTGCCAAAGCGATAGTATGGTTAACTAAGCTTTTTAACCTTATTTTTCTGTCCAGCAGGATGCCTGAAGATTGGAGGAGAAGTATATTAGTACCAATCTTCAAGAACAAAGGAGATGTTCAAAGTTGTACTAACTACCATGGGATTAAGCTGATGAGCCATACGATGAAGCTTTGGGAGAGGGTTATCGAGCACCGTCTAAGAAGAGTGACAAGTGTGACCCAAAACCAGTTTGGGTTCATGCCTGGAAGGTCGACCATGGAGGCGATTTTCTTAATCCGACAATTGATGGAGAGATATAGAGAGCAGAAGAAGGACTTGCATATGGTCTTTATTGACCTTGAGAAGGCGTATGATAAAATACCGAGAAATGTCATGTGGTGGGCCTTGGAGAAGCACAAAGTCCCAACTAAGTACATTACCCTCATCAAGGATATGTATAAGGATGCGATGACGTTCCGGACATGAGATGGTGACACCACTGACTTTCCTATTAACATGGCCTACATCAGGGGTCAGCATTGAGTCCTTATTTTATTTGCCTTGGTGATGGATGAGGTCACAAGGGACATACAAGATGATATCCCTTGGTGTATGCTCTTTGCTGATGATGTGGTGCTGGTTGACGAGAGTAGGGAAGGGGTTAATAGGAAGTTAGAGCTATGGAGACGCACGTTAGAGTCGAAAGGGTTCAGACTCAGTAGGACCAAGACCGAGTACATGATGTGCGATTTCAGCGCGAATAGGCATGAGGATGGAGATGTTAGTCTCGATGGGCAAGTGGTGGCCCAGAAGGATACTTTTCGGTATTTAGGATCGATGCTTCAAAAGGATGGCAACATTGATAAAGATGTTAGATATAGAATCTCAGCTGCCTGGTTGAAGTGGCGTCAAGCTTCTGGCGTCCTATGTAACAGAAGGGTGCCACAAAAGTTAAAAGGTAAGTTCTATAGGACAACGATTTGTCCAGCGATGTTATACGGTGCTGAATATTGGCCTACAAAAAGACGACATGTCCAACAACTGAGTGTAATAGAGATGCGGATGTTGCGGTGGTTTTGCGGGCACACACGAAGGGATAGAGTCCGGAACGAAGTTATTTGGGATAGAGTCGGGGTGGCACCAATTGAGGAGAAACTTACACAACATCGATTGAGATGGTTTGGACATGTCCAACGGAGATCCCCTAAGGCGCCGGTGCGTAGTGGGGTTCTAAAGCAGGCCGAAAATGTAAAGAGATGTAGAGGTAGACCTAAACTGACTTGGGACGAGTCGGTTAAGAGAGACCTTAAGGAGTGGAATATCTCCAAAAAGGTAGCTTTGGATAGGAGCGCTTGGAGACTCGCCATCCACGTAACTAAAGATCCGTGATCTTTGTTTTTTTATGGGTTTCATCTCTAGCCTACCCCAACTTGCTTGGGACAAAAGGCTATGTTGTTGTTGTTGTTGTTGTTGTTGTTGTTGTTGTTGTGTAGTTTGTAGGCTCCTGGTATTTGTTACGCAGTTGGGTGATTACTTGGGTATTAATTACTTGTCAAACTGAGGCCATGTCGTATGGTTCTGTACATCAACAATAAACAGGAAACAAAGGAACTCCTCCACTATTTATAATTTACTTTTCTAAACAAAGCAAGGCACAATACTTTTTGTGCAAAAATACTCAATGGCTGTACACT
The DNA here is from genome assembly GCA_032594955.1 of Panicum miliaceum. NCBI lineage: Eukaryota > Viridiplantae > Streptophyta > Magnoliopsida > Poales > Poaceae > Panicum > Panicum miliaceum. Next base: position 43,926,660 of record CM064059.1, read on the forward strand.
TATTTTAAGAAGGTTCTAAACGTGTAAATGATGCAATTAGGGCTTCACAAAGCAGCAAAGTTCATTGATATATTCTACAAATCTACAAAGTTTAAAAACATGCCAAGCTAGGCATCAGCAATTTGATATACATAATCTCATGTGTTGCCAACATATCATTGTTTGGCATTTACATTAAGATCTGCTAAACTAAAACAACATAAACCAGTGAATGATAAAATAACTTGCAAGGACATGGGGCATAAGGATGGATCCTCTATCAGAAATAGGGATAAATAACTCAAAGAGAACAAATTGTAGGCTTTACCTGCTGCGATTTGACTGAAACTTGATATTCAAATCCTTATGTGCAGAGAAAGAAATTCGCAGGCAGCAGGATGTTACATGCTGTGGAAGCAAGTAACTGTAGAGAACCAAAGCAATTCAGTTTATAGGAAGCATAAGAAAGTACAACGAACACCAACAATGGACAATACAAAGAAACCCAAGAATGTCACCTTGGGATGCTCCTTCCGTCTAAGGCTTCTCTAGCAGCTGAAGCAGTGGCTGCATCAGTATACTGGATCAATGCCTGCATGCAAGAATAAGATGAGGCTCTTGACTTTCATTTCAAAACCCAAAAGAAAACAATTAGGCATCTAAAACATGATACTTTAACTGACCTGAAAACCTGCAGCCTTTTCAAAGGTGGCTATTTTGTGAACATATCCAAATGCTGAGAAAACCTGAAATTTGATACAAAAAAGGATCAAACATAGGAGTTCCAGGGCACAATCAGTTTAGGAAACGCATACAATCTCATGCCACATGAAAAATAAATCTGCAGCATAGCACACAATGATTACACGTGATATTTTTCATAAAGAAATGATGCATAAACCTCATTTCCAAACAAAGGATATAAACTCTTCAAGCTTATCCCTCACCCAAGCAAAAAAGGGGGAAGCGTGAAAGACAAGAGATCAGATATGAGTAAAATTAAATGTACCATACTTTTAATATAAACTGGCTGCAATATATAATATCACCAAACAATGATCTAAAAATAAGCACCATAGAGATACTTATGATCTAAAGGTTTGGAATTTAACCTTTCATCAGTAACTTGGATAAACAGGGAGGTGCCCTACACCAGGGATAAGCGCGTTGATGGAGGATACTTAGATTGCATCCTCAAGACGAGACATGAGAGTTCATAAGAACTTTGAATGTACTAGTTAGAAGACAGAGGCAGCAAAACAAACATGGTATCTCTCCAATTGCAGGTGTTGATAACGACATTTTCTCCGTGTTAACATGGGCCTGCTGATTCATGCAGAATACGTTACTACGAGAAGAACAGCTATGTAAAATCTTTGATTTACAAGGATCAGGTCAGGTAGACTCCCTTGCATTCCTTCAGTCAATGGCAATCAAGAAAGTAATAGGCGCACTTGAGGTTGTCATTACCATACTAACACAATTATCTAAGTACTTTACAAGACAAAAAATGGTATTTTAGAACTCACCATATGAATTACATCAATGGTGACATCACTAGCTTGAACACCCTCTATTGTAACAAGCAGCACATTTCCAGCAGTCTCTCCCGGGCTCTTGTTGTTAATTATTTCTTGCCTATTTGAATACTGAATGTAAACAGTTTTGCCTCGAATTTGTGCTGGTTCCGAAGATGATGCAAAGTAAGAAACCATCGAGATTGCCTGATTAACATCAGTCTGCAAAGAAAGTTAATTGTGCATAAGTAGTTCTGGCATGTGAATTCAGAACTAAAGCAGTAGAACAAAACAGGCATTAGTACACAGTGTTTTGAATCCAAGTAAGAGAGAGCTTTCCTGTTATGCCTGATCTACATCCCCCACTACTCTAGACGCCCGTCCCCGCCCCACACCCAAAACAACACCGAGAGACAAAAAGAAATGAAATAAACAAAAATTCTACCAGCCATATAATCCACTAAATACTTGCAGAACATCCTACCACAAAACAATAGGAGTGACACATGTTCATATTTTTTTTAACTCCAATTGGAACAGCCCAATCCACCAACACAAAATCCATCTGGCAATCATGAGAAAACATAGTTTAATAATCTCGCGTAAATTCCACCTATAAGCAACCCATAATTTCATTAAAATTCGGTAACAACTTGTCAAGCCTTGAACTGATTCAGTCTATTCTGGAGAAAGCGTATTCTGTAAAAGTGCTGGCAGGTTTAGCTTCTGAAGGGAGTGGGATTCAATGTAATCTGTTAGTCGTGTATCGGACAGCGAAAAGAGTTACCATGTACTTGGATGGCGAATGTGAAATTAATTGACCTCGTGTGACCTTTACCGGAAGTAGCAGGGGATATAATACCAGTGTGCCGGAAGGGGGAAATAGACTGGAAATTGAATTTATCTATTATGTTCTTACTTTTCTTGCCTAGGAGTAGTCTGTTCTTATCAACTACTGCATGTTCATTTACTTCTCGTCAGTAAATTAGGTAGTTTTAGGTGTAATTCTTTTCGGATCTTGACACAACTCTCTTCACCGATCCAACTGACCAAAAAGCAAGCAGACGTGAGAATGGCACATTTCCAAATCCCTCGTCATGCCTGATCTATGCAACTCTAAGAGATCATAATTTTGCAGCTTAGAAAATTGATATGCAGTGTAACTGAATAACAGTATAACGGAATAGGCAGGAAGCCTTGCTGACCCCTGCAACATCTAATCCCAAATCCAGAGTGCTGACAAAATTCCAATATCTGACAGGCCAAACCTAGCTAGATCCAGTGACTCGCCTACAATCAAGCTGCTCATAAAATTGCAATATCGCAAAGGTTAAACCTAGTTAGATCCAATGATTCGCCTACAACTAAACTGCCCATCGTATCAATTCCATGCACATGCAAAACCGTGGAGGAGCGGCGCGCCCGCCCTCCGGATCGGATCACGGTGGGGATCGATGGGGTAGGGTCGAGAGGAAGGGAGAGGAGAGGGGCGGGGGAAGGACTTACGAACTCGACGAAGGCCTGGTTGCGGTTGGCGCCGACGCCGCTTTTGGTGTTGACGATGCGACCGAAGGGCTTGCAGAGCTCGACGAGCTCCTCCTCTGCGCACTCCCACGGCAGGTTCCGCAGGTGGAGCACCTTAGACGGCGTCTGCGTATAGCGGAACTGCTGGCCCCCGCCGCCGCCCGACGACGACATCTTGGCCGGCAGGACAGGTAGACTGGACCGCTGAGAGGAGAGGGTGAGGCCGGGGAAGACGAAGCTAGGGTTTGCGCGTTTTGGTAATGTAGTTTCTTATTAGCCTTTGTATCCATAGCCTCTCTACTTATCTAGAAATCTCATTTTTCTCTTCGAACCACTGTCGTCTCTCACTAGTCGCTACTTTCTTTTCTTTGCATGTTTACGTCCTTGATGAAAATTTTAATTGCAACACATAGAAATATTTATTAGCCCACTCAATAACTAATTTAAAATAAATTTGAAAATAGATCAATTTCTCAATAAATTTTGCAAACTAAAAAAACTCTCGATGTCCATTACAAAACTTAAAATGGATAACAAAATCTTCCAAAATTGTTTAGAAGCTCGAGCTTAACAAAATTTTTATGTGCGCATTCTAAGCTAGTTGAAGTTATCGGAGCATCTTCGGCCAATTTATAATAGATCTCACAATTTCTGTTAAAGGAGCCACTACACCGATTGTAGGCATTACCAATAGGAGGTTATATTAGACATCAAACTGCAACTCCTCATCTATCACGATACACCGTCGTATCTCGTACACGACCGTTCGATAAACACCAATGACATCGTCCATTTGATGGTTGCCTGATATTGTTTCATGATTATATGGAGCTATGCCACACTAGAACAATCATCTTGATGGGAGGAGCAAGTTGGGTCGCAAAAACAGGTGAGGATCGTCACCACGGTCAACTTCGGTGGACCACAAATCCGATATTATGCCCAATTGGATGAGGAAGCTGCAGCACTCCTTAGCATGTTCATATCGATGTAGTACTCGGTTTGTTCAACATATTTATAATTATACTTCGCATCAACATTGCATACTATTTATAAACAGTAGACAGCCACTCTAACATTAACATTAATACTGGTCTTGTCTCCCATCCGCGGCCTGCTAAGCACCCACATCAAGGATGCACTAAGAGGATTGAAACAGATTGAATATATGCATATTTGAATGTACGATATTTTTCTTAGATTCGAATTTGGTATGGATAATATTAGTTGTGTCGGATAGAATACAAATTGATATCTACTCCTTCCATTTTCTTTTGATATTTACAAAACTGAACTTTTTCTATTTTGATAATTCTATTTAAGTTGTCGATGGAGTTTGACACTGACAACCGTTTCAGTTTCATGCAAAATTACTTCTCTAGAAAAATAAATGCATATATATGATAACGTCGACACCGAGTAGTTCTCGTGAAAAATCGTTTCGGCTAACGAGAGTACATGATGAAGTGATTAATTAGTGGTAAGTTCTTCTTTTAATCACTGCACGAAAAAGAAATAGATCTATTAAAAAATAATGGAGAAAGTATCCACGTATATTTAACTTTATATATTTGAATTTAAATTTGAATAAAATATTATACTGAATATCCAAATCTGTATACAGACGGATCTCAGCTCTGTTAGGCCTATCCAGGATCGCTAGTAGTGGAATCAACTCGGGTTTTCTCTCTTGATCTAGTTCTAGGATGAATCACTGGTGTGCGTGTGCGTGTGCGGGTGCTAGATCAGATCGAGAGGGAAAGATAGGCTAGTGTACCTTGTTCCGATGACGACGCCATCTCGGGTTCGTTGGTGGAGTCTGCTCTAGGCAGTATCGCGCAGTGGCGGGTCGGTGCAGATCCGCGCTAGGCGGCGATGGCTGGTGTCGTGCAACGCTGGTGGTGCTTCCCGCCGCCACAGCGCCGCCCTCTGGATCGGTCTAGGGTTAGCGTGTAGGTGGAGAGTTGAGGCACGGTGAATCTCGACGTGCGTGCCCCCCAGCCCCCACCTTCTATTTATTATGGCGCTGGCGACGGGGGCCCACCAACAGGTATTGGGTTGGGCGCCTCCGATCAGAGCGCGGATCAAGGGCTAAGGTATTTGAGCCTTAGGGGTAGAGATCAATCCAACAAGCTACTCGTGTAATAGGGACTCGTATAAAATGGGTAATTTTACACGGCTTTGAAGGCTCCTTCCAGTTTGGGCGTGGGCTTTTGGGCCCCTCGACTCGGGTCGGGTCGGGTCGGCGCGGCTCGGCCCACTCACCATGCACTGCGTATCCGCCCCAAGATCCACGAGCTCCAATAAATGCCGTCGTATATTATTCCTCCATCGGCTTTCTTCCTCCCCTCCCCTGTTCTCCTCGATCCCTCGCCGCCGCTGGTCCGGCTCCATCATCCATCGTCCCACCGTTCGTCTTTCTCGCGCAGTCGCGCCTAGAGTTTGCTGAGTCCGTCGGCCCAAGGTTAGTGCCCCTCCCCCGCACTCCCACCTCGCCGCGTGCCCCTGCGAATCCCCGCCCGCTCGGGGTCTAGTCCGGCGTCCGCGCCGCCCAGATCCGTGTGCTAGAGCCTTCGTTTCTCGCCAAGCCTTCGTCTCCAAGTTGGTTAGGGCTCTTGGGTCTGAAGCGTAGATGTGGCCGAGGGAGGTTAACTTTAGGTCAATTATTTGGGGATTTCTTGTCCGAGGGATGTGCCCCTGCAGGGGCCAGGTTTAGTTTCTGCAGGGAGGACTCAGTTTAGAGTTTGATTATGCAGATGCATGTCAGCATGTGTATGACCCCGTTGAATTTGCGTCTTTGTCCGCTTTGGTTATGTTTTGGATTAAAGAAAGAGAGAAAATATGCTACCTTGTCCTAAAAATTTCTGTTCTCTGGCACAAAAATATGCACAATTAAACCTAGTGATAACGGAATTTATGAGCATTTTTAACACTAGAGCTAGCCTGGGTACTATACACTTGGAACGAGCAATTAATGTATGCCTAACTTAGGAAAGGTCACATCTTTTCCCTGTTGGATGGGAATAACGGAATTTTCAGTTCTGATGTTTCATGAAGAATTTGATGTGCAAAAAGATTACCCTGTATATGCAAAAGACGGTTATAGTGGTACTGCATCACATGCTCTGCTATTAATGGTGTTCTTGTCTGGTATTTACGTTTGCATTTACTTGAGGCCATATTCTGTGTTGTTGACTCTTTTGTCTCTGCTCCCAGATAATGGCTGGCCACCGAAACAGTCATGGAAAACGGCACTCTGATTATGCTGAAAATGTAGGCGTTAAGAGAAGAAATCCTGGTGATGATTCCTATGCTCCTGGTCCCGATGATACTGTGTATCGCTACCTCTGCGCCTCTAGAAAAATTGGGAGTATCATTGGCCGTGGTGGAGAGATTGCGAAGCAGTTGAGGACCGAGACTCAAGCTAAGATTAGGATTGGCGAGAGTGTTCCTGGCTGTGAAGAGCGAGTTATCACAATATTTAGCTCAAGCAGGGAAACTAATACTATTGACGATGCTGAAGATAAGGTTTGCCCTGCTCAGGATGCTCTCTTTAGAGTTCATGAGAGGCTTGCTTCTGATGAGGGTCCTGGGAATGAAGACAGCGAAGAAGTTGTACCTCAAGTTACTGTTCGTTTGCTTGTGCCATCAGACCAGATTGGATGCATTATTGGAAAAGGTGGGCACATCATCCAAGGAATCCGCAGTGAGACTGGTGCGCAAATACGCGTGCTTAGTAATGATCATATCCCAGCATGTGCCATTAATGGTGATGAACTTCTCCAGGTTGGTGGCCCATGTCAATTCCTGCATTACCTAAACAAGTTGTACTATATAGGCATGTCTGTGTCTAACTTTACTTTTTGTGTAATATTGGTGGTATATGTAGCTTTGTTAAATGTCTACAGCATTTAATTGTCATCAAAACTTGAAAGATGTAATGGAATTCTAAGCTTTGCTGTCTGTGCAAATAGTTAATATTTACTGACAGTGCTTCCAATATTTTGGACACCAGATATCCGGGGACGCCGTAGTTGTCAGAAAGGCTCTTCGTCAAGTGTCATCTCGCCTCCATGACAACCCATCTAAGTCACAGCATCTTCTTGCATCCAGCTTGACCCAACCTTATGCAGGGAGCTCCCACCTCGGTAGTTCCTCCACTGCACCTGTTGTTGGGATTACTCCTGTAATTCCTGCTTTTGGAGGATACAAAGGTGATGTGGCAGGAGATTGGCCATCTGTATATCAACCTCGGAGGGATGAGAGCTCTGCAAAGGAGTTTAGTTTGCGTTTACTTTGTGCTGCTGTGAATGTGGGAGGTGTAATCGGGAAGGGTGGTGGAATTATCAAACAGATTAGGCAGGAATCTGGGGCTTTTATTAAAGTGGATAGCTCCAATTCAGGTGCTGAAGATGATTGCATCATTGCAGTTTCTGCAAAAGAGGTGATCTCTTCCTCCTATTGGTATGCTTTTATTGTGCCTCCTTACTTATTCTTTGTTGTGTTTCCTGACCAGCTGCTTTTTTTTCCATGCAGTTCTTTGAAGATCCTGTCTCTCCAACAATTGATGCTGCAGTTCGTTTGCAGCCTAGGTGCAGTGAGAAAAGTGATGCAGAGTCAGCAGAGCCATCATACACAACACGCTTGTTGGTGTCTACATCACGTATTGGGTGCCTAATTGGCAAAGGTGGTTCGATCATTACTGAGATACGGAGAACAACAAGAGCAAACATACGCATTCTTTCAAAGGAAAATGTTCCAAAGGTAGCGGCAGAAGATGAAGAGATGATTCAGGTATCAGTTTGGACTTTCTGATGTTCTTCATTTTTTTTGAGTCTCTTGTGCAGTTGTGCTATAGCAAGTTTTCATCATATTTTTCCTGTGCACCAGATCAGTGGAGGCCTTGATGTTGCAAGACATGCTCTTGTGCGAATAGCTACAAGACTGAAAGCCAATTTCTTTGAAAGAGAGGGTGCTTTATCTGCATTTCCACCTGTGATCCCTTATCATCCTATGCCTGCTGGTGTTTCAGATGAACCAAAGTATCTAAGCAGAGACACTAAGCCTGTTGGGCATTATCTATATTCAAGTGGTTTTCGTGCATCAGATGATATGATTCCTTCTGACAGCTATGGAAGTTATAGCAGCTCCCAGGTATAGCATATGCCATGCTGTATTCTTTGCTATGCCTGTTGGCAGCTTACTAATCAAGTTTTTTTATTCCCACTATCAACTAAACCTTCTCTAGGCACCTGGAGGCGGATATGGGGCTTACAGTGGGTACAGTGGCCGCTCAACCAGCAGTGGGTAAGGATAGCCACTTTTTTTATCCACCAGTAATAAAATTTGAATTTGATACATAATCGAGTATAGCAACTTTTCATTTATCTTTTATTGAACATTGTGCTCACTCGCTCCTTGTAATTGACAATAACGTACATCAGGTTGTCTGGTCATAGTTCTCTTCCCTATGGAAAGCGTCATGGTTATTAGGATCTAGATTTGTTGAATAAAACAGGTATGGTTCTTCAATTTTGTCTTGACTTGTAAGAATGAATATGAGATCGTGCCTTGCTTGCCTTAATGCTTTGCTGCCTTTTTAACACATTTAACCCAGCTCAGCTATCTTCTGATGGACCTGTTCTTTTCACCTTTGCCCCCCTGCTCCCCTCCCGCACTAAAAACAGCCAAGACAATGAAGTTTGGAGCCTGCTTATTGGAGCCCCTTCCCAAACCAGATGACCAAGAGTATTGCCCAACCTGGAAGCTTTGCTTAAGAGGACCTGTCTGGATGCCATAGACCATCGATTTTCCTCACACTACATTACTTATATCTTCCACCGGGCCTGTGTTTGTAGCCCTACCGTAAATTGTCCGAACCTATGTATTGATGAAGGTCGCATTTGAGATTGCGTGTATTTACTCGTTTGAGACCTGCCTCAGTTTAGCGGCTTTTGTTGGAATACTTGTTTCCTATGTGCCACCCAAAAGCCAGGAAGATGTTACTAGAAAAAAAAAACCTAGGGAGATGTTACTTGCCATTCTTTGAGATGCAGGTTACTTCTCAGTGGTATGTGTGACTGCCATCCTTAAAAGTAGCACTAGAACCACATGCCGTTCTTGAAAGTAGCACCAGAGACCACATATACCAATCTCGTTCCTGTTGGCCAACATTTCACAAGATGATTGCGCCACTGCAACTTGCAACATCCTTATGATACTTAAATGAGCCTGAAATATACTATAGCATGAAAGACATTTTATGTATTTCAACTGATGTTTTGAAGCACAAAATTTTTAATCGGTTATAAATTTTATGCACGTTGTGTGAACAGCTAAGATCTTAACTGTAGATAGCTGGGAACTTAGCTTGGATTGGTTTATATCACAATGACCTTGAAATGCACTAGGAAATCTCATGATCTTACTGAACCTTTTGACCTCTCAGTCTCATGCATGTGTTGTTCTGATGCTTAAATAATTGTTGCTGATTTAATGGTGGTTATGCACTTGTCATGTTGGCTGAACTATATGCTAAAGTCTACCTAATTGAAGGTATCAGTTTTAGTCACAGGAAGCAGTTCACGGGGTGAAGACACACACCCCCGATGTTTTGCATGCTGACAATGTATTTTATCTAGATGCTAGAAGTTTACAGGACTAGGTAACCTTATCAAGCATGAGCTCCTTGACATCTACGGTAGGAATCTTGTTAACTCATGATGGTGCAGGAACATACAAAAGGTAAGCAACTATTGCAGGCTTTGTACGGCTGAAAGGAACTAGCCCTGGAGTTGCACATAATTGCTATCATAATGTCATTAGCGGGATAACTGCTGTATGTCTGTATGCAAGTTCTAATGGTGTTATATTGATCAGCAAAGTTTGTTTTAGAATGGATTCAGTTTGGTGCTATACCATTCAGTTGCCTGGCCTGTGTTAAGCTGGTCTATCCATGTGCTTTATTTTTGCCGATGGTCTTGATAATTTAATGATTTTGGATCTCCCGTTGAGATTGAAAGTCGGAGCAGCCGCTTCCTGACCTTGGTACATCTGATAACGTATTCAGGTTTTGGATAATCTGTACCATGGTACCGTGACAAGTGTGGTACGGCTTGGCGTTGTCGTTTCTAGACAACGTGTTTTCTGGCCTAATCGTTTCTGGGCCTAGTGGCGTCTGGCCCGGCGCTAAGTTCTGTACCTTGATGAGGTGTGGTGTTGATGCCGGAGTAGGGTGCATTTTTAGTTGCTTTTTGTTTGCTATATTAATTAATATATAAAAACACATACGCCAAGTGTCGTTCGTTCAAAAGAAAAAAAGAGAGAGAGAAGGCAGGGTGATAAGTTAAGAACCCAAGTAGGCCCAGCCACAACCGGGTGGGCGTGGCGCACATCGTGAGGATAAGCGCACACGCTCAGAATCGAGATTTTGCGATTGGATGGCCACCGAGCGTATCATATCATGACAGGTCCTTGGAGCTAGGACGGTCTTGGACGAGCATCTCACTTTGTGCACTGATGGTGGGAAGATGTTGACGCATGGTGTAATGGGTGATGGTTGCTACTCGAGGTGGACGCATTGTGGTGCAGAAATTTCAGAAAATAGGTATGATGCGAGACGTCACAATCCATAGCACGACATATTTTAAGTAGCGAGTGCAGTTGCAGGAGCCATATGTCATTGGCTAGTAGTGGGAATCGGTGAGAGTAACCGAGTGCGTGTTCATTCGGGGAACATCTGGTTCATTGCTAAGCCTGTGTCCCAGCAATTCCGAGTAGTCCTTGGTTGATCATCTGGTTAAGCATAGAACAAAATTAGTTAGTTTTTTGAGGCAAGGTTTTGGGCGAACAATTTGGTTGTCCGAGAAGCAATCTAGCTAACGAGAAATCAAAGATTATGAGAACCCAGTTCAGATAATTAATAGATAGAACATAAGAATTGAACCCAAGTTCAAGAAGGGCCTATTAGCTCAGTTGGTTAGAGCGTCGTGCTAATAACGCGAAGGTCGCAGGTTCGAGACCTGCATGGGCCAAATATTATATTTTGTCGCATGTTTGTTTTTTTGCTACCCTTTTTTATAATAATTGTTGCGCTGTCTTTTGAACACTGCCGCCCCTCGTCCATTCTGCATTCCATTTGGCGCCGTGCGTGTTGAGCCGATTGGCCGAGAACATTAGCAATAGCAAATATATACTACGTAGAGTTATGGGAGAGTGCTATGGTCGTGGTCGACACGTACTTGCAGCACCGGCAGCTATCGTCATATGGAGACAGAAAATATATGCATATTTTTGAAGATTGTTCATTGTATTAATTACTTTGTGAGGAAAATAATATTGTACCAGAAAACTCATCCTGCTAGAGCCGTCATATGTAACAAGCATGAGGTAGAGCGCAAATTAAAGCACTAGTGGGGACTAAAAGGAGAGATATACACCACATGACATAAGATTTTTTTCTAGTGTTTTCCTCAATGGACAAGGGCTATTGTTCTTCAAGAATGGAAACAAATTAGCAATGAGGAATCCCCTACTGAAATTTTTCAGTAAAAAAAACTGTTGGCTGCTTAGTAAATAACTCAAAAGAGTTGTCTCTATTAGAGCTAAAAGGATTTGGCTATTAGTCTGTTAGAGAAAATTCTAGAGAAGACTAATATTTGTGGGCCATTCATCACAAAAGAAAAACACTAGAAAATATAAAAATCTTGAATCATAGGTGCTATATGCAAACAAACATAGATGATGATTGAGATGATGACATGTGTGGCGTCGGATGTGAACGAGTATGACACGAGCTTATTCGAAACATATGAACTCATAGACGCCACGTTACTCCTCTTTGGCCTTTCGAGTTTCACAGATCGATATGGTGGAGCTTAATTTCTCCTAGCTATATGCCGACTTCACTCATTCATGCAACTAGACAGCTAGACAACGACTGGTTTACTACATCTGCTGCACGAGGCAAATGTGTGTGGCTTCTAACATCCACATACCGTAGTAGAGTACTATAGCCGCATTTGTGCGAGGCTGAGATCGTTGGACTTGCCAATTCAATCAAAACCCGGGTACTTGTATCTCAAGCAGGCCATGCAACTTCAGAAAGGATTAAATGTTTGTCCCTTTTTAATTTCTTCCAGTGTGCCATCCTGCATGCCTTATTGTAATTACAACTTTTCAGGATTGATTTTGAGCATTAATTATAAAAAGCACTAATAGTGTAGCTTCCCCACTCTTTGGAGATGCGCGCGCGCGCGCACACATATATATATATTAAGCCGCAAAACTGGAAGAAAACCCCCAAAGGTACGGTTCACACAGCCGACCCGCTTCGAGGCTTCGACAACACATATGGATAGCGACGTCCGAGTGGACAGAGACCACGCACCTTTCTGCCAGCAAAGGCCGACACAGCATGAAGCTGGACTAGCTAGCGAGGCAGCGAGCCCTGACACGTACAAGGTCATAAATACTGTACTTAGACAGCAACAGAGAAGAGGACAAATGAAACAGACCTAGGAATAGCATCTAAAAGGAACAAATTATAATCCAACATATATTTACAGTCACAGAGAACATGATTCGGTTTTCCCAAGCGAAATAAAACTGTAGCTGCTTTTCACTTAAATGATGATGACTACATGAAAAAACCAAGATACGGACGTACTGACTAGCGGTGATATGTTAAGTCGAGTGCATACGCTGACTATATTACCCAAATAAGTTTCTAAAAATACTAATTGTAGATAGATTGGCTTCTTTGTTTGCCAACACAGAATTTGAACAGTTGACACTTGACAGTATGTACTGACTTGTTGGCCTGGGAATAAGGTCCTGCCAGTGGTCGGCAAAGACTAAAAACGCCAGATCCTACTACAGAACTATTCCCGCTTGAGGATAAAAAAAAAAATTGGTCTTATTTTAGTCTGCGACATTGTGCTATATTGATACCTCGCAGTCTCGCACACACCATGACAAGAATTCCTGTGTCTACCAATGAACATGTGACTTGCCAACACGGCCACATGCTAGCGCCGCTAGTGCTGAGGGATAATAATTGATTCTACCGCCGCAGGTGGTGTGTCGTTTTGTGCTTATGGCGGCGTTTATATCCACGAGAGACTAGACGGTTAATCTTGATTACACACACGAATTCGTTATCGACAGGTATGTAGCCCACTGTTAAAAGAACACTTAGCTTCCAGCTAATTATTTTTTTATTCCACCTTCTCTATTAATATATAGATCAACTACCTGCTTCTATAAAGATATTAGTTTTTTTTTAAAAATTATAATTATCTGAAAATATGAGAAAGAAACTAAACATGAAGCCGGACAACCTGTTTTTTTTTAAATGCTCATGGTTATAAGAAGAAATAACTATTGATCTTTTTGATATATATAGTTTGTCTCAGAGCAGCAGCTCATGCATATTTTACATGAGCTTCCACGAGTTAACGGTATTAATTTTCTATCTTATATTTCTCTTAGCTTCTTGCCCATCCATTAGAAATTTGAAATGATCGGCGGGCACACCATCAGATGTGCGCCTTCATGAACCTGCGGGTGGTCCCGGCTGGCTCAAATGGATAATACACTCACGTGCCGAAATTACTAACGCTAGCATTATGATTTGCATTGATGTATGACCAGGACAGGGCTGGCCGCATTGCTCTGGCAAGGTAGCTACTAGCTAGGGTGGGCCGGACCGAGCTGTCAGTGTCAGACTCCAAATCTATATTGACTGCCATGACAGATAAAAAAGGTCCACAATTTACTCGTACCACGAAGAATAACGGTTGTAAGGCCTGAGGCCTCTACTCAAAATTTAGAAACGGAGACAAAATCAAACTAGGTCCCCAATCCACCCCAGTGCTTTCAACCCTCCCCAAGACCATTGCCCTCGTGTGTGAGCTCCGGCCGCACAGATCCACCACCGACCCTCTACCCTCCCCTTTACATTGACATCAAGCAGCGGGGGTACCTGGTCTCAAGCTCCTTGTCAGCGTCCCTCATCCGCACTTGCAACCGCCCTCGACAGATTTGACGGCCGAATCTATTCATCACACGCGCGGGTGGAATGCGCAGCATCGCAGAAGCTAAGGGCGCCGCCGTGCTCATGTTCATCTTCCTCGTTGAGGCGACAGCGGACGGAGTTCGGGGTGGGGGTTGCTGGGTCAGGTGGCCACCGGTGACCTTAGAAGAGGGGGAGGGGAGGGGAAGGGGGTAGGGAAGCCCGGCGGTAAAGGCAGGTTGCGAGAGTGGCGCGGTGAGGCGGCGAGGACGCCACCGGCTGCTGGTGTTCGGGGGACAACTGGTGGGCTGGATTTCAGGCGGGGAACTTGTCGTCACCCGCTGGGTTAGCGTAGGATGGGTGGTGGAAGAGGACCGGAGGCAACGATGCCGCCAGGACGGTGGCCGGAGGGCGGGGTAGGAGCAATACAATCAGATGAGTTCAAATCGCAGCTGCGACACCCTAATTTGACGGACCCCGCCGAAACTTCCTTGTCCTCTTCTCCAGTCAATCTCGCCCAAGCCAACGCCTACATTTGAGAGGCATTGCCGCCAGAGCTTGTGATCCTGCGCAAGGCCGGCCCATCTATTAGGTGCATGATCAGAAATGGTTTCAAGAAAGTGTGTGGATCTACGTTACTATTATCTATGTGGTTGTGGTACTGCCACATAGTATCTCTGGAAATGGACCCTTTTAGTTACTGTACGAGAGCAACACCAAGCGTCCTTAACATTTCCAAAAGAGCCGAGCATAGTCTTGGTAGCCGGCCACTTGGAGAAGGCCAGCAAGGACCATCCATTATTATTAGTGTTTTCCCGTTATAAATGCAATGGGGCCGCAAGATGGTGGAGAGGGCCTAGTCTTATCTCTTTCATCTTGTCGCTTGCAAACGTCAGGAGTCGTGACAGCCGTCTCCCTCCCATATGTTCCTATTATTCCCCATTTTGCAATATACTCCATCTGTTTTTATTTACTTATCTTATTAGATTTATCCTAAATTTAAATTTGACCAACTTTGATCAAATTTATAGAAAAAAATAATAACATTTACAATACTAAATTTATTTTATTGAATCCATCATGAAGTATACGTTGATAGTGCACATGTTGGATAGTATAGTTGTTGCTATATTTTTCTGTAGATTTGGTCAAAGTTAGCTAACTTTAACTTAGGACAAACCTAATACGACATGCAAATAAAAGCGGAGGGAGTATGTTCTTCCCCCAATTCCTCATGCACCAATGAATATATCACAATATATATCAATACAAAAGGAGCAATAAATCAGTCTATAATCATATGTCTATCTTTGAAACACGCAAATCCACCTTAGGTGCTCTATATAGATTGACATTTTCTTCGAAAAGTTACACTTAACATTTGAAGTATACGCCTGATGAACATAGCCATCATCATACGGACTTTGGGAATGGATACTCCCAAGGCCACACAGGCATACATTAGGAAGTGAACAGAGTATTTATTTACTATCAGAATTTGTTCTTGGCTAGTTTAATCCGGCTTGCCTTGCTTTACCTATTAGGGGTTTAGATTTGATTATAGTGTATCAAAAATAGAATTGTATATACATGATCGATGGTTTTCTATATTTATTTTAGGAATAACCGATGTTTTTCTTTTAGTGGTAGGTGATGTGACCGTCAATAGCGATGCATCTGCCACCACATTATTTTGGAGGTGCATAAGGGTAGGATGTGTGTGTATGTATTCCTAGAGATCAGTGTACATGCGTACATGCACGTAAGCATCTGCGTTGTTTGTACTATGTGCTTTGAAAGAAAAGTACTCCCCTATTCAAAATACATGTCATTTTGGATCTCAACACAACCTATTTGAGATGAAGCTTTCACCGCCAATAATATCCATAAAAATATGACATTTCAAAGGTAGTTGGTTAAATATTTTGAAGGTACTTTGTGCGGTGAGTCTAGTAACGTTTATCTTAAATTATCAATCTATACATGGTCAAAGTTATAAAAATTTGATAGAAAGGACCAGAGGGAGTCTATATATAATTCTCATCATTAAGGCTAATAGCACACGACAAAAATCAAATTGATTATACAACTCGATATACGATACAAAAATTATGAACAGTTACGTTGCGTGGAAGACCTGCATTATCGGCAATACACTACATGGCCGAGCATACACTGAAATGTCAAGTTGTCAACTCATTTTTATGAGAACGACTTTTTCCGTTCTTCTCTTTTAATTTCCTCCCCTCGCGCGTGACATTCTTGAACCCATAGAGGATCGATGTGATGTAACCTGCCGGCCTGAGTTCTCCCATTCCACGGTTGCAGAAACGTGCACGACCTCCGTCCACGGACTTCCTCCACTATACTACCTCTGCACAGGCTGCAGCAACTGCCCTTGCTCTACTACCTAATGTTCGCTTAGAGACCACAAAAACAATTCTTGTAACAGCTCTAATTTAGCCGGCTATAATGGAGGCGGAGCAGGAGCTGGATCTTGAGCTCCGACTCTTCCACCCCTCCGCCTCGGCTACGCCGGAGGACGAGCCGCTCGGCTTCTTCCTCTGCACGTACTGCGGCCGCAAGTTCTACAGCTCGCAGGCGCTCGGCGGCCACCAGAACGCGCACAAGTACGAGCGCAACCTCGCCAAGCGCCGCCGGGAGGTCGCCGCCGCCATGCGCTCGCACGGGGCTGCTTCTGGGACGGTCGCCGCCGTCCAGGTCGTCGATGTCGACGCCGACGGCGAGAGCCCTGGGGCCGCTGGAGTTGATTCCGGTGTGGAGAAGGCGAGGACGCTGGGGGCGCACCAAGCTGCTCCAGGGCCTGGGCAGTATGGCGGCCTGCTGCGCCACGTCGACCGCGCCGGCGAGCTGGATTTGTCACTCAGGCTATGATTGGCTTCTGCTGCACCATGTGCCTCTTCTCCTCGGCTTTACCATGTTCTTGGTCCTGCACCGACCTTCATATCATCACTCATCAGTGCCTCTTGCATGTGATGATTGAGTTTGTATGGAATTTCTTTTGCAAGGGAAATTTGTCGATTTTATTTATCCGGTGCGCTCAATTGTTTTCTCTTAGCTCTTCTTAATCCAGAATTTTTTAAGCATACACGAGTGTTCAATTGAAATAATTTTTGGGGGTTTATTTTCTTTGCTTTATGCAGCCCTCTTCTAGTGATTCAACATTGTGCATATTCCATGTGAGACTTTGCTCACCTGATGAACAAATACTAATTCTTCCAAAGTCCATAGAGCAAGCTTGCTCGAGATGTGTTGAAATAAATGAAAGGTTTAGGATATCTATTGCATTTTCCAGCTGATTCTGGTTGATATGTGCCTTTCTTTATAAGAAGGTCAGAGCGAGAGTTTTAAATAGCATCCAGCAGCTCCAAGCTAGCTAGTATCGCTGGGATATGCTACCTATTACCGACTTATATATGTTTACATGATGCAGTGCAGTAGTGTTGTTGATGGAAGCACAAACGTATTAAAAAAAATCATTCCACACTGTGCTCTCTCCCTGTCCTCATTTTGTTGATAAAATTTGTATTCTGAAATAAGTCAGATATACATGTTCCCAAGATATATCTTATTAATGGATAACCATTCTGAAATGCAAACGAAGTTATGGCAAGGCATACTAGGGAATCTCAAATAGTAAAGACAACAATCAGTGTCATTGATCAACACCATCTGCTGAAAACTAAACAGATTACCACTGCAATTCATATGAATTATAGACAACCAACTACTCTAATTTTTCTTCTTCTGCAATTTAGCTTTTCAAGCAACAATACCAACTACATTATTCATTCTGGCTTTGTAGGATCTAGTTTGACTTCAAGTGATATATGGTTGAGTAGCAAATTAAACGATCTTGAGATATCCGCCATATTTTTAATCCCAATATGTTGGGCTTGTTTTCCCCCTGTTTATATATATATATATCATAGTGTTATGTTATTTCATGGTTTTCTATAGTTTTGGTTCTTTTCTTTTGATGATAGATATGGCTGGTAATTCAGAAGATGAAAGGGGGGAGTGAGCTAGGTTTTGATGCAATGTGAAATTTCAGCCATTATTGTTCAGTGTAAAAGAACCTTGAAGATATATATACACATTTAGACAATTGGTGGCATTCATGGCACCATGATAAAAAATAAATCAGGAACTTGTCAAATAAGATGCTCACATAAGTTCTCGAATTATACCACTTAATTTGGCACCATTATTAATTCTGACAATGCAGATTGTATAATGGATGCAGGTGTATCTTTCAAATATAATCTAGCTAGTAGTGCCATTAGCCAATTACAGTCTATTTTCTAGATTAGAGAATAGGAAATTTTTTTGAAAATTTAGTGGAACTACTCCGTATTCCAAATGCACTTTCTTAGAAAATTACCAATCTTACAACACATAAAAACCATCTCCTTAATGTGTTTTGAGTACCATTTGAACTAAAATAAAGTACATTGTTTGTCTTGTTACAATTCTATCTAAGAACAGGGATTTCAGATGAAATTAATGTGTTTTTTCATCTAGGTATATCTACTCAGTTGATTTGGCAAAATCAATTGTAGCATACAGATGCAGAAGAATTTAGAGTTACACATCAGATGCAAAGATCTAATTGAACTCTCCAGCTATTTGTATAACACTGAGGAGCTGATGATAATTTAGTAATATACTGACTTTTTATATATTCTGCACGGCCCCATTGGTGACAATTTGGTTGATGTAATAACTAGAGAGAGAGGGAGAGAGAATGAATGTTGATTCGATGCTTACCTGGTGTGCATGCAGTGAGCCGATGGAACCTACCGAAAAGCTATCCTATCGTAGGACGCACCACCACCCCTTAAAAAAAGAAAATGAGGGTATAGGGTGGTAAAGTGCCTCTAGATAATCTAAGGATCCGGCTCGAAAAGCATTTATGGGAGTATAATTATGCAGCAGGCCATAAGCTTATTAGGACATATGATCAATGGACGTCTGTGCATCACTGGTGAGTTCTGGATCCAATTGGCGCAGCAACCAGCAGGCTGCAACTGCTAGCTTGCTATAGGTCGTCGTCGAGTGGAGTGGAGTGGAGCCCGACACTTCTGAGCTAGACACAAGCTGCAAGGAAGCAGAGTGATGAGCAGCCACGCACGACGGCCGATGTGCGTTGAAGACGCAGATCGAGGAAATTAATAGACACATCCTTGGTATGTGAGATCATGTCCAAAACACATCAACAGTTTCGAAACCGGCCACAGAGGAAGTCGGCACGAGCGGCATGCAAAAATTGTAGAGCGGTTCTGCTTCGTTCGTCGTCCTGCTAATAAGAAGAGAGAATCAAAAATGTTTATCGGTATCAATTAATTTCTCTGATTTCGTTGCATCTGGTGGGTTAGGTTTGACAGTGACGAGTATAAGTATTCCCTCTTTATGACGATGAAGCTCCAAGAACGTAACCATTCGATATTTCAAGTGGGGTGACAAGCGAGTTTTCAAATATTAATTGTGCAGTTTTTCCTCATATATAGTAGCAGTAGTATCGACTTGGCCCAACACCAAGTAAAGCCACGGTCGGAGAAATTAACTCACGTGACACAGAACCACTGTCGGTCGTCTTGGTAGCTTCCGGACTAGTAGCAGCTATGATCCACTCTACAATTTATCGCTGAAAAAGACTGAAGAAGCCAACTAGCTTTTGGTACGGTACAATCTTTGTGGTAATAAGCAATGCCAACGCAACCACGCCAGTCATCCCCATGAGGGCGACTGCAACCCACCCTTTTTTCGAAGAATCGAGTCACAACCAGCAGCTAGCCCAGGAGTAACTATGCAGCAGGTAACGGTCGGGGGCCTCTTGAGATGGAATCCTGAAATACTTCCCAGGTCCCAGCTGGATCAGTCAAGATTGATTTTCTCTGGCAAAAATTTCAAATACAACCAAGCCACGTAATATGAATAAAAGGACACGGTTTCGGTCCAAGACTTAAGGAAGTTTGCGAATCCACAATCTTTCTAAACTTTGAATAATTTGACCTGTTAGTAGTAAACAAAACAATGAAATATTCGCAATTCATATTCTCCTGTGTTGGTACATATTTAAATTGTCTCCCATCATTGATCAAAAAAGAAAAGAAAATCCACTTCATCCCATACTGTGAGAGTGAAAATCTGTCGTCTATGATAACTAATATCATAGACAATATTTTTTAAAAGTCAAACTTTTTATATAAGATAGAACGTTATAAGATTTATATTATCATCACAAATGTATTTTCTTTAAACCATCTAAGATACATTATTACATACACATTTTCCAATGTAAAAGCATTTGATACTTATATGGTCATTAAGGATGCTTTTTCAAAAATATATCTCACGACCATGTTGCGCTTTATTTGTATTGTACTGGAAGATGACTCATATAATTGTGAGAGTGATGGAATTTATTAAGCAAGAAAAAACAACAAAAATGTGCATATAGAAGTTTCACAATGACATATGTTGAGAGAAGACTTGAAAAGGATAAAAAATCTAAGATTACGATAAGATGGGTAGATAGCATAGATATGTTGTCAGACAACAACTCAATATGTTTCTTGGTACTTAAGCAACAGATAAAAATTAATGATCATTCTAACATAACTTTATTTATATTTCCTTAGTTTAAGTATTAGTGTAGTGTGTTGCACCTATTGGTAGTTGTTTATATACATTTAAATTTTATTATTTTAGAACACATGGTTCATATGAATGTATCTACACAATTATTTATTTGCTATGATTCATAATCCTAGGATGTCTTTTTGGTTGTTTTGGTTATCTATGTGCACACGTGATCCAGAAGCCAAGGACCAAAAACTTTATACATCATCGCTAACCTCTAACCAGCTGATAATCAAATAAAATAAATGTAGTTGAAATGATACATATATTTCTATGTATGGTTTATGTAGTTACAAACAATTTATCCTCTAGGAAATTGTGATTATAATGATGTAATTATCACGTTGGTATTTGTGGTGTTGGCCTAGGTGTAATCCCTAGCAAACACAACAGGTGGAAATTGGACTTACAAGGTACAAAGGGGTTTATTCTCTAGAAAATAACCATTTTAGTTAAATTAATTAGATCATAATAGGACCATTCATATTGGTATTGCTCCTAGAGCTCAACATTAGGAACTTCTCATATTTTATTTGTGCTTAAAGTTGACCACTTCAGATTGACACATACCTTCCGAAAGACGGAAGGAGGAAAAGGGGGTGCACTCCAATAATCTCCTATGTATGTACGTACGTACGTATGCTGTCCTCCCATAATCAACACCACATCTTGATGAAACAATACAAAATATGATGTCATCTTTAGGGCGACATTTTGGATCAGAAGTTGGGCAATCCTATCTAAACAGGAAGAGAGGAATAGCTTGAAGAAGGGATACAGAAGTTTGGAAATCACTGTCATGGAAGTTTTCAGTAAGATGGGATGGAACCTCATGAAGAGAATCGAGAGCTAGTCTTTTTTCCAGTCATTTGACCATTTTTAGTTTCTTTCAGTTTTATGTCTGGTGTCTGTCTAGCAGTTTAAATGTTGCAGGGTCCTTTTGTTTCAATCAGTTGTAAGCTCTCGTTTCACGTTTGATGAGACCGAATTCATTTTCTTAATCTAAAAAAATTGCTACTAGGCACCAAGTATCCAGAGGATGACGACAAGCATAGACATGGACATGCATGCCGCACATCAGTCCATGGATGCAACAATAATTGATGAAAAAATGCCAAAAGGTAATAAGCATCTTTTCTCGAAAAGAATAAGACAACCAAGTTTGAATTGGAGGGGACGATCCTCTGTGTGATAGGTGTACATTCCATTGTTCCTTATAGCAAGTTATTGACAAACTGTGGCTACCAATATTTGCCTCTTTTTAGTGTGTGTGTGTGTGTGGTGGTGGTGGTGGTGGGGGGGGGGGGGGGGGGGGGGGTTGTTCCTCCCACTATGAGATTAGAAGAGAATATATTTTCTTTGACTTAAGTATAACCGTGCATGCCAACTTAGAATTGAACCTCATACTTCTGAAAAGAGGAATAAATGATCTTTATGTAACATCTTTCCCAACAGCCCGTGGCTGGTGCGTTGCCGATGCCCTTCCTCTACCCCAACAATAAAAAATGGTAGTTATTATTATTTTAAATAATGGCTTTGCAACATCGAAAATCAACATCTGAAACATAAAAAAAAAGTTTGCAGGATTAACACAGGAGTTGCATGCAGCATTATGTTTCATTCATCTATAATATCAAAGAATTACATACATAATACTAGAGAACATCTGTAGACTGCATCATCAGGGAACATCACAGTTTTAAATGGAATATATCGCCTGAAACATAAAAAAATTTAGGCACCTGAAATAGAGAAGTTGTGCAAAAAGTCCCTCCGAAGAAGAATCCATTATTGGGCACACAGAGACACATGACCCATACCCGTCGAAGATACAATTAAGGCTGTTGATTTTACATTATGCTAAAATTAAGGCTATTTTTAAGGATCTTGGTATATAGGTATACAAAGAGGTATCACAATCTTATATATACCCAAGTAGGTATCAAAATGAGCCTAATTTGGTTGTACCTCCGATTATCACAATTAAAATGGTTTGGAAAGAGTAGAATTGGGAACAAATTAAGAGAAACAACTGAGGACCTCTCGGGTAAATCGTCAAGTGTCTTTCCTGAAGAAATTATATACCAATCTGAGAAACTCAATACACAGAAGAATCAAAAGGTGCGTGCAGCAGGAGAAACGTCGTACTGGTATAGAAAACAGGCAAATTAAAGTCAAAGGGGGAGAAATAATACAGAGGCGCAATACAAGGCAAGAACCCAATCATAGTTTGAGCGACAAGTCCAGCTCGTCGGCGCGCTCGACGCCGTGCTCCAACGAGCCGCTCTTGCTGCGCAGATGGCCGCTCGATTGCCCAGGCACCGGGCCAGCTCGCTGCGCGTCCAGCAGCCTCGCCATCAAAGCCTCAGCGGCGCCTGCAGCTACGTCGGCGACGGCGCCCCCGGGCCTGCCGGCGGCTTCGACCCGGGCGCCGTGCGCGCGCATGGCGGCGGCGATCTCCCGGCGGCGCTTGGCGAGGGTGCGCTCGTACTTGTGCGCGTTCTGGTGGCCGCCGAGCGCCTGCGAGCTGTAGAACTTGCGGTCGCAGTAGGTGCAGACGAAGAAGCCGAGAGGCTCCGCCTGAGCCGCCGCAGCCGAGCAGGGGTGGAGGAGGCTGAGCTCGAGGTCCAGCTCCTGCTCCGCCAGCCACTCCATTATAGTCAGCTAGCCTCTCTGACACGAGCGGCAACTGTGGGAGCGAGAGCTTAATTTGCTACAGCTAGAGGCGAGACCGATGCGCTCACTAAGCGCGGATTAAATAATACAGCAACGAGCGTAACGGGTGTGGCGGACCTGTTTCCGCACGTGCTTAATTGGGCAATTCCACGGGAGAAGACGACGAGCTCAGAACAGGACAAGTTGCATGGCCAGAGGATCCTATCAATGCAAGGAGGAAAAGAAGATAAGATTACCCGTGACAATGAGCTGATAGCTCGACGCCTCGACGGGTAGGATCTCTAGGTCGTTCCCTGCCAACGAGCGTTCCAACCTCAGGCTGCTGGACGCCGTGTGTCTCAGGAGGGCTTGCCCCCGGCCCCAAGAGTAATTCTTGTCTGGCCTCTCGCCCTTCTCAGTAAGGACGCAAGTTATCAGCAAATCGTGTGTAATTGTGAATTTAGTGTGTGTTAATTAGGTGTGCGTGTGGGTTTGACATGTAGGTGTTAAAATAAATACTCCTCGTTTCGAATTGTAGGTTATTTTAGAAATTCTAGATGTGTAATTTTTATTATGTATCTAGACACAATATTTACCTACGTGTATAGAAAAACCATATTATTCAAAACGATCTACATTTTGGAACGGAGAGGGTATAATACGTACACTAGCACTTGTATGCTCAGGATTTAAGTCACGATGAGTAATCTAGGTTCATTGAACCACGATGCTGCTCGTCCCTCTACCCACCAGCTACCAAAGACCATAAAGAAGTTTAAGATTATATTTGGATCCAAGTGCTAATAGGTGAAAGTGCTAAATTTTAGCACTAGCTCATCCAAACGGGAGTGCTAATAGGTGGGCTAAACTTTAGCTAAGATTTAAAAACTTTAGCATGTGCACGAGTGCTTAATACGTGCTAAAATTTAGCACTTAACTTAGCTCATCCAAACAGACTCTCAATCTTTAAGTAGACCCAAAGTCTCTGTGTCTCTCAGTTCATCGTTGGCCTCCACCGACATCAACATGATGAACGGCTTCCGAGCTCCTACCAAGCAGTTTACGCGATGAGATCCTCTGCGATCCACTTCATCGTAACTTTGTCACTGACTGCTGGTGGGGCCATCGCCAGACTCGACCGCAGAAGATCCCATTCCATTATTTATTTGTCGCATGCATAATAGGTGATAACTGTCATTTGAGCATAAATATTAGAAAAAGACCAGAAATTTTAAAACACTGTTCCAGACCGAGATTGCATCCTGTGCCACGCACACCTACGGGTGGGCCGCAACAGGGTGTGCGTGCGTTCCGCAACAAGAAAAGGAGCATGGAGCAGCCCCTCGCCTGTCATGTAGCACAGGCAGCCGTCGCCATCGCCGTCGACGTGTTGGGCAGCCGGCAGCTGGCCGGGGATCGGATGGCCGGCATGGACCACTCCCAGCCTAGCCCTTGTTTGCCGCCAGCAGCATCAGGAGTACTCTAATTTTTAATTTACTCGCCAATTGTCTATCATGTAATTTTCTTGTCCATGTTTATGGGGCTATGGACCTCTGATCCATTGCCCGTCTTTATATTGGTGATTTTGCTCTTCTTTCTTTTAATAAAAAACGTGCTTAAGCACGGTTGCGGTAAAAATAATTTACTCGCCATTGATTCGCACGTAGGATTATTGGGGATGGACGACATGGACCACTCGCTTCCTGGCCGTGGTTTGCCTTGCCAAGACAGAGACCAGCGTGCAATCGATCAGCAGCGTATTTTTGGAAGTTTTAAGGATGCTTGAAGAAGCTGATGTGTTATTTTGGAACGCCGCGACTGTTTATATGGCGCAACTTTTTTTTAAAAAAAAATCACACACACAACGAAATACCCGTTACACATGAACATACATTTTGAACATAATATGTACAAAAACCACCTCCTTAACTCAGATCAGAAACTCACAAATAAAAAGGATGAAATATAAGATCATATACTAGCTCCGGTATATCTCACTTTGTCCACTCTGTTTGTCGTTGTCTCTGAAGGTACCAGCACACAACTTTGCCCTTCACTATTCTGTTAAGGTAAAATCGTTCAGAAAACTGTACACTCCGTGCGAAGAGATAACTGACTGAGGTGACATTTGTTTTTTTTCTTCTGAGGCCATCTTATCTGCACCAGATGCTAATGTCGTACCGTACATGTGGTAGGGACCCATGCCGGTCACGTTCAGGCAGATAGACTGTCGGTCATGTAGATCGAGCTAGAGACCATCGCCTCTAGGTCACATGATGCGCACACCAGTCGTTTCAGCGCCATAACCTGCCCCCCTGCACGCCGATCGTTGGCCAAAGCCTTTCTTTACTGACGGTAGAAGCTCATTGGGGGAGTTCTCTTCTGTCCCATGGTCATGTGGGTGTGTTGGTGACCTGGTGCGGGTGTCGTGTTTGGCTAGCGGGTGTCCGATTTGGCAGACTGTTTTTCGGACACTTAAAATCTGATACGGATGCGAGGTGTCTGATTTCAAAAAAGAAAAAAAATCTCAAGACCCTTTGGCGAAGACAAAATGAGTTGGGCAGGAAGAGCAAAGTTGTGCGAAAAAAAAAATGGGTCTGTCTATTCATCGCAAGAACAGGTCGGCCAGTGCCTGCGCGGTCCATGTGTACACAATACACGATAGTATATACGATTTAAACTCCTCTAATTAAAATAAAAATTATTTTAGAACACACAACAATGTTCCAAAAATAGTAAATGTTCATCATTAGAGATTGTTTTGAAGATAAAATAAAGCATTCCAAAAACATAATTAAATGTTCTAAGAACAAAGAAAAATGCTCTAGAACAAAAAAGTTGTTTTACAAAAATAATTTTTAAATATATGCAAGTGTGATCTAGTTTTGAAGATCATAATGTAAGGATCACTATGGTGTAATCAAAATTTTATTTAGATAATTGGTTTGCGAAATAGAGATTTTTTTAGTTTGAGAATATGGCTTGCACGCAGCCCGAGAGAGATCAGCTGCGGCAGAGGGAGAAGAGTCCTTCAGCGACGTACCAGCGCCTACTCGAGCGCCATGAATAGAAATCTCCGAAAAAACGGGTTGGAACCCACGACTTCTGGCGTGAGGCTATCCACCAGGGCTTCCAAAACTAGGTTAACAAAATCAAAGAATGGATATATACCATTTTAGCACGCCTTTGATGCAACGGGTTGTACTGTGGTACCTTGTACTGCTAATTAAACTATACATAACCAAGGATATATACCATTGACTATGAGTTACCTCTTAATTGCTTAACCATCCTTTAAAATCAAAGACAAAATTTTCGTATACTACCTCCAAAAATCACAAACACCTCACATCTGGACGTTGAGAATATTCCCAAAACCCTAGATAGCTTGATTTCAGTAGAGATTTTGTTTCAGTTGTTATGTATAACAAAGAAAACATGCCTTATTTTGAGTCAAATAATATGGTCGGCGTAGATTGCTATGTGATTCCTTATCTTTTATCCTTTTTTCCCCTTAAGATCATCACAAATGGGCTCCAGTCCATTTATTAAACCTGCCTGGCCTTTTAGCCGTTTTGAGCCCAACTTGGCCTTTCGGCCGGATCTTCGTGGTGGCGACGGTGCCGCGTGGTCCCTCGCGGCGAGGCGGGCCCTCGGATCCGGCGGCGGCGCGCTCCTCCCGTGGGACGCGATCACGGCCGTGCTCCGCGAGTGCGCAGCACCGCTCCTCAAGCGCCGGCCGTCGCCCTCCCGGCGCCGCGGCTGCCGTGGTAGCCGAGGGCGTGGCGCGGTTGCCCCGGTGCGTCTGGGCTAGCCGGGGGCCGCATTGGCGGCGCGAGGACTAGGCGCCCGGGCCGGGGCCGGCGCCATGGCGGCAGGGGGCGTCTCCTACTGCTGGCGGTAGGTCGACGTCGGCAGGTGCCAGTGCTGGCAGCGGTGGTCGGCGATGGCCTCGACGTGCGACGGTGTTATGTGAGCAGTGGAGTCAGGTCCGTTCCTATGTGCTGCCTCGTTGTAGGGGGTGGCGGCCAACGCAGCTTTGCGGCTGCTGCGTGCAGCCGGCGCATCCACGCCCCTCTGGTGAGGCTTCCGTGGGGCGGCGGGATAACAGTATTGAAGGTGATGGATGGACGGGTGTGGCTTCTTAGCCCGACATTTGCACTAGTGGGTTTTTGGGCGAAAACCTTGGCGATGGCGACGCCTATGGGCGCCGCTTTCCCTGTTGGGGCGTCACGCGGTTCCTCCCTAGCGTTGACATCCAAGGGTGAAAATCCAGTCCATTATGGACGTGCGATGATGGCGTCAATGACGTCGCTACTTTCTTGAAGGCGTCGCGTTTGGATTTTGTCGTGGCTTCGATGTCTTCTTGGGCGGATGCTCTCACTTCTCAGTGCATGGTCGACGCGTGGAGGCGGGTTTTGCAACGTGAAGTCGGAGCTGCTACGTCAGAGATGTGGCTCGGCAACGATGATACGCGGCGACCTACCCCCTCCGCTGTAGTCTGGGACTGTTGGGGTCTACATCTGCTGGGCGCAAGGCGTGGCTTCATGAACGGAAATCGGAGCTGCTTTTTTGCAGGGTGTGTCGAGCTTGGCAACGATAACCGATTGTGGCCGTTTGCTTCGGGACTATCGGTGCGTGGTTCGTGGGTGGTCTGTCTTGGGAAGTCGGAGCTGCTGGCAGCTTTGCTTCCACGCTCGGTAACGATGACCTATAGCAATATGTCGTGTTTGTACTCAATCGCGTTGCGTGGGCTGGTTAGCCTCTCCGAAGTCTTCTTTTAGCTTCTCGTTGAGCTAACCTTTTTTGTACATAATTTTTTTCATCTTAATTGAGCGACAGAGCTCCTGCCTTTATTTAAAAAAAAGAACCCGCTGAAATGTGACATCCCTGTAGAAAAGAAGGCAGTGGAACGAAAAGAAAGGATAATATGGAGTTGACTCGATAGGAATCAAACCTACTGTATATATATTTGGTTGATGAAAAAACATGTGCAAATGGAAATCCGGGGACCGAACTTGAACCCATGTCTGATACGAGGCAAGGGAAAAGACTACAAGAAATAGGTTATTCTTGTTCCAAAATAACTTGGTTAGAGCCTCGTGCTAATAACGCGAAGGTCGCAGGTTCGAGACCTGCATGGGCCATATTGTTCTTTTTATTATTACTTTTCGTACTGTCGTGATTCAGAAACAAATTTTTTTGAGGGCGTGATTGAGTATGCACTTGAAACGAACCAAGAAAAAAAATGTGTTTCTAATAACATGTGTCTGGTCTATCCAAATATGTATCAAATCATTCCGTTTGGTGCCTTATACATCCTAATCAATGCTGTTTTTCTTTTGAGTGGTAGTATAGTAGCGGACGACAAGTCGCGGTGGTAATTCAATTATCTTAGTTTTTTTTAGAGTTTTCCAATCTTAGGATTTGCCCTTGTAATCTGTCACATAAGTACATGTTAACGAGAGTATGGTGTGTGTGTGCATGCATTCACAAATAAAGGTTTTCTCGAAGAAAACTGATATCATTTGGGTAGACAAAGGGTGAAGTATATCCGGACGTGTATACCATGTACTGGCTGGTAGGCCATGAGTTTTCAGAAAATACCCCTTATGTTCCTTCGAAGACCATTTCTGCCCAGCTTTGTTAAAAGTGAAGATTATCTACTGGGGTTGCTAGCGCTACCAGGTCACCATAACATCTAGGCATCTAGCTAGCATCGTTCGGAACCAGAGTCCCAAAGAAGAATACCCTGAATACGAGAGGCCAGAACTAGACACTCTAATAACTCACCACCTCTAACAATGAAACAAGCTTGATAGGGAAAGCAAAAGTCGTCCTATTACGTCAAGAACTAACTAGATACAAAGCAAAACAAAAAAATGAGCACATTTCATACGCTATCATTATTGTGTCTTCTTTATTTTCAGTCGACTGAGTTTCACAGTCTGCGTGGCCGAGATAAAGCTCGTCCCATAGGGTGTGAATATGTGTGATATGAGCATACTCACGGCCAATACTCTATTTCATTATGATGGTATATTATGCACACTACAACATATTTCTAATGTTTTCTTGAGTCTTTTCCCATATCATCTTATCGTCTTTTTACAATTTTCTCAGGTGGAATGGCTCTATAGTTTCTTTTAGCCGATTTCCTAGGGAGAATACAAATTAACAACAAAGAATCCCAAATTCCCAACCAATATTTTCCAACAAAAAGATGCCGGCCACTTAACTATGGGAAACTGGCTTATTAATCAGATTAAAAACCTTGGCTATTTTTAAAAATTTCTAAAGAATATATAATTATCTGCCATTGGAATAAAACAGTACTAGGGAAATGTTGAAAATCCAGTATGGAATGAATCTGTGTCCTATTAACCATCTATACCTTTCTTACAACCAGATGTGTGTTTGCACATGTTTCACGCGCACAACTTTCGCGATCACAACTGTTTGTGGATAAGAATGGGCATGAACAATAGACCTGGTAGTATAAAGGTGAAAACGATGCATGTGCGCTGAAGTAAAACAATTTTTTTTAGGCAATGTCAAGAGCTCTTTTTTTTTAGATAATGGATTAAACCAGCCTTCTATATCCAGAAAAGTGGATATATACAGCCAAGGGTTACAAGAATTTTTAGACTCTAAACCTCAAAATGAGAGGTTTAACAAATACAAGAGAGAAGGCTCTAAAACGATGCATGTGCGCTGAAGTAAAACAGGTTTTTTTTAAGGCAATGTCAGGAGCTCTATTCAGTCAAAAGTATAGTTACAGTCATTGGTAAGTGCCTCTAAAAGAAAGTTTGGGGCACTGCCATTCCAAATTACATGACTCTCATTCACCGAGACCCTCCTAGCACATTCATGTGCTACTCTGTTAGCTTCTCGGCAGGCATAAGAAAATTCGTTTTCGTTTTTTTAGGGGGGGCGGGGTGGGGGCACAAATAAGAGGTTGTTGTGTTGTTTCTTGTTTAGAGATTTTACAAATAAACATGAATGTAGCGGCTCGAAAGATTGAGCATATTGTTTCTTGTTCATAGAAAAGAAGGATGCTGGTGTTATTCTTCATAAGAGGAGCCAGATACTATAAGATATACTAGTGTCTAGTAGCAAATAATGATAGATAAGGGGACCATGTCCCTGGGCACAATGTACGGTTCATCCTGATCTATCTCCCTGCTTAATCCTACTGTGCAGCCTCTCGTTCAGCAATGATACCGAGGGCGAGCTTCTTCGCTTGGATGTGCAGTATGGTAGCCGCAATATATGAGATGTTGGAGGAGAAAAGTCGTCGCACGCAGCCGACTCGCCTGGTGGCCTCGACAACACACTTGGATAGCGATGTATCAGGCAGGACAGGGGCACGTACCTTTCTGTCAGCAAAAGCAACACACAAAATATGGCACCGATATGATATGATGCTCAAGGTCTTATAATTAATAAAGTCATAATATAACGACCTAGACTAACAAGCAAGCAAGTCGTATGTAGTATAGATGCTACACGGCACTGTGTAGAGGGTAGGACAAATGAAACAGGCCAATTTTTTCTCTCGGAAATTTGAAACAGGCCAATCTGGAAGACCAGGGTATGCCCATCCCATCAATGGAGTTGTGAGTTGACAAAAAGCATGCATCAAATCTAGAACAAACTAACGGTACAATTTGAATACACAACATTTTTGATACCAATACATTTATCTAACTATCTATACCTTTTTTTTTCCAGAACATACGTGAGCGTGTGTTTCGTTACAAGGAAGATCGAGCAAGCTAGAATTACAGCGACACACGCACCACAATATATGGGGCTCAGAGAACAGAGAGAAATATAATTGCACTAGTCGGATCGGAGAATTGTGTACTTGCTTGCACGGCTATGCTCAAATTAATAAACCCTGTCGATTCGTCGTGCGCGTGGTGGTTGTCTATATGATTCTATGCATGATATATGCTTATGGTGTTCCATTCCATCCGCATTTTCCCATGAAATTAGAGGGGGCGCACATTTTCGCAAATATGTCACATTTCCTCGTGTTTCTTTTAATTCTTCTTCGGTATATATGCCGCAATCTCTTTACAGTGTGTGGCACGTGACCAGTACTGCGTGGCAAGCTTTAACTTTTCTCTTTTGGTAAGACAGGTCATCAGGTCCTACAGGATTATTGTTCCATATAATGGAGGACGGTCGTGCTAAAGGTTTCTCTCACACGCAGCCCCTTACATGAATTCCACCGCTGAAGAACATGACCTATACATCGAAATGATCGATGATATATATAGGTAGACTGCACCCACCGCGAGATCAAATCATAGTCCGTTTCCTGCTGTTTGTTTTTAGGCGTGTCAAAAAAATTGAACTCCCCAATGGTGACTGTAGTCTGCTTGCCTGATGGTATGCGTGTGTGTATCATCCTTAATCATGAAAACGAAAGGGTAGAGACATATGCATGGTGAGCCAAACCAGATGTGGGGATCAATTTGCTTCTATAACGAG
The DNA here is from genome assembly GCA_032594955.1 of Panicum miliaceum. NCBI lineage: Eukaryota > Viridiplantae > Streptophyta > Magnoliopsida > Poales > Poaceae > Panicum > Panicum miliaceum. Next base: position 43,958,517 of record CM064059.1, read on the forward strand.
GGACTTCACCCAATTAATGACACGCCTTGATGTGTGTAGGAGAAAGTCCCTCACGGTTAGTATGTTGATTCCTCAGAGAGAGAGAGAGAGAGAGAGAGAGAGAGAGAGAGAGAGAGAGAGAGAGAGAGAGAGAGAGAGAGAGAGAGAGAGAGAGAGAGAGAGAGAGAGAGAGAGAGAGAATTATTGAATTGTCAAAAGCCTACGCATATGCATTGAACGCCAGGATAGAAAGTATCTACTAGTAGGTATATATGGCTGGGAAGGGCACCCCGGATAGTTTACTGTCTGTGTGCACGATGGTCCTAATGATAAATACATTTATTCTATATCTTCCTTTTTTTTCAAATATATATATAATGACTCTATTCACTTGAAGCAACCAAGGACAATGCGATAATTAATGTCCTTGCTGGGACCAAGAGATGGGGAGCTCCCAATCAGGAGCCCAAGCAACCGATAATATTATCTCTTCATTCTATTGTAACGTCATGATCAAATCGTACGGACAAGATAGACTTTTTGCGAACCATCACACCACCACGTGAAGGTTCTTTTTGGATTTTGTAAATATTTCCAATTTTATCCAATATATCATTATAAATAATATGACACGTGTTTGTTGTCTTACTTGAGACTTTTTGGCTTTTGTTTATATAGTATATATATAACATTTGCTTCCGTCGTTCAACCTAGTAATTAATAAGTAGTTAATGAAACACCCCCTCCCAAAAAGAAATGATTAGACAGCTTGATAGAAACCGATGACCGATTGGGCTGCTAAGAACCCTTCTCTTTTTTGCCGGATAGGTTATGAGAATCGATACGACGGCCAGACAACTTGACCGGATATGAGTTATTCCGTTGCCGCCACAGTTAAAAAACGTGCGCGACCACCGTCCAGGCGCTGACTCCACTCTCCGCTTCTCCATCACTTGCCCTATTATTTAATCCTAGGTTAGCCTAATGATTTCTGTAGCAAGGCTAGGCTGGCTAGCTATAATGAAGACGCCAGAGCAGGAGCTGGACCTTGAGCTCAGCCTCATCCTCCACCGCTCCCCCTCGCCGCCGGAGCTGGAGCCGGAGGAGGAACCGGCCGGCTTCTTCCTGTGCACGTACTGCGACCGCAAGTTCTACACCTCGCAGGCGCTCGGCGGCCACCAGAACGCGCACAAGTACGAGCGCGCCCTGGTCAAGCGCCGCCGTGAGATCGCCGCGTCCATGCGCGCGAACCAGGCGATCGAGAGGGGCGCCGGCCAGGTCGACAGGCCTGGAGGCACAGGCGCCCGAGTCGTTGGCGTCGCTGGAGCTGAGCCTGAGGCGGCCGAGAGGGCGAGGCAGCTGGTCGCGCAGCAATCTGCTCCGGTGCCTTGGCACTCCGGCGACCTGCAGGGCGACATGGGGCGCGCCGACGAGCTGGACCTGACACTCAGGCTATGATTGGCTTCTTCTCCGATCCTGCACCTTCCTAGCAGCTACCTGATCTGTGTGGCTCTTTGCCTGTTTTTTGAAATGATTTGCTTTATCGTTCTGCTACTTGATCTATTTCGTCAGTGCCTCGTGCATATAAATGAGTATTTGTATGTCTGATGGAGTCAGGTCTGTGCAAGAAGGACGACGAACTCTGCTGATTTGTCCAGAGGGCTTCTTCAGTTTGTTTTCTCATGATTTATTCCCAAATAAATTAGCATACATCTTCAATTGGAATAGGCAAGACCTTTTCGAATGCATCTTTTCTTGGTGGGGGTCAGTCCCTGCCTCCCTGGGGGCTTCTCCAAGTGACCCAAGATTGTGCATATTCCATGTGATGTGATGAGGATTCGTTCACTGGATCACTGGATGGACAAGTAATTGCTCGACCAACTCTATATATATACGGAGCTAGCTTGGTAAGTCGCTATGTCCTAATTAAACTTGCCATATAATCTTGAATACTTTGTTAACATTGATTGATGAATATTTGTTAATCTAGAACACAAATCTCTTTCAAACACGTTTAAATGCTTCTTCCATCTTGAAATAGATGAAATTTAGGATAAGCTAATTAGTCCATCGTATATTTAAAAGGATAGTATTAAGCAAAGATACTTGCTTGAGGAATATATATAGTTGATTTGATCAGTTCTCTCTTGCCCCGATTATCATTGATTGATGACTTTGCTAAATAATCTTGCCACGGTCGAATGCACGACACACATTAATTGGCACATGTCCAGATTCTCTAGATGCTACCACCCTAGCTTGTACTCTAATCTGGCTGCAGTTGTCGTTCATGAAAGGACAAACATATATGATAGCTAGGTGTGTGCACGAGGGAGGAGCTCAAAGTTATTTTGTACTAGTTCATCAACCATGCTCCAGCACAGCTAATAATTTTGAGAGGTTGATACGTATTAGAAATTCGAGAAAAAATAGAGTTCATAGCTAAAATTGTTTACCTTACACTTAGGTCTATCTCAATTTTTAAGTATTCTAACACAATAGTCATACGTACTTACCTTAATCATTTTTTACTCTATATATACACGTGTTATCCAATATATTTTTCTTTGCATCACACCTCCATATATATGTGTTTCACATATGTTTTGTTGAACTTGTAGTTTGAGATACGTGTTCAAAATGAAAATTGGTATTCCCATCGCTTCTCCCGTACATGTATATATGATCTATATGGTGACACAAATCATGCATTTATATCTTAAATTAGTTATTTTTATATTAACAATGCAATAAATAGGTAATTTAGAATCATATATTGGTGTAGTTTGATTTATTTTTGTAATGACATACCCTCCATCTGGCGTTATTTGTCGCTCGGGAAGCGTGATTGTGAGGGAGTCGCGCTTCCCGAGCGACAAATAAAGCGGGTCATAGGGAGTACGTAGATAATTTAGATTCAGATTCAGAGATTACTTTAGGTTATTTTAATAATACATATGTGGATAATCTAGACGCAAATTTAGAGGTTACTTAAGTTATTTTTATAATGGCATAGGCGGTAATTTAGATAAATGTTTTGGGTTTATTTTAGGTTATTTTTCATAAAGGAATGTGTGGGTAATTTAGATATAGATTTAGGGGTTATTTTAAATTATTTTTATAATGGTATAGGTGGGTAATTTTTTTAAAAAATATAATATATTCAATGGCTGAGGTGGGTAGAGTCTACCAGATGGATGGCCGAATATTTCTATTTTTTATAATTTCTAAAATTTATTTTTTTTAGTGTATCTCGTGAGGATTAATGTGAAGTCTCCAAAAGGAAAAACTTCCATTAGTAATAGTAAGATATGATTCTAATAAATAAGTTAATCATATATTATAGGATACATATCATTCTAATATTCTTCACGTGTAGGGTTAACATGAAATTTGATTGAAGTCTTTCAACATTTGGCTCAAAAAGAGAACAGCAACAATTATATTATCCTTTCTATTTGGGGACTGAAATTAAATCACAAGGTCGACCACCAATGTGCTGACTACTACTCCAACTTATTGATACTTAATTTGCCTAGTGGAACAAACAGATATCTTTTTAACAAGCACTACTAGACTAGCATTAAGTACCGGGCATAGGGCGCGTTTAGTACGGGTGACAGCAATCGGTACTAAACGCGTCACCCAAAAAAAATAAAAAAAATATTTTCATGCGTAAATACGTGCCATGAGGATTTGAACCCATGACCTCCAGTCTCGCATGTAGCTTTCTTACCATCCCACCTACGCATCATATGTAACTAGATGGGAGATGCTTTCGTTTTGAAGTAACCCATGGAGTACCATTTAGTACCCGGCCAAGACACCGATCGGTACTAAATGGTGGTACATGTCGGTGTCTTGGCCCAGTAATAAAATGGCTCTGGAGGTTTTCAAATTTGGACCCGGTACTAAAATGGCTCCATGGCAGCTTTAGTACCCGACCAAATTGTATCCGTACTAACGTCGCGATGAAAGGTCGTTTTCCTTGTAGTGAAGTATATGTATACTCCCTCCGTTTCTTTTTGTAACCCACAGATTACAAGACCTAAGCTTTCAAAATATTGACCAATAGTATTAGTCAACGCTGTTAAAAGCACTTTCTCATAATACTAAGTTCATTGTTAACAATGCATTTACTTTATAAGAGAATGTTATGATGAAAGTCTAGTCTGTCAGGTTGCATCTAGTCAAATTAACAGTATCCTATATTTTGGAATGGAGCTAGAGTACAACGTAATATAAGAGATTTAAAGAAAGTGAACGGGTGTAGGTTGCTATTTGCATGCATGTTCTCCGTGCAGTGCGCATGCGCCCCTACTACTGTGTGCTCAAAATACTCAATTAGGAAACAAATAGCTTACTATATCAGAGTGATTCATGACGATTGATTAACATACTACCTCCGCCCCAGAATATAGCTATTTTTAGATTTTCTCCGAGTCAAACCTTTTAAACTTTGACCGTAGATGGTAAAAAAATCATAAAGATTGATAACATAAAAATGATATTAGTTTATTCATAATGAAATCAACTATCGTAATATGTAACTTTTTATATTTAAAAGTAATTATTTTTAAAGATATTGTTGGTCAAAGATGAAAATATTTGACTTTGACCAAATCAAAAAGTTGTTATATTCTAGGACGGAGGTAGTACTATCCAATGGATTTGGGATTGTGTTTCTGGAAATATACATGTTATGTCAACAAAACTTGTTTTCTTTCTACTATTCATTGTGCTTCTACTAATTCCTGGACCATGCAAATAGCAAACTGTTCATCATTTCTATCAAATCCCTGATTTTTATAAAGGGATACGCACAGGAAAATCCATGTCTTTATTAAAAGGCTTCTCTTTCTTCAAATAACTAAGACCTAATCATATATCTGCTTGGCTGTGATTTGACTACTCTTTGGACTACAAATGAAGACACATGAGTTCCATTTTTGATGGTGAGATATCGGAGCACGTGTGGATTAATCTATTTCTCAATTTATTTGACAAAACCAAATAATCAATAAAGTCCAAATTTGAGTCTGGGATGATTTGCCTTTTCTATACAAATCGGAGTCCCCACCATCGGCGCAGCTCGCTCCTCCAATGGCGATGCCTCCTCCACCGTGGCCGCCCACAACCGCATGTAGGCCCCTCCTCCACCACGACCTCTCCTCCTCTAGTGATGGACTCTTCCACTGTTGGGAAAATAGATAAAAAATTTGTAGAAAAACTAGTTAGAAATAATAGGTAAAAAGGTTGGAAAAATAGGTAAAAACTAGCTAGAGAAAATAGGTAGAATAACAGTTGAAAAAATAGTTCGAAAACTAGTCAGACTAAATAGGTAGAAAAAACGTTGGAAAATTTAGGTAGAACAATCAATTTAAAAACTAGATAGGGAAACTAGCTGGATAATGTACTAGGAAAAACTAGTTGGTTATTTTAGTTAAAAATAAGCAGAAAAACTAGGCAGAAAAGTATTAGTAATGGAAAAAGCAGGTAATTTAGAAGTGTATTGGAATTACTTTTATTTTTACAATGGTAGAGGTGTGTAATTTATATGAAGATTTAGGGGTTAGTTTAGATTACTTTTCATAAAGATATAAGCAATTTTGATAGATTTAAGGGATTAGTTTTGTAATGACAAAGAAATGAGTATTTACAAGCAAAATACATCCAATGGCTATTTTGTCACCAACAATGATTTAGTCTGCAGTATCGATGTCCAAACATTTTGCTTTTCTGTTACTTTCTACGATTATCCCCTCTTTTCCTAATCCTTCTCATGAAAATTAACTTGTAGGTTAAAAAAATTCTGATTAGCAAGGGTTAGATTAATAGATCTTGCAAATATGGTTGGTTCTTGAAGACTCAATGTGCAAGTAACGAAATCATTGCCCGTGCTTAGACATGAACAGGACGGGGGCATTCCAAATCCCTCCCCTCATTATGTACTGCAATGGAGAGGCCCCCTTTACACAAGCTTCCTTTGTAAGCTTCTATATCTGTCATGGGTCCGTTGTTCTGTTTATGGATAATCTATAAGTGTCTAGTAACTATCACAACAACATCCGCCAGTTTTCTTTCCTCTTTTAGCGTACAAGGGATGCCAATAAGCATCACATCAATATATCTTTTGAACTACTGCCTCCGTCTGAAATTATTAATCATTTTAGCTTTACTAGATTGTACCTGGTCAAATCGGAGGGAGTAAAAAGCAGTGCATCTTGTATACCCTGCTGCTGAAACAGCACATGCAGGTGGGTCTTGCAAATTAATGGACTCTGCATGGCAGCCTCACACCCACAGATCGATGACGATCCCTGGATTGGTGCAGAGGAAAGCATGCATCATCATGCATGCCTTCTAGCGGCAGGCTGGCTGCAGCTGCCGGCCGGCCGGGTCAGACCTACGGACCGTATCGGGCCACGAGATCCGCCGGCCATGCAGTCGATCCGGCCGGCCGGCCGCTAGGACGAGGCACTTGGCTGGTGTACGACGCGCGCTCTCAGAGCTAGTTGCACTTGCAGCCCGGCGGCCGGCGCCGCCGGTTTCTCCAGCCATAATGCGCGGGATCTGCGTTGCTCGTCTCCGATCCCCCATAGCTTGTCCAAGCGGGGAGCCAGCGGATGAACCACGAAACCAGCGGTCCGTCGTCCTCGCTTGTAGCTATGCAATTAGTCCGTCCGTGCAGTTACGACCACCAGGGGCAGGCTGAAGATTGCAGTGGATCTATGGCCTATGGGCGGAGCCCGGCGCTAGCTACTGGTCTACTAGTAGGCACCCCTGTGTATAGCCATATAAAGAAGAGGCGCATCTACCTGAAGGGGAAACCAAAATTGATTACGACCATATGTGGCATTCATCTTTGATCTACTTTCGTACACCTAGCTTGCTTCAAGTTTGAATGTTTGATAGTATTTCAGCCGAGCCTTCTCCTCTTCCGAGACAAGAAGATGTACTCCACAATGCAGCTCGATGATTGAGGGCAGATAGAGTTTCCGATCCAGCTGCGAAATGAGCACAATAATTTCGATCGCGTTGGCAACAACAGCAGACTAATTGTCCAAGATCACAGAAGTCGTGATCGAAGAAATTAGGGATGGATGTGACTCAGTGTCGGTCTAGTTTAATTGCCCAAACAGAATCAGTCGATCCTGTTGCTTGCCATAAATAAATCAGTGTCGGTTCAGTGGCTTTCGAAGGATCCACGCTACAATTGCTGATACGAGCTGAAGAAGACAGCTAGCTCGATTGGCACAACCTTGCGACGCAGCCTCCGCAGCCGTCCCGGCAACACACCACCGACTGCATCTTTTCCAAGATTCCCGTCACCACCAAGCCGAGAAAAGTGGAGAAAGGGACACGGAATAGGAATAACCACAGCCACCGGTCATAGGTAGAAACCTCCCGATGATGAAGTTCACAAGAAGAGAGAGCTCGTGCTGAACCTAGATCGTGGTCTTCACTTTCAGTTCATTTATTTGTTTTCCCTAGTTTACTAAAATGAATCAATCAAAAGTGAAAACAAACTACTAGTATATGGTTGCCATATAGGAGTAATATATATGCTCCTTTCTCCGGGTGGCATCTAGTCTAACATCAAATTAAAATCCTAGTTTCTTTTTTCTTTCTTTTTCAAAAAAAGACAGATTCATATGTATATCCCAGTCGGATAACCACAGCCAACAACTCACTCCGTCCACAAATATAAGGGATTCTAATTTTGTCCACGACTATAAGGTATTCCAAATAGACTAGAGGACCACATATTAATTCCTTGGCAAATATAAGGTAATAATTGACAAATCTCAATCGCCTAGGTGACCTGTGATTTAACACATGACTTTGTCCTATTAATCCAAAATGCCTTATATTTGTGAATGGAGTGGGTATTATCAAACTTTCACCAGACCCTTCCATCAATTCCAACAAACAAAAATCATCATGAACCTAGCACATGCTGGTCCCTGTCTTAATTTCACAAGCCAGATTGGCACTGCATAAGAAAATGTGACCACCAGCTATGTGCCGTACCGGCGGGTCTCATCATCTATCATCTGTTACTTGGTGTGCAATAACTGGCTTTATTATGTATCATCAAAAAGTGAGATAGTCTATAACCTTGAACATACTTGAATGAATTTGCCTATGTATTATTAGCAATAACTTATAAATTACAATATGATTTATCATACCTTGATGAAGTATTAATAAAGGAAGAATTAAGTCCTTGTGACACAGAGTTTTCAAGTTGTTTGTTGCAAACATAATAGCAAAGCAGATTCACTATTCCTGAAATTCTAGTAGTCACAAAAATTAGGAAGTTGGCAAATTTAGCTTGTAGTATGCTAAATATGAAATATGATGATACACAAAAGTGATCCCCGACATAAGATATTAACTGAGAAATGCATCCCCTCTGTACGCGCTAATATACATGCACTCCTACACATACCCAAGTATATTATTCAATTTTAAATGGTTAGCATCAACCTTGGGGCGCATGCATAAGATGAACATCAACATTTACGAAGTGGAAAAACTCTCGAGATTAAGCTCTACAAGTTATAAAGTTCATATGTGTAATGTTGCAAAACTTGAGTTGCAAGATAAATATGTAACAATTAATTTGTTTTGGAAGCCAGTACTTTAAGTAATGTTTTATTAATTGAGCTCCATCAGACAATGACATTATTAGTAATACATATATGAATTATAAATACATTATTAAAGGGGAAAACAAAATGGAATAGATATCAAGATAATTCCCAGAAAGAGGTGTGCAAATTGTGCACTGCCCTAAGACCAAATAAAGCCCTTGACCTGCAGGTTTTCTGCTCTTTTGTCCCAAGATATGATTCAGGTGTGTCTCTCTGGTAGCATGGCGCGGATCAATGTATCATCAATCACCAATCTCGTTTGTGCCAAGAGAATCAAGGAAATATCTAGAGAAAGTTGTATGGTAGTTGAGGCCGGTTTGTGGTACCAATTTGTACTTAAGACTTCGTAATGCTGACTTGGTTCTACCTTCAGAAACCAGAATAGGATACCATCAAGCAAAGGAAGGTTTGGTAAGCATATGCAAGCAGGGGCCTAAGGATCCTGGATGTACGCATGCAATGGTCCAAAACTTTAATTTAGTACGGTGCAAGACTGGACTCAAAAGAAGGTTCATTAAACCAAGAAAGTACTGCCTTGTTCTCATCCTCCCTACTGCACACACTATTCTCAGTATTTAGCTTCATCAAGCTGACAGATCTAGAGGGGGAAGCGCGTGCAGTGGAATACAAAAATCTGTTTTTTGTAAGGAATGCAATACAAAAATCTTCTGTATATTCAGGGATATCCTGTATCACCGACATTGCAGCTAGATCAATAGCAAGATAGGAAGGTAAGACCTAGACAGCGATTAATAAAAAAAACTGTGTAGAAGGAACTCAGCATATATTTTCTTCAAAGCATAAGAAGTTCATCCATATTCGAGCTGGAGAGGAGTTGAACATATATAGGTCATGGAGCATACACATCCGGCCAACATCTTTGATCGGGTGATTATTAGTTGATCATGGCAACTGTATCAAATGACGAGGTTAATTTGTTGTTCTTCATGATGAAATCGAGACAGTGCGAGAGGATAGATCCTCTACATGCAAATATATTCATTAATAGCAAGATGTATAAATGTAGGTATAGAACAAAATTATCTGACACTATCTAAGGATTATGAGATAGTAGGGCAATGCTAAATGTTTGCCCTACTGATAACCATGGAAAACTTAGAGTAAACTGGAATTTCATCTTCTCTACAAAAGGACTACTACTTGTCTCCTTGAGTTATCGAAATGATCCGCAGTTCTAATGTATATCATGATTGTTACTAAGAAATAAAGGGCCAATATGGTGCCTGAAATCAGTTATTGCTCAAATACAATATGCCCCTCATTCTACGTGATTAGACGGAGGGAATCACAATGCAACAATCTCTGGAGGAGGAACAACTAACAGCCAAAAGAATGCAATAAGCACCAATAAGCACATATCAAATCTCCTCAATTACTCTCTGGGTAAGCTTGAGCGAGGAACTGGCCCTCAATTCTTGACATGAAATTATTCCAGGACACAAACCAAACTTACATGAGAAAGGGGCACTGCCGAATTGAAATTTGTGGGCTCAATCATCGCCTCATAACCTGAGGGACAAGTCCAGCTCGTCGGCGCGCCCGGCGCCGCGCTCCGGCGAGCTGCTGCTTATGTTGTGCTGCAGCAGGCTGCTGCCGGACTGCCCGGCCAACGACGGATCCGGAGTAGCTTTCTGTGTGTCCATCGTCCTCGCCCTCCCAGCAGGCTCCGCTCCTGCAGACAGCAGGTTGATTGCTACTCCAGCGCTCCCGTGGGGGTCAACCCGGGCACCCGACCGCCCATGCAAGCGCATGGACGCGGCGATCTCCCGGCGGCGCTTGGCGAGGGTGCGCTCGTACTTGTGCGCGTTCTGGTGGCCGCCGAGCGCCTGCGAGGTGTGGAACTTGCGGTTGCAGTAGGTGCAGAGGAAGAAGCCCGGCGGCTCCTCCGGCGCGGCCGAGGCGCCGGGGTGGAGGAGGGTGAGCTCAAGGTCGAGCTCCGGCTCCGCCCTCCTCTCCATTACAGGGTCGGTCGAGCTTGCTGGTAATGATGGTAGGACGTCTGTGTGACGCCTGTGGGCGCTTAATTAATTTGCTACAGGAAGTATTGTGCGGGTCATTAGGCGAGGGTTTAATACAGCTATCGGAACGAAACTGGTGTGGCTTTGCCGCTTGCGTGTTGCCGCGCGCACGTGCTTTTGGGGATATGTGGTGACCGGAGGAAGAACGTTAACTCATATCAAGCCAAGTTGTATGACCGGAGTGCGCTGATTTCATTAATTGTGATTCGGAATAATGACATGCCGGCTGGGGCATTTTTTTCGTACGAAAAACACAAAATATGAGGGAAACCACAGGGATTCGTAGATTCACCGCTGGGGCTTGCTACGGTGCATCTATTTGTCATTGTCAGATCCAATGGCTTCATGAAAGATAGTTAGATCTAATTAGAAGACGTTTTATTTATTTTTCAATTCTCAAAATAAAAAATATATAAACTTATATTTCTCCTGATACCTTCTAGCTAGGATGTAATATGTGATAATAGCCACCTAAATCTATATGAATGATGGGTTAAAGTTACTTCGGAGTACCGTAGCAGACCTTCGATCACCATTTCATAAATCATAAGTAACGAGCTTCTTTACAGCTCCCTCTCCGGTTGTTTAGTTTTTCTTTGTCGTGTAGGAGTATCAATGAGGTGAATGCTAATGAACTATCAATCATGATTATATAGGTGTGTCATATATGCGGACTTAAACCAGAGTCTAAACACTTCAGAGATGACTATTCCAAAAAAAACACTTTAGATAGATGGCACGGCCCGCCATGCCAGCGCTTCTGACACGACGTTGCAACCAGACATAGAGACAATTTGGGCCGCAAGGGAGCAGTCGTCCGTCGCGCGTCATGAAGCACATCACTCGTCGCCGTCGCCGTCGTCGACGTGTTGTCCGGCCGGGGACCAGGCGTTGGTGGCCACCATCTCGCGCTCACGTCGTCATTATTTAATTCGGCTGGTCGTCCTTGTTTGCCAGTATCAAATTGGCCCTTGATTCGTCCAGGCGGTTAGGCGCCATGCATGGACCGCTAGCTCTCACCAAATTTGGATGCTTTGGGAATTGCTCGCAGCTAATGTTTCGTATTGTTACTCACAATGCAAGTGTCGTTTTAGAATCCATGTTGATCAAACTTCTATAATTTTAATTTGATCATCGTTGGATGAGACATCATGCATCATGTAGGTTGAAAAGATAAAGTTGATTCCGTTAAACTCGTCATGAAAAATACTTTCATAACATATAATTAGTTGCATCTGAAGTATCATATACACTTTCATAGAGATTGCTAGTTAAAGTGTCATCTCATAGACCATGCCAAGGTCCTAAAAGGTTTGTATTTTGGATCAGATGGAGTATCTAAATCTTTTGTGAACAGTTCATGAGCATGTTGAAACTGTTTAAAACATATGTAATACCGTATAACGTGATTAATTATTTGTCTTTACAAAGTCATCAATACACCTTTCCGTACAACTGTAACTATTGTTTCGTACTGACATACCTTCAAAAATTGCCCTTATTCTCATTATAATGAATATATTTTGGAAACACTATGCATGGGAGAGGGGGGGGGGGGGGGGGGGGGGGGGGGGGGGGCTCAACCCCAACCTTGTGCTTAAACCTGAACTCAACAAAAGAGCTTGAAATGAATAGTCAGAGGAAGAGGGAGGCGAAAGAGGGTCCTTGTCTTTAATTATTGCATGGATCAAATGGGTAGAAAATTGAAGGAATGAGGATAAATGCCCGATCCAAGTTTAGCCAATAATTAGATTTGTAAATAGACACGCATGTGTAGTTAGGCGTCATCTCTTTCTGTCTAGTTCAAAAGGCAAAGACTGTTGTTCAATAGTGTGCTTTTATTGTTCGGTACACGCGCGATGCACCTAAAACATATGATAGCACTACATACAGACATGGATATATGCATGATTCCGATTTTGCTAATACGAACAGTGCGGTGTAGAAGAAATAGATGGTCAAAGTTTGGTAGATTTTTTTTCTTTTTTTGAATTGCAAAGTTTGGTAGATTTTTCTTAATTGCAAAGTTTGGTAGATTTTTTTGAATTGCAAATTAAGTTTGATAGATATTGAAGACATATATCGAGCGGAACCAAATCTTACATTTTGAAACGGGAGAGGAGTTACTAAGATTCTGTGCACCGTGTGAGGCAGCCGGCCGGCCGGTAGGCCGGGACCCCTGCAAGGCTTAGCTACAACGCTGCAGCGCAGCGTGGCAGAACTTTGTCTCTTGCACGTACGCAGCCAATGCAAGCATCTGCCGATGGGCACACCAGTGGTTTAAATGCGATGGATCCACTGCCAAATTCTATTGTGTCGTGTTGTGTAATGGCCAAAAAACTTTTTGACAAAAAGCTCATTATTTCGCATGTAGCTACTCTCTTCATCAGTATATCACCGTATCAGTATACCACCATGTGTATATCCGCATACTTATTTATCAATTTAAGTATGTTCATATACTAATTCTAAGATACTTTAAAAGATATACATGAAAATTTTTAAAAGCATACATATTTTTTGATATAATTATAATACTAGTATATAAAAATAAGATATCCATATACTCTATGTATGATCACATACCCAACATATATACCATCATAGATGTTCTAGTATGATCATATACTCCACGTACATACCCTTCATTGGGTCAGATACGTCCTACATCATGAGATACACACATGGAAATAGCTACAAGCGAGTGTAGAATGGATTTTCCATGTATGTATGTATGTATGTATGTATGTAAGCATTAAGCTAGCAAGGAATTTGATTGGCTCCTGGAGGAATTTTGCAACTGCCTACGTCCTTATCTCTTGCCTGAGACCTGACGAGAGGAAGAGCACGTGGTTTCGAAGAAATTCAGAGACGAGCACACGACACGACTGATCAAGAAAGAGGAAGGGAGCGCCGCGGACCCGCGGTGCCGGAACGAAATCACGCGGGGGGATGTGCGGACAGACGTATGGATGGAAACGAATGGATCACAAGGGCTTGTGTGGGCTGGATCATAGCCCATGGAAGTGACCTTTGAATGAAAGGCCTGATTTTCCTTGTTTCGGCGAATTGGCAGGGCCTTTTTTGTTTGTCTAAGAACTAGTTTAGAGCCCACAACGAAATCATTTCACAGGATCTGTGGGGTAAAGAATTTCCAGAAGCAATATTTTGACACAAATACCGTAAATAATGATAAAGCTACAGAAATCTGTATTAGAACCAATATAACGAAGGGCCTTTGCTTGAAGGTATGCATGAGCTCAACCACCGAGTCTACAACATAATAAAGGTTTCAGGGAATTTTACGGAGCATCTTTGCGGGGAAAAAATTGGTTTGGAAAAGTTGCAAGATTGCTGTGGATGACACTCCGCATTATTGTGGCAGTTCACTTTCCACCTCATGATAAAGGCTAAAATTTCGTTGACTAATGCTGGGGGCCTGGGGCACATCACGAAAAACTCATGATCATCACGGCCGTTCTATATATGTTCTGATAGTGAGATAGACAAATTTGCACCGATTTTCCGAACGGTGATTTAGCTCATGTTAGAGGGTCTTTCAAAACGGAGGAAAAGAATGAATCCCATAGGTTTCTTCCTTGTCAGCCATTTTTATAGGGTGTCCCCGAACGTAGAAATATGAAAATCATTGGATTGAAGTTGCTTGGCCCAGCAATTACATTTTTTTCTTTAAAATTCCTGTGGATTCAAATTTTGCGAGATTATAACCAGCTCAATCCATTTTTCCCAACTAGAAAAATTTCCTATAGGATAGTTGAAAATCCTATAAAACTTCTCCACAAAAAGAGCCCTTGCCATGGGAACCCAATCCTATGCAGTTCCCCCAAAATTTGCCCCGTTCATTCCAAATTAATTGAAGAGGACCCGTTCAGTAACTAGTACGACTCGGTTGACATGTAATTGAGTATGCACAGCTTTGAAAATCGCTTGAAGAAGCCCGAAAAAAATATTTTTAATCAAACGCGCTCTCAGAATTCAGTGGCTAATTGAGAACGAAGAAATAACAGCTGTAGAACGAGCACACCAAATCTCTCCACGGATGATCGAGTGGATGAATTATATGTACTTGCCAAGAAATCCTATTACACAAACTCAGCTGTATATCTGTATCCATGGAGAGAAACTCAGCTTTTATATGCAAGATGTGTTGTACCCATCCCCCCCAAAAAAAAAACTCTGGCAAGCATACAGATCGGAAAGATTAACCAAGCAAACCGACCACGGAGGCTTGAGGGGCGCCGCGGAAGAGGTCCATCGATCATAGCCTGAGGGACAGGTCCAGCTCGTCGGCGCGCTCGACGCCGCCGTACTCCGACGCGCCCTTCTTGTCCGGCAGCAGCTGGCGAGACGATCTCTCCGGCGCCAGAGCGGCTTCCAGCCGCGGCCTCGCTCCGTCGGGCTCAGCGACGCTGATGGCGCGCCCCGCGGCGCCGGCCCTGAAGGCGGCGTCGACCCAGGCGCCCACCGCGGGCGCCCCGTGCGCGCGCATTGCGGCGGCGATCTCCCGGCGGCGCTTGGCGAGGGTGCGCTCGTACTTGTGCGCGTTCTGGTGGCCGCCGAGCGCCTGCGAGGTGTAGAACTTGCGGTCGCAGTAGGTGCAGCGGAAGAAGCCGGGCGGCTCCGGGTCCGAGTCGTCGGCGGGGAGGAGGCTGAGCTCGAGGCCCAGCTCCTGCTGCTGCTGCTGCCCCAGCAGCCTACTGCTCTCCATGTTGGCAAAGAAGCTTATAGCTCGTGACTGCGTCTCTCTGTGACTTTGTGAGCCTTTTTTGCAGCAGAAATAAACTGACGATGTCTGTGCTGTGCCAACCCATGTCTAATACAGGTACACAGCTTCTAATAAAGCCAACGGCACGCCACTGCTGCTTCAGATAGTGGACGGAGCCAGTGTGGCCGGATGTCGCAGGCACGTTTTCAACATGTCAGGTGTAGGGATCTGTGGCAAGCTGGATAAACACAAAGCAGGTCTCAGACCCAAACAGAACGTCCTGCGAGTCATTTTCGTATATTACCAACGTGAGTACTATTTCTGGAGGAATCTATCTGGGATACTTTTCTCGAAAAATATGAGCGAAGTTGAGGTCCCGTGATATGAGCACAAAAGATGCTAATAATGGTTCGCAATAGGTTCTTGCTCAGATAAAAAAATGCTAATAATATGTTCATCACAAAACTATATATTTAAAAAAAAAAAGTTAAAACGACCTATAATTTGTAGCGAATAAAGTAAACAATAACGAATGCAAAGTCTAAGCAATTAGACATAAAAACGATTGCTCTGCCATTTCCATTTGCTCTAACCAACTGGGGATGATTTTTCACATTTGTGTAGCTTATTTAAAAGACTAATATAACTCAAGGAACAATTACTTTCTGACGGCTTGTTTGTGATTTTTCTCGTTCGTCCTAGATATTTACGCACACATGTTCCCGTCACGTGTAGAGCACTGGCGCACGCATGCTACACTAGGTTTGCGGACAGGGTTCAAAGAAAGGTTCTTGGCCCTTATCAAAAGAAGAAAGAAAGAAATGTACCTGTGGCCATCGCTATCCAAATGTGTTGTCGGAACCACGGTGCTGGGCGGCTGCATGAGAACACGAAAAGGCGCGGAGGAGCACAGAGGGCCCATGCCTTTGCTGTACATTTCCCGTGATCATTCCGAGTCTTTCGGAGTTGCTGGATTTTGGGCTGTTTGGTAGCTCTTCCCTATTTCAGGGGAGCTCAGTATTTAAATAAAATCACTCTTCAAGTTGATTTATAAAATGGTCTTTTAAAATTAACTAAGATGTTAGGAAATGAGAAAATACCTTCTTCTCATGATTCACTTCTCGTATGATTATTTCCTCCATGATGAAGTTTAATTATCCAATGCAAAGAATTATTATAAAGCCACTTTCAGCAACATAATCACTTTTTTTTCCATGAAATCACTTCACACTGACGAGTAAGAGGAGCTTTATGAAACAAGCCCTTCATATGTCTGAAACCAGGTGTTGTTAAAATCTCGTTTGCTGGCAACAGTGGAGCGCATCATACCAAACCAACCCTAACCACGTCATGTCCCTCATACAATCATACTTGTCCGCACGAAATCAACTGGAAATTGTCGCTATAATTTTCAAGCATATGTTGTATAGTTGTACACGTGTGATTTATATATTTGTTAATTAATTCCAAACACATGTTTGAGAAAATAAATTAGGATGATGGCAATAGAAGTAACTTTTTACCTTCTGAGTGGGAGGGAGTGATGGACGGTTTGTTTACATTGCATATTTTCAGGTAAAAGAATACTAGTAAATAGGTTCACCTAGAAGGATCCGTTGCGCCTACTGTTTCAGCGGTGGGGAATAAGAGAGGGAAACATCCAAGCATGGATTTACATGGTTATCGCACAGCAGATCAGGAGAACGGCAGTCGCCATCTGTACTAATTGTATCCGTTTACGAGAGCGACTCTGGAGGTACTACGATGTATGCTTGGAGCGACGCAATTCGCATGTGAAAAATTATCTGTGTAGGCCATTCGCCGCAGCATCTTCTGGTGGTTGCAAGGCGGGGGGATAGAGATTGCTAGGATCGCAAGGTTCCACACCAGCCACCGCACCCAGCAGGCAGCACGTCCGCCATTGGAAACATGGAGGACCTAGCTAGAATCAAATGCGATGGCGCATCCGCGTAATGGCTTTCCGATCGGTCGCCATCGCCGATCGACGAGCATCGAGCCGCGACCTCGATGGCAGGTTCTGGAAAGGATAAGAGCACGTGCGGCGTCCGAAGAAGAGTCGTGTCATCAGAATCAGTTGCCCAAAAATCCAGCGTCGGGGGCGACAGGGGAGGAGGCCCAGCGGGGCCTTCGACGCCTCCGTGAAGTTGGGCCGAGGCGTGCGGATGTGGGCCGTTCAAGTTAAGCGGGCTGGCGGGGAGCTTGGTGTCGGACCGGCGGCTTTGCTGCGTGTGAAATTGGTAATGGTCTCGGAACATTCGATTGCGCACGCGAGGTTTGAAGTATCGCCGCCGTGCGGCTGGGCATCGCTTCAGTGATGAATTACGCATCCATCATCCGAAGAGCGGCTCGGGAGGGCTTCTTCTTCCTCCGCGGTCCAGGAAGGCTTCTTCTTCCTCGCGCCGTCGAAGCTCCCTATCGTCACCCCGCTCGTCCCCGCCCCGCCCTCCACCCTTCATCTCCGGTGGCAGGAGCCGCCGGATTCGCCTCCACCGACCGTCGCTATTGGAGCTGCTCGCCCTCGCGCCGCCCTCCCTACCGCCTCGTCATCCTCCGCCGTCCTAACCTACCTTCGTTGAGCGCCAGAGATTTCACCATGACTCCCCCGCTGCCTTCGCAGGCCATCCGGTTGTCCCCCACAGCCCGCGACCCGCGGCTCCCGCCACCCCACCCACAACCCGCCACCACCGTCTGCTACCCTGCCGCCACCGACCTTCCCCTATGGCTATGGCTAGGCACACCGGAGACAACCTCCAACCCCAGCAACCCGAATCTTCCGAAGTCCCAAATCCTAATCTGAACGTGGTAGCAGCGAGGAGAGGAAGGCGAACAAAGGAGGAGGAAGACGACGTCGTGGGCTGCGGAAATCGAACCGGGCCGAATGCGAGCTCGGGCGAGCCTTGAGACGATGGGTTCGGATTTTGTAACATATACCATGTGTAGTCGGGGCAATCGCCGCCGCCCGTCGGCGTGCACGCTCCCGCGGCCGCGGCCATTGGGAGATGTTGACAGCAGTGGGCCTTCCGGGTCGCATGGGCCTGCTAGGCTCGCTAAAGGACAATTAACAAAGCTTTCGGCTTTCGTGATCAGCGCATCGATCAATTAACAAAGCAAAAGGACAAAAAAGGCCGGCTAAACTAGGTGCAGGTGACACGCAAGCTGCAAGCAGCAGTCGGCATGGCCGTGCGCGTGTCGATCACTCGGGTACGTGTGGAAGGAACGTCTGAGCAGGTCACTCGGGTCGGGTGGTACACTGGTACCGATGATTAAAGAAGAAATGGAGATCAGGAAACAAGCGTGTGTTGGGCAGGAGCATTAATTTTCAAATGTTAATATGAGTTTATCTAGTTATTATAGTCATGATGATCATGTTTCAAAATGTACATATCCTTATATAATCGCAACTTTGTGTGCTTCTTCTACTTTACATGATATAGTGCTCCTGCTGTTTGAAAAAAAAATGGAGGGGGCAAGGTCACGACTCGTTTTTCTGTTGCAATTGCAAGGTGTCAGCTTCTTTTTTTTTATTGGGATTAGGTGTCAGCTTTGATCGACTAGAGTCGCAGCCGATACCAGAACACCATTGATCGACTAATTCAACTTCATGCTGTTTCTCTGTTCGTTTTATTGCTTCTAGGTTAGCTAACACAAGTATCGTTCTTCTGCTGCTCTTCTTGTTTGCTTGCTTTTGGTAAATTAATAAACAGACGTGACATAGTAATTTTTCTTTTTATGATATATACATCGAATAAAACAAAGCACATGCTGCTATGACAAGTTACAAAGCACCAAAAATAATTAGAGCTCCACGTCTTGGCACAAGCTGCAAGGCCCTAGAACAATCAATTTAACTGCAGGAGGAACTTTACCCTCGATGAATGCTTCGACAGCCAAGAGCGCTTGCTGGGATTCCCTGACCATATCCTTCTCCATTGTGAGGCATTTGCCAAGTTTGTTGGCAGAGCACCTAGGAAGGCCCCAAGTGGTGTCCAATGTAAGGCAATCAAGCGGTGTGACATTCTCAAGAACGTAGCATACTAGCTCAACCAAGCTCTTCGCAGAGCAGAAGCCAGTGATCTTCACATTCTTGAGGTGGTCGTGGCGGTGTCCTGATATCTGCCTCAGAGGTGAGGGATCTCCAATAATCGAGTCATGCTGCATCCGCACTTGTGACACCTAATAAAAATGAAAGACAATATGCTAGAGTTAATGGTTGGTTCCACAATGGACAGAGAAGAAAAAAAAACAGGATACTTGTTGGCATCGCAGGATGAAAAATGACTTACACCCAAGACAAAAGTCTCCAGTGAAGGTGCGGCATCAAGAAAATAAACCACGGAGAAACAGTCGTAAGCAGGGGAAAATGCAGCTCCATGTAGACCAATACTCAAAACCTTGAGATGAAGGAACTTGCTTGGCGACAATGGTGTGCTAACCGCCTGCACAATGATGTTTCAGACTCCCAATACAATAGCAGTTAACCACTTCACTAGCCTATAACCACACATGAGTTAAGAACACACCTCACAAGATGAAATAATGGAAAGAATTTCCAGGTTTGGCACAACGGACGGAAGCTTGACAGGAGCATAAGAGATGGCACAGTCCATGCTCAGTGTTATATCCTTCACTTGCAATGACTCTGCAAGTGAGACTTCTAATTGGCCACCTGAAATGAAAAAACTAGAGACATTTGGAGCTTTGCTTTCTATCACTCGCAGCTTGTCGCATTCAAGCACACTGAAACAGCTCAGCCTCTTCATGAGGCAAGGTATCTTCACGCAAGTTATTTTGTTGCAATCAACTAAATTCAACTGCTCCAAAGCACTAGAATTTGAAAGGAGGCACCCTAACTCTTCCTCTGTGATGCGCACTCGTCAGGTTTTTCAGGGAATCAAGTCCAACCGTGGTTCTGAAGGCGCACCAAGAAAGACTTAGATGCCGAATCGAGTTTCCACTCCCGCGAGACAAAGGTGAGGACGGGAAACAGTACTTCGCCTTTTTAAGTGGTAGCTGCAGGGTGAGTTCTTCAAGCTCTGGTGTAACAGCAAATTCAAGCCAACTATTGAGATAACAATGGGTGTTGGAATTGTAACCACAGAATTCAATCTTCAGAGACCTCAAGCCAAAGCCTGAGTGTTTTTTCAGAATATGGTCAACTCTGCTATTGAAATCACTTGCTATTTTATTCTCTCCATGGACATCCTCATTCAAGCCCAGTGTTGTGCTGCTGAAGGTAATGTTGGGACGGCATCTCCAAGAACGTAGAAAGGCATGAGACACACTGGCTGTACGGGCAGCATCTTGAAGTGGCATTAGGGAATGTATATGACCCCATATGTCCTACGTGCACAAGCATGGGACAAAAGTTGAATATTGGAATCATAAATGGAAATGTTTTTCTTCAGTTGAAGAAAGAAAAAAATACAGCACAAAAAAGGGGTGATTTTGGTAAGCTTGAGCGAGTAATCTAGGTGGTTTATTCATTCCTATCCTCACAGAGGAAAAAAAAGAGCTCCGGAACCACACTGCTGCAAAAATCAAAGAGAACTGTCCTCGAACAAACTCCCATGCAAAATATATCTACAATCTAGACCTGCCTACAACACTGCTACCCACAAAACAACAAATTACCTCTAAAATTATTTTTGTATTGCAACCTCTTTTCCTCCAATGAAAATATATTCTTAACTCCCACTACCCCTCGTCATATTAGTTCTATCAATCACCACGACTGAAGCTGCAACACACGGTAGCTTTGTTGCCCCCAGCTCTGGCCCGATCGGTAGACATTGATTCTTCCAACCAACTGGAGCCTAATTTAGCGATGGGCGCTAATGTTGGAGAAACATGACAATCTTGGTGGCAGGGAGTGCAATGTGGGCTGCTGACCTTAGAAGCAGAACACAGCAAATGCAGCAGAGGAGCTCGGGTGGACATACCAATGCTGTCAAGGGCTCAAGGCATTGTGTAGGCTTAGCAAAGTGGAGGGGGGTCCAATGCAGCGAGGTTGTTGACAGTGGTTTGATCTGCCATTAGAAGGATACTTCTATCCCTTCCAATTAACTAGTCATAGCAAAAGAAGCACAGCAGATAAGGAAGATGGAACCAAGACGCCTACTCCTTGTGACATACCAATGACAGTTTTGTGCTAAAGGGCAAACCAGTAAAAGCTAGATGAAGCAAAGGTGTGAATGGAGTATAGCACAGCTAACAAAGATAACGTTCGTCAGGTCAAGGAATTTTATTAGCTAGCACAGTCCACCAAGTGCATACGGTTAGAGCAGCCATGATTTGAGTTGGTGGTGGTGGCATTGCTTCAACATTGCTTTTCCCATATCCAAGCCCTTTACCCTCCCCCACATCCTTTTTACCCACCCAGCTAGCCAAGTTAAATGTAATATAAACACTTATATGTAGTCCTTGAAAAAAACACTTATGTAAAGACAGTAAAGTTGTTCAGCATTTCCCAATGTAAAGAATTGTTTTCCTTTGCAACGCATGGGTGAGTTATTTGCATAAATGGCTTGTTATCAGCATTGACGTACCTCTGGGAGGTCTGGTCCTGAAAATCTCATTCTTTTCCCACCTTGAGGACTGTCATCATCCTTGTGGTTAGATCTCTTTCCATTAGCCAACGAAGAAACCAATCCATCTGCAAAATTAAACACATCTTGGCTGTGACAAAAAGAAAGAAAGGCACATGGATGCATATGCAGATGCGGTTTGTTTCTGTCACCCAATAGCTGATGGCTTTGTGTCAGCAAAAGGAAAGAACTTCAGCTGACAGTAGGTGTTCTTGGAAGAGATTGCATTGCTTCCCAAGTTTTATCAGTTTTGTACCATCCAAATAAGCACCGAAGGTGGAGTGATTGGATTCTAAAGAGTCATCCTTGAGAAATACTATCAATACTCGATGACTAGTTTTTTCTCCTCCTGAAATCTCCTTGGAAACTTAAGTTTTCTAATGGAGCCTCGGTGTGTGGTATTGGAAACCTATGCTACTCCACCAAAGTAAGATTTTACAGTCAAATAAGAATTAGCTAGCCGGCTTAGGCGAACACATAGGAAAGGGGCAATGTTTCTATCTATCCAGATATAAGGTTTTGCTGCGTTCGGATTTGTAACGAGTCTATTTGCTCTCCAGGGTAAAACAGGGGGTTAGCTTTCTATCCACCAAAGTAATTTTTTTAGAATCAAATAAACATTGTCTACCCCGCTAGGATCAATCTATATGCTCGTCTCGCCGAATCTAGAGGAGAAAAAGGCACTTTTTTGTTTACCTTTTTTTTGCGTGTTGGTTGGTTGGTGGTGGTGGTGTGGAACGCATTGCATAGAAAGTTAGAAACCTAGAGGCGAAGAGGCTTACTGAGGGGTCGGATCTCGCCACGACGCCGACGCCGACGCCGCTGAAAGGACATGAGATGATTCAACGCCAGCAGCCCCATATGATGCGACGATGGCTGGGATCGAGACGGCGGCCGGCCTCTCTGTCTCTCGCTCGCGCGTGCTCTGCGTCCTGGTGTATCTCGGGAAGGCGGCGCCGGTAGAAGATGAAAGTTAAAAAGGGGATGCCGCGTGGGAGGAAGATCAAACCGAGTCCAGCTCTCGCTCGACTTGTACTAGTACTACAACTCCGACTGGACAAGACGCGGAGGGACGGCAGGGAGGAGAGAAGTCCGCGTCTCCCGGAAATCCTAGTCTTTATGTTTAGAAGTGAAATCCATTTTGCCACTCTAAACTTGTGACCGAGTTTGAATAATCGTTTAAACTTAAAAATCAGACAATTAAGCTCTCTAATTTTAAAAAACAAAACAAATTACCCCCTGAATTATTCAAATTGATTTTTATGGTAGTTTTGCTAATATGACAAGGGATCTCACACGTCAGAAACTTTTTAAGAGTTTTTTCATAAGATTTCTTATAGAAAAGGTTAGAGCTTGATTTTGTTATTTTCAGAGACCTGTCTCATTAGATAGGCATCACAACACCGCCTAGAAGTGGCCGGTGGTGTGCGCGGCGGCAGACGGGTAGGACCGTTCCAGGCGTCAACGTCGCAGGAGACGAGTAGGGGAAGTGGCGGAGGTGTTCAAGCTACTCACCCAGCTCGGGTTTGGAGGTCAAAGGGCGTTGAGGGAGGCCGGAGTTGCTCGACGACGGGCAGGCAGCGGAGGAGCTTTGGATGGCCGAAGTTCAGCTGATTACGGATGGGGAGAGGTGCGGAATGGGCTAGGAACAGTGCAGGGACGCGGAGAAGGAGGTGGGGCAGCCGTGGGAGAGCGGAATCAGGCGGAGAGGGTGGGGAGCGGCCGGATTTTTGCCGGCAGTGAGGGGCTTGGCTCGGTTGAGTACCGGCAAAGGGAGACGATGGGAGGAGGGGGATGCCGGGGAGCATAAGGGTGCGGGACCAGTGCGAACCCATTTCGGTCTATGGCGTGCTAGCCCGGGAGTGGCAGTGAGATGGATGGCACCACGGCGTAGGGGAAGAGCGTTGAGGAGATGGCCATGGAGAAGGGAAAGCAAGAGAGAAAACAAGAGGTAGACGGTGACAGGTAAGAGCCACATATAAATGAGAGAGGGAGAGATTGGGATGCTGTGGGATGGATCCCGCAAGCAAGATCAGCAAATACCACTTCATAAATCACTTTGAATTATTTAAGAGGGTGATTTGTCTGGTTTTCTAAAATTAAAGGGTTTAGTAGTCTAGTTTTTGAGTTCAGAGGTTATTCAAACTCAGTCACAAGTTCAGATTGCAAAAAAGACTTTGCTCTTATCTTAACTAGCAAATATATCGGTACGTTGCTATGAGAAGCCATATAAACATATATATATATATATATTATACACATATGTATAATAATATAGTATGTGTCGGTATAGGATTTCAATCTTTTTCTATTTTACTCGTCAAATGCTAATTCTAAATATTTCATACTTTTAACTCAACATACCGATTAAAACTTTAATTGACGGACTAAGAAATTATTGCTCGCTTAATTTAGTAATAATTGAGATATTTATCTTTACCTATTTCTAAACCGCGGATCGTTTCTGTGCTACATTAATTTTTGATCCGTTCATAGCCGATGACAGGTGGAGCTACATGACTCTCGGCGGGCTCATTTCTCCGTCGAGTCGTGTGTCCAGCACGGTTTCGGTTTCGCCGGAATTCATTCCAGTCAACTGAACCGATGAAGATGCGTCCCTAGCGTCGCTCAGGCGGCATGGGCGGAAACCTAGCCACCGCCTCCGAGCTCCCCCTCCCCTACCACGTCGCCACTAGAGCCGGCCGCCGGAACGTCGTGCGGCTGCGAGGTATTCCCCATCTTCCACCTCTCATTTTTCCCGACTCGAAGCTTGCTTGTGAGGGGGGTGGCAGATTTCGGCGACGGCCGCTGTCCTTGGGCTGGCCGAAGTTAAGGGCGCGTCGCCGCCAAAGAGTGGGCGGGAGCTCGTCAGGTCCGCGCCGCCACCTAGGCCGGCCGTCGCATCAGTGGTGGCCTCTATTGGGCCGGGGATGGTTGGATCCGACTTTCCTGGCCAAGTTGTGGGGAGGCGCCGCCGCCAGGGCGCAGGCGCTCGCGTCCACGCCGCTAGGGAGGTGAGGCGGGCGATCCATGCCGCCGTCCAGGCCGGCCGTTGTGAGGCTGCCCCCGCCACGGCCACCAGGTACTCTCTAGTCTGGCGCGGCCGCGATTTTCAGTCAACCCTGATTGCAGTCTCACCATCGATTCTTATTGGGACGGTGGTGCCGCCGGGCAGGTGCTCCAGGCAAAGTCTTTTCCAGCATTGTGTCGGTGTCGATAAAGACTGCGCTTTTTGAGCCTCATTTCTACGAGGGATGTTGTCGTGGTGTCGCCCGCCCGCAACTATAGGTATCTCCGGGTGAAACCTTAATTCTGGCTTGCTAAATAAGACGGCAGCGGCGTCTTGATGTCATTTTTTTCTTAGAAGCGTCGCTTTGGAGGTCCTTCAGTCAGACTTTGTTACTTCAGCGGTATCAAATGATTCGGACATCAACTTTATAAGAAAACGAGAGATGTGATAGTTTGGTGCTGCCTAAAACTGGTAAGAATGAAACGGGAGCGAAGAAGAAATTTAAAGCTTAGCCTTCTAGTTTTCCTTCTTTATTTTAGAGTTTCCTTTCTTGTTCCAATTTTTGAACATGAGCGAAAAAGGGGATGACTCCTCTCTCTTTTCGAAACCCATGGGAGTACGTTAGAAAGATGTCTTAAAAACGATGTTCAAAAGCCGTATCCATGACAATGATGTCTGCCTTATGAGGCTGTCTAATGGAGCCGCTGGACATGTATCTCAAGGCATAGTTGAACTCGATCACAACGTTGTTGGTATATTCGATGCATTCTCCATTTTGGCTGCCATACTCCCAGAGGAAGTGAGGTGCACAGCCAACAGGAGGTAGGCCCATCAGTATGACCTTTCGAACATTGATATTGTAAAAATTCTATGTAAAGCCATCATTGTCAGAAGGGAGCAGGAGATACACAACTTTCCTTTTTATTTGTTTCGAAAAAGATATCGTCCGATTCTCCTTCTATTGATTCTTTTCCGATCGAGATGTATGGATCCATGTATCTACATACCTAGATTCTGTTCATGGATTAACGAAAATGTGCAAGAGCTCTATTTGCCTCTGCCATTCTACGCGTCGCTTCCTTTTTGCGTGGGCTTCCTCACTTAGTAGCTCCTTTAGTTTCCTACTATGTGGGGATTTGGAAGATGAGCTTGCAGCGGATTCAACCGATCGATTCGCTGTGGCATATAGAGATGGGCGAAGCAAAAAAGGTGTTTTCATGTTCCATTGGTGCTTCTAACTTACCTTTCTTCCTCGGGGGTTGGCTTTGGCTTCTTGAACACGAAACAAATGTTGCATCATCGGGTTCACGGACCACTTTAAGTTATTGATTCAAGGACTATTCGGACTTCAAAAACGATCTGTAAGGCCTCAAATCGTGGATTTCTCGACTTTTCTTGATCTCCACCGCCTCTTTTTGATGAAATCGATTTTCACAATGGTTAAATGGCCCAAAAAGGACCATGTTCTAGCGGGCTCTCTATGGAGAGTTCGGATACCTCTTAAGGTGTTTGTACCTCGAGTTGGAAAACGCTCGGATAGCTTAATAAATAGAGCTAGAAGCCCTGTTGTCGACCCCTTGCCAATTGGTTCTGACTTGTTTTATCGAGAGCATAGGCGAATTGTGCAAAGGCTTGTAACTCTGCGAATTGAGCTAATTCCAATTTTGATTTACCAGCTACTTGTTTCATGGCTTTAATTTGAGCTGCGGATCCTACTCTGGAAACAGAAATACCCACATTAATAGCAGGTCGAATTCCGGCATTGAATAGATCCGCGGATAAGAATATTTGTCCATCTGTAATTGAGATTACATTAGTAGGAATATAGGCGGAAACGTCTCCAGATTGAGTCTCCACTATTGGTAAAGCGGTCATACTCCCTTCGCCTAAAAGAGAATAGAATTTCATTTAGCGGCTCTTTCTAAAAGGCGTGAATGTAAATAAAAAACATCCCCTGGATAAGCTTCGCGGCCGGAGCCCTTTCTTGATGAAAACTTCTTGCTTCGGTTGGAGTTCATGGAGCCATTTTTTTCATTAGGGATTACAATCCGGAACAGAATGAAGATAATGTATTGGCAAGAATGTTAGACCATAAAGAAGCTATC
The DNA here is from genome assembly GCA_032594955.1 of Panicum miliaceum. Lineage (NCBI taxonomy): Eukaryota > Viridiplantae > Streptophyta > Magnoliopsida > Poales > Poaceae > Panicum > Panicum miliaceum. The sequence goes on from CM064059.1 coordinate 43,985,641, forward strand.
ATATCTCATTTAAGTTGGGCTAGCCTCTTCCGCTTTCGAACTACTGGTTATGTCATCAACCACCTTTCTTTGATGTTTACTCTGACTCTGAGTGGTTAGAAGATCAGCAGCTAACCTATTTTCATTTCTAACTTACCACCAGTATCTCCAGAAACGAACCCGATGATGCAACAGTTGTTTCCTGTTCAAGAAGCCGATCACTGAATTTATTTTCCTCTAGATGCCGTAGAGCTCGGGGTTCGATTCCCCAAAAGAGGAAAGACCAATACTAAGTTTCGACCTTGCCGATTGACTAGCTTAGGAAGCGCCATAAGAACCTATCCAAAATCAGCCCCTGCTTCCCATAACTGGCATTACTAAAACTTACGAAATGATAATTTTCCTAAATTTCCGGTTAACTGCTGACTTTCTTTGCTAGCTCACCCGAAACTCTGTCTTCAGGAGGAAAAGCTTGCTTGAGTACCTTACTTGAAAACAAACCGCTTATTTGAGACCCTTATTTAAGGTGAGTCTAGCAACTTTTGTAACTCTTGGTTGCATATATCCACCGGTTAGATATAGAGACCTTATTATAACCTTAATTGAAAAAAAGTACGGTTTCACCCCCTCCATCCTCTTATTACCGTAGATTTCGCTCACTTCCTTATTAAAATCGTTCGCATCAAATCAATAGCCTCCTCCCAATCACAAATCCTCTCAACAACCACGTCGTGTGAATGCTCACCGGTGGATAGTGACCACTGCATATAAGGCACCACGTTGCGGTGGCGATGTAACTGCAAGTTATCCCCGCCATAGACGCATACCCCCGCTATGGGGAGGACCAGCAAGGTGCTGCAAAACAGAGAAATGCGAGCATGAAAGGATTTTTTTCTCCCGTTACAACGTACGAGTATATTTGCTAGTGTATATTTAAAGCAAGCAACGTTTTCTTGATTTGTATTTGGATTTCGGCCGTATTTTATTTTATGGGCTGAATTATTCTCTCCTATCCACAGTTTCCTTCCACATTTGCCTTCTCCATGATTTGTATTTTTTCCTTCCATCCGCCTTCTTTGTGATTTGGAGCTTGATTAGTTGGATGTCAATTTTTGCCGAGCTAAAATCATGGTGGGGCAAGATATTATCTTATAAAAATCAGAGTAATGCCAAAGTGTTGGCAAGAAAATTAGGCATTCATTTGATTTAGTGTCAAAATATGGCAACCAATATTTTTCCATTTACAAGGTTTAAGACGTTTCTAGTATTTTACCATTGTTTTGGGCACAAATGGACGCGGTGTGCCAGGCTGTTGGGCCAACGGATTCGCGAGCCTAGCAGGCCCATGCGCCCCGGAATGCCCACTGCTGCCAACGTCTCCCAATGGCCGCTGCCGCGGGAGCGTGCACGCCGGCGGGCGGCGGCGATACTCCAAACCTCGCATGTGAAATCGAATACCAATTTACCACGGAGATGGCAGCAGCGGCTCCTCAGATCAGCGCTGGGAGGCATCGGGGCGGCACGAAAACGGCCGAGGAGCGACGGCATCCTGCCGGGAAGCACCATGGAGCTAGGAAGCGGCGCCGACGACGAACGGAGGACAGGAAAGAGGACAAGAGCCATTGGATCGGAGCATGAAACAAACGGTTATGACATTGCCGCTTGCGCTCTTCCTCTAGAAACGCACATGAAACAAAAAGAAAAAGACAAACACGCATGCATGCATGAAGAGAGAAGATGATGGCTCCAGGTGAGCGAGGTCCACTCTGAGATGGCGTCCAAGATTGATGCATTGCACTGTAATTTCATTCTATTATATTGCCTGCTTCATTTGCTCAGCTCACAAATTCTTTCCGTCTGCTGCGGGCTGAACGAACGTAACAGACAGTTTAGGCGTTGCGCTCTGCTCTCATAGCCTCGATCATGGGGTCTCCCACCACACCGAGTAACGGAACAGAGAACATACAAGCAGTGTTGACTAGCTAGGTCTAGACTGGAGTTAGTATACGACATACTGCACTGCCCTTGCATCATCTTAATCAGTAGAAAAGGAGCAAGACAAAACACATAGCCTGCAACTACTGAAACCCCAATCTGACAGACAATGTGCCATAGTACACAGCATATCCTTATATATCCTTGGTACCATGATTATGAATCTGGCAGGAATCGGTTTGAGTGCAGCAATCAAGTTTAGAGAAGTTAAGAGTTAAACACACAGCCCACCCTTATGCCCTCGAAATCAGAAAACAGGGCATCAATAAGCAGAAGCAACCATGAAACCAGTAACTGTACTATGCTATGCATCAACCACAACTTTAAAACATTCCAGATGATCGACATAGAAACATCACTTGTCTCTAGCAGCAATCATGAAATCACGAGTTCAGGACACAACAATCAACATCAGGCAGAAACTACACATTCAGTAACAGGATTGAAAGGGAAAAGTAAATGGAGATTCAGAAGCGGAGATCTCAGAGATTCTATTATTCAGAGCCGAACCCCTTATTCATGGGGAGGCAACGGATCACGATGGTGATCATCGATATCAACACAGACAGAAGACTCCTACCACACTAGAACAACACTAACACCATACAGTGACGGTTTCATCGGACATCGATATCATCCGTGGGAAGGCGATCAGCAGTATGAACAGAGGCCCAAGGTTTCCTCAAACGAAACGATGTTAGTTGATCCCTCTCTTCGCGATGCGCTTGATGCGGTTGCCGACGTTGAGGTAGGCAGCGCGGGCGGTCGGAGGGAGACGGCCGGCGACGTTGCGCAGCTCGATCGCGAGGTTCTTCAGAACTCGGTAGTGCGCGCGAACGAAGACGTTGCGCTGGAGAAGGCCGACTCGCGCCTTCACGGAAGCGAGGATCCCGCTGATCCGAGCCGCCGCTCGGAGCCTCCTCAGGGGCGTGACGCTCCAAGGGACGAGCCGCGGTGGCGCCGGGTAGCGCAGCGGCTCGAGGAGGTGGAGGACCGTCGGGGCGTCGTGGAGGGGGCCGAGGCGCTGGACGGAGATCGCCCACCTCGAGGTCGCGGTGGCGGCGGCGGCGGCGACCTCCTGCGCGCCGCAGAGGGACACGACGGTGGCCGTGACGGCGATGGCGGCCATGGCCAGGCCCTCTAACTCTTCTCACGGGGACACGAGAGGGGTGGTCGAAGCGTTGGCGTGGTGCGGGTGTGCAGGACGAAGCCCGGAAGCCGAGGCGAAACGGAATCGGCGGTTTCCAGGTGACGTCCAGCTTACATCCGCTGCTCGTGTATATAGGCATATAGCCGGCGGCGATAGGCGACAGCTGGACAGATCCAGCCCGTGCGGCCTCGGATCCAACAGCTCACAGCCGAGGATCCGCTGGCGTGGCCGTCACGGCAGCACCAGGCGCCAGCTACGTGAATCTTCCTCCGGAAGCTTCATCCCGTTTAGTCGCTGACAGGACGGGTCCACCATGCCGGCGCTCCCGCTCCCTCCCTGTCGCTGGGAGTCGGAGCCCCAGACATTCTTCACCTTCTAGAACATCATTCAAAGGCCTCCTCATTTTATTCTATGAAACCGACGTTAACTCTTGGAAGAAATTTTCCATTGTACGAAAGTTAAGTTGGGATGCACACCCTCCGTTCTAAAATCTAGGTGTTTTGAATTTTTTAGATTTATAGTATTTATTATGCACCTAGATATCTCTTATAAAGGTTTTATTCTCTAAAACCCACGTTGACTCTTGGAAGAAATTTCCCATTGCATGAAAGTTAAGTTGGGATGCACACCCTCCGTTCCAAAATGTAGGTGTTTTGGATTTTCTAGCTTCATAGTATTTGCTATGCACTTAGATGCAATGGATATATAAGTGAATAGGAAAATCTATGAATCTAGAAAATTTAAAACGACCTACATTTTAAAAAGAAGGGAATAAATTTAATATTAGCATGAATTATTATTACGACGAATTGCAAAATACGATTCCAGTACAATCAATATGATCCCAAAGCACACAGGATTTGCTAGAAAATTCACGTGAATTGTAAACCAGAGAGATCGAGTGGTAGGCTGGTAGCCTAGGGTCTTAGCAGATGTGGCTTGTCTTGAAACTATATGTACCATGTCACTAAATTGAAAAGGTAGTTGCGGCCTAAAAACGGTCGACTAAAAATGGCTTTAAAAAAAATCTACCGCCACAAGGTAATTATAACGGAAAAAAAGACACACAAAACACCACCGAAATTGCATCTTTCTCATATGTATCAATCTATGTCATCATGTCTCAACAGTGTAAACCACCGCCAAGACTATACATCACACACGCGCTACAAACACACGATGCATCACCTGAAGCAACATCGACAGCTTCAATCAGTCCTTTCAGCCTCTTCGTCCCAGGCACAGCCCGCTCGCAACCTCTTCTTCCTCCTTCATCTCTCCACTGCCGCTTCTCCTTCTCTGGTCGTCGTCGCCGCATCACTTCTCCAAGGTTCGGGTTTTGGATTTCGAGGTTCGGGTTCACTACAACACATATGATCTTTCATGACGAATACCTGGCGACAACATATCAAAACATCATAAAGTCATTCCCTTTTACGACATTTTATAAGAGCAGGTACACTTTAGTGACGAAAATCAGCCATTTGTCACTAAGACCAATTAGAAATCATCATAAACTGTTATAATGAAAGTGATTATCACCGCCGACGCTAAATACGGGCCGGTGGTCAATAGGTATCACCATCAGGCCGGTACTGGGGCTGGCGGCGAAGTCCCAAACTGTAAAAGGCCCACACGGCTTCTCCTCCCTCCCGGTAGTGAGGGTCTCAATGCTGTTCTAAAGTACTACATGAATCCAAAGAACTCGATACTCAACTTTGTTCGGCAATACAATAAGATACAACAAAGGATTTTCAGCAAACAAGACATGCAAGAGGCAACCACAACCACTAAAGTTCCACACCACATGACAAGGCACCCTATGATCAAGCGGTAAATGAAAGAAGCTCGTAGAAATAAGGTTGCATGCATGTATTCATTGGCGTGAATAAAAAATATCATTTCAATTGTTTAAGCCTATTATCACCTTAATAAGTTATTATAAAGCAAAGGACCAAAATAAATTAGCCATCTCAAGTAGGCGCGGCTGTTGCTTAAGCATATTATTATCCTTCATAAATTATTATGAAGCAAATGACTAAAATACACTAGCCATCTCAAGTAGGCGCGGTAACACTCGCGCTATATAGAGTTTCTAGTATGGATCCAAATTCGAGGGTGATATATTTCACAGTTAGCCTCCTTTGGGAGAACGGTAGTGGCCATGGGCGGATCTATGGATCCAAATCTTATATTTCACTTTATAAGATTAGATTGACTTATTCACTAAAATATTTTTAAAAGTGTTTCATTGGACCACTCTAATTTAAAGTTCTAGATTCGCTACTGGTAGTTGCATACACAGTGTCGAAACATCAGGATATAATGTAAGAAAGATGTGATCTCGTTGGTATTTTGTGTGTCTCATTTTTTTCTCCTCAATTATCATGTGGCAATACACCTCTCCATCAAAAGTGTGATTTTTTTTTTCAAGATAGATCTTTCTTTGCCTACAATACTTTCACAAAACGGGCCCAGGAGTAGCAATATATAGCGCTACGAGGTCAAGTCGATGGAATAAGATGAGCTTATTGGGTGTATTTTATTTTTAAAATCCCTCTACCTTTTTCATTGAGTTTTCATCTAAACTGTATCTTTTTCACATTGACGTCTGCAAACATGGAACAAGGCGCAGTATAGCATCTATCATGCTACGCATTTGACATAGAACTCAAGTTTTCGTCTAAAATTATTCTGGCTTAATATTTGCTATGTCAAATATCTTCTTAATTCTTAAACATGCTAGATGAGTAGATGACAGAGTGGGCCCGTCTTCCGGCTCCAGGCCTCCAGCCAGGGGCCAGCCCATTACAACGGGGAACAAACAAACCCGTATAACCCCGGCGCCTCCCTCGCGCTCAACGCTCAGAAGTCAGAACACGCGCTCTCTCCCTTCCTGCTCCGCACCTTATCCCCAAAACCCTATCAACCCAAAGCCCCCAATCGAACCCCTCCTCTCCCTCCCCATGGCGGCCACGCTCTTCTCCACCTCCCTCTCGCCCCAGTTCCTCTCCCTCTCCGCCAAGCCCACCCCCGCAACCCCGTTCGCCACCGCGGCCTTCCCCTCGGGGGCGCCGCAGCTCCGCGCGCTCTCCGTGGCGGCGGCCTGGAGGCCGCTCGCGCCCGTGCGCGCGGCCGCGGCCGTGGCGGAGGAGCTCGAGGCGGAGGGGCAGGCCGGCGGGGAGAAGGAGGAGTTCTCCGCGGATCTCAGGATCTTCGTCGGCAACCTGCCCTTCAGCGTCGACAGCGCCCAGCTCGCGGGACTCTTCGAGCAGGCTGGCTCCGTCGAGATGGTCGAGGTGTGTCCGTGTATAACTATGCATCCTGTCAGCAGGCCCTAGTGCCAACCATTTCGTATTGTTACAATTACCGGACGTTGGTATAGATTTGGCATTGCTCATGTTCACGGTGCCGGCAAACAAAATGATTGCAACAGTGCTCAGGAACAGAATGTTCGTATTGTTCACTTCGGTAGGCAGCTAGGCAATAAAAATGGTTACGGATGCAATTGGGTGGGTCATTAGGTTCTGTTATAGACGGGTTGTCAATATAAGATATCAAGACGTCCTTTAATTTGCCAATTGACGGGGTGGCATTTTGTTACAGGTCATCTATGACAAATTGACCGGAAGAAGCCGAGGATTCGGGTTTGTGATAATGTCTTCTGTCGAAGAAGTTGAGGCGGCTGTTGAGCAATTCAATGGCTATGTGAGCACACTTCTCTTCTTCCGGAGCATTGCACATTGTTAATGCTTGGTACCATATTTCACGGCCATAGTGCCATGCACCATTCCCCGTATATATGTATGCCATAAATTTACCTAGAATTATAATCTTTGCAATAGATTTTATTGGTTTCTTGACATTCCTAGTTTCCTACTTGATCCTACACTGACTATGCCAAGTGTTTTATTAAGTGCACTTGTGGCATCATCAGATAGTCTAATATTTACATGTTTTCCCTTTCTTTTGCTTGGTAAGTACATTGTGTTTACAAACTGTTCTAGAGATGTTCCGTTGTTTATCTAGCTGACGTATCTCTGAAACTTAGGTGCTTGATGGAAGAAGTTTGAGGGTGAATTCAGGCCCAGCACCACCCAGGGAGCAGTCCTCACCAAGAGGGCCCAGGGGCGAAGCCAACAGGGTCTATGTGGGCAACCTTTCATGGGGTGTCGACAACTCAGCTCTCGCTAACCTGTTCAACGAGCAAGGTGAGGTCCTGGAAGCCAGGATCATCTACGACAGGGAGAGTGGGAGGTCAAGGGGGTTTGGTTTTGTGACATATGGCTCCTCCGAAGAGGTGGAGAATGCGATATCGAATCTTGATGGCGCTGTGAGTTCTCAATCTCGTTCGTCCTAGCTGTTTGCTTACGCTTGTGCCTTTAGAGTTTGAACACTAATGCTAAATCGGTTTATCATTGCCCTGCAGGAATTGGATGGCAGACAGATCCGTGTCACAGTAGCCGAGTCGAGACCGCCTAGGCAACAATACTGAAGTTCCACTTCAGAGACCACTCAGAATGGATTATAGTATGGACTGGACTATAGTTTCGCCAGTCTTACTCTTCAGGATCGTTAGCTGTAGTATTATCCCCACCAGCCATACATGATTCGGTCTTGACCTTCACTGAGCTTATAAAGTTCTCATGTATATGGTTCAATATGCTTACGCGTACTTGTAACAGCGGATTTCCATGCTCAGTAGCCCTTTATACTGCATTGGCTGCATTATACGGTGTCTGATCTCTGATGTCGTATGTCATCTTCACCAACTCGAACTCTGCACGTTATGAGCAGCTGGACGGCCACAGAATGTCTGGTGGCTGGTCCGTAGTGGGGGCTGATTCCTCCATGGCTCCACCCCATCTCAGCCGTAAGCTTGTGAGCCGCTGTGGTTGGTCTGGTCCCGTGGCGTCGACAGCAGATGCTGTAAAGTGTATCACTGTGAACGTCCTTTTCCCCCGAGAAGATCCGAGCGCATACGGCTCGGGACGTCCCACCTTCGCCGCGGGCATTCGTTCTTGTCGCTACACGACAGGCACATGGTGGCCGACTGACCCGCGTCCTTGAGATCGCTGCAGCTGGGGTCGCGGCGTTCCGTGGCCGTGGCGCTGGTGGGCGGCCATCGGCCACCGCATCGTTCAGGGCTGAGGCTACGAGTCCAGTCTGGCAGAAAGTACGGTGCAGTGAGTGAGCAAGTGAGGCTCGTGAAACGGCCAGCTTCCAGTGGCCCAGCATGGAGGCTGAGCCACGGCGGCCGCTGGGCGGCGCCGGTGACCCTGCCAACTCGCCAAGCGGTGGCTGCGCGCGTGCGGCGCCGGTGGGGGTTGACGGAGACGTCGCGCTTGGTTCATGCGGCCGAGAGGAGCTTTCCAGGGAGAGACGAGACGAGACGAAGCCGTTCGTTCGGTGCGATCCGACACGGCACACGACAGGATGGCGGGGCAGGACCCAACCTTTTTTTTTTTCGTTTCCCTTTGCGGCCACCACCCACCGCACGGTCCTGGATCGTCTCCTGGCGTCCGGTCCGGCTGCACGCCTCCAGCACGAGGGACGCGCACGTCGAATCTGTGGTCGCTTCAGCGCGAGATCCGGTGGCCAGTGCCAAATTTCATAGAAAACTTTTAGCAGGATAGACGCGTGTGTTTGGGCGCAGCTAGAACAAATCGATAAAACAATCATTAGCCGTCTGTCAGCCACTTGCTCGTCAGGTCTAGGCTCTGGATCCGGTAAGCCTAAATTTTAGCACTGTTATATCGAATGTTTAGTTGTTAATTAGAAGTATTAAACGTAGACTAATAATAAAACTAATTGTATAATTCCTGAACTAATTCATGAGACGAATCTATTAAGTCTAATTATGCTAATTATAGATTAATTAGATTTAATAGATTTAGCTCATAAATTAGTGTTAGACTTCTGTAACTAGTTTTATAATCAGCTTATATTTAGTTTTCATAATTAGCATCGAAACGTACACGTGACATAGCTAAATTTTAACCTTGGAATCCAAAACACCTCTAGGCGTCGCTATCCTGCGTTTGCACGCCGACGCGGCGGGCACTACGAAACAAACCGCACCACGGTTACCGGTTAGCACTATAATAGTTGGCAATAAAGGTTACGGCGGCATCCGTGGTCAGCATCGACATTGTGGCGATCTGTTCATGTCGACATTCTGGCCCCCCTCGTTGGTGACCTCGCGACGTCCGCAGATGATTGTGCATCATCCAAATAACAATGTTGCCCTCTAGTTTTTCAAAAAACAATGTTGCCTGCCCAAGGCGAAAACGAAGAGTGATTCATATGCTTTATTTGTATTATTGGCATTTTGGACAAGGGCATGTTTAATGTGTACTTTTAATTTTTTCTAGAAATATCTTTACTTTTAATCTACGTTTGCTATCCACCTATTCATAAAAGAAATAACAATGTGATTCTAAGACTATTTTTTTACAAGATAGATCTACGTATATAGCGCGTCTTGCGGAAGTGTATTTAGAGCCTGTTTAGATATGTTAAAATTAAAGTTTCGCCATGGCTACAATTTAGACGTAGTACTGAGAAAAACCGTCATGATTACTCCTATCTTGTTTGGATACCTTGGCTAAACTTTAGCTATAATACTGAGATAAACCGCTTATACCCTTGTAACAAACATGTGCTACGAGAGGATATTAGAAAGAGTATTTTGATACTTTGCTATCCGTTGCCGGAAATAGTTCTCACTGGCAAGTTTGAAGGGTTAAGAACTAAATTTTAGTTAGAAGTTGGCTAATCTTTAGCTCATATTTAATTTTCTGTTTCGATCATGACAGTTAATTGTTAGTTGGTTAAAAATTAACCCTAAACTCAAACAAATATGGTTCCGGCAGTGTGTATGGCATCCGCTTGGAAGAAGCAGATAAACAAAAATGATTCCGTCCAAGACTCCCAAGTCAGCCGACAAGTTGTGTGAGAAAAAGGGCCATCTGCTAGCCCACTTCATGCCTTTCTGTGTGTGATGACTCTGCATGCGTAGGCGCGCGAGTGGGCCCAAAAGTCAAGCGAGCTGATAAGTCCAAGCAGAGTCTGAGGAAAAAAATTAGAGCTGTTTGATACCCCGAACTTTAGTCGCTATCACATCAGATGTTTAGATACTAATTAAAAATATTAAATATAAACTAATTATAAAATCAATTATAAACGGAGATTACTTCGCGAGACGAATCCATTAAGCGTAATTAGTCTATGATTTGGCAATATTGTACTACAATAAATATGTGCTAATAATGGATTAATTAGTCTTAATAGATTCGTATCATGAATTAGTCTCTATTTATACAATTAGTTTTATAATTAGGCTATATTTAATACTTCTAATTGGTATCCAAACATCCGATATGATAGGACTAAAGTTTAATCACCCGGATAAATAAAATGGTACACCCAATGCATAGACCGTTTAGACTCGGAGCATGTTTGTTTTTTTTTGCTAAACTTAAAACTTTAGTCCCGCCATATGAGATGTTTGAACACTAATTATGAGTATTAAATATAGTCTAATAAATTATATAAATGCAGGCTAATTCGTGAGATGAATTCATTAAACCTAATAAGTTCATGATTTGACCATGTTGTGCTACAATAAATATGTGCTAATAATAGATTAATTACGCTTAATAAATTTATCTTGTGAATTAACACCAAATTATACAATTAATGTTATAATTATCTTATATTTAATCTCTCTATTTGACATCAAGCGTCCGACGTGAGTCGGACTAAAAATTATTAGTCCATACATCGAATACCCCCTCGGTAGTCAGGGGGTCACTCCAGCATCCGTCAAGTCATGTTCAACTGTGCAGCCCACTGTATCAGGCCATTCTGGTGGCCCTTATTGCTACAACACCTTCCAACTACCATATTATCACCTGTAAACATCACCAGAAGCGTGTAACATTCAAGCAGAAGCAGCAAATGATGCCTAGTGCAGCCGCTAAAGCATAAGTTTGTGGCCAACTTGCTTGTCTCCGTGTACAGCCATCGACCAACTTGTCCTGAGGGATTAAAGTAAGATATTAGTCGATGGTCTTAGACTAAAATTAGAGGCACTAGCTAAGCACAAAAAACTAAATTTGGTCATGTATCTAGATTTTGATAGTCTCGATTAGGGCTGTCGCTAAACTTGGCCGTGTGACTAAATTGTGATACATTCAATTTTAGCAAGCACAACCAATGGAAAAAAATAAAGGTACAATTATCAATTAGTAAGTGAAAGTAAAAGGCACATGAGCATACTTACTACAACTTACGTGTTTCATCCGGATGAAACGAGGTTCCTAAGTCCTTAAAAATTGTTCGAGAACACATCAGGAACGACTAGTTCCATTTCATTGAATTAAATGTTATAATCAACCTACATAGCAATACTTTCTAAGAAAAAAATGCTTAATTCAGCAGCTTAAAGCTCTTATATGATGTGCCACTCTTAAGAACAAGCAAAATGAAACTTTTCGCTCGTATTGCCTGCCGTTAAGTTGAATTTGTTCCGTTCTGCTTTGCTTGTTGGCGGATGTAGCGATGAACACGCGCTCTTATCAAACCCCCCCACTCCAGTACAAATAAGCCGCACCGCATTTCGAAAGGCCTCACGAGCGCCAGCCACCTACTCGAAGCCGCCGCGACCGATCGAGCCGAGCACCCCGCCCCCGCGCCGCGCCGCCACAGAAACCCTAGCTCCTCCGCCTCAGCCATGGCCACCGTCTCGCTCACGCCGCAGGTGGTCTTCTCCACCGAGTCGGGCGGCGCCCTCTCCTCCGCCACCATCCTCCGCTTCCCGCCAAACTTCGTGCGCCAGCTCAGCACCAAGGCCCGCCGCAACTGCAGCAACATCGGCGTCGCGCAGATCGTCGCCGCGGCGTGGTCAGACTGCCCCGCCTGCCGCCCCCACTCCGGCGGCGGCGGCGGCCGCGCCCGCGGCGTGGCCTCCTCCCACGCCGCGGCCGCATCGGCCGCCGCCGCCGCCTCCGTGGCGGCGGAGGTCAGCGCAATCCCCAACGCTAAGGTTGCGCAACCATCCGCCGTCGTACAGGCCGAGCGTAACCTGCTCGGCTCCGACGCCAGCCTTGCCGTCCACGCGGGTACCACACCCTTCTAGCGCGCCTCATCCATGCCAGATCTAGGATCCATGCCTTTTCTGATGATTCCTTTGTTTTCCTTTTGATTTGATGATTCCTTTGCGGCTTTTGTTGTTTTTTTTATCTGAAACAGGCGAGAGGCTGGGAAGAAGGATCGCCACGGATGCGATCACCACGCCAGTAGTGAACACGTCGGCCTACTGGTTCAACAACTCGCAAGAGCTAATCGATTTCAAGGTTGGACAAATCCCCCTTTTCTAAAAGAATATTCGTGCTTGCTCCTGTCGAATTTGATGGATCTGATGCGGAAATGTTAAAATCGATTTCTGTTCCTTAGGAGGGGAGGCATGCTAGTTTCGAGTACGGGAGGTATGGGAACCCGACCACAGAGGCATTGGAGAAGAAGATGAGGTGAAGTGTATTACTTTGCTCCTTTGGCTGTGGAAATGTCAACGCCTTGTTGGTTGCATCGGGCTGGAATCTTAACAGTTGAGTGTTCTAATGGTGCAGCGCACTGGAGAAAGCCGAATCCACTGTGTTTGTGGCGTCGGGGATGTATGCAGCCGTCGCTATGCTCAGCGCACTTGTCCCAGCTGGTGGGCACATTGTGACCACCACTGATTGCTACCGCAAGACGAGAATTTACATGGAAAATGAGCTCCCTAAGAGGGGAGTTTCGGTAATACCCTGCTACCCTTTAAGCAAGTTCTTGTTTTTGTGATGCGGAACAGGACATCTGCTAAACTTTTATAGTATGACCTGTCACTGTGCTACAGTGGCGCGTGGCCTACACTGAATTTGTTCTTATCCGTTAAAATATTTTATTTGAGTACTCATGTTCTTCAATTTCTTTTTGTTTGTAATATTTGTTGTGGCTTCTATTGCTGATAGCAATTCACCTATGTTAGTCCAAATTTGCTTTTCATTCCTGCAATAATTATACCAATACAACTTGTGCTATTCTTTACTTATGCTCAATTGCTTCTACATATGCATGACTGTAGACACGATTCCTTAGTCTTTACAGGGTCCAGTTACTTTAGCAAGAGCTAATAAGAGCCCCATGCTATAGTACAACATAACTGCTGCATGTGAACACTAGCTTTTTTTTAATTGCTGTTCAGAATACAGTATGGCTCCAAACTATGTAGATTCATTTGTAATACAATAGCGGATGGCGACCTAGAGCAGGATTTAATGCAAGTAGAAATGCTTACATAAAGATCCTTCATTTTATGAGTCTAGCAAAATAAGATTTTATTAAACGAATACACGATCACATTATCTACTATTGGAAATTAGGGAAAACACTTTGTGACTTATGTTGTATACAAATGTTTATCATGTTTTGCTTACTCTGCGATACTGTTTATGCCCAGATGACTGTTATTAGGCCTGCTGACATGGATGCTCTACAAAATGCATTGGACAGTAATAATGTGAGCATGATCATTACCATTTCCGTCATCCCAATTTTGATGAATTTATCATTGCAGACTTATCTTATGGTCATGTTCAGGTATCTCTTTTCTTCACCGAGACTCCTACGAATCCATTTCTCAGATGCATTGATGTCGAGCTTGTCGCAAATATGTGCCATAGCAAGGGAGCTCTGCTTTGCATTGACAGTACTTTTGCCTCCCCTATCAATCAGAAGGCACTAACTTTAGGTGCTGACCTAGTTATTCATTCTGCAACAAAGTACATTGCTGGACACAATGACGTGAGTTGATGTACTGAACCTCCTATCCTCTCAATAAAAGTATATATTTGCACTAACAGAGTATTTTAAATGTTCAGGTTATTGGAGGATGTGTCAGTGGCAGAGATGAGTTAGTTTCCAAAGTCCGCATTTATCACCATGTAGTTGGTGGTGTTCTGAACCCGGTAAGTTTAGATTCCTGAAATTTCTTTCCATTGATTTCATCCTTTTTGCACAATCTAGATTCACTAACGGATTTGCCATAGTTACAAGCCTCTGTTGGTTAGAAAATTGTGCAATTCTCTTTAAAGGCATCTATTTTCTCCCTCCGTCCCAGTTAGGGGTGGTAACGGATTATGGCCCTAGTGCTCTCTTCACAGTCCAACTTGGCCCTTATGTATATTTAGCTCAAAATTGAATAAGATTAGATCCCGGCCCTTTTTGGGCCCAGCTCTTAGATTATCTAGGCTATAATTTAGGGCCCTTTACCACCCCTAGTCCCAGTATAGTCATGTTTAGATTTGTCTAAAGTCAACATTTTTATGTTTGACCTACAATATCTCTAAAATAATTTATTTCAAATAGAAAAAAATTCATGTCATGATAGTTGGTTTCAGAATCTACAAACATCATTTTTACTTTGACAGTCTTTTTTATTTTCTTTCTATTCATAGTCAAAGTTAAAAAGGTTTGACTTAGGACAAACATGTAACTGTATTTTGGGATGGACGGAGCAGTTCAGAAAAATCTTGTACCGTTCCTGGTACAAGCTTGCTCTGTAAACTTCCATAAAGTGAATTGAACTGGAAGAGGAAAAAAAGAGAGAATATGTTCTCTGGATGGCAATGTGTATTCAATAATTCATCTAGAGCTTTACTAAATATTTCCAAGCAATCCATGGGTCAAAATTAAATGGTTCATGCTGTGTTTTGCGCTCACAAGTTTTACAGTAGCACCCCCATGTATTAGAAGCTTGCTCTCCCAGATACCTAATTTCGCCATTGTTACCCCTTTCTTTTCTTTTCTTTTCTTTTCAATTTACTCTTATCTTGCCTCTGATATGGAGCGTTGAATGTTTTGTTCTCTGGTTCATAATACTGAATTTCTTGGTTATGTAGAATGCTGCTTACCTGATTCTTCGGGGCATGAAGACACTGCATCTCCGTGTGCAATGTCAGAATAACACTGCTCTGCGGATGGCCCAATTTTTAGAGGAACATCCAAAGGTGTGGATTTTCTTTCTTCTATTTGTAGTTCAAGCTGCAGAGTCCTAGCCTTTTGTGTTTGTTCTGTTTACTGAAGAGCCTATCTCTTGGTCCCAGATTGCACGTGTCTACTATCCTGGTTTGCCAAGTCACCCTGAACATCACATTGCCAAGACCCAAATGACTGGCTTTGGTGGTGTTGTCAGTTTTGAGGTAATTTATTATCGTTAATCAGATAAATGTTGTCATGAATTTTTGAGAACATGACATTGTTTAAATGTTTAATTGTAAATTTCCTTTCTTTTGTAGGTTGCTGGGGATTTTGATGGTACAAGGAGATTCATTGATTCTGTTAAGATACCCTACCATGCCCCTTCTTTTGGAGGCTGTGAGAGCATTATCGATCAGCCTGCCATCATGTCTTACTGGTAAGAACGCGTCATACTCATTCAAAGAAAACGATATGCCTGTGCAGTTGTGCTAAGTTTTGAGCTGTGGCTCATGAACAGGGATTCAAAGGAGCAGAGGGACATATACGGGATCAAGGACAACCTGATCAGGTTCAGCATTGGAGTGGAGGATTTCGAGGATCTGAAGAACGATCTTGTTCAGGCCCTTGAGAAGGTCTAAGCACTTGATTCGTTCACTTTAATATTTGTATCAGATCATGGTTGTCCTGGATCTTGAGAGATCTGTGAGAATATTTGAGCCGATGGCTGCCAATAATTTTTCCCCTTCTGCTTAATTTGTTCGTTCATTCCAATAAGTTTTCTTTTTTTGAGGGCGTTCATTCCAATAAGTTGAGCTCTCTGTACTCTGCAGTCTCGTGTTTGTCACGGGATGCAGTGTTGACTGTTGAACTTGTTCTTGTCAAAGTTCAGTTGATTGGCCTCATGTGCCTGTAGGTTTGCTTTAGCCATGTGCTCTCGGGGTGTTTTTGTTGGCGTTTAGTGTGCAATTCAGAGCACGAAGTACATAAAAAACGAAAATGAAACAGGGGAGATACTATCGAGGAAAGAACGAAAGATAATGCTGGGTGAAATGCTTAGTAGAGAAAACATGACTGACCAATGTAGTTCCATTGTTCAAATGCTTTGCTCTATGGGATTCAGAGGATAGTCATGTCAACATTGTTCGTTGTGGATATGAACCAAACATACCCTATAACTGGTGATTTAAAATAGTGAAGAGGAGCATCTGAAGATTTATATGGACATTACTCATAAAGGGCGTGACCTTCTAAAAAGCACTCATTAAGGATTTGAATTAGGAAAAATAAAATAAAACAGTAGGGGGTTTTAATTTAAGAATTTTTTTCGCGAGACAAATTTAAGAAATTTTAGTAGCAAGAAATAAAGGGGGCTCAGTCCGCTGGCCGTTTGCCTCGACGCCTCTTTTCCGTTCCCCTCCTCGATCGATCACGCGGCGCTCCCACGATCTACCCGCCATGGCCACGCGCGTCCACCACGGGTCCCTCCCGCCTCTCCTCCTCCTCGTTCTCGCCGCCGCGCTCCCCGCCGGCGCCCTCCGCTTCGACCTGCATTCGGGCCACACCAAGTGCATCTCCGACGACATCAAGGTCGGCGCCATGGCCGTCGGCAAGTACCACATCGTGGCCCCCGACGACGGCACCCCTTCCCTGCTGTCGTCGTCGTCGCTGCAGCAGCTCCCGGACTCGCACCGCATCTCGCTGCGGGTCACCTCGCCCTACGGCAACAGCCTGCACTACGCGGAGAACGTGCACTCGGGCAACTTCGCCTTCACGGCCTCCGAGGCCGGCGACTACCTTGCCTGCTTCTGGGCGCCCGACCACCGCCCGCCCGTCACCGTCGCGTTCGAGTTCGACTGGCGCAGCGGCGTATCCGCCAGGGACTGGAGCACCGTCGCCAAGAAGGGCCAGGTCGAAGTGAGTGGTGCTCCCCCCCTTATTGATCCAACCTGATTGCTTTCAGTTTTACAGATCCGTTCGTTTTTCGCATGATTGATCCAGTCCACGGCAATACTTTGTCGGGTAGACACTGAGCAAATAGATGTTATAATTGATACTTCCCTATGGGGTTTAGTAGCCTACTGTATGTTTGATTACTATGCAATCTTCGTTAGTGAATCCGTTATGCTGGCGTGCAAGCACAACGGCAATTGAATCCATTATGACATTTGGCGTCTGTGTGGATTTGGATGTCAAATTTGGCTCGAAAAGAGTTATATGGAGGTATATGTTCTAGGGACAACTAGTCTGTGACAGAAACTGGTGTACAATTTTTAGAGTTCCACACTATATGTTCTACATTTGTTAAATATCTGATTGCAGTAGATCTATATCCGGCTTGCTTTGATTTGGAGAGTGGATCCATGCATAGACAATTACTCAATTACTGTTGTTCAGTGCTTGTGTCAATGCAAAAATAGCAGGTCAATTCTTTTGTAATTTATAGATATTTCCGAATTGCAGGTATTTTTCTATTATTTTCATTCTGACCAAAAAGCGTAGTGGTCTTGTTTCTGCACACAAAGTTTTTGATCTTTTCTCATCTTGAACTTCATATACTGCTGCATGCTCTGTAAAGTCCTCCTTCTAACTGATATCAATTTGCAGTGAATAACCTCTAGGCTGTTTGGTGTTGGCTCCATGGGACTGCAGAAATTTGTTCTAGGCATTGCTGAAGGCCTTGCCTCCTGCTTTTGTAGTCCTATATAGCTATCAGTCTTTTCAACATATTACTATGTCGAGCTATTAGATACTATCATCTGAGTTAAACCCTCGAATTTTAATACCAGTACAAATAAACCTCCAACCTGCACGATCACCCCAGTTTTCTGTAACTTGGCATCCTACTCAGCAGATAGGTGATCTGTCAGCAATTATTCTGCTATAAGAAATACTCCTGCCCCCCTTGCCCTATGTTCCCATCAGGCATCAGCTAAGCGCCTCTTACTTTCCTCTGCTTATTGAGACACTATGCTGCTTCCTTGCCAGCAGGTTCATCCACCTGTTCGGTGTATTTATCTCTGTCAACATATTGCTCTAGAGTCTAATCTCCCATGGTTTGTTGTAGACAATGGAGGTAGAGCTCAGGAAGCTGGAGGATACCATTAAATCTATCCATGAAGAAATGTTTTACCTTCGTGAACGGTATGCAATCTACCTGAACGAAAGCTGCTCTTATTGTTGTGGTGAAATTCGGCACATCTTATTAGGATCATGTTACTGACCCGTCATTCTTTCAGGGAAGAAGAGATGCAGGAATTGAACCGGAGAACGAACTCGAGAATGGCTTGGCTTGGTTTCCTTTCACTCGCCATCTGCCTATCAGTGGCAGGGCTGCAGTTGTGGCACCTGAAGAATTTCTTTGAGAGAAAGAAGCTTCTATGATTCATTCTTTTATAACCCCATAACATCTAGGCACAAATTTTGTGTTAGCTTTCCTATTACTTTTATCGGCCGAAAAATTCCTCAAGAGGAGCAAAGATGCTAGTACAGGTACAGTGCCTTTTGTTTTCCTAGGCCAAATTAAATATATGTAAAGTTGAAAGCAGAATCAGGTCTTGTTTTTCATTCTTTTCTTTTTTTGTTAGTGAACCAAGTTATTTCTCCGTCACAATATATTTTATTTTGAGAGGAATTTCCCCGTCACAATAAGTTGTGTGTTCTGATAAAATGTCGTGCGATCGGGCCCAACCAGGCCCATCAACAAAACAGAGCATTTTCTGCATTCTGCAAGACTGAATATGGTTGTTGCATCTGGTTAGTGCATCAAAACCTAGATCCTGGATTCCTGTTAGGGAGTAAAGTAACATAACTTTCCGATACTGGTGCTTCTTGTTGTGCAGTTGCACTTCGTGCTGCTGCTGCTTTGTTTATGCTCACTTGCTCAGGCTTGGGGCACGAGTAAACTGTGCAAGGCAGGGCGCGGTTAGATCAGATTATCCTACCAGTTTCAGCGACTGACAAAAAGGGAAAAGGTGAGGCACTGAACCTTTTTTCCTAACCACGTTTGGCATGCTCGCTTTGCTTGCGATTACTGTTGAATTTTTGTGGGCTTGGCCCATTAATAAATTCAGAAATTCTAATAAATCTCAAACACACACCGCCGTAGTCTACCAAACACATACCAAAACCTAGAATTTTTGCTTCTTCTCGTTGCTGCGCCGTCACCAAAGTCTTCTCCATCCCGAGCGTCGGCGTGCACCGGCGAACGGGAGAGCAGGTCTCCGGAACTTTTCGCCTTTGGGATATTGCACTGGGAGAGGGCGAATAAGGTTTTTGGAAAGCGCTTTTGCGCGACTGCTCAAGATCTTCACCACAGCGCGTCTTCCACTCAACTCCGTCGCCTCACGGGCCAACCGCCTTCATCGTCTCCAGTAGTGGCGGTTCGTCGTCGTCAATCCTCCAGCAAGGGTCAGTACGTGTTCTGTGATCTAATTTGTTCCTTAAGCATATATCCTGAGTTACTGGCTATGCTGTTTATGCTGACTAGTATGTTAGACTTATGCATGCTAGTTCCTGTGTTCATCATAATTTATTTCATACGGAATTTAATATTGCATCTGCCTATATTCTTAACAATCCAAAAATCTTATTATAGGCAATCTGTTGATTTTACAATGGCTGGATTTGCTGATGCACTGAGGCCAGAAAAGTTTTCTGGTGTGCACTTTAAGAGATGACAAGTTAAGGTCTGTCTCTGGGCTTCCTGTAATGCATGCATGGGAAGCGAGGCTTGGCACACCAGTAGGTGAACATTCTCCCGAGGAGAGGAAGAAGTTCACGGATGCCAACAATCTCTTCGTGGACTGCGTTATCAGTATCCTTGCTGATCGTGTGGTTGATGTGTACATGCACATAACAGATGTGAAAGAGCTGTGGGATGCATTGGTTGTAAAGTATGATGCAACTGATGCGGCAGTGAACTGTACACCGTGGAGAGCTTTCATGACTTCAGGATGGTGAATAACCGTTCTGTGGTAGATCAGGCTCATGAGATACAGGTCCTTGTGAAGGAACTCGAACTCCTAAAGTGTCCTTTACCTGATAAATTTGTGGCTGGGTGCATGATTGCAAAGTTGCCCTCCTCATGGAGGAACTTCGCCACTGGTCTGAAGCTGGTCTGAAGCACAAGAGACAGGAAATATCAGCTGAAAACCTGATAGCATCCCTTGATGTTGAGGAGAAGCCTCAGGCTAAGAATGTTTCGAAAAAAAGGAGGTGAGGGTCACTCCAGCGCCAACATGGTGCAGAAGAACCACCCACACAACAAGAACAAAGGGAAGGCTACCAACAAGCTTGTCAAAACTACTACCTTCAAGAAGAATAAGACTACAAACGCTAAAGGAGCTTGCTTCACGTGCGGTGAAGGGGGACACTTCGCGAGGGACTGTCCAAACCGTGCAGATCGCAAGGAGAAGGCTAGCAATGGATCTGGATCCAAGACTGTCAACACAGTGACCGCGAGCAACACTGGAGACGAGTATGGTAATTTACCTACTGTTTTTTTCAGTATTTCAATCTACTAGTTCGTGGCTTGATACGGGTGCTAATGTTCATGTGTGTGCTAACATCTCTATGTACTCTTCTTACCAGGTCGCTCGGGGTTCTTCCGTCCTAATGGGGAATGGGTCGCATGCTTCTGTTCATGGTGTTAGCACGGTAGATCTGAAGTTTACTTCGGGAAAGATCGTACAGCTGAAGAACGTGCATCATGTCCCTTCTATCAACAAGAATCTCGTGAGCGGCTCCCTTCTGTGTAGGGATGGTTTTAAGGTAGTTTTAGAGTCCAATAAATTAGTAGTGTCTAGGCATGGATAATTCGTGGGTAAAGGCTATGATAGCGGAGGCTTCTTCAGCTTTTCCCTTGCAGAATTTTGCAATAAGTCAGTGAACCATATTTGTGGTGGCGTTAATGATGATGCGAGTGTTTGGCATTCTCGTTTATGTCATGTTAATTTTGGTTTAATGTCTCGCCTTTCCAGCATATGTTTAATTCCGAATTTCACCATTGTCAAAGGTTCTAAGTGTCATAGCTGTGTGCAATCGAAGCAACCTCGAAAACCTCATAAGTCGGCCGAGGAAAGGAACTTGGCACCTCTAGAACTCATATATTATGATATCTGCGAGATGAATGGTGTGTTGACAAAAGGTGGAAAGAAATATTTCATAGCGTTGATTGACGATGCGACTAGATTTTGCTATGTTTATTTATTGCAAACTAAGGATGAAGTGTTAGATTACTTTAAAATCTATAAAGCTGAAGTTGAAAATCAACTAGAGAGAAAGATCAAGCGTCTAAGATCTGATCACGGTGGCGAGTATTTCTTCAAAATATTTGATGAATTCTGTGAGGAACATGGTGTTGTTCATGAGAGGACGCCTCACTATTCACCCAAATCAAATGGGGTTGCTGAGAGAAGAACCGCACCCTGATTGAATTGGTTAATGCCATGTTAGACACTGCTGGTTTATCTAAGGCATGGTGGGGGGAGGCTCTTGATGAGGACATCCTCCACTATTACTCGCTGGCAAAGACGCAACAAAGGGGGCCGAGTGGCCCAGTTGTAGTCAGGCGGCGACCGTGTGAGCCTCTGAATAATCCCACCTTGCTTAGCTTGGGAGGAGAAAGCCAACTTAAAAGGGAGAGCCACCCTTCCTCTATTGGACTAGTCTTTTAGGGAAATTGGGCCTTTCCCCGAGTGGGTGTGCCTAAGAACTGTTGGGGTTCGGGCAACCTTAATTTCTTGGGCCTCGGCCAACCCCTCCTTGGCCGGATGCATCATTTGGTATCAGAGCTGAGCCCTTGTTTAAGGGGGTGGGAATGATGAGGACATCCTCTACTATTACCCGCTGGCAAAGACGCAACAAAGGGGGCCGAGTGGCCCAGTTGTAGTCGGGCGGCGACCGTGTGAGCCTCTGAATAATCCCACCTTGCTTAGCTTGGGAGGAGGAAGCCACCTTAAAAGGGAGAGCCACCCTTCCTCTATTGGACTAGTCTTTTAGAGAGATTGGGCCTTTCCCCGAGTGGGTGTGCCTAAGACCTGTCGGGGTCCGGACAACCTTAATTTATTGGGCCTCGGCCAACCCCACCTGGGCCGGATGCATCAGCTCTGTTGACTTCATGTCATGTCCTGAATAGAGTTCCAAATAAGAATAAAGGTCAAACACCATATGAGATGTGGATAGGGAGGAAACCATCGCTTTCTTGTTTGCCCACATGGGGATGTTTGGCGAAAGTCAATATACCTATTCCGAAGAAATGCAAGTTGGGACCGAAGATAGTGGATTGCGTCTTTCTGGGGTATGCTCAGCGGAGCATTGCTTATAGATTTTTAGTAGTTAAATCTGAGGTACCTCTGATATGCATGTTGATACTATTATGGAATCTCATGATGCAACCTTTTTTGAGAATATATTTCCAATGCAAGATATACGTAGTATTTCTCGATTATCTACTGAGATAACTGAAAGGACCGGCACTAGGCCTAAAGGGGTGGGTGAATAGACCCTATTAAAAATTCTGCAAGTTCTTCATGAAAAACTGTTAAAACTGTCAGAACTTCTGACATAGTATCGGAACTTCCGAAGGAAGTTCTGATACTGGGTAGGAACTTCCGACGAAGGGCAGAAACTTCCGACCCCCAAGAACTCAAACACAAAATTTAAACTAAGACAAATTTATGAAGAATCCACTTGAATAGGAGGCTTACAACAAGTGCCTTGAGACTTCTAGAAGTGATCTTTCGCAGTGGAAACTTACAAACACATAGATCGGGTCAAATCTAGGTCAAGAACAATATAAACAACAATAAGTAAATGAGACACGGGATTAATTACCGAAGTTCACTCCACTAATGAGCTACATCTCTGTTGAGGAGCTCACAAAGAGCTGAGTTTTCACTAACCCTTTGCCTCCCTCAATCAACCACAAAGGAGGATTGAGTCACTTACGATTGTTCTAAAAAAGAGAAGGGTGATACAAACTTCCGGGGGATAATCATAAAGATTGAGATCTCCCCGGTGACGCCTAACCGTCTAGGAGCGAAGCTCCAAGAGTAACAAACGCGAATCGATCAATCAAAATTGCTTCAAGTGCTTCTCGAGATGAACAAGGGAGAAACCAACTCAAAGCCTCTAGTCACACACCTCAAATGCTTCTCACGCCCAAGCCCAAGGTCAATCAGTGCAAGGATGAGCTCTAGATGGGTTTGGGAGAGTAAAATGAATGCTCTTGGAGGTGTGCTGGTCGAGTTGTGTCGGCCACAATGTATGGAGGGGGTGAGGGGGTATAAATACTTCACCCCCAAAATAGAGCTGTTGGCTGTTTCTGGTGGCATCTGTCGGATTTTCGACGTGGGGTCGGATCTTCTGACTGTGTCCAGACTCGGATCTTCCGACTCATGGTCGGATCTTCCGGTCACATCCCCAGGTTTGGATCACTCAGATAAGGTCACGGATAATAGGGGTCGGAACTTCCGATGGAGATGTCGGAACATGTAAATCCATCGGAACTTAAACCGAATCAGTGGGAACATCCGGTCGGAACTTCCGACCGGTGTAGGAAGTTCCGACAGAGGCAGTGACAATGGAATTTTTCTGGGATTTGTGTACGTGACTTTTTGTGTTTGTCATCTAAGTTTTCATCTCATGAGCAGCACTTTGACAAACTTGATCAATCAAACACGTCCCCCTTTATAGTACGGTGATTTCTATACTCAAATTCAAACCGAAAATGAATTTAAATATTTCATCAACTCTTTCACCATACATAGAAGAATTGGGGACCATCCTTTCATCTTTCTTGCTTTATTTTCATTTTATTCCTGCACATATCTCATTCAAAGCATCACATCCCAAATTATAATTGTCATTATCACCAAAACTCTTTTAGGGGTTTAGATGCATTTTCAATAAATCCTAAACCTATTGCATCTGTTGAGTTTTCTAAACAACCTGTCGAGAATGAGGAAATCCTTAAGAAGGATGACAGTGAAGCTTCTAGGAGTAAGAGACAGAGGATTGCAAAATCCTTTGGTAATGATTTCACTGTGTACCTTGTGGATGACACTCCCACGTCTATTGCAGAGGCATACGCATCTCCTGATGCTGATGATTGGAAAGAAGCTGTTCATAATGAAATGGACTCGCTTCTATCCAATGGGACCTGAGACTTAACTGAACGACCATATGGTTGCAAACCAGTTGGTTGTAAGTGGGTATTCCAGAAGAAGTTTAGGCCTGATGGTACTATTGAGAAGTACAAGGCTCGGCTTGTGGCCAAAGGTTACACACAAAAGAAAGGAGAAGACTTCTTTGACACTTACTCACCTGTTGCTAGATTGACCACTATTCGAGCACTACTTTCCCTAGCTGCCTCATATGGTCTTATCGTACATCAAATGGACGTTAAGACAGCTTTCCTAAATGGAGAGTTGGATGAGGAGATTTACATGGATCAACCAGATGGGTTTGTAGCTGAGGGTCAAGAAGGCAAGGTATGCAAGTTGCTAAAATTCTTGTATGGTCTTAAACAAACACCTAAGCAATGGCATGAGAAGTTTGATAGAACCTTAACTTCTGCAGGCTTTGTCATTAACGAAGCTGATGGATGTGTGTACTATCGACATGGTGGGAGCCAAGGAGTTATGTTATGCCTGTATGTGGATGACATACTGATTTTTGGCACAAACATTGAGGTGATTAATGATGTCAAATCTTTCTTGTCTAAGAGTTTTGATATGAAAGATCTGGGAGAAGCTGATGTGATCCTCAACTTCAAGCTTATTAAGGATGAGAACGGGATTACTTTGTCACAATCCCATTATGTGAAGAAAGTCTTTAACCGTTTCGGTTACATGGGTAGCAAGCCATCTCCAACACCTTATGATCCCAGTGTGATACTCCGCAAGAATAAGAAAATTGCTAAGGATCAATTGAGATACTCACAGATTATTGGTTCACTCATGTACTTAGCTAGCGTAACGAGGCCCGACATATCTTTTGCTGTGAGCAAATTGAGCAGGTTCATGTCAAACCGGGGTTCTGATCATTGGCATGCACTTGATAGGGTTATGTGCTACTTGATAGGCACTATAAGCTATGGGATTCACTATTCTGGGCACCCCGCTGTGCTAGAGGGATATAGTGATTCGAACTGGATTTCTGATGCAGATGAGCTTTATGCCATGAGTGGGTATGTGTTTACCCTTGGAGGCGGTGCGATATCATGAAGGTCTTGCAAACAGACTATTTTGACGAGGTCAACCATGGAAGCAGAACTTACTACTTTAGACACAGCCACTGTTGAAGCAGAGTGGTTGCGTGAGCTCTTGATGGACTTGCCTGTGGTTGAAAAACCAGTGCCGCCTATCCTTATGAACTGTGACAATCAAACAGTGATAGTCAAGGTTAACAATGCTAAGGATAATGCGAAATCATCAAGACACGTCAAGAGGCGACTGAAGTTAGTCAAAAAGTTGAGAAACTCCGGAGTGATAAGTGTGACTTATATCTCAACAGAGAAAAATCTGGCAGATCCCTTTACAAAAGGGCTTTCACGGAATGTGATTGAAAATGCATCGAGAGAGATGGGTATGAGACCCATATAGGTTGCCATTGTAGTAACCCAACCTATGTGATCGGAGATCCCGTGAATTAGGACTTGAGAAGAACAAGCTATTGGTTAACTGAGGAGAGTAATTTTTCTTTTTAACCCTCTCTAAGTAAAGATGAAATACTCTCAAATGTTGTAAGGCAGGTTGGCTATATGCCTTAATGTATTTCTATTGGTATTGATAAGCAAAGATGTTGTCCTACAGAGCATTCTTGAAAGAACACACCTATATGAGCCTGATTGTTAAACGTCGCAGTCTATGAGACTTGGGTGATCTCTAGCAAGCTCATGAAGAGACCAGGGAGTACGCCGTATATGCTCCACCCGCGGGGTAGGCTACTGGCAGCCATGTACTGGTTATGACTTTTAGTGAAACTTGTTCGGAGAAACCTAGCAATTCAAGGCATAGTCCATTGTCAAGTTGTGAATAAGCGTAACCTGAAGTTCTAGGCGGAAGTTTAACTTAACAGTTTCTGCTTAAACACCAGTATATCAAACAGTGATAAGAACAGGCAAAACTCTAAATGGGTATTTGAGATCTGGTGGGGGATTGCTGGAATTTTTGTGGGCTTGGCCCATTAACAAATTCAGAAATTCTAATAGATCTCAAAGGCCCATGTGTGCAAGAGAAAGTGATACAAATTTAGTCCCACCTTTCTAGTGGAGGAGTGGGATGACCAACGTAAATATGGATGCTGTCTCCACTCCTCCAAGCTATATGATGGAGGAGGGAAGATAAAACACCACGCACGCGCACACGCCACGCCTCGCCTCGCCGGCCAAGGCTCGGGCTCGGGCCGGGCGGGGCGGGCCGAAGGGCGTGGGCACGCGGCACTTGCGTGAAGGGTCCGTCGAAATCTGGGCCCTCGCCTTGCGGGTCGCGGCTTCCTTTTGCAGTTTTAATTTTTTGTGACTTGGTCTCTAAGTCTGCGAGATATGGAAGTCTAAACCCTAAACCTAATTGGTTTAGAACCCGATCACAACACGAGGTCGGTTTGACTTCCCTATATATATATATGACTCATCGGCCTCTACCAAACACACACCAAAACCTAGGGTTTTTGCCTCTTCTCGTTGCTGCGCCGCCACCGTAGTCTTCTCCATCCCGAGCGTCGGCGTGCACCGGCGAACGGGAGAGCAGGTCTTCGGAACTCTTCGCCTTTGGGATCCTGCACCGGGAGAGGGCGAATAAGGTTTTTGGGAAGCGCTTTTGCGCGACTGCTCAAGATCTTCACCCCGACGCGTCTTCCACCCAACTCCGTCGCCTCATGGGCCAACCGGCTTCGTCGTCTTCAGCAGCGGCGGTTCGTCGTCGTCAATCCTCCAGCCAAGGCTCAGTACGTGTTCTGTGATCTAATCTGTTCATTAAGCATGTATACTGAGTTCCTGGCTATGCTGTTTATGCTGACTAGTATGTTAGACTTTTGCATGCTAGTTTCTGTGTTCATTATGATTTATTTCATACGGAATTTAATATTGTATCCGCCTATATTCTCAACAATTACACGCCGAGGTGCCTCGCTTTCTCACTTGCTTTTCATTTTTAACGGAGAAGCTCGCTTTGAGCAATAAAGTACACATAGAGTTTGGCCCCAAATCATGTGGGGGCTTTTGAAGGCACAACTAATCAACTATCACACACAGCTATATGCAAACTACTCCCCAATGCAAATAGAACCAAATGGCAGTACAACCTAGTTAGCTCCGTTACTAAAAGAAACCCAGAAATAATTGCATCTCAAAAGGAGAGTATATAACAAAGAAAGCCACCTAAACATAAACAACGTTGAAGAGCGGCTCCAATCGGTTCTTGCAACTTGCCAAGAACAAATACTATATCGCCTCACGCGGAAACGCATGCAATTGTGGGATACATTAAACGCGATGGTTCAACAGCTCAAGGCGATCCCATTGCGCTGGCTAAAAATTGGCTTAACGGCCCGCATGCTCCTTTCGGAATGCTTTCAAATCCCAAACAAACCATTGCTGCGCGATGCCAATGTTTATGACAGCATTTGAAAGGAGCCATGGACAGAATACCTAGTGAGGATGCGCCACTGATCTCTACATTGGACCAAATCCATTTGCAGTCGCATTATTTGCCTTCTGATTTACTCCCTCCCGTTCTAAAATATAGATATTTTGATTTTTTAGATTTATAGATTTTGTTCTGCACCTACGTACATAACAATTCGTGGAATTTGTGTTAGCAATAGGCTGGGATACATGAGACAATTTAGAATTTGTGTTAGCAATAGGCTGGGGTACATGAGACAATTTAATACTGTACCTATATTATCATCATTATGATACCATGACAGAGGATTGGTCAAAGTTGAGTGCTACTTGATATAATGGTTCATCACGCAGCCGCCGGGGCTATTGTCAAAGGAAGCTTGACGTCGAAAGGTTGCACTGCATCGTCGCATATTTCTGATCTTACTGACAGCAACGTGATGGATCCACTGAGCCTAGAAAATTGCACGAGAGGACAAAACCGTCGCAAAAATGACAGCAATCCAGTTTGACAATTGAACACCTTCAGGCCGATCGAGTAAACAGGCGACCCACGGATTGTCATGCTTCGTTGGTGGCATAAGCTATTGGATTCTTTTTTCTTCTTCTTGTGTTGGCTGAAAAAACAAAACTGATGAAGCTAATTATTCCTTTGCCAAGATACAGGTATGGGCAAATTAACCCTCGTGAAAAAAATTCATTCGGCAGGTAGTTAATGGAATACCTTTCCATCTAAAAGAAACATGTAGGAGTATGTGGGAAGCTGTTCCGATCCATGTACATTGTGATCCTCCTCTGTTTCTAGATTTTATATTACTTATATAAAAGATTCTGTTACCAGTCAAGCGATGATCCTGATTGCACGCCGCGGAGTCAACCGCAGCCGATACGACACGCATTGGCATATTTTTTTTTATTTCGATTTCTCGAATCCTTCGTCTCGCTCCCCGATCCCAAATTAGCATGCACCTGACGACCCACACGAATCGCTGCTCGATCCCGCACCACGTGCTCGCGCAGCCCGTCAAATATTTATATATTTTTTTATTCAGAAAAATCTTTACAGATTTACAAAAAAAATAATATCGCGCGAACACCATGTTGGTTGGTGCCGGGCGACAGAACGGAGCCGAACAGAATCCCGAGTCGTGGGCAACTTCCCTGGGAATGGGGGAATCCCATCTTCTCCGCTGGCAACCGGGAACCTATTCGCAACGTGACCGGCTTCTTCCTATGGCAGCAGCACCAACCGCGCGGGCGCAAAGCCTTTCCCTTCCCATGAGCAAGTTGGCGCGGATCAGACGCCCAGGAGTTGTGGTACAAGAAGGAAGGAAGGAAGGAAGGCGGCCGAACTGACCTCGGCATCAGAGCGCTTTCTGAACTCACGCCACCAACTCCCCCGACTCCGCGCGTATCCATCCAACCATCCACCACACGGTTAGTTGCTGCCCCGCCCTGCCCTGCTCCCAAACCCCCGAGTCTCCCTCGCCTCAGGATCGGCGGCGGCATGGCGCGCGAGGCCCATCTCGGCGGGGACGCCGCCGCGGCGGCCAAGGACAAGAACGCCGAGGCCGACGCTCTGGCGGCGGCGGACGGCGGCGGCGGCGGGCACAAGCTGTCGCTGGTGCCGCTCATCTTCCTCATCTTCTTCGAGGTGGCGGGGGGCCCCTACGGCGCGGAGCCGGCGGTGCAGTCGGCGGGCCCGCTCTACGCGCTGCTGGGCTTCCTCGTCTTCCCCTTCATCTGGGCCGTCCCGGAGGCGCTCGTCACCGCGGAGCTCTCCACCGCCATGCCGGGCAACGGCGGGTTCGTGCTCTGGGCCGACCGTGCCTTCGGGCTCCCTCATGGGCACCTGGAAGTACGTCTCGGGCGCCATCAACGGCGCCGCCTTCCCGGCGCTCTGTGCCGACTACCTCGCCCGCGTCGTGCCCGCCGTCAGGGGCGGCGGGCCCAGGGTCGCCGCCATCGTCGCCTTCAACGTTGCGCTCTCCTTCCTCAACTACACGGGGCTCACCGTCGTGGGCTGGGCCGCCGTCGGGCTCGGGGTCGCCTCCCTCTCGCCGTTCCTGCTCATGTCCGGCGCCGCGCTGCCCAAGATCCGCCCCAGGCGCTGGGGCGGCGTCGCGGCGGAGAAGGACTGGAAGCTCTTCTTCAACACGCTCTTCTGGAACCTCAACTACTGGGACAGCGTCAGCACCATGGCCGGCGAGGTGGAGCGGCCCGGGAAGACGCTGCCCAAGGCGCTCGTCGCAGCCGTTTCCATGACGTCGCTCGGGTACCTGCTGCCGCTCATGGCCGCCACGGGCGCCGTCGACGTCGCGCCGGAGGACTGGGGGAACGGATTCTTCGCCGACGCCGCAGGTGCGTTCCGATCGAATAACCAACTCGAGCACAACGAACTCCCTTTTACTAGCTCATAGCACTTGCAACCGTCGACCGGATCATGTTCTTGTGGCTTGCAAACGACGCGCCACCATCCTGATCGCGTCGTTACATGACAAATTGCCGGCCATGCGATACGACACAACAATATCCTTGAGCTTGATGCGTTGGTCAAGTTGCCATGACACGTGATCAGTCGGCTTTGGCGGGCATGGGAGGCTACTTTTGGCAGGAAGAGTCAAATTATACTATCTGGCATTGTGCACGCCGTGCGCTTGCTATAGGCATAGCAAGTGTTGAGTAGTCTTTTGGAGGAATATCTTGAGCTGGAAGGACTCTGCACTCTGCACTTGCACTTCTGATTGTCTGCTAAAAAAAAGCTACTACAATATGACAGAACCAAGGCATGGGACCACAACATCTGCCAGAGTTTCATGCTGAAAATGACATGGGGGCATCTATCTGGAGAATTTCGGGCTTGGGAGTGTCTGTCTGAATTTAGGCACAGTTTGAAATTAAGCTAAAAATCTTGCATAGAATCTGGGGAATGAAAGTTTCTGTTATGAGTTCTCTTTGTGGAATGGTAGCCCGTTTGAATTTAGGCTTGTGAAAGTTTCTGCACGAGTACCACAACTTACTCTGCTTAGATGCAAGTACAATTTAGCAGTTCCACACGGGCATCATACCATATTCAGTTTCATATTCAGTCACTGACTCCATTTGACTAGTAGGATTTACTACCTGACAATGGCTGCTGCAAAATTAAACTCACTGGCTGCAATGTAATGACAAAATAATGCAGGCATGATCGCCGGCAGGTGGCTCAAGTACTGGATCGAGGTGGGCGCGGTGCTGTCCTCCATCGGCCTCTACTCGGCGACGCTGAGCAGCGCGGCGTTCCAGCTGCTGGGCATGGCGGACCTGGGCCTCCTACCCCGCGTCTTCGCCGCGCGCGCCCCCGTCTTCAACACGCCCTGGGTCAGCATCGTGGCCACCAGCGCCATCACCCTGGGCATGTCCTTCTTCAGCTTCAACAACATCGTGGCGGCCGCCAACTTCCTCTACAGCCTGGGCATGCTCCTCGAGTTCGCCGCCTTCATCTGGCTCCGCGCCAAGCGGCCCGACCTGCCGCGGCCGTACCGCGTGCCGGCGCGCCTGCCGGGCGCCGTGGCGCTGTGCCTCGTGCCCTCGGCGTTCCTCGTCTTCGTCATGGCCATCGCCGGGTGGAAGGTGTACGCCATCAGCGCGGCGTTCACGGCAGCCGGGGTCGGGGTGTACTACCTCATGCGGCTCTGCAAGGCCCGGGGCTGCCTCAGGTTCAGCGACGGCAGCGACGACGAGGGGGCGGCGGCGGCGGCGTACCAGCACCAGGGCAGCAGGAGCGGCGACGTCTGACGACATCGTCGATCGGTCGCCGGATCGGAGGGGTCGAGATTGTATTCACACGCACGTACACATTTTTTTTTCTTTTTTGGTGCCTACAGCCCGGCGTGCTGCGACCTGTAATGTTTGTATTGGGGACGTCGTTCTTGGGCAAAATGCATAGGAATTTGTAGGATCGTTTAGTGTTTGGCTGGCATTGCTGACGGAATGATAGTTTCTTTTCTTGCTCGAGTGTTCCTCGTTGCTTTGGAGAAAGTCGATCCAAAGGCACTTCAGATCAATGGGCACAAATGTTTCATGATCGCTGTATGTCCCCAACTTTCCCAAACACGATCTCGCGTGCTTGCTCGAGAGATGGCAAGATAGCACGATTGGTAGCACTCCATCAGGTGGAGGGTGGTGTTGCAGCGGCGCGGCGGCGGAGGTTTTCGTATGGTGGTGGTTTTTCCGGTGCGGTGCGATTCCCTCATGCCTGGAGGTTCTCGATGACTACGTGAGCGTGGATGTTTTGTGGGTGCCGCGAGCTCCGGTTTCTGCTGCGGTTGTCGCGTGGAGTATTCTCCGACCGGCCAGAGTTGCCTTTGGAGACAAGTTGTGCGGCTTGTGTCGATGTCCCAATCCAACCGGCTTGAGTTGTTGAGTAGTGTTTGAGTTCGACGCGTGTTGATGCTTCAATCCAATCTACCGGTGTTATTTCTGTGATTTTCTTTCTTTTTTCTTGTTTGGTTATAGTCTCTCAGGGATATAACCTTGTATTTTTTCTGCTATTATTAATAGAAATAAACTCATCGAGTGTTCGTTCGAGAAGCAATGCAATGCAACACGGCAACAGGGCAGATCACAAATTGGCGCATGCGGAAGGCGTGGAGGATAGCACGTTGTGGTGGAGACCGGTGATGTTGATAATGGCGCAGTTTGGGGGTACTGCTGCCACCATTTGCCCTGCACATCATTAAAAAAAATATTCTTAAATGATTAAATTTAGAATACTATTTTTTTGCGAGGAAGATTAAATTTAGAATTCGATTTGGTCATAGGAGCCGAATAGTTATAGTTCCTGTAAATCTGAACACGTGGAGACAGAAATCTTGCTCAGCCGAAAAAAAAAACTGTTATCTGTGCGAAGCCCATATTTTCATAGGGATTACTGGATTAGCGAACCTGTAACTTGAGGTACTAGTAGCGTTACAACAAAAACTAAATAATATAGGGTACGGATTTGTAAAACTAAATAATATAGGGTACGGATTTGTGTTTCAAAAGTTGGGGCTGTTCGGTTCCTCAGCACTAAACTTCAGTGGCGTCGATATTTGGACACCAATTAGAAGTATTAAATATAGTTAAAT
The DNA here is from genome assembly GCA_032594955.1 of Panicum miliaceum. Lineage (NCBI taxonomy): Eukaryota > Viridiplantae > Streptophyta > Magnoliopsida > Poales > Poaceae > Panicum > Panicum miliaceum. The sequence goes on from CM064059.1 coordinate 44,018,522, forward strand.
TACAAAATTAATTATATAAATGGAGGCTAATTTGCGAGACGAATCCATTAAGCCTAATTAATTCATGATTTGATCATGTTGTGCTACAGTAAATATGTGCTAATGATAAATTAATTAGACTTAATAGATTCGTCTCGTGAAATAGCCTCTATTTATGCAATTAGTTTTATTATTAACTTATATTTAATCTATTTATTTAACATCCAAACATCCATGTGACTCGGACTAAAAATAAATCTCTGAATCCAAACACCCGCTTGATTACATTGGAATGATCTTTTTCGGATATGCTACAGTACTGCGTGACCTGCATAATCTAGTTCGCAAGTTATTGTATAGCCTTTTGTTTGTGATATATATTTGTTGCGGTCTATTACAAGCAACCGGTTCTCCCATTCCGCATTTCCACGTATTCAACTAATCTCATATGGCAAACCATAGATCGAGTTCGAACACAGCCGCTTTGTCGAGCACAGTCTTGGCAACTGGTGGTTGGATGTGTGAATCAGATGGTGTTTGGATCCAAATGCTAAAATTTAGTACTAGCTAATCCAAATAGAAGTGCTAAAAAGGTGGGCTAAACTTTAATCAAGATTTAAAAACTCTATCATAAGGATCCAAGGATTAATCTTTAGTTTCAGTTCACATCGGGTTGTTTGGATGTAGGGATTAGTTTTTACTTCCGACTCACTACTCTGCCATAGAATTGGAGTAGCGCAGGAGCCGTTTGGATTCAATAACGGTGTGAATGTTTGGATGCTAATAGGGGAACTAAATATGAGCTAACTATAAAACTAATTACATAAATAGAGACTAATTCACGAGACGAATCTATTAGGCCTAACTAATCCATCATTAGCACATATTTACTGTAGCCCAACATTATCAAATTATGGATTCGTCTCGCGAATTAATCTCTATCTATACAATTTATTTTATAATTAGGCTATATTTAATACTTTTAATTGGTGTCCAAACATCCGATGTGACGGGACTAAACTTTATTCCAGAGGAAACAAACGGAGCCTAAGTATGAGTGCTAATAGGTTAAAGTTTAGCACTCAACTTTATCCTATCCAAACATACCCTTAGTCACTTATTTGTGATTGGCTGATTGCATACTGGACCAACCAAGGTGACATCTGTCACTGATTTGGCCTGTTATGGTGCAGTGTGTATGAAGGATGCAACGGAAATAAGAGTAGAGTATACTGAAACTGGACTAAGAATCGAAGCAAGCTAGTCGTCCATTCCTTTGTCGCTTTCGATTACTGGTTGATAGAGTCACGCAGATGGGGTTAGTTAGAACAAATTTTTATGCATGCACCAAGAGTCACACAAAAGTCAAGCTAGCAAAACAAATCCAAAACTTCCTCTAAATTTGCGAGCTTGATCGTCTCTGTCCCTTGAACCTTGATGCACGACCAGTCATTAACGCGGGTCACATCAGAATATAACTAAGCTACGATCATGGACTTTCCCGGCTCGGAGCCAAAGGCCAAGAGACAAGTGACTGTGCAGAGCTAGCTAGAGCGACATCCTGAGAAAAGCCGGCCAGCAAAATGAACATCTTCACAGCCTGCTCTATCTGTCTACCAAATTCGACGCGCAAGTACGTTGACACTATGGCTCAAGTACTGGATCGAGGCGGGCGCCGTGCATGCTCTCCTCCATCGGCCTCTACTCGGCTGTCAGCTATGCAAGTTGTGCAGAGCGATGCTCATGTGTACATGCCCGTGCAGTTTGTATCTCAAGAGATTTTGTTCAGAATAAGATTTCGAGCATATATCCCCATCTCCCAAATTCTACCCCACATTTGTTTCTAGTACTTTATGTTGGATTGATCTCTGACCCCTAAGACCCAAATACCTTGGGCACTTGATCCGCGCCCTGATCGCGGGCGTCCAACCCAACTACTGTTGGTGGGCCCCCGTCGCCAACGCCACAATAAATAGAGAGGTGGGGGCCGGAGGCACAAACGACGAGGTTCACCGTGACCCCAATCCCCACCTACACTTAAACCCTAGACCGATCAAGAGAGGGCGCTCCGGCGGCGGGAAGCGCCACCGGCATTGCACGGCCTCAACCTACGCTGCCCTAGCGCAGACCTGCACCGACCTCGGCACAGTGCGTCGCTGCCTAGCGCAGACTACACCGACGAACGCGCAATGGCGTCCTCGGCCGATCAAAGTATACTCTCTGTTCTCTCTCTATCGATCTCATTTAGCACACACACGCACACCAGTGAATGCATCTAGAACTAGATCAAGAAGACAATCCCGAGTTAATGCTACTGCTAGTGATCCTAGATTAACACCTAACAATGGTACCAGAGCCATCCTAGTCTAGTAGATTAAGTCGGAAGCAGAGAGAGAAAAAGGTTTCAGATCGAGCCAATAGAAGAAACAGAAGAGAAATTTAAAGAAAATCGAAGAACAGAAGCTCGAAACCCTAACCCTAACCCTAGATCTACTCGAAACCCCACTTACCTGGCCCTTCTCGCTTTCCTTCTTCTCTTCTTTCTCTTCCCTCCGCTGCTTCCTCTTCTTTCCCGTACCCCAGAGATCCCCTCGACGGAGCCGCGCGCGAACGCACGCGACTCCGGTGAGGAGGCCCATAGGGCACAGATCCGCTTTGTGTGGACGCACACCGAGCCGAAATCGAGAGAAAACGAGGGGTAAGGGGTACTGGAAGCAGATCCGACCATGGCACGGCCGCCGGCGTCGAGGACGAACACGGCGGCGCGGCCTCTGACTGGAACAGAGAGAGTAGCAAGAGGGAGAGGGCGAGGGAAACGCGACAGAGACAAGGAGAGGGAGAGAAAGAGATGAGCAAGCTCAGGCTCGCCGGCAGACGGCCGGCGGCCAGGCCGTGCGCCGCGCCGGAGCTGGAGCCAGCGACGGCGGCGATGGCCAGAGCCGAGAGGAGGAGGCGAGGGAGAGGGCGAGGGAGAGAATGACCTAGGGTTTCAGCCTGTCCGTCGGCCGAACGGCTTTTGTACGAGCCGAAACGCGCGCTCGGCCGTCGGATCGCGACGAGCGGCCGAGATCGAGGCGGGGCGTGCGGCCGGCGCGGACGGGCCGAATTGGCAGCCCAGGCCCAGGTTGCGGCCTGCTGAGCCGAGCCGAGCGGTCGCCGGGCCGATTTCGCGAATGGGCTGAGCCGCGGAGGTGGTTGTGGGCTGCACAGTGCTGGGTTTTGGCCCGTTTCGCAGATGAACAGTGCAATTTGATCCTTTTATTATGTTTTGAAGCAAATTTGAATGATTTTGTATAGAATTTGATCTCTTTTCATTTTGAACCAAAGGGATAAATGTTTAGAGAATAGAAATAAAGATTTACATAGATCTTGCTTCAAAATAGAATTTATTTATTCATGTTTCCGCTGCGCAGATAATTATTTCGACTTGAATTTAAATTTGAACCAAAGGGATAATTTAAATTTCAAGTCACAGATTAATTTTCAGATTAAATTGTAATTGTTATTTTCTGACCAAAGTTGATAATAACAATATTATAATTTCACAGATTAATTCCAGATTAAATTGTAATATTGTTATTTTCTGACCAAAGTTGATAATAACGATATTATGATCTCATGCGGTTATTATTATTGTTATAATGTTCTAACTTGAGCTAACCCATTTCAACTGGTTTTCCTATGATGGTTTCCATCAAGGACATTCCAATCTTTAGAGGAGACAACTACAATGAGTGGTATAAGAAGTTGGATCTCTTCTTTAGCATGGCTGAGCTAGACTGGGTTCTTTCTGCACCGGTTCCAGTAGAGCCTGAGAGGCCGGTCAGAGGGGATGATGTCACAGATGCTGCTAGGAAGCAAACAGAGCTCTCCTATAAGGCGAGCAAACAGAGGTATAATACTGATCATGCCAAATGGCACCCTGCCAACAAGAAATGCTTGGCAGTGGTGAAGAACACGATAGAGCCTGCCATTCTGGGGGCAATTATAGATTTTTCCACTGTTGTTGAGTACCTTTAGAAGATAAGGAGTCAGTACACTGGCTCCTCAAAGACTTATGCTACCCAGTTGATCAAACAACTGGTTACAGAAAGGTACTTGGGAGGTGGGATAAGAGAACACATTCATCGCTTGGTTCACATAAACAATAAGCTTAAACTGATGGACATGGAGTTCAAACAAGAACACATAGTTCATTTGATCTTTGCTTCGTTGCCGAAGGAGTTTGACAACTTTGTTGTCAATTACAACATGAATCCCAAGAAATGAGATATAGAGAAGACCATAGCGATGTGTGTTCAAGAGGAAGAAAGAATAAAGACAGCACATGGTGGTTCTATCAACTATGTGAACAAAAAAAGAAATTATAAAGATATTCCCTCCTCCTCCAAGAGAAAAGGACCCCAGATGCCCCAGCAGCACAGCCAACACAGGTCCAAGTTTGGGCAAGCTCTAGTAGAGAAGGATCAGTGCCTCTACTGCAAATAGAAGGGACATTACAAGTCAGATTGTCCCGACTACTTAAAGATGATTATGGAGAAACGAGGTGAGAACATTATCTCATTTGTAAATGAATCCTTGTATACAGATTATTCGAAATCTACTTGGTGGATTGACTCAGGAGCAACAATTCATGTTGCAAACTTCTTACAGGGATTCCGTTCGACGAGAACTACGGGAAGAAACGAAAGAAGAATTAAAGTCGCGAATGGAGTCGAGGCAGATGTTGTGGCGGTTGGAGACCTCCTCTTAGAGCTCGACACTGGCTTTTGTTTATTACTTAGAGATGTGTTTTATGTCCCCGTGATACAGAAAAACTTAATAAGTGTGTCTCGTCTAGATGATGATGGTTTTGGATGTCGTTTTGGAAACGGCATGTGTATAATAGAGTTTAATGACACAGTCGCTACTATTGCTTTCAGAAGAAATGATCTTCATTTGTTATCGCTACGTGAAAGTTTGAATTCCGTATGTGATGTAAATGCAACTGTATCTCCAACCACAGATAATAACAGAAAACGAAAGAGAACTCAAGACACGTCGTCGAAATTATGGCACTGTCATTTAGGCCATATTTCGAGGGGGAGAATAGAAAGGCTGGTTAAGAATGATATTTTACCTCCTCTTGAGTTCTCAGACTCAGACCATTGCATTGATTGCATAAAAGGAAAATATATAAAGATAACAAAGAAAAATGCTGAGCATAGCGCAGGTGTTTTAGAATTAATTCACACAGATATCTGCGGTCTGTTCTCAGTTAAAAGCATAGATGGTTATTACTCGTTCATAACGTTCACAGATGATTATTCCCGCTATGGATATATTTATCCAATAAAAGAGAAATCAGAAGCGTTGGATAAATTTAAAGAATTCAAGGCTGAAGTTGAGAATCAGCATAATTTGATAAAAGTTGTCCGTTCCGACCATGGAGGGGAATACTACGGTCGGCATACCCCATACGGACAGGTTCTAGGACCTTTTGCGAGGTTCCTCATAGAACAAGGAATAGTTATCCACTACTCTCTGCCGGGCGATCCTCAGCAGAATGGAGTAGCTGAAAGACGGAACCGTACCCTGATGGATATGGTATGAAGCATGATCAGCTATTCTACGCTACCAGTGAAATCATGGATGGAGGCATTGAAAACCGTTGTCTATATTCTCAACAGAGTACCCAGTAAAGCGGTGCCTAAAACACCGTATGAACTGTGAACAGGAAGGATACCCTCACTGAATCACCTACGGGTGTGGGGGAGTCCTGCTGAGGCAAAGATATTTAACGCGACCATTGGAAAATTAGATCCCAAGACAGTGAGCTGCCATTTTATTGGTTATCCAAAGAAATCAAAGGGATATCGTTTCTACTATTCAGACAGATTTACAAAGTTCGTAGAAACGAGACATACTACCTACTTGAAGAAGAGATGATTCGGGGAAGTACAGCAGTTCGAAAGATTGATCTTGAGGAGAAGCGGGTGTGCGCACCTACTCCGATGATTCAGGAACCGTTTTTCTCACTGCCTACTGAGACTGCACCAGCAGTACGAGTTACTGCGATGCCAGTTCCTAAGGTGATCCCTTCTGTGGCAACACAGAGTGAAGATGTGGAACCTGTCCTTCAGAATCCTATAGATAACAACATTGCCGCAGATCAGGGGTAACCACCACAGTCTACAGCAGGGAATGTTCAAATAGAAGAGGCTCCTAGGAGATCTCAAAGAGAAAGAAGGTCGGCTATTCCCGATGATTATGAAGTGTATAACACATAAGAGTTTCGAATGGAAGATGATCGCATCTCATTTGAAGAAGCCATGAGAAACAGACATTCATCCAAGTGGTTTGAAGCCATGGAAGATGAAATGAAATCGATGAGTACCAACCGTGTTTGGGACCTAGAAGAAATTCCTAAAGGAGCCAAAACAGTAGGCTACAAATGGGTCTACAAGACAAAATATGACTCCAAAGGGAATATAGAGAGATACAAGGCTCGTTTTGTGGCAAAAAGATTTACACAGAAGGAAGAAATAGATTACAATGAGACTTTTTCTCCAGTCTCATGTAAAGATTCTTTTAGAATCATTATGGCTTTAGTCGCACATTTAGATCTGAAATTGCACCAAATGGATGTAAAGACGGCATTCCTAAATGGGGATCTCGAAGAAAGAGTTTACATGGCACAACCCAAAGGTTTTATCGTGAAAGGAAAAGAAAATATGGGATGTCACTTAAAGAAATCCATTTATGGATTAAAGCAAGCTTCAAGACAATGGTATTTGAAGTTTAATGAGATGATAAAGAGGTTTGGGTTTACAAAGAATGTTGAGGATAATTGCATTTATGCAAAGTTCAAAAGAGGAAAATATATTTTCCTGATACTGTATGTGGATGACATTCTGCTAGCGAGTAGCGATGCTAGTCTGCTATTAGAAACAAAAGAATTCTTGTCATCGAATTTTGAGATGGAAGATCTTGGTGAAGCCTCATTTGTGCTAGGTATTGAGATTCACCGAGATAGAAGAAATGGGTACTAGGTTTGTCACAAGAGACATACCTACAAAAGATTCTAGAATAGTATAGTATGCATGCGAGTAAGCCTACTCCTGCTCCGATAGTCAAGGGTGACACATATGGAGACTTTCAGAGTCCCAGAAACAAATATGAAAAAGAACATATGAAAACTGTTCCGTATGCTTCGGCAGTCGGAAGCTTACAGTATGCTCAAGTGTGCACACGCCCTGACTTAGCCTTTGTCACTAATGTGCTTGGCAGATTTTAGAAAGATCCAGGTCTAGAACACTGGAAACTTGTAAAGAAAGCCTTGCGATATGTGAAAGGCACAAAAGGCCTCATGCTAACATACAGAAGAACCGACTCATTAGAGATTAAAGGATACGCAGATTCAGACTTTGCGGGAGATGAAGATGACAGAAAATCCACGACAGATTACATCTTCATTCTCGCAAGGGGAGCTATATCGTGGAAAAGCTCAAAACAATCGGTAACAGCAACATCGACGATGTCTGCTGAGTTCATAGCATGCTATGAGGCCTCCGGGCAGGTACAATGGTTAAAGAAATTTATACCTGGCTTAAGAGTGGTGGACAGTATAGAAAGACCACTAAAGATGTACTGCGATAACCAGCCAGCAATAACCAGCCAGCAGTGTTTTATGCTCATAATAACAAGAAGAGCACGGCTACCAAGTCGATAAAGATAAGATTTTATTCAATAAAAGACAGAATCCAGGATCACACCATAAGTCTCGAGCATACAAGAACAAAAGATATGCTTGCGGATCCGCTAACGAAAGGCCTACCACCCAGCGTGTTCATGGAACACGTAGCCGGCATGGGAATAAGGTACAACCTATGATCTCTGTATAATAGAGGCCCAAACGAATTATAGAATCTATTTCTGAACAGAGGCGTGTATTGTGGCTATTGATTCTATCGGCAATTGCGCGTGACGATGAGATATGCCATATACATAAATCTGTGATGAGATAAGGAAAATAGAAAAGTAAAAGGAAAAGGTAATGTGAGATAAAGGGGGAGATTGTTGGATTGATCTCTGACCCCTAAGGCCCAAAGGTGTCAGGGGGAAAAGTAAACGGTCATCTAATGACTGTTTTGGCAACGATTATGGAGGTCCGGACTGACCCGTGGCAACGGCGACCATCGTCAGCCCAACACGAGGAGGAAGCGCTCCGCTTCGCCCGACCCCGTCCCTCGTGGTCGGGCGCTCCCGATTCCCAAGCAGGCGGGCTCCGTCTCGCCCGACCCCTCGCCACGAGGGTCCGCCTCGCCCGACCCCTTGCCACAAGGGTCCGTCTCGCCCGACCCCTTGCCGCAAGGATCCGCCTCGCCCGACCCAGAGTCCTAGGGTCGGACTCACGTGGGCCCGCCGGACGGAAATCAGACTCGGGCGCAGCTTTGCCTTAAATGCTCCACGACTCGGGCGTGCGGAAAGGCGTCCACGCCGCTGACGTGACCCATCACACCTACCCGCCCACGACCGCGCCGCGCGCAGTACAGCGACTCAGTCTTCTCTGATTCGCTGTCAGGCCATCATGACCCACGTCGCCTGGCACAGGAGCACGCCTGACCATCCACGCTCCACTTGCCCGTCCTCGCTCCCCGCGATTCCGGCGACAAGGACAGGGCGTCCGCACCGCTCAGGCCGCCTGCGGCACAGGGACAGTCGTGGTAGCCGTCAGCCTCGACGGGACGGAAGCCACCGCCATCATCACGCACGCCCGCCGTAATCGGCTCCCGAGGAGGACAGCGACCAGATCAGTGCAGGCCGCCCGGCGAAGTAAGGAGATGGAAGACAACCGCAGCGCCCGGGAAGCACAGATCTTCTTCTTGGACTCCGTGTTTCCCTCTCCCTCTCCATTCTTTCTCTCTCTGTGTACCCCCACGCACGTCCGGCATATGTCTGGTCAACTCCCTGGAGCTATAAAGGGAAGGCCAGGGCCCAAGAGACGGGGGGGGGGGGGGGGGGGGGAATTTTAGACTCTCACACGCCCACACACACACTTCCTCACACAGGCTTTCCTCTTCCCGGCAAAGAAGAACACGTCTGCGCCATTAGAGCCCCTGCGCACACCTTAGAGACTTGGGACCGGTTCCCTCTCTCGCCCTTCTGTAACCCCTACTACAGAATCCGCGTGGGTAACACGAGCAGCTCCCCATACTGGACGTAGGGCTTCTTCACGCCCGAACCAGTCTAAATCCCGTGTCACCCGCGCAACCATCTGAGGCCGTACGTGCATAAAAGAAATTTACTAGTCTAAGTCTTGATCACCAATCTTGACAACGACAAAAGACCTTGGGCACTTGATCCGCGCCCTGATCAGGGGCGCCCAACCTAACTACTGTTGGTGGGCCCCCGTCGCCAACGCCACAATAAATAGAGAGGTGGGGGCCGGAGGCACTAACGACGAGGTTCACCGTGACCCCAATCCCCACCTACACTTAAACCCTAGACTGATCGAGAGGGGGTGCTCCGGCGGCGGGAAGCGCCACCGGCACTGCACGGCCTCGACCTACGCTGCCCTAGCGCAGACCTGCACCGACCTCGGCATAGCGCGTCGCTGCCTAGCGCAGACTACACCGACGAACGCGCAATGGCGTCCTCGGCCGATCAAGGTATACTCTCTGTTCTCTCTCTGTCGATCTCATTTAGCGCACACACACATGCACACTAGTGAATGCATCTAGAACTAGATCAAGAAGACAATCCCGAGTTAATGCTACTGCTAGTGATCCTAGATTAACACCTAACACTTTACTCTCAAAGCAGGTAGCAGCGCTGTTATTATTGTCAGGAGGAAGAAGAAGACGCTCGTCGCCGCTGATAGTCCTCGCGAGCCCGCCCGCGTCTTGAACGCCTCCACGATCTCGTCGGTCCTCAGCACCCATCCCGCACGCTGCACCGGAGGACGGGAGATTGGGATCGCGAGTTTTGAAGAAGCATCGTGGACTGGATCGCGATTATATATATTAATTGCGAACTGCCCCCTGTTGATTTACATATAGCCCCCTAATTTGGATTGCAACTATTAATCGCAATCAGACTATTTGCAAAATAGCCCCTATAGTTTATAAATAAACCCCCTAATTCGGATCGCGGCTATGAATCGCGATCCGAATATTTTCAGAATACCCCCTGAATTTTGCATATAAACCCCTAGAGCGCCTTACCTCCTCGCCGGCATGGCGGCGCCTCCCGCGCATCTTCGCCTTGCGGGCCCGCGCCTTTGGCAGGCTATGGGCCACCGTCGCCGCCACGGGTGCAATCTTCCTGGGCATGTCCTTCTCCTCACCAGCATAGTCGTGGCGTCCAACTTCCTTTTACGGCCTCGGGATTGCTCCTCGAGTTCGCCGCCTTCGTCTAGCTCCGATCCAAGTCCGGCGGCCCGCTCTGCCGCGGCCTTACCGCATGCCCATGCGCACGGTCGAAGGTCGTGGCGATGTGCGGCGAGCCGTCGGCGTTCCTTATGCTCGTCATGGCCATGTTCACCGTGTCCGGCGTCGTGGTGTCCTACGTCATGGCGTTCTGCAAGGCCAGGGAATGCCATGGCGTTCGATGGTTCTCATGGTCGTAAGGGAGGCAAGGTTGCTGATGCTTGAAGCTGAATATCCGGACTTCGGAGGCTGCAGCTGGATCTCAAAAGAGAGCAAAGTCCAATAAACGTAACGTGAAACCTCCTAGGATCAAATTGCACTCAGAAAAGGTGTACAGTACAGAAAAGCAGGCATTGCAGTTGATTACACAAACGGATTCAGTTTATTTACTAGCGTAATTGTTGCTATTCTTTCTAGCTTATTAGTCAAATTAAAGATGGTTCCACCTACTACAAAACTAGAAATGCTTACATTTTGGATTAGAAATGCATGTATTTTGGATTAGAAACTGTTGAGAAATTGATGTCCCTAACCTTGACACCAACTTCCGAGAAGCGGTACCAAAGTAGTATGATACCACTTCTTCTACGTACCCTATACTCACACACCAAGAAGACCTTCATCTTGATACCAATACGGAAGACCAACTCTCTACAAGAAAACTCAACTCTTTATTCACTACTATAACTTGATACAACACAAGACTCATATACTCTTTACGTGGCTACCCTACCATGACACAACTACACTATCATGCCACATTCCTACTTGAGACCTCTTATGCTATGGTATAGCAAGAGGGAAGAGGACACCTCTATTTATAGGTGCTCATGGATGTTGTGGTGTTGCCATGTGGCAACTTCCACACTCTTTCTTACAAAATATCTATCTCCAGAATTTTCCTCATCCTTATCTAACTATGCAAAATATCTAATTTTAGAGAATTCTATTCTTACCATGAAGTATGGTAACTCTCACTCTTATTATTTTTAAATTGTTGTAGAACCTTCTCAAGTATGCATTACTTATTTTCAACAGAAAGTATTACACAAACGGCTGAGGTTAGGTGGGAATCGGAGTAGTAGTTGCAAGAAGCGTAACGTTGATGAGGTAAACCAGAAATCTGTGGTGAGTGGTGAGAGGATATGGTTCACTGCTAACAACTTGATATGATTACCGCCACCCCTTCAAAAAAAAAGAGAGAACATTTATAATAACTACAGGGCTCAAAAAAGAGGGTTTTATCGTATAATTGTATTAAGTTCCCCCTACTGTATGCGAAACAATTTTAAGCTTTAAAAGTTGCATATGGATGATACGGAACTAGTCGCCCTGGTCACTTTAGTATTCCATCTTGTTCTGCAATCTGCACAGGTAAAAGCCATCTGCAGAGGGAACCAGGCCTACTCCCGCAGTCCCACTACCGATTTGCCAAAGATGATAACGCAGGGAATCCAATCCAGCGACGACAGGGCCTCACCAGTTCACTCCAACGCGTCTCCCGCCAAACCTGAAAGCTTCGCCGGCGACGCAACCCACCTCCCAGTCACCGCCTTGGCCGGTGGAGGCGCCGGCCAAGAACGAGGCCGGAACAAGCTGACCCTGCTCCCTCTCATCTTCCTCATCTTCTTCCAGGTCGCCGGCGGGCCATATGGCGCCGAGCCGGCCGTGCAAGCCGCCGGGCCCCTCTTCGCCCTCCTCGGCTTCCTGGTGTTCCCCTTCGTCTGGGCCGTCCCCGAGTCCCTGGTCACCACCGAGCTGTCGACGGCGATGCCGGACAACGGCGGGTACGTCTTGTGGGTGGGCCGCGCGTTCGGCCCGTTCGCCGGCTCCCTGATGGGGACGTGGAAGTACGTGTGCGCCGCCATCGGCGCGGCCGCTTTCCCGGCGCTCTGCTCCGACTACCTCGTGCGGGCGGCCCCCGCCGTGTCAGGCGGCGGCGCCCGCGCGGCGACCATCGTCACGTTCAACGTCGCCCTGACGCTCCTGAGCTGCACGGGGCTGAGCGTATGTGCCGTGGCGCTGGGCCTCGCGGCGCTGTCTCCGTTCGTGGTGATGGTCGGCGTCGCGCTGCCGAAGATCCGGCCGCGGCGGTGGGGGACCACCGCCCCCGCGAAGGACTGGAAGCTCCTGCTGAACACGCTGTTCTGGAACCTGAACGGCTGGGACAGCGTGAGCACGATGGCCGGCGAGGTGGAGCGGCCCGGGAGGACGTTCCCCGCGGCGCTGGTCTCGGCCGTGTGCATAGGGTCGCTCGGGTACCTGCTGCCGCTCATGGCGGCCACCGGCGCCGTCGATGCGCCGCCGGAGGCCTGGGGAGACGGCTACTTCGCCGACGCTGCAGGTAACTTCATGTCGCTTCCACGGCCAGTGGCCACAATGTTACTGTTGAATTTTCTCGTTGTTTTTGTCGCGTTGTCAGCGTGCGTCTCGTCAGGATTAGATTCATGGACTTCTACGGCTTGTTGGCCAAGACCAACAGAGACAACAGACAAGTAGCAACAGAGACAGGATGGAAAACTTGTCCAGCCGGCTCCCCAATTCGGCGCACGCGTTCACTCCGTCCACGGACAGTGTGGTGAATGACCGTGACATGCCATCGTCTGAACTCTGGTTCGCCCGTGCGATGCGTGCAGGTGTGATCGCCGGCGAGTGGCTCAAGTACTGGATCGAGGTGGGCGCGGCGGTCTCCTCCGTGGGCCTCTACTCCGCGACGCTGAGCAGCGCGTCGTACCTCCTTGCCGGCATGGCCGAGCTCGGGCACCTCCCGTCCCCGCTCGCCGCGCGCGCCCCGCGGTTCGGCACCCCCTGGGCCAGCATCGCCGCGACGGGCACCGTCGCGCTGGGCATGTCCTTCCTGAGCTTCGACAGCATCGTGTTCGTCACCAACTTCCTGTACGGCCTCGGGATGCTCCTGGAGCTCGCCGCGTTCCTCTGGCTCCGCGCAAGGCGCCCGGGCCTGCCGCGGCCCTACCGCGCGCCGGCGGGCGCGGCGGGGGCCGCGGCGGTGTGCGCGGTGCCGGCGGCGTTCCTGGTGCTCGTCGTGGCCGTCGCCGGGTGGAAGGTGTGCGCGGCCGGCGCGGGGTTCACGGCCGCCGGCGTGGCGGTGTACTACCTCATGCGGTTCTGCAGGGCCCGGGGGTGCGTCGAGTTTGCCCGGCCGGAGGGAGAGGGAGGGGAGCGCGGAGGCTGTGAGAGTGGGAAGGAAGGCCAGCATTGTGATGCCTGAGGTTGAAGTCATGCAGATGGTGTGGTGTGCGAGTTCGCGGGGGCGACGCGATTTGACGCCCAGGGCTGTCCAGGATATCGAAATTAGCTGCGCACGGCTGCAGGAGGAACGCACACGCACTGGTGGGTGGTAGTGTTTCACAGTTTGGGGCCGTGTCCATTCGCTCTCTGGGCTTCTCAACAGGGAAAAATTCAGCCCGCGAAACTGCTGCTTCTTCGTCATCCCCATGGGCTCGAACGTCGTGGATCGGGCTTTAGTTTGTGGGCTGCGCGCGAGGGTAGCAGCGAGCCGCGATCGCAGAACGATATTCCCTCGTGCGGTGCAGGGTGCAGCCGTGCAGGAAACAGGAATGATCGAGGTCGCGATCGGTCACAGGAGATCCAACAACAGCCCACCACCGCTGCCGCCCGTCACGTGCTGTCGGGGTTAGGGTTCTAGGGGAGCGGCCACCAACGAGATCACCGCCGGTCGGGGTGGTGATCGAGGCGGCGATTAGAGTTAGAATTTTGGGTTTTTGAGTTTGGGGATGACTTTCATGGCCAGCAGCTATAGAAGAAGAAGGTTGGGGGTGGCGGCGGCCCGGTGGTGGAGGTGAGGTGGCGGCAGTAGCCGGCCGGGGCTGTGGACGAGGGGGCGGAGAAAGAAGATGACCAAAAAAATAGATGAATACAGGGGCTGCTTCTGCGACTAATCAACTTGCAGTAACACGAGTTACATCCAACAGCGCCCACAGGGAAAAGTTTTGATGGATTATTAGGCGACCACCTACCGACGAGCGCTGGAGCGGATCGCACTTAGTGGTGTTGGTGATGCCCCCTGTATGTGCCGTCGTCACGTGTAGTGATAAGTCACCGAGTGGAGGAGGCAGGAGACGTCCCCGCCGGCTCGCTGCCGGTGCCGCCAGCCTTCCTGTCGGCGTCGGACGACGATCGAGCAGGGCGCGCACATAACGTCTACACCCTTCCTGTCGACGTCGACCCACCATGGATTACCCTGAGAAGGTGACAATGAGGAGCACGTGCAACACACGTGCCCGTTGTGCCGTGGACAGATTGGTTTATTCGTCGGGGGTTATTAATTTTGTGTTGGGATCCGAATTCACAGATACCAGATGTCCGCTGATATTTGAATGGATTTTCATTATTCAAATAAGTAAATATATGTAAATTATACCTTACATATATACCAGGTTCGTGACTGTCAGATCAAACTCAACTACTGGAAGAAAGACAAGCTACGATATTTCAGTTAAAGTGGATGGAACTTAACCTTATACGTACCGACCATGAGGCGTACTGTAAGCTATGCTGACAAACTGATCATGAGGCTATTGACCTCATGAAACTACCCATGTAGGAGGGCCTAAATCAGACCACAACTTGACGCCCACCTCCTCACATGGTGCCAGCGAGGAGAGTTTTCTAACTAGTCCTTAAATTTGATCGAATCCGAGCGTTGAATGTGCTACTGTAGACCACTACGCTACAAGCCCTTTTGCATATTTGTGATTTGTCGAAACAATTTACGCTTGAGACGCATGTTCAACACTTTAATACATTGTTACTCTTCGTTCACCTGGATGGCGCGCAAGTGTTTGTTGCGACGCTCCCTCCCTCCCTAATAGCTGCGAGGGGCAAAAAAGCGCGACTTCAAGTAGGAGTGTGAAGTAACAACTAATGGTTAGATCTAGGAGTCTTCTACGAGTCCTATGATGACCACGACACATATGGAGTCTCATTCTACGGACAGCGAAATCACGGAGTCTTAAATATCGATATATCAATTCATAGAAAATTGCTCGAATCTAAGGAAGGTTACAAACTTGAGTCTGATACATGACTTGTGTCTTATCAACAAGGTTATAGCCTCTGTTTGTCTCTTGTATTCCGTTTTTCTTTCTGAGTCTAGATGTTTTGGACCGGAACACCCCCGGAACACCCTTCTTTCTCTATCTGTGTTTGTACGTTACAGTACTAGCAGTTTCGAGCTTTCGGTTTCGTAAGATGTCCCGACGCCACCTATTGACTTCTTTTTCACATTTTCTCTGATTTTTCACAAGACTTGCATCAACTCTTTGCCTTCGCTGACGTAAAAAAAGCAGACTCATGCATATATCTTTTTCTTTCAACTCCTCGTTCTCAACGATGATGTATGTTAACCACTCTGGACGTTCTAGTTCAATGATACAGCAAAATAATGACAGATGTGGTCATTATATTGTACGAGCATCTCCATTATAAAATAGAAACTGAAAAAATCCACTCCAGCAGAATCCTACTTGCATCCCTGCGCCCCCTACTTTCCCTTGGGCCCCCTTCCTTCTCCCACGGGTGGGAATGGAGACCCCTACTTTTCTGGTACGGCGGTTCTTCCTCCTCCCTGCCCGCCCACCTTCCCATGCCCGATTCCATCTCCACTCCGGTGGATTCGGCGACCGCTGTGCAAAATTGCTAGCCGCTCGCCTGAATCGTCAGCAGACCCGAGCTCCGTTCTTCCCCTTGCAACGAACGAAGGCAAGGGCGTCGAGGCCCGAGCCTGCAGATGGGGCCATAGCTACGACAGAGCGCCGCCGCTCCCTTCCCACCTCCAAATCAACGGCAGCTCCTGATCCCTCTGCGCCCTCCTGAGCTCGAGAAAGAAAAATCCTTTAACGGCCTCGGTGCATGGGGTCGATTCTGTCGATTCCGCCGCCGATTCCTCAGCCTCTACCCCATGCGCCGCCCTACCTGCAGTGTTGTGCTTGATTTCCTTTAGAGTCCAGTCGATGGACCGGTGGCCGGCGGCAACACGCAAGTGGAGCAAAGGAAAGGAGCAGCTAGCAGCAATAGGCGGAGGGATGAGTGGCGTGCTACTCGCTCGTAGTTGACCGTGGCGAAAAAGAGATAGCGTTGAGGGAGAAAGCTACGGGAGAAAAGGCAAAAAAAATATTGATTCAGTGACAGGTAGATCCCATTTGTCATAGTAAAGTAGTAGCTGCTATCTAGGGATCATTGCTGGAGTCGTGAGCAAAATCTAGAGCCCCGAAAAGTAGGAAGATCCTCTAAAAATAGAGATTCTAAAGTAGAGGATATTTGCTGAAGTTGCTCTAAGACGAAGTCCCTCGGTCCCCCTTCCCCTTGTACATGCTCAGGTTTCATGTTTCGAGTTCAGCACAACTAGAACAATTAAGGGTATTTTTGAATTCACCATGGAATTGAACTTTTAAAATTCTAGCTGATCCAAATTAACCGACCAGATTTTATATCCGATCCCACAAACTACCTCTCTCTAAACTTTTACCAGTTGATGCATCAGAGTTTTTAGAAGCTCTACTTGATCAAACAGACATCTTTTGTTCCAGAGCTTTTACAATCCTATAAGCTACGCTAGCATAATCCGGTGTGCATCCAAACAAGATCTAATAGAAAACACCGCCATCATTGTGATGTCATTGCTACAATGCCAACCTGAGCCTCTCGCTCAATGAAGGGTAACATCCACATTAGTTTTACCCAGCCCTGTCTTTGCAGCAATCCATGTGCTTCTGCGCTCTATCATCAGTTACTAAATGGTTGGTTGGTATGCTTAGATCTACCGGGGGTCCCATCCAAGTCTTTTGCCTTTCTCGTCAACAATATTCACTCATGCTGTCTGTGAGACGATACGCTGTCAAGATAAAACGCTATTTCACAAGGCTCTTAGTGGATTGGACCATCCAAGACAAATAACCCCAAACCGCATGAGACAATTGGTTCTCAAAGTGTGAAGCAAAAAATAGAAAAAGTATATGATTAGTAATTTAAGTATTATATTGCATGCAGCATGTGTGTGGCCAGCTAGGTCACTTGTAACTGCCACTCCTCCAAGTAGGCACGGCTCACCTGATTGGTGATTTTGCTTTTGTCTTTTATGTAAACACCGTCCCTGCCCTGCCCTTTTCGGAATGGTTGTGACGTGAACTTGGCTCGCCCCAACATTTGGATGTGCGTTAATAGTATATATATTGATCTGATCTGCATCTGCTCGATCATCACAAGCATCGTAATGCAGATTGCTAACCTTTTGATGGTTCGAAAATATGTACCCCTCCGTTCTCGAATATATGACGTTTAGAACGAGAATAGTTCAAAAAAAATAAACTAATTAGCTTGTCCTTCTAAACGTCATATATCCAAATTTTTTAGGGTTATTCTGGACCATACGAATTGAAAAGTGTAAATGCCAACCCGCTTTTTTTTAACCCCTGTACGTATGTCGACCGCCCCTGACCCACGCACACAAATAATGGATCGGGGAGCTGCAGGCGTCACGGATCGGAGTGTCGGTGAATCGATCAGCTAGCCAACAAGCGAGCTCCGACGGCGAGCGTACGTACATATCCACAGGCGGCAGCAAGGGCCGGATGATGGTGCGAGTGGTGCTCCAAATTGCACACGACATGCGTCACGGGATTGAATTGAAGCAGCGAGAGCATGTACGACTGTACATGCGCGCGTACGGTCTCCTCAGGCTGTGACTTGGTGCCCTCGACTGAATATATTCTCCCGGGCCGGGCCCAATTCAAATGGGCACTGGAGATCGGAGTCAAGTGAGATCCGTTACCCGTACTGACAATAAGTCCAGCTGAAGCGGTTAATGGTAACGTTCTCTAGTAACGGCCGTTGCCTAACGTCTGTTACAATTGCACGTAATTGGTAACCGTACTGTTACCGATGACTTGTCATTTGTAACCCAGAAATAGTAACGTTGGTGGCTCACACTAATACCCGTTACCAATGTATACTAATTACCCTGATTCGTATAATTACCCTGCTTCACGTGGTGGCTCGCACTGAGGAAACACTTGTTGGGCTCTCGACAACAATACGTGCCGAGAGTAGGGAGGAGTGATACGATCGATGATGCCGTGACACTCTCTTTCTTTTCGTCGTCTTCTCTGCTGGGCATGCGTTGGCCCTTGGAGCTGTGATCTGACTACCAATGCCAGCACTAGAAAACTCTGGAGACGACGCATGCAATCAAGCAGCAGCTGCGACACAGTGCGTTCATCGTTCGGGACGACATCGGTGGATCCCATTTCTTTCCTCCCTGGTCTCGCTCCCTGGAAAAAATTCATGCTACACGTACTTATAACTAGTTCCACACCCACATATGTATCTTATGATGTAAGATTTATCTACCCCAACAAAGGGTATGTACATGAAGTATGTGATCATACTAGAACACTATAATAGTATATACGTTGGGCCATACATACAGTATGTGGATATACTAATTTTTATATACTAGTACTAAGATACAATTATAATATATTTAAAAAATAGGGGTGCTTTTCAAATTTTTTGTATATATCATTTCGTATCTTAGAATTAGCATATGAACATACTCAAAGTGATAAATGAGTATGCGGATATACGCATGGTGGTATACTGATGATAAGAGTAGCTACACGCAAGTGTAAATAAAACGCGTGTAGAATGGATTTTCCAGCCGCAAGCATGCAATTTGTGAGTGAGGCCTAGCTGCGCGATCCGAACACCTGACGACGCACGTCCTGCCATTCCGTTCCTCTGCTCGGCGGCGCGAGGCTACTAACTAGCTGGTGACGCGAGCGTGGCCTCCATGGTCGGTGTTAGTTTATGCATGCACTGCTGCATGCATGTATGCCGGGCCAAGAGTCGCGTACGTCACCGGCACCGAGCGATCCTACCCGTGAGCAGGCCAACTGCAACCCTGTCGTGTACCCGCGCATTATCGCCGAGCGGGCCGCCGGGGGTGGTTCGCCGCCGCTGGTCGACTCTGATCCGATCCGATCCCCTACCAGCAGCTTCCTTAGCAGCAGCTCGATCGATGACCTGGCAGTCTGGCACAGACAACGGTATCACTGCAGCAGCAAGGACGTATATGTCGTGTGTGCTCGGCGCGCGCGCGCGCATATATATATATATGACGTGATAATGCGCGGGTACACGACAGGGTTGCAGTTGGCCTGCTCACGGGTAGGATCGCTCGGTGCCGGTGACGTACGCGACTCTTGGCCCGGCATACATGCATGCAGCAGTGCATGCATAAACTAACACCGACCATGGAGGCCACGCTCGCGTCACCAGCTAGTTAGTAGCCTCGCGCCGCCGAGCAGAGGAACGGAATGGCAGGACGTGCGTCGTCAGGTGTTCGGATCGCGCAGCTAGGCCTCACTCACAAATTGCATGCTTGCGGCTGGACCGCTACTAGCGCCTCCTCGACCGACCCACACCTAGCAAGGCGGGACGGCCTTCCTATAATAACGGATCACAGCTCCCTAAAGCAATGGTAATGGCGGATCCGATCGATCGCTCATCCTATGATCTCGTATGTGCCTGCGCAGGTCGAGGTACGCAATTCATCGATAACAGGTGAAAAAATGTATACAGCCAGCTTCATCACTATGTCTCCTCAAAAAAAAAAGAAAAACTTCATCGCTATGTGCTCATACATTCAAAATAATTATATAACATGCTACCTCCACTCCATTCGTAACATACAATGTTTATGACAAGCTAACTAGTTTAGAAAATGAACTAATTTATTTGTTCTAAACATCATGTTTTTAAGATGAACGGAGTACAACGACGCATGCGACCTTGGAGGGGCTGGTGAACCCGAGTGGTTCCTTGAGCCAACCCCCAAGTCGGCGATCCGGGTTCGAGCCCCGGCGCTGGCACCGGGAGACCCCTCTGCGGCCTTCCCTCTCAAGAAAAAAACAAGACATGCGATTTTTGTGCTGGTCCATCGTCAATACATACCCGGGCTCATATATGGGGTTAGAATCTTAAAAAGTCACAAATATTAGAACTTCAAAGATAAATCTAAGACCCACCATAACTAATTGAAATGCATACATTTGCTCTTTGTTTGATTGTACATCGTAAAGATTATATATGTATCTAGAAAAGTTAAAATAACTTGTAATTTGGAATGGAGGGAGTAAAACTCAATTCTACGCGCGAAAAAAGCACACACCCGCCTAAAAACCTGTTTGGTCAGGTTGCGCGCATGTATACACTCGAAAGGCAAATGTTGTGCATATGTATGAGATATCGATCGTACGTGCTACGTACGTTTTGGTGGCCGGGCCGGTAAAATTAGGAGTGCATCTAACCAGGTTTAAATCTTGGAGCCCGGTAGAACATCTTTTCATATGCTAGGACGACGAGCCTCACATAAACATCTATCCACGCATGTGATATGTGTGCTTGAATACACGTGTCCGGTTAGTTTGTGCTCAAGCTATCTAGCGTACGTTTGGAGTGGAGTGTTTCCTCTTCCTTGTACAATCCCAAAAGAAAAAAAAATAGAGAGAAAGCGAAACAACGACAAGGTAATAATAAATAAACTACTGTTCAAAACTATCAAAATCACGAAACAGTGAGAGCTTATTCGATCTTATGCGGCGACAACATGGAATGCTTTCGTACGTCCCATTCCCTGCGCACCTTTATTTTTATGAATAAAGCTTTCAGTTTCGACTGTTTTGTGGCTCGTGTGTATGTACAGTGCTGCTCACTCCCAGGTACAATTTGCCAAACTGACATGCCCTCACCTGTATTCTTCCCTACAATCACTTTCTCCGATTGTGCCATATATGCAAATTACAATGTCATTTTTTTTAACACCGGTCCCGTCGTTAATTACAAGAGAAGTAAGTGACAGAGTGTGATTGCAAACAATGTGTACATGGAATTAAAATATACGCCCATATTTAGTTGAATATACCGTTGTGAATAGACTGCGGGGGTGGTTCACCGGGCAGCCCTGCTAACATGTTAAAACCACAAGGCGCAACCTGTAACAGAAATTATATAATAACAATGTCGCTGCAGAGAAATTAGTCCATTGACCGTTGACCAAGTGAACACGTTGGAAAATGACAAGCCATCACTACCAGGCAAAAACAAAGATGATATATACGACATATACCTGAGGCTTTTCGAGTGGATGTTTCAAAATGAGGTGTGACGAGATAATGGCTCCATTAGCTTTGCTGTCTGTCTCCATGGTGTTCGCTTGGCACGATTTTGGCAGTGTGAGTACAGCAAAAGGTTCCGTTCTTTAGATAAAAAAATGGACGCCTCGCTCACACACCACTACAAGAATTGGCAAAATTACTGAGAGGTGGTTTGCATGTGGCCGACGGGAGTCTTCTTTATTTATTTATGCACCTCGTCAGATTATGTTGTAGGCAAATGATATTCACTCACGGGAAATCATGTAGTGACACTTAAATACCGTCAGCAATTGGCATGGAAAACATGTAGTAGATGCAGCCCCCTCTGCCATTTAAATTAACACCTCAGCAATTCTGTCAAATCTAGTAGTGCACACACACACACTCTCTATGTGTGTATTGGAGTTTTTTATTTAAAAATACTATTATGAGAAAACTGTGGTCTACTAGTAACTTTCAGGCGTGGTATATTTTGAGCCTCATCGCAGTCGTATGGTAGAGAAAAACACAACACTCGCTGGCTCACATCTTATTCCTGAAAAGTCAATAGTGACGCACAGTGATGTGGAATAGAACAGTGATTTCATCAACGGCAACAGATGCACAGTAATATTAATTCTATGTTAACCAGTAGCACCATTGCATTAGGCCTTTACCTCGAGTTATATATATACAAGTATGGCCACATAAACGGACGGCACTCTTGCTCCACTCTCCAAGAGTTTAGGCTCTCACCATGAACCAAGAGATCCAACTAACGAAGCAGCCGTCGCAACGCCAACAGCAACAAGAACTGCCGCCAGAAGATGGCACCGCCGTGCAAGATCACACATCGCAAGACCAGCAGCAACAACAGGAGCAAGCCGGTGGTGATGCCGGCCGCCACCACCGGAGCAAGCTCACCGTCCTCCCGCTCGTCTTCCTCATCTACTTCGAGGTGGCCGGCGGTCCGTACGGCTCCGAGCGGGCGGTCCGCGCGGCGGGGCCGCTCTTCACGCTCCTCGGCTTCCTCGTCTTCCCCTTCTTGTGGGGCGTCCCGGAGTCGCTCGTCACCGCCGAGCTCTCCGCCGCGCTCCCGGGCAACGGCGGCTTCGTCCGGTGGGCCGACCGCGCCTTCGGCCCGCTGGCCGGCTCGCTGCTCGGCACGTGGAAGTACCTCAGCTGCGTCATCAACATCGCCGCGTACCCGGCGCTCGTCGCCGACTACCTCGGCCAGGTCATCCCCGCCGTGGCCGGTCCGGGCAGGGCGCGCACGGGCACGGTGGTCGGCATGACGGTGCTGCTGTCCTTGGTGAACTACACCGGCCTGAGCATCGTCGGGTGGGGCGCGGTGGCGCTGGGGTTCGTGTCCCTGGCGCCGTTCGTGCTGATGACGGGGATCGCGGTGCCCAAGATGCGGCCGCGGCGGTGGGCGGCGCAGGTGAAGGGGAGGAACAAGGACTGGCGCCTCTTCTTCAACACGCTGTTCTGGAACCTCAACTACTGGGACAGCGCGAGCACGATGGCCGGGGAGGTGGAGCGGCCGGAGCGGACGTTCCCGCGGGCGCTGGCCGTGGCGGTGGTCCTGATCGCCGCCAGCTACCTGCTGCCGCTCATGGCGGCGACCGGCGCCACGGACGCGCCGCCGGAGGCGTGGGAGAACGGCTACCTAGCCGATGCTGCCGGTACGTACAAATTGCCTTTACGGGCAATCAAGAACCTCCAAACTGCCTTGTATGGTCGTTAGAGACAAAAACCGATTCCTTGTGTCTACCAGTATGTTGTCGCTGATGGTCTTATGATTATGGACCGACACAGTTCCTTGGTTCTAGCGATCTCCATCTTCTTCCGATAAAAAGTGACGGTTCAAACAAGGTTAAAGACAATCTTTAAAATTTACTAATCACTTGTAGGCAAATTTAGTACTCCCTTGTTGGGTCATAAAAGAATAATGTTTTCGAGAAACACAAATACACAATAAGGACAAGGGCAAAGCAAGGAAAATGGGTCACTGGTGGGGTCGACAAACTAAGACACGATAATGTAGCTGGAAGGTCATGTTGGTTTTATATTGCGTCAGAGGTGGTACTGAAATAGTACATGCGTTCGAGCGATCTGTGTTGCGAAATCATCCTCAAGACGTGGACAGCAAGGAGAATATTCAACTGTAAAAGAGCGGACCCACATGCAAGAGATGTGTCCCATGAATCGAGCTTACCTGCTTGGGAGCATTTTAGATTTTTATAACCAAGAAGTGCTGTTGTTTCAGGCATCATCGGAGGGGCATGGCTCAAGTACTGGATCGAGGCCGGCGCGGTGCTGTCGTCGATCGGCATGTTCGAGGCCCAGCTGAGCAGCGGCGCGTACCAGCTGCTGGGCATGGCGGACCTGGGCCTGCTCCCGGCCGTCCTCGCGCGGCGCGCCACCCGGTTCCGCACCCCGTGGGTGGCCATCGCGGCCTCCGCCGCGGTGACGCTGGCCGTCTCCTTCCTCAGCTTCGACGACGTCGTGGCCTCCGCCAACTTCCTCTACAGCCTGGGCACGCTGCTGGAGTTCGCGGCGTTCCTGTGGCTCCGCGCCCGGCGGCCCGACCTGAAGCGGCCCTACCGCGTGCCGCTCCCGCTGCCCGCGCTGGCGGCGATGTGCGCCGTGCCGTCGGCGTTCCTGGCGTACGTGTGCGTGGTGGCCGGGTGGAGGGTGTTCGCGCTCGCCGGCGCGCTCACGGCGCTGGGCGTCAGCCTGCACGGCGCGATGAAGCTGTGCAGGTCCAGGGAGTGGCTCAGGTTCAACACCGCCGTGGTTGCAGTTGCCGCCGAGGAAGATCACCGAGGGTGCGTGTCTGCTGGTGCTGGAGATCGAGTGTGAACGAACTGTGACAGTGTGACACCCCCGGGGGGCATGCATGCGTCGTTCATTTCCAGCGGTTCTTCTCGTGGTGTGGTACGAGTTGTTCTGCTGTAGATTTGTTGTAAGTTGTATGATAAAAATGTGGCGCAGACACATGCATTGCGCATGTTGAGTTATATTTCAGCACCTACATTTCCGTGCAAAGTACATTAGTTTAGGTATAAGCCTATACCTATATCTATACCTATTTTTAAAGCACGTAAGTTTCCATCTAAATTTTTGGTTTGGTCCGCCTGTTGTCATTAATAGGTGGGCCGTAATCTATCTCGTATGCGAGTCGGATCAACGCTCCATTCACGACTCGATCATGTAGATCCCTACAAATTAATGCACACGTAACTATACGTATCCGATACTTATACCAACTTTGTCGGTAGCGACGCAAACATATTTGGAAGCCTCGTGAGTTCTCGGGCACAGTCCATCGGTTTGGGCTCGGTGTCCTCTCGGCTCTGAGCCCAGTTTCCGCTGGGCCGCTAAGAACGAGCAAGTAAGTGCTCGGTCCATTTTTTCTTCTCCCACCTATGTTGGTGGGCTTTTATTTGTTTTGGTTTCAATTGTCGTCCTTCTCCAATACGGCCGGACCAAAAGTTGCATACACCTGGAGGAAGTAGTGTTCGTAGGCGGCCTTCTCGTCAGGAGGTTGGTCCATCACCTGGCCCATGTCTGTACCCAAGCCATTATGGTGGACTCTGCGTGTCTGCGTCTGTTCATTCATTCTGCTAGGGTGTTTGCGGAGTGGGCTTGCTATCATGTGAACCGCCGCGCCCGCCGCCGCCGGCGATTCTAGTTGCTGCATCGTCAACCTCGCCATGTCCCCCTATCTCGCGGAGCCACGCACGCAGCCGTTAGATCCATGGGAACCAGATGAGCCGAGGTGAGTGTGGCCGCTCTTCGGTGGGGACAAGCATCTCCGGCAGCGTGGCGGCGCTGCCGGAGGGTTGGATGACGCCTGGGATCCTGACTCCCGAGCACACGGCCTGCTCAAGCTAGGGAACACAGTTTGGTGCAGGCTGCACCAAGGTCCAAGGTAAAGTTTCCATGGCACGATGGTGAAGCTCCTATCTGCTTGTGGTTGCAGTGCCGGAGGTGATCAGGTGATGAACACCCGTTTCGTTAGATACGTGCGGGTGCGGCGGCGATGTTGTTGCTCTTTAGCATTTTTCAGGTTGTTTCAGGTTTGGTTTTCAGTTGATTTTTGTTAAAGTCAGCTGAATTTGGCTCGTTATTCATCTCTATATACCTATATACCTATTGCTAAAGCACGTAATGTTTCCATCTAAATTTTTGGTTGGTCCAGCTTATGTTATTGACAAGTGGATCTTAGTCATCCCATATGCGAGTCGGATTAGCCCTCCGTCCACGACTCGATCGTGTAGATCTCTACAAATTAACGCATGAGCAACTACGCTTATACCAACTTTGCCTGTAGCAAAGCACGGCACATTTGCCTAGTATTAAAAAATACGAGCTGAATTCTGGAAGGCTACTTGGAAAAAAAATATAAGGACTTCACCGTCACCAAAAACCTTACCCAAAAATTAAGAATATCAACTCATGTATATGTGGGCTACGTGTCGACGCAGGCTAAACAAACATATAAGAAAAAAAACTCCCGCCGACCAAACCTGATATCTGCAAAGACTGCAAGAACAATGCCACCTTACTAGCGAGTCAGGAATATTATATAAAGATGATGCGATTGAACCTTATCGCCACGTCGCTCTCCACGGTTGCTAGGCTGTAGCTGTCTGATAAAGTTGCTAAAGTTCAATTCTTTGAATGTCTTATGGATTTCTCTTTGTTTTATTCATTTAATTATTCAGGCAAGTGGTACAATCTTGGTTCGTCTTGTCTGTCGCATTGGCTAGCTCTCTCTTTTCTTTATGATGAAACGATGTCCGATGTGTCTTGTGGCAAAATAAAATACTCTCCAGTCATATTCAATTAACGTTTCAGACAGCAAAGTATATCTTGCACGAATGCATGCAATAAAACAGAACGGAGCAAAGTAGAGGAACAGCTAACTGCAAAACCGACAAAATACCTTTTGTGCCAAAATTAGAAGGTGTATGCAACATGCAACCGGAACCACAAGAAATTGTGTGTGCATTTCTTGCCCATGGCCATCATGAACACCAGAATCAGGCAAAAATGGCAGATTACAAGAGAAGTGGTTCAAAATATCTGCTGTCGTGTGATTGAATCTTTTCAATACTGGTGTGATACATATTGGCAGTTGGCACATAATTTTATTTGTGCACAATTGATTTGAGAGGGAGATCGAGACATATAGGTGCAGACGGTGTCTAATAATAGTATGATTGTCTGATGGTGAGGTGGATATATGGAGAAATGGGTGCACTTCGCCGATCGTAACCTCACGAGTTGGAGGTAGGATCTAGCTAGATAAGGAAAGACAACTTGTGGAGGAGAGTAGTGTTTCTTTTCGGTATACAATCAGGGAAGACTCCGTAACTTTTCCCGTACCATTACAGTAACCGCTTCCATTACCACTAGCATCCCTATCCATGCCTACTTGAGAACTCGGATAAAAAAACATGAGCACTCATGATAAGTGGAGAGTTTGAATCCGCGTAGACATATTCTATCATAATAAATATGACCACTTGAGCTATCCTCAGTTCGCTGAATATTGCCGTCCGAATAGTGTGGCATTTGCTTCCGTATCTTTCATCGCTGGACATAAATCACCATTTTAATCACTATATTCCCTAGTATTTTAATATTAACTTATCGTAGATTAATTTTGTAACAAGTCTTTATAACCGTGTGACCACTCGTGGCATAACAGAATACTATGTTACACCGCATGAATTGGAGTGACAAGTCTGTCATGTTTATTTTTGGCTCTTAATTTTTCTACTGTTCAACGAAGCCGGAGAGAATACCCCAACCCGAGATTTGCATTCATCGGCCCACACCGGCCGGGTGATCAAAGAATTTTACAGTGTTAATAACTAAACATCACATTGCCGAAGCAAAGATAGAGCACCGTGATGCCCTGGCCCCGTGTCGCGTCTTCGCACTCTGCATCACCGTAGTCCATAGCCAAGCGTCACTTTTACGTTTACATGCCTGCAGGATACGTCTCAGGCTCATATTCCTTCTTGTCTAAAAACCACAAATCTGCCGTGTTGATGGATGTTTTTTAAAAAAAAAATAGGTAGGAGCACTGCCGATGCATTTAAGAAGGAAGCAAGAGTTAAAAGTTAATACAAGCTGTTGTGATTACATGAAACAAATAATACTCTCCTCGACTCATTAAGACAAAGCTAAGGCACCACCGAACTGCCACAAGATACCCTTCTAAGACTAACTTCTTCTTTGATCAATTGAAAAACTTGTGAAGGCTGCAACAAAACACCATTCGGTTCCTTTCTTTTCAAATATTTCATGCAGTATAGAGCTGAATCGCAGCAACTGAATGTTTATGAACTTGTGGTAGCATCTCTAAACTTCTCTTCCACCAATCCTCCAGCCCTTCTTCTTGATCAGCAGGTACATGGATTATACCCGACGTCCAATTGCTTACCACAAGCCAGACCTGTTTAACGTAGCTGCAATGCAATCAGAGATGAGCACCTGTTTCCATCCAGGTTATTACTGAAATAACAGATTAAAGAAGAGCAAACGTTATGGATGTGATTGATAGAAACTGTTAGGGCTGTGTCTGATCAAGTGGCTGATCAAAGAGTGTAGTGCACGGAATTTTTAAAGCTGTCGACGTCTGTTGGTTACTATTCCCCTTTTATTTTTATTTTTCTATTTATATACTCATGAGGCAGCGCCCACATAATGGTATCCACTCTCTAGACCGTATAGCTTAGATAAATCTCACCATGAACCAAGAGAACCAAACAATCGAGCCACTACTGCAACATCAACAGCAAGAAAAAGAAGAAGATGGCACGACGGCCATGCAAGGCGGCGGCGGTCACCACCGCGGGAGCAAGCTCACGCTCCTCCCGCTCGTCTTCCTCATCTACTTCGAGGTCGCCGGCGGGCCGTACGGGGCCGAGCGCGCGGTCAAGGCGGCGGGCCCGCTCTTCACGCTCCTGGGCTTCCTCGTCTTCCCCTTCGCGTGGGGCGTCCCGGAGTCGCTCGTCACCGCCGAGCTCGCCGCCGCGCTCCCGGGGAACGGCGGCTTCGTCCTGTGGGCCGACCGCGCCTTCGGCCCGCTGGCCGGCTCGCTGCTGGGGACGTGGAAGTACTTCAGCTGCGTCGTGAACATCGCCGCGTACCCGGCGCTCGTCGCCGACTACCTCGGCCAGGTCGTCCCCGGCAGCGGGGCGCGCACGGGCACGGTGGTCGGCATGACGGTGCTGCTGTCCTTGGTGAACTGCACGGGGCTCAGCATTGTCGGGTGGGGCGCCGTGGCGCTGGGCTTCGTGTCCCTGGCGCCGTTCGTGCTCATGACCGGGATGGCGGTGCCCAAGGTGCGGCCGCGGCGGTGGGCGGTGCAGGCGAAGGGAACGAAGGACTGGCGGCTCTTCCTGAACACGCTGTTCTGGAACCTCAACTACTGGGACAGCGCGAGCACGATGGCCGGGGAGGTGGAGCGGCCGGAGCGGACGTTCCCGCGGGCGCTGGCCGTGGCGGTGGTCCTGATCGCCGCCAGCTACCTGCTGCCGCTCATGGCGGCGACCGGCGCCACGGACGCGCCGCCGGAGGCCTGGGCGAACGGCTACCTGGCCGATGCTGCAGGTACGTATACTACGCGGCCCAAACGGCTGCGGTACGGAATAAAGCAACAGATAACGATCTTGCGAATGGCCCGGCCAAATAGTTTGATTGACACATTTCAGAGACCAAACTTCCCTGCAAACAACCCCATGAAAAGCTTCTTTAACACAGCACCTCAACCATAAAACCAGAATTAGCCATGATGTAATTTGTCCTGCTAAAGTAGAGAAGTGTAGTACACACTACACCAGGAAAACTGATGTCTGTGCTGTTTCAGGCATCATCGGAGGGGCATGGCTCAAGTACTGGATCGAGGCCGGCGCGGTGCTGTCGTCGGTCGGCATGTTCGAGGCCCAGCTGAGCAGCGGCGCGTACCAGCTGCTGGGCATGGCGGACCTGGGCCTCCTCCCGTCCGCCTTCGCCCGCCGCGCCACCCGCTTCCGCACCCCGTGGGTCGCCATCGCGGCCTCCGCCGCGGTCACCCTCGGCGTCTCCTTCCTGGCGTTCGACGATGTCGTGGCCACCGCCAACTTCCTCTACAGCCTCGGCACGCTGCTGGAGTTCGCCGCCTTCCTCTGGCTCCGCGCGCGCCTGCCCGGCCTCAAGCGGCCCTACCGCGTGCCGCTCCCGCTCCCCGCGCTGGCGGCCATGTGCGCCGTGCCGTCCGCGTTCCTGGTGTACGTGTGCGCGGTGGCCGGGTGGAGGGTGCTCGCGCTCGCCGGCGCCCTCACCGCGCTCGGCGTCGGCTTGCACGGCGCCATGAGGCTGTCCAGGTCCAAGAAGTGGCTCAGGTTCAACACCGCCGCCGCCGCTGAAGATCACCATGGAAATCATGCGGCTGGACACAGGGTTTGAAATTTTTGAACAACCACGCGCAGAATAAAGCGGAAAAAGCCAGAACATGTAAAAATTCATTGTATTAATGTGTCGTATAAAACGAAATTATTGTGCCAAGGACTCAAACATCATGACTCTCACAACTCTCATCGCATACTGACATATACACGACGCCTAAGTACACAGGTCCTGCCTGACCTGACATCGACATGACCAACAACACCTCAACGATGAAGAACATACACGCGACTAGATCCCTGCGTAATCACTACCGGCGATACGATCTCTCTAGTGTCTAGAGCTAATCCAGATATCTGCATCGATAATTCACATCGCATCCATGGACACGAGAAGGACGGCGACGGCGACGGCGAACAGAGCAGTCAAGCCGGCACCGCCGGACATGGCGCCACGGCACCCGCTGTAAGGGTTGAGCGTGCCGCTTGGTCCGAACGACCCGCTGCCGTTGAAGGAGCCCGGCGGGCCGAACCCCGACGGCGGGGTGCCGAAGCCGCCGGCCGGGGGCCCGAAGCCGCCGCCAGCAGGCGGGGCGAAGCCGGAGGGAGGGGTCGTGCCGACCGCCGGGGGACTGAAGTCGGACGACGGGGGGCTGGAGCCGACCGGGGGTGTGAAGCTCGTCGGAGGGGAGAAGCTGGTCGGCGGGCTCGCGCCCACCGGCGTCGGCGTGCTCGAGTTGGAGCCTCCCGCCGTGGAGCTGCAGCGCGTGCCAAGAAAACAAAGCCATGTCAGATTGTGTTCCAAGCGTACGTTGGCAGAACAGAATTGCTGAGAATCAGAGATTCAAAAAGTGCTCACCTTCCCGCGAAAACGCAAGATCCTGAACCTGAAATGAACAACCACAAGAAATCATTAATTAGTGCTAATGAACGATGCTCGATAGATCTATATCTGTAAAAAAATTGCTTATGAGTTGCTAAATTACTGGGATCGTTGGTGGTGGTGGTGGCGGTGCCGTTGAACGAGCAGGTGGCGCCGGTGCTGGACATCTTCTGGTAGTAGTCGTTGTAGGCGTAGGAGGCGAGCGCCGGCAGGTTGTTCTGCTGGTAGCAGGGCCCGCCGGGCTGGATGGCGGAGCAATCGGCGTGGCCCGGCCCGCACGCCCAGTTGAGCCCCGCCTGCAGCGCCGCCGGGTCCGCGTTCTGCAGCGCCACGCAGAACGTCCCCGTCGCCAGCGACCGCCGCTTGCCCCGTTCACTCGACTGGCCACCCAGGTAGCCGTAGTAGTAGTACGCCGCCACTTCGCCGCCGCCGGCTCCGAGGTCCGCGGCGATCACGGGGACGCCCGGGACGCCCAACGCGCTCATCGCGCCGTACGCGGCGTCGGCCTTGGCGTCGCTGGCCTCCGACGTGCGGGACTTGAGGAACAGCGGCGAGCCGGCCGAGTTCAGGAACCGCAGGACGTGGCCCGCGACGCCTGACCACGCCGGGGCGGCCAGCGCCTCCGCGGACACCGCGCTCGACACCTTGACCCGGCCGTCGAGCCCCGCGGCGGCGAGGGCCGAGCGGAGGTTGAGCATCGCCGGGACCAGGAAGTAGGCGTTCCCGGGGGAGTTCGTCAGTACATCGTCGCCCGCCAGCACGTGCGTGATCCTCGCCGCCGGGAGGAAGCGCGCGACGTAGGTGATGACCCAGAGGTCGGCCTCCTCCTGGAACTCGGCGATGTGCTCCAGCTGCTCGTTGGGGATGGTTAGCATGACCTCTGCGTCGCTGCCCGCTAGGGATCGCAGCAGCTCGCGGTCCGCTCTGCACACGCGAGCATGCTTGGTCTGCTTAGACTGAACGATCTTGGCGAACTCTGACGGAGAATTTTCTGAGGGGGTCATTATGCCTGTAGATTGTGAAAGAAAATGAGAAAAGTTTGTAGTAAATCTGGCTTTAGAGTTGGTTCCTACAGACTCAGGTGGGTAAGAATTATTGTTGACGAATATTTACAGTAGCAGACAGTAAAGATTTAAGTGGCTGCATGAAAAAAAGGGCACATGAACTTCATACAGTATGCGCAATTTAGCCTTCAGAGTGTTCAGTATTTTTTTGTGTGGAAAAACCAGAGTTCAGTATTTCAGTTGAGAGTTTAAGAACAAATTACTGGTTGCACGTGTCAACAATGTTCAAAATCCCCGGCTAAACCTCTTAGCTGTTGGGCTCTGCAACAGCTAAGAGCAGCTATAGCTGGCTATAGCTACAGCTAAGCCATTTAGCGGTTTTCAAAAATTGGAAGAAATTTAGAAACTTGACATAAACTCTTCACTGACTCATCGCCAACTTAGAGATAACATGGATCACAACATGTCATCATAGGAGTATTGTACATGACACTTACCATCATAGGAGTACATGATGTACATCGCAAGATCATTACTTAACAGATAACAGATCCATCAAACCATCACCATCAGTTCATCACAGGAGTACAACCTACAGCCTAAAGGACAGCAGGACGCTAAATATTGCTGAAATATGGCTCCAGTTCAATTTGGGCCGGCCAAAGCTTTTAGCGGCAGCTAAATGAAGGCCTGTTTAGCGGCTATCTCTAGCTAATTGACTGTAGTTCGGAGTTGAGTGTGTTTCAGTATTGAGTCAGTGGGGAGTTTCAGAATAGGTTGTCTGTGGCATGTGTCAAGCAGCATCATTGTTTTTTTCTTACAAAGAAAAGGAGAGTATTCGTATCATTCAATTTCTTTAGCATGAGGAGAAAGTCTGATAAACTTGGGTACGGCACATGTGCCGAGCACCCTTTTGTTGACTCAAGATAAGGCATGAAAAGGGTGTAAAAGCACAAGCATATCCTAGCCTTTGTAGTAGTAGCAGCTTATGAAAAAGGCCCCTGCTTGCAATCCTCTACATTTGTAGCGTGCAATACATGCCCATGCAACTTTCCTCTTCTTTTTTTTTTGGTGAAGTAAAGAATCTTAGCGGCAGGAAAGAAAGCCCCTTTTTAGGGGACGACACTCGACAGAAAGAAAAAGAAAAGCGAATAGGCGAGGAAGGAATCCGGTGCCACCAAGAATTACCGAAAAGGCCGTGAAAACCTGCACGGGATGACAGCAGCACGTACGTACCTGACGAGTCGCAGAGAAGGAAGGCGAGCAAGAAGACGGCGCATCCCTGCCATCGTTTCTGCAGCATCCTCGTCGAACTGAAATTTTCACATGACCATTTCAGAATTCCATGCGGAGATAATACTGATGTGGTAGGAGGTTTAGCAAGAAAAAACAATGTGGTAGTTTCTTGAAGAAAGTCTAAGAATTTTTCATACAGTGGTTGTCAACAAAGTCGGAGAGACAACCAGTACTGTTAAAGACCAGCTAGTGACACGTACTACCAATGAAACTGGGACGTCAAGATCATAGCCAGGTTGGTCGGGGAATGGAGATGCTTCGAGGCAGAGGAGCAGTGGTGGGTTGCTCCCTTCGTTCGTTCGGGTGCGACGTCACAGGCAAAGGAGGAGAAAATAATTGAGACGCGCGCGCGTCAGAGGCGAAGCCGGACCGGAACTCGCTGGCCACTATGCGTACTCCTGCAGGTGTCAGCGTCCGGCCACGAACCTCACCCCAAGTGTCAGCAGGTTGTGGGAGCAACCAGTATGCTGATGACACCGCTTGGCTATGGCCTCCGTTTATCCAGATGGTTGGTGAACTAACGACCTAATCTGAAGTACTCCGTAGCACTTTAAGTGGCTATACATACCTACGGAAGAGGAGAAGGTTCAGGATGCGATTACTGATTATCTTGATCAGGGGTCGAACAGAAAATAAGCTGACGAATTCAGTCGATCAAGCGGTCGTATCACTTTTCCTCTGACCTTTGCGGTTTGCCGTTTTGGAGATCAGTACGGTCTGGTCTCAAGTACACGCCTCCCGATCACTAACTGCCTCCTGGTCGAGCGGGGAAAGGGAGGTGGAGGAGACGAAACCAAAGCTAAAAAAGGATTCAGGTGCTGCCCACCGAGAAGGAAGACGTAGGAAGTGAAATTGAATAGAATCTATGCTATAGTAAGTGGGTACGACGAGAACAAAAGCAACACATACGAGACTAGAGCACGATATTGGCAGACAAACGACGAAGTGGCAACAGAAACTCTGCAAGTGAACTTAAAACGGAGACCGGAGGTGCTAGGTGCAGCGGCTACCGGGTAACTAGCATGGGGAGAGAGTGAAATGCCCATCACCATCGACCAGGAAGAGCAGCGACATGGAAGAAGAGGCAGTATAGGCCGGGGGGGGGGGGGGGGGGGGGGGGGGGGGGGCGAGCCGCCGTCACCAGCGAGCTACTAGCACAGATGAATCGGATGGTGTCGAAACAACAGACAGGAAAGAGAAGCCTGCTAAGAACAGTAACGAATGAACCCGGAGAAGAGGTGGCCGATCGAACGCACCTCGAGGTGAACGAAGCTCGACGGCCTCCGATCGGGGATCGCGGGCCGAGCTCTCCTTTGCGTCTCCCTGACGAAAACGAACCCCCCGCCTCGATCGGAATGCCCGGCGAAGGAAGCCTCTCCTGATGATCTCTCTTCTCCCTGTGTTTGTTTTGGAGCCGACGCGAGCGAGCGGAGCACGCAGGCCCCAGCACCAGCAGAGGAGGCCGTGCGTGTCCAGGGGACGGAGGGGAGGGGAGGTCAGAGGCGTAACCAAGCTGGCCGGCTGGCTTTATACGGACACCGCCCAAGCGCACGAGCAGGGGCGCGCGATTAGGACGCTAATGACGTGCGCTAAGCGACGCCGCAGAGTGACACGGCGGTTTAAAGATATGCGAGGTAGAGAGAGAGAGAGAGAGAGAGAGAGAGAGAGAGAGAGAGAGCGATGCACGGGTTGCGCAGTGCCTCTGCGTACACACGGACGCACGGCCGAGGGTGACGGTTGGGAAAGCGAGAGCCGAGAGAAACGAATCGGGCCTTTGCTTTCTCCTGCGATGTGTCCCGCTTCCTGCGGTGCCGGCTGCCGGTGTTCGTGCCAGCCCGTCAGGTGTGTAACGGGTAACTACGGCCGCGACACGGCGGCGGCCGGATGAACAGCGACACGAGACTTGGCACCAGCTGCCGCCGGGGCGGAGCCGCCCGGAATACCCAGACATCCTTTTCCCTGACGAGCTGCAAAACTACCCTCATACGGAGTAAGCAGTAAGACGTGAAGTAAAAAATGCTTGATCCATTTCAGTCGTTAACCCTAAAGTGGGGAGCAGGGGATGACGGAGTACCGACGACAGCTCAAGCCGGGGTCTCGAGGCACAAATTAGTAGGCAAGATAGTTGGTGCAACTCCGAGCTGAAAGTACACCGGGGAATGAGAAAGAACTGCTCCCATCCCCATGCGGTCAAACCAGCAAGAGCCGGCCCGCCACCGCACCGGCCGTGCGACTACTAGGCTGTTAAGCACCCATCGCCGGCGGCCGTTCCGACCGAGCTGGTGACCCGACCCATCCGCGCGTGGCGCCAGCTCCCATTCTTCCTACCAAACGTGATCCGTCTCCGCATCCTCACCACCACCCCCATCTCCCTTTCCATGCTTCTTTACTTCTTTCCCTCTCGGCCTCATCAGTTATCGCCCTCCCGCTCTGCTTTTGCGCTCCGATCCCATCCAAAGCACAACCATGGCCAAGGCCAATCCGAGCTCGCTCTTCTCGCAATCAGCTGACGCGGCGACGCTAACCGCGGATGCTGATCGCCCCCGCGCGCTAGCTTTTATGCTCGCAAGTGGGTTGCTTTCCGCTAACTTCTGCAGCCTAGCTATAGTCGCGCGAGAAAGAATGCGAGTTTTTCCTGCCTGCCTTTCGGACAGATAAGCCTCAGCCTCAGGTCGGCCGCAGACGCGAGTGCTTTGCTGCGTCCTGGCTTTGGATTGCTGACGGGAGTCTCACATGCCCAGATACATTCAATCTGTCGGCCGTTACTTATGATCTCCCACTTTTTTTTTCGTTGCCACCACTCAAAGATTAGGCCTAATTTCAACTAGCATGGATTCAAACAGCACGAGCTAATACGTAGCTAAAACCCTTCTAGCAAACTGAATCTTAATTCAAATAGTCAGCTAATGGATCAGCTAGGTGGATGAACTTCAAAGTTATATTAGCAAGCATAATATCTACTTTTACATGTGTCCTAAGCTAAAAGTTTCTAATTTTAACTGCAACTAATAAAAGAATCTTAAAATTAACCATGTAAATGTTTCCATCTTGAAACCAATTATCAAGACGTTTTAAATTAATTATTTGTAAAGATATTGTTGGAATTTATGGACTCGGCCCATTTTATTCATTTACAATCAAAGAATTAAAAGCCCACTAATAAATGTTGGGAGTTATGTGTTTAATCCCGTATGGGTATTTGAGGCTCGTGGTCGTGGTCGTGGTCATGACGTGCTGCGAGGAGTGGAGAATCTTTTACACTGAATGAGATTAATGGCCGTTTGACGTTGGCTATTAATGACAATAACTGGCGTATGAATGGCTGGTTCACTAAGTTAATAGCCATTACGCCTATTCATGGTGTCGTGGTGCATTCTCTCCCCTCTTAGCCACACGTCTATATAAGAGGACCAACCCTTCTCCTCCAAAAGTGTGTGAAACACACACTCACTTCCTTTTCCCTTCGGGTGCTTCTTTGCATTCCCATCGCTGGCACTACGCGCAAAGTACTGACGAGAGCAGGCTTCTAGAACCTCTGCACGCTGCAGATCCTGCACGGGATGGCGGGCAATCAGGTTTTTAGGAGCGTCTTCACGCGACTGCTCGCTTGCTCCTGATCAACTACTTCTCCCTCAAGCCGGACGACTACTTCCTCAAGCTGTGCGACTACTTCCGCAACAAGTACAACTACTCGGTGCCTCAATCGACTATTTCCTGAAGCGCGTACGACTACTTCCTGGTGATCGTAGTTGTGTTCCCTAAGCGAACATCAAGATCATCCCGACTACTTCCTGAAGGCCATCTGCACGGCATCAACTTAATTCGACTACATCAAATAGCCCAGACCGACACAATGTCCAGTCTTAGGAACGGCGCAACTGGTGCCTCCGGCACTGGTCCCGCCTATGGTACTTCCTAAACCTGCTATGGTTTGTCTTTGTGTTCGTGTTATTTAGTGAAATTAACATGAACACAAGCACACGTCTTTTTGTCACAAGATCACTAACTTACCTCATGGAATTGATAGTATTAGTTGGAACTAAAATTTGCCTAACTATCTAATAGATACTGCTAGTCAAAGATAAAAATGTTGATTCCGAATAAATGCGTACCTATATTATGGGATAAAGTAAGTATATATACATCTACTTTGTTGTTACAAAATATAAATGTATATGTTTGAACTGTATATTAAATAGAAATAATATCATTTTTGCGAGATAAATATAAATAATATCAGAATAAACTTTTTTTCTACAAATAATTAAATACATCTACAAACACTCGTCCATACGAAAACACACGCATACCCCGAGGGATGCCCGCTCAGCTTGAGAGGGGAAAGGAGGCTACCTAGCTAGCATCACACACTGAGTATATTTTTTATTAGAAAAGGACAACGAACATAATCGATCAACCTACGTATCTTATGTTAAGCAGATAATCCGATCCTAGTAGCACTTCTACGTGGAACCCATCAAGTCGCAGTCAGGCGCATGAACACGTAAGAACATTATCGTGGCAAACCAAAAGGCATGCAGCGAGAGAGGCCGTGGCCGGTATCTGCATCGCATCACGCATGTTCGGAGAGCCTTTGGGCTTTGGGGATCGAGATGCTTGCGATCAAAGGAAACTTTGCGCCGCCGAGATCAGGACGAGGGAAATAAACTTTGCCTGCTCCCGTGCTCGCGCACATGTGCTTGGTGCTAGCTGATACTCCATCCGTGTCCAACACACCTGGGCACCGCCGATTGCTGCTTGACCACCATGGCCGGTGACAAATGGCGGCCTGGTATCCGGCAGCAGCTTTCTCTCTTCTCTAGAGCCCGCGCCCTGTTGCCGGCTTGTCTTTCGCCAAGCTTTATGGACAAGTGTAGCGATATGGTTTGGGCCCTTTTCTGAGTTTTGTCTTCTCGCTCGGGTACCAAAGGTAACAAACACTTTTCCACGATACCAAACTTAAAGATGGGAAGCAATGATATGAAAGGAGGGGAAGGGTATGAAATATACCACGCCTCTTTCGCTTGGAAAAGAATAATCTTCTCTTTTGGTAGGGAATATAATACATGAAATTTACTGTCAGAGAAAATGATGAAAAAAAATTAGATGTTTATGAATAGATTAAGTTTTATATGGAATTAGACATTTCACAGGGAAAAAAAAGAGTTCTTTCGGTGGGATCTGACAAAAAGGGAATTCAAAAAGGAAGAAATCAAATTGAGAAACCTTGATCCATTTTTGGGCCTTGTATTACAGGCCGAGCCCAAACGAGCAAGGGCTCCAAAAGCCCAACAGCGCGGCCATCCTCCACCACCGGCGCCGAGTAAACCTGTGCTCCGGCCCGAATCCGACCAACTCCATCTCGCCGTTCCCTTAAAACCTGCACGGCCTCGCGCACCCCGCGCCCCTGCCTGCCCACTCGCGGTCGCGTTCGGACCTCGGAAGCTTCTGGAGATCCCCACCGCCCCTCGAGCCCTAGGAGAAAAAGGTACCGGCTCCAATCCGAGAGGCGCTTTCACCCCCGCCTGGATTTCCGATAGAACCCTAGCTTTCGCGAGGAGCCTCGTCTGGCTTGCTCCGCCGAGGTGAGCGCGGCGCGCGCCCCGTCGTCTTCCGTGCTTGGAATCTGGCGCAATGTTTTGGCCTGCGTTTTTCTCCCCCATCGATTTGGTTGTTTTTATTTCGGGGCACCATAGGCCGTGCTCCAGTCACGATCTTGGAAGTGGAGGATGGTTCTTTTTGGAAGTGGAGAACGGATTCGAGGGGTAAAATTGGCGAATTTGGGAGCCTTAGGGGAAGAGCAAATTGGATTTTTTTTTTTAGAAGGAGTGAGGGTGGGATGAAGAACGGGATGTACGCGTGTAGAGTTGCTGAGTAGAAATGGGAGAAATAATGATAGGAAAAATTTTGTTTTCTTGGGTGGTCTGATGAACTGCTTCCACCAAAACGGTGAAGGCCACGTTTGGAAACGTAACATTCCCTTTAAATCCATATGTATTGGGAGGGATTGATGTGAAATTAGTTCACTTTGACTCCAATCAGCATGTATTGGGAGGGAATAGGTTTATCCAAACAATAGCTAATAGAGTAATCGTATTGCCCATACTGACCTACTGTTACCTGTTTCCTTCTTGTGTTTATGAATTGTAATCCTGGTGGTCATGGTAGATGGCATGTAATGGACTTATGGGCGTGCATTGTCTGACTTTCTATTAGCGAAAAGATTCTAGCTAGGGATGGAGTGGACTCCTTGCATATCCAGTGGCTTCTAGTAAAATGATGCCAAATATCATGTACACAGTACACCTACAGTTATCAAGGCTTTTACCTTGTATGCTGAAATATGGCTTCTTGCCCAATCCAATTTGTTGTTTCGTCTTACCTGTTGTCCAATTCGCTGTTAATGGAACTACTTACAGTCACTAGTGATGAATAAGTGTATACTTTGGTGCTTGTTTGAGTTATGAGTATATTTCTTTTCTGCATGACTTCCACATTTGAAGATCTGATATAAATGTATGACAGTTATGAAACATGGTTACAATTTGTCGCTTGTAATGACTCGCATTTTTTCTTGTGTTGTTAGACCAGCATGGGAAGAAACTACGATTACATCCCTTCACCTCCAAGAGGTTACAGGAGAAGAGCTCGCAGTCCAAGCCCTCGTGGTCGTTATGGAGAACGTGCTAGGGACCTCCCAACTAGTCTTCTAGTGAGGAATCTTCGCCGGGATTGTAGGTAAGATCCTCCCTGCTCGTGGACAGCAACAGCATGATTTTTCTGTTGTATTATAACTTTGTGTGCCAATGCGTTTTGTGTTACTGTTGATCTTGAAAATGGCACAATTAGTTTATACTAAAACCATAATTTGTTAAGGAGAATGGCATTGGCACACATGTGGCACTGAAGTGTTCTTGTTGAGCTCTGCTTAGGAATTGTAGTGTGTTCATTTTGCAACTAAGAAAATCATGTAGATCATTGTCTTTGTCATACTAGTCTGAAGGAATGCGTTGCACATAATTGAAAAAATTGGTAATATATGACCTACTTTACTCCCAACCTATCCGGCCAATATCTGAACAATAGAGAGATTTCATTTGCATTTTGCTCTGCAATTTATCTTCATTAAATGTGTCCCCCCCCCCCCCCCCCCCCCCCCCCCCTGTTGTATTCGTAACTCTATGAATATACCAACAGAATGTCTTATTCTTGTATGGTACACCCATTTTACATGGTGTCTATTTCAAATGCAGGCCTGATGACCTCCGTAGACCATTTGGAAAATTTGGTCGTGTTAAAGATATATACCTTCCAAGGGACTACTACACTGGGTAAGGCACCTTATCTCAATTACCGTGAATGTGCATATCCTGGTGGATGCCTATGTGCGATTCGGGGGTCTCTCCCTGGGCTGTTTATAGTGTGATAAAGTATATTTGCACCACAGCAGGCTTTATGATGGATGACACTTGTTTTTGATATATTAAACCTGTTCTTAACAATTTTTTTATTGTTTATGCAATGGTTTATATTGAATTGCTTTGCCACCCCCTGAGGTTAACAGTGAAAGTAACTTTTTTGAAGACGCAAGTCTTAAGAGTACTATTGAAGAAAAAGGAAGAAATAGAGGTTTAAGAGATATGCAAGTTATGAAGAGTTTCAAGTCTATCTCTAAACTCTGATGAGTGCAAGGTCAGCAGCCTAGTGCCTGCTTTACCATTGAAATTGATTTGTGTGTATCAACATTGTCGGAAGGAAGAGTTAAAACAATTCCTTGGTTTGATTGCTTTCTGGAGCATTGCCATTTTTAGAAAATACTAATATTTGTTTTGTGTTTCAGGGATCCTCGAGGATTTGGGTTTATCCAATACTTTGATCCTGAGGATGCTGCTGATGCCAAATACCATATGGATGGGCAGATGTTTCTTGGAAGGGAAATTACTGTTGTTTTTGCAGAGGAGAACAGAAAGAAGCCTTCTGAGATGAGGGCAAGGGAAAGAGTCAGGTAGTCCACATCCCTTATCATCTATTTTGTAACTGAATACACTATCTATTTGCCACAGTTTTAGGAGGCAAAAGCTAAATACATCATTCTTTCTTTTACCTGTGTAGTAGCCGAGGCCGTTCGTATGATCGGAGGTCGCGCTCAAGGTCACCTGGGTATTCTGTCTCTCCAAGGGGCAGATCGCGGTCCCGCAGCAGAAGCTACTCACCGGCACCTAAGCGAAAGCACCATTCAAGGTACAAGTTGCAGTCATCCTCTTATTATGCTGTCAATTTCGTGCTCTTGATGTTCTAATTGATTGATTGACACATTTACCATCTTAACAGGTCGCCGTCTCCTCGGGAGAGATCTTTGTCGCGCTCACCAGTGGACAGCAGATCAAGGAGCGCCAGCCCTGGTGTGAAGTCTCCTCACAGGGAGAGGTCTCTTTCTGTTAGCCAGTGAAATTGATCACGGCTCAGTAGTGCTACATGCATGACGATGTAGTTGCTGTCACACCGAATGGAACCATATATGATCCGGATTCTTTTTGTCACCCTACTCTAGGAGTGTTAAAAACATGTATGGTGTATACCTTTGATTAGTTTTTATGAGAACATGTATGGTGTCACATCTAAAACCTTTGATTAGTGTTTTTGAGAACGAGCATACCTGTCGAAAGGGTGCAGATTTGAAGTGATTTATGACTCTGGGATGGCACAATTCTTCGTTTTCATTGGCAGTGTTGTTAGAGCAGGTGAGCTCTCCGAAAATGTTGAATATCAGGGGTTTAGATGTGAGTGTTTATCCGCAGTTCTTTGTTGTCTTCGTGATGGAAATGGTACTTTCTGAATTACGATAACCAGTGTTCCTGAAAAAATTGTCAGCTGGAATGGGTGTATGAATTACAGTAACCGTTGAACACCCCCCCCAAACAGCTAGACAGACTGAGCGCAGATGAAGATGGGCGCTTGGTAAGGTTCAAGAGGGGAATGATAGTTTTATGTTCTTTCTTGTCTGATAGCTACTTGGGTTGTTGGGCCAGTTTTATGTTCTTTCTTGTCTAGGATCTCTTTCTCCGTAAGACCAGGTTTACCAAAACGACCTGTAGATTGGAACGAAGGGAGTAAATGCACCTGTTTCTGCATTGCAGCAGCAGGCACGCGGCGAAAGCGAGGCAGAGCAGGGAGGAGACGAGGCACTATCTTCGACGCGCTCCACGACTGACACGGCTTCAGTGAAACGCAGGCCGGTCTGGCGAGTGCCGAAAGCAGTAGCATCAACATCACGAGGAGCCGAGCCGAGGAGGTAGATCAAACCCAAGGTGAGAGCTCCATCCATCCAGCTGGGTGAGGACGCAAGGTCGCCGGTCAGCACCGAGTCGCGTGGCCAGGAAACCTCTAGCAACTGCTCCGGCGACTGGACTAGTAAATGACGCGGCGCTGGACTGGACTGGACTGGTCTGGGTGAATTTTAACTGAACTTGGCGATCGCGCCCAGGAATTTTCCCCTCCCTTCGACGGTAGCTGCGTTTGGTTAGTTTCTGGTGGAGTAGTAGAATGCAGAGCTGCGCGGTCGTCGTACGTTATTTGCCTGGAAGCCGCGTGTTGACTCGCGGGAATTGGGCGGCAGGATTACCATGCGTGCATGCTCCCTCCGGCCCGACCCTTGCGGTTAGCTCCGGTCCAGTGAGTGACTCTGTCCGGGTTGCTTCAACGTGACGCGCAAGTTAGTTACCGCGCGCCCAAGCCAAGACCGACCTCGCACCACGCTTCTGTCGACTCTCACCG
This sequence comes from Panicum miliaceum, assembly GCA_032594955.1. Classification (NCBI taxonomy): domain Eukaryota; kingdom Viridiplantae; phylum Streptophyta; class Magnoliopsida; order Poales; family Poaceae; genus Panicum; species Panicum miliaceum. Next base: position 44,061,449 of record CM064059.1, read on the forward strand.
GGTACTGGACAAGGATCCACAAGCTAGCTGGATGACGGGTCCAGCAGTCGGGCAAGCTGGCGTAATCGCTCGCGTTCATTCCACTTTCCTCCGGACGGCGCGTGGGGTCGGTCTCCCGATTGAATCCGGAGATCCGCCGGCCTCGGCACTCGGCAGGGTGGGTACGCAGCTTCCGCGAAGCCATGAGCCATCCATCCGGGCGGCGCACACGTACTCCTGCGTACGTAGGGGTACGGCCTGTCGGATCGGATCGCATGCATCCACCTGAAAATCCTAGGTCAGACGGACACCCTGTCTGTACGTACTGTAGGTCAGAGACACGGACTCGGAGGAGCATGCAGCAGCAAGCCAAGCAACGGGGAATCTATCGCAGAAGCCGCGCGCCCAGCCCTGCCCTGTTCGTCTTCCTCCCCGAATGGAAAAGCTAGCGTAGAGAGAGAGTGGGTGGGTGGCGGATCGCGAGCGGCGGTGTATTAATTTGGGCAGAGGTAGCGGCTCCTTTTGTCGCGCGCGGCCGCGCATGGATCCATCTCCGCAGCGAGCTTTGACCACCGCCCCGTCCCTGCTAGCTAGCACGCACCTCCGCCGTCACCCATGCGTCGCTCCCAACGGCTGGCCGCGTCGCCGCGCCATGGGCGCCGCGCTGGCCGAAACTCGCTCGCTCCATCGATTCGAACACTTTTTTCTTGCTTTCTTTTCCTGATAATTAAGAAACTAGAGTGTCCATTCCGCTACCTGAGCAATACTGCACTTTGTGTTTGCGGTTTAAATTTTGTTGCCGTTATTCCACACCTTTGTGAAAGGGTCAAACGAAGTTGTACAAGGGTCAAACGAACAAAATCTACTTCCAAGCCGCTCTACCTTCTCTTTTCAAATTAAATGGCCAAATACGCAGTTCATTTAAAAAATAATAACAATTGTCATCATATTAGCCATCGAATATACCTAAAATATGCATACCTGTCAGATCCGGGTACACGTGGCACACTTCTCCTAAGATACGGGATGGGACATGGCCCACGCACTACATCTGTTGTAACTACTCGTAATGCACTAGGATTACTCATACAGTACTTAGACTAGTCGGACACGGCAGGAGACTACCCGAGAAGTACTCGGATAGGCCTTCTTGGCTTGTACCCGACTAGGACTCCCATGTAAACCTGTCCCCCGGACTATATAAGGACGGACAGGACCCCCTCGGGGACAATCATCATCAAAGGCAATGCAAACCACACAGGACGTAGGGTATTACGCTCTCGGCGGCCCGAACCTGTCTAAAACCTTGTGTTCCTTTGCACCTTCGAGTTCCTGATTTCGGCGGCACCCTACCTACAAACTCACCACCTCGGGGTTATCCCTCGGTGGGCGTGGCGGTAAAACACCGACAATACCTTTTCTTCCCAGAGGAACAAAGAGCTTTTTTGTTACTCGATCAGAAAATACAGCACACAATAATCCTGCTGAGCAATAATTACTCTGCACACTGCGGCAATTTGGACCTCTGAACCGCATGCATAATGTTTATTTCGCTCAAATATTCCTACTTATAAGTATTTGCTCATATATTTGTGGAAAAAAAAAAGATACTGATGATATAACTTGGATTAGTGAATTTGATCCAAATAATAATCAATAGCACCAGAAACACTATATTCTGACATTCTTATGCATCCATAAAGTAGCTAGCCCAGTCCCACGTACCGACCGATCGACGTAGAAAGCTAACATAGTCAGATCGACGCCCTAATCATAAAGCTTTTCTCTGTCCCTAATACAATCCAGCCTAGCATGTTGCTATCCTCCTTGTTCATACCATCATTGTTTGTGATTAAAGCGCACCTTTAATCTAGCAGATCCTGTCTAAAGTTTCATTCATGCCAAGTATACTATATATACATATACTACAAGTAGTACCCTCACCGGCACACTCGTATAGCAACGGTGGACATCTGTGAAACGTGTAAGTGCACTTACTTTGTGGACTCGATCATGGTCCGATGATCTATTCGGTTTGTGCTCCTTTTTCTTTAAACAAAATGTGAGCATACCGATCACAGATTTAAGCTCATTAGTCTTTATACTCGGTGTGATTAAGTCGAACATTATGCAGTTTTTGTGATATAAAAGAATAGTACTTTGGATCCGTATACGAAATTAGTAGCTGAATGATAAGAGGAGAAACTTTATTTAGAACGAACTTATGATCAGTATTGTTTAGTCTCAGAACCCTGACACTATGACTTGCATGGATATATGTGTTGCCAAAACTGCTGAGCAACGCGCTGATGAAATATGTCTACTCCTATTTTGGTTTGAAGTATCGTGGTCCCATCTGAATGCCACCGCTGCTTCCGTCGAGCTCGTCTTCATCAAGTGCCTTTTGTTCCATGTCATGACAACCATCGCATGCATAATAACTTTTAAGTAAAACGGGATAAAAGTTGGATAAAGATTAAAGAAATTAAAACAAAAGCTGTGTTGAAGTCAGAACCGGCCGAAGGGGATCTTTCCTGCGCGGTTCCGCGTCCCGGATTCCGAGCCCGAGCTAGCAGCTAGTGGCCGCCGCCAGCCACCGGAAAGCGTGCACCGCCGGCCGGGAGACAAAATTCCATGTCGGAGCCCACACACAAATGCGGCGTTCGTCGTCCTCGCCGTGATCCGGACGAGAGACAGCTTAGATTTCGCCACCTCGCTGTCCCTCGTGTGGCGCGCACCGACTGCATCTAGCTCGGTCCATGACGTTCGAGATTAACAATAATCCCACCAACTTCCTGTACTAAACCGATCGCCAGGCCAGGCAGGGAGCTGATGAAGCCTCCACGGAAGGTTCTCGGGCATGGGAGCAGATCAGCGAAAAGCCTCAGCTCACACAGCCAGGTTCTTCGCTCCTCTCCTTGGACCGGTCGTCTCGTCAGCCGTGACCCATCGCGCTTCGACCCACTAAGGATGATGATGATGATGCTTGTTTTTTGTAGCTACTGAATTTTACGGCGCGGGTGTACGGTTAGCGTCAGAAACGCCCAGGCGGTCCGGGTTTGTTTGATAATTGCGCGTCATGCTGCGGATTAGGGTATCATCATGCGTGCTCCTAATGAGAGCGCTTAGTGGATAGCATATCATTATACTAAGGAGGAGGGTCCTCTTGTTTTAGGGTTCCTTGCATGGCATCTTGCTGTCCGTGGTTTAGGTGATGGGGTTCGGCTCCTTGCGGTTGTGTGGCTACGCTCTGCCCAGCAATCGCGTTGAGGGGTCGACGTATAATTAATCGGTCCTGTTAGTAAAGAGTGTGTCCAGATATTCCCTCTGTCCTGTGCTTGTTTTCATTTAAGGAACATCGATATAATCGAGATACGGCCTTATAAGGCCGAGGCCCAGTAAAATTAGGCTAAAATGTATACAAAATTATAATACGGAAAATTTGATTCAGTCCCTTTTAAGTTGAATACGGGGCAGCAACTGGTGCATAAACTGCATATGCTAGCTTCTGCAGTGGACTGTGCGTTCAGGGAGCCACATGCCGGCCCACGGAGAGAGACCGTTAGTTGTTGCAGGAATGTGGTCGCTCAGCCGGGGGCGTCGCTATCTCTCCTAGCCAACCAGATTCAGGCGGGCAGTGAAAGGTGGGCGGTTTCTTTTGGGGTTGCACATGCATGGAAAGCCGCACGCGTATCTACCGACCAGCTCAGTTTCTTGCGAACGGAAATCCAAGGACAGGAGACCGTCCGTTACGGGTTGATTTTTTTTTTTCAGAAACTTACGGAGTCTTCTCGCCGGTGAGATGTTCATTCCACGCAAGCTCGCTCACCGTCCAAATTCCTGGAGAGATTCGTGGCCCCAATCCCGTTTCGACACGACGCATGGACGCAACGGACCGACCGGTCGAGGTCAGAATTCCAGCAAAAACAAAGAGCGGCCGTAACTATCAGGCCAAGTAAAGTCTTCCGGGGCAAAAAAAATTGACGTACGAGACGGAATGTCGTGGACGGACGAGTCGCTGACGTGCGTTTTTCGCCATAATTTTCAGAGTCGAATACGATGACGTGTCCAATAAAGTGCAACAAAATAAGCGGTGACGTGGCGCGAAATATCGTAGGTATGGTGTATAGACGGACCACACATCCAGGGTTTTGCGAAGTAACTAGGGTGTGAGAGCGCTGTACAATTTATCTGGGGCAGTAAAAAAAATGAACAAACAGTACGTAGTTAACCGCGTTCCAGGTAAACCTACGTGGAGCTTCATGTGGGGGAACAAACGCACAACCTCCGAACGAGGTGGTGATAGAGAATTTGCAGCACCGTCAAACCGACCATTCAGAATTAAACTGGGCTGTATGTCGGCCCCTCTCGCACGTCGGCATCTCCTCCCTATAGTCCCTCCCTCCTCGTCGTCGCGACGGACTTTCAGTAACCGAGCAGATCGTATAGAAAACTGCAACGCGCGTGTAGTGGTCAGGTAAATCCCTTATCTTGCATCGTCAGCTTTGGTAAATTGGGGAGAAAGAAATCGATCACGGGGCGGTTGGAAAGAGATGGTCGTACGAACAAAGCACCGTGATCACACCGTACGCATGAACCTCGAGTTAGAATTATCGTCGTCCACGGACAGCAGATTCCAGAGCTTGAGAGTTAAAAATGCCAGCGCCCAATCGCCCATGCCCCCGGGGGAGAAGGGAGAACACGCGGGGAAGAGAGGAGACAGCGCCCGCCGCGCCGCGCCGCGCCACCACCAACTGCGGCTGCCATCGCTGGTTTTGATACACGGTCGCCGGCCAGCCTAGCGCCTCGGGTGACATCTCACATCTGACGCGCGCGCGTCGCGTCGCGTCCCCCGGAACACGTGGAGCCGCCACAAAACTAATCCCATCGCCTCGCGCCCGTCCTCGGGTTCCTCCTCCTGCCCCCCCCCCCCCCCCCCCCCCCCCCCCCCCCCTCTCTCTCTCTCTCTCTCTCTCTCTCTCTCTCTCTCTCTCTCTCTCTCTCTCTCTCTCTCTCTCTCTCTCTGCGAGCCTGCCCGCCCGGCCGGAAAGTCCACACCGCCAACGAGCCCCCCCAGCTCACAGCTCAGCTGGTCAGCTGCTCTCCCCTCTATATATTGGCCCTGTCTCACACTGACCTCCCCAGAAAACCAGCCACCATCAGCGTCCAGCGCCCTTCCGTTCGCCAGGAGAGCGGAGGAACCCGACACCACCCAGCAACAAACCCAGCAGCCGAATCGGTTGCGAGGGGATCGGAGGGAGGGACGCAGGCAGCTCGCCCGGCTTGGCAGCAGGTGAGGAGGGTCGGTCGGTTCCTGCCGCTGCCATTTTCCTTTCTTCTTCCTCATCCCATGTTCTTGCTTCGTGGAATCGTGGTCACTCTTTGTCCTCTCGCGGGATTTCTCGGCGTCTGAATCGGATTGTCGGGGGTCTGTCTGGTCGCTGTGCATCAGGTTCATTCAAGGGAAGATCCGGTCGAGGGCACCGTCGCGATGGGCGTCCTCTTCTCGTGCCCCGCCGATGACTACGACCCGCTCGACCTGGAGGAGGCGCCGCCGGCGGGCGCCGCCGGGGAGCCGGCCATCCTCAAGGCGCTCGGCTCCGGGAAGCTGCTCATCGAGGGCTCGCTCAGCTTCAAGCGGGCGCAGGCCGCCCTGGGCTCCCTGCAGGTGGAGACCGAGATCTCCATCCGGGCCGGCGGCGGCGACGCGCCCGCACCGGAGCCCGCCGGGCCGCTGCCCAAGGAGGTCGCCAGGGCGAGGTTCGCCGAGGCGCCCGTCGAGAGCCCCAAGCACGAGGCCGCGGCGCTCCGGCTGCAGAAGGTGTACAAGAGCTTCCGCACGCGACGGCAGCTCGCCGACTGCGCCGTCCTCGTCGAGCAGAGCTGGTGCGTGGGCTCACTTGATGATGCTTGGGACGCTTTCGATTCGCAACGGCATTGCGCGCCGGTGGTGCTGATTTGTTTTTGTTTGCTGTGGTTGGACAGGTGGAAGTTGCTCGATTTCGCGCTGCTCAAGCGCAGCTCCGTCTCCTTCTTCGACATCGAGAAGCAGGAGACCGCCATGTCCAAGTGGTCAAGAGCAAGAACTCGAGCTGCCAAGGTACAAATTTACCTTCTTTTTCTGAATGATTTTGTCAGCTAATCGTTCGAAGATGGGAGGACTGGACTAAAATTGATGTGCCCGTTTCAGGTTGGAAAGGGATTGCTCAAGGATGACAAGGCTCAGAAGCTCGCATTGCAGCACTGGCTCGAAGCGGTGAGTGTTGATTGAGCATCCTTCAGATTTTTTTCAGGCATTACATATTTTCCGTTCAAGCAATAAGCTAATGTTCGTTTCGTACTGAAATTGGTTACAAACAGATTGACCCACGACACCGTTACGGTCATAACCTTCACTACTACTACGATTGCTGGCTCCAATGTGAAAGCAAGCAGCCTTTCTTCTACTGGTTAGTAATCAGTGTGCTAGTAACTCAGGTTTCACAGTTTAACCCCTTAAATGAAATTTGAGTTGATGAACCTGGTTTGCATATACAGGCTCGATATCGGAGAAGGCAGAGAGATCAACCTTGAAGGCAAGTGCTCAAGGTCAAAGCTTCTGAGCCAGTGCATCAAGTACCTTGGTCCAGTAAGTATTCACAGAACAGAGCAAAGAAAAAATTAGAGTGGAATATACAGTGGCTAATATACCATGCATGCATTTTGTGCAGAAAGAAAGAGAGGACTATGAAGTCGTAATCGAGGACGGCAAGTTATTATACAAGAAGAGTGGCCAAATCCTTGACACATCTTGCGGACCACGGGATGCAAAGTGGATCTTTGTTCTTAGCACATCTAAGAGTTTGTATGTTGGCCAGGTAAATATTCATATACCCTCATTTGAAAAAGATCTACTTTGCCTTAGAATTTTCAGTTCACCGTGTGACATTATCCTGCAATGTCATGTGCAGAAGAGAAAGGGTACATTTCAACATTCTAGCTTCCTTGCTGGAGGTGCTACTTCTGCTGCTGGGCGATTGGTCGTTGAGAATGGAACCTTGAAGGTACTGCACCTATCAATCTACTATCTTCCTTTATATTCACTACCACAAGTAGTGGTACTTTTTTTTCTTCAAAAAGTCATGTATATGTTCAGTTCATTAGATGGCACGCTGATGCAATCTGCTATGTTTGTGTGACAGGCTATTTGGCCGCACAGCGGTCACTACCGCCCGACGGAGGAGAACTTCCAGGAGTTCCAGAGCTTCCTCAAGGACAACATGGTCGATCTAACCAACGTTAAGGTATGCACACAGTGTTCATTCAGAAACACAGAAGAAAAAATCGCAATGTCTCCACCGAATTGCAGTCTAAAATTTCTTTGCAAACTCTGCAGATGAGCCCAGCGGAGGAGGATGAGGAGTTCTGGGGCAGCCTCAGAAGAGTCGCTTCGGAGAGAGAAAAAACTGAAGACAAAACAGCTGCACCTGAAGAAACCGGCCCTTGCCAGATGCAACCTGAAGCTGTTGGAGCCGGCAGCACAGAGACCGACAAATGCGAAGAAGAAGCTGCAGCGGCACGGCCAAATTCATCAGAAGGTGATCAGGAGGCGGCCGAAGAGCAGGCGCCCGTGCCGCGGGAGAAGATCCTGGAGCGGATCAACTCCAAGAAGGAGATGAAGTCCTACCAGCTGGGCAAGCAGCTGTCCTTCAAGTGGACGACGGGTGCCGGACCCCGTATCGGGTGCGTGCGCGACTACCCGTCGGAGCTCCAGCTGCAGGCGCTGGAGCAGGTGAACCTCTCGCCGAGGGGCAGCAGCACCGCCGCCGCCGCTGCCGCGTCCCGGTTCTCCTCTCCGCTGAGGCGAAGCTTCAACCAGCCAGCGGCGGCGAGGGGCTACGACGCGTCCACGCCGAGGGAGGCGTCTCGGTCGCCTCTGCAGCACGGGGCACTCGCAGTGGCAGCGGCAGCTGACTGATGCAAGCAGTTGCAAGCTGAAAATTTCTTGAAGACTCCTCAAAAGGATGGATGAAGATGTGTATAGTAGGGGCTAGCAGAAATGAAGGAACAGACATACTGCTTGCGCAGATGTCTTAGGAAGGTAGTAGTATACATACATATACACATTGTTCATCAAAGGATGTGATACTGGTAGTTAACCACAAACGGTTTATACTTTATACAAGATTCTTTCATTCTTTACATGCATATATAAAAACCAGTAGTGAAGCAGACAAGGTTTGACATGTATTTCGTGGCATTTTTGTAGCAACTTATTTCACATTAACAATCAGAAAAAGTTTGAAACAAAATGTCTCATAGCAGCTTGAATCAGATGAACCTAATCGAACTACTTAAGCTTGAAGTTGCAGTTGGAATTTTTTTCTAGAACATTGCTCAAACTATTCCGTGAATGTAGATGTGCATAGAAGAGTAGGGGGCAGGGAAATTAAAGACCATACATATACACATACACATTGTTCATCAAAGGATGTGATGCTGTTAACATGATAAACAGCAAAGCGGTTTATACAAATTCTTTGATTCGCTCCACTCATCTAAAACTACTACTCAAGCATTCATATGGTATTGCTTGTGTTTCAACGATAGCTGAAGTACAAGGAAAAATTTTAAAGATGTCTCAAACCGAATTCAGATAAACTCACAAAACGATAATTTCTTCGAATCAGAAAATGAAGCAGATCAATACAGCGCTTGCAGACTACCCCCACTAGGTTTGCATTCCTCGGAACTTACTGGGAGTTTAAAGAGCAAAAAGTTTAAACTTATAACTGAATTGAATAAACTAAAAGAGGAAAATCAAGTTTTCCATTAAATTGTTGGGACCCTTCTCACGAAGAGATGGAGCCCTCGAAAAATCGGAGTATGCTGCTTGCTGCAGCGGGCGTGCAGCGGGCACACGGTATTCTGTAGTAAAAGGCGAAAGAATAGTTCGCTTTGTGTTCACTGCGCAGCTGCGTGCCCTTCAGCGGACGCTCCGGGGTCCCTTGTAAATAGCAGCGCTTCCTGCTGCCGGTCGCTCAGCAAGCAGTTTGGGACTAAAAGGAAACCAACCGTCGTTCTGTGGTCTGCGCTGTGTCTGGTACAAATCTGACGTTGTGGGTTTTCCGGCGGCCCAGATGCATTTCTCGTCCCGCGCGCAGACCGCGCGGCATAGGCGGGCCGCTTGTTTCCCGGCCCAAACGCTGCGTGCCGCAGTGACTGCTGTGGACTGGCAGCACCTCCTGCAGGCATGTCCTGCTGAGTGCTGCAGGCACTCCATGGCTGGCCGGCCGCTCACCAGCGAAAAATCAAGATATTTTTATTTCAAAATAAAAAAAAATTCAAGCGATTGCGACACATTCTATGGTTCGAACTTCAAACACGGATTCAATTCACCAAGCATCGTTGAATGGACCAAATGATTCTCTGTTAAAAAAAGGGATCATAACTTAATGGTATCATCAGATGTTACAAGTGCAAAATGTTTCCAATGTCCGCAGCGTTAGGCGCGTCGCAAGGCCGTGCTGTGCTTGTGGAGGCATATCCACTACTCTAGAGAAATCTCAGTGTAGTCTACATGCCACCAACACTCCAACAGCATCCTGCTTACACCATCGCTGAGTCAGCACCACTGCACCTTCGGATTCAATTCAAGTATGGCCGTGCAGACAAAGCACATGAAATTAATCGAGTAAACACGTCAGCTGGGTGTGTATTATTTAACCTGCTGTTGTTGCCTACCTAGCTACCTGGCGTAAAACCCTACACCTACCTGCCTCCTCTCAGGCGATCTTATCTTGTATTCTACTCTCCCGGTGAAACACACCATCATACAACATCCAGCTCTACCGCACTACGTGAACCAGAGCACTCCTGATGGTGTTTCATTCCTGCACCTGGGCCGGCAGGGCTGGAGTCAACTTCTTTACAGATACCTTCTGAACTTTTTATGTCGTTCAGAGCTCTCTTGGCATACACGGTGAAAGCGACTGTGAGGACAATGGCGATGATGAAGGAGATGACGTTGTATGTTATCTCCACTGGCGTCATTTTATAGTTGCCATACTTCATGTTTGCCAATGTGCGGATTAACCGCCCACTGCACCGAAACAGCAAGATAAGCAAATCACTAAGTTCTTCTTATTACTTCATAATTGAACTCGTTTTAGGGGGGTAAATAAGAGGAGAAACTGGTTAGATTCATGCCCACAAACTCTGCCTACTACTGGTTGAGCACATCAATCGCATGCAAAGCAATTGAGTACATGGGTGAGGTTACAGATTTAGATGTCTGCATTAGGTGGAAAAATCATGTGAAGTTAATTCTAATAATAGTCTGCAATGTAGTATGAACATGTCTAACCTGTAGATGTAGATGAATGCCTCTGGTACCATTCCAGCAATTGAACCACATAGATAAGGGTTGAACTTAATTTCAGTCACAGTGACGGCATAATTAAAAATTGTATATGGGAATGGTGAGATCCTGAAAAGCGCAACAACTCGAAACTGCTGGAACCAATTCCCTTCACCAGCAAGTTTTATTAGTGCTATCTGCTGAGGCCATTTTGTTAACCATACCTGCATTTTGTCAAGAAGGAAAAAAGGAAGCAGAGAAAAAGGCGAATTAGGATAGTCCTATAACAAGGAAAAATATAACTCCTAAATTACAAATCATAAGAACATATGGCTGAGAAATTTTACATGTAGACGTTCACGGAACAATGAGCCAATCCAATATGGTACCACCATGCCAATAGTAGTTCCGACCATTATAATCAAGAAACCCCAACCATAACCAAAGATCATTCCTGCTAACCACATAGAAGGTCCAGAAGGGACTAGAATAACTGGAAAGAGGGCCAAAGATGCAACAAGAACAACAGCCAATACTGGACGCCCAAAAGCACTCGCTTCCCATTGCATGATTGGCAAGAGAACCTACAACAAATATACAAATTACATTCTGTGTCAACATTGGAGAAGTGTTCGGACAAAGCATGGAACAGACACAAATAGCATAGAAGAGTGGCACAATCGATAATTTCATAAAGACATAAACCACAAATTATGTTTCACTTAAAGTACAACATATCGGGTGCTTGTTTAAGTATTTAGTACAAAGTGCTAAGAGTGTACTAGGATGTTTGTCACTATAGGACAACATGACAGCAGCTTGTAAAGGACATAAACCACAAATTCTGTATGATACTATGACCAGTGGACCATGGGAGCATGTGTTTGTCACCGAGTGACAATTTTGCTACTACAAACTTTAGGGCATATACATCTAAAATCTCCTTGTTCTTATTCAAAACAGTATGGAAGATATTTCAGACATTTTGCATCTTGTTTATCATGATGGAATCATAATCATTTGGAGTATATAAATCTAAAATCTCGTTTTCATTTAAAATAGTATGGAAGATAATTTCAGGCATTTTGCATCTTGTTTATCATGATGAGATCATGATTATTTGGAGTGTCTAGCAAGCATAAGAAACATATATTCATGTATATTTGAACCCTAGGGACCAGATTGACTGAGCAAGCCATCATGGATCATACCAAATTGCCAACAAGCATATTTCAATTTATCTCTGAAACCTAATTGTTATTTTCCTAGCATTAAGGAAAGAGAAACCGATAGTAACATCTGAAGGATCTGAATCTGATCATGTTAGAGAAAAAGAGTGAATGCAATAGTGGTGAGAAAGAGTATCAGTATTCACCTTCTCAAAGGCAAAGGGGACTCCCCATTTCACAAAGATGTAACCCACTAATATAAGAAGGAAACAGCCAAGCAGAACTTTCATCCACCAAATGAAAGATCGTGACTTTGGTTGCTCAGGTAAAATTGTCACACTGACATCAGATGTTGCATGTTGAGCTCGTGTAACTAGCCTCGCATACTCATCATCCTTTGTGTTTTGCTCAGAATGATCAACTGCCGTGCATGATGCCCCAGCTGAAGAACTTGGCGTGTCTGTCACCACCTCTTCGCCTCTGTTTATGAACCAAAAGCGATATTATGAAGATTATTAACATGTCAAAGTAAGGCTGTGGCAAATAAATGGTGCTACCAGACTAGAATGTACTCCCTCCGTTCCAAATTATTAGTTGTTTTGGCTTTTCTAGATTCATAGACTTTGTTATGCACCTAGACATAATCAGGGCCGGCTCTAATGTTTTAAGGGCCCTAGAGCAAACAGGATACTGTGAGCCCTTTAAGTTAATTTTTTTTCATATTTGCAAAATGATAAAGCATATATTAGCAGTAAGATATACTTATTCTTGAAAACAATGTCGATATTACAAACTGAAAGAACAGTAAAATGAGACTATTACGTCAAATAAGAACCAAAAGCTCAAACGACTCCATCAACAATAAGAAAAAACCTCCACCAGACATTTATTTATTACCAATACATGATATGAGTATGTCGATACGGATACATCTATATATATATATATGTATGTATATGAAAATAATAGAAGGCAGAAGGTTGAATATTATCCAGAGCTCAAGATCATCTAACGCTAAAGTTCAATTGTTTTTTAGGGAATGTGAGCTTCTAGTTACACTTGTTATTTCTATTCTGTACAATGAAATGCAAGGCACGGAAAAGAACTCAATCACTCAACCCCAAATCACACCAAAACTCTAGCAGGCTACTAGAGGATGAGAATGCAGACACACACTGGGCTCCCGATGGCTTTAGGTCCAGGCAGAGGCGCCCGCTCCCAATGCCACGCTCACTCCCAACAGCAATGCAAGCAAGATGTCAGATGTGGCACAGGAGGAGATGACAGCGACAAGAGACGCTCGGCGCAAGCGTGCGGCGCGAGAGATGAGAACGAGAAGAAATTGGTGGCTGTTAACATGCGCTGCTGCGCCTGCTGGGCACGGTCTGGTCCCTGACAGACTATGTGCTGCACTGCATGCATATGTGCGGTTGGGCCCCCCTCCGGCCTGGGCCCCCGGCGGTCGCCCCTCCCGCCTAGGCCCAGAGCAGGCCTGGACATAATATATATGTAGGTGCCTAGCAAAGTCTATGAATCTAGAAAAGCCAAAACGACTAATAATTTGGGATGGGGGAGTAGCATACTAGCATCTACCCAAGAAGCAAAACTAAGGAACCTGATAATCTGAGTAAAACTAATACTTATTACAATATATCTGCATTTCGTGTCCACTTTATTTTGAACTCACATTTAACAGCCCTAGTGAAAATAGTAGAAACAGCCCTGTAAAAGTTACCAGCTCTGTGTACTTTGTTTGATGTAACATTCCAACCTCATCATCGCAAACATTTTACACCTAGCAAATAGTGAACACATCCAGCTGTGCGTTTTCATCAGTTCATCCACACCAATCTGAAACCACCCACAGGTTGGTGGCTTGGTGCAGTGCAAGAGTCAGTGATTGAATCGAGATATTCCTGGCGAGAGTTACCAGAAAATCGGATATGGTCGGAACATCGTTAAGTACTAGTCATAATCATGCTCCCCCAATTCGACCAAGTTGCGACTCAACCTTTTTTTAAAAAAAAAATCCCCGCGTGGCACGTGCGCGTACGCCGTGCGCGTGTGACACCCGTGCCCACCGCACGGCGCCGCGTGCCACAAACGCTCGGCGGGTCGGATGGCTGGTCGGCGGTCGCCGCCGTTGCTCCGCAGGCTCCACCTACCACCATCCTTGTTTACGGGAACGACCCAGGCGCACGGGGCAAGCGAAAGCCTAGGTGGAGCCCACGGCACATTGCCGACCGCGGAAGCAACAAGGTCGTCTTCCTTCCGGAACGCAATCCGTGGCTGGCGATACTAACTATGAAGCATCGGGTGCACACACCAGCGAGCTTCGGCACGGGTTTAAACCTTCCAAGTGAGTTCTAAAAAAAAATCCCAAGCGAAATTCGAGGTCGCAGGGGGGCGCGGCTACACCTAAACCGCCAGGCTCTAAACAACAGAAATACCAAGCCTACCGCCCAAGCAAAATCTCCAGGGAAGAAAAAGGGGGAAAGAGGTAATTTGAAGCTGACGAAGAAGCGGCCGCAGCCCCGCGCGCGTACCTGGCCATCTCCCCCGGCTCGATGCTGAGCGGGAGGACGCGCGCCATGGAAGAGGGGAGATCGTTCGGGAGGAGAGCCCACCGAGCGGAGATCAAAGCATTCGGAGCGGCCCGGCACCTCCCCCTCTTTTCTGGAAGCTTTGCAGAGCAGAGGGAGGGAGAGGACGGAGGAGAAGAACAAAGGCAAAAGCGAGCGCACACGAAAACCAAAAAGGGGAGGCCAAGGACGCCGCGGCGCGTAGGTGGGGTGGGATTGACCGGAATGCCCCCCGCCTTGATGGCAGCTCGGGGCTTCCCCGTGACGAATCGGCGGACGGAACTGCCCCTGCCCGCGGCCGCGGCGGATGGGAATATTCGCCGGCGCGCGGGTGTCACTGACGCGTGGGCCCCGCGCGTGGCGGAGGTCTCGGTGCCGCCGCTTTTGCTCTGCTCGGCCGGGTTCGCGGTCGTGGTCGTGGGATTCGGCTCGTCGGATGTCGCGTGCGAGGCCAGCGGAGGATCTCTAGCTCGCCTGCCGCCGGAGGCTGACGCGTGGGCCCGTGGGGTGCAGCGAGTCACACAACAACAGCAAGTAGTTGATGATCTGAGAAAGTTTGTTACCGCATGGTAGCTGTGTTTTCGTTGGTGGGTAGCTAGCTTTGCTTCGCTGGCTTCAGAGGGAAGCAACAAAGCAAGTGATCTGCTGACACGTCTTGTGGCTGGTCAAACCCTAGCGATGGATGCGGGTTCGGTGAATTGCAACGATTCTTATCCTTGTTTGAATTGAATGGAACAACTGAGAATTGCTCAGCTCTAGAAGGGTAGAAGGTTCCGTGTCATTCTTTTTCCAAGCGGGCTACTGTATTTGACTTCATCTCCGTGTTGTCACGCCTGGTTATCTTCTTTCGAGAACGTCGTCACGGTTGACTATATGGTTGAGAATTTGACAATTGGCGTTTTGACTTTGGGAAGGGTGGAGGGATTTGAGTTGTAACGCGGCATTTTCGCGGATATACGCAGTGCTTCTGTTTGGAGCTGTCCTGCTCCGAACTATAGCATATAGGTGTTGGCTTGAACTATACTACTTTTTTTTCACTCAAATTTTTAACGTATCTCAAACTTAGTGAGATCTGCCTATTCCTCTTTCATCTACTACGAGTTCCAGCCTCTCCGATATATAGGTTGGGTGATTTATTGATTTTATTAGGATTTAGGCACAACGTTAGGGGGTATGGATATGGGATTTCAACATTTGGAGGTTTAGAATAAAGAAGACTAGGATGGCTGGGAGCATCTCCAAGAACCTCCGTATCCTTGATAAGTTAGTAAAAAAAAGAGAAACTCCACTAAAAACTGGCTCTGCTAATCTATCCCGCTAGCTATCTCGTCGACCTCGCTCGGCAACTATACCGAGCCCATCCGCCTCGCCATCCCGGCCCCGCCCCCCGCACTCCCTCCCTCCGTCGCCCTCCCGTGCTCCCGCCCTCGCCCTCCCGCGCTCCCCTGGCTGACGCCGCCACTGGTCCCTCCGCTCCCGGCGTCCCGCGCCGCCGCCGCCGCCGAGCGCCTCTCCTCCCTCCCCGAGCTGCGCCACACCCCCTCAGGCCTCCGCCGCCTCGCCACAACGCGCCGCCGCGGCTCCTCGCTGGCGGCCCTGGCCGCCGCCGCCGTTCCCCACGCACACCCCTACCTCCGCCGCTCACCCGCGCTCGCCGAGGGCCCCACACTAGAAAACACGATAAAGACCCACCCCAAAAGACCAGTATGAAGATGACCCGGTACTTATTCTAGTATTAGTACCGAATCATCTTCATGCCGGTACTTTTGAGCTGGATCAAAAGGTCTAGGGGCCTTTTACGGTACCTAAAGCTATACAAAGGTACCGGGTGGTGTACCAAAGGTTCCACCCACATTTGTACCGGGTGGTAACACCACCCGGTACCTTTGTCTAGCCTTAAGTACCGGGTGGTGTTAGGGTCCTCCATGGGTTACTTCAAAAGGAAAGCATCTCCCTCTGAATCACATTGTTATGTAGGTGAGATGGTAAGGGAGGTACATGCGAGGCAAGAGGTCGCAAGTTTGAGTCCCGGCCACCTCACGCGTGCGCATTTCGCGTGAAAAAATCGCGTGACTCGTGACTCGTGACTTGCGCGGGTGCGGGCCTCTTCCCAGCAGTTTAATATTATTTTTTTGAACAAAAATACTTTGGTACCGGGTGGTACCTTCACCACCCGGTACCTAAAGGAAGTCTTAGGCACCAGTTCTTTTACCTGGTGTTGAAGGTCAAGACTTTTAGTCTCGGCTTCGCAGTACCGATTCAAGAACCGGTGCCTAAGACCGTTTCTACCCGGTATTGAAGACCCGTTTTCTAGTAGTGCCACCGGGTTCGCACTCGCCTCCTCTTCGCGGTGGTGCCGGCCCCGCCGGCAGCAGCCGCTGTACCCGTCGCCGGCAGCCGGCGCCCGTCGGTTGGTCTTGTTGCCTTGGTCCAGGCCCACCTGCGGAGATGGAAAGGAAGGGGATTAGGATACAATTGGGTGAAAAAAAATCCAAAGGAGAGGTTCCATGTGTCAGGTATACGAATAGTCTGATTTAACTAGTATGTTGGAGTATACTGAAATATAGAGAGAATCTTGACTAAATGGATAGCTAAATGAGAATATAGAGAGTAAGATTTGGCTAGACTCTTGGAGTTGCTCTGATCCGGTGGTCGAGACAAATGACGGCGGCGTAATAAAAACAAACATTGAAAAAAAAACACAGCATAAATCGCGAGGGGTGGACGGATGGGCCCACGTGTCATAACGGATGGGGCCCGCATGGCAGGTAGCTCTATCCGGCCCATGCTCCGCGCAAGCGCAACCCGAACGGGGCTCCCGGTCCGGGCTCACCAGGGCCGCCGGAGGCCCGGAGTGCAGACGTTGCCTGAAACTGAAAAAAAAAACTCGTTTCGAACCCTCCAATCCCAAATCTGCCCTCCCAACCCGCAGAACTCGCCGCCGGCCCCAGCTCCGGCGATCTCCCCGCTCCTCCCTTCTTTCCACACCAAACCCCACGCCAGCCCAACACCGCCCAACCATGTCGCGCAAAAACTTCCGCAAGCGGACCATCGAGCCGGACGCCGACGACCGCTCCGACGACGAGGACTCCCGCCGGTACCTTCCCCTCTATCGCGCTCCTCTCCCTTGCTTTGCCAGGCCTTATCCCTGAGGCCTCCCTCCCTCCCTCCCCTCGCAGCGTCGCCCTGGAGGAGATCAAGTACATGCAGAAGCTGCGGGAGAGGAAGCTGGGCATCCCCGCCGACCCCGCCGCGGCCTCAACCAACGGGTCCTCCGCCCGGGGACGGGTGGGTGGCGGGGGAGCGGCCATCGGGGAGGCCGAGAAGGAGGACCTCGTCCTCCAGGACACCTTCGCGCAGGAGACCGCCGTCACCATCGAGGATCCCAACATGTACTTTGCTGTGCCTGCACATCTGATTCTTCTTGTTGCCAGTGCGGTGCTTCATCTAGGTGCAGGAATTGACACGGCCATGTGTTCGTTGGTTGAAACTGAAGGTTGAGGTATGTGGAGACCGCGCTGGCCAAGAAGAGGGGTAAGATGGTTGATGTGGGACAAAAGGAGGAGATGGACCATGTGGACGAGCTCTACACCGTGCCAGACCACCTCAAGGTTTGCCTGCAGGGGCGGAGCCAGGAATTACATATGGGGGGGGGGGGGGGGGGGGGGGGCGAACACGAACTATGGACATACCCAACGTAGGGTAGAGCAAGAAATTACATTTAGAATTACACTCGTGTTGTTTCTTGTTGGTGTTGTCTTTGGAAGCCTTTCTCACAGTTCAGGTATTATAGTGGTGCACAAAAATGAAAATCGATAGTCTTCTAAATTAATAAAGTTTTGCTTATAGAACATCCCCTATGTTGCTATAAATCCCCCATGTTCTTGTAAAAGGAACACAATGTCTTATTTTTAGGTTTAATGACACTTTCATGATAACCCATAATTTATATTTCACATTATACGGATTCAATATGTGCTTAGAGAAGACAAAACAAACTGAATCTGAGATTTAGAAATAAGAATTGTTTACTATTCCTAAATGTATATGTGCAATGCATATTTGGTTCCTGCCATACATTAATTTAGTCTAGGCGCGCTCGAGGCTTGCCCACTGAAAAAGCTAATCAATCTAATTAAGGGTCTAAAGCTGATTGGGATCAAGCATTACTCACGTGTTAGGGGGGGCCATGGCCCCTGCCGGCCCCCCTGGCTCCGCCAGTGTTTGCCTGTGGCTCAACCGCAGTCCTCAACCTGAGATTGCTCGTGGTGCTCTAGACTGCAATGACGGTACTGTGATATTGTTGCTTGCAGGTGAAGAAGAAGAACTCGGAGGAGAGCTCAACGCAGTGGACCACTGGCATTGCTGAAGTTCAGCTGCCTATTGAGTGCGTTCTTGGATCATTCTGTCTTTTGTTCTTGTTTAGAATAAAACATTGCTATGATTGAGCTGAATACTAATTTATAATCAGGAAGTCACAATAGATGAGTATACATGAAAATTGATGCTATCTATATATATTGGGTATAGATCATCTAAGGATCCCAACATTTTTGTCAATGCACTATTTGTTTTTTGTTTGAAAAAAATCCACTCCCCACTTTAACTTCATTTCCAACTTACACCGTCTTCGATTATTTGGCTGGGAATCAGTCCACATTGCAACACAACAGTTTCTTGAGAAGTTTGTGCACGGAAGGAAATTATCTAATGATCTAGTTTATGATTTATTGGCCATAGCTTGATTGATAGATGCGAGAACTTGATTTCAGTATGGTTACAGATTTATTCAGCATGAATTGACTGATATTTTAACTGTGCTACAAAAATGTGTTCAGTTAGGACTGCTTATTACCAAGATATGTCGCACATCATTGTTCTATCAGCATCATGGGCCCAACAATATAATCTAGAGAGATCTTCTTCCCAGTCTTCTCTCAATATTCTGGTCTATGGTTTAATCTTTCTAGTATTAGACTTTATTTTTAAAGTTGATGCACAGTTTCATGTTATTGTTGTTCCTTTTATATTCGCAGGTACAAATTAAGAAACATTGAAGAAACTGAGGCAGCTAAAAAGATGCTGCAAGAGAAAAGGCTTGCGAGTAAACCAAAATCAGATGCAAATATTCCTTCAAGTTACAGTGCTGATTATTTCCATCGTGGCAAAGAATATGATGAGAAATTGCGAAGAGGTTTGTACATGTCCCATTTCAAGCATATATTTATAAGAAACAGGAGGACCCCTACTTTATGTCATATGTTTTGAAATGGAAAATAAATAATAAAATGTAAGGCCAAGAGTTTTTTTTTTAAAAAAGAGACAAGACCTATGCAAACTGGACTAGATATAGGCATATAGCAGCAGCCATAGGTCAAGGTACCCTAGCTTTGAGCCACTCCACAGTCTTTCTGGTATTGGTATGTATTATGACAATCTTGTTAGGTAGAATTGCTTTTAGAAATTTTAGGGTTTAGCTAACTGCTTTTCTTTCAATCTAGGTTTGAAGCAGAAACACTAACGCATTTTCTTACACAACAATTGTGTGAGGAACAATAGTTGTATAGCTTGTATAACATATTTTATGTAACTTAATTTGATTTACAAAGTAAACTACGCGATTTTTTGCAACTGCTTTACTACAAGCTACAACAGCTCAAAAATAAACACGCCACAACAAAGCAAAGACAAACGGTCCCTAAGTCAGCAAATAAAAGTCTCTTCCATCTCTATTTTTTGGGAGGAATCATTTTGAAATCGAATTTTTTTTTTGAAGTCACATGTTCCATCAAGGGAGTGCAATTAGTGCCTTGTTGATTATTTAGCCAGCCTAAGGTTTTCCAAAGGCATAAAAATTGAAGAGATTACATTTATCATACTAACACTCACTGAACTAAATCCACTATATCAGCAGTCCTGTTTTTTTTTCCTTGTAGAAAAATG
This sequence comes from Panicum miliaceum, assembly GCA_032594955.1. NCBI lineage: Eukaryota > Viridiplantae > Streptophyta > Magnoliopsida > Poales > Poaceae > Panicum > Panicum miliaceum. The sequence continues at coordinate 44,081,461 of CM064059.1, forward strand.
TGATAGAATACTCCATGCTTCTGCGTCCATTTGTTCCTGCAAACACACTGATGAAGAGGTGCTACCTGAAGCAAAAGAAAAGGCATCCCGTGTTAGTCACAGAATTTAAGAAAAAAATAGAGAACTTTCCAGAAAGCAGGATCTACGCTAAAGACAGATAATCCTTTTAGTAACAGATTCTTCAGATCCCAAATAAAAGACTACAAACCCTGCTCAGAAATTTTAGAAATTGTTGGGGAGCTTTCTCTAATAATGAAAAGAAAATGCTCGATTTTGATTTCGTGTCATCTAAAGCCTAGAATTTTGCAAGCAACATTTGCCCATAATCCCCTTCTAGATGTCTTTAGCCACAATCCATCTTAGAGCAGTATTCTCATGCAAGATTGTTTCCTTTCATTTTAGTAAAAGCTCCATTTTGCTCCCCTGAAGTTGTTCACCAGGTCCAGATAACTTTTTTCTCCCTTTCTTGAGCACCCAAACTATAAAAACCATGGCACAGAAGTCAGCTTTGCAATCCAGTCAAACATGTTCATTACACCAAACAATGTAGATTCCCCTGGAAAATTTGATCCTCGTGCTGTCCTCTGACTGCACTGAACATGTCCTGCCTTATTATGTCTCTGGTTGATTTGATGTCACCTGTGCTTCAAGTGCCACAATTACTTCGTCATGAAGTCCTGCTTCCTGCTAGTGACAAGTTACAGATCCTTTCTCTAAAATGATAGTACCTACAAAGAAAAGATTTAATCTGGCTGTTATAATTGGAACCCACTAGATGGATGAACTAGAAAGCCTATTCTTTTAATGAGAATTTGGTGCCCTGTAATGCTTAATGAACCAGTAGCAAGAGTATTTAGGTTGACACATAGGGATATGGATGTTGAGTGTTAGAATATAAAAGGAACTATGGTAGTGTTTGGATGGTGGGTCGAAGTGGGTCGGAACGGGTTCAACCCACTTCGACCCGTGTTTGGGTGCAATTGAAGGTGGGTTGGGATGGACCCAAAAAGGTATATTCCCATTAGATGCGGGTTGGGATGATCCCACCAAAACGAGCGGACCATCCCAACCCACTTCGCCCCCGTGATCGCTCCGTCTCCTCCGTCCCGCACGCAGGGGCGGTCGGTGCAAGGCAGGCAGACGGCGGCGAGCGGGCGGGGCGAGGCCCGCGGTGGCGCTGGCGGGGGAAACGGTCGGGGAGGGCGAGCGGGGCAGGGGCCGTGTGTGTGTGTGGGGGGGGTGCGGCGAGCCTCACTGGACGGCTGTGAGCGGGTGGGGCGAGGCCCGCGGTAGCGCGAGCAGGGGCGCGAGCGTGCGCTCGCGACGCTGCCGCGGCTCGGCGCGGCGACCGGGGGGGGGGGGGGGGGGGAATGGGCGGGGAGGGCGAGCGCGTGCGGGGGGTGCGGCGAGCCTCACCAGCCGGGCGCGGGGCGGAGAACGGCGGCGGGGAGGCGGCGCCGTGAAGAATGGCAGCGGCGGCCGGCGAGCTTCGCCGGGAGGCCCTGTAGGATGGGGAAACGTGCGGGATAAGGCCGAAATCGGTTCAAGGAGATGGAGGAGGAGGTGATGGCGCCGTTAATTTGAAGAAAAAATCAACGGAGGTCGGGGATGTGGTGGCGGCTGGCGTCGGGGGAGAAGAAGAGGAGATGGAGAAGGAAGAGCAGAGGAGGAAGATGAGAATGACTACATGAGACATTGACATGCGGGTCCCACATGTAAGACTGGTAACGGTGTGAAAACGGTCATCTCAACCCAGATTCATGTTTCTTGAACCAAACAAAATATTGGGTTGGACCCAACCTCTCAACCAAACACTAGGTGGGTTGAACCCAACCCAAAAAATAGGGATGGACCCAACCCATCTCCAAACCAAACACATGCTATAATACCCAGTGAACAATTTTGTGCTGCAGCAAATTCATGCAATACACATCAATAGTATGTGTCATTAAAGTGTCACTAAGTATGTCATATCATGTGCATCTTTACTGTTCTCATTTAATCGCTAAATTTATTTCCTACCATGCAGAGAATCCTGGGCTGTACAAAGATAAAGATTCTCGGCCTAATGGAAGTGCAGGAGGTAAAGCAACAAATACTAAAAACCCAGATGGTGCCACTGCAGGACGGAGAGAAGCTGCTAGTGATGAGTTCATGCTCCAGCGTTTCCGTAAGCGAGAAAAATTCCGTGTCATGCGAAGGTAGCCAGAGCTGACAGGCTGCTAGATTGCTGCCATTGGCCCGTTGCCTTTGAGCTCAAACATGTTGTGATCACATGGAGACCTCAATATATCCTGTCCTTTTTAGTGAGAATTTTGCTGTAGAGTTGTATCCTTGGTTGTTGACTCTGCTTTTACAGCTGCTAAGGGCAAGGAGCAGATTAAATCCTTATTACAGAGGTGATTTGGGGCAATAGATTTGAGGAGAGTGTTATCACAAATTCGTGTAGGCTCGGAGGCTCGGATGTCTTGGGGGGGGGGGGGGGGGGGGGGTGGGTGCGGGCGTGGCTTGCAGTGGTTGATGACAATAGGAGCTGTAACTTGCCAGGATGTTGCCAAGCTCCATGTTCATCTGCGCAGGAAGAGACAACGGTGTGCTCTCTGTGGACAGTATAAATGAGCTGCTGTGATATCTAGTGGAAAAGCCAAAGGGTAGCACAATGTCATTTTCTTTCAAGTTCATGGCAAAGCCAACGATTTCATCTTTCTAGCCTGGAATATACTGTTTCTCCGAGTTCCTCAAAGTCTGCTGCAGTAGTATCAGCTATCTATCAAGAACCCTGGATTTTAAGGATGAGTAATTTGTGAGTTACTTTTGTTGCCTTATGGCAGGTTGCTCTGCTCCTCCTAGTTCGATTTGAAGACCCTAGTAATTCTAGAGCTACATTCTCTCTTTGGAGTCTAAAGAACTGTACCCCCATGCCCTTTTTTTCAAACCCGTGGTGTTATATGGACCTGGTTTCTGAAGTCACAGTTTCTCAACAGCATGCGTTTCGAAATTCGACCAAAGCAAATCACGGCTAATTGATGCTTCATGGTGGAAAACGGCTAGTTATCAAGGAAAAATAACTTGGACAAACGGTCTCTAAAAAAAATCGACCAAAGCATCTTCTACACTTCTACCTATAGTCTCCTCTAATCAGTTCAAACGCACCTACGGTCTTAGTTCTACTACGTAGATGCTTCATGGTGAGGGTGTGCATAGCCTTTTTAAGGAATGCATATAACCGAAGGGTTAAGGGTGGACATCACCGTTAAGCTTGGCGTCATCCAGAGTACGATCTGCTATGGGCTACATACATAGTTCTTCCAGAGGAAAAAAATGTCCAGACGTTGTAATTGAAAACGACACGGCCTCTAGGCAACCATCATATATATGATCTGTTTCCGAAGTGAAGACTACTTTTGAGGATCTAACCTGTTTCCAACAATCGCGTATAAATTCCTTGACTTATGCCTCTGTTATGCATCAAAATGATATCTAGAGCAACAGAACAGCCGAACCCTAGAATTACATTAGCCTTGTGGAAGATGGTCCTGTGACAGCAGAACCTTTCTGAGTCTTCTGTGTTCCCGATTTATACAGGCCTTTGAGCTCTTTCTTTGCTTGGAGGAAGAGGCCAACATTGTAAGAACTACGAAAAACAAATCTCACCTCCCGGCAACTGCAAGGACTCGCATGCATCTTCCTAATTTCTCATCACGAGAAGCTCAAGATCGTCATCAAGTACTTAGCGAGGACGCAAACCTATAACAAGCCATAGCACAACGAACGGAAACTAACTCGATCTATCGAAGTCGATCGCAAGCAAAGCAGTCCCGGGCGGCGCCGCCTGTTCCCATCATGGCCGCGCCCGGGCCCTCCCTGCCGCCGGACGACGTCGTCGCCGAGATCCTCGCCCGCCTGCCGGCCCGCTCCATCGGCCGCTTCCGCGCCGTGTGCAGGGCCTGGAACGACATCACCTCCCGCCCGATCGCCGACAGCGTCCTCGCCAGGCGCCCTGCCGCCGTCACCGCGATCCTGAAGGGCAGCAGCTGGCTCGAGCTCGGCGACGAGCCGCACCCCGTCGACATCGTCCGGTTCGACCGCTTCCGCGGCCGCTGGCACCCCGACGTCCACAGGACGCCGCCGTGCCCCCGGGCGGTCTCCCTCGACGACATGACCATCTCCACCGAGGACTTCCGCTCCTGGGACGGGGTCCTCTGCACGCGAGTCTTCCCGCGGAAGCCGCAGCCCGGCGACGGCGCCGGCTACATGCTCTGGAACCCGCTCACCGACTCCTGCGCCGTCGTGTTTGCCCCCGCCGGTCATGGCCGGATCATCGGCGGCTACGCCCACCCGGTGACCGGGCGCTTCCACCTCATCCACTCCTCCGACGTGGCCGTGTCCGGTGACCGCGACCTGGTGGCCCCGATCACCGTCCGGATCCTAGGGGTCGGTGACAGCGCAGGCTGGCGGGAGGTTCCCCTCCCACCTGCCATGGCAGCAGGTTGCTCGGAGTCAGAGACGACGACGATCTCCATGAGGGGTGAGCGGGATCATTCTGTCAACTTGCACGGCAACCTGCACTGGCTCGTGCAGCCGGGCTCCGGGAAGGTGGCGCTGCTCGCGTTCGACACGGTGCGAGAGAAGTTCCGGTTCATTGCCGCACCGGATCGCCCGGGGCTGGATCTGACGACGGCGCGGTCGCGCGTGGTGCCCGGCGGCAAGCTCTGCGTCCTGGCCCTCACCAAGGAGCAGCCGCGCGCGGCCATGGAGGTGTGGGTGCTGGACGACTACTCCGACTCCCGGAGCTGGAGGCTTAGGGAGACGGCCCGGCTGGACCGCACCCATCTGTCGCCGAGCGCGGGATCCTCGCGTACGGTGTCCGGAGCAAGGTGTGGCGCAGGGTGAGCGTCGGCCGGTGTTGCTCGACGCTGCTCATGTACAGGGAGAGCGTCATGCAGCCTGAGATCAGATTTGGGAAGGCTTTGCGAGGGTTCTGCCGCGGTAGAGTAACCCGTAAGTCGTGGCAGGGCACGTTCCGGCGTCGGTCGTATACTTCTTTTGACATGCCATTGGAGTGGTCTGTTAGCGAGCCTTAGTCTCTCCCTGTACATCAGCACTGAGGTGTTTTTTACTCCCGACTAAACTTTAGTCCCCTCAATTAGGAGTATTATTAGGAGTATTAAATATAGGATAATTACTAAACCTATTGTATAAATGGAGGCTAATTCGCGAGATCCATTAAACCTAATTAGTCCATGATTTTGACCATATTGTACTACATTAAACATGCGCTAATGATAGATTAATTAGATTAATAGATTCGTCTCGTGAAGTAGTCTCCATTTGTGCAATTAGTTTTACAGTTAGTTCATGTTTAGTCCCCTTAATTGGCATCCAATATCCTATATAACCCGAAATAAAAATTAGTCCGTGGATCCAAACAGCCTCTGTGGCCATTGGAGTGATCTGCTCTTTCTTGTTAAAGTCTTCGTTCATAGTTTTTATTTTGAAAAAACAATTGTAGTTTTCATCCTTTGTATCACTAAGTGTGACTTTCCATCCTTGCGTTATGTTTGGTTCAAATATGTCTTAACTAATTAAACTGATACACTAATCATCGCTAACTCAGTTTAACAACAGCTTAGTGTCATTTGGCAGCAGTTTAATATACCCAATCATTTGACCAATCACTTCGTAGCCACGTCATCATTGCTAGAGTTAAATAGGTTTCTTCATACACTTTGGACATTACAGCAGTCGGGGGGTCGTGCTGTTCACCCTCCCCATGACGTGAAATTTTCAAAATCTACTAATAAGAGCGTGCAACCTCCTCGGATCTCATTATAAAGCTTAAATTACAACATGGCAGACTGTGCTCACAATATCATCATTTTTATCATATGGCCGAGTAGTGATTACAGATGATTGCAACCTAAACCACATTCAGATGGCATTAAACCATTCTTAAGATGATGTGTACATGATTGGTGCACTAATTTAGTTAGTAAAGGGGTTGTACCAATTTATTTAAAATAAGAAATGAAAGCTACACTTTTAAGATACTTAAGGGATAAAAACATATTTAAATCATTAAAAGATATGGACGAATAGAGCATGCAAGTACCTACGTTCAAGCAAAATTGGAGGTTAAATAAAAATTTGTACAAAGAGAAGAAAAGAGAGAAATCAACATATAGATAGGCATGCAACGTTCATCAATGAATCCGCAACTGTCAACTATACTATCTTTTTTTTCTTTTCGCACAAAATATTTGTTCAACATCAAACTTTGCATGAACTTAGATGTGAAATGCTCACATGCTCTAACCATCGATTTTTAAATGAACTTTTCATGCACATTTAGCGTGCTACCCGATACAAGTAGCATGCGACGGTTGCACAGTAGCGCCTAAGGGGCATTAGCACCAAACCTTTCTTGTTTCCACCAAATGCATTCTTGCATAACCTCACAAAAATATTCTCATTCAATTAACTTTATAGTATTGCTACAATGCCTCTTCTAAATTTCTTGCAAAACCTCTGCATAAGATCACAAAACTATTCTTATCGTGCAATTAACTTCATAGTAGTACTACAATGCTTCTCTTTTGCCTAACAAGCACCGTGTTCCAGAAGATGCAAAGCTCTACAATGCAACAGACTATAATAATCAAAGGCAAAAATTATGCACTGGGCATCTTGTCAACAAAAACCACAAGCATGGCACAAGATGACCTGGTGCAATGAACCTTTGTAGCTTGCTGTTTTCCCCTGGCAATCTTTAGGATTTCAGCAACAACTTCATTAGGAAATGCGCCGCAGATCAACCATCACCTGTTAAGTCATTTAAGAATCCACAAATAGGTACATCAAGTCAATTTTGCATATTGATCTGAATAAGTCCCAGGTGGTTCGACAATTTCACCTAGCTAATTGTTTTGTGCTATAGAGATACCCCAAAACTTAGTTGAATAAAAAAATTGAATCCACATCAATCTGGACACAAGATGATGGTGAATTCATTATCAAGAGATAACATGACCATCAGAATTGGAGTGAGTTCTGGTCAATTCTAGGGTAACAACCCAACCCCTTGATATTTAGTTCACATGATGCAAAATGACAACTTACATGAGCCGTATGGAAGATGGTCCTGTGACAGCAGCAACTTTCTGCGCCTTCTGTGTTTCAGATTTATACAGACCTTTGAGCTCTTTCTTTGCTTTCCGTGCTTCTCTCTTCTCTTCTTTCACTGCTGCCTATAGGTAGAGAAGGCCAGAGGCCAAGAATGTAAGAACTACCAAAAAAATAAATCTCAGAAGCTTTTTCCTTTTTTAAACAAGATAATTGATATCTAATGTCATGTAGGTTTTACAAATCACTTGACAAAGCCATATTGTAGATCAAAATGCAATGCAAATAGCCAAAGTGTCATTTTGGTATGTGTGCAGTTAAACTTTTTAAACATCAACCGTCGATATTTCCAAGATCTATTGATATATTTGGCACGTGCAGAGTAGAATTGGCTTAGAAAGTAGCTGCACGATATTAATAATTTTCATGCTCTAAAATATATAATAGAGGAAAGTAGTAGTCAAGACCATATCAAAATGTCCAAAAACACACTTTCTTGTGACCGAAGGGAATAATAACTGATATGCAATTGTTTCTGCACAGTTGAGTAGTTGACACTACTAAAACATATTTATCACAGGCCAATACATATAAATCATGAACTAATACTTCATGATGCTAATCTGTGAAACTGACTACAAAATAAAACTAAAGCAGGAATCTGATTGGACAACTAAAGACTGTTGAAGAAGAAACTGAACAATTTTAACATGCTTATCTTTTCTTTTCATTTTTCATCAGTTAATCAACATAGTATACAGTCATGACACTCCATCAAAAACCTAAAACAAAACTAGTTCTTTTTAGTTTTTACCTTTCTTGCCTTCTTCTCCTCCTTTGTTTCCTTCTCGGCTCCTTTTTTAAATTTATCAGCAACTTCTGCGGGCTTCACATTCTTCTCCTTTTCACCACCTTTTTTCCTCTGTGGTAGATATTCTACTGGCAGTTTCTCTTTCCCATGAAGCTTGATGATATCATTTGTTGTAGCAGTTTCTCCAGGAAAAACTCTAGGAAACCGCCTTTTAGGGATTCCTGGAGTTTCAATTTTTCCAGGATGGTTATCAAGGTTGGAGAACGTGGAAACAATGGTCTCACAGTCCCAAACTTCCGATTCATCACTGCTTTCTGAAACAAGTACAACCTCCTCTTCTTCTACGGTTTCATTCAAGTATTTTTCAGCATACTCAGCACATTTTTGTATCACATGTGCAGATTCATCCACCTCATCTGCTGTGCTTGACTCCAGTTTTCTACGAACAAAATCTGCTGGTGTTCTGTATTCTTCATCAACACATACATTCTGATCGTGGAACAATTTGAGTTCATCTATAACCTCACTTGGCAGTTCATATTCCCCATCTTTAACACCTTTGTCATCAACATCACTGTCTCCGTATTCTTCCAAAGCAAGCTGAAAGTTTATTCAGGAGAAGTAAAACTTTTAGCAAAGCATTTGAAACATAAAAGTCAAGCTTTGCACAATGGATTATACAATAAATGTCATAAACAGCAATGGCTGATATGGCATCATGTATGATGTATGTTAACTTATATTAGCTTCATTTCATGTTTGAATTGCTCGGTAGTCGGTCCTGTTCTACCACTGATAGGTGCTTAACTCTACCCTGCCTAATCTTCTGTCTAGAGACTTTCGCGGGAATAGTTGTAGACATATTCTAATTAACAATTTGGCATGGTATTGCATTATGAAATGCACAATAATTCCACAATAAAAGCAGGGGTGCAATCGCAACAACAAAGAATTCCTAACTCTGCATTAACATAATAAAGCTGTGTGGTGGGTGGACTTCCAGTTTGTTCTGTGTAAAGACCGGAATCGGATAACTCAATTATTATGTGCATGCTCACCCACAGCCTCCCTAATACGTTTTTCCAATGTATAACAGGGCAAATGTTAAAAGATGATCAAGTTAAGTAATTTCACCAGATCGAATTGTTCATCCAGCAATCGTCTCACTCTTGGCTTTGGATCATCATCTTCAAAATAGAACTCCTCCTCTTCCACATCACTGAACACACCATTCCCATCTTCCTCATCATCATCTTCTTCCTCCTCCAACTCCTCTCCCTCAGCACGATTAGCCATGATGACAAAATCCTCCTCCAGCCCTTCATCTTCCGACCCAGCATGTGACACATCGCTCTCATCGAGCAATCTCGCAACATCAGGGTCGACGGCCTTCTCAATCCGCCTCACTGGCGCCGTCTTGGCTGCCACCTTGCACATCGTCCTCCCCTCGTCCAATTCACCCTGACTGGGACCAACCCGCACCCTGCTTGCATCATACGCCTGCACAGAAAGAAACAACGATTAAGCAGTCCGCTAGCAGAACGGGCGTACGAGGCTTCAGAGGGAAGAGAGCGACCTTGACGTCGAGCGGGAGAGGCTCGGGCCGGGCGGTGGAGCTGGGGACGAATGATGAGGCGGCCGCGGCGGCGGAGGGGCGGAGCTCGCGGAGGTGGGAGAGGTAGTTGTAGCCGTCGTCGGGGAGGCCGAGCTCGAGGATCTCGCGGCGGACGTGCTCCGGGAGAGGGCCGGAGGCGGAGGAGTGGAGGTGGTCGGCATCGGCGGAGGGGTCGGACAGGGAGGGGTCGAAGGGCTCCTCGTCGGCGAAGCCGGGGACGGTGTACTCGTTGTTGTCAACGCGGATGAAGACGCGGTCGTTGGGGTCGGCGGCGCCGGCGCGCGGGAAGAGGCGGAACGTCGCGAAGTTGCGGGGCTTGCGCCCGCCTCCTCCTCCTCCCATGGCGTCGGCGGTGGCGGCGGCGGCGGAGGGGGGTGGGTTAGGGTTTTGGGATTTGGAGAGCGGCGTGGACTGCTGAGAGGAGGGGGACAAGAGAATTTTGCTGCGGGTTTATAAACGAGGGAAATTTTTGGTGAATCTGGACTGTCTAGATTGACACGGACGGTTAGGATTGCAAAAAAGAAAGGAGGCTGGCAGGCTGCTATGGTTATTACCAGCAATTTCGTTTTGTAAGCACCCGGGTATGTTTGGATCCACCAACTAAACTTTAGCCGGCTAAATTTAGCTGCTAGGGATCCAAACAGCCCACCTAAAACACCATCTAAAATTTAGATGCTGTTTCAACACAGCTAAAGCTAGCTAAATTTTAGCTGGATCTATTAGCTGGAGGATTCAAACACCAGAACTAAAGTTTAGCTAGGAGAACTTTTAGCTGGCTAAAGTTTAGCTTTAAAATTTTAGCTAGCTAAATTTTAGTTGGTACCCAAACAGGCCTTTTTTTAACAAAAGGCCAGCAAAGCATAAACCGTTATTCCAAAATTAATAGAGAGAAAGCATTTTTTACCTTGATAGCTTGAAATGTGAAAGTTGAAACAGTCTATACTCTTCGCAATGGTAAGAAAAGAAGAAAACAATATGCTGATAGCGTACTCAACGGTCTTACAAACCATACTGTTGAAACAGATATTTGGAAATAACAAATTATTAATAAGAAATGGGCGCAGAGTTCTTCAAGGAGAGGGTACATGGTAATGTAGATATATTCATATAGTATGTCCTAATCTTTTTTTTTCTATATGGCTATACTTGCATTCTTTTTGTTTCAGGAATTTTTCAATGAACCGTAGCATATTACTCCAAACATTAGTTAGCTCGGGAATATTTATCTACTGCTAATATGAGAACAGAATTGTTTCTGACCCTGAAACTCACATGTTCAAACAAGCTGTGAAGGAACAAACAGAATGCCATCAGAAGCGGCGGCATTATTTATCTGTGATTTGTAAACGTGCAATACGAATTTAAATAACAAAGGTTCATTTGATTTCTCCTAGTCATCCAATCAAGCTGCAGAATCATCTCCTGGCTCCTGCGGAGTTAACACGTCGTTGACCTTTGCGCAATCATGCGGTGGCCTGCAACCAGACGAGAGGATCATATCCAAGGGAAATCATTCTGCAAAAATCCGCCATGTCTGACTAGTAGCTCCTAATTAACTGTTCTATAACCCAGCTGTCATCACGCGCCATTGCGGAGCCCAACTTATCAAACAAGAACTAACAAGTCTCCGTCTCTCTTCTTCATTCCTCCGTCGTTGGCGTCCCGGGGACGTGATCGATCGACTCCTCGCTCCTCCGTCGCCATGCCCGACGACTCCAAGGTTTGTATTGATCAGCTATTCCTCGACCGGTGCTCTCCACCATTGCATCAGATGAAACAAGAATGATCCATGCGGCTCTTCTGATCGCAGAAGATTGTGCTCAAGGTGGACATCGCCGGCGACGAGCGCAAGGCCACCCGCGCCATGAGCACCGTCGCCAAGTTCTGCGGTATGTGCGTGCCATGTTCATGTATCGTCTACGCACAATGCGCGACCAGTGCTCCGTTGGCTGCGTCGTGTTACCCGTGTGTAATCTGATGGTGTGGGCGGCGCGCGGCAGGGGTGAAGTCGATGGCGGTGGACGGCGAGAAGGGGACGCTGACGGTGGTGGGCGCGGTGGACGTGGTGCGCACGGCCGGCTTCGAGGCGCGCGTCCTCAGCGTCGGCCCGGAGAAGAAGCCCGACGAGGCCACCGCCAAGAAGCCGGCCGACGACGAGGCCAAGAAGCCGCCGCCGTGCTGCGCGGGCTGCGGCGCCTGCTGCCCACCAGCTCCGGTCCCGGTGGCGGTGGCCCCCTTCCCCGGCGCCGTCGTGTGCTACGAGGAGCGCCACCCGGGCAACGGCTGCGCCATCCTCTGATGGTGATCTCAGGCTACGGATTGGAGGCGTAGCTTATTCGGCCGGGTAATTGCAATGCTACTCCTCGAGTCGTTGTGCCGTGCAGCGTGCAGGGCAGGGCCCTCGTGCATTTTCAATTTTGACAGTTCCGTTCAGTCTTCAAAGATCAAATGCCAATGTGAATCTGTGCATGATTGTATAATACTTCCTCCGTTCCAAAATATAAATCGTTTTAACTTAGACATCTATTGTATCTACATATATCGTAAATATTATATTATAAATCTAGAAAAGTCAAAACGAACTACATTTCGGAACGGAGGGAGTACCTAATAACTCGTTTGTTGAACTTTTTTTTGTCTTTCGCATTCGAAAGAAATCAAAAGGATTCATTTCACGGTCCACGCTGAGTTCATCTATTCAACTTAGGAAACATCCGTCCATCTTAGGGTTGCGAATTTGTTGCAGAAACGCTGATGATTGATCGACAGACGAGTTTCGTTCCGTTAACAAGTTGCCCAACCAATAACGCGGCGAATTAGATTAATCGACCGCCAATTGTCAACGACGAATCTGGGAGTCCATTAACAAAAGCACCAAGACAAGCGGCCAATCAGGCTGCGTGATCCCCAAGAAGAAACTAGTGACGCCGACTCTGAACTCAGCCTATGCTGATTTCACTTTCAGTTCAGGACTTCAGGTACCGCCCAGCTGTTATCCTATTTCTATTTGGTTCCGGAATCGATCACCCTTGCGTGAAGCATAGTATAAAACTGGAAGCATGAAACATCACATGCATCAGTTCACAATAGAATTCTGCTGGATTTACCGGTTCTCATGGTTTCGCCTTTTTTTTGTGTGCTGCTGAATATAGGGTATGATGAACAAAATAGGGTATGATGAACAAACTGATGACCCAAACCGCCCCAACCACCGCCACTCCAGTGAGTGATTCTGTGTGCTCATGAATGGAATGGGGGCAATGGGCATCCCGAAAAATCTACATGATTCGTGTTTTTTTTTTCAAAAAAAAAATACAATACAACCCTAGCTCCCAGGCTCCCAGCCATGGTACCTTGCCAGAAATTTCAACCTCGAATGTGAACATGCAGCATATCTGAAGCATATTTCCATGGAGAATCCGGCAGCAAAATACTCCTGAGAAAAATGGCCGGAGAAAGTTCGGCCGCACCATATATTCCATATTCGGGAAAATACCGTCACTATCTCACAGTTGAGGTTGATACCTGATGCCCCTCCCGGCCCCATGAAATGGTATCACCACCAGATTCCTCAGATACCTTCTGTTCCTGTTCAACCCTTCTGATTGTAATAACCACTACGACGATGTCACTAATGCCACCCACCAACAGCTCCTCAAAAGGGAGGATAAGAATCTAAACATAAAAGGCAAGGTGATCAGGGTATGATCAGCTGAACAACCTGAGTGCTGAGACGACCAACTGCCAACAAGTCTGTCAACTGCTCATAGTGCCCTGGCGCATTTGATTTTCTATGCTTCACTCAGCACCGGAAAGCATCTAACGTTGGCAAGCACAAACAAGCATGGTTACAGATCAAATAGGCAAAGTAGGACAACAGATGCCGCGCAAGGGACCGGCACTCTGCTCTTTGATACAACCTCCAACTCCTACAAGCCAAAACAATCTATTACAAAACCAACTGTTTTGTAAAGCCTACAGTTTCAGATGTCGTGCATATATGCTGCACATCAATTCGCAACCCCCTGGACACCGTCACCTGTGCCCCATCTTAGAAAAGAATGACACTTCTTAGCAAAGGACAAAAAAAAAAGCAAACAAAAAGCAGTAAACCCCACAACACAAAAACAAACTTTCGAAGGACACTGGAGATGGAATCTGCCCCCAAAAGAACCTTTTTTTCCTAATAACAAAAGAGAAAACCTGTATACGTCAATTCGGACTGGCCAAGCATGCACCGCAAATCCGAAATGTTGAAGACAGAAAAGGCACGTGGATTGCCAGACGAAAAATTGAACATAGTTGAAAAATAAAGACAGCAACACATTGGTGCCTTCCCCGATTGATAATTTACTACGCTAAGTGAGGCTGCAAGGAACAGACCAGGTCATGTTTCAACACTCATCCTGAAGATCGCCATATTCGTCCTTCGAGTGAGATTACCATAACAGAAACATCATCATGGTATTTCCGGCGATCACCCTGGGGGATATCCAATAACTCGTGAAAATCCATCCCTGCATGTGTTAACACCCCAAAAAAGAAAGGCTTAGTTGCCAGAGCAAGTTCTCCAACAAACACACTTTTTTCTTTTTTGCAATCAATAGTTCAAGTTTCGAAAGTACTTCCATAATTTTATACATGTCAAGTCCTAGACACATAGATATCCTGCATTCAAAGGAAAAAAGTGACTGGACTTGGAAATAACTAAGGTAGCATTTAGATCAGAAGCCCCAGAAGGTTTTTTTAAAACTCAGTTGTCAGCTGCAGAACAAGTAAAAAGAAGTAAAATTGGACTACGACTAGATCAGGTGGCTGCATCCAATATTCACCACTCAGAAAGATTCTGTAAAACCTCTAATGCCATTAACATTGACACAGGCTCCTGGTGCACCATATGATATTTACTATTTATAGACTCTACTATGTGAAAAAAATAAGAATACTTTCTCAGTGCCAAACAGTTTCCCATGAATTATATCCAGAAAAATCAACAAGATATTCACAAAGCATATGCAGCACACATGATGAATAATTATGCTATGAGCAATGCTGCAGGAAAACTTTACTCACTCTAACATCAAGATGAAAGTAAACTGTTAAAATATATAATATCTGACAGCTAGATAGACATAAAGTATATTATTAATTAGCACAGTTCATTATACTTGAACCATAGAACCCTAATAATGTCATCTGAATCAAATTGGTACAGGTTAAAATGTATCAAGGAAGAACTGACCATTCTTTTTGGCTGCGCGACATAGAAGTTCAGCTACAAGGTATTGCGCAGGGTCTCCCTCTGGTACATTTTCCATGAACCAGGAAACATGCGACACTACCTCATCATTGCTGAAATATTGATATAATCCATCTGAGGACAGTACAAGAAACCGGTCATTTGTGCAGAGACGATGGTGAAGTACAGCAGGGTTGCAGCTGATATATGGTGAAGTCCCAACATAGTCGATGCGGAACATTTGAAGTAGTGCCTCGTTAAATTCTGGCTGCAATACGAAAAAAAAATAAAATAAAAGAACATTCTGTTGCAACAGAAGAAACATAGTTTGCCACCTGAAAGTATCGAGATTATGCTATATCAATAAGATTTCCATTTGGAGTTTATTAAAAAGAAAGAAAGAAGCACCACCACCATTATATATAAAATGTGTTCATCTTTAGTTATTTGACCGGCTGACCTGGCCTTTTCTTCCCTTTACATGGTTGGTTATCAAGGCAATAACCACCAGCTTGAAACCTAGGCACTATAGGAGCGCATGTGCTAACGTCATATGAACCAGCATGTAGCAGTTTCAATGCATAATAACGAAATACAAAATAGAGGATATTGCATAATGTCAATTATTGGATATCATATGCATCGATGACTATAGCACCTTAGCTCACTCTTTTCCTTGTGGTTCTAGTACAGTAACCAAGAAAGTTGAGCCAGCTACTGTTTACATTATATCAAACCACAAACAAATACATACCCATTTCCCATCATTTATCACAACAAGCACAGAAACAATTCATGGATGTGGTTCTGGCATGAGGCACATCACACCTTATAAGAAAAGGTGAAATGCTATTGACATGATTGTTTGACATAGTGAGGCTGTATAAACTATCAACCATAGGCACACAAGGTTCTATGAAGTTACCTTCTTTAGAAAGCCAGCACCAAATGCTCTAGTAACCTTCAACTGTCCCTTCACCCTATCATTAAAGACAGCTTGAGGATCATCAGGATGTTCTGCTTTAATCCGCAAGACTTCCTGAAAAACATCATCACAAAATAAACTGAGACTGATGAAATAAATTCTAATCAGTAGTAACTAGTGTAATAAAGTAAGGTAGAATGTTAGCCAGATTAACAATGCAATTTGAAACAACAAGTTAAATGCTTTAGCAAGAAATGTTAAATGCGACTGGATGAACCGCTGAAGGATTTGTTCTTAGAAAGAATGAAGAAAATATTGAAAACAAAATAGTCTTATATCTTCTTCCACTACCTAGCTACAAAAACAAAGCTGACTTCATTTAAAGGCATTTCTAGCAGATGAAAGATGATTGATTTCATTTATGTCAGGTTGTAATCAACAGCACCAATAGGACACCCTTCCAACTAAGCACTGCAGATGTAAAATACAGGATTCAAGTACATCAAAATGCACCCATAAATCTTGCGATCAGACAATATCGGGTCACACATCAAACTAGTCAACAAGTTCTTTAGATGCTAAAGCAATGATAATGTGGTCCCTGGCAGCTAAAGGAAAAAAAACTAGTACTTAAGGCTCATTTCTCTTCTGCAACATCCAGTTCAAAAAATGAATTCTGAAAGGTATGCAAAAGATTACCTTTTGGGTAAGTGCAAGTGCAAATTTACAAATCATTTGCCTTGAATTTAATAAAGAGAAGGCACTATATAATAGTTTACACTAGCCCTCTTGTGGTCTACAAGCTTACATGGAAATAAACTAGTTTGTGGTCTGTAGACCTCTTGTGAAGGATGCAGTGAACAACCGTAACTAGCAAGGTATACTAATGTTCCATGATTTATTTTAGATCTATCTGATGGAAATTTGGTATATTGGACTGGAAATATTTTCAGTCACTTTACATTTTTGTTTAAGTTTAAGGATATTTGGAAATGTCAGCATAGCTAAATTAGTGAGTAAGCTCGATCAATCAGCTTATGCCATCTCGAAGGACTCAACAACTATGCATAACTCAGAAAGTCAGACTCTATCTGGATGCAGTCCAGGGCACATGTACACAGTGATTTGCATGTATTTACACACACAAGTTTTGAGCAAGAAGCCAGCTAGAGTCAATCCATTTTAACATATGACGATGATAGGCCAAACCAGTCAGTGAAACAGATAAAGGTAGAAAGTGAGTTTGGGTCTTGTTAACCAACTGAAAGAAAGTATCTAGAAACCACAGAAGCATATATAAGAACATCATTGTGTTTATTTTCTAAATAACTTTCCCGACTGCTCATTTTTAACTGAACTACTTCTCAATACCTTTTAAAGCCAAAAATAGCATGATTTTGCAGTATCAAGTTAAATCTTTGGATTTGTGAAGAGGTGTAGGCTATCAAATGCCCTGCCACAAAGTCATCTCATCAGGAGACTACATATTGTAGCATCACTGTTATACAGAATGTATAAACTAAGGTACACTGCGCGACTAGAAGTTCACTAGTATATCATCTTGCCACATCCTTAAGGAAATACATAAAGATGATAAAAAAGAACTGCTAAAATCTGGATAGATGAAGAACTCAAAGATCAAATATGCATAGGACAGCAGATGCCAAAGAAGAGTGAAAACAACAGCAGATTTGTTTAACAGAATCATTACCTCCTCAATACTTGTGCTATGATCACTTGACAATTGCACTGCTCTCATTTTTAACCTACATATGGAGAGTTCCTTAGCTTTCGTATTGCTGCTTAGGTGGCTGTTAGGATTATGCATCGGGGACTCTTCTGATATCCTATCAAGTTCGACACGGACCAGTGACTCCCTTGACCTGTTTCGATGTCGTAAATCTCCTTTTAAGAAACTCGAGCTGTTGTACTGATCATTATCCTGTGCCAAGATAACTCGGCTATCCCCGAGATTCATGACATATACATCCTGGTCCTTCATCAACATTACAAGGACACATGAACCCATCAATGCAAGCTCTGGATGTCTATCGAGCTCCTTTTCTACTATTTCCATGTATGCTTCCTCCGTTGTTTCAAGTGCCCGTGACATTGCCCTCAATACAGCATCATGCTCTACTGGCCCTGACTTGCATCTCCTAATGACATCCGAAGGTTGGATAACACTTTCATCAACATGAGGTTGATCCCTGTGCCAATCATAGTTCCATGGGAAAAACTTCTTCTGCAACAATTTTTGCTTTTTGTACATCTTCCTCAACTTTGATCCAAATAAAAATCTTCTTGTAGTTTGTTTGTGAAATGATGATGATGTAGAAACTGAACACCCACTACACTCTTTGGGATTAACGCCAAGTACACTATCAGCATGTCTTGAACTTCCAAGATCTTCAGAATCATCAAAACATTCTCCTGTTGCTGCCAATGAACACCTGGAGATATCTGCTGCATTTCTGGAGCTTCCTTCTGTAGTTCCTGCCAGCGTATTATGCAAGTTCTGCATTTTCCTTCCCTCTGGTGACGCCTTAGATATTATTCTGTTATGATCTTCTAACAATTCCATCTCAAGTAGCTCAAAAAGACGCTTGCTCTTTCTGTTTTCTTTCAAGAATTTGGCATGTTTATCACAATAGGCACTATTCTCTGCCGTACAGCTACAGCTAATGTTTAAATCTGCACTTGAAAGGCCTCTGTTCAAGTTGTGAGATTCTCTACTTTGGAGATCATTTGCCAGATCAGCTTCAGCCGTTTCCTCTACTATCTCATCAGCGCCGAACTCCAGACTACTCGAAACCTGTGTAGCCAAATCTTTCTGCTCACTGCTGGTACAGTTTGGCTGAACTTGCAAGGCACTTTCATCACAATCCTTTTCAGCTGATACATTATGTTTTTCAAAATTACCAAGTTGCTCTTGTTTCTCACTATCAAACTGAAGCTGACTACCATCACCATGAGGAGGATCCACAGAAGTAGCAACTGGTTCACCCTCTTCATGAGTAGATACCTGATCACTCCTTTCAGAGTTTTCTTCATAAACCCAGAGCAGTCCCTCCAGTTCTTTATCAATTGCCTTGTATAGGTTGCTCATCAGAAAGTCAGGTGCATCAGGGCCACTAAAACCATCATAAATCCCAATGAAAAGCCAACCTTGCTCTTCGGATAGAACAACATGAACCCTATCTTCCCCTGCCTTTCCATGAGCCCACTGCAGGTTCCTTGTCACATTATACTCAGGTTCCGGCAGCCCAGCTTCCAACCCGTTCTGTGAGCCTTCTGATCTGGACTTTGCATTCCTTGCCCAGGGTAGCTGAGCCATGGGATGCAACAGAAACTTATGAACCCAGCCTAGATTTTGTGAGTTCCTGCTAAATGTCCTCGACAATGCGATTTTCATGGGTCTGCTAATCCTATGGACAAGATGTCCTAGACCAGCTTTCCTCCGACCATACGAAAGAGGTGCTGAGAAGTTGCTTCTGTTGCCACCATCAATAGGGCCTGACATGAAGGCTCCCTTGTCCAATGGCCCCGACATGAACCCGGCACCTTTGTCCAGTGGCCCGGACGCGAATCCTCTCTCCAGCGGCCCCGACAAGAAGGTGTTGAGCGGCCCTGACCCTCGCGGCACCGGCTGCAAAGGCACGGCGGCGAAGGAGGCGGTGCTCTCGAACGCGGCAGCGGGCTCCTGCACATCGCCAGCAAGGGAGACACTGAGGTTGCCCGTCCTGGCGGAGGACGCATTAGCGCTGACCGAGGCCCCCGATATGGTCCGGAAGGTGGTCTCGCCGAAGCTCCTGCTGGGCCGCTGCAGCCCGGCAGCCGCGGCAGCAGCCAGGTCCTCGGCGGCCTCGTGGCGGAAGGAGCCGCTGCGGGTCTCCGAGTCCATGACGCTGGAGTCGAGCGTGTAGCGCTCGGAGTTGGAGGGCGTGATCGCGGGCGAGTCGGCTGCCGCGCCCGGGCGGACGTAGCAGAAGGAGTGGCCGAGCCCTTCGTCGAGCGGCTCGAGGAAGTCGAGGTCGACGCCGGCCTTGTCGGCCGGCGCGAAGCAGCCGACGACCCGGGACGTGCTGTTGCCCATGGCCGGCCGGCCGGCGGCTCACGGTCGCCCGCGCCCGCGCGCGCCTCAGCACCCCGCCGGGAGAGCGCGCCCCAATGCCCGTCGCCGAGGGCCCCGGGCGCCCGGCAGCATGAGCAGGCGGACGCCGCCGCACGGCGTGACGCGGTCCCCCACCCGGTGCCCCAGTCCCCGGGCCAGCCGCCCTCGCATCTTACGCCGCCGCCCCCCGCCTGCTCGACGAAATGCCCCGGCGCGGCATGCCACGACCCGCCCCGCCACACCACCTCCCCAACTCCCAACCAACAACCGATCAGGAATCGAGATTGGAGTCAGAGACCAGCAGCGCCTCTCGCCTCCGCACCAGGCCGGCCTCCCGGCGGATCCCGAATCTGGCCGCCGGCGACCGGAGCCGCCCCCGCGAGGCCGGATCGAGGAATGGGGGATCTACGCGCGCAAGCTAGGATGCCCTGGGGGCAGCCGCGGAGCCAGGTCGGGGGTTTTGGTGCGATTTCAAATGGGGTGGGAGGGTGGTGGTGGGAGGAACGAACGGAGGAGAAGGCGGAGTTGGGAATGGAATTGTTGGAAGCTGCAGCTGTGGGAGAGGGGGGAGAAGAGTGCGCGTGAGCCACCTTGCTGTGTTGTGTTTGTGTGCGGAGTGGAGTGGAGGCTGGGAGAGGGGAGCAGCTGGTGCTTTCTCTCGCGCAGGTCAGGTGCTTGCTCCTGCTCCGGCAACTAGCCTCAGGCCAAGCTAGGGAGGGGGTTCCTGCAGTGCGTGTTGTTGCTTGCTCGGGCGCCTCTACTGTTTTGGCTCTAGCATCGCTTGCTTCCTCTCCTTGTTTCCATAATTGGTGTTTTGCGTCCATGTTTTTCCTTTCTTCATTTGCAAGTTTTCCCACCTTATCGAATTGGGTTTTTGATTTTCTACTTTTCTTCGGTGTGAATAGATACTTTGAAGAAAAAAAAAGGTTTGAATGTGAATAACAAAGGTGGTTTTCAACATTTTTTTTAGGACAGGTGGTTTTCAACATTCTTTTAGGACAGGTGTTTTCAACATTTTGATACTCAATGTGTTCTAGTCCTATTTTTCATTTATATTTAAAATGCTTGTGGGTAGGCATATTTTATTTTTTTTATTCATTATGCTAGTTCTTCCTTTTAAGTCTCGTTACAATTTTATAAACATGTTGTTCGGCTGGCTTTTTTTAGCTGGTCTGGGCTGAAGCTGCTGCTGTCAGCAAAGAAGCTGCAGCCGTCCACCAGCCCGGCTGGCTACTTCTAGCGAGCACTGTAGCAGCTATAGTTTCAAATTCAAACATTGGCACCAAGTGAGGTGTTCACTTGCGCTAAAATTGGTGTGCATTCCACAGTTAATTGAATTCAGTAGCACCATCCCAGCCATAACAACGACTGATTACTACTAATTACCAAATGAGCCAAAGTTCTTACAATCTGCACTATTTGACAAACTGCAAACATACATATGCTACATGTGGGGAACATAATGAGAGAGAGGGAGAGGAAAGGAGAAGGCGTGGTTGAATTTAGGCAGCCGAACGGCTGCAGCCCACCAGCCGAATAGCAGGGCTGATCAGCGCAGCCGGAATCAGCCCAGCCGACTGGAAAAAATAACAGCCAACAGCGTGAAAATCATGTACGAGCATCAATATTTTGAAATATTTTCATGGTTAATGACTTAGATTTGCGCACAAACCTTACCATCCCTGTCCATTTCATATAGCCTTTTTATTTTTGTTTATGATTCTTTTTTGGGTCAGAGAAGCTTTCGGAGCGAACTTTTGCTTGCTTGCAAACTGAGGGCAGGTCTCGCTCTCTTCCACTTTGTTTTCCCTCCTATGGCTCTTCATTCCATTTTATTATTTTTGCTACTGCCGGTTTTTTTTCTATGACAAGTTGGTGTCTCTATCCTATTGTTTTCTTGCATCATTGGATTTGGTGGTGCTGTGAGATTCAAAGCAACGAAAAAGAGCAGGCTGCAAGTCGGATGACCAAACGGGGACCCTAGCCCTCATCATGATCATCGCCACAATATGGATGGACAGATGGAGACGGTGGACTTCTGAGGTTTGGCTTACATTCCGAAAACATTCCTGAATAGGCATGCTACTTGCAAAATCGTGTCTGCGAGTCAAGCTTTTGATATAAAATCTTCTAACATTCTATGAATCTAACCGCATTTGCTTCCTACTTGTGCAAGTGTGTGTATGGATCGGATATCCTTGATTGTAATAAAACCCCATTTGTCCTTTTCTAAGGAAGGTCAACATTTATTACTTGATGGCATCATCACGCTGAAATATTGTTTGTGTCTATTGTTCTAAAAGTGGTTTAGGGCAGGTTTGGAGTAAAATACACCGTCGGACCTTAAACTTGGCTCGGGGTGTTATCCAGATCTCTAAATTTTTAAAATGTACATTCAGATCCTTAAACTTGCTAATAGTATCACATGAGGTTCAAATCACAGCTGCTTAAGCTAAATCGAAAGTTATATAATTTGTTCAAGTACAAAATATATACATGCAAAAAAATTATAATAAAATTTACCTGTACAAATATGTTCAAATACAAAAGATCGGTATAAAAAATTTACAGAAAAATAAAACTCATATGACAAAAATTGTTAAAAATTTAGAAAATAAAAATTAATAAATTTTGGATGAAATATTGGAACAAATATTGGGCATAAAATTTTGAAACAAAATTTTGGAGAAATTTTTTACTATAATAGTTGAGCGCAAAATTCAAAAATAAAAATTAACCCCACATGTAAGTTCCACATCAGCATAAATATTTCAGCTTTATAACTTAAAAATGGTAATATGGACTTTACGTGACACAATTAGTAAGTTTGTGAATTTGAATGTGCATTTTGGAAGTTTATGAACCTAGATGACACTACGAGCTAAGTTCGAGGGCCGGCCATACAAATAATTGGAATTTCTTTGGGTTGGAATAGTTCAATTCAGATTATTCCAAAACCTTATTATTTGTTTGTTGCCCAGAAAAACCTTTTGGTTTTGGATGCTCGTTGCCGCTAGAAAATGATCTTGGCAGGTTTGGATAGCTGTCCTACAGCCCTAGCGTGCCAACTGCCAAGCAAAATTTCAGTAGTTCCCTGGAATCTGGCACAAATTTGGATTCCTGCCATAGCGTACCAAACCAAAATTTTCTTTTGATTTCACCCATAAAGCAAGACCCATAGTGACTATATTGGGATGCTAAAGAAATTTGTGTGACATGTAGACCCGAAGCCACACTTTCAATTTTTCAAAACTTAAGCATAGTTGCACTCCACACAATATCTCCCCCGGTGTATGAACTGACTGACATGGCTACAAACCAAACATGATTACGTTTGAAAATTTGGTTGGACTAGCGATGGGACATAAACCAAAGATAAACCTGGGTTTGTTAGATTTATTTCCCTGATTATTTTTTTTGTCTAAATTCGCCCAGATCATGAAAATAAACAAAAACATAGGGCATAGTCCACACATATCTTTATGTACAAAATTAAACAGTGGAACCTAACTTATCGTTGTCAACGTCATTATCGATCAATTTAGTTTTTGTCCCCAAGTCAACTGAGTCACTAGACAACTTGTTTAAGAAACTAATCCTATTTGACGTTCACACAGAAACCATACGATCCGGCGGTGATGCAGTAGTAGTATACTAGTAATTTCTGCGTGGAAAATGCGAACAAGTCCAATAAACAAACTAGCACATGTCGAGAGGCAAAAGACAAATTCCCAACACGCGCATGAGACAACGACGGGGCGTCAAGCTTGAACATGTTCGGGTCAAAACGCAGAATCTGCTTGTCACCAACACAACTATGTGGAATCCACACCGTGTGTTTGCATATATGGCTGAACAAGGAAGGATGCAAATTGTTTTAGTAACATTCAGTCCCTGCAAAAAAAAAGAAGAAAGAAAGAAAGAGAAGGAATCTGCAAACATTCACTTAATTTATAGATCTAATAAGCCGCACTCTTATAGTACCTAATGTATATGATTTTTTTATATGTTTCCAAAAATCAGCAAAGTTTGGTTTCAATATTTGTTGAACTAGTAGATACTAGAATTCTTTTCAAATAGATATCAGAAATCGTTCAAGTGAAACACCAAAATATGGCGATGATGGTTACCGGTAGATGTGAACCCCAATATCTGAACACGGGGACTTCTAGGGTCTGAAGCCTGAAACCCGAGCCCCAAAGTCAAGGCACAGGTGCAGATGTCTGTGAGCCCCAAAGTCAAGCCCCAAAGATTTTGACACGCAGGCCAGCGTGCCACGGCAACACGCCAGCATGGCATGCGCACCCCGACGCGGGGGCCTGCGTGCACGACGCGCGTACACGTAGCAATATACAGGCACGCATCGGCCGGTGTGCATGGAGGAGTAGTCGTGGTGGGCGGGCCCACCGGAAGACCAGCTCCACGATCCATCGTCGACAACGAACCCATCGCCCTCTTTGGCTAATTAACCCGCAATAATACTTGATTAATTACTGATTAAAGGATGCCCCGGCCGTCTAGAGTCTAGAACCCCCGTCCTGATTAAACTAAGCCTGCGGTTAGTGGCCTCGTTTGTTGGCTGCTCCATTGTTTAGTCATTGAGCTAGCTATCGATCAGAGATCAGACCTGCTATCTCCAGTGACAGTGAGCTACTCCTGCTAGCAGCAGCAGCAGTTAGTAAACTTCTCCGAGTTGGTGTGGACAAAACAGCAGCAGTAGTTAGTAAATTTGTTTTCACGCGAAGTTCCTAATACGTTCCAACTGCACGTCAGCTATAGGTATGTATACCCACCGGTGAGAAACAAAGATTCCGGGCGTGGACGTCGCACGGTTGTACTCCATCCAGCAGAGACACCAGATCGGGGCATGCTCGACCGGACCCGACCCGCCACGCACAGCACACAGAATCAGGCGGCTCATCTGCCGATCCGATCGCGGCCAAATGGCTACCAGTAGATTCTGTCCGCCGGCGATGGAGATCTGCCGGGCGGCGCGCATGCATGCTATTAGTTACCGGACGTGGACTGGAGGTAGCGAAGGAAAGGATGGATGGTGGATGGATCGGCTGCGCCTGCGCCAATCAGTGCGCGGAGGTCTGTCTGGGCCGGATCGATCCCATGGAATCCATCCGCCGCCGCGCGCGTCGTTGCGTTCTTCTTGGCTGCTTCTTACCGTATCACCTTTGGTCGTCGTCCCGTCTCGTGCTGCCGCATCACACCTCAGCATATAGCATGATCCGAGAGCACGTGAGAGAGAGCTGCGGATCGATCGGTGCCCGCCCGCATCACATGCGCTTTCGCGCCATCGCACAATATTATTGCAACGCCCGTCGTGCCGTACGTGGCGCGCGTACGTCCTGCAACGACGGCATGCGGCGGCTAGCATTTTAATTATTTGCCATTTGTTAGCGATCAACGTGTCGATGATGATGATGCCGTCAAGCTCCAACGGTAGCCTGACGACCACCACCAGCCAGCCAGCTTTTCTCCGGGCCGGCCGGGGGTACGTCCTCGTCCGATGGCCGTTCAACCCCCAGCTGCTCTCGCTTCTTCTTTGCCGCGCGCTTTGCTTTGGCCTTTTCCTTTCCCATGCATCGGGATGCCGCGAAAGACGACGTCTCCCGACGACTGACCTGTCAGCGGAGCTAGCGAGACGGGAACATCGCACAGACGACGAGCACCACACCCACCCCATCTGCCATCGTCGCAGCTGCAGGAGAGCGAGAACGAACTGCATGCCACCGCACCCTCGGGCTCAGCTAGCTTTCCGTTCCTTCCTCCTGATCCCTCCGCTGCTAGATCGATCCTGCACGGAAAGCATCGACAGCAGCAGCATCCCGGTCGCCAAAGCCACGGCTACCAGAGCAACGGCGCATCGCGGTGTGCGACAGGATGATGATGAGGCCGTGCGTGTGCTACCACAACCGCCGACCTTCGCGGTAAAACTAAAAGGGGTGAGCGCCGCAGAATTTTCACGTCATCATAGAAAACACGACATTATTTGTGTTATTTGTATCTTTAAAGTATGTGTGTCTAAACTCCGCTAGCCAATATATATCAAGTATATTATTTTTTAGATAAAGCATTAAACCGGACTATTATATCCTCAAGGAGGATATTATACAACCAAGGGTTACAAGAGTTCTTAGACTCTGCCTCAAAATGACGTTTAAAAACATATGAAAGAAAACTATACAATAAAGAAAGAAAGCTAGAAGACTAAGTCTCAATCTTCTTCTTCTTTCACATTTCAATCTTGCAATGTCTTTAGTTCTTCACGCATCACCAATCCACTACATCTCTAGTCCGCTTAGAAACTTGATGTCTGAATCGTCTGCTTATAAACTCCACCTAAGCAATGGATGTCGGTACAGAGAACCTCGAAGACGAAGCCTCCAAGGAGGACACGATGTTGACATGCCGCGCCGCCCCTCCGGCGAGCCGGAGCCGGAATTAGGTTTTCACCCGGAGGACCACTTACCTATGCAGAAAGCACCATAACAATGTCTCAAGGGAGGAAAACGATGCCCTAATGGCACCACCGTTGTTGACCTGACATAACAATCAGGTTAAGCTTTTGCCCAACGCTTCTGCAAAACAACATTATCGCCACCACGAGCAGGCGAACCATCCGCAGGTGGAAAGAAGGGAAGACGAGGAAGACCAAACCGCACCAGCATAGCCAACGCTGCCTGCCGCCCGAACAGGCCATAGCCATCGTTCCCCCTTGTTGGCGCAACAATTCTCTAGCACTGTGCTTTCAGTTTAGCAACCGTGCCGTGGCTGGCAAATCCGCCTCGGCCGTCTAGTGCTCCAGCGCCCACTGCCGGCACACCACGGACACGGCCGCAAGCGCCACGGCTTGCACCAGGAACAAGCCTAGCAGCATCATGTCCTCCAGGAACACCAGCACGAGCAGCTCCCGGGGCGACCTCCACCACCACCCACAGCGACGGCGGCGCCACCAGTCGCATCGTATCGCCGCAGCGCGCGCACTCGCCGGACGTCGCGGTGGCGACGACAATGCCCGCACCACCGCCGTCCGGGCCCGCTGGCGCCCGTGCCGATGACGAGGGGCCGCCACCTCCGCCGCTAGCTGCCCTCATGCTGCCCCAAGCACGCCTCGCTACGCCGCGAGCGCCGCCGTGGCCGTCGCGCTCCACTGCCCGCACCGAATGGCACGACTAGATTCGCATGATTTGGTCTCGCTGCCGCCATCCTAGCAAGCTATGCGGGCTTCCGAATGTTGGCTCTGGCGGTGGCGAGGGGAGGAAGGGGCGGCGGCGGCTAGGGTTTGGCCACCGCTCGAGTCGTCCACGCGGGGGCCTTTTTCTCCCGTTTGTTCGATTAACTATATATTGTAATTTTCACCAGTGGAAAATGAATATATGTGAGCGGATTTTTGTTTCAAAAGTAGATTAGTATTCTCGCCAACTTCTCTCTGTCTCTCTGTATAGTACTCCCTCTCCGTCCTAATATATAAGACGTAACTACCTTTTACTCAAGTCCCATAATATAAGACGCGCTCTCTCTATAAGCACGTACATCGATGCAGCAATACTAGTGTTGATAGAGAGAATTAAATACGTTCCTTGGTCTTTGAACCAGAGATGGTTACGCCTTAGGCGGTGTTTGGATTCAAGGGCTAAACTTTAGTCCATATCGCATCGAATGTTTAGTTACTAAGTAGGAGTATTAAATATAAACTAATTATAAAACTAATTACACAGATGGAGACTATTTCGCGAGATGAATCTATTAAGCCTAATTAATCTATCATTAGCGCATGTTTACTGTAGCACCACATTGTCAAATCATGGACTAATTAGGTTTAATAGATTCGTCTCGCAAAT
This sequence comes from Panicum miliaceum, assembly GCA_032594955.1. Classification (NCBI taxonomy): domain Eukaryota; kingdom Viridiplantae; phylum Streptophyta; class Magnoliopsida; order Poales; family Poaceae; genus Panicum; species Panicum miliaceum. The sequence goes on from CM064059.1 coordinate 44,109,140, forward strand.
TAGCCTTCACCTGTGCAATTAGTTTGTAGTTAGTCTATATTTAATACTTCTAATTAGTAGTCAAATATTCAATATCACATAAGCTAAAGTTTAGACCGGGATCAAAACACCCTCTTATGTACCGGAACGGAGAGAGTACTAGCTAACAAGTTGACTATATTATTGTATCCTATTAGGTGCTCTAGCTTTGTCGCTCATGTCTTTCTATTCCCTCCGGTACCAAATATAGGTCGATGTAGAATTGTCGTTGCCCGTTGGTCAGACTTTTATAAATTTGATGGATATTAATACCCACCGCACAGACTTGGCAACATCAGACTTCATACATTGTTTCATCATGATAAATATTTATATTTTCAGATAACATTTAACTTTTCTATTTGCGATATTATTATAAGTACTTTGTTACTGTTGCAGATAACGAGAATATGGCTAAGATCAGGAGTCCCTCCGTTTCAAAATGCAGCTCGTTTTAATTTTGCTAGATTTATAGTATTCGCTATGCATTTAGATATAATGTATGTATGTCTAGATGCGTATTAAAATTTATAATACTAGAAAGTTACAACAAACTATATTTTGGAATGGATTTTCAGAATTTTCAACCGGGATGGACAAAGCAGGGAGCACATGCATCAACAACAATGAGGTCAGCGAGGCAGGCAGCAGTAGGCGGCGGGGGTGCCTGGCATTAATGGGCTCCGCGCTCCCCCGGCGGCATTGAATCCGGGCTCTGACTTGAGCCCAAGTCAGACACATCACACCCTGTGCGTAATAAAAACAGCTGGGAGGCCCAGAGAGGCCCTCCTTCCTTCAATGCGGAATGTTATGTTCATGCCAGAAAAGAAATGCCGAGAGAAAAAGACCCGTCCCCGTTTGCTGTATGGACAGATTAGGTGGCAGGCACACCCGCACAACTAGGGATGGCAACTGGTTCAAATCTACTGGGTTTTGCCGTCCCAAATCTAAACCCATGAAAAATATCTAAACTCATTAAAAAACTCATAATTTTACCCAAATCCAAACCTATCGGATTAACGGGTACCCATAGATCACCCGTGGGTCTACACTTTACCATACTAATTTTTATCATGGTCAATAAGTTTAATATAGTAAGCATCAAATTTATAGCGTATAGAAATGCATGATGAGTAAGAAGTCCATTGTTTATTAAAAATTACTAAAGAAAATTAAAATATAAATAACAAGTTCTATATTTTTTCAAATGATCATAACACCATACAAACTCACAAATCCATCATATGTATATACAAACACTACAACTGCAAAGCAAAACACCCCTACCTGCTACCAAGACATTCAGGGTTCACCAAAATAAGAACCGAAGGGAAAGGATGTTAAGTTTATTATAAATTCACAAAATATAATGACAATTGCACTAGGTTGGATCGGATTTAAAAAATCCACGGGTTAGCGGGTTCGGGTATTGTAGGAACAAACTCGTACCCATAAATCTAACGGGTAGAATTTTGTATCCATTAATAAACCCACGAGTCTAAAAGTTAACCCTAACACGTGCCCTAATGGAATAAAAATTCATAGGATTTTGGGTACCTATTGCCATCCCTACGCACGCCAATCCGCATTTATAAAGCCATGGCCTAATTTTCTCTTAGGGCAATCCCAATACAGCTCACTAGGATAGTTTCTTGCAATTAATTTGGTTGCCAGATAAGAATTTGATAATGTGGCGAGACAATTAAAGAGGTGAGAGAGGGCACGTGCAACGGTAATTAATGAGCACGTACACCATTTTTGCTGAGTTGGATCTCAGAGAAAGAAGAGAAAACGGAGCCGTCGTCTCACGAGAGGACGACCACGGCTCGTGCCCCCACGCTGGTCGACGGCTTCAGCACCCGTTGTACTACACAGACAACCTAATAGACAATCTTGACATGTATAAATTAAATAGGACACATACAATTTAATAGACGAGCTGTTGTACGGCTTGTCCGTTTTGCTGTCTGTATGCAGCATTCGAGATACTTGCAGACGGTTGCCATCTACACTGTTGAAGGTGCCCTAACATCTTCTGATACTCCCTCAGATCCTCAGCACCATAAGCAGAATAATTAGGGGAATGACTACCTGGTAACCGAGTAAAAAACTTAATGCTGTCACTCCATTTTTACAGCTAATAGAATGAGGCCACGTAGGATTACCGGTTGCCAAAAATCGAGTGACGGTAGGATAAAAATCACTCAATTCTGCTATCTGATCTTCCTGGTGGGAATCCATTGAAAATTTGGCTACAAAGCACTTGAAAGAAACACCCCACTCAAATATATAGAACAGACTCGTCATTTACAAATCAGAAGGGTTTCTTATCAAAAGATTACAAAAGACCATGGCATGAACACGACCCAAATTTTAAAAAATATATAAAACATAGAAAATTATAATATTAAAACATAACTTGGACTTGCAATTTGAGTGCAGTCCGGCTAGTAAGGTTTCTCAGGATGGCACCTACCCACCTGGATCAAGTTCTCGATTCGGTATGTGTGCTTGTATTGCTCAAGATTCATTCCAAAAATAACAAATCTAGTATTTTCGGTGCCAGGATGATGTGTCCCTTGATAGCAAAGTGCCTATAATGACTCATCAATCTCAAAATATTTCGACTCAGTCTCTTAGAGGTTATGTGAGTGTATTTATAGGGGTGGGTGTGCATATGTGTATATGCAATCTTTATGTCTATATTATGTTTAATAAAAAGTAAGTGTATGTTAGTACTTGCGTTTAATTATATTTTGAAAAAATATAGTGGGCTTGTGCATATGTGTATATGAAATATTTATGTCTATATTATGTTTAATAAAAAGTAAGTGTACGTTAATACCTGCATTTAATTATATTTTAAAAATATAGTGGGCTCACAAAACATTAAAAATTCTCATTAATTTGAGTTGATCAAAATAAACGACACCATATTACACAGATAACTTTAATATTAAACTTGACTAAAACAAGCAACAAATTCATCCAAATAAAAAGATTCCCATGTCAACCAAAACCGAAAGAGTAAACAGGCCCGTTGAAAAAACAGATTACAAGAAAATATTAATATTACAAGAACACAAGATTGATTGGATATGATGCAAAGACATTGTACCCTTTAATTTGATCTTAACAATACAAGAAATTCATGCAACATTGGATAATGCATTTCACCATATGTACATACCTTGAATATACAAAACAATACAAATTCTTCTAATAATTTGATTAGAAAAATACGATAGATATAATACAGTAAATTAGAAAGAGATTAGAGATTACGTACATCAGACACAAGCATTTTGCAATAGAACAAGTTAAAAGAAGTGTACATATATGAAATTCCTAAATGTCATGTGGAGTAGAGGTGAGAAGCAATGGCCTGATAGGGCCATAGGGGTACTTAGCAGAGTTCTTTTTTTTTTGGCATGACTGGACCCTTACGGAGTCCCCATGATGGAAAGGCCAAGTGGCAGCTAACTGGGCCGGTCTTCCTGTCACCGTGAAATCCTCCACCTAATTAGCTGGCCTGCGCAGTAGGATCGAATGGGCCGGTGATGGAACAAAAAAATTCGATTGACGCACGTATCAGATTTTTACATCTTCTCTCCGTTCCATTCTCTCCGTGCGAGGAGATGCACTGTTTTTCACGTGAAAGGAGATTGATTTCGTGAGCTCGTCGCTAACTAGCTAGTGGTTACTCAGGGTGGAAGGACAGGGCGCTACTGGAGGTCACCCGTGTGACTGCGTGCAGACCTATCGCAGAAGACGGATGCCCCGCTGCCTGCTGCATGCGCCGTGACCCGATCGGAGGAAAAAAGAAAAAAATAAGATGGCTCGGCACGGAGCCCAAGAAGAATAGAAAAGTTCGATTGCAACCTACAAAAAGCAATATCCTTTAGCACAAACATTAAAATAAAAATCCAATCACATCATCGTGTCTCTTATGATAATATATTTGGATAATTTTTATACCGGAACAATTTCTTTTGAAGATGAAACAACCGTTCTTCTTTCAAAAATAAATTGTTCAATATTTATAAAAAAAAATGTTCCTGGATAATTTTTATGCTGGAATAATTTTATTGTGAAGACGGAACAATTGTTCTTCTTTCAAAAATAAATTGTTCCATATTTTATAAAAAATATTTCCAAAAAAATTATCAAAATATAGTAATGCTAGTTTTGAAGATCATATTGTAACGAACACAATGGTACAATCAGAATTCTTTTTGTTCATTTGATCCAAAAATTATGAACTCTTTTCCTTTAAATCCTTATTTGCATGTACGCCTCTATACGGGCACATACAATCATGGGCCAGAAAAAAGTGCGCACCAGCCTTATGTGACCACCCCTTTCTACATGGAAATATTAGGAGTCCCGCGTGTGCTTTTAAACTATCAGATCTGGGATCACGGGGCTGCGCACATATCACTAATATTCTAAATAAAGGATGGGACATGTCACATACCTTATACATGTTATAAGCTACTCGGCCACGAGTAGACTAGTTGGAACATAAGGAAACTACCCGAGTAGTACTCGGGTGGGACTCCTGAGCTTGTATCTAGCTACGATATCTGTAACGCTATCCCGAAGACTATATAAGGGCGGGCAGGGACCCTCTCAAAATAACATAACATCTAAGACAATACAAACCACCACACGGGACGTAGGGTATTATACTCTCGGCGGCCCGAACTTATCTAAAGTTTTGGATTACTTGCACCTTCAGGTTTTAGATCTCGGCGACACCCTACCTACAACCTACCGCCCTGGGGGTATCCCTTGGTGCGAAAAACACCGACGCGAACCATCACATAAGGTGGAATATTTTTTTTATATTTCAGCTTCAAATAAAAATTATTCCACGTTAAAAAAATATTCCAAAAAAATACCCAAGCGTGATCTTATTTTAAAAATTTCGTCGCAAGAAACACAGTGATGTCGTCAGATTTTGATTTGATATACCGACTTTAGAAAATATAACTGTGTGACACCTTAGGAGCTAGTCACACCCACGTGTGTAACTCTAGTAGCCCCGGAAGGACATGCACCGATTCGTGCTATGTGTATATATATTCGGGTGATTTCTTTCTCTGTTTTACATTCCATTTCTTTTTTTTTCTGTTTTCTGTGCAAAGGCGACTTTAGCGAGGCGAATTCGGAATTCCCATGCGCCGTATTATTAATGGGCGGCATCTACTTTTGCGGGCCGGTTAAGTTGGGCTTGGGGTCGGCGGGGCCGGAAGGAGGCCTATATCTGTTCTCTCTTTGAGCCCAGAGGCGCAGCGCACGCACGGTCCTTCTCTTCTGCCCGACTCCGAGTCCGACATGCTCGCATGCGCGTGAGGTTCTCCGCGCCTCTGTTTCTCAATCCGACAGAGTGCGTGCGCTTCGATTTCGTATCTGAAGCGGACAATCGACTCGGACAAGGAGAGCCCGGTGCATCCCGCCGCGGCCCGCCATAAATATCGAGTCGCCCCGCTCGTTCCAGAGCGCCTTAGGACGTGCGAATTGCAAGACCACGCCATCCGTCCATGGCAGCCGCGGCGCGCGTTGCCGGCTCCCCCGCCGTTCGTCTCGCCAGCCGCCTCCAGCTCGCCACTTCTTTCTTCCCGCAGCCGTCATCCTCGGCCCGCCGCGGCGGACGCCGGGCAGGCTCGGCTGCGGGGCCGCCCCCGGCGCTGACGGCGGACGTCCGCGTCGTCATCCGGAGGCACTTCCCCGTCGCCGGCCCGCGCGGCACCCGGGTCGTCCAGAAGGTCGCGGAGGACATCGCCCTCCGGAGGCGGCCCGCGCGCGGTCTGCCCGGGCCCGGCCGCGTCGAGCGGGCGCTCGCTGACGACGTGCTCCCGGTCGTCGGCCACCCGTTCGACCGCGGCGCCGTGGCCGCCGCCGCAGGGGAGATCTGCGCGCACGTGGCCGCGGCGTGCGCCGACCCGCGCGTCGCCAGCGGCGGCGTCCGCGTCCTGGTTCTGGTGGACACGTTCGCATGCCCCGTGGTGCTCCGCCCGCGGCCGCCTTGCAAGCCGATGTGGAGTGGCGCCGGCGTCAAGAACACGGTCGTGAAGGCCGACGACCCGTGCGCAGGCTTGGAGCTGGGGAGCGGGCTGCCTGCAGCTGCGGCGAAGGAGCAGCCGCGTCCTATCGGCGTCATCGGAGGTGGGCGGCCGGAGCCGGTGGAGGAGCGGTTCCGAGGCTGGGTGCCGTGGTAGCTATCTAGGATCATGCATGGATGGCTAGGCGTTGAGGCTGCCGGCCGGAACTCGTACTCGGAGTTGGTGATCGCACACTAGCTCAGTAGCTAGCTTGCATCTTCTGCACGATCTTGAAAACATGTATGTGTAGCTTCAGGGTTTTTGTCAGAGACTCAGAGATTCCGGTTCCTTCAGTGTGTATACCTATTGCATCGCGACCTGATCGTGAAATAGTCTCGTTTGTATCCTTTAACTGGTCATGAAATAGTTTCGGTTGTGAGAAATGATAAGATGTGTATTCGTATAATGTACATGAAGTTTACCATAAACGATGAAAAAAAATATACATGAAGGGAATTTACTACTTGCGAATCAGACTTAGTGTACCTTTTGGCTGCAGTGTCAAGACTCAAGGGTGCCAGGCTTCTCTTCAAAAAGAAAGAAAAAAAAAGTGTGCCAAGGTCAGGCTGCAACGCTCAAGTGAATACATGAGATGGCCCATGTGTTGGGCTCACGGGCTGGGTGCCTTCTTGGGAATTGTCATCGCCATTGCCTTCTTTGAGTAGCAAGCAGAAGAAGCGTTGTCGCGTGGGGTATCTGATGCAGTTTTAGCCCATTCAAAAGACAAGGAGAAGCGGGCCATTCAACATACTACAGTAGCAGAAACAGCCCACTGAAGAGAACTCTGCTGTTCCATTTTGGCACCTACTTAATAACCTAACCCCATATTAATCAATATACTACACTTGCTTTGCTACCCATCCTAACACTAGCAATAAGCAATGTGCTGTAGTCTTCATTGTAATTTATACCCCTCACCTTGTTTCTTTCTTGCCATCTTCAAAGTCTTCTACAAGCCTCACACATACGAGCACGCATTGCTTCTGCAGGTGCGGTCGCTGTCGCGACAAATTCATGAGCTGATGATTTATCGCATTTGCAAATTGCAATGCGCACACTCGTTGGGCTACTGGGTAGCTACTATACCTTTACAACCTAAGGATGGCTGGCTGGCTATATGCGCGTGTGATCAGCGTGCGTGCTTGCATATGCGATTGCGGGAAAAAAGACAAGCAGGTTCGCTTTGGTCTATGATCGATGCGACGGCCTAGGTCGCGGACCAGCCTAGCTAAATCCTACATGCAAGCATGCATGCGTCTCTGGCGCCAGATTCTTCGACTGTTCGATCGGGCGTGCTGAACAGCATAATTGCGAATGCATCCGGCCCGGCCAGCCCTTGCGATCGCTGGATCGACGTGAGAGTAGCGAGACGTACGTACGGTCAGTTTCACGTTACCAACCCGGTCGAGCAATCTGCCCGGCCGTTAAATTTTTTAATTATATAATACAACTTAGACACTCACAACGTACGTATACTTACGCAAACCAAAACCATACCTCTACGAGTCTCTTCGAAGACTGAGCCGGCAAATTTTCGAAATTACCGTAGGCGTCTCGCTGTTGATAGGAACATTGCCTACCACTAAAAGCACAGCGCCATCAGCTGTTACTACACCATCTATCCGTACTCGTGATCGACTCTCATTGGGTTTCCTCTCCTCCTCTCGTTCTCGCAGGAAAACGCCAATACTATCATGCTCATCATCAATCATTTGCGTGATCGTCGTGGCTACATGTATACAGGTAGCAGATGTGCGTGTATTTATTTCGTTTTCATTCGGATATCGGTGTCTAGTCTAGCTAAGCTACCTACCTACAATAAATTCATATTTAAGCACGAGATCGTTGCGTTCCGGATCTCCGTCAATTCTCAACAGGAGTTTAGCTGTATGCCGTAGCTACATAGAACGGTGGATGCATGGACGTCGGTTTCTCGTCATCGTGAACGACGAAACCAAGCAGAGTCGTAGCTGATTTCAGAATCAAAATAAAGAATCCTGTGCTGCTCCAGGATCAGATTCGTTCTGCAAACAAACTAGTAGTGATCGATGCTGCAAACGCGGGTGCCTCTAGCGCCCCGGCCGGCAGCGGCGACACCTACTACACACGTTGCGTTTGATTCGTCGGCGTCGATCGGTCGACAGGCGCACGCACGTACGTGCGGACGTCTACGCACGACGCGGACGCACGTACGAGCCGCAGCCACACGACTCCAAGCCAATACAGTAAAGGCCGGCGGGCCCGGCCCGCATCAATGGCGCGCGCGGTCGACGGAGAGATCATGGGCCGCTCGTCGCCGGCCGGCCGACCTAGCTAGAGGCGGGCAGACCCCGGCCCGTCTGCTTCCGTGTGGGGAGGCCGCGACGGCGACGCCAGCGACAGCATCGATCGCCTCTAAACATACGCATGCATGGGCAAGCGAGTTTGCGAAAAGGACCCGTCGGTCGGCGATCGATGATTACGAATATGATCGATCGACCTGAACCATATGTTGGCTTGCTTGTTTGATCATGCATCTGTCCATGTCCATTGGTCAAATGAATGCTATATATATATATATATATATATATATATATAAACACATACATAGTTACATACATATATAAAATCATTATTTGAAACAAAATATCTGCCTCGGAAATGAATATTATATCATGCCACTTTCCAGCTTTAATTTGTTTTGATCGATTAGCTCGGCCATTTCTAGAGATCGAGATGGAGCTATACCCTGCTGGCTGCTGCAAACCTACAACCTAAGCAGGCAGAAGAGTTGGCCTTGGCCATGGCCATGTGAGGGGTGGTTGCACTGTACCCCCGACGGCGACCGGACGGCCCCACGGTCTGCGTACCGCCCCCTACGGCGCCTGGGCAGTCCACCCTGCAAGTGTAGGGACATTCGATGAGGAATTGCTTTGCAGTTTCTGGTTGTGTATGTATGACAGCAGGCAGTCCATCCTTTCTTCTCCAATCCTGCAGATTATTATTAATTGTCTGCAGTGAGGCATTTGTTTTTTTAGCAGCCGTTTTCAAATGAGCTTGTCTTCAGCGTCCTGATGCCGCAGGTGTAGTCAAGGACTCAAGATTGCAGCACAGTTCCATCTGGATTTGTATATTGGATTGCGCCAAGCAAAGGTTGCTTATTAGTATCCATCTATCGTGTTTTAATGCCTGCTGCACCAGCCTTCTTTTTTTTTTTTTGCTTTAGATTAGAGCGATGATAGAGTTGAGGGGTGATGCACTGATGCCTTTGGACAGGAATACAGGGTACGTTTAACCGTCCATAAAAAATATCCATGCCATAGACGTGTGTAGACGACAAGGCACACACAGCTAGCAGTGTTGTTGAGGCTTGTTGAGATCGATACAATCTATAGCTCCTCCACCCAACTGAATCATCAAAGGAGCGGCAGGCACGCACGCAGCTTGCGTTGGCCTGTGCCTGATGGACACGTGCATGGGACGAGCGAGGCGTCGTACGCTCTGACCATGCCCCGTTAATCATGTGATGAAGGTTTGCATGCATGCATGGGCGTCGGTCGTTTTGATGATCCGACCCGTTGGGTCCAGAGACCCTGCTGCTGCTTTTCTCCTATCTCCGATCCCTTTAGGACATGTGACCCAGCTACTACACGCGCGTAAAGAAGTACGCAAGCGTTGGGTGCGCGCGCTCATAAATGCATGGCCAGGGTACGTACTGTGTACACGCCCAGGCCAAAAAGTATACGTAACAAAGTACCAAAATAATTTCAGTACGAGCATGCCGAGCCGTGTACATACATTGTCGTGCATGCAAAAAAAAACATTTGATCAGCAAGTTTTTCATGCATGTACACGCATGACGCGATCGATGACAGTTGTGCTGCTTGTGCTTTGAAGCCTGATCAATAATGTTGCGCGCAAATGCCGCGGCACCTAACATGCATTTGTATGCGCGCGCTGTTTGCTGCTTGCTTTGTGCCAGCTCTGTTTCGGAGGGTCGGGTCCGGCATTATTATCATATCCCACAGTAATGCAACGGCAAGTAAACGTATATCCACTACCAGTATTTTTCTTTTCAACATCTAGTATTTCCTGGAGATAATAATATACTCCCTCCGTCCTAAAATGTAAGGTATTTTAATTTATTCTAAATTAATTTTATAGAAAAAGGTAATAATATTTTGAAAGTTAAATGGGAATAAGTAGGTACATTATGAAATATATTTTCGTAATTTGCTTATTTAATGTGTTAGATGTTAATATGTTTCTCTATAAATTTAGTTAAAGTTAGACTACTTTAACTTAGAACAAAGCAAAATAATATATATTTCAGAACGAAGGGAGTAGTAGCTTTTGTTTCAGGTGGTGCGCATGCAAGCATACGTTTTGTTTTCACACGGTTACAACCTCAAGTTTGTGAAGTATCACATCATCCAGCCCAACAGCACTCGCGTACGTTAGCATCACAAGCTGAATATATAGGCGCTTTGGAGCTTTGCCCGTTTGCCCACCACCCGGTCCGAGGGAAAGCAAGAGTCACATGTATATCCCTGTCAACTCACAGTGTCATCAGTATGGATTCTGTTGAACGGCAAATGCCACATTCAATTCTCGTGCACTTTGGTAATAACTCAAATGATGTGGAATTGAGAACACTCGGTCAATTTTGCATTTGAGGCCATGAAACAAAGTGATAGAGCGGCAATTTTGTTAACAATGGTTAGACCATGATGGGACGATATTTTATTTCATCGTCTAAAAATGAATTTCCTCTATTTCTAAACAGGTGCATAGGTTGTTTTTGTCGCACTTGGGGTTAAGTATAGGCGTACATGTACAACTACATACATATGCGTACATATTCACTTTAGGACATATGATGAATTACCAAACCCCTTTTCCCCACAAAATGTTTTTTGTGCCTCTAATCAATAATTTATTTCTTGGGAACAACAAAAAATAAAATCATGCTCTTTTTATACGCACAAGTAGTTTTTGTTCCATTCCTTTCCTTTTACGAGGAGCGCGACTATACAATATCATGTATCTTGTCAATGATCAAATGCTCTTGCAGGCCCATGGACTTCGGTACAAAAAACAAATCAAATCCTGATGAACTACTCATAACTAGACTGTACTATAACGTACGCATAATCAATTTGAGCACTGTAGCGAGATGCTTTATCGCTACATCGAGCTCTTCACGGGTGCCTGTTCAACAACAGGAGTTGCGTTGCGTAGGGAAGCTCGCCATTAACTCATCAACTGGCCGTACGCCCACCTAATTCCCGTCAAAAAGAAAACAATCCAGTCAAAAAGCAAGTAAATTCTTATGGTTGGCATACTGCATGCGTATGAAAAGTTATTGGACACAAAATCAAATTAAACCTTTCACACTTAAAACCCCACTTAAAATTTGAAGCGCCGCTCTACAATTGAAGGCGCCGTGCCGTGAAAAGTGAAGAACTACATCTAATTTGGCCCACGGCCAAAAATGTAGCACGAATAATGATTAGTACAACAAACCCTTTTCGCGACGGATAACAACACATCAGGAAAACACACACGCCAGAAAAGAAATTAAATGACTAGATGTCATGTTCCATGTCGGTGTCGAGAACATCACACCTAATAAGCAAAGACGATGGACCTAGAGCGCTTATACAAACATGCAGAAAAAAATGGATCCAAATTTGGGAAAAAGAGAGGAACCGAGACGTACAGATAATCGAGCATGACCGCAACCTATGTCTGTACACACTTTGCGTGCTAACGATTTCGTCGTACTCTTTGTAGGGTATAATAAGCCAAGCTACTAAGCTAGACGTTTTTGCAGCAGGTAACGCCGGCCGCACACGTCACGGTCGATCTGAAGAAGCTACCCTTTGCTTGTGAGTGTAAGCAGCTGCATAAGAATGAGCACGCAGTACAGTTACGGCCGGGCATCTCCGATCCATCGGAGAGGACGTAACGGGCGCATGCACGTACGCATGCCACTGTACATGCCATGTAGACTAATTAATCGCTGGGGCACAGCACACGTGTACAGACGACGTAGAATGATACGAACTGAAGGTCCTCTCCCTGTCACGAGACAGTGTAAAAAAAGGAAAAAAAAGTCATCGTTCTCTGTCTGAACCAAAGCTGTCGTCAGTACCCGCACGATCGAGTGCACATCAGGAATCACCCAATTCAGTGCAAGACCCGATGATTTACCTTGATAATCCTCCGGCCTGGAGATTTTTTTTTCCCCAAGGCAGATGCCAAGTCGTTTTCCAAGAGGGAGATGAGAAAAAAAAAAAAGAAGGGGAGTGATTGATGTTACAGCAAAGTGAATGTCGGAACACACATCGTCGAGCCCACAGGGGCATGCAGGAGGCGCCTTTTACGTGCGTACCTTTCTCCAGATGCATGGCGGGTAACATTGATGAAAAGGATTGAGAAGAGCTACAGCTACTACTACTGGTGGTGTGAGAAAAGTGCACAGTGCTAGTGTGTTACCTAGTTGTCTCTTTGCAAAAGAAAACAAAAGGTCAAATGTTACCACTGCCTATCCTGGGTCGTCATCTGACTGGGTAAGAACGTTCCAGATGAAAGGAGTCGGAGCCAGGAATGTCCAAAAACAAGAGCACAACTCTCACATGCCCTGCTAGCAACTACGGCGTGTTCCATGGTGTTTTGTTCTAATAGCTAACAAAATTGGCTACACAATTATGTAGCAACGCAAGGTCTCAAGTACAGTTAGGTATCAAGTTTTGCCAACATATATATAGGTTATATGTGGACAAAATTAGTTTTGTAAAAAAAGAAACAACCTTCAGAACAATATGGCAAACAGTTTATATATTGATAGTTCAAATAAGTTCAGTTAAAAGTTGATTTGAATTTTTTTTATGACAAATCCAACACCAGCATGAATGTTCACCATATGCAAGTTGTTAAACTTTAATATTTCTGTATGTACATTATAGGTCAAAGTTTTTACCTACAATTTGACCCCCGGCCGGCACCCCGCATATGCTAGCTGTATTCGTTCTAGAATCCACCCAAGTATGTTTGAGAACGGAGGGACGAGTAATGATTAAGAGAAAAGGCAAGCTAAGGTCAGTGAAGATATCATGCATGAGCAAGAAAGAAGAAAAAAAGGTGGCGAGAAATTAAGAGCTAGGAAGAAGGGCGCCCCCCGGAGTGTCAACTGCCCCACCACAGCTGTGCGTGGACAGTTACGAGAGAGGGAGACCGGCCCTCCTGTTCCTGCCTATGAGCTCGCACCGGCGAAGATTGCCTTATCATGACACGATTCACAACCAAACCTTTTTTATTTATTCTAGCACGCACACATGCAGCTAGCCAAAAAGCAAAGCGAGGCGAGGCCGCGCTGTGCAGCCGTGCAACGCAGCAAAGTGTGGGCGCGCGCCATCGCTCCACTTGTAAAGGCACCACCCCCAAGCGGGCGGAGGACGCCGCACTGTGCCGGCACCTACCTGAGAGCGACCTCCATCTTCCCCGCCTCGCTCGCTCCAAGCAGCAGCTCGGCCTGGCCTTCTCACACTGCTGGCGTCTTTTATATCCCCGGCCTCTCCTGCAGTCCTGCTGGCCTCTCTCCTTCCCACCCTAGCCTGCCACCATCGTATCTCGACTTCTTTCCACACAGCGATCGATCACCGTCGAGGACGACGTTGATCGGTGGCGGCGCCGCAGCGAGCGCGGCCGGCCGACGACATCGACGGGGTTAAGCTTTGCTGGCTAGCTGGCTGGCTAGCCCGGCCGGCATGGCGAAGCAGTCGTGCTGTCACAAGAAGAAGCTGAGGAGAGGGCTCTGGTCGCCCGAGGAGGACGAGAAGCTCATGAACCACATTGCCAAGTACGGCCACGGCTGCTGGAGCTCCGTCCCCAAGCTCGCAGGTATTACCTGCTGCATCTGCGTAGCCAGGCCAGCCACTCTGATATCAGAGCTCATCACAGTTCAGTGGTATAGCTACTCTCGGCTTAAATATTAATGGTGCATTGTATTTTGGTTGGGCGATTTGTTCATCAGGCCTTGAGAGGTGTGGCAAGAGCTGCCGGCTGAGGTGGATAAACTACCTGAGGCCAGACCTCAAGCGGGGCACATTCTCGCAGCAGGAGGAGGACCTCATCATACACCTCCACTCCTTGCTGGGGAACAAGTAAGCAGCTTTCATCAGGCATCTGAATTTGTCTGACAAGAACGCTCTCTGTAATACTATAATGTATGGCGAATTGGCGACCAACTACTACATGGTGACATGCATGGCCAGGTGGTCTCAGATTGCGGCGCAGCTGCCCGGCCGGACGGACAACGAGGTCAAGAACTTCTGGAACTCGTACATCAAGAAGAGGCTCAGGGAGCGCGGCATCGACCCGGCCACCCACCATCCGCTCGCCGAGCCCGCCGCCTGCCGCGCGGTGTTCGGGGACGTGGTCGACCTCATCCCGGCGACGGCGGCGCCACTCCAGGCGCCGCCGCTCGCGGACCCAATGCCCCTGGACGGCGTGACGAAGCTCCCGCTGGACTGGCCCGTCGCCGGCGCCGCCGCGCCGCCGCCGTCGACGCTGCCAAGGTCGTCGTCATGCTACCTGCAGGGGGGTTGCTTCGACATGGACGCGCTGCAGCAGCACTGCGGCGGCGGCGGCGCCGTCCCGGCGCCGGTCGTCCCGTCGGCGTCCAGCTCCAGCACGCTCACCTCGATGGCAGAAGCCGAGCACTGCAACAACGCCAACGTCGCCGGCGCCACCCTCCCGTGGCTAGAGCTCGAGCCGAACGCCGTGGCCGATGCCGGCCACATCGACAGCTACGCCGGCGCGCTGGACGAGCTCAGGTGGTCGGAGTACTTCGACGGCGCCTTCCAGGCCGCCGCGAGCCAGCAAGGCGCCCTGCAGCCCGCGGGGTAGTGCGTCTACAGCGGCAAGGACGACGTCGCGGTGCACTTCGACGTCCATGGGCTAAGCAACTGGTGCTAATCCATCACGCTCAAGAACCCGCCACCGAAGAAGAAACAGTTCGTCACCGCGAATTATTACTGGCTGTGAAGCCTGATCAACGGAGTACTGAGATGCAAATTACTACGAGCATTTCACCTGGTGTTACTTAAGTTTCCCCCCCCTTCTTCTTAATTGTCTTGTGGCTGTTGATATGAGCAGCGAATTCGTTCTTGTGATGATTATTTACGATTGAAGTGTTACCACACATGTAAAGTACTACATACTATACGATGGTAATTAGTAAATACTGCAGAGAGAGGGAGAAGGAGATGAATGGGCCAAGGTTAAATAAAATGAGAATTATTATGTGGATTAGCTCAGCATGCATGCATGCATGTATTTGACTTTATCTTGAGGTCCCCTTGCTCTAGTTTTGTCGTTTCTGCTTTTGCCCATTAATGATATTTTGGTCCCATTTCTTGGGTTGATCTGTGGATGCAACGTACGTATGTACGTGTACTTCCATAATTTAACACCTATCAGGTTTACGTTAGTTCGCATGGTAACTAATCATGGAGTTTTGCCGAATTAAACTATCTTATTACTATTGCTAATTAGATGGTCTTTTTCAAAATGTTCATGTTAGTCCTCATGAAACGTGGAAAAACAAACATAAATCCTAAAAGTCCCAAAAAAATTCTAGTTAGTAAACTTGACAACAATAGTTATTATATAAATTGTTCTTCTAACTACCAAAAAACATACGTCTAAATTTGTATCTAAATTAGCTATCTCTACAATTATAAAGTAACACCTAAATATGCATCTAAGATACCCACCTCTACCATTATGAAAATAATCTAAAATAACCTCTAAATCTGCATCTAATTAAACTACCAACATCTCACATTGTGGAAAATACCCTGACTTAAACTTGTGTTCAGCTTATGTCTTCAGGATGTCGCTAGCTCCCTGTCTACTATGAACAAGACACTACTCTCATCTGGCAGGATATAAACCACGATTTTGACCCAACAATATAATAATATAAACGCAGCACCTCATCGACCATCATCCTATAATATAGCAGCACCTGCGGCTCAATGGGTTATTAATGTTTGGCAATTAGTCTATATATGTGCTAATATGTGTATGGTCATGTCCAATCATGTTCGTCATGGAACTGTATTTTCTGCAGTGGCGTGAAAGCAAACTAACCAATATTAGGCCCTGTTTGGTTTCTCTACGGACTAAATTTAAGTTTAGTGTAGGGACTAAACTTAAATCCCACCCTGTTTGGTTGTAGGGACTAAAATTATTTAATATGGTTGTGCAAAGACCTTTATACCCCTGATCATTTAACGTGGGTGCAGGAGGGAGAGGGCTGGATCATTTAACTCCCTGTCAAAAGCACATTTTAGCTCCCATAAGCTACAACTTTAGGACTTATGGACTTATAGACCTTTAGTCCCAATAAGTCACCATGTTTGGCACTTTAAGAATTTATTGAAACCAAACTTAAATTTCTAAACATAAGCAAGTGCAAACCAAACAGGCCCTTAGCCATTTATCTGCATGCTATCCTAAGGATAAATGGGTCTTTTTCTACTACCCACCATACATCTTGGGGTTGAATGTGCATGCAAAGAATTGAGTGCATAACAGAAGCACACGTGACACATGCAAAGAAGGATTTTTCTCAACTTTTAGGTTTTGTATACTAAAGTTATTATATACTGGTGGAGGGTGATCTTAGCTTTGATAATTTACAATTAACGTGTATGTACCACATAAGCGCTATAGTTAGCAGGTAGCTACAACTATTGGAGATGTACATATGTGACAAGGAGAAGGGATTATATTGGTTTCACTAGTTGAGTCGGTTGTCAAGATACAATTAAAAACAGGATGCTTTTACACAATTATATGAAGGGGTACTCGAGTTAGATGTTTCCCGTTTTTAGGCTACTTTTTCTTTACACACCATTGTGAAACAATCAAATAACCATTTCGTTTATTATTCATGTGAAATCGCATATACACCACTATACCAAAGGCAATTTGCTAACATACCATTCTTTCAGCCTCAATTACCACTTTAGCATGAGTGTGGTCCCCACTTTTTCGCCGTGTACCAATGTGTCATCGCCTGTCTCCATCCCTATCTATTTTGTCTGTAGCATCATCTTCTGCCCTATGCTAGTAAGATTGAATCCTAGGTCATCGCTGTCCCGTGTGTCACTGCTGCACTTGCTAAGATACCTTGCCCGTTTCATTGGCTCTATATTGTGTCGCCCTGGTTCTTCTTCGTTGAGTCGCTCCTGGAACTCCGGACGCGTAGATCCTTCGTGGTTGACTCTTGTAATCGTGCTTAGCACGCCCACTGATCACTTTGGAGCGAAGCCCTACCTCTGATGCGAAACACCTCCTTGGGGCAGCTTGGTTCGGTGAAGAACAGGCTGGTTCGACAAGGAATGTGGTGATTCGGAGAGGAATGGCCTATTTGAGAAAAGAGTGCCCCGACTCGATGACGAGCTTGCAAACATTGGGGAAGACGCAGAGTTGTGATTTAGTTGAGGGAGGGGTCGGGTTATAGGTGTGCGGCTGTGCGGCCGAGAGCTCCAAGAGAAGCTGAAAAGGGGAAATGTGGTGATGAGAGGATCGTTGGCGGTTCATCTCCCACCACCTTTCTCTTCCTCCTCCTCCTCCTCCTCCTCTTCTTCACTTTGTCCTCCTCTAGCTCCCCTTGTTATCGCAAAGTTACTGACACAATAGATAATTCTGCATAATCCGTACGTGTGAACTGTGCAAATTAAGTCACTATCCGTCCATCTGAAGGTTGTCGCAGCTGATGCCTGGTGGTCTGTTGAACCAGATGGGGCCTCTAAACAATTAGAAAGCACCCACACACTACTGCATGCATACACAAGTGAAGTCGGGGAAAAAAGTCCTCGCGGCAAGAGATTAAATACTATCGCCTAGGATTCGACCCGAGCGAAAACGATCAGTCACGCATCTTATCCTGGAAGCTAGCTAGCCCATCGATCGACGATCATGCACGGCGGCGGTCGTCTTCTTCGTCCGTCGTCCAATGATTAGCACGACGGCGCACAGCGAGCAGGATCCGGAACGCCCAAGTTGCAACGCGAGCGTTCTGATCCTTCCAGGAGATCACGCGTACGTCCTCGCCCTCCTTCACATGCACATGCCCCGGCGGCCGGTCCATCCGTGCCTGATTGCATTGCTTTGCTTTGCTTGCCACCTGCTGGTCCCCGGCGGCGCTCGCTCCATCTCCTCCACCAGTCTTCCTTCGTTGTCGTCGTCCGTCCGTGCTGCACGCAGACGCAGTAATCGGTCGATCAGCATGTAACCGAACATGTACTTGCCTTTACCTTAAGATCAGTATATATATATGCCTTCTCTAGATATATAGCTAGTCCCTACTGTATAGTATAGTACTCCGTATGTACGATCGAAGACTTTTGTGTCCTACCTTTTTTTCCTCCCGGCAAACTTCTTGTAGATTATTCCTGGGGCCCTAGCGGTGTCAGGTGCTGGCAAGTGCGACATGTCAGCAAATCACGTCTACTACAGTACCGCCACATCCAACAGAACCTGCAGAGTGTGGTTTATGTACGTAGGACCCAAGGGGTTTAGCACACTTCTGAGGACTACTCATGGGTTAAGTTACAACTTTTGGAGAGTACGGCTTTTTTTATAGTGAAAATATGAATTTATAGTGTACTTATTTTGGTAATGTGAAAATCAACATATTTTTGTATAAACTTGATCAAAGTTAGAAATGTTTAACCTAGACAAGGGACCAAAAATTTAGAATGTCGAGAGCAATATATATTTAATTTAATTATCTCCAGATGGTGAACATATAGAATGCTTGTTCAGTTACATACTTGCATCAGGTTGTTGTTCTGGTTTTGTTCTGGTTGAGTCTCTCTCTCTCTCTCAATCAATCAATCCATCGGTGAATGAAGTTGGGTCACCTTCAGTTGTTGGGCCTGCCATTCTATCCGCCCGTCCTGGAATCAGGCTGCCCATGTCGCCGTCGAGCTACCACTACCACATGAGAATAACCGACCGAATAAGAAAGCACGTGCACGCGCATCACCTAATGGCAAACCCCTTTCGTCTTTCGATGACACATTCCATCCAAGATTTTCCGGCGCTTTCTGCAGAGTATGCAGCTAGCTAGTAGCCATGCATGCGTATGTAGCAGCTTGTACGACGTGTTCTTGGATCAGCTAATGGGCTGGGCTGGGCCGGTTATTGGTGGGGTGGTAGGACGAACAGGAGAGTTGGGCCGGCAGGCAGCCTAGAGACTAGAGTGGGCCTAGAAGATGGGCTTTGGCCTCAGGGAGACAGATTGGGATTCAAAGATTAAAAGCAAAAACCATTCCACATGCCTAATTAGTGATGCAAGAGTAGTTTTATTCCTTTCCACCCTTTTCTGTGTTTAAAAAATTATTAACTATTTGGATATCTAAACGTACGGCTTCAATTAAAAAAAAAATTCTCAACTAGAAAGGTTGTAGACCTCGCAGACACCTACAATTTTCATATCTGAGTCCATATAGATATGAATTTCCAAACCAAGTTGAAATTCAAATTACGCGCGTCCGTGCCGGATCTTACCATTAGCCGGCACGGGTACACCGTGAAGGCTTCTAACAAAAGTCGGCGCCAGTTGTCTCCAAAGGTATTTGTGATGGTGGATAGCAGTCGAGGAACTTATAATTGTCGGCTTCTGCTATGAGTCGACGTAGATGACCTATCTGTACCGGCTGTACTTCTATTGGTATGGATGAGCCGGCGTAGACGAGTATTATTGAGACAATAACATTTATGCGATCACCCAAAGGTTCGGAAGTCTTTCATAAAGAAAACACTAGGCGCTGATCAACAGATCAGCAGGCCAGCTTAGCTGCCGCATGCAATGGTCCAGGCCGGGCGATCGATGTGGGTCTCTCCTTCACATGCACACCCATGCCCTCTCCTTCTGTCTCGCTCTCCCTATCCCTCTCCCGGAGGCCATGCATTTCGTTGCAGCTCCAGCAGTTTCAAACATCAACGATATCGTGCTCGCTGTCAGAGCCAGATCGTATATGCTTCCATGAAGTAATCGGTAACTGAACTGTACCTGTGTTTACTGTCCACCAAGCTGCTGGTCCCTTGCTTGTCTCTGCTGGTCCACCAAGCAAAAGCTACGACTTGTACTCTTCTGTCTTGGATACATTATTGGGAAGCTCGTGCATGGCAACCTTTTGGCATTTTCTACAGAAGGGTAGCCATAGCGGCAGCATGCACATTTTTGCAAAAGAAATGATAGCTCCAGATTCAGAATGATTGATTAGGAGAGGCTGAGGCCGAGATCAAGTAACACTTACCATCAAGCTGAAATTGCCGCCTGCAAGGGTGTGAACTGAATTGGAAGCTGGCATGCCATTGCAGCCTCAGGCCTCCAGGTGATGACGACTCTACAGTAGCAGCGAGGGTCGATGGCATGGGATGCAGGCGCAGCAGAGGCTGCGTGCAGGTCTGCCACCTCCACCTGACCTGACCGCAGAGGAAATTGCCGCACCGGCCGGCCAAAGTCATCTCTGCTGCAGGCCGTTTGAGGCTACGCACATCGTCGATCCATCAGCGACTGAACCACGGCCCTGCAGGCCGAAGTGCCAGTGCCGGCGTCAGCGATGCAGGAGGCGATATCGGGAGGAATATCGCCCGTACGGGGACGGCGCCGATCGGTTCGCGCGTTGCGTGTGCCTGTCGGACGACCTGCCTGCAGCTGCAGCTGAGCTCGATCATCCATCCGAACTCTGAAGCATGGAAACAAATCGTATAGCTTTTCAGGAGATCTTTATGATCTCAACCTGCAGCTGCAGGCTGTGAGCTACTGGCAGCTGATCATTGTTCTAGCAGGTAGAACAAGGCACGCAAGTTCAGAAAAGCTGCTGCTGGCTGCGGCAGCACCAACGGCTTAAAATTTAGGCGCACGTACACTCATGCTCGTGGTACCGATAAGAGATCCTGAGAACGATCTTAAAGCAAGGGATAAAAAAAGAAATAATTCGGACTCTAAGGAAGACATGAGTTTCTGCAGCTAACTCGCATGCGGGAAAAAATTTCAAGAAAAAAAAGGAAGATAGTAGTCAACTTTTCAAAGAATGGTAGATGTTCCTCAGTGCAATGGCACTGAAAAATCATTTACAGTAGATGCTCCAGGTCAGTAAGACTTTTCAAAAGAGTGTCCTAACAACTTGTTCTGCAAGGGTGACATGATACCCACCTGGAGTCTGAAGTCAGTCTGAACCCCCAACCTGGTGCTCGCTCCGGTTTAGTACAACAAGATCTTGCTGGACCAATGGAGCATGCACACATCTCACTGAAGTGGGTCTACCAGCTAGTTCACATGCATCTTGCAATGAGCTCGATCTCTCTGTATGTAGACAAGAGCACCTGGATGTAGAAAAAGTGGTCAGCCTTTCAGGATAAGAACTGGGGAGCACCTGAATGTAGAAAGTTCCTTCCTGCTCTCTCTATAATTTGGAGGGGGGATCATATGCTTCCAGTCCTGCACTGCACTTTTGGAGGGGGGATCAGGTTTCTGACCGGATCAGTTCTCATGATGGGAATCAGTGGGCATACAAGAGTAAGATTATTAAGTGCCAAGGTAGCATGCACGCAGCAGAAGGCACCAGCATTTTTATTTTTGCGAGGGACGGGAGGCATCATCATGGGTTTCTGTTCAAAGTTCAAACACAGGCTCCTGACATCTGATACTCCCTTCATTCTTTTTCTTGAAAGAAAAGCTCTTCTTATTTGAAATAGATAATCCCCGTGCACTACACAAATTAAAACACAACTAAAGTGGGAACAAAAGCTTCCACATCAGCAGGCTCTCAGGGCAACCTTACCAATTACCATACTATATACTGACAGTATTTGTAGGAATAGGTAGATAACTAGACAATGAGAAAATATCACATGGGCATATATCCTTGGTATATCAGTAACACACACAAACGTTCTTCGATCGATACATATGACGGGGAATTTTCACTGAAACAGTGGGCGCTGTCACTGAACAACACCCCAGTAGGTGAATTAGCATATGAAGTTAATGGTAAACTTTAGTTTTGCGTCATCGGCCAATTCTCCTTTACTCGGGGGTATTGGTGTGTTGTTGTTTGTACTCTCCTTCCTCTTAATGAAGATAAACTTTAGCTTTATTAGTTCAGAGATAGGTCACACTAGCGTGTGGTTACAACTTGGAGAGGATAGCTAATTAAAGTACACACCACGGCCATTACAAAGTCCAACACAAAAGCAGGCAACTAACTAGAGGATTAAGACTCTAGCTGGCTGCTGGCACATGACATCACCAGCGGCAGATCATACTCCAGACTACTACCAGGGACACGAAAGTCTAAAACTGGCTACGCACACTAGAGACTAGGTAATAATGCACATTCTCAGGGTACATGCTCCGTACGTTAACTGGAAGGCTACGCGCGAGGCCCAACTCTAACAGGTCCTGCTCGCATGGCATGGCAGGTCTGACCGTCTGAGGTCCCTAGAGGTTGTGGGCGGCGAAGAAGGCCTCGACGTCGGCGCCGGCGTAGTAGTCCCTGCGCCGCTGCTGCGCGACGACCCCCGCGGGGGGCCCTCCTCTTCCTGGGCGCGGCCGGGCGTCCTGCACCCGGCCGGCGCCGGCGCGTCCTTCCCGTCCGCCTCGCCGCCGCGCCACTGCTCGAGGGGGAGACCCATGGCTGCCTGCCTCTACCGCGCTCGCGCACTCGATCGTCCCTCTATCTGTCTCGGATGGTGTCGGTCACTCGGAACTCAAACGCCGACGAGGAAGCTATCTACCAAAATTCCAATACAAGAAGGAGAGGGGGTGTTGGATGTGTGGGATCGGCGATCGAGTGGCCGCAGGGGTGCTTATGTAGGGCGAGCGCGGGGGAGTGACGTACGTTGTGGTGGTGGGATTGTAGGAGAACGTGGGAGCGGGACGGGCGGCTGGCTGGAGAGCTGACCGGCCGGCGGGAGGGGGAGGTCCGTGCGGTGCATGCGAGCTGCATGACTCTGATGTTCCGCGACTTCTGGCGAGGCTTGTTTAATAATTTGTTGTGGGCTTGCTGGTTCCAGACTTCCAGGTCGCTGCGTTCTACCGGTTCGAGTGCGTGTGTACGACTGCTGACTAGTGGTAACTGCTGCTATCAATGACAGGGGATAACGTCGCGTTTCACGTCTCGGTCGGTTACTGATGAAAGAAGGATTTAGCACAGTCGAGCGGCGGTTTCCGGACGCCTTAACTCGA
Organism: Panicum miliaceum; assembly: GCA_032594955.1. Taxonomy (NCBI): domain Eukaryota; kingdom Viridiplantae; phylum Streptophyta; class Magnoliopsida; order Poales; family Poaceae; genus Panicum; species Panicum miliaceum. The sequence goes on from CM064059.1 coordinate 44,132,525, forward strand.
GAGTTTAGTCTTCCTTGGGCGGTGGGGACTACAGCGACAATGGTTTCCTGAAAATATATTGTTTCTTTCTTTCTTTCTCTGAGATAGCTAGGTTGTTATGTTACTACGTCTCAGTCGTTTCTGTTTTTTCTTTCCCGGCCGGTCGAATGGACGAATTCATAAGCTTGAACAGCGGACTGGTAGGAGGACGACGATGCGACACAGTTAGCTCTGCTTTCGCGCAGTTACGGATGGAAAGGGTGCTTTTCAAGATTCTTGCAAGTACAGATGTTGCGCTTATATAATGTTGCGTTCAGGTTATCCCTGATGTATCTGGGCCGAATGCGTGCACCGCCATCTCTCTTTCAATTTCAACTTTCGGCCCATGCATACTATTTCTCTTTGTTATTACCCTACTATGGAAGGCCCGGCCCAGGCTTGTGCAGTTGGGGTTCACATAAATTTTTGCCATTGTTTTCGTTTTATCGAGCTTTTCTTTCCCACTTGCAGAATTGCCAATTCATCGTGAATATCGTGTGCCGGAGGATATTAAAATCAAGCCAAATTTTTAGGAGAAACGCGGTTAACACTTCTGTAGAAAAAAACCTAAAATATATAATATCAATGATAAACATACGAATTGATTTGAAAATAAGTTAAGAACCGTCAGTTGAGGCGCAGGAGGCTTTTGTGTAGTGGTGCACACATACCCAAACCATCATGCACAAACACACCCCAGGCCCAACACATACGTACGCCTCTGGCATGAATCGTAATGCGTGTGCTTGTGTGAGTGTGGATATATATGTGGTGCGCAGGCATTGTGATTTGTGTGCTTGTGCATGACCATGGAATAGAAATAAATTAAACAGATAGAGATCAGGACTCAGAAAAAGCACTTGCTAATTTTCCAATTTTTTTTTTTGCGTCATGGGATGCATACAGAATGGTTCTTATTAGTACATAATATCTTAGATAGTTTCAAAATATATGGTTAAAGATTGATCCTGTACATTTGAACTAGCAATATAGAAAATAAGAATGGAGAGAGTATAGATTCCATAAACATTTCATTGAATTCAAGCAAAAGCGCATACACCTGCTACGGTAACCTATCTAATAAAAAAGAAACTAATACTATGATATGTGCCAATTTATCCATACACCACTAGAAATTCATGGGCAATCTTTTCTCACCCATCGAGGTTCCTTACGATGAGAGGCATCCCATTCTTGGGAGTCAACGAGACGACATACTTTGGCTTGTGAACATACTTGGGGGACAGCGAGAAGGAGAACTTCCTGAGGATCATCGCCATGACAATCTGCGCCTCCACGACGCCGAAGCTCTGCCCAGTGCAGGCTCTTGGGCCTAGGGAGAAGGACAGCAGCGCGCTGGGGTCTCTGGCGGCCCTGGAGATGCCGTTCTTGAACCTCATGGGGTTGAACTCGTCGGCGTCGGAGCCCCACACCTCCTTGTCCCGCTGCAGCATGCCGATGGGGATCGACACCGCCGTGCCCCGGGGCACCTTGATGCCCCTGAGCACGGCGTCGGAGGTGGCCGTCCGTTGGATGAACACGATGGGGGGGTAGAGCCTCAGCGTCTCGAGCAGAACCATGTGAAGCTGCACGTTGATGTGTGATGTGTGATGCTCGCGTTACATGTCTTGATTGAGAGTCGAGAGGTTCGTACCAGTTTTAATCTGGCGAGGACGTCGGTGTTGGGGACGACGACACCGCCGCCGCCGCCGCCGGCGTCGCAGGAGAATTCGCGGAGGACCTCCTCCCGGACCTTCTCCTGCCACTGTGGGTGCGTGCTGAGAAGGAACATCGCCCACACGAGGAGGGTGGCGGTGGTCTCCTGCCCCGCGCCGAAGAAGGTCTTGCACTCGTCGATCACCTCTTCGGTGGTCAGCGTCCCGTCGCTCCCTGCTTGCCGCTTCGGCGACCACGCCTCCAGCATCAGCCCGAGCAGGTCGTCGCCGTAGCCGCCGCCGCGGCCGCCGCCGCAGGTGGCGTCGTCGTTGGCGGCCACCCGCGCCTCCATCATCGCCATGATCTTGGTCCTCACCAGCTTGTCCAGACGTCGTACTTTCAAGTTGCGCCGAGTCGGCAGATACCTACAGTGGAGAAAAATTGAAAAAAAAAATCCGAACTTGTTAATGCCATGATCGAGAGCTTGATCCATGGACGTTTTGACAGTGAAGTGTGGTCGCGAACTCGCGATGGCCATCTGCTGCTGCGTACTTATTAATTACCAGAGTATCGGGGCATCCAGCATGGCCGCGGCGCCCATCGCCTGCATCTCGTGCAGCAGTTGGAGGACCTCGCCGGCTTCCTGGTCCCTCGTGCCGAAAGCCACGCGGCCGATGATCCCTGCTGTCAGGTCGGAGATGGCGCGATCCACTCGTATCTCCGCTGCTCGCTGAGCGCCGTTCTGCAGTATCTGGTCGCACCATCGCCGCGTCATCTGTTCAGTAGCTTCTGCCGTCACTGCCGACATGCTCTGAACATGACTAAAGCCAGCTGCTAAGCCTGTTCATATATGTATATAAATTATTAAGTGCATGATCGTAATCTGGCGGTGACCTTGATCCTCTCGTGGTTGAAAGCTGGGAGCACAACTTTCCTGTGCCGTTTCCAGTCGTCCCCATTCGCTAGTATGAGCCCGTTGCCGAAGAGGACTTTCAGAACGGGGAGCATGAAATCCTTGGCGAACAGGCCCGTCCTGTCTGTCAGCACCTCCTTGATCAACTCTAGATCAACAGAGAAGATTGCAGGGACTGGCCCGATCCAGTACAGGAAAGTTCTCCCTGAATGAACAAGGAGAAAAATAAGCACCTCATACACATAAGCATTATACTCCTACTGGTGGTTCACAGCCTCGATCGAACTTATTTACCATAGTCAGCGACCCATTTGTGGAACGGCGGCAGCAGGAAGGGCATGACGTCGTGGGAGCCGGCATCCAGGGGCGGGGCCCCTCTCCGTCGGGCCACCGCCAGCCGCTTCGCCTCCGGCAGGGACCCGACCACGAACCTGTAGGGCAGGCCCCGGACGCCCTGGCGCGCGAGCGACCGCGCCACGGCCCGCGGCCGCCACACGAGGCGCCACGCCGCGAGCAGCAGCGCCGCCGCCAGGAGAGCGCCCAGGAGCAGGGGCGCCCACGCGTCGGCCCCCATGCCGCCACCAGGCTATTCATTCAGCTCGGAGCTATGCATGGTGCGTGGTTGATCCCATCCGTTCTCTCCTAGTTGTTGTTCCTGATGATAAGATTGGGAGGTTTCCTCGCCGGCCGACCTGGTCGGCCGCCCCACGCGTCTGTCGTGACCGATATGATGCCGGTTTCTCTCGCAGAAACTCCTCTCTGCTTGGTGCGTGTGTGTGTGGAGAGTTGGGTTTTATGTGCGCGTAGATCGTGTGATGTGAAGATACACCATGCTGTCCATGCATGACAATCAAGTATCTAGATGGAGGCACCTAAATATATGTGCCGTGTTTTCATTGATTTTATTATTTTCAGAAAGAACGTCCCGTTGGTTATTAGTTTTCTTTTTAGGGACTGTATATAGCCGGACAGCCGCACCCTGAACAATTTGTATTAATATGTACAGGTTTTGTGGACAAAAGGGTTCTCTATTAGCCTACTCCTATATTGTACTACTCCTATATTGTAGTATGTTGAAATATGCAATACATACTTGGAATATTTTAGGAGATTGTGAAAATTACAAGAAACTACCTTTGCAATCCATAAGAATAAGAATAAGATCATGACAAGGTAAGAAGGTTCTAAAAGAGTGGAGGACATGTATGATTCATAGTTGTCATGCTTCATGGTGAAGTGTGGAATGTTCTAGAGAAGAGATATTTGTATGATAGGATAAAGATGAAGAAAAGTCTAGAATTGTAGAAGAGTGTAGAAGATGGACACATGGCAACACCATATGAGACATGGAGTCCTATATATATGGGGTCACTCCCCTTCCCCAAGCCATGTCAAGTAGAAGCTATTTAAAGATGGTATAGGTAGCCACCATGGATAATTAAGTGACATGTCATTAGATGGCATGAGTAGAGTATGGTAGGGTAGCCACATTAAAAGTGTAAGGATTGTTGGGTTGTGAATAGAGAAGTTGAGTTCCTTATAGAGAGTTGGTCTCCCATATTGGTGTCCAGGTGAAGATCTCATCATTATAGTGTGGGTATAGGGTTCACGGAAAAATGGATCACACTATTAAGGTTACGGGCGCCGATTTCTCAACATAGTAGTATTTGCTTGGTGGCGCTGGTATTGTTGCAGGCATCTAGAGGTGCCACTCATCAGCGTTGTCGCCACCGGCCGCTTGGCCTCTGGCATATACCCGGCCAAGATCTTGTAGGATGGAACCATTTTCTTCTATTTGTATTCGGCCTTCGAGCTGAGTATAACGTAAGAATTAGCCGTGTACGGTCGCAGATGTCGGAAATAATTTCCATTTTCTAAAGAAGATCTATAGAGTGTCCTCCGAATACCCTATCTCACGAACGAACACGCAATGGTGCATGGATGTCGCCCAAAGTGCCACGATAGTACGAGCATCTACGGCAAGATAGTGGCCAGGTGCAGGGCCGCCCACAAGTCCGCACCCATAAGCTACTATCAGCTTTTGCACTTCCCACTTCCTCCTAGTCATGAGACAGCCTCTCATACAGACCTAGAGCCACAACTCGCACTGAGTAACTACTGTATTTATATGCAAATATCGATTATTATAGGTTTTCTATTAAAAAGATGGAAATTATTTCTCGCCAGCTCCAGCGTGGGACCTCATTCACCACATAGGTGTTACCATCTCAGCGGCCGAAGGAGGAAAGAACGACGTGGATGGGGAGGCCAAGCCAGAGGCAGGTGGAAACAGCGGCGCATCATTGCAGTCCCTCTGCACCCGCCGGCGCCATAGCCGCCTCCTGGTTCCATGGATCACTGCCGCCACCGAGGCGAAGCAGATGGAGGGAGTGACATGGATGGAGGAGGGAGGCACCGAGGTGGTGCGCCGGCGTCGCAATTGTATCCGCTTCCCATGGGCTGCCATCAACACCAATGGGGAGGAGAGGACGAATAGAGAGGGATAGGCAGTGGCGGAACTGAGGGGGCCCTGGCAGGGGCCATTAAAAAATAAAAAGTCAATGCATAGTATATAATTAGCTGATGATGTTAGATCAATTTTCTATAGAAAATCAATGCAAAATCAAAATAAAGACTGGTTTTTATTTAGCAGAATAGCCTATTTCGTTCTTGAACTTTTAGTCGAGGGTCAATTTCATCCTTAAATTTTTAAAATGACTGTTTTAGCATGTAGCTTAATTTAATCCTTCGTTCTACGTGTCTGACCGCATTAGCATATCGTATCAGCATCCAAGTATTCCTATTTGTGTAGCAACAACATATATTAGTTCAGACATACTTAAGGAACTTTTGCACGTGTATAATAAATATATTCGGATCAACTCCCTTCCTTAAAAACCGTACATTATTTTAGTTTCGTCAAGATGAAATTTCTATAATGATCAAATTTATAGAAATATTATTTTTTTTATGAACCATAGTTGAATAGATGTGACAAGGCATGGCAACGTGGCATGCCATATAGGATAAAGGATTCAATGGAGCTGGATGTAGAAATTTGAGCATTGAAATGGTCGTTTGAAAGTTTAAGGACGAAGTTAAGCTTCGGCTAAAAATTTGAGAATGAAATTGACTTTTATATTCTATATATTTGTTCGGTCTCTTTTAAATTTTCTCTCTAGTTCTGCCGCTGAAGACAGAGGCAATCAGATAGGACAGTCAGGACGAATTCGGAGCCTTGGGATGGAGGGCCAGAGGGGCGCGCTGATGGGGAGGCGGCGTGCGTGATCTCAGGTGGTCTTGGGAAAAATAGCCTTGGGATGCTGCGGACGCGGGTACAGCGTGGGGGCTAGCTATCCTTACAGTGAAAAAAATAATACCGTCGATTAGCGGAGCTATTTTCTTTCGATTGATTTTTTCGATTTGCCCTCCTTCGGTTAAGCTATGGCCCACCATTTTGGTATGTGCAGTGGGTCTAATATGAGAGGTATGATAAATCTAATTTGAGTGAAAGTTTTTCTAAATTTTTTCGTTTTTAAAGTATAGATTAGAACGCTACTGTTTATCACACACTGGCAGGTAGTCGTACATTTATTCTCACGCATTACAATGAGGTTTTGCAACGTTTATCACCCATCTAAATTCTTCACGATGAGAGGCATCCCACTCTTGGGAGTCAATGAGAGGAGATATTTTGGCTTATGAACGTACTTCGGGGAGAGGGAGAAGGAGAACTTCCTGAGGATCATCGCCATGGCAACCTGCGCCTCCACGATGCCGAAGCTCTGGCCGGTGCACACTCTCGGGCCCATGGAGAATGTCAGCAGCGCCTTGGGGTCCTTGGCAGCCTTCGCGGCGCCGTGCTCGAACCTCATGGGGTTGAACTCGTCGGCGTCGGGGCCCCAGACCTCCTTGTCCCGGTGTAGCATGGCGATGGGGATCGACACCACGGTCCCTCGCGGCACCTTGATGCCTCCGAGGACGACGTCGGTGGCGGCCCGCCGCTGGATGTAGACGAACGGCGGGTAGAGGCGCGACGCCTCGAGCAGAACCATGTGGAGCTGCAAGCATGCGTGCGTGATCAGTTTACATGCTGGCACGTACTGATCATCTCCGAGAGCTGATCGAGATGCGGAGCTTACCAGCTTCAGCTGGCCGAGGACGTCGGCGCTGGGGGCCTCGCCGCCGTCGCCGTCAGGGAACTCCCGGAGGACCTCCTCCCTGGCCCTGTCCTGCCACTGCGGGTGCACGGCGAGCAGGAACATGGCCCAGACGAGGAGGGTGGCGGTGGTCTCCTGCCCCGCGCCGAAGAAGGTCTTGCACTCGTCGATCACCTCGTCGGTCGTCAGCGTCTCGGCGCCCGCCCGCCGCTGCGGCGTCCACGCCTCCAGCAGCAGCCCGAGCAGGTCGTTCCCGCACTCGCCGCCGCCCTTGGCGGCCAGCCGCGCCTGCATGATCGACATGATCTTGCTCCTCAGCTGTTTGTTCACGCGCCGAACGTGCCAGTTCCGCCGAGTCGGCAGGTACCTGAACGAGAAGAGATTACAATTACTCCTGTGCATGCCATGAGCCAGGGATTTCAGAGCCTGGTCGCGTATGGAATGTGACCAGAGTATTGGAGGATCCAGCGTGGCCGCTGTGGCGAGCTTCTGCATCTCCCGCATGAAGGCGACGACCTCCTCGACGTCCTGGTGGCTCGTGCCGAAGGCGACGCGGCCGTTGATCTTGGAGGTCAGGTCGTTGAAGGCGACGATCATGTCTATCTCGGCCGCTCCCTTGGCGCCGCTTTGGCGGACCTGCTCGCGCCATTGCTGCATCATCTGCTTCGTGACCTCCGCCGTCACCGCCGACATGCTCTGATGAAACACGTACAGGGTATGTAATGTAAATCTCATCAGCCAGCTGTTACATACTACATACTGATGAGAATATGAGATGTAGGGGGAGGCGTGCGCGACCTGACCTTGATCCTCTCATGGCTGAAGGCCGGAAGAACCACCTTCCGGTGCCGCTTCCAGTCGTCTCCATTGATGAATACGACCCCGTTGCCGAAGAGGGAGTTCAGCACGGGGATCAGGAAGTCCTTCTGGTACAGGCCCGTCCTGTCCGCGAGCACTTGCTTAATCAGCTGCAGATCAGTAGAGAAGACGGCGGGAATGGGACCGATCCAGAACAGAAATGTTCTCCCTGAAGAAATAAACAACTAAGAATTAGTGAACAGATATTGAGAATTAGGTAAAGTCTTGTAGATAAGGTAGCTTGAACACCATGCAAGTGGCTCACGACCAACCATTTTCCATATCAAAACTACATCTTTTCCGTGTAGAACTTTACTAATATATTGGAATCCCCTTGCTCGAGGAGTTTGTACATGTTATATCCATTGCTTGGGTGAAAAAAAGGAAAGAAAAGAAGCATGCAGCTGGCAGAAGATTACCATAGTCAGCGGCCCATCTGTGGAACTGCGGCAGCAGGACCGGCATGATGTCGTGGCAGGTGGCGTCGAGGGGCGCCACCCCGACCCGGCCGGCCATCAGCAGCCGCTTCATCTCCGGCAGGGACCCGGCCAGGAACGCGTAGGGCGGGCCACGGACCCCCTGCCTCGCGAACGCCCGCGCCACCGCGCGCGGCCGCCACGCGAAGCGCCACAGCGCGAGCAGCAGCAGCGCCGCCATGAGAGCGGCCACCGCCGCCGCCGCCGCCATCATGCCGCCGAGACGAGGCTGGTACTGCTAGCTCCTCTACAGGTCTCCGTCGTCGTCCCGCGCTCACTGGAACGCGGCTAGCATGTGGCTCGGCGAATTAGCGGCATGGCCAGCATGCGGTTTGGCAGCAGCGTCCGTGACATGAATGAGTTTATCGAGAAGAACAAACGAGCTGGGTTGGTCGGCAGGCTCAATCGTCCTACGGAAAACGCCACGCTGGGTATTACAAGACTTTGGTTTGTGGTCAAGTGTCGAGTTAACAGCGCTGATAGGATGCAAATCCAAGAAAGTCTCCGGAAGGATGACACTTCACCGTTCACACGTAAGGTCCGTAATTGAGGATCCAGACAAGTTGGAGAATGGTTGGACAATTCAGAGATTGGTAGTGTGTGTGCCCACTCGCCCTACCCTAGCTAGGTGTGAGGTCACGAGCACCTCGAGCCAGTGGCGAATCCAGCAACCAAGTGAAAAGGAGGCTCATCTCCCTTCTCTTCTTCTTCCTCCTTCTCTCTTCTTCTTCATTCTTTGTTCCTAAAAATGAAGAGGGGAGGCTTAGAGGGTATCCATTGATTTTGGAAAGGTAGGTGGGGGCTTGATCCCCTAGCCTCCTCTTAGATCCGCCCCTGCCTCGAGCATTGTTACGTCGGTGTGGTGGCTAACACCGTGTCATCTGCTGTAACCATAGTTTTTCCATAATTATCTATTACTTATAGACACAAATGAATTTCTGTGGTGCCTTATTAACTCTATGCATGTCTCGTGCGTTTGTCTCTTTTCTCGTGTTTATAAATTTGTGCGCGCTGGTCGTTTTGTCTTCTTTTCTAAAGGGGTATTGGACCATTTTTTGCTTTTCTTAAAAGGATGGTGACCGGCAAATCATGATGCCTCATATGAAACAAATTGACTACGGCTCAGATAGCAAACAACTTTAATTTTGAAGCAGTGGCTGGCATGTGAATCAGTAACACACACACACAGAGAGAGAGAAATATGTCTAGCAGTGCTGCCCTGTGGGACTTCAGGCTTGTGAAAACTAAGAAACTCTGTGTTGCCAGCGCAAGGATTGGAAGATCTGTGGAAGTTCTCGATCTAGAGTCAGTCAGATAGCGGCGATGCTGAAAAACTGGGCGCTGCTTTGCCAGGGCGCCTGGAGGAGTACAACTCAGCTGTGGTGTGTGATGATGCACAAGCAGAGGGAGTGGAGCCTGGTCGAGGAGGCAACCTGAACTTGAAGTCGGAGAGGATAGGTTTTCTGTGTGCCGTGCATGGTGAATTGGTGATGTAGTGTTAGTCCCCGAAGGGGTGTTTTCACGGCAGTTGGCTGCCTCCGTTGAGCTGAATCTGGTGTGATGCGCACAGGCTGGTTCTCCTTTCGTTCTGTAGGATGCTGAACTCATTTGGCCTCCATGGAATTCTGAAAAGGAATAATTCGACTACGGTGAGAGTCCAGAGGTCTTCAATTTAAACTGCATTACTTAAAGTTGGTCAAACTTGTGTGTCATATTCAAATAGCTACTTAAAAAAACAGATTGGAATTCTACCATTTATCACATAGGTAAAAAAAATTAATAGCGTGAAAAGAGCGGGTCCGCGGTGTTTTCTTTTGCTGAAAGACAGCTCGTCGGTGTAAACCTCAGCTTCTCAAGCATGGTTGTCTGGCCTACAATGACATCATTATTCTCGCGCAAGTTCCTCGTCCGCATTTTCCTCATCCGCACCCGTCAGGCCTGTTGTTGTGGTTAGATGGTCCTGGTGAGAAGCCTTGCCATATGATAGAATTATTGGATGCTTAAACCAAAAGCGAAGAAGAAGAAGAAATATCCACATTAGGGATCATTCACAGCCACTCAGCTAGCATTGTGCTTGTGATTGCTAGATCAACATCATGTCGCAGTGCACTCGGAGATAGCAAAAAAGACAAGGGAAACTGGACCCACAATAATCATGCATGCGAGGTTGGCGAGTATACATGATACAGTACAGCTACAATTTTTTTTACAAATTTGCAACATGCTATGTGCCTGTGTTCAATTCGACTACAAACTTTTCTCCTTTTTTTTCAAAAAACAAAACAGGACCGGCCCTTTCGTTTGTGTGCAGAGCTGAAGGATTCTCCAGAACACAAGGAGCAGCACACGTCTGCGTCCACCTTTGGGAGTGCTCTCTCTAGTTCGGTAGAGGCAACAATCTGACAGTCACAGGCCGGCGGCTTGTGCGTGTGCGCGTGTGTGTGACAGCTACAGCTGCTCTGCTCTCCCTGTCGTGTGCAAGTGCGAGCAAGAAGCCTTCCAGCATGGTCCATCTCTGCAGAATGGCTATCACTTGAAGCAACAGAGGACTGTTGATGCAAAGAGGTTGAAAGAAGCCGTGCAAGAGATTTCTTCAGAGAATGACGTGCGCACAATTACATTTCGGCTTGCTAGCTCTATGGCTATGACTATGAGATGCGTACAACTTCGTACAAGTCAAGTAGCATTCCTCGAGAAGCTAAGTTGGACGATATACGGAAGATTTGTTACAGACCCTCAAGTGCTTGGTACATACGAGTCATCCAGTAACTTGGAAGAAATCGTAGAGAAAGCACAAGAAGCCAGGAGGCAACGGGAACTCCGCTCTTTCACAAAGTCTAAGACAAGGTTCCCTTTTTTTTTTCTTGAGGCAACGAAACAGTTTGTTATGTAATTTTGTGCAGATCCTCTTCATTTCAGTTTTTTTAGACAGCCGTAGCTCTTCCCTTCAGTAGTGGGCCAACATTTTGTGGTTCATTTACCTAGTTGGGCCGGCCACTGCGTTCTATTCGGTCAACGTGCTCGCAATATAATGATACCTTCTTGTTCATTCCGCCCGTTTCCAGCATGAGATATATTCTCGGCCCAACAGCCTACTCGCGGGGCAAGCCAGCATCACCCGTCTTTTTTGCATTTTGTTTTTTTTAAAAGGTTCGCGTTTGGACCTCTGGAGAACGTATCCCCAGTTCTGTACTCTGGAGTCGGCGCTGTGAGTCACGGCACCAAGGTAGCTCATGGCGCCGAGGTTTGCCCCTAGCAGATGAGGTAGCACCGACGTAGCAACTAGCTCGGCGCCATAGTCCACGGCATCGAGTTCGGCACCACAGATCTCAATGCCGAGCTCGTCTGCATTCAAAACACACGCCCCTCCTCCTGCCTGAGGCTTCTACCATTTGTTCTTTCCGAGTCCCCTCAACGCGTCCAACCTCACCAATCGACATATTGGATCTTAGAAACCTTGATTTAATTAGTAGATCTTCGAGAGCAAGGTAATCTCTCCCACTCCTCAATTTTTACGCATTGATTTAGGGTTTATTAATTCATATTTATTATGCAACCGTAGAATGCCAAGACGTGGTAAATCTAGTAAACCAAGAGTGATGACGGGAACAACCTTCACCCGTTTGCTGCTGCCTAGTGGTGTTCCTGTGCCGATGTGCTACCGCGGTGATCCTTGCAAGGTGGCTAAGTCTGATAAAGAGGAAACATATGATCAGAGGTATTGGATGTATGATAATTATGGGTTCGACCCTACACCTCGTCAGATCTGCATTGGTTTGATGGTAAGAATTTTGTTTTTTGTTTAATTTTTTCTGCCATATGAAAGCATGTATGTGTTATGTGTAACATTAGTTGTGTAACAATTACATGTTTTCCAGACCCTCCTCCGCTATGTAATTTTGAGCAGTAGATCGAGATTGAGATCAAGGAGGAAGACAAGAAAGCATCTACGGAGAATGAAGGAGTGGGATGCGGAGCAGAAAGAGTTGTTGGAGAAGAGACGCCAAGAGAAGAGTTGTTGGAGAAGAGACGCCAAGAGAAGGCAGCAGAAAAGGAGTGCAAAGAAGAGGTGAAAAGGAGGCATGCTGCCCAGCGCAGGGAGCAGAGCTTGAGCGTGTTCATCGTGCAAAAGCACCAATGGAGGAGAATCCCGATACATTGAGGAAAGGGAAGTGGGCTCATTGCACCCAGTAGTATGCAACACGCTGAAAAGGCTAGGTTTTAATGCCGATTGTAATAAGTTTACTAATATGGTCGTATTCGCAATCAAATAATCATATACACGCTAGTACTACGATGAATGAATTACGTAAACAATTCGACAAAATTTCCCTTATTTTAGGAGCATCCACAATAATAATAATAATAATAATAATAATAATAATAATAATAATAATAATAATAATAATAATAATAATAATACGATACAATCATGTATTCAACCCAATACCACCAAATACCATAAATATGAGCACCAAATATCACAATATCCATACATAAATGTCAGAAGCAAAATTCATAGTCCATAATATCCATACAAGGTAAATAAGTGAAGTCCAAACAGTCCATAACGTCCATACAGTCCAGCACGTCCAAACAGTCCATCAACTAACCCTCACTGCCTCCTAGCCTTACCCTTGCCCTTGCCACCAAAAACATTGGCGCCTGGAGTGTAAGGGTCACGCGGACGGCGCTGCCTACGTGGTGCAGGATTGAGCATCAGGAATCGCAACCGCATCTTCCACATCCACATCAGCCTCAAGGTTGGGTAACGGAGCGTGAGACGGTGCTGGATTATCCTGTTCTTGCAACAACCCACGAGAGGGTGAATGACCATTAAAGGGTGAATGCACTTGAGGAGTGGGATCATTTGACAACTTCCGCACAAGCAAATCCAAATATTGAAACTCATTTTTCATGACGTTATTGACATACTTCTCCCAGTCATCCTCTCATGCAATAGGGATCAACCGTCTAAAAATTCTACCCGATTCACTACGTAATTTACCGCAGTGAAGTACCCCTTCAACTGAGATTGCATCCTCATTTGAATTGCAGTGAAGCTCATCACGAGCCCTACCAAACACCTCAGTAAACAACGGCCGATGATCGAACATCAGAGAAACACAACGCATTCCATCAAAACTAATATTCTCAAACTCATTTTTCTCGACACTTCCTCCATGAAAAAATGTAACGAAATTGTCCATCTATTGATATGCACAACATAAAAGTTATAATGTATATAATACATAAAAATAACTAACAACGTTGTCTAACTATCTATATTTGCTTAATAACTAAATTACCTAACTATGTATCTAACTATATAGCAATCTAAATTTTCTAACTACGGTTGCTAACTATATATCTAACTACAGTTGCTAACTATCTAACTGAATTTGCTAACTATATTACCTACTTAAACTAAATAACAAAGTTTCCTAGCAACAATTGCAAACTAATTGAATTTCCTAACAAATTTCCTAAATACGGTTGATATAACAATCTAAATTTTCTAACTAAATTTCCTAAATACCGTTGATAACTATATATGTAACTAAACTACCTAAATTACCTAAACTAATTTAACTAAACAAAAAAAATTAACATACCTTGGTGCTCCGGAAGACGGCGACGGGCGCTGCGGCTCTGTCGCGGAGCGCCGGAGGAGCAGGGGCCGGAGGCCCGCCGGCCCGCGGCCGCGCCGGGGCGGTGGGGCGCCCTCGCTGGCCGCCCTCGCCGCCGGTGCTCGCGCGGGGGGCGGGCGGAGGAGGGCGCGTGGCGGCGGCGGGCGCCGGCCGAGGGCGCGCGGCGGCGGCGGGCGGAGGTGGAGGAGCGGGCGTCGAGCCGAGGCGGAGAGAGAGTGCGACAGAGAGCTAGAGGGAGGAGGCGCGTATAGGATTATACCTTGGCGCCACACATGTTGGCGCCGAGACTTTTGCTACATCAGCGCCACGTGGGGCTGAAATCTCGGCGCTATAAGTAATGATGTCAATTTTAGTATCTAAAATTCGGAATACGTTGCTCAGGGTCTAAACGTAAAATTTCTTAAAGGAAGATTAAAATACAAAAAATTCGGCAGCATCGTTCCCTATATGCTTGTGTTTGTTGTGGCACGTTATGCTTAGATGGGTTTCGGCCCAGGGAAGGCGGCTCAACTCGTTTCTGCTTCCTAAGAAGTATGCCTTTGTGTTTAACATGATCCTCTATTTATCTAAACTGAAAGCAGTCAAACCTTTATATTCAAGTAGGAGAGAGTGTGCCAACATGATGGATTAATGTAGCCACTGACAATGGAAAATAACACACTTGGGACAACCGACGTGTAGGAGGCAAAGGAACACCAAGCCTGACTATTACAGGTCGTTATCATGATTAAGACCCTATCTTTTTTCTCTCGAACGTGCAGGAGAGATGATTAAGACACTATAGTTTTCCAGCTTCACCTTTCGTGCTTAAGTATTCATATTAAGACTTGCCCAAGCAAAAGGGCTGCTAGTCTTGCTTTAATTTACAAATGCTTGTGTCTTTCAGTCTTTGTTACTGAATCATTGACGTTGAGGTATGGAACAAATTCTTATACTCCACTTCCTTCAGGCTAGGCACTTTTTTGTTCCTATGATCTGTAGCATGATTGAGTAGTTTATTGACTATGGACACAGCCACATAATATGGTTTAAATAAAGCTTTCTTAAAGAAAGCAAAAGAATATGCACAAGTTGTTAGAGGGATTCGATGTCTGTTTGCAATTCCTTGGTTTTGATTGTCAATACATATGATTCATGTTGATCTTGCTCTGATGTGAATAACTCTTTCTTTTTCTGAAGGAACAGGCATGTGACAATCGCTATATGTTTTCAGGAAAAAAATATTTAAAGGACTAATTTACTGCTACTTGACCATGTCAATACATGCCAAGTTTCTCAATCTCATCCCAGATCACAAGAAATTATTTGGCGGACGACTGCCAGGCGACCAAGCCAACAGTAACTCTTGTCCATTTTTTCTGTTGTTGGTCCGGTCCCTGTTCCCTAGAACTTACTGGCTGAAACTTCCTGGTCAGAACTTTTCTAGTTTGGAATGACAAAAATGAAGTACAAATGAAAACGACTCAACTCGTATGGATAAAAACTCAATCCGGTTTAGAAAAAGGTTCAATTAAAACGTGAGGGATTTTCAACCCCATTTCCACAAGTTTAAACTAGATTCCAAAGAGTGTAAACCGGATTCACAAACCTAGCACTTGTGGCACGGAGAGAGAGAGCAAAGCAAAGCGGTTAACATCGCTTGATTCTGAAGATCTTGACTTCATGATCCCTCCCGTCATTCCGTGATGTCTGCTGAAACACTACCAGTAAACACCCAATGAACAAAACTGCATAGACTAATGTACAAAGACTTGATGCGCCAAGGCTAAAGAGACAGAATTATAAACATCTGACGGAGGCAAGATATACGGAAAGGCTAACAAGCTGAGCAAGTGCAACAAGCAACCAAACTACTCCCTCCCAGCTGCTCCTGCCACTGCTGGCTCTTTTATTTTAAAATGACTCACACCATATAGATAAGCCAAGGGATTTAGTAACGATTTCATGGTACGTCTGTCCGGCAAATTTCTAATCAAATTTTTATTTTCAAGTGAGTTGAGTGGTTCTCACCGTCATAGACGAAGTTTTTAATAGAGTGGGCTCCCAACCTGGCTGGCTGATCTCCAATCAGTTTAATCTTTTCAAGCTTTGTTTCGTTAATAAATTATACAAATTTTACTTTTATTCATCTATATCCACCTAATAGAATTTCATATGTTGGGGGATACTCAACCGAGAAGGCCTTGTTGTTTTCAGTTAGTTTTGTGTTTTTGTTCTGTCTTTGCAAATAATAAAATGACTAGAATCTAGGAAAGTATGACATTCTGCAGAGACACCAGATACCATCCCAAGACTCAAACACCTCGTCAGGTTTGCAGAATCTCGGAAAGTATGGCATTTCAATGGCCAAATTTTCTAACTGCATCCATCCAGCCGCCTCAGGATGACGGGGAGCCCGAACTTGGGTTTCAGCGAAAACACATCTGCAGGGGCGTGCACATACCCAGGGGAGAGAGTGAACGAGAACTTCTGGAGCATCAGGGCCAGCGTCGCCTTGGCTTCCAACATCGCAAGGTCCTGGTCGATGCATGATCTTGGCCCCATCGAGAACGCCAGCATGGCGTGGGGAACCTTTCCTGCTCTTGTGACCCCGTTCTCAAACCGCAGTGGGTTGAATCCACCCGCATCGTCACCCCAGACCTCCTTCTCTCGGTGCATGATCGGAATGGGTATGACGACTGCTACGCCCTTGGGCAGTTTTGTTGATCCCACTGTGATGTCAGTGACGGGCTTTCTTTGCATGAAAAGGGCAGGGCCGTAGAGCCTCAACGTCTCGAGGAGCACCATTGTCATCTGCAAGATATGGATACAGTCAGCTAAAGCTTGGAATCTCAAACTATATCAGATACACGTAGTGCAAGGAAGACACAAACATTCAAGTAAAAATGGCTCAAATTTTCTCTCGTTTCTTGCCTCTTTCAGTTTGCTAAGGGCATCGGCGCTGGGCCGTTCCCTTCCGATCTCCCTGAAAACCTCCTTCCGGAGCCTTTCCTGCCATTCAGGGTATGCGCTGAGCAGAAAGACTGCCCATGTTAGAAGAAGTGATGTGGTATCATGACCAGCAAAGAAGAACATCTTGCACTCATGTATTATCTCGTCGATGCTCATGTTGAGACCGCCTTGCTTCCCTCCTTGCTCGGTTGCAACGCAAGACTCAAGCATCAAACCGAGCAGATCATTTCCGTTGTCACTGCAGGTAGAAGCTAATCGTTGTTGTATGATCTGCAGAAGCGAGCTCCTAAGTTTCTTTTCAAGCATCCATTTGCGCCGATTCTGTTCGGTAGGAAGGTACCTGAAATGAAAAGTATACACTGACAATGCATAAGGGGGAAGTGTATGGAATTTTGGCCAGGTGCTCATCCTACAAAGTTCTAGATTGAAGGAAGTAGAGATTTACTTCAATCCTGGTATCTGAACATCAAGGAGACTTGCCAAGTTGATTGCCATCAGGTCATGTTGTGTCTGGAAGATTTCTTTCCCTAACCTGTAACTGCTCCCGAAGGCGGCATGGGATATAACGTCAGCTGTCAGCTCTCTGAACTGTATGTTGAAATCCACCTCTATTTCTACATTCTTGTTTTGGCATGCTTGATTTTCCAACTCCTTGATCATGCTTTGAGCACAAGCCAACATCGTTGTTGTCATCATCTGTATTTCACGGTGTGACAAGGCAGCGTGAAGATAATTATTTTGCGGTTCCGCATATTATAACACCGTAGTTTAGGTAGCACTATAACAGAGACTTTGGTATGAGAAATCATGTCATCCTAGATGAAGTGGTCTGCCATAAGTTCATCCAGTGAATTTTGGTGTGATGTTTCCATCCGTCAATGTCTATACTAGTCATGTGCATACGAGGCATGACGTCGGCGATTAATCAAACCACTCCGTTTCCAAAGCAAATAAAAATGGAGGAGCGAGAAGGTGGTGCATGCATCACCACACTCTTAAACTAACATGAACCAGACAATTTTTCAGCACGATAGCAGGTTAGGAGATTCAGAGGCGCGTTACCTTGAGCTTATCCATGGCGAAAGCAGGCTTGATTACCCTGTGATGGCGCACCCAATCAATGCCATCCAACAAGGCTAGCCCCTTGCCCACCACATCCAGCAGAGTCGCGGGCGGATCATTCTTCACGAAATGCCCAGACTTGCTTGAAAGAATTTGCCTAGCCAGCTCGTAGTCGAAGATGCAAATCCGGGGCTTGGGTCCAAACCAGTACAGAAATGGTTCTCCTGCGATTCATTCAAACATCCTGATTTGTAATTTGTACAAAAATGGAAGGCTCTGGTTTTCTTTTTCTTTTTTTTTGAAAAGCAAATGCTCTGGTTTTCTTTAGATGTGTGTGTGTGTGTTTGTCTGAACCCCTGATCGGGTACCTTTCATTTTCCTATACACCCCCCTCATCTTTTCATTCAGAATTTTGTTCGTATTATTCATTCAGGCTTTATTTATTTTCATATGTGGATGATGCAAAGATATGCGTAGCACTTACCGTACTGATCCCTCCATCTGAGGTAGTGCGGCGCGATCCTTTGCAGGTAGTTGTGGTCGTGGACATCCAGCGCCAAACCGTCAGTTTCCTCCTTCATGGCCTTGATGTCCTCGTTGCTGCCTCTGGCGAGCTTGTAGGGAGGCCCGTGGATGCCTTGCGCCCTGAGCTCCTTGCCTATGGTGTAGGGCCTCCACACGAGGCGCAGGAAGATGTAATCCCACAGCCATGCGACGGCGGCCACCGCCGGTAGCAGAGCGGCGAGAGCCGCCAGGAGCACGAGGACGGCCATGGCCGTGGACAGAGCAGGGGAAGAGGGAGACGGTGTGATATGGCTTCAGGTTACTGCAGAGACTGTTGTGAGCAGAGCAGGGAGCAGCAGTTGTGGCGATCATGCAGAGCAGCGAGGCCAGCAGGCACAAGACGCCACACGGCCTGCCTGCTGAGTCTATGCAAAGAGCCAAAGATGAAACAAAAACGAAAACACTTCTTGCTATCATGCTACGTTATTTTGATCAAGTTATTATCACACTGAAAGAATATTTTTTATTTTAATAGCATTTTTAATTTCCAAAGATGACTTATGTATCTTCTACTCTATCAATACATGCTGGGCAGTGGTTGCTGCCGGCCGCTTCAAAAAAAAAATACTTATACGTTGAGCTATGTCATCATCAAGTAGACCTTACGCAATTATATATGCAATGGGTTTTTTAATTACAAAGTACAACTCAGACACTCAACATATGTACACTCACTTCTATGGACATACGTTTTTACCCCTATAAGCATCTTCGAAGACTGAGCCGATAAATTTTCGAGATTGACGAAGTCACCATAGACGCCTTACTGTCGACGGAAACGTCGCCTACCACTGAAAAGCACGACACCATTAAATCTTAAAAAATTCGCTTCCACGGGAAATCGAACCAGAACCTAAGATGCTACTGAGACTTTTGTAATTCCTAATAGATCCTTTCGAAATAACTTATATGTTTCAGGTGAGTTCAACTCAATGAAATAGCAATCACACATTGTAGATGTTTGGAAACATATCGTAGTTTTGAGCTGCCTTTTTGTTTTTACCTGGAAATTTTGTGTTTGAATTAAATTCTTAGGGCACTGCAGTCTTTTTTTTTTGAGAGAGAAAGAGGATTCGGGAGGACATGCGGCCCGTTGCCACCGTGAGCCCAAACCTTTCTGCCCGACATGCCGGCCCATCATCTATTAGTCGCTAGCTGGGTTTCGGCCCATACAAGGGCGTTCTCTCTGTCTTGCCCACGAGGCCACCCCGACAGCAGCCGACGCCGCCGATGCCGGACCGCCGGAGACCGCGGCTCGGCGCGACTCGATCGGATGCCGGCGGTGGTGCCGGCCATCAGGCTGCCCGGGCACGGCAGTCTGACCGGATTTGGTGATCGGGCGGACTCCAACGACGCTTCAGTTACCCGATTCAGGGACCAGCGGAGAGAAGGTGAGCCGCCGGTTCTCGTGCTCCACTCCCCCAATTTTTTTTTTCAAGTGCTTCGTGTTCATCCTCTTCAAAAAAAATGCTTAGTGTAAGATATTGCGAAGCATAGATCTTCTTTCTTATGTGATGTGTTTCTGCCAGGGTACTCCCGTAGTAGGGATCTTATAATCTTATCAATTATGTAGCTTTGCAAGCCATTTCGGAGCAAAAGCTATGCTAATTTTGGTTGTTCATAGCTATCAGGAGTAGGGAAACAGTATTGTTCAGTAGTGAATAGTGATACACTCCACTATATTCTTATTTTATCATCCACTTAGTGAATCGCATAGCACCAGAGGCTGACAATTATCTGAAGCTTGGCACTGTAACATGGAGTAGTATCATCTAAGAGCATACATCCAACCGCCTCAGAATAACCGGAAGACCAAACTTAGGCTGAAGAGTCAGCATATCTACTGGGGCGTGAACATAGTCAGGGGAAAGAGTGAAAGAGAACTTCTGAAGGATCACGGCCATTACTGACTTGGCTTCCATCATCGTAAAGTCCTGACCAATGCATGACCTTGGCCCAATTGAGAATGACAGAAGGGCGTGAGGAACCTTTGCTGCTTTTGTGACTCCATTCTGAAATCTTAATGGATTAAATTCATCTGCGTCATCATCCCAAACCTTCTTGTCTCGGTGCATGATTGCAAAAGGTATGATAATTCCAAACCCTTTAGGTATTTTTATTTCTCCAACTGCCATATCTGTCGTAGTTTTCCTTTGCGTGAAAACAGCAGGGCCGTAGAGCCTCAAGGTCTCAAGGAGAACCATTGTCATCTGCAACATAAGTCATGTCGTAGTTAGCTGAGGATGTCTTGAAGTACCTTTGAAAATATGCACATGTAGTTAAATGCTGCAATAACAATCAAACATTGTAATGCAACACAACTGTTCCGTATATGGGAGGAAGCCAAAATCTTTCTTTTTAAAAAAGGAAATAGAAAAAAAACAAGAATCAACATATGGATTAGTTTTCTTGCCTCTTTCGATTTTCTAAGGTTGTCACCACTGGGATTATCTTTACCAAATTCCCTCAAAACCTCCTTCCGAAGCCTCTCCTGCCATTCTGGATACACACTGAGCAAGAAGACTGTCCATGTAAGCAGAAGTGCTGTGGTTTCATGACCAGCAAAGAAGAATGTTTTGCACTCGTGTATGATCTCATCCATGCTCAAACTGATCTGTTGTTGCTTGCCTCCTTGCTCGGTTGGAATGCAAGCCTCAAGCATCAAACCAAGCAGATCATTTCCATATAGACTCCCTTCTGACCCTAATCGTGATTGAATGATCTGAACAAGCGTACCCCTAAGCTTCCTTTCAAGCTTCCACTTCCGCCTATTGCTTGCTGTAGGAAGGTAGCTGAACTCATAAGAACATGTGATGAATGAGTTATGTATGTATTTTGGTTCATGAAACAAAATTCTCATTTTTATTTGTTTTATAATAAAAAGTCATTCCATAAGCCATGAGGGGGGGAGGTATTAGAGATGTTACTTGGATCCTGGTATCTGTACATCAAGGAGAGTTTCTACTACGATTTCCTGAAGCTCTTTCTGTGCATGGAAGTCTTCTATTCCCAACTTGTAGCTACTCCCAAAGGCCGTATGGGATATGATATCTGCTGTTAACTCATGAAATTGTTTGTCAAGTTCAACTTGAGTTTCACCATTCTTGTTTTTGGATGCTTGGTCTTCTAATTCCTTGACCATGTTTTGAGCACAAGCAACCATTGTTTTTGTCATCATCTGGAAAGAAAAGGTCATATAGCACGAAGTGATGAAGACAACTTCATAGGAATAAATGTTTTACTTGATGTATATTCCTCTGGTACAAATTAGATTTTTGATGTGATCTCTCTATTTCATTTACACCATGTCTACAAGGAACTAATATGTGGATGGAGATATACTAATGCTGGCATAAAGGAATACTTTAATTTCAGATACAATTGCTGCCTAAACCCTACAATTTATCAAGTGCATTCCATTTACAGCCATGGAGCACAACTACGAACTATGAGATTAGCATATAAAATCACCTTTATCTTGTCCATGGCAAATGCAGGGTTGATTACTCTGCGATGCCGCACCCAGTCTATGCCTTCCACAAAGACCAACCCTTTACCTAGCAATGCCAAGACTGTTGGCTGTGTATCATTCTTCAAGAAGTATCCAGACTTGTTTGAAAGAATCTGCCTTGCCAATTCAATATCGAAGATGCAGATGCGCGGTTTTGGCCCAAACCAGTATAGAAATGGTTCTCCTGGACATCTAAGGCAGAATGGCATAATCCATGGAAACTGGGTCGGAACTTGGGATCATGAATATCTAGCATAATACTTTCAGATGTTTGGTTTGTAGATAAGGAAAACGGTCCAAATATAAACCATATGGTCCAATATAGGTGTGTGGTTTAGTTGTGCGTGTGCATGATGCTATTCAGATATAAGTACCACTATCGGTACATATTCATGTGATCCAAATTTGGTCCATTGTCAAAGGTTCGTATCTTTTGTTCTCCTATTTTAGAAACTTTTTTCTACAAGGTAATCCTTTTTATTTTTAGACAAGGATACTACAATATGGTTAGTCCTCTTGTTCAGTTTTATCTGTGGCCTCTCGTCCATAAGCCTTTTATGTGTCTACCATACCTATCAATCTAAATTAATCCTTGAAGCATCCGACGAATTATATATATCTTATTTGATACAGATATCAAACATGATACACCTTAACCGTTGAGTGTATTTGTTTTTTTCCCCAACTGTAGTGTAATTGTTCGGTTAGGACTACAGAACTTGCTTGGGACTAAAGTTGTTCTAATGTATTTGTTCGGTGGACGAATCTGAAGAGACATATGGCACTTGAAATCTTACATATTGAATAGCATAACAAACCAAACCAAGCACAAGAACATATAGTTGAGAAGAACCAATACCATATTGATCCCTCCATTTGAGGTAGTGTGGTGCAACCCTTGGGAGGTAGTTGTGATCATGAACATCCAGCACCAAACCGTCTGCCTTCTCCTTCATTCTCTTGATGTCCTCATTGCAGCCTTTGAAGAATTTGTAGGGAGGTCCAGGGATCCATGTTTCCTGAGCTTGTTGGTAATGATTTGAGGCTTCCATATGAGGCGCAACATCACATAATCCCATAACCATGAGATGACAAGGACAAGCAGAACAACGAGTAGCAGAGCAAAGGAGGCCATGGTGAAAGATGGGCTTGGGAAGAGAAAGGAGCATGGTGCAATATATATTCTCTTTTCACTTGTTCTAGAAGGTTTTTCTGTTAGCAATAATCCTGTGCGTGTGTGTTCTTGCATGAGTTTGTTCCTGGGAGACCTGCCCCCCCCCCCCCCCCCCCCCACACACACACACACCACCCCCCTCCTCACATACATATCCTTGTAATTTTTATGGTGCTTTTTATTCATAGACATCTATTTATTTGTCTCAATGAACATTGTTTCTGGCGCTCATTGAAAAGGAAAAAAATATTTGATGGAGAAGATGATTGATAGGACACCCGAACTATTTATGTGATGCGAAAGAAATTTTTAAATTGACTTCATTCATGCAGGAATAGCACCATCATTTTCATGGCAAGCATACATCCACCTGTGAATTGCCGATCAGCTACTGAGATATCAAGCAAATGATATGAATGGACCAATTGCAGAGAGATGCAAAAGGTGCCAGATGTCAACACCAGAGCCAGGTCTACCACTGCTCATATCCTTCCTGCTTTTCGTTTCTGTGTTCTTGGTGTCATACTGGACTGGCAAAGTGTGCACATTATTTGGTATGATATAGGAGATAGGCAAGTGCTTCAAGGCTCTTAACAAAAATCAGAGGAGAGATACCATAAGATGAGATCATGTGTGATGCCATTCGATGGCAGTAGTTACTAGGAAATGAACATCGATAGTAAGGGAGGAGGCTACATGAGAAATTCGCCAACAGCACATTTGGATGGTACATGGTGATGCTGCTATTTTTTTTCCTGCTCTTTGAACAGAGGGAGATACCATGAATTGACTAGAGCAGTCATCATCCTTGGGCTTTATTCAACTATTCTTGGCAAACAACTTAGAGTGGAAAGCTTACCATCAAATGATTAGTAGACTAGTAGTCTTAACGTTATAACAGATATGAATGTACAGTATCAACTATAAGCTACCAACATTCAAAAAGTTCCCTACATTACTCGGCACTCTTTTCATTACCTTGTAGTGATACAGGACACATATTGATCTGTGCTGTTCAGATCGATGATATTTAAGACTAGTGTTCTCATTCTCCTACTGTGAGGTGGTGCTTCTGCCTGGGTTTTGTCAATCCACCGACATTGCACTTCCTGCCACTATTCTTCAATCATATCTTCTAGAAGAATAAAGCTGATAGCTATAGATACTGGATTTGCTGTGCCTGTCACAGAATATGTGCACATCTTGTACTGTTGCTTTATTGCCACATAAAGAAGTCTATTATCTCCAATAGACATGTACCATTCATAAACGAAACATAAAAAGGCTGAAAGTGACAATTTTGTCTTCAAGGAATGACTGAGAATTTGGTCCTTTATATGATTATATCAACACCATACAATGGAAATGGATCCTGTGCCTCTCTACATGCCCAGTCATTGCAATCATGCAGTGGGAGGGAATCCAAATTGTGGTAGTAAAGGGCCTTCTAGTCAGCCTACCTGACCAAGCTAGAATTTGGAAAGTCAGGTACCCAACTCAAATAAATTTTGGATAAAAAGTTTTATGTAGTCTTTACAGATTATATTAGGATACCTCAGAAGTTTCCAGTTGCAGTCCATAGACATTTTTATTTTTTGTTGCAACTACAGGTGGAGAGCACCTCTGAAAAGTGTAGGTTTTCTAGGTTTATGTTTAGGAGAATGAAACTAAAAGTCTTTGAAATACTAGTAATGTTTTACCTGACTACACATTATAAAATTCTGCTAATAGGCTACATATACAACAACCTAACATCATACATCCAATGGCTTTAAAATTATGGCAATACTGAACTTCAGTTGAGGTGTTACAATCTGCTGGTGCGTGCACATACTTTGGGAAAGTGTGATGTAGAATTTCTGAAGGATCATGGCTACTACTGACTTGGCTACTAATTTTGCAACATTCTGATCGATGCCTGACTATTCTGATCATTGTCTTTTGACTTTTCAGGTTTTTCCTGTAGTTCAGCTCCATGACCAGCAGCACAAGAACTAGATTGTCTTTTCCTGAGCCAGATAAACAGATTCTCTGCATGGCTTTGTGCACATCTTTGATTCCTAAACGGCTTTATTCCAAAGTCCATCTTGGGCTACAGTTTAAGCGAATCCCGTCTGACACAAACTAGCATGGAAAAAGCACAGCAGGACAGAAAATCTCAAGCAGAGCTGGAACAGAGAGCGCACGCAGTGGCAGAACATGAACTATATGAAAGGAGGGGCCAATTAGTGCTAACTTAGCTAATTTACCGTGTACAGCTGTGCTAATATACTATATCTTAAAGAAATTTTCCTGGCCAAGGGGGGGCCACTACCCCGTTTGGCCTCTACAGAGGTCCGCCAGTGAGTGCACGTCTTATGGCTTGATCTATACGGTGCTGAATTCAGCCTGTCAGAATTGATGGAACAAGCATGCCGTACTGAACCTCCATGAAGCAGCAGCACCCTGGAGCAGAACGGTCGGCACGGCAAGGGTCGCTGCAGCAGCTGTATCCTGTTTTTGTTGTGGTTTCATTTTGACTGTCACAACATTGTTTGGACAAAGCCACACTTCCTTCTGTTGAGCCGAATGGTGCGCCTGCGCAGGGAGAACACAGATCGGCGCTCGACACTCAGGCAGAGGCGCAGTCTTCCTCAGCGAGAGTTGGTCCTCTCTGCTTTGTGTCCGGTCTAGCTCCATAGCCACCTGTTTTTCAACAATTTGTAGGCATTTTAGATACACTGTTTGGTGAATGAAGCCCCAAAATACTGACACATGTATATTTACACATCATAATTCAGCTTCATAGGATACATACAGAACCATCTAGCATTATACATCCAGTGGCCTCAAAACTATGGGAAGGCCGAACTTCGGTTGAAGTGTTATAAGATCTGTCGGTGCATGCACATACTTTGGGGAAAGTGTGAAGGAGAATTTCTGCAGGATCATGGCCATCACTGACTTTGCTTCCAACATTGCAAAGTTCTGACCGATGCATGACCTTGGTCCTATTGAGAATGATAGAAGGGCTTGTGGGGTCTTTGCTGCATTTGTGATCCCATTCTCAAACCTTAACGGATCAAACTCGTTGGCATTTTCACCCCAAACCTCTTTGTCTCGGTGAAGAATTGGAATAGGTATCATAATTCCAGTGCCTTTAGGGATACTGAGGCTTCCCAGTCTTATGTCGGATATGGGCTTCCTTAGCATGGTCAAAACAGGGCCATAGAGTCTTAGTGTCTCAAGGAGCACCATTGTCATCTGCAATGCCAATTTTTATGTTAGCTATACAAGCCTGCAACCAAATTTTCTACAACAAATAATGTGGTGACGTGTCACATTAGTCTAGTAATCAAGATATCCATGATACCTCTTTCAGTTTGCTAAGCATGTCTGCAGTAGGATTTGCCTTTCCGCATTCTCTCAGAACCTCCTCTCTTAGCCGCTCCTGCCATTCTGGATGCAGACTGAGCAAGAACACTGCCCAGGTAAGCAAGTGGGATGTGGTCTCATGCCCTGCAAAGAAGAACGTCTTGCACTCATCTATGATCTCATCCATGGTCAGGGCCAGCTCATCTCGTTTCTCTCCTTGTTCTGTCATGAAGCAAGCCTCGAGCATCAAACCGAGCAGATCATCCCCGAATCCGCTTCCTTTCGATGCTAACCGCGGCTGTATGATCACCATGAGCGTCGTCCTCATCTTCTTTTCTAGCATCCACTTCAGTCTATTGTTATTAGTAGGAAGATACCTGAAAAGGAAGATTTCATTAACAAACCATAAGCATGTAGATACAGAAAAAAAACACGATCACTGCTGAACCAAGAAAAATAGAGTAAAATCACTTGCTTGAATCCTGGCAGTTGCAAATTGAGGAGAGTCGCCATGGCAAGTGCCAGGAGCTGCTTCTGTGTACGGAAGACCTCTTTTCCCTCTTGGTAGCTGCTCCCGAAAGCGGTGCGGGAAATAACTTCTGCTGTCAGCTCCTGAAAGTGTCTGCTGAACTCCAATTCCACTTCGCCGCTCTTGTTGGTGGCCGCAAGCTCCTCGCACTCCCTGATCAGCCGCTCGGCGCAGCTGACCATCGTCGTCGTCGTCATCTTCATCGCAGGATCGTGAAAGCGTATGTTCAGAAACTATGATCAGTGGGAAACTGGAGCTGAAAATTCAGCAGATTGTCAATGCCTCACCTTCAGCTTGTCCATGGCGAAAGCCGGATTGGCTACCCTCCGATGCCGCACCCAGTCGGTGCCCTCCACCAGCACCAGCCCTTTGCCGAGCATCGCCAGGATAGTCGGGTGCGTGTCGGTCTTGGTGAAATGCCCGGACTTGTTCCAGAGAACCTGCCTCACCGACTCGTAATCGAAGAGGCAGATGCGCGGTTGCGGACCGAACCAGTACAGGAACGGCGCTCCTACACACCGTTGAAATGAAAAAAAAAAACTTTTTCAGTACCATACGAAGTGAGTGTGAAATAATTTTTTTTACTTGTTTCAAGCCATGGAAACTGTGTTGTCTCTAGAAGTTTATAGAGTCTAGTGGATCAATTTTGTTACAGGAGAACGCTATGCGATTTGACTAAACTTTCCTCGTATTTCTGTTCTAGTGTGTTCAAATTTTGATTTATAAGCCGCCTGCTCCAATTCAAATTCGAAAGTCCATTCTAGTCTTGTTGGCGCACAGTAGCATGAAAGAAACAGAATACTGGAAACATCTGGAGCAGAGCAGGTGAGCAACAGAGC
The DNA here is from genome assembly GCA_032594955.1 of Panicum miliaceum. NCBI lineage: Eukaryota > Viridiplantae > Streptophyta > Magnoliopsida > Poales > Poaceae > Panicum > Panicum miliaceum. The sequence continues at coordinate 44,160,242 of CM064059.1, forward strand.
ACGCGTACCGTACTTGTCCTTCCAGGCGAGGAAGTGCGGCACGACCTTGCGGAGGTAGTCGTGGTCGCGGGCGTCGAGCGCCGCGCCGTCGGCCTCCGCCCTCATCCTCCGGACGTCGCCGTTGCTGCCGCGGAGGTACCTGTAGGGCGGCCCGCGGACCCCCTGCGCCCGGAGCACGGAGGCCACGGCGCGGGGCCGCAGCAGGTGGCGCGCCACGGCGTAGTCCCACAGCCACGCCGCCGCCAGCGCAGCGGCAGGGCGGGCGCCCCCATGGCCGCGCCGAAGATCAGTTCGCTGATGATGATTGCGAGCCAGGGACAGGGAAGTGGGAGGTGTCGCCGCGCGAAAGGCTTCTGTAGTGTGCTAGATGCTGCTCGTTCGGCTAGCTAGATTTGTTGGAGAGATCGTGGCAGGATTTTTGGTTTGACCGATTTGCCGCTCGTTGCCCGGGCGTGTGCGCGACGTATCTTGTCGTTCCTGTGCAGCCTTTTTCTCTGCTGATGATGATGCCGATCATTTCATTCTTATCTTTGTTTGGCTACGAAATGGGCGTGGACACGGGCGGCCCTGCGAGGTGAAGCTGACACGCTGAGGTAGCCAGAGATGGCGCATACGTAGACGGGAGCCGCCCGCGGCGGGACTTGGACGCACCAGAACACCTGTGTGGCAGAGGCGTTAGCATCATGGGTGTCGGTAATCGGTATCTGCTGCTGTGATCGTAGATGCCTGGCCGCCTCAACCCCCGATCACCACCACCACCACAGCTTTGTTCTGTCCCCATACGCGGTTCGCCCCTCCCCGCCCCGCCCCGTGGCTCCTCCCGCATGCGCGCGCGCGCCCAGGCTGAAGGACGTGGTCTTCCCCGGCGAGCCGATCGGTGAGCGATCCCCTCCGCCGCCGCCGCCGCGGCTGCGACGACAATGGCGGACAGCGCGGTGACGGTGGTGCGCATCATCCTCGCCATCATCCTGCCGCCGCTCGGCGTCTTCCTCAAGCACGGCATCAAGGTGCGTACGTGCAGCGCGAGCGCTCGTACCAACAGAGCATTCAGGCATGCATGCAGCAACATGCATGACCTCGTGATGTCCTAATTCTCCGATCACGCATGCATGCACGCAGATCGAGTTCTGGATCTGCCTCGTCCTGTCCTTCTTCGGCTACCTCCCCGGGATCATCTACGCCGTCTGGGTCATCGTCAAGTAAATGGCTCGCGATCGCCGGACACATGCATCACCGATTCACCGTGTCGATCGGATCAGGCGAAACGACATGGATGTGCGCACAAGCATTATATTATTCGTGCAGAGATTCTGGCCATTGTTCTTCTGTAGTTCGTCGGACTTGGGAGTTCCATTTGCAACAAGAGTATTTGGGTGGATAGGAGGCGTAAGCCATTGATGGAGTAGTGATGCGCCGCAGTTTTAGGCTTAGCTTTTGTTTTGGCTTTATTTGCAGAGAACGGGTACTCAGTCATATTCGGTCTGGTCTCAGGTACAGTTTGTACAGACAGTTCCGACAAAAGCTTCCGGTCCAACCTTGTTTTCTTTTCTCGTGTGATCCCTACCCATATGACCACCCTCGACTGGATCGGCAGATTCTCTAGACTGACGCCTACTATTTCTTAATAGCGCCAGTTAAATTCTAAAATAAATTTAGGAAAATACAAGTAGTCATGCCGAGTATTTGATGGACAGGTACCTTACCAACTGAGCTTCGTTTAGTTTGCTTCTTGTGTGATGAAGTGGTACGGATGAACAGGTGAACATGCATGTTGATGGGCTCAATCTTCAGGACGACCCAAGAAGGGCCCTGTTGTTGCCCCCCCTCCCCCCCCCCCCCCCCCCCCCCCCCCGGGCGGATCGGAGCTAGATGTGGATATAAGACCCCGATGAGTTTACCGTTAACCGATATGCCCCGGCGCTTTTGAGGTCGTGGATTTGATGTACTAATCCAACCGGATGTTAAAATTAAGTTGAGTTTAATCCGTTCTATCTAGTCTGAATTTATTGATCTTTTCAATATAATCGGTAGCGCTTCTACCTATTCCTTTATGGAAAAAATGTAGGTGGTGTCAGCATCCCATCGCATAAACACTGTGGCGCCACGGGTCGCTCTAGTAGTCCAGAAGCGGAAGCGAACCGCTGAGTGGAAGCAAATGAAAGCAAGACGTGACGGAACGGGACAGGCCAAGTCGTAAGCAGTAAGCAGAGCCTGTGGTTTCAAGGCTCTGTCAGATATAGTCAGCTGGATGTTGGCGAGAGAGAAGCAGCCTGGTGCCGCCACGGCCAGTCAACCAGTATACAAAGAAAACCTGATAAAAATCAAAGACCAGGGAGACGACACAGCACCCGGCGGACTCGAGTCCTGACTCTTTGAGACCCCCAGACAATCGATCACACACTCACACTGACGCAGTACAAGTACACACAACATCTCACGCAGCGATCAAATCAATCAATAATTAAGCGGCCGGCCGGTCGCCGGCGGCGGCGGCGGCGGCAGGGCACGGCGATCGGTCGGTCGGCTCGGCTAGTACTTGCGCTCGAAGTCCTCGGTGGCGCGCGTGGGCTGGTACCCGATGCCGTGGCGGTTGTTCGGGAACACCATGAACACGTACCCCGCCGCGCCGCCGACGACGGGTGGGAGCACGGCCATCATGGTGCGCTCGCTGACCTCCAGCGCCGGGTACAGGCACGCCACGGTGTCGGCGTCAAGCAGCGCGATGGTGGCGAACACCAGCAGCGACAGCGCGGCGTGGACGAAGTCCCCCGCGCGGAGCCGGTACGCCGACAGGTCCCGCGCGGGCGCGTCCGGGTCCGGGGAGAAGGTGCGCAGGCCGCGCCGGGTCACCACGCCGTAGTACACGCGCCCGTCCGCGCCCACGTAGCTGTCGGTGAAGGAGGAGAAGGCGCAGAAGCCGCCGCAGAGCGCCACGAGGAGCCCGCTGAGCACCTTGTTGGCCGTCGAGCAGCGCCCGTTGTTGGTGACCAGGGGGGTCAGGAACTGGAACAGGAACACCGTGCCGCTGGGGAGGAGCTTGATCAGGTCCGCCACGCCGCGCAGCGCGCGGTCCGCCACGCTCACGCTCCTCGCCGGCGGCGACGCCATCGTCGATCGTCCCTCCTCGGTGGTGCTGCTAGCTAGTAGCTGCTGCTGGCTGCGTAGCATGCAGTTGCTAATTTGTGCCGATTTCTTTGCCTCTCGATTGGTGTTCTCTGGCGATCGGATCGAATGGCGCCGATGATTTATAGGTCAGGGCTGCTTGGTATCAGATGCTGGCAGCGCGTGGCATGATCTTGTGGACGAGCCGAGACGGGGGAGCTGGAACGGTTGCTTGGAAGGATGGTGCATCCGTTTCCCGGTCGGCGCTGTTGGTTTGCTTCCACTCCTCGACGACATGGATCGATCATGCATGCTTCGCAGCTCGCACTACTTGCGAACACCGGGCCGGTCTCTGTCCGGTTTTATATTATTTCTGTGTGCATACACTACTCGCTTTTTTGCTTGGCATGCCTGACGACGGAGGGACCGGCCGGATTTTGCTTGCTTGCTTTTTTTTTTTCCAGGATACATGCGTGACAACACGGGCTGGACTAATCGACTTGGCACACCATGATCATGGTGCGAGCTAGCAACTGGTTTCTTGCATTGTGTCAAAGAAGCGATGGCTATTACTGGGATGGCCGGTCGAATGGGCACCGACCAGTCGGCCGGGTGTGCCTGACTGATGACAAGGTGATAAGGTGTTGTCTGTGGGTTAAGATTACCACTAAGTCTTGATTCTCCTTGCACGATTAGGTCGTTCAAAAAAAGATTCTCCTTGCACGATTCTGCTATTGCTTCCACAGTCCGTGACTCCGTGTCCATCGACTCCCTTTTTTCTTCGACATGGTTTCGTGCCTTTTGCTGGTGTCAGACTTTCCAGAGGTGATGGGCGTTACACCTGCTACGCCGGACAGACACCTGCAGGTTCGACGGCGCAAACTGGCAGACATACCGGGAGTTTCATGGCAAAAGTAGCCGTCGACTCGTCATGCCGTCGGAGACTGGAACCAAGACTCCGGCGGGGAACATGCATCAAAACTTTCCTCCACGAGGAGCAATTTTCAGGATGTACTCCTGAAGCTAGCTGAGGAATAGGAATGCAGGTACATTGTCGTAGGTTGTACTAAAACTCTCCGCTAGCATCACGCTGACTACACGGTACAGCGCATACAGTTCCTTTTTTTTGGCGAAAAAAATGGTTCCCACGGGGTAATGAACTTTCGCTAATTTACATGAAAAATCTGGTTGCAGTACAAGGGAAACTCATCAAAACATTGGAGGTGCTCATAGGCTGCCTCCGCCCCTGCTGCGATCTATATAGATCTCTATAGGAAACTTTTAGTGCTTTATTACTGTTTTTTGGCACCACTTCTTTTAAGCTAAGTATTATTCAAATTTAGGTACCTACATAAAATAAAATAAAATAAAATAAAGTTGAAGGGCCAAAAGCAAAACTGGCCCAGCGCGGCTTGAAGTTGAACCCAGCCCAAACACTATAAGCCCGCTAAATTATTGGGCAGGTCTAATAGCACTTTTGTACCTTGAAATAAAATAACAACTAGCTCTCCGCCTCACTTGGGCCCAATTTACTGGGTCGATGGGAAATTGAGCCTAGGCACGAATTTGGTAAATCTGTCTCACCTTCGCAATTCCTATACTTAGTTTATTTTTGGGATGGAGAGAGTATTTACCATCTCCTCCCTATTAATCGTGTCACGCTCTGCACAATGATGAGGGGCCTTCGTCTTAGCGTTGGTTAAACTGACGAGTGCATAGGTTGAGGATGGCCGGAATGGTTGTCTAGTTACCAACCAAGTGAACAGTTTTTGGTCCACAAAGCTGCACCTCGAGGGAAAGAAGAGTGACTGTGACCTACTACTATAGCTTTTCCTTCTCTGTCGCGTCTCTTCTCTTTATGAAAGGAAGTTCATAGGAAAAAAGGGCTTCAATGTTTGACTTTCGGTACAGACACCAACTTAATTTGCGTATATCACTTGTTTGTGCTTGCTAACAATAGGGAGTTGAAAGTTGCATACGAGGATCTCTTGCCACTGCAGCCCTTACCATTTGTGGGCTGGTGGCCTTATATTGACATTCTCAACGTTCTTCCTTGCGCAATCAGAGCATCTCCATCTCCAGCAATGGTTCTCAAATTAGACCCTCTGCTCTTGAGTAAGAGCCTCTTCTAGGCTAGTTTTTTCAACAGTAGTCTCTAAATTTCACCCTCTTGTTTTAGTCCGAAAGGTAGAATCCATTCGTCAGTGGATATAGTGCTCCCTAGAAATTCTCCAGGAATAGAGAGTGAAGAAAGAGATTTGAAGACCTTCCTAAAAATAAAGATTTTTGTAAAGAGTATGCTGAGTGTGAGAGGATACGCCGGAATTGCTTACGGCCGCACGGAAACGAGCGAGGACCTAAGCAATTGCACGCGGCTGTCACGCGTAGAGCAAAGTACGAAAAGATGTGCGCAAAGCCGCAAAACAGTTCGAACCCGTCGCCATCTCCGCCTCCATTCCTGGAAAACGGGCCCACTTTCAGTCGTGGCGCAACCAACTCACGCGGCGGACGAGGAGGGGACGGGGCGAGTGAGCTAACCCCGGTCCGCCCGCACCATACCGCAGTCCAAGTCCGCCTAGGCTGGCTAACCCAAACCAGGGGTCGAGCTCGAGCCCAGTCCACCGGAAACCCCACAACCCTAGCCACCCCCGACTCGAGCCGATCGATCGATCCCCCTCGCCCCTCCTCCTCCGACCCCAATCCGATCCGATCTAATGTTCCCCACCGTCGACGACCCCTCCGCCGCCGGCGCCATGGTCTCCTCCTCCTTCCCGGACGCCGACGCCTACGGCAACGGCGACTCCGACGACCTCGACTTCCCCGTCGACCCCCACCCCACCCCCGTCTTCTCCTCCCCCGCCGCCGCGCCGGCCTCCGCCTCCGCGGCGCCGCCGGCGGCCGGGGCCGGGGAGCGCCGCCCGCTCTTCCAGCGGCTGTGGACTGACGAGGACGAGATCGTGATCCTGCGCGCCTTCGCCGAGTTCACCGCGCAGCGGGGCACCTCCTTCGCCTCCCACCAGTACGACACCACCCCCTTCTACGAGGACATGCGCCGCCGCCTCAACACCGGGTTCACCAAGAACCAGCTCGTCGAGAAGATCCGCCGCCTCAAGCGCAAGTACCGCAACTGCGTCGAGCGCCTCCGCGTCGCCGGGGCCGGCTTCACCTTCCGCTCCCCGCACGAGCAGGCCATCTTCGAGATCGCGCGCACCATCTGGCGCCCCGACTCCGACAAGCACGGCCGCGACTCCGACGACGAGGGCGCCGCCAACGCCCACGACGGGCCCCTCGCCCTCGACGCCAACGGGGAGTCCACCAAGTCCCCCACCTCGAGGCCCCGCCGCGGCGGGCGCCGCCGCCGCACGGGCGACTTCCCCGCCGACGCGGCCGCCGAGACACTCGCGCTGCCGCCGGCGCCCATGCCCGTCATGGCGGAGGACGCGCTCCCGTCCTTCCCCGCGGCCGGGATGCCGGCCATGGACGCCGGAGTCGGCATGGGCGGCATCAGCATGGACCCCGCCGCCGGACTGCCGGCTGCGATGTCAGCGGCCGCGGCGGCATCGGCCGTAACCGGCGGCGGTACCGCTGAAAACCCCATCCTGGCGGCGCTGTTCAAGGAGATGGTCCGCGCGATGCTCAGCATCGGCGGCGGCGTCACCGCGGCGCCGCTGGGGCTGGAGCCGCCGCCCGCCATCGCAGGCATGCCGATGGAAGGGGAGAAGTGGCGGCAGCAGCGGATCCGGGAGCTGGAGGTGTACCTGCGGAGAATCGACCTGCTGCAGGACCAGGCGAGGGCGGCGCTGGAGGAGCTCAGGTCCGCGCCGCAGGCGCGCGGCGGCATGGACACATGATTGCTCACCTCTGTTCAGCTTGCGCCTTCTTGCAGATAGCATCGTCCATAAGAAAGGATCATTTACTGGTAGATTTGTAGCAGCAGCAGAAGGGTTTTGCTCTGTAATTCTGATTATCTGTCCGTCAGACTAGCCGCTTCGCCGTTCTTATTTATATATAACTTATATAAAGATTGTCCTATTGTTCCTTATCCTAGTATTTAAAAGTTACAAAAGGGAATGTGAGCTGAGCTGCTAATGTAAATTGCCTGTCAGTCTTTTCACTGCACATGGAACATCATCGTTGCTGATGCAACCCGACAAGGCAGACAGTAGCCAAGACCCAAGAGTACCGAACAGCTCCGAGATGCATTATGAATACGAGGAATACTCGAGGAAAGTTGAGTGCATCAGAGAATTTTGCATCACTCTGAGAAAGGTGGAGCTGAGGTATTGTACTTTGCAAACAGTTGTAACAGTACTCAGACGACACAGTCTGAAGACTGAAGGGGGCCACGAAGCCACACTTCTTGAAGCACGCAGCACCTTCATGTGACAGCAGGTAGCAGCTTCTCTGGCTGCGCAAGCTATTTGTCTTCAGAACAGTCACCTCAGCGAGAAAGAATATCAAGAGAGGATGACATTCTGCAGCCAACTTAGAAGCACAGCTTTTCAAGTTCAAAATTTACCCTCAGGCACAATTGTGCCAGTGCCACTGAGGAGACACATCAAAAGCCCTTTGTATTCCTATATCTTCCTCATCTGCCATTACAAAATGTCAAAACTAAATAGAACATGGTACCCGAGGTTGCTCCGTATTATTTGGGGCAGAACCAGCAGGCTATTCACAGCTCTCTTTGGCACACAAGCTTCACTTAACACTGACATATTGGTCCAGCTCCAGCAGGCTATTCACAGCTCTCTTTGGCACACAAGCTTCACTTAACACTGACATATTGGTCCAGCTCTAAACCACTCTGGTGGAATATGATGGGTAGAACAAAGATCATAATGCAACATCCCAAAAACCTCTAGATGAATGTGGATCTCAAAGACATTTTCTACCTCCCACTCACCAGTACATCAAAATATCCATCCAACATGAGCATAGGAAAAGAATCAAGACTTCACTTTTCCTGTAGCATCAGTAGTTGCGATATCTGCTGTTGTGTTTATGGACAGTGGCTGCCACCCTGAAGAATGGGGCACAATCCACTTCTTCCTAACAATTATGATATGGAGAACCTGGAGAATATTGCTGAGGGCACAGTGCTGCAAGCACGATCTCTTCAAGATCATTGCAGCTTGGTACCTACCAGCAAAGGAGAAGCAGGTATATAACTGCATTCTGGAATGAAAAAAAATGATTACATACCAGAAGTTACAAAACCTCACCTTGACTGAGAGTTCTTTATTCCTGAATAACCACCACTGGTTGATATGTACTTATGAACCATCTCTAGCTCCTCTATGAGATTCTTTGCTTTGCTATTTGTTACATCCACACATTTCCAGAGGCTCTCATCTTTTGCAACAAATAGTGGCATATCGTGTAGTAACTTCTTCATAACGACAGCTTCATGTCGAATAGCCAGTTCAAGAGCCTTCTTAACATCAAAACTTGTTAAATTAATATCTCCATAACATATGCAGTCTGCAATATTTGATTCTGTCGGGAATATCTTTTCAGTCTTCAGTATGCCCAAAGCATGTAATATTATTCCTATAGTACCTTCATTCTTAGGAGAATTTGGCGGATATCCTGGCTTATCTCCAGAATGTCCATAACTTTACATGTCACTGGATAGACTATGTTGGTGCCCACCTCTGCAAGTATCGCTGCATGGAGAATGGCTACTATGAGGATCACTAGAGTGATTCAGATAGCTGCTGGTGTTAGAACCAAAGTAAAAAGATGATCTGCTCTCGTGAAAACCTGTACTATGTCCAGAAATATCTGGCATTCCCATAGAAGGATCATTGGTAGGTGCACCTTGGAAAGGTGGCCTGGTCTCAGCAGTTCCTATAGGGCATTCAGAAATATTCAGTCTACTAAAACCATTGCAAATATAATCCAAACCATCAAAAGTTGAGCCACTGGACGATGTTTGTATTTATGCAGAAGGAACCCCATTATGTGCTACTGATCGTGGAGCAGAGCTGCCTCTATGTGACACAATATGAGGATGAGTACCTGAATTATGTTGCTCCGATAGCAGAGAAGACTGGGCTTGCTGGTATGTTGGATGATACTGGCCACTACTAACACCAAAAACAAAAGCTTCATTTTTGGCTGTGCACTGAAATGATGTGCTAGTTTTGTTACCAAAAGCGGATGCTGCTCCATCTTGATCCAAATGTTCAGTCATTAAAGATCTATGAGCGAATAACAGCGGACTTGAGTCATTCACCTTTGCGCTTTCAAGTGACTTAGAGCTTGATATTGCTGACAAAGATTGACTTGGATAGCTCAAAAAGCTTCGTTTAGAATTATCAAGAAGTCCATTAGATGGATTTATTTCATTGCTTGCCGAAGCTGATGAAACATTGAGCTTGTGTTCATTTCCTAACTTTCCAGTACTATCACCCATATTAGAATAACAGGGGAGCTTATTCTGTGCTTCAGAAGATTCGGATTGCTGATATTCTGGATGATAATTGGCAGTACCAACATCAAAATCATGAGTTCTGTTTCTTGACGCATCCTCAGCTGATGCGCTAGGCTTCGTAGCATGGATGGACTCATGTGGTAGTCTCACTTGCTCAACTGATGTGCTAGGCTTACCAAAGATGTACTCATGTGGTGCTTTCACTTGCTCAACTGATGAGCTAGGCTTCTTACCAAGGATGGACTCATGTGGTGCTTTCACTTGATGCGAATGAGCAGAAGCTACAGGTTTTTGAGCTGATGAATGGGGCAGAGTAGAAGTTGACAATGATGAATTAGAAGCTTGGACTAGCCCAATTGTACTATTTCCTATAGGACGTTCATGAACTCCAACTGAACCAACTTGCTTGTTTGCAGAGCCAAATGTGGCATTTGTCTTCTTTACATACTTCTGAAGTGGCTTCACCCCAGGTCGATTGACTGCCTTTCCCTTATTACCACCTGTTGTAAACTCAGAATGAAGCTTATTCTGCGCTTCGGAATATCTTAAATGCTGAGACGTTCCATTATAATGACCATTACTAGCACCAAGATCAAGAGTTGCATTTCTTGGCACCCGCTCGGACGATGTGCTAGGTTTCTCACCAGGGACGGACCTGTGTGTTGCTTCCACTTGTTGCGAATGAGTAGAGAACACAGATTTCTGAGATGACAACTTGGACAAAGTAGGGGTTTCCAGTGGAACTGAGGTAGCCACCTTTGCACATTCCAGTGAGTCAGAACTTGATGATGATAATGATGAAGCAGAAGAATGGTCTATCTCACTCGATGTGCTTCCTATATAACTTCCAGAAACTCCACCAGCTGGCGCTACTCGATCTTGAGTAGATGCAGGAGTAGATGAACTACTTGCCTTCTTTACATACTTTTGAAGAGGTTTCACTCTATTTTGGTTACCTGCATTTCCATTACTATCACCTTTACCATATTCGGAACAAACCTTACTTTGCGAGCACTTCAATGTATCCGAACTATTAACGTTCAGCTTGCAACCTAACACACTTCTTGCAGGCGCTGGCTCTGGTAGCAGCAGCTCTCCTGCTGTAAGGTTTTCCCAGAGCCAAATCTTCTTAGCTGCAGCCGCAAGCGCTTGAGATGATGCATTGGGAGGTCGTACTAGCAGGATATCATAACGCTTCATCCTAAGCCTGTGAAGGAGATCGGAGAGATCCTGATCGCCTGAGATAAGCAGGTAATTTCCCGGTGGAGGATTGTCGAATGCCCAGAACAACATGTCAACAAGCATCCTCTTCTCACTTGTGTCTTTGCTCCCTGGCAATCCGGTGCGGGAAAAGCATATGATGAGCACAGCGAATCCGATTACCCACGCGCTCTGATTAGGCGGCAATGGAGTGAGCAGGAAGGGAGAGAGTCTGTACCGGCGGGGACGTGGTGGAGGCAGATGCCGGTGGCGGAGAGCGCTGCCAGGACGGGCGGGGGGACACGGGCGGCGTCACCGTAGGCGGCGATCGAGACGGGGCCCGCGTACCCCGCGGCGGCTAGCGCGGCGATGAGGTTGTGGGCGATGCGATGCGGGTCGCAGCGGCCGCGGGGCACCGCGCACTTGTCGATGTCCCACCACACCGACGTCTTCGCCGTCGTCGGCGCCGCCGCCGCCGCCGCAGGCGCGCACTCTCCCATTGCCTACGCGGGTCCGATGGGCTGTTGATCGGATGGCTGGCTTAGGGTTTCGCCGGCGGCGGCCCGGACGGTGGTGGAGCCGTCGGGCCGGGCGGGTGGAGTCCTTACTGGTTTTGACGCCGGCGCCGTCTCCGCCAAGGAAAGGAGAGAAATCAGAGACCGACTCGTCAAATTGAATGGATCAGATCAATTTGGTGCCCCTTTCGTGTTTCCGTGTAGGGAAAGATCTATCTGTTTTACGCGATTTTAACATTTGGTGCACGCCTGGTTTATGAGTTTGCTAGAATCTTATTTTGAATGCGCTTGCATTTGAATGTTCAGTAAAAGTTTGTTGAAATAATTTCGTAGATTGCTGACAACTTGTTGAACCGAAAACACTATCTGTCTCACGCAATTTAGCATTCAGGCATATTATGTTCTCAAAATAATTCATTGTAGACAGTTGATTTTTTTTTTTTTGAGTTCCTGCAGTTGCTTCTGACCTGTAGGGGTTCAGCTTCAACTTTCAAGGCAGGTTTTTAAGGTGCAAGACCACGAGCTTTAAAAGAAAAAACCGTAAGCTGCAGGTAAGCGACAGAGCTCAAAGCTCGCGACGGCTGTAGCCCTGTAGCGGGAGGCCGCGGCAGGAGCCGGTTTTGATGGGGAATGCTCCAGTCAATACATCTTTTAGTGGAGCGTTTGGTTCTTAAAGGAACAGGGGATTTCTACAGAGAATAGGCTCATTTTAACATCAGCATTCATCAATTCATCATTAGAATCCAGTGAAATACGACCACTCGAACTAAAAATATGCTAGGTTTGGAGTTATGGACTTATGGCCATTCGGTGAATCCCATTACTCAAACTAAATGCCTCAGGTACTCGAGGGCAAACTATTTTTAGAGGTTGAACAATTGTTATAGCAGAAGAAATCAGAAGCAAGATGCTTCCAGAATACGACACGTACAGATGAACTATATAAAGCTGGCTGGCCTTCGGAACTATATTTGCATAACAGCACAGCAATTGCGAAAGCAAATCGAGTCCTAATTACAGCAATGGCTTCTTCCCAATTGATTAGGGCAATGGTTCCTCCGAATCTCCCAGCCGTGATAGGTGGAGGTAAGCATCAGTTCCTACAAAAAAGGGAAAAGGCAATTATAATCAGCTGAATGCCCAGAGTGTAGCTATGCTGTATTTCAAGATGGAAATCGATGCAGCAATATACTGTGATGCTGATTGAACATCTCGGTTTCAAGAGCTGTAACTTATACATAGCAAATTAGCGTAACTTCCTAAGGTCATAACTGTTAAGAATTTAACCTTCAGTGTCACTTTACAAAAATGGAAGGAGCCATCACCAATCACTAATCAAAATCTAAGACAGTGAGTTATGACAACCAAAGAGCAAGATGAATATGGCCGCATTGATCCGTATGTAAGTAAACATCAAAAGTGAATGTATGGACATACCATATCCTTCCATAGAGATGATCTGCAAGTCCCCACCAAAATATCGAGCGTAAAGACGACTAATAGGGATCCCATAACCATATCCAGCCATAGTTACTCCTTCGTTATGTTCATCAAGATCAGGAGGGTTTTCTGCTGTACTATATAGATAAGTAAAAATTCTTGAGAGGCCACTCCTTGGTATTCCACCGCCTTCATCACTAATCTGCAAAAGTGGGTTATTAGTTGAACAGCTCATGCCGAATCTTGAAGAATCGCAACCCTTGAAGTTTACAGGCACAGATGCAGGAGATATGAAGTTTACTGATATAGGCACAGAAGATATGAAATTTAGAGGTATAGGTGCAGAAGATACGAAGTTTACTGATACAGGTGCACAGGATACAATGCTTACTGATACAGATGCAAAAAATACGAGTATGTTGGTGGCATATCATAGAATTAATGAGAGCAAAAATTCTGACAAAAGGATATCGGTTTAATTAGATTGATGTGGCTATCAGTTGACGTCCTCAAGGGCGCTTGATTTTACAACTAAGTTAGTTGCATTTGTCTAGAACCAGAAAAACAAACCAGCTGGCACAGCTTGGTGGCTATTAATATTGGGTCTCGTATCCTTAGGCCAGTAAGAAATAAATGATCAATTTTCCTCAAATCTCCTTTATTCCCTTGACTGACATGTGACATTACCACCACGGAACCAGTGGCGGAGCTGGTGATTTTGCACGCCTAGGGCCAATATCAAAGTGTGTAAACCATCCACACTGGGCCACGTACTGATAGTTAACAAAAATCAAAGTATAAAATACATATTTAAGATGATATCACAGTTTCACACATAATTGTACAACAAACTTGTTTAAATATGAATCGATACCAAAAAAGCTTTAATTAATGATGATTTGGTCCATCCTGGACTTCTTAGTTCTCATATAGCATATGAACCTAAACCTTTACAGCCAACGTTAAACCAAGTATCCTTAAAACGGATTTGTGCCTCAAATCCTGAATTGATAATCCTTTCAAGAATCACAAACTCCAAAATTCTGAATTATATCGTAAATCCAATCTTTCCATTTGCCATCACATAGCTCAAGAACGGGTAATCCAAGAAATGCGAGCACGCAAAGTCGCATTCACGCTTATGCCTATTGTGCAGGATCGAATAACTTAAGCAGATCAGGATGGATCATAGAGATCCGGTAAATCGGGAGGATGTAGGATTCGTAAACACTGATCTGCTTCGTTGGGTAGATGCTTGCCTGCTTCTTCCGTTCGGCCGCATGCACGAGCCAACGACGGTTGCTGGCTAGCAGGACTCGGGGGAGTACGGGACACCCGACTGCACGTCGCACGGCAGGGGGGAGCGCTAGGAGGGCAGACCTGGGCCGACGCGCACGAGTAGCAACTAGCAAGGCGCGAGGCCAACCTGGGCTGAGACTGGGCACGCGCGACGGTGCGAGCGTGGGCCACGACTCTTTGATGATGAGTGCGCTTGCCTGTCTGTTGTGCCTTTGCTGTTGCTGGGCCGACGACTAGGGCCGATCCATGGTGAAAAGAATTGGGCCAGGGAGATTTCAAGAGGATATAAGAGGTCTTTTAGGCCACGCCTAGGGCCGTGGCCCTAGGCCCAAATCCGCCCCTGCACGGAACCACAGCAAGACAAGAGAAGTCTAGTGTCAAGGTCAAGGTGGGCTGCAAAACTACATCTACTACAATGTCTATTTATCCTCCAGGCACATATCAGACTCACAAAGGCCAGGATCACCCTATTAAATAACAGCTCACAAGTTTGATTCTCTATAGTTACCTTTATAGTGTGTGCCTGTGCAACAACTCAACAAGTACTACAAAGGGAAAATTAACATATAAATTAAAAGTTCCTGGAACTGTAAGGTCGTGAATTTGAAAACAAATTCTTCTAAACCATGTTTGACACTATAAACTTCCCAACAAAAAATGCAATAGGGAATCTGAGGTAGAGTCACACCTTAATAGTTACATCCTCTGCTCCATCTGCAACTATGATCCGAACTGGAGGTGCATGCTTATCAGAGTTCATGTACCGTTCCTGTACGGCACGAAGGGAGTTCTTCACCAACTCGAAAATCATGAGATGTAGATGTGGTGTAACATATCTGGAACCAAAATTTTAAGAATAGCTCAGAAAGTCATTCAGAAACTCTCCGCGGTTCAGTAACTTTTTTGTCAACCAAATGATTGGTGTAGTACAACTAGATTGTACAAAAGGTTACTGCAGAGGTTAAAGCAGAACTAGAATGGTTCCCAACACATAGTCATAAGATGAGAATAGCAAGTTAAAGTCATATATAAACAAGTCAAGCAAAAAATCCACTGAAAATGATGAGAAAGAAAACGGTCAAATGTGACAAGAGATACATGTGAATCTTGAACTAAGCATGACGGCATTTAATTAAATCAAAGGCAGGTGGCGAGCGTTCAGGATGCGAGCTTACGGAAATGTAAAATCTGGATCTCCATATATATCGACATCAGGAGCTGATCCATACTCCCGCATGCAAATAGCACGTGCATCTTCACTAGCAATTCGAGCTACTGTCATGGGTGACATTTTTGTGTTTATAAGTCCTATCACACCAGGCTCTGGATCAGGATCGTGCCAAGCAACATGCTGCCCTGAATCAAGAAAACCAGCAGATGGTTATTCCATATCAGGACAAAAGCAGAAGCACGGATGCATTTTTTCCTTTTTTTTAATGACATTAACGACAACCGCATGGCAACTGTTATCTTTAAAGGCAACCGTTGTCTTTAAAATGAGGGAAAGGGATGATTGGGTAACTATTAACCACCAGATGCCAAAGAACGTTACAACAATTACTTCCAATATCCAGCTAAGAATACTGTTTATTCACTACTAACCACCGCATTCTGTGGAAAATCATGACGCTTATGTTTGAACCTTAATTATAGTTTCCAAATAAATGAAGGTTGAAAAAGCTTTTAGCAAGCTGTCAGACGGAATGACAGGCTCCGGTGCCCATTGGGTAAGAAAGAAAGCAGTAGCAATACAGTGAATTTTCATAACAGATGGCTAAACTGGGGCAGTAGACAGACTGCTTTTCAATCAACAGTGTGTTGATACCTAAAGTGCTAAATTACCAAGACTGACCAGTACACCCTTCTGACAACTGGACATAAGAGAGGTGCAAGTGCTAAGTTCACTAACCTATCAGCATCCGGATCCCAATCCTTGACATGTAGAAGCGGTCAAGGAATTGATGGATCTCATCGATTCCAAGGGGAAACTTCTTTGAACCACCCAAGTCCTCCTTCAGCTGCTGCATTCCCAATGCAATTGTGGGCACCACATTGGTATGCCGCACCCTAATCATTTTGATCATCTGGGTGAACGCAAGCTCATCTTCCTTGCTCCTCACCTCTGGGAAGGACCGGATGTCACGGAATGAGTCCACATACCAATCTCTCACCTTCACAGAGGCAAACAGACAAAAAGTTAGCCATGAAAATGTATATCTGCGAGAATCTGCTAGCTGGTTCGACTATGTGAGTTCCTCTTTTTTGAAATATTTGCAACTTGAGAGATCAGGTGCTTCTGATTCTTGAACCGATAAGTTCAAGAAGCCAATAGGATTAGAAAAAGATCCAAATAAATTTAAGAAAGTTATCAGGTAGGAATGTTCCAGATTTCCTCATCATTCTACGATACAACTATGCTGCATCTACAAGACCCGAAAGCAATTCTCAAACAAAGTTAGCTGGAATTGAAAAGAATGATTTGATGATGTACTTCAGTGAAACGGAGAGACCGTAAATGACATGACAACTACGAAGTTAATTGGGACTAATGCAATCATTTTTAATTCGTCAATATATGAGGCTCAAAAAGTAGCAAAAGGCAGATAGTAGCTCAGGAATAGGATAAACAATGGGGTATCCGCGAAACGGGACCATCAGAACAATAATAGCGGCCATCCTTCCTGTTCTTCTTCCCAAGAAGGCAAGAACCGGCAACAAACATAACATGGAAACAGGCACATTATTATATATTTATATTATATAAAATCTAGGAACGGAGCACTGAATCCTAAAAGAAATATTATAAAATTGTAAACGTCCTAGGAGATAAACAAGTGGCAAATCGATCACTCGCGAAGACTTAAACAAACCCTTCGAAAAAAAAACAAGATGTGCAGATCAAGCTTAACCGCAAGCAAAACGTCTGAAGTTATCCACACTAAGGAAACCACCCAGCGCAACAATTTACAAATGAACAAATCGACCCCGCACGCGCAACCGCCCAAATCAGGATGCGCCACGGGAGAATTTAGCAACGAGGAAGACGCATGAGGGCGACAAATCAACCTTGAGGATGGCGGGCTTGCTGGAGAGGCCGAAGGGGAGCGACTCGAGGTCGAGCGCGCGGCGCGCGATGCGGATGGGGAGCTCCTTGTGCAGGAACTGCGCGGCGAGGAGGAGGGTCCGCTCCGTGGGCCGCGCCCCGAACTCCATCATGTAGCGCAGGCTGACCCCGGTCTGGCGCATGGCGCCCCACCGCGCCACCTCCTCGGCCACCGCGCGCGCCACGGGCTCCGACGCCATCGCCGGCGCCGCGCCTCCGTCTCACCTGCGACTGGGGGCGGGGTAAAAAAAAATGGCGGTCGGTCTACGGCGGCACGACGGCGACGCCACCGGAGCGGCGCATCGGCGTGGTGGGATGAATAAATAGTGGGGCGCAGGAGGAGAGGAGGGAGGAGTGACGGAAGAAGAGAGCCAAAATGGGATGGGATGTGTGAGTGGGGAGACGGCAACGACGAAGAGGAGAGGGCATCGGGAGCGCGCGGTGGTGGGGTCGAGTGTGTGTGTGCCGCCGGGCAGTGGGCCACTCCTGTCAGTGTCGCCTACTCGCCTTCGGCGTGGCGCGCTGAAGAGTGGCCGAGCCGGGCGGTGCGGGAGACAGCGGGAGGGAGTTGCATTTGCATGGGAGCACACGGACCTCTCGCTGGCAGGCGGGGCCGCCGGACCGGTGGGCCCGTGGCACCGCGCGGACATGGGGCCCGCGACGGGACGTTTTGGGGTGCACCATTGCTTGCGAGCGCGAGCTCTCTTTGTTCCATGACAGGTGGGCCCGGCAGCGGTCTCGCGAATCGTGTGCGATGGGGTAAGGAAGGCACCCAGTGAGCGACGCTGGCACTCGTACCTCCCAGCGAGGCTCCTCTCTTTCACGCGTTGACCTGGTCGTTGCACTCCACTACTCCGTGAATTTGTGCTTCCTTGGGCAAAAAAGAGAAGGCAGCTCCGCAGAACAAGAGTCCCGTGTCAGTAAACCGTCAGGATTTGACAAACGACAGGTAACGGTCAGCATCGTTAACAACCTAACATGTTTTACTAAGTTACGTATCCGTCGATAAATATATTCGGAGACATTTGGTTGGTTTAGCAAAGTAAATACGACCATCTAAATCTTTGATTTTGGCTAAGTGAGCACGGTAGTGCTCAAGAAGAATGGCCACTGACACGGAAACGGTGGATGCAGCTGCTTGTTTTCCGGGTTAAACCAGGTGCTCTAACTCTAATGAGTACAGCACGTCGCGTCAGAGAGAAAGAAGCTCCAACTTTGGCGATTGAGCCTGTAACTATCCGCCCGATCTTCTTCGCACGCATCTGATGATCAATCTCGTTGCTGTCCCAAACGGTCGGTTGAGGTCGTAGCGTCCCGACGAACGTCCGGAGTCAGCAGCCAATCCGTCCAGTTACATTGAACGTCGTCAGAGTAGCACTGACAGCATAGGAAGAAACGGAACGCCGGCTTCTGTGTGATGGCGACAGGATTAATTTCAGGTAGGATGCGTAATTATTGTGCGATTGGTCGTCACACAAAGTGCCATCCGACGTGTACACGCATCATTGCCCTTTGATACGCTGTGTGGTCATCGTTCAGCTTAAACAAGTAAACCTAATTAAGCCATTTCTACCTATATTATAAGATGATGAAGATTTGATAGCATGCCAGAAGTGAACTCAGAGTGACATCCAAGGTAGGGGAGGACGGCGCGACCTGAGCCCCCAAGTCAGGCTAGGGGTTTGCTGCTCTCTTGCAATCCCCCTGCAAATATGGATTTGAACTTATCCGATCGACAGCCGCCGTGATTGACTGCTTGCTTGGTCTTGGTGGGTAGTGCTCTCTTTGCTTGGCGGCCCAAGTCATCTTTGGGCTTTGCCGCTTCGGCGACTCGGTTTTGGTACGGCACTTGCCGGCGGCCACGTCACGAGGCAAGGCCCGCGCTTGCTACGAGCGCATCATCCAATTATCTGCTCGACACGTCCGCACCAATCATGCAGGTGAAACTAATAACACCCTCTTTCCTTAATGAGTAGAAGCTAGTAGTATTACGGGAATATATGGTGCTATTGTTTGCATGTGAAGAAAGATAACCGAGGCACGTGACCGTCTTCCGATGAGCTCACGCGACTTCCAGCACGGCAGCACCTAGTAGCACAATACAGGCCGATGGTGTTTGTCCCCATTCGTGCTCTAAGCTCTATCTATATATCCTCCGCATTAGTCTGCAACGAAACATTTTTTTTTTGGAAAAGCGCCGCAAGAAGTTTGCCGATCCAGTCTTGGCAGAGAAGAATTTAGTTTTGTTTTTTTTTCTCACTCGTTCTCCTCGGCTAAAGAGTGGGTCCGCAGTAACACTTAGGTCCCGTTTGGTATAGCTTCAGCTTCTCCTAGAACGGATTATGAAACTGTTTTTCTGGTGAAACTGAAACTATTTTCAAAATCGTTTAGCGAAATGTATGCCTGCGGGAGAAGGTGGACGAAGCTACGATTTCCAGCTTCTCCTCCCAACTGTAAGCTGAAAATAACTTCACCAGATGCTTCATATACTTCATAGATGAAGTTGCTGAAAAAATATCCCTTTAACATAGCTTCATGTGAAGTTTTTTTAAAGCTCTTCGAGAAGTTGTGCTAAAGAAACTCTTACATGGAATTTTGAAAGCAGCTATCTGGGCACGACGGCTATAAGCCAGATTTCAGTATGCTTGGAATTTGGAAAACCCGGAATAACAGGAACAGGAATCCATACTAGGATAATTAAACTGATGCTCGATCAGCGGAGGCGGAGGCTCGAGAGCTGCAGATTTTTATTCCCAGGATGAGGCATATACCAGCACTCTTGGTATCCACTTTCGCTGATATTTGGTTGGCGAAAAAGTTCCTGAATAATCGATCCGATCCGAAGAATCCTCGATCGATGCTTGGTTGTCCAACAACAACGAAATGTTCTGATTCTTCGTTGGCTACCTTGTGCAGAGTTAAAACAAGATTTTATTATTAGGATCATATATATTCTGCCCCTTTGAACCGAAGCGAAGCCATCGAATACAATCGACATGTGGTAAGTGCTTTAGGATTCAATCAGTGAGACTCTGAGAGATTAGCGCGGCATCCTAAGTCGATCATTGTACTCAGTAGTGGCGGAGTCAGGAATGAAGCAAAAGGGCGGGCTAATGCTGTGGCCTTTCAGCCATCCTGGGCTGACTGGGCTGAATCGGTTGATGCTGGATCTTCTATCTTGGAATAAACATAGTACTATTTGATGCTACTTGGGCTGAGCCCGTGCTGCAGGCCCGAGCACGGGCCCTGGCTCCGCCCCTGATTGTACTTCCGCTGCATGTTATGGCTCCCGCTGTCTTGACAGTATACAAGGACCGTGACTTACAAGGCATTAGCGTCAGGCCCGTATAAGGCCCAGCGCAAGTGGGCCGACCGCACAAGGCCCCCAAATATAAGGTCCATTACAGGTCTACAGGTGCCCAAATGGCCCAAACCCGATTGGAGCTGCCGCTGCCTGTTGATTTCCCTGCTCCCAATCGATCTGAAGTGAAACCGACGCTTCACGTGCCGCTGGGTAGCCGATACGCCGAAGAAATACGCGGATACGCCGCCTCGGAGCACGCCGTCGCCGACTTGCCGAGCAGGCCGAGGCGCTGCCGCCGGCGGCCGCCGACCCGCCGCAAGGGACGCCTCACGCCTCCACGCCGGATGCTAGTGCAAGCAACAGGGTACGTGCGTGAGTTTGCAGTTTGCTCCATGATTGGTTTGTCTAGAACCTAGCAGTATCGTCAATAACTCAATATGATTGATGATTCAATATTTCAATTATTTATCTACAATACTAAACTGCACGTCTGCACTTTGTGTTGTCAATTTTTCCTATCACATGATCCGATCAGAGGGTTTAGGCTGTTTCTAATTTAGATTTATTTTGTTTGTAATTCATGAAATAGGGAGGTCTATCGATTTATCATGTTTTTTAGAAGTAGAAAATATGAATGTGGTAATGAAAAGCGCAAGAGGAAAAAAAGACTTGAACACTTTGCTCAGACTCAGAAGGGTGCTCTTGATAGATTTGTTGCTAAAGAATGTCAACCAAGTACACAAGATCAAACTCTTCAGGTAGAGCTTGATAGAGTGTTCTGTTTTTGTTGCAAGTTACTAAAAAAGGGGCATTTGAAGAATCAGCTAGCAAATAATGGTCTTGGTGACTGGTCACATGTTAAAACTAGACTTAAAGATCATGAAACTAGTGCAGATCATATTACAAATATGGCTGATTGGTATGACATGCGTCTCAAGTTTGATAACAATCAAACTATTGATGAAGTTGCTCAGAGGAAAATTGAGAAAGAAAATAACCATTGGAGGAAGGTTTTGTTCAGAATCATTTTGATTATAAAATTCCTTGCAAAACATAATCTAGCATCTTGTGGCACTAATAGCAAGCTGTACCAAAATAGCAATAGCAACTTCTTAGGATGTTGAGCCAGTGTTTCGAACCAAACGTAAAATCACAAGGAAACGACAATTTGATGAGACCCCTGAGGATGCATCTATTGCTTCACAATCTGCAGAGGATTCAATTAGAGTCAAGTATTTTCTACTTGTTATTGATCAAGCTATTGCTTCACTTACAAACAGGTTCGAACAATACCAAGGGTATGAAAAGATTTTTGGCTTTTTATTTACTTCACAGAATTATGCTCCTTAGACGACAAGAGTTTGTTGACTTCTTGTGCTCATCTTGAGGCTGCACTAAAGAGTGGTGATCATTGCGATATTGATGGCAAAGAGTTACATGTCGAATTGAAGTTTCTCCAAGATTTCATTCCTAAAGAAGACATGGGCCCTAGTTTGTGAAACGGATGGAATATTTTCCTAATGCCCGATTGCATATAGAATTTTATTGACTATTCCTGTGACAGTTGCATCCGCAGAGTGAAGCTTTTTCAAATTGAAGTTGCTAAAATCCACATGCGTAGTACTATGAAGCAAGAAAGGCTCAATGGACTGGCGACAATTGCATTAGAAAGTGATATTTTGGAGAAGATCAAATATGAAGATATAGTTGAAGATTTTATTTTGAAGAATACTAGGCGAATGATGCTTTTTCGTAGAAGTTAAAAAGATATCGGTAAGAAACACTTACTTTTTACTTTTTGGTATGATACCACTGCATGGTGAAGTTATCTAAATATATTCGGATTATATATATTTTCTACTTATTAGATCCCCAATTTATATTTCGCACCGGGGCCTCCAAAACTTATGCCGGCCTGATTAGCGTGTTCTGATTTTTTTTTCTTGACTAGCGACCTGAAGTCTAAGTAAAGCTGTGCCGCGAAATGGGCATGTCAGCATGTGTGCCCCGCGAAGCTACCGGGAACAGAATTCGTGTTCTTTTCCCCGTTTGAAAGAATTCTTTTTTTTTCTGAGATCGTTCAGGCACACTCTGAATGAACGCAAAGGCTCACGAGGTGGAGAGAACCATTGGCATCCTCCGATGTCCTGTGATTTCAATTCAAATCCGCGCTAAAATAGGTGACCAAAAATGATTAGCAGGTCTTAATCTGAAGAGCTCTCGATTGGGCTGGGGTGTGCAGGATGTCACAGTGTGAACGTTGTTTTTCTTCTTGTTTTTTTAGTCCTAGGAGAGGAGGTCTAGAGAGTATCGAAGGACCGTGACTTGCAAGGCATTTTTGTGCTACATTTTTTTTTCTTGACTAGCGACTTGGAGTCTGGGCAAAGTTTCATTAGTATGGAACCGGGACTACAAATTCGAACTTGTAGTCCCGGTTGCTACACCCGGGACTAAAGGTCCGTGGAATGGCAAAAAGTTTACTTCGTGTCTGGAACTCGAACCCGAGACCTCTTGCCTCACGCACAGCTTCTTTACCCTTCACATGCACAACACATGTGACTTTTAATGTGATGCGTTCCTTTTAAACTAACCCGTGAATGACCCTTTAATTCGGGTTGGAGCCACCAACCGGGACTAAAGCTCCCTGCCGCGCCCTAGCCGTTGGATCTGGGACTAAAGCCTTCATTAATCCGGACCTAAAACTAGCCGGGATAAATGAGAAGGACGAAAGATGTGTAAATAATGAGGAAAGGTATCAATATTTCATCACGGTTTATATAACCATAAATAATAACCAGTTATTCAAATTGACTTGATACGCCCATTGAGTAAGGAGTTATAGGATTTGCAAAGTTCAATAACAACAGCATTGCATAGATTCTATCTTTGGTGCCTAAAGTATCTGGGATAAAACTAGCTGGGATAAATAAGTAGGACGAAAGATATTTCTGCAGTAGTATCTGCGCTGTACGTCCATGTGCCGCGAAATAGGCGTGTGTACGTCCCGTGAAAATTCCGGGAAACGGAGTGCCACCGGATTCGTGCTAGAATCTCTTCCCCTCATCTGATTGAATTTTTTTTGGGTTTTTGAGATCCTTTAGGCACATTTTGAAACAAAAGGGTGCACACGAGATGGACATACATCCGACGTTCAAAAAATATTGAGCCAAAGCCGATTTGACTGTCAACATCGATCTGGGTCTGTGATTTGGAAATGGCTCTAATGCAATGTCAACAAGCTAAATTATAGGACTTCTTGGTCTCTTAACCTGAAGACCTGAGATGCATTTCACCAAATGCTAGAAGATCAATTAATTAGAAGAAGAGAGTGTATGTATGAGCAACGAGCTAGTAGCTCGGCCCAAAGGACAATACGGGCCAACTACTGGGCCCCCCAAATCCAACTTTTTTCTTTTCGTTCTATTTTTGCACCTCCTTTCTCAATGAAGATTAGAATACCCCTCTCTCTTTGCCACTAACTCATAGCTCGACTCCATCCACTAGTCTTTTCGATAGCCTGTTACGGCTCCAATCACTCTTTACAAAAACCACTGCAGGAGTGTCCCTACTCCCTACAAACGCCGTCCTCTCTTTCTCCGTTCCGGTGCCTCCCTCGACTCTAAGCCCGTAACCTTAGGTCTGACCAAGGTTCTTCTTTAACCTTGGCTGAGTTGTCCATTCTCTCCCCTTAGCAGCTTGCGCACGTCAACCAGGCATTTTTGTAAACGTGGTTAGCTGCAAGGTGTCCATCCTCCGTCGATCCACTCTGACATAGTGGCAGCTGAAAGAAGGGAGAACGTCACCTGGGCTTTAGCAGTTAGCTCGGACCGCGACGTTCACAACGCTATCTTGCCCCGCGAACGACCAGTGCCGGCATCGCTTTCTTCGGCCGCGCTGTTTCGCCGGAGTCTATTCTAAACCCCAGCTAATACGCCAGCCAGGAGCCAGGCCCTAGGCCCCCCACCCCTAGTACTGTGCTCTGGCCCGGAATCCCCAACTGCCCCTCCTCCTTCCTCCTCCCCGCTTCCCCAATTCCCAGCCTCCGACGCTCCCTCTCCGCTGCCGCGGGCTCCGACCCTCCGCCTCCGCCCGGGCCCCGCCGGGAATGGCGGCGTGAGGAGGCCGGCGGACTAGGGTTCTTCGATCCGTGAGACGAGCGGGAGGGACAGCGGGCGGAGCCGGGGGCCGCCCGACATGGCGACCGACCTGCCCATGAGCCCGGAGCTCGAGCAGATCGACGGCGAGATCCACGACATCTTCCGCGCGCTCCAGTGAGTCCTGGATCCCCCCTCCTCTCGCCTTTGCTGCTTTCCGACTGCTACTTCCCTTGGTGAAGCCGCCGACGGCTTTTCGAGCTGCTCATGGGAAGCTACGAATTTAGCCAAATGGAATCGTGCTGGTAACCAAACAAGTGGCAATTTCGCTCCCGGGATTGTAGTCATGAGGGACACTGTACCATCAACCCTGCGCTGTAATTTGCTAACTACAAAATGGTTTTTACTCCCGTGGTTAGAGTATACCTGATGCCGTATGACTTTTGAGATGATGTAGATGGTACGCGATTCTGTAATTTTACCCCCTCTAACCATTCTCACATAATTAGTGATGGTAAGTTAACTCCCGCTGAATTTGCTGCCTCTGATACTCGTACTTGAGTCACACCTTGGAACTGGCACACGAAATTCTGCAGGTGCCAGTATTGGCTTCCGGTGTGCCTATATAGTACGATTAGACTATGTAGTAGCCTTGAGCACTGCTGAGCTTGATGGTTTGAGTAGATTTGGACAGCTTAATTTCTCCTTGTCAACTAATTTGCTACCATGCCATGTCTTACATGGCAAATAGTCGTCGCGTGGATTTCTATATTTGGTTTTGGAAATCTTTGTCTGAATTCCATTCCTTCATTCTTGGATGACGTTAGGTACTGCAGCTTGGTCCGTGCTTATGTCACTTAGATGATTTGATTGAATGATTTCAGGCTGATGCTATAGTTTCCCACCTTTTGTGGACACTGAGGTAATGAGATATACAGTGGTTTGATGCTATTAAATGCTCGTGAAACTTTAAAGCTCTTGTAGCAAATTCCAAGGGCCAGGATGCATTTTGATCCATGCGTCCTTATTGGGAATAAATACTGATCTGATTAAAACTAAAATATCTATCCTTGCCCCTCCCACTTTTGTTAACTCATTGCTAAATATTGCAACCCGTTCTTGGCATATGTCAAGGATTTCAACGCATGCATCCTTACTCTGAACTAATATCGATCCCATAAATTTGCATTTGAGATCCAGTTCTTTTGTGACATCCAACTTGCAAATATCAGTGTGTTCACCTTTTTATGTGATGCGATCAGGGATCCCTTTTACGTTGTGATGTAGGAACATAAATGTTTATGTACATTCTAGAACTCATTGGTTTACTCTTTTTTGGTCTCATTCAGGGTCTGCTTGATTTATTAGCTGTTTTCCTATTTAAGTACTCCTGGGTCCTGACAGGAAGTTTTATTCCATGATATGTGCTTTTACGCAGAAATGGATTTCAAAAGATGGATAAGATTAAAGATTCAAATAGGCAAGCTAAACAACTGGAAGATCTCACAGGCAAAATGAAGGAATGCAAGCGGTAGGTCAAGCTGAACACTACTCTTGAATCTCTTATTGCAAAATTTGATGCATTTGTTTTTCCATGCATGCACTAAAGTGACCTATTCATCCATATACATGTCGTCCATTGTGCTTATGCTATTTCTGATTTAAGTATCCTTTACTTGGGTGAACTGCTGAATTAGGAATGCTATTATCTGATCTCTGTTTGTCATGGGGATTTCCCTTTGGATGATTTATTATTACTATTATCGTTTAATAATTTCAGTTCCACCTTTTCCCCCCAGCTTGATCAAAGAGTTTGATCGCATTCTCAAAGATGAGGAGTCGAATAATCCACCTGAGATCAACAAACAGCTAAACGACAGAAAACAGTTCATGGTTGGTAACTGACTTCATTAGCCGCATTATATTTCACTTTGTACACTTTTGTAATGTTTCTTGTTCACTATACAGATCAAAGAGTTGAATTCCTATGTCACCTTGAGGAAAACGTAAGTTGAAGTCTGTCCTTCAAAATTGCTGTTGTGCATGTCTCCTAGTCATTCCCCTTTTTTTTTTTAATCTCGATTCCAAAGACACATTATACTAAAATTGGAAACTTCTATTTTGAACTGTTATACCTCCTGCAAAGTCTTGTGCCACTTGGTACTTCTTTTAAGTTTTAAGGCTAATTTTCAATGGCTCTTGCAGATATCAAAGTAGCCTTGGTAACAACAATAAGAGGGTCGAGCTCTTCGACATGGGTGCTGGAAGTAGCGAGCCTGCTGCTGAGGACAATATGCAAATGGCATCAGGTGAAATTAGTTGTTAATTTTGTCACGAACTCACATCTTTCAATCTTACGCTGTTGCTTTGCAAAACTTCAAGCATGTAAAATGGTTAATGGAGCATACAACCATATCTGCGATATTTCAACTCATGATCTCTTTCAATTTTGACAGAGGTACTACGGCTAGACCACACTTCCAGAAAGACAGTGCCATGAAATTAAGAAGTTTGTATAATAGGAAATACTATTTTCTGTTAACAAATAAAGAAAGTTTGAATGCATGAAGATTTTGATTACTTGATATGTTCCATGGTTAAGAGGCACGAGTTGAAACAGCAAAAGTGAATCAAATGCTGTTTCAGTTGGCTTGTTCCAATTATGGATGCATTATAAATGCCTGATTGACATCTACAGATAGAAACTAAAAAACACATGAACTACTTTTTTTCCGAGAAAAAAATTTCTTACCAGGATTGTACTCGTTCATTCTATTTTTGTCCATAACCCTTGATCTGGGATCAAGGTATTTTATCTCTTCTTATGGGATCATCTTGCTAACCTTGCAGCCATGACAAATCAACAACTCATTGATGCGGGAAGGAATCAAATGGATCAAACAGATCAAGCTATTGAACGTTCAAAAATGGTTGCTTCCCTTACTATATACCCTTGTCCAGTTTGTTTCAATGCTCTTACATGGCATGTCTTACAGGACATTTCTCTTGTAGGTTGTAGCACAAACTGTTGAGACAGGAGCACAAACTGCTGCAACATTAACACAGCAAGTATGTTTCTCTTATACTGGATTAACAAAATTTCCCCTTCTAATTGTGTTTTTTGCTAGCTTACATGTGGTCTTACTAAGCATGATGATTTCTTGGAACATACTATCATCATTGTCCTATTCCATTCTGTAGATCGCATGTAGAATGGCTAAAGTTTTTCTGGTTGACATACCCTCTTAAGACTTGTAAATGAGAGGATTATTAGGACTATGAGTTTCTAACACTAAATTTCGTCTTGTTTCCAGACAGAGCAAATGAAGAGAATCGGCAATGAGCTAGATTCTGTTCACTTTTCACTGAAGAAAGCTAGCCAATTAGTGAAAGAGATTGGTCGTCAGGTGCTCCCTCCCTCCCTCTGACATACACTTGCTAAGCTCGTGCATAAGCACCAACTAAAAGTTATAACACATACATTTTGCA
Source organism: Panicum miliaceum (assembly GCA_032594955.1). Classification (NCBI taxonomy): domain Eukaryota; kingdom Viridiplantae; phylum Streptophyta; class Magnoliopsida; order Poales; family Poaceae; genus Panicum; species Panicum miliaceum. Next base: position 44,188,227 of record CM064059.1, read on the forward strand.
GGTTGCGACTGACAAATGTATCATGGCGTTCCTCTTTCTGATCGTTTTGGGTGTGATTGCTATCATTGTTGTCAAGGTACGGAATGCATGATAATCATATGCTTCTAGAAGGATATTCTCAGTTTAATATTCATCAAGGACTCATGCCATCTCCTGATATTATTATGCGACAGCAAGAATCTAATCAGAGCCATCCACTGTCTTCTGTTCTTCCAGATTGTCCATCCAAACAACAAAAACATTCGAGACATTCCAGGACTGGCCCCGCCGGCTCAAAATTATCAAATCAATAGCAGGAGATTGTTGTGGACAGAGGCTTTCATAGGTGTGTGATGATTGTGCATGGAGGTTTCATGCAGGTGCACTGCTTGCGATGCAGCTATCCACATAAGATGTAGGATATGTCGTTACTATTTTTCTTTGTGCTTGTGTATTTATTTTGTCGTGTTAACTCCTAGCAATAGGTCTGGATTCCTGCTTCTGGTGTTTGTACACTGCGGGCCATTTGATTGTGTATATGCAACAGAGATGAAATCTTGTACAAGTCATTAGCACGAAGTCGTAAAAGAGAGCTATACTGGTAACTTCAATAGTCCATGCTTATGTCAGTTTGTGTGCCGAGTGCCGAGGACAAAGCTTATCACCATGGCATTTACTTCTTGGCTGTCGCACGCAGCATGCCACTAGTTATAGATTCTCTACTGCATGAATTGCAAAAATGAATTGTTCTCCAATAGAGGTAAATTTGTTACAGGAGAAAAATTTACAAGCCATGGTGCACCGGCAAGGTGAAAACTCTACTTTGAACAGATGATCATCGTTTACATCAGTCGACGAGCGGCGGGTTGTCAGAGCCGACCCAGCTGCAGGCCGCGTCTTTCAGCACCCCTCGCCGTCTCATCATCTCCCTAACGTCGTGCACGCCGTCCCACTTCCCGGCCGCCGCCAGCGTGTTGGAGAACGCCATGTAGGCGCCGGGTCTCCCCGCGCGGCTGAGCTCGAAGACCTCCCTCGCCGCGACGTCCGCCACTTCCACGTCACCGTGCAGCGTTGCCGCCCCGAGCAGTGCCGCCCACACGTCAGAGTTCGGCCTCGCCGGTATCCCCCTGACGAAGTCGTAGGCCTGGCGCACGCTGCCGAACCTGCCCAGCAGGTCCACCATGCACGCGTAGTGCTCCATCCGCGGCCGCAGCGAGTACTCGCTCTCCATGCTCTGGAACACCTCCTGGCCCTGCGCCAGCAGCCCGGCGTGCGCGCACGCCGACAAGACGCCCAGGAAGGTGGCGTGGTTCGGCCGGACGTCCGTCCGCTTCCGCATTTCGCCGAACACCTGGAGGGCCTCGTCGGAGAGGCCGTTCTTCCCGTACCCGTCGATCATCGAAGTCCAGGTGACGACGTTCCTCTCCGGCATGTGGTCGAAGATCTTCCGGCCGTCCTCCACCCGGCCGCACTTGGCGTACATGTCAACCAGGGCGCTCCCCGTCTTGATGTCGCTGAAGAGGCTGCTCTTGATCGCCTGGCAATGCACCTGCTCGCCGAGCTCCGGCGACGACAAGAGAGAGCACGCGCCAAGCACGCTCACGAACGTCGACACGGTTGGCCGGAACCCCGTTCGCTGCATCGCCTTGTACACCTCGAGGGAGCCCTCGGCCGTCTCCTCCGTCTTGCTGTACCCCTCGAGCATGGCGTTGTACGCCACAACGTCCTTTTCCTCCATGCCCTCAAAAATCGCCTCCGCGTCCCCGTACATGCCCTCGTTCATGCACCCGACGAGCAGCGCCGTCGAGCACACCACGCTCCGCACGGGCATCACGCCGTGCACCCGCCGCGCGTAGGCAAGCAACCCGCTCTTCACGTAGGCGTCCACCAGCGCCGCCGAGAGGATCTCATCGGGCGCGACGACGGACCTCACGACGCGCGCGTGGACCTCCCTCGCGACGACGCCGGGCAGCGCCAGCGCCGCGGACAGCTTCAGCGCCATGGACAGCGCGAACACGTCCACCCGCCCCGTGGACGCCGCGAGCCGCCTCACGATCGCGAGCGCCTCCCCGGGGAGCCCCCGCCGGAAGTAACCCGCGGCGAGGTAGTTGTGCGCGGCGTGGGTCGGCCTCGACATTCCGTCGAACACGGCGCGGGCGTTGTGCAGGGAGCCGCATCGGAGGTGCAGGACGAGGAGCTTGACGGAGAGGTCCGCGGTGGTGCCGCTGAGGCCCGACGCGAGGAGCTGCGCGTGGAGGGTCTGCGACGCGGCCCGCGGCGGGGACGCGTCGATGAGGCCCTGGACCGCGGCGGCGAGCGCGGCGGCGGTGCGGAGGTGGCGAGGGATGCGCGGTGCGAGCGAGCCAGCGTGCGGTTGGGGGTGGACTCTGCTACTCTGTTGCATGTTGGGCGATATCATTTTCCGTTTCAGCCTGAAATATTTCTAGTTCGCTTCAGGAATCGAGACATTCCTTACATACAAGGTAAAAGGTCTATTTTTGGGCATAACATGTTTCACTTTAGGTTTAGTTTTCATATTATCTTAAATATCGGTTGTGAAAACATAAAAAAGTGGAGATCCTTATGGCAGTGCCTCCATAGCTCCTCTCTCTAGTTGGCTTGTTGGTTGAACTAGATTGTTGGTTGAATGAGAGGTGCTGTACAGATACTTTAGGTCCAAAGTGATTTATTTTTTTATTGGGAATACAATTCGTTAGTTAAGGTGATAGTTTCGCTATCTTTTCCTTAAAAAAATACTACCGCGATTGACTCCTATTTTGTGAAAGTGTGGTATATTATAAACTATTTAAGCAATTGACTCAAAACATATAGCAATTCATATATATATATATATAAATATATATGTGTTTGTCAAACCTGATAGGATCAGAACCATACGATCCGACTCTGTCCTTATTCTGACAAGTGACAACCTTGGTAATACGGTAGCAAGTATCGAGAACTTTAAACTGCTCTTTCCGAATGACCCTCTCGTTACAATCCCCGTTTTTACGCTGCGAGAAATTCCCCTCTTAAGTAAACAAATTGAGGCCTGCACGCGTGCACACACGGGACTCTTTTCAGTTATGCCATCTTGGGCCACTCCACACCCTCTGTCCAAATAATCCTGCACCGCCGCAAGCGAGCCGGCCATAAATAGTCATGGCCAGCTAGGGTCTTCCGATGGATGAATCGAGAAATATAAAACGTGGTATATTGTTTAAAAATAATTTTAATACTATTAGGATGAAAATGTATCCGCGTTCCCGTTAAGAACGACGTTTTCGAAACAAGAGACGTGGCACCGTACCACGTTCCCCGGTGACTATGATGATGCTCCGCCGCTGCCGCCGGCGGCAGCCGCCGTTTCCGCTTCTACTGCTGCATGACCATCACCATCAGGAGCTACCGCCGTCATCAGCTCTTCCTCTGCTTCAGGCCTGAGAAGGTTCGTGCTGAACTTGCCTCCGGGCTACCACTTCCTCCCCACCGACGCCGAGCTCGTCGTCCACTACCTCCGCCCGAGGCTCGCCAACCAGCGGCTGCCCCTGCCCATCTTCTTCGACGAGCACATCCTCCATTACCATCCGGGTAGACTCGTAGGTAAGCTCCGATCCCCACTGCAATTTTTCTTAATTTCTCTTTAACCATTGGCCAGTGACAGATAAATCAGACTAATGGTTTGATTTGGAATCTATTTGATACATGATTTGGAGCTGCAGAGAAGTACAGGGAGTACGGCGAGGACAGGTGGTTCTTCTTCGTCAGGAGGGAGCGCAAGCACGAGGGCGGCAACCGGCCGAACCGGGCCACGCTGGGCAACGGCCACTGGAACGCCACGGGGAGCCCGAGGCTGATCCGCGCCGGCGGCGCGCAGGTCGGACGCGTGAGGACGCTGGTGTTCTACGAAGCGTCTCGCAGTAAGAAGAAGCAGAAGAACCGCGAGGAGGCTGGCAAAGCAAGCAAGGGAGCCAAGACGGAGTGGACCATGTACGAGTACGAGAGCCTCGAGCCCGAGGAGGAATTCGTGGCAACATGCGTCGACGGCAACGCCAGGGTCTCACTCATCTTTATTAGTTTAATTTTCCACTCTCCATCTGGCCACCATGCGTGTTTACTTGCACCTGTGTGTTTTACATAGACTTGATTTTTTTTTTGTTCTTGTAGATGGATGCTATTGTGCTGTGCACGATCCAGCATGGCGAGGCCGGCAAGATCGGCGAGACAAAGAAGAGGACGATCAATAGGAAGGCGAAAGGGAAAGGTCAGGAAGCCGGCGGCAGGAAGAGGAGGAAGCGTACATCAGAGCCACAGGAGGGTGGTCATGCGCGGAGAACTCCCACGGAAACAGAGGCACTGGTGCAGGATCAGGCGTCTACCGGAGCGGCCAATTTCACCGTTGATCCAGACGACGACATGGAGGCGTCCTATTTCTCCTTCTCTAACACGTCACCGCCTGCGCTGCCGCCGCCGCCGCCGCAGGAGACGATGATGGCGGCCGCTGCAGGAGGAGACAACTACATCAGTGTTCATCCAAGCACCGCTGCCATGACGAGCTGGCAGTTCCAGTTCCCGGCCGTCCCCTTAGTACATGAACGTGTCCCACACCTGGATCCACTGGCGGACCTCCGTGGAGGCCAAACGGGGTACTGGCCCCCCTTGGTCAAGCAAATTTCTATAAGATATGATGTATTATCATAATTATCATTGGTAGATTAGCTAAATTAGCTGAGTTAGTAATAGTTGGTCCCTCCTTTCATTTGCTCTCATATTCCGCCACCGCTGGACCCAAAGATCCTGGAGGCAACTACTACAGCATCATGGCTCCAAACACCACGTGGATGGATTTGCACTTCGCCTCTGCGACAGATCCTCCGCCGCCTCTTGAGGATCTGTCCACAGCATCCTGGATCCACGCGCCGCTTAGGCGCCACAACGAGGCCAAGATCGCGCCTTCAGTTTCAGTTCACCCCAATGGCTTTGGCCCGGGCATCTCCAGCTCCAGCTATGGATTCGCCGGCGGTGACACCCACCGTCTCAGCACCGGCACCGGCCATCATGAACTGTCAAGGCTTTCGTTGCCGTCGCACCCATCTTATGGAGTCGGAAGCGCCCAAGGCTCTGCTGATTCCATGGTAGGATCAGAGGAATGGCGGCGCCCGTTTAGCACCCAAAGGTTCGTGGAGGTTCTTGGACCCCCAAGTAGAAGTAGTAAGTACCCCGTGTTTATACATGTGTCCCCGTGTGTTCGTCCGTTTAGTTTGTGTGTCAGGGTCGTTGCCAAAGTGCTAGGTTACATATAGGTTTGCCATCGCCCCCCGTTCAATGTTGGCGTCTACTAGTAATTGTTAGTTGTTCCATCGGCTGTTACTGTTTGGGTTCCTCTGTCATGTTATTGTTTGCTCCATTATTGGAGCCCTATAATTATAAGATAATAAGGTTATTAAGGTCTATATGCATGTTTGAATTTGTTTTCCCAGAGCAGAGTTGAAACACCGATCGACTTTATTAACTTTGTCAACTCCAATCATGATACACAGTTACAGATTATTAAAAGTTCATCGTAACAAATGAAACTAAACAATGGCGATGCAAATCACAACATGTTACATGCGTAGAAGGGTGGATGACGATCAGATTCAGAGGAGCTAGTTGACAGCCCGGCAGTTCCTCCTGACCTCGCCCTGGTTACGGCCGGTCTTCACCTCGACGCTGGCCATCTTCACCATGGCCTTCTTGAACCTGTCCTCCCACCACCCGGGGATGTTGGCGTTGTCCGACACCATCCTCGCCGTCGCCGGCGACGTGAGGAGCGCCGCGTCGGACGTGAAGAGCACCCGCCGCGCCAGCACGTTCTTGTAGTACTGGTTGTCCAGCGTGTCCGGCGTCACGGCGTCCTGCACCACGGTGGGGTCGTTGCCGGAGCTCGGGCTCGCCGGGCACTGGCCCCTCAGGGACGCGGCGAGCGACGGGCTGATGTCGGAGGGGGCGGCGAGGCGGTCGGGGACGAAGGACGAGCAGTGGGAGCGGCCGACGGTGTGCGCGCCCGAGAGCACGACCATGTCCTCGACGCCGAGGCCCTTGGCGGCGAAGCTGCCCACGAGCTCGGAGAGGTTGAAGGTCGGCGGCGGGAGGAAGTCGAGCGTGCGGGAGGCGACGGAGACGCGCCCGTCGAGGCGGCCGGCGGGCATGTCGAAGTCGACCCCGCGGCCGCCGCCGAGGGAGGAGGACGCGTCGCGGGCGGCGAAGGCGACGATGTCCGCGCAGGAGACGACGCCCGGGCAGGCACGCTCCAGCGCGGCCTTGGCGGCGTCGATGACTTCGAAGCCGCGGAGGCTGGGGTTGTTCGGCGCGCCGAGCTTCTCCGGCTGCGGGTTGGCCGGCGTCGGGTCCAGGAGGACGGAGGCGTCGCAGCCCTGCGCGTTCGTCGTCCACGGTGTCAGCACTCAGTACGCAGGTCACGAACAAGCCGTCCCATCGATGTGCATGCCATGCATGCGCAGGTCGATCGAGCGTGTAAACCGGCAGTGCCGTAGTGCGTACCTCGACGAAGCAGTCGTGGAAGAGCATGCGGATGAGCCCCGCGCCGACGCCGGGGTTCCGGCGGACGGCGTCTCCGACGACGCGCTTGACGATGGCCTCGGCTTGCGGGCACCTGTCGTGGTAGTACCCCACCTTGAGCCCGCAGGCGCCGGGGCTGGGAGGAGTGTAGTAGCCAGCCGCTGCTACGACCAGCAACGCGCACGAGAGCGCGGCGGCCGCCTTGCTCGCCATCGTGCTTGCTCCGGCGATCGCCATCGTCGTCTAACCTCGCAAATTGAACTTTCTGCTTGTATCTCGAGTGAGATTATATTGCGAGAAGCTGATGATGAGTGTGTGTGTGTGAGGTGGTGTGCTCCTGCTCACTGCCTCATATAGCGCGCTAGGGCTTCTGGACGGGCGGCTTCTGAACGTTTGTTTATCTCGGCAGCTGGTCGGCATGCCGGGGAGGCGAGCGCGCGCGCGCGGAAAGTGTCTGATGATTGATGAGTACAGCTAAGGGCTGAGATGATTGTCGTTGACGAGTGGTGAGCCATGTTGTTTAGTGCCACTAGTTCGTTAAAACGGGCAGGGTACTCAATTTAAAAGTAGGGGTTTGGAGCTGAAAGCCTGTAACCCTCTCTCTGGATGATGCATATGGAGCGCGTATGAGGGCATGCAGCTAGGGGACTGAAGTCAAAACAAGGGAAACCGATCGGTTCAGTTCGCTGCAGCTGGATTCTTGAAAGGCATTAGGTAGGACGTACGCTTCAGTGATCAACTAACTGTGGAACTGGGATGCTTGTACACTGCATTTTTATTAAAATTTAAAGAACAGAAAAACAAAACTGTAGTTGACTTGCTTTTCTCATCCGGATTGCATGGCATATATACGCTGTAGGTACGTTTGAAACGTGGTACACAAAATACCAAAATAGAGATGCTTGAGCATCTCCAACAGTCTCCATTTTTTCCAATAAAATGTTAATATTGGAAAAAAGATAGGCTACAACAATTTCCCAATAACTCTCCTTTTCCCCAATAACCATTAGGTTGTCCCAATCTTTCACCCCACTCCCCTCAAATAAAGGGAGAATTTTGGTTCTCCCAATATGTTAGTTGTATTAGGATGAGATTATTGGGGAACTATAAAATATCTCCTCCAATAATCCATGAAAGTAATATTAGGATATCCTAATGATACATTATTGGGAGATATTTATCGGGGACTGGTGGAGATGCTCTGCACCAAGCTAACCACCCGGTTGAAGGAGTTTTTTCTTTTTTAAATAAAATCTAACAACCTGCCGGTGGGTGAGTAAATCAAAGTTTTAGGTTTAGACCAGGTTAGTCAAATAATGGTGATTGGATATACACAAATCGTCTTGCCCATTAATATTAAGGATTATTCTCTTCCACCTGGGTTTCTAAAATGCATTTAGGCATAGATTATTTGTACTAGCTCTCTGCTGCCCCGATTGTCTGGTGGTACAGCAAAGCCGTTTTTGGAATGGTTCTTGTGTCGTCGGTTTCATAAATGGAGCTTATTATTTCATCCCTACGTTTTCATATCCTAGAAGTACACTTTGACCTTCAATTACTCTTATGATATATTACTTATTGCTCAAAAATATATTATATTAAGAGATTTGTGAAATACGAATCAATTGATACACCATTTATCCGCAAAGCATTTATATGATTAGACTAATTATTGGTCAAATCTACAAAGTTTGACCTGGTTGAATCTTAATACATCCTATATTTTGAATGGAGGGAGTAGAACACTATACTTACTCGACATTTTCCGACTGTGTTTTCTCAAATAGCTAAGGGTTATATTATTTCTCGTAGTTATTCTTTTCTCAATTGGCTGAGGGTTTTGTAAGTAAGTTTTGGATAATTTTTAAGGGGTAAATCAAATGCCCAATCATATTTTCCAAAAAAGAAATCTTTGGCCACTTAGTAATAACTCTCGGAAAATGTCTTAGGCTAAAAAAAAATCCTTGGCTATATATTTGAGAATTTTGTGCAAAGGTGTGTGTGTGTGTGTGTTACAACTTACAACACTGAAAGCTAGTGCGTGAAACGAAATCCAGAACTAACGCCAATCAGCACAGAATATTCGATCGGCAACAATGCAAAATTGAGAGCGTATGGTTGACAGACATCATCAGGACAAAATGTCTTGGGTTGACCAATGCCCGCGTGCTGCCTCTCTGCGTAACTTTAAGATTAGCTAGGCAAGGTTCCCATGCAGCGCCAAATGGTGAAGAAGTCACAGTCAATAGCTTCCCCATTACTTCCTTGATTACAAGTTACATCTACTTAACTGATTGGTTGATACGGCAACGCGCAAAGCTGACCTCTCACTATTAGGTAGTGTTTGGTTCTAGATTTGTAACGCAAACGGTAACAGTAACAAGTAGCAACGTTAATGGAATCCGAGCAAGCAATTACACGATTTGTTTGGTTCATCTCTGTAACGGCTTCTGTCTTCCGACACGCCCACCTCCTCAGGCGCTCCTGACATGGGTGCCGGCCGAAGCCAGCACTGCAGCTTCACCTCACCCAATCACTCACAGCTTGCTCTCCGGCAGCAGCAAGGCTACTAATGGCGTGCCCGTGAATCAGCTTGCCACTTTCGCCATGGATGGGTAGGCGATGGGCCGCTTGGTCACCGCTGTCAGTTTGCAGTTTATCTCGCCCAATCATCACAGCAGAAACAGATCTCGATATGGAAAATGGGAGCGAGATCTGATTGTAGACGATCCATCGCCTTCTAAAATTGAATCCAAGCTCCTCTCCTTCCTCTAGAAACGAATCCAATCTCTTTCCTTCGATCTGCGCTGTCTTGTTCCACCGAAGGCAAGGAGGTGGCAGCGGCATCGATGAGTAGAAAAGGGCATCGAAGATGGCGGAGTGGCCAAGGAGGGAGGAGCCGGAGTTTCGATGGGGATGGCACGCGCTGGTCCGCCGCCGTCGCAGCAAGATACGGAGTTGTCGGAGGCTCGGAGAAGATGGAGATTTGAGCCAGGTTGATAGCTGTTGTAACAATCCGGTCCAGTAAAACGGTTAAACTTCACTTTACGTGTTGAATGGACCACATCTGCTAATTAATTCTTTTGTATTTTCGTCTTCACTTCGTGTAAAAGGTTGCAACCAAATTTAACTAAATTTAACTAACTTCCTCAGACTATCTATTTAAATTGTTGATCTAGCTCATCTTGCTTAGACAATAAAAAAATCTCTAGCTACTAGCACGCGTGCTGGGCCAACAGCCACACATACGGAGCTGTTACAGCGCACCCATCCTAAGGACTCGACATGCTATCGAACCAGCCTATGCTATACCGGCGCATATGCTATACCGTAACCACACATAACCCACGCGTCATATGCACAATAGATGTTACACCTATCGTATGGGGATATCTGATTACGGAGGTACGGGAGCGGTAACAAATTTGTACGTGCGCGCTTCAGATTACACGGTACTCGTTTGCAGACATGGGGAACCAAACGAGATCTAACGTTATTAATTACCATCGTAATCAGGTCACGTTAAAAAAACACGAACCAAACACTACCTTATTAGTTATATATATATATATATATATATGCCATAGCTATATAATTAATGCACTCCAGCACCGTACTATATATCGGCTGGACAGCACAAATACCGTGATATGTCAGAAAAATATTTTAGTTGTATACCTTTTTCATTTTCTAACAAATATGTTGTTGCCTAGTCATCCATATACACGTATCCCTCAATAATACATCTGTTCGATCGTCGTTATTATAATTTTGTTCCAAAAGAATGTTGCATAGCAAGTGTGACAATAATTAGATGGACTTTTTCATGAAAATATTAATTAATATTATTTCTGTGTAAGAAACCGAATATTTACATATATATTGGTGGTCCAAATTTTAAAACGAAGGTACTTATCTATTATGACGTCTTGGTTGGGGCCATGATGCAGTGTTTAATTAAAGTGTGACCAATTCTTCACTTGGGAGCCCAACAAGAGTGAACTGCTGTGGGCTCGTTTGCAGCATGACTTTTTCCTGGACAAGACCGGCCCAGCAAATAATTTCCATTTCTTTTCTCAGAGGATCTCACAGAAGATGAATTTTTTATACCCCCAAGTGGTCAGAGAGAATACATAACGGGGTTTAATCCTGTTTAATTTTATAGTCCGTCAATTTCTCAGTGTTTATATGGTTCCGTATACGCAATTACGCATATAGTCCGTACGTCCACAAAGCACGCGCGGCAGCATATGCGTGTTCACCTTGCCGAGCATATGCGTGGCCGAGGTAGAATCTGATGCACACGTGTTTGTCCATTGATTCGTTCCTTTAGAAGAAAAGAGCCGCCCTGTCACTAATGAACCGGTAAAAAGGGTTGATATGTCATGCTAAAGTTGTTTCATACTATTTCTATACATTATTATGTTTCATTTTTTATTGTGCATGGTTTGTTAACAGTCATATTATCTAATCTCATATTATCTTAATAAGGGAGTATTAAAAAAGTATCAAGCTAGAAAATAATAGGTTAATAAAAAAGAAAAAAATCTATACCATTGGATTTATGTTTACATTAAACAAAAAAACATGCATGCTAAAATTAATAAAAAATATTCAGAATAAAAAATTATTGAAAATAGTATTTTGATTTCCATATGAACTTGGATGCACAATATCTAAATGAGAGTCCATGAAAAACATAATATCTAAATGAAAAGGCCAAATTCAAATAGAAAATTATCAAAAGTTACTACTTTTATCTCCATACAAATTGAAAAGAAAATAACTAAATAAATAGTTCATGTGAAATACGATTAATAAATAGTCAGATTCTAAATTTAAAAAATATAAATTAATAGTTTGATTTAGATACGTTCTGCAAAAAAAGAACTAAATAAAGAGTTAGTGCATACAATTAAGCAAAATTAATAACATCATCTTGTTTGATAACAAAAGGTAGATAGGCAATAAAAGATCTACAACATAACGAGTTACATGCATCAACAAGCTAAGGCATCAAGTAGTTTTGACATTATAAGAGGGAATATTTGCCCCCATGAACATCCTTTTGTGGTATGTGCAAAAAAAAAGGCGTGTGCTTTGCTACACTTGCACAACCAGTTCAGGCCGACAAAGTTGTGTGCTTTAGGCGTAAGATGTAATTAATGAAAGGGTCAACAAAACATGCACGAAATGTACACATGACAGTTATACAAACTGAACTTATATATTCAACTTTATTTTTCATAGATTCCGAATACAGAAACACAAACCAAAGAATCACGTACACTACCTCTCAGGCTTTGAAGAAATCAAACAAAGGCAAATGACGAAAACACAAAGATAACAATAACGCACAGCAGTTGACACTACAACAATACGCTGCAACTCATGAATAAAAAACCAACAACTGAACAGATTGATCCTTCACCGATCACCGCGCGGTTTTTTTTTCTCAAGAACGATCTTTCAGGTTGCACCGGTACGGTGCAAATTAAACCTGCAAGTGATCAACTAGTAGTGGTTGATCGCTCTGCAGTTCTTCCTTACCTGCCCCTGGTACCCGGTCTTCACTTGGATGCTGGCCATCTTGACCATGGCCATCTTGAATCTGTCCTCCCACCACCCGGGGATCTTGGCGTTGTCCACCACCAGCTTGGCGGTCTCCGGCGATGTCAGGAGCGCCGCGTCGGAGGTGAACAGCACGGTGTGCGACAGCACGTTCTTGTAGTACTGGTTGTCCATGTCGTTGGGCGTCACCACGTCCTGCATCACCGTCGGGTCGTCGCTGCTCGTCGGGTTGGCCGGGCAGCGGCCCCTGAGGAACCCAGCCAGCCCCGGGTTGATGTCGGAGGGGACGGCGAGGCGATCGGGGACGAAGGACGAGCAGTGGGACCGGCCGACGGTGTGCGCGCCGGAGAGGACGACCAGGTCCTCCACCGACATCCCCTTGACGACGAAGCTGGAGATGAGGGCGCTGAGGTTGGACGTCGGCGGGACCAGGAACTTGAGCGGCTCGGAGGCGTTGGAGAAGGTGCCGTCGAGGCGGCCCGCCGGCATGTCGAGGTAGACCCTGCCGTGGCTCAGGAAGTAGGACGCGTCGCGGGCCGCGAAGGCGATGATGTCGGCGCAGGAGACGACTCCGGGGCAGGCAGCCTCGAGCGCGTCCTTGATCGCGTCGATCAGCTCGAAGCCGCGCAGGCTCGGGTTGTTGGGCGGGCTGAGCTTCTCCGGCGTCGGGCTGAACGGGGTCGGGTCCAGAAGCACGGAAGCATCACAGCCCTAGTCAACCATGAAACATACAGTATTAAGATAGTAAGTCCAGCTAGCTACCTAACTTTGTTAATCCATTCTTTGCGCTAATTAACTTTTTGGCAGACTCTAATATATACCTCGACGAAGCAGTCGTGGAAGAGCATCCGGATGACGGCCGCGCCATTGCTGGGGTTCTGGCCGATGGCCTTCTCCATGACGGTCTTCACGATGGTCTCGGCCTGGGGGCACTTGTAACGGTAGTACCCAAGCTCCAGAGGGTAGTACGGGCTGGCCCGGCACGCCACGGCTAGGAGCAGCAAGGTGAGTGCGGCCAAAACGGGCATCTTCAATGAAGTAGCAGCAGTGGCCATGTCTGGTAGATGTCCTTAATTGGTATCTCGATCGGTCTCTCGCTCAAGGTTTGAGTAAGAAACTCAAAATGTGAGGAAGAAGTGATGATGGAGAATGCTGAAGTGTGAAGATATTTATAGGTGGAAGCCTGCAGGAAGGGTGCAACATTGACCGTGTCACTGTGCATAAATCATACACAACATGCATGTGATTAAAATTTAAATAAGGGTTTGGTGAGCAATTAATTTGCTCTACTATTTTTTACTAGTTAATAATTACCTTTCAGATTGGTGCAAGGAAAAGCTGAGGGGTGCTTGAGTCTCTGTTAGACAACAGCAGCAGTTCTCTAACCCCGGATAGAGGCTGCTCAACGAATGGGAAGGTCTACACTCAAACTTGGATCGAGCAAATCACCTTGAAACAATCCACAAGATAATCATGCTCTACTTTTATTTTCGTTAGTGATGCAAGTGGATACCCAATAGTACTTTTTGGGTCAGCTAATTAATTACGATAACATGCCACTCTAGTTCATTTCTCCTTTCAAATTATTTACGCAGAATGTCATTCTAATTTATTTTATCAATTTTTAGGTCGACCCAATGACCCAAAATATATATAACTTGCATCCCTAATTTTCGTGGATAGTTCTGCAATAGTCACACAGTGAAACCATAATCATGGATAGAAGCTGCTCAACAATGGGGACTATAGGCCTACCGTCTGTTATTTCTCCTTCCTAAACTCTTCTTTTTTGTGTGTGAGACATGCAAATAACTTTGTTCCTTCGCGAGCTCTCCCGCTCTCTCTCTCTCTTAATATAATAGCTCTCCTGCCGGTTCGTTTCAAAATATAGGCCTACTCCTTTTCTTTTTTTTTTTGAAAATATCATAAAAGTTGCAGACCCTCATATACGCGTAGGCGCACACTCATCTTGTGGACACACGCATGCAAATCCTATCCTATGAGAACCTCCAAAGGCTCGCTCGGCACATCTTGAGATTGATGAAGGTATCATATGCTGATGTGCGTCTTGCTATTGACAGACACGTAGCCTACCACCAAAAGAATAAAATTCGCTAATTTTAGAATATATTTAAAAAATACGAGAACCCGTGCTGTGTTGAGATATGATGGAATGCATAACTTTGGATTTGCTCAACCCAAGATATAATTGATTTCTTATCAACTCTAATAACAAGATCTGCAATCATAAGACCATCCCAATTAATTGAGGACATTGCATTGAATTTTCATTTTGTAGATACGCAATTGTAATCTTACACTCACCAAATAAGCTATACGGTGCACATCTTTTACCCCCAGTTTTTTGTATGATTTAATTTAAGCGAAAATTTGTCGAACCAGCTAGCTAACAAAAAGAATGCTACCACCCTCAATCAATACCCTATAAAAGAAAATACCGATCTGGAAGCAATTTCACTGTCATTGTGGGTTCTGTTTTCCTTCTCCCAGAAGGTTATTAATTAGCATCCTCCTATTGCCCAAAATATAATGCCATTCCACTTTTAGTATATAATTTTTTAAATTCGTAAAATAAGTTATAAAAATAGAGAAATAATAAAAGGATACAATCCTTATCCATCTTTTCTTTCTTTTTGCTTCATGTTCTGGGTCCCCTAAAGAAGCAACTGCTACCTTCAGCTTTTGCGCTTGAGCCGCCACGTTGACTTGGATGGTTCAGTGCATGATCCTTGGTCATATATATTAGCTAGATAGCTACCAGAAGCACCAATTATTTATCAACCGTTACTACATCACTTTCGTAATGTTTGTCCAGTTCGCTTATATACCTTGCCGACTCAAATATCAAATGAATTTTCAGTAAAAAGTTCGGATCACTGCTGTTCTTACTGGGTTGATGAACTATCCAATGAGTCCACATATGAAATAATTTGATTAAATATTGAGCATACACCATTTTAAATCTAGGCATACGAACTGAACAAACATTTCGACGAAATCAGGGAGCAGTGTTTTGCTCGGTTTGATCTCTCTCTTACATGTTCAGTTGATTTTTTGTTTTAACAATCCGCCAGTTGCCGACGATGGGGACGCATGTTTCCAGGCCGTTAGTTGAGAGGTCGGATCGGATCACCATTCAGAACGTTTCCATTTTGACAAGGATCAGAGCAAGAGCAAGCTGGGTCAGGCGAATCACATAGTTGGTATCTTCCTCACGGCTTAACGAAATGGCAGTCTCTCTTAACAACCAGACATATACTATGCTCCAAATCCGTTCTGACCTGGAAAATACCTGCTTCCACCATTTTAATTTTCTACCTAATTTTTTGCCACAAGATAGCCTTGATTTTGCCGGTGAAACGTAATTTTAGCATGGACGTCAGGGGGCTGATCAGCTGGCCAATAGCTACGCAACACTACGGCGTCGCCTTTGACCAAATGGAATGTGTCTCCTTCACTTGTCCGTAGTCTCTTATGATGGGTGTCTGGCTGGCAAAGTTGCCCTGCTGACGTGTACGACTGGCGGTTCGAAGGCTACATCCTCTACTTACCCAGCTATACGTGCAGAAGAGAAAGCCAAGTGATGCATGGAACGTGAGTCGAATAAACATATACAGTGTCCGAGTGACTTGAAATGCAAGTAAAAGACAGAAAAATTCAATTAGAAGAAGCAGCTAGCACAAACCCTATCATGGTCGCTTCGTCTTAATTATAAGAGGAAGCTTTTTTTATTTAAAGGGTAAATTTTAAAGCGCAGTTTTCATCCAGTATGATCGCCACAATTAGGTTTAGGTTTTTCTAGTTATTAGATTCTTTCATAACTATGGTTTCGAGGGGGGAATGTATCAAGGTTGATAGCTACAAAATTATATATGATAAAACATAAAATTTGATTGGCAATACAACTATCTATCAATTAACCATTTTTGTTAATTAGACCCGTACCTGGTTGAGAAATCCGTGCTTCTAGTGCACGATTGTAATCTTGCTCTCCTCTTATGGACATGAGCGGTTCCGGATCTTTAAAAGAAGTCATTAGCCACCACAGTGCATAATGAAAGAAAAAGGTTAGGGCTATACCTAATATTTTTATTTTGGCAAGGAGAGATATTGTAGTACATGACACTATAGAATTCCAAATGGGCCTCCAGAAGTTCGTGGTTCCGTGTGTGTCTGAGTGTCGGCCTCCATGGCCCAATAGATATCAATGCGTCGTTCGGCCTTTCACTTCATGACAGGCCGAGATGCAACGCGTTCACTCACACACAGGGCTACTTTCAGTCGCACGAACCCATCTAGCACACAGCCCATTCGTCTGGGCTAGACTTCCTCAAAAAAAAAAATCGTCTGGGCTAGTTTCTGTAGTTCTGCGACAGAGGCCGCACCAACACCAGCGGAGCCGAACACAAAGCAAGAGATTGCTGATTGCTGCCTGTAACATGTACTGCAAGAGAGTGCATGCGCCGCTCAATAATGCTGAGGGCCAACAGGAAAGCATTCTACGTGCCTCGTTAAAAAAATGGTACATTCTTAGCATACATTATAGATTAATATAATCCAAAGAGAAGAATCTTTCTAAGTTGATTGATTACGAGGCTAACAGTGTGTGTCCAGATCGATAATCTTCTCTTTTTTGGCAATTTGGAATATTGTTTGATTCCATGGAGGAATGTTCCGAGCTAGCTAGGTCAACTACGTTTCTGGTTCATCGAGTGGCGGTGGATAGAAGCATAGAACATTCCAACATACTTAGAGTTAATTAGCTGCAAGTTTTTTTTTTAAAAAAATAAATAGCTGCAAGTTCTCAACAATATAAAGATAGGTACATTGAAATAGTCTAATAGACGGTCTTGAGATGACTTAACAGATAACCTTTATAATGAGTTGCCTTTTTTTGTCGTCTCGTAGTATACCATATCCTTAATTTGTGGAATAAAAAAAGAAATATTGTGACTAGTATGGCAACAACAACTTATACAATGGTAAGAAAGCAGTCTTATAGTTCTTAATTTTAGCTTATGAGACGGTTATTTCGTGAAGCAACTATCTCATTCTTCTCCTCCTCCTCTCCCCTCCACATCATCAAAAATCTTACGTGAAATTGCATGAGACAAGCTATAAGACTGCTGACGTGTAGCAATCTACTTGCCTTAATATCTACATTTCATGTAGGTGGTGAATGAAACAAACACAGTAGTCAGGGTGTTTTTGTTGGAGGGGAAAGGTAAAATTTGCTTCGAGAAATTTGACCCAGATACCCTTATCCATACATATCCTTTTAGATCCGGTAATTTGCAAGTATCACTCGTGGACGACTGAGAGTTGTCCTTACAGCTTACAGATTTGTGCTAATTAATAAAGTACTAGTATTAAAAACAAAATTATGTCTTGGATAATCCTTCTTTTTGCAAAACAAAATTGCTATTGGATAATTAGATAACTGTGGAGAAACATCATGTCCACTACTGCTAATAACTTCGGCTTTGGAACGCGGAGTAAGAGTTGCCAACATCTATTTGTGGTTGCCATGATGACAATGCATACTTATATTGTCACAAATTGCCGAGTCGCAGTACAACTAAGTACCCTACTTGGGTGAACTGCTGAATTAGGAATGCTATTATCTGATCTCTGTTTGTCATGGGGATTTCCCTTTGGATGATTTATTATTACTATTATCGTTTAATAATTTCAGTCCCACCTTTTCCCCCCAGCTTGATCAAAGAGTTTGATCGCATTCTCAAAGATGAGGAGTCGAATAATCCACCTGAGATCAACAAACAGCTAAACGACAGAAAACAGTTCATGGTTGGTAACTGACTTCATTAGCCGCATTATATTTCACTTTGTACACTTTTGTAATGTTTCTTGTTCACTATACAGATCAAAGAGTTGAATTCCTATGTCACCTTGAGGAAAACGTAAGTTGAAGTCTGTCCTTCAAAATTGCTGTTGTGCATGTCTCCTAGTCATTCCCCTTTTTTTTTTTAATCTCGATTCCAAAGACACATTATACTAAAATTGGAAACTTCTATTTTGAACTGTTATACCTCCTGCAAAGTCTTGTGCCACTTGGTACTTCTTTTAAGTTTTAAGGCTAATTTTCAATGGCTCTTGCAGATATCAAAGTAGCCTTGGTAACAACAATAAGAGGGTCGAGCTCTTCGACATGGGTGCTGGAAGTAGCGAGCCTGCTGCTGAGGACAATATGCAAATGGCATCAGGTGAAATTAGTTGTTAATTTTGTCACGAACTCACATCTTTCAATCTTACGCTGTTGCTTTGCAAAACTTCAAGCATGTAAAATGGTTAATGGAGCATACAACCATATCTGCGATATTTCAACTCATGATCTCTTTCAATTTTGACAGAGGTACTACGGCTAGACCACACTTCCAGAAAGACAGTGCCATGAAATTAAGAAGTTTGTATAATAGGAAATACTATTTTCTGTTAACAAATAAAGAAAGTTTGAATGCATGAAGATTTTGATTACTTGATATGTTCCATGGTTAAGAGGCACGAGTTGAAACAGCAAAAGTGAATCAAATGCTGTTTCAGTTGGCTTGTTCCAATTATGGATGCATTATAAATGCCTGATTGACATCTACAGATAGAAACTAAAAAACACATGAACTACTTTTTTTCCGAGAAAAAAATTTCTTACCAGGATTGTACTCGTTCATTCTATTTTTGTCCATAACCCTTGATCTGGGATCAAGGTATTTTATCTCTTCTTATGGGATCATCTTGCTAACCTTGCAGCCATGACAAATCAACAACTCATTGATGCGGGAAGGAATCAAATGGATCAAACAGATCAAGCTATTGAACGTTCAAAAATGGTTGCTTCCCTTACTATATACCCTTGTCCAGTTTGTTTCAATGCTCTTACATGGCATGTCTTACAGGACATTTCTCTTGTAGGTTGTAGCACAAACTGTTGAGACAGGAGCACAAACTGCTGCAACATTAACACAGCAAGTATGTTTCTCTTATACTGGATTAACAAAATTTCCCCTTCTAATTGTGTTTTTTGCTAGCTTACATGTGGTCTTACTAAGCATGATGATTTCTTGGAACATACTATCATCATTGTCCTATTCCATTCTGTAGATCGCATGTAGAATGGCTAAAGTTTTTCTGGTTGACATACCCTCTTAAGACTTGTAAATGAGAGGATTATTAGGACTATGAGTTTCTAACACTAAATTTCGTCTTGTTTCCAGACAGAGCAAATGAAGAGAATCGGCAATGAGCTAGATTCTGTTCACTTTTCACTGAAGAAAGCTAGCCAATTAGTGAAAGAGATTGGTCGTCAGGTGCTCCCTCCCTCCCTCTGACATACACTTGCTAAGCTCGTGCATAAGCACCAACTAAAAGTTATAACACATACATTTTGCAGGTTGCGACTGACAAATGTATCATGGCGTTCCTCTTTCTGATCGTTTTGGGTGTGATTGCTATCATTGTTGTCAAGGTACGGAATGCATGATAATCATATGCTTCTAGAAGGATATTCTCAGTTTAATATTCATCAAGGACTCATGCCATCTCCTGATATTATTATGCGACAGCAAGAATCTAATCAGAGCCATCCACTGTCTTCTGTTCTTCCAGATTGTCCATCCAAACAACAAAAACATTCGAGACATTCCAGGACTGGCCCCGCCGGCTCAAAATTATCAAATCAATAGCAGGAGATTGTTGTGGACAGAGGCTTTCATAGGTGTGTGATGATTGTGCATGGAGGTTTCATGCAGGTGCACTGCTTGCGATGCAGCTATCCACATAAGATGTAGGATATGTCGTTACTATTTTTCTTTGTGCTTGTGTATTTATTTTGTCGTGTTAACTCCTAGCAATAGGTCTGGATTCCTGCTTCTGGTGTTTGTACACTGCGGGCCATTTGATTGTGTATATGCAACAGAGATGAAATCTTGTACAAGTCATTAGCACGAAGTCGTAAAAGAGAGCTATACTGGTAACTTCAATAGTCCATGCTTATGTCAGTTTGTGTGCCGAGTGCCGAGGACAAAGCTTATCACCATGGCATTTACTTCTTGGCTGTCGCACGCAGCATGCCACTAGTTATAGATTCTCTACTGCATGAATTGCAAAAATGAATTGTTCTCCAATAGAGGTAAATTTGTTACAGGAGAAAAATTTACAAGCCATGGTGCACCGGCAAGGTGAAAACTCTACTTTGAACAGATGATCATCGTTTACATCAGTCGACGAGCGGCGGGTTGTCAGAGCCGACCCAGCTGCAGGCCGCGTCTTTCAGCACCCCTCGCCGTCTCATCATCTCCCTAACGTCGTGCACGCCGTCCCACTTCCCGGCCGCCGCCAGCGTGTTGGAGAACGCCATGTAGGCGCCGGGTCTCCCCGCGCGGCTGAGCTCGAAGACCTCCCTCGCCGCGACGTCCGCCACTTCCACGTCACCGTGCAGCGTTGCCGCCCCGAGCAGTGCCGCCCACACGTCAGAGTTCGGCCTCGCCGGTATCCCCCTGACGAAGTCGTAGGCCTGGCGCACGCTGCCGAACCTGCCCAGCAGGTCCACCATGCACGCGTAGTGCTCCATCCGCGGCCGCAGCGAGTACTCGCTCTCCATGCTCTGGAACACCTCCTGGCCCTGCGCCAGCAGCCCGGCGTGCGCGCACGCCGACAAGACGCCCAGGAAGGTGGCGTGGTTCGGCCGGACGTCCGTCCGCTTCCGCATTTCGCCGAACACCTGGAGGGCCTCGTCGGAGAGGCCGTTCTTCCCGTACCCGTCGATCATCGAAGTCCAGGTGACGACGTTCCTCTCCGGCATGTGGTCGAAGATCTTCCGGCCGTCCTCCACCCGGCCGCACTTGGCGTACATGTCAACCAGGGCGCTCCCCGTCTTGATGTCGCTGAAGAGGCTGCTCTTGATCGCCTGGCAATGCACCTGCTCGCCGAGCTCCGGCGACGACAAGAGAGAGCACGCGCCAAGCACGCTCACGAACGTCGACACGGTTGGCCGGAACCCCGTTCGCTGCATCGCCTTGTACACCTCGAGGGAGCCCTCGGCCGTCTCCTCCGTCTTGCTGTACCCCTCGAGCATGGCGTTGTACGCCACAACGTCCTTTTCCTCCATGCCCTCAAAAATCGCCTCCGCGTCCCCGTACATGCCCTCGTTCATGCACCCGACGAGCAGCGCCGTCGAGCACACCACGCTCCGCACGGGCATCACGCCGTGCACCCGCCGCGCGTAGGCAAGCAACCCGCTCTTCACGTAGGCGTCCACCAGCGCCGCCGAGAGGATCTCATCGGGCGCGACGACGGACCTCACGACGCGCGCGTGGACCTCCCTCGCGACGACGCCGGGCAGCGCCAGCGCCGCGGACAGCTTCAGCGCCATGGACAGCGCGAACACGTCCACCCGCCCCGTGGACGCCGCGAGCCGCCTCACGATCGCGAGCGCCTCCCCGGGGAGCCCCCGCCGGAAGTAACCCGCGGCGAGGTAGTTGTGCGCGGCGTGGGTCGGCCTCGACATTCCGTCGAACACGGCGCGGGCGTTGTGCAGGGAGCCGCATCGGAGGTGCAGGACGAGGAGCTTGACGGAGAGGTCCGCGGTGGTGCCGCTGAGGCCCGACGCGAGGAGCTGCGCGTGGAGGGTCTGCGACGCGGCCCGCGGCGGGGACGCGTCGATGAGGCGCTGGACCGCGGCGGCGAGCGCGGCGGCGGTGCGGAGGTGGCGAGGGATGCGCGGTGCGAGCGAGCCAGCGTGCGGTTGGGGGTGGACTCTGCTACTCTGTTGCATGTTGGGCGATATCATTTTCCGTTTCAGCCTGAAATATTTCTAGTTCGCTTCAGGAATCGAGACATTCCTTACATACAAGGTAAAAGGTCTATTTTTGGGCATAACATGTTTCACTTTAGGTTTAGTTTTCATAATATCTCAAATATCGGTTGTGAAAACATAAAAAAGTAGAGATCCTTATGGCAGTGCCTCCATAGCTCCTCTCTCTAGTTGGCTTGTTGGTTGAACTAGATTGTTGGTTGAATGAGAGGTGCTGTACAGATACTTTAGGTCCAAAGTGATTTATTTTTTTATTGGGAATACAATTCGTTAGTTAAGGTGATAGTTTCGCTATCTTTTCCTTAAAAAAATACTACCGCGATTGACTCCTATTTTGTGAAAGTGTGGTATATTATAAACTATTTAAGCAATTGACTCAAAACATATAGCAATTCATATATATATATATAAATATATATGTGTTTGTCAAACCTGATAGGATCAGAACCATACGATCCGACTCTGTCCTTATTCTGACAAGTGACAACCTTGGTAATACGGTAGCAAGTATCGAGAACTTTAAACTGCTCTTTCCGAATGACCCTCTCGTTACAATCCCCGTTTTTACGCTGCGAGAAATTCCCCTCTTAAGTAAACAAATTGAGGCCTGCACGCGTGCACACACGGACTCTTTTCAGTTATGCCATCTTGGGCCACTCCACACCCTCTGTCCAAATAATCCCGCACCGCCGCAAGCGAGCCGGCCATAAATAGTCATGGCCAGCTAGGGTCTTCCGATGGATGAATCGAGAAATATAAAACGTGGTATATTGTTTAAAAATAATTTTAATACTATTAGGATGAAAATGTATCCGCGTTCCCGTTAAGAACGACGT
Organism: Panicum miliaceum; assembly: GCA_032594955.1. Classification (NCBI taxonomy): domain Eukaryota; kingdom Viridiplantae; phylum Streptophyta; class Magnoliopsida; order Poales; family Poaceae; genus Panicum; species Panicum miliaceum. Next base: position 44,211,021 of record CM064059.1, read on the forward strand.
TTTCGAAACAAGAGACGTGGCACCGTACCACGTTCCCCGGTGACTATGATGATGCTCCGCCGCTGCCGCCGGCGGCAGCCGCCGTTTCCGCTTCTACTGCTGCATGACCATCACCATCAGGAGCTACCGCCGTCATCAGCTCTTCCTCTGCTTCAGGCCTGAGAAGGTTCGTGCTGAACTTGCCTCCGGGCTACCACTTCCTCCCCACCGACGCCGAGCTCGTCGTCCACTACCTCCGCCCGAGGCTCGCCAACCAGCGGCTGCCCCTGCCCATCTTCTTCGACGAGCACATCCTCCATTACCATCCGGGTAGACTCGTAGGTAAGCTCCGATCCCCACTGCAATTTTTCTTAATTTCTCTTTAACCATTGGCCAGTGACAGATAAATCAGACTAATGGTTTGATTTGGAATCTATTTGATACATGATTTGGAGCTGCAGAGAAGTACAGGGAGTACGGCGAGGACAGGTGGTTCTTCTTCGTCAGGAGGGAGCGCAAGCACGAGGGCGGCAACCGGCCGAACCGGGCCACGCTGGGCAACGGCCACTGGAACGCCACGGGGAGCCCGAGGCTGATCCGCGCCGGCGGCGCGCAGGTCGGACGCGTGAGGACGCTGGTGTTCTACGAAGCGTCTCGCAGTAAGAAGAAGCAGAAGAACCGCGAGGAGGCTGGCAAAGCAAGCAAGGGAGCCAAGACGGAGTGGACCATGTACGAGTACGAGAGCCTCGAGCCCGAGGAGGAATTCGTGGCAACATGCGTCGACGGCAACGCCAGGGTCTCACTCATCTTTATTAGTTTAATTTTCCACTCTCCATCTGGCCACCATGCGTGTTTACTTGCACCTGTGTGTTTTACATAGACTTGATTTTTTTTTTGTTCTTGTAGATGGATGCTATTGTGCTGTGCACGATCCAGCATGGCGAGGCCGGCAAGATCGGCGAGACAAAGAAGAGGACGATCAATAGGAAGGCGAAAGGGAAAGGTCAGGAAGCCGGCGGCAGGAAGAGGAGGAAGCGTACATCAGAGCCACAGGAGGGTGGTCATGCGCGGAGAACTCCCACGGAAACAGAGGCACTGGTGCAGGATCAGGCGTCTACCGGAGCGGCCAATTTCACCGTTGATCCAGACGACGACATGGAGGCGTCCTATTTCTCCTTCTCTAACACGTCACCGCCTGCGCTGCCGCCGCCGCCGCCGCAGGAGACGATGATGGCGGCCGCTGCAGGAGGAGACAACTACATCAGTGTTCATCCAAGCACCGCTGCCATGACGAGCTGGCAGTTCCAGTTCCCGGCCGTCCCCTTAGTACATGAACGTGTCCCACACCTGGATCCACTGGCGGACCTCCGTGGAGGCCAAACGGGGTACTGGCCCCCCTTGGTCAAGCAAATTTCTATAAGATATGATGTATTATCATAATTATCATTGGTAGATTAGCTAAATTAGCTGAGTTAGTAATAGTTGGTCCCTCCTTTCATTTGCTCTCATATTCCGCCACCGCTGGACCCAAAGATCCTGGAGGCAACTACTACAGCATCATGGCTCCAAACACCACGTGGATGGATTTGCACTTCGCCTCTGCGACAGATCCTCCGCCGCCTCTTGAGGATCTGTCCACAGCATCCTGGATCCACGCGCCGCTTAGGCGCCACAACGAGGCCAAGATCGCGCCTTCAGTTTCAGTTCACCCCAATGGCTTTGGCCCGGGCATCTCCAGCTCCAGCTATGGATTCGCCGGCGGTGACACCCACCGTCTCAGCACCGGCACCGGCCATCATGAACTGTCAAGGCTTTCGTTGCCGTCGCACCCATCTTATGGAGTCGGAAGCGCCCAAGGCTCTGCTGATTCCATGGTAGGATCAGAGGAATGGCGGCGCCCGTTTAGCACCCAAAGGTTCGTGGAGGTTCTTGGACCCCCAAGTAGAAGTAGTAAGTACCCCGTGTTTATACATGTGTCCCCGTGTGTTCGTCCGTTTAGTTTGTGTGTCAGGGTCGTTGCCAAAGTGCTAGGTTACATATAGGTTTGCCATCGCCCCCCGTTCAATGTTGGCGTCTACTAGTAATTGTTAGTTGTTCCATCGGCTGTTACTGTTTGGGTTCCTCTGTCATGTTATTGTTTGCTCCATTATTGGAGCCCTATAATTATAAGATAATAAGGTTATTAAGGTCTATATGCATGTTTGAATTTGTTTTCCCAGAGCAGAGTTGAAACACCGATCGACTTTATTAACTTTGTCAACTCCAATCATGATACACAGTTACAGATTATTAAAAGTTCATCGTAACAAATGAAACTAAACAATGGCGATGCAAATCACAACATGTTACATGCGTAGAAGGGTGGATGACGATCAGATTCAGAGGAGCTAGTTGACAGCCCGGCAGTTCCTCCTGACCTCGCCCTGGTTACGGCCGGTCTTCACCTCGACGCTGGCCATCTTCACCATGGCCTTCTTGAACCTGTCCTCCCACCACCCGGGGATGTTGGCGTTGTCCGACACCATCCTCGCCGTCGCCGGCGACGTGAGGAGCGCCGCGTCGGACGTGAAGAGCACCCGCCGCGCCAGCACGTTCTTGTAGTACTGGTTGTCCAGCGTGTCCGGCGTCACGGCGTCCTGCACCACGGTGGGGTCGTTGCCGGAGCTCGGGCTCGCCGGGCACTGGCCCCTCAGGGACGCGGCGAGCGACGGGCTGATGTCGGAGGGGGCGGCGAGGCGGTCGGGGACGAAGGACGAGCAGTGGGAGCGGCCGACGGTGTGCGCGCCCGAGAGCACGACCATGTCCTCGACGCCGAGGCCCTTGGCGGCGAAGCTGCCCACGAGCTCGGAGAGGTTGAAGGTCGGCGGCGGGAGGAAGTCGAGCGTGCGGGAGGCGACGGAGACGCGCCCGTCGAGGCGGCCGGCGGGCATGTCGAAGTCGACCCCGCGGCCGCCGCCGAGGGAGGAGGACGCGTCGCGGGCGGCGAAGGCGACGATGTCCGCGCAGGAGACGACGCCCGGGCAGGCACGCTCCAGCGCGGCCTTGGCGGCGTCGATGACTTCGAAGCCGCGGAGGCTGGGGTTGTTCGGCGCGCCGAGCTTCTCCGGCTGCGGGTTGGCCGGCGTCGGGTCCAGGAGGACGGAGGCGTCGCAGCCCTGCGCGTTCGTCGTCCACGGTGTCAGCACTCAGTACGCAGGTCACGAACAAGCCGTCCCATCGATGTGCATGCCATGCATGCGCAGGTCGATCGAGCGTGTAAACCGGCAGTGCCGTAGTGCGTACCTCGACGAAGCAGTCGTGGAAGAGCATGCGGATGAGCCCCGCGCCGACGCCGGGGTTCCGGCGGACGGCGTCTCCGACGACGCGCTTGACGATGGCCTCGGCTTGCGGGCACCTGTCGTGGTAGTACCCCACCTTGAGCCCGCAGGCGCCGGGGCTGGGAGGAGTGTAGTAGCCAGCCGCTGCTACGACCAGCAACGCGCACGAGAGCGCGGCGGCCGCCTTGCTCGCCATCGTGCTTGCTCCGGCGATCGCCATCGTCGTCTAACCTCGCAAATTGAACTTTCTGCTTGTATCTCGAGTGAGATTATATTGCGAGAAGCTGATGATGAGTGTGTGTGTGTGAGGTGGTGTGCTCCTGCTCACTGCCTCATATAGCGCGCTAGGGCTTCTGGACGGGCGGCTTCTGAACGTTTGTTTATCTCGGCAGCTGGTCGGCATGCCGGGGAGGCGAGCGCGCGCGCGCGGAAAGTGTCTGATGATTGATGAGTACAGCTAAGGGCTGAGATGATTGTCGTTGACGAGTGGTGAGCCATGTTGTTTAGTGCCACTAGTTCGTTAAAACGGGCAGGGTACTCAATTTAAAAGTAGGGGTTTGGAGCTGAAAGCCTGTAACCCTCTCTCTGGATGATGCATATGGAGCGCGTATGAGGGCATGCAGCTAGGGGACTGAAGTCAAAACAAGGGAAACCGATCGGTTCAGTTCGCTGCAGCTGGATTCTTGAAAGGCATTAGGTAGGACGTACGCTTCAGTGATCAACTAACTGTGGAACTGGGATGCTTGTACACTGCATTTTTATTAAAATTTAAAGAACAGAAAAACAAAACTGTAGTTGACTTGCTTTTCTCATCCGGATTGCATGGCATATATACGCTGTAGGTACGTTTGAAACGTGGTACACAAAATACCAAAATAGAGATGCTTGAGCATCTCCAACAGTCTCCATTTTTTCCAATAAAATGTTAATATTGGAAAAAAGATAGGCTACAACAATTTCCCAATAACTCTCCTTTTCCCCAATAACCATTAGGTTGTCCCAATCTTTCACCCCACTCCCCTCAAATAAAGGGAGAATTTTGGTTCTCCCAATATGTTAGTTGTATTAGGATGAGATTATTGGGGAACTATAAAATATCTCCTCCAATAATCCATGAAAGTAATATTAGGATATCCTAATGATACATTATTGGGAGATATTTATCGGGGACTGGTGGAGATGCTCTGCACCAAGCTAACCACCCGGTTGAAGGAGTTTTTTCTTTTTTAAATAAAATCTAACAACCTGCCGGTGGGTGAGTAAATCAAAGTTTTAGGTTTAGACCAGGTTAGTCAAATAATGGTGATTGGATATACACAAATCGTCTTGCCCATTAATATTAAGGATTATTCTCTTCCACCTGGGTTTCTAAAATGCATTTAGGCATAGATTATTTGTACTAGCTCTCTGCTGCCCCGATTGTCTGGTGGTACAGCAAAGCCGTTTTTGGAATGGTTCTTGTGTCGTCGGTTTCATAAATGGAGCTTATTATTTCATCCCTACGTTTTCATATCCTAGAAGTACACTTTGACCTTCAATTACTCTTATGATATATTACTTATTGCTCAAAAATATATTATATTAAGAGATTTGTGAAATACGAATCAATTGATACACCATTTATCCGCAAAGCATTTATATGATTAGACTAATTATTGGTCAAATCTACAAAGTTTGACCTGGTTGAATCTTAATACATCCTATATTTTGAATGGAGGGAGTAGAACACTATACTTACTCGACATTTTCCGACTGTGTTTTCTCAAATAGCTAAGGGTTATATTATTTCTCGTAGTTATTCTTTTCTCAATTGGCTGAGGGTTTTGTAAGTAAGTTTTGGATAATTTTTAAGGGGTAAATCAAATGCCCAATCATATTTTCCAAAAAAGAAATCTTTGGCCACTTAGTAATAACTCTCGGAAAATGTCTTAGGCTAAAAAAAAATCCTTGGCTATATATTTGAGAATTTTGTGCAAAGGTGTGTGTGTGTGTGTGTTACAACTTACAACACTGAAAGCTAGTGCGTGAAACGAAATCCAGAACTAACGCCAATCAGCACAGAATATTCGATCGGCAACAATGCAAAATTGAGAGCGTATGGTTGACAGACATCATCAGGACAAAATGTCTTGGGTTGACCAATGCCCGCGTGCTGCCTCTCTGCGTAACTTTAAGATTAGCTAGGCAAGGTTCCCATGCAGCGCCAAATGGTGAAGAAGTCACAGTCAATAGCTTCCCCATTACTTCCTTGATTACAAGTTACATCTACTTAACTGATTGGTTGATACGGCAACGCGCAAAGCTGACCTCTCACTATTAGGTAGTGTTTGGTTCTAGATTTGTAACGCAAACGGTAACAGTAACAAGTAGCAACGTTAATGGAATCCGAGCAAGCAATTACACGATTTGTTTGGTTCATCTCTGTAACGGCTTCTGTCTTCCGACACGCCCACCTCCTCAGGCGCTCCTGACATGGGTGCCGGCCGAAGCCAGCACTGCAGCTTCACCTCACCCAATCACTCACAGCTTGCTCTCCGGCAGCAGCAAGGCTACTAATGGCGTGCCCGTGAATCAGCTTGCCACTTTCGCCATGGATGGGTAGGCGATGGGCCGCTTGGTCACCGCTGTCAGTTTGCAGTTTATCTCGCCCAATCATCACAGCAGAAACAGATCTCGATATGGAAAATGGGAGCGAGATCTGATTGTAGACGATCCATCGCCTTCTAAAATTGAATCCAAGCTCCTCTCCTTCCTCTAGAAACGAATCCAATCTCTTTCCTTCGATCTGCGCTGTCTTGTTCCACCGAAGGCAAGGAGGTGGCAGCGGCATCGATGAGTAGAAAAGGGCATCGAAGATGGCGGAGTGGCCAAGGAGGGAGGAGCCGGAGTTTCGATGGGGATGGCACGCGCTGGTCCGCCGCCGTCGCAGCAAGATACGGAGTTGTCGGAGGCTCGGAGAAGATGGAGATTTGAGCCAGGTTGATAGCTGTTGTAACAATCCGGTCCAGTAAAACGGTTAAACTTCACTTTACGTGTTGAATGGACCACATCTGCTAATTAATTCTTTTGTATTTTCGTCTTCACTTCGTGTAAAAGGTTGCAACCAAATTTAACTAAATTTAACTAACTTCCTCAGACTATCTATTTAAATTGTTGATCTAGCTCATCTTGCTTAGACAATAAAAAAATCTCTAGCTACTAGCACGCGTGCTGGGCCAACAGCCACACATACGGAGCTGTTACAGCGCACCCATCCTAAGGACTCGACATGCTATCGAACCAGCCTATGCTATACCGGCGCATATGCTATACCGTAACCACACATAACCCACGCGTCATATGCACAATAGATGTTACACCTATCGTATGGGGATATCTGATTACGGAGGTACGGGAGCGGTAACAAATTTGTACGTGCGCGCTTCAGATTACACGGTACTCGTTTGCAGACATGGGGAACCAAACGAGATCTAACGTTATTAATTACCATCGTAATCAGGTCACGTTAAAAAAACACGAACCAAACACTACCTTATTAGTTATATATATATATATATATATATATATATGCCATAGCTATATAATTAATGCACTCCAGCACCGTACTATATATCGGCTGGACAGCACAAATACCGTGATATGTCAGAAAAATATTTTAGTTGTATACCTTTTTCATTTTCTAACAAATATGTTGTTGCCTAGTCATCCATATACACGTATCCCTCAATAATACATCTGTTCGATCGTCGTTATTATAATTTTGTTCCAAAAGAATGTTGCATAGCAAGTGTGACAATAATTAGATGGACTTTTTCATGAAAATATTAATTAATATTATTTCTGTGTAAGAAACCGAATATTTACATATATATTGGTGGTCCAAATTTTAAAACGAAGGTACTTATCTATTATGACGTCTTGGTTGGGGCCATGATGCAGTGTTTAATTAAAGTGTGACCAATTCTTCACTTGGGAGCCCAACAAGAGTGAACTGCTGTGGGCTCGTTTGCAGCATGACTTTTTCCTGGACAAGACCGGCCCAGCAAATAATTTCCATTTCTTTTCTCAGAGGATCTCACGGAAGATGAATTTTTTATACCCCCAAGTGGTCAGAGAGAATACATAACGGGGTTTAATCCTGTTTAATTTTATAGTCCGTCAATTTCTCAGTGTTTATATGGTTCCGTATACGCAATTACGCATATAGTCCGTACGTCCACAAAGCACGCGCGGCAGCATATGCGTGTTCACCTTGCCGAGCATATGCGTGGCCGAGGTAGAATCTGATGCACACGTGTTTGTCCATTGATTCGTTCCTTTAGAAGAAAAGAGCCGCCCTGTCACTAATGAACCGGTAAAAAGGGTTGATATGTCATGCTAAAGTTGTTTCATACTATTTCTATACATTATTATGTTTCATTTTTTATTGTGCATGGTTTGTTAACAGTCATATTATCTAATCTCATATTATCTTAATAAGGGAGTATTAAAAAAGTATCAAGCTAGAAAATAATAGGTTAATAAAAAAGAAAAAAATCTATACCATTGGATTTATGTTTACATTAAACAAAAAAACATGCATGCTAAAATTAATAAAAAATATTCAGAATAAAAAATTATTGAAAATAGTATTTTGATTTCCATATGAACTTGGATGCACAATATCTAAATGAGAGTCCATGAAAAACATAATATCTAAATGAAAAGGCCAAATTCAAATAGAAAATTATCAAAAGTTACTACTTTTATCTCCATACAAATTGAAAAGAAAATAACTAAATAAATAGTTCATGTGAAATACGATTAATAAATAGTCAGATTCTAAATTTAAAAAATATAAATTAATAGTTTGATTTAGATACGTTCTGCAAAAAAAGAACTAAATAAAGAGTTAGTGCATACAATTAAGCAAAATTAATAACATCATCTTGTTTGATAACAAAAGGTAGATAGGCAATAAAAGATCTACAACATAACGAGTTACATGCATCAACAAGCTAAGGCATCAAGTAGTTTTGACATTATAAGAGGGAATATTTGCCCCCATGAACATCCTTTTGTGGTATGTGCAAAAAAAAAGGCGTGTGCTTTGCTACACTTGCACAACCAGTTCAGGCCGACAAAGTTGTGTGCTTTAGGCGTAAGATGTAATTAATGAAAGGGTCAACAAAACATGCACGAAATGTACACATGACAGTTATACAAACTGAACTTATATATTCAACTTTATTTTTCATAGATTCCGAATACAGAAACACAAACCAAAGAATCACGTACACTACCTCTCAGGCTTTGAAGAAATCAAACAAAGGCAAATGACGAAAACACAAAGATAACAATAACGCACAGCAGTTGACACTACAACAATACGCTGCAACTCATGAATAAAAAACCAACAACTGAACAGATTGATCCTTCACCAATCACCGCGCGGTTTTTTTTTCTCAAGAACGATCTTTCAGGTTGCACCGGTACGGTGCAAATTAAACCTGCAAGTGATCAACTAGTAGTGGTTGATCGCTCTGCAGTTCTTCCTTACCTGCCCCTGGTACCCGGTCTTCACTTGGATGCTGGCCATCTTGACCATGGCCATCTTGAATCTGTCCTCCCACCACCCGGGGATCTTGGCGTTGTCCACCACCAGCTTGGCGGTCTCCGGCGATGTCAGGAGCGCCGCGTCGGAGGTGAACAGCACGGTGTGCGACAGCACGTTCTTGTAGTACTGGTTGTCCATGTCGTTGGGCGTCACCACGTCCTGCATCACCGTCGGGTCGTCGCTGCTCGTCGGGTTGGCCGGGCAGCGGCCCCTGAGGAACCCAGCCAGCCCCGGGTTGATGTCGGAGGGGACGGCGAGGCGATCGGGGACGAAGGACGAGCAGTGGGACCGGCCGACGGTGTGCGCGCCGGAGAGGACGACCAGGTCCTCCACCGACATCCCCTTGACGACGAAGCTGGAGATGAGGGCGCTGAGGTTGGACGTCGGCGGGACCAGGAACTTGAGCGGCTCGGAGGCGTTGGAGAAGGTGCCGTCGAGGCGGCCCGCCGGCATGTCGAGGTAGACCCTGCCGTGGCTCAGGAAGTAGGACGCGTCGCGGGCCGCGAAGGCGATGATGTCGGCGCAGGAGACGACTCCGGGGCAGGCAGCCTCGAGCGCGTCCTTGATCGCGTCGATCAGCTCGAAGCCGCGCAGGCTCGGGTTGTTGGGCGGGCTGAGCTTCTCCGGCGTCGGGCTGAACGGGGTCGGGTCCAGAAGCACGGAAGCATCACAGCCCTAGTCAACCATGAAACATACAGTATTAAGATAGTAAGTCCAGCTAGCTACCTAACTTTGTTAATCCATTCTTTGCGCTAATTAACTTTTTGGCAGACTCTAATATATACCTCGACGAAGCAGTCGTGGAAGAGCATCCGGATGACGGCCGCGCCATTGCTGGGGTTCTGGCCGATGGCCTTCTCCATGACGGTCTTCACGATGGTCTCGGCCTGGGGGCACTTGTAACGGTAGTACCCAAGCTCCAGAGGGTAGTACGGGCTGGCCCGGCACGCCACGGCTAGGAGCAGCAAGGTGAGTGCGGCCAAAACGGGCATCTTCAATGAAGTAGCAGCAGTGGCCATGTCTGGTAGATGTCCTTAATTGGTATCTCGATCGGTCTCTCGCTCAAGGTTTGAGTAAGAAACTCAAAATGTGAGGAAGAAGTGATGATGGAGAATGCTGAAGTGTGAAGATATTTATAGGTGGAAGCCTGCAGGAAGGGTGCAACATTGACCGTGTCACTGTGCATAAATCATACACAACATGCATGTGATTAAAATTTAAATAAGGGTTTGGTGAGCAATTAATTTGCTCTACTATTTTTTACTAGTTAATAATTACCTTTCAGATTGGTGCAAGGAAAAGCTGAGGGGTGCTTGAGTCTCTGTTAGACAACAGCAGCAGTTCTCTAACCCCGGATAGAGGCTGCTCAACGAATGGGAAGGTCTACACTCAAACTTGGATCGAGCAAATCACCTTGAAACAATCCACAAGATAATCATGCTCTACTTTTATTTTCGTTAGTGATGCAAGTGGATACCCAATAGTACTTTTTGGGTCAGCTAATTAATTACGATAACATGCCACTCTAGTTCATTTCTCCTTTCAAATTATTTACGCAGAATGTCATTCTAATTTATTTTATCAATTTTTAGGTCGACCCAATGACCCAAAATATATATAACTTGCATCCCTAATTTTCGTGGATAGTTCTGCAATAGTCACACAGTGAAACCATAATCATGGATAGAAGCTGCTCAACAATGGGGACTATAGGCCTACCGTCTGTTATTTCTCCTTCCTAAACTCTTCTTTTTTGTGTGTGAGACATGCAAATAACTTTGTTCCTTCGCGAGCTCTCCCGCTCTCTCTCTCTCTTAATATAATAGCTCTCCTGCCGGTTCGTTTCAAAATATAGGCCTACTCCTTTTCTTTTTTTTTTTGAAAATATCATAAAAGTTGCAGACCCTCATATACGCGTAGGCGCACACTCATCTTGTGGACACACGCATGCAAATCCTATCCTATGAGAACCTCCAAAGGCTCGCTCGGCACATCTTGAGATTGATGAAGGTATCATATGCTGATGTGCGTCTTGCTATTGACAGACACGTAGCCTACCACCAAAAGAATAAAATTCGCTAATTTTAGAATATATTTAAAAAATACGAGAACCCGTGCTGTGTTGAGATATGATGGAATGCATAACTTTGGATTTGCTCAACCCAAGATATAATTGATTTCTTATCAACTCTAATAACAAGATCTGCAATCATAAGACCATCCCAATTAATTGAGGACATTGCATTGAATTTTCATTTTGTAGATACGCAATTGTAATCTTACACTCACCAAATAAGCTATACGGTGCACATCTTTTACCCCCAGTTTTTTGTATGATTTAATTTAAGCGAAAATTTGTCGAACCAGCTAGCTAACAAAAAGAATGCTACCACCCTCAATCAATACCCTATAAAAGAAAATACCGATCTGGAAGCAATTTCACTGTCATTGTGGGTTCTGTTTTCCTTCTCCCAGAAGGTTATTAATTAGCATCCTCCTATTGCCCAAAATATAATGCCATTCCACTTTTAGTATATAATTTTTTAAATTCGTAAAATAAGTTATAAAAATAGAGAAATAATAAAAGGATACAATCCTTATCCATCTTTTCTTTCTTTTTGCTTCATGTTCTGGGTCCCCTAAAGAAGCAACTGCTACCTTCAGCTTTTGCGCTTGAGCCGCCACGTTGACTTGGATGGTTCAGTGCATGATCCTTGGTCATATATATTAGCTAGATAGCTACCAGAAGCACCAATTATTTATCAACCGTTACTACATCACTTTCGTAATGTTTGTCCAGTTCGCTTATATACCTTGCCGACTCAAATATCAAATGAATTTTCAGTAAAAAGTTCGGATCACTGCTGTTCTTACTGGGTTGATGAACTATCCAATGAGTCCACATATGAAATAATTTGATTAAATATTGAGCATACACCATTTTAAATCTAGGCATACGAACTGAACAAACATTTCGACGAAATCAGGGAGCAGTGTTTTGCTCGGTTTGATCTCTCTCTTACATGTTCAGTTGATTTTTTGTTTTAACAATCCGCCAGTTGCCGACGATGGGGACGCATGTTTCCAGGCCGTTAGTTGAGAGGTCGGATCGGATCACCATTCAGAACGTTTCCATTTTGACAAGGATCAGAGCAAGAGCAAGCTGGGTCAGGCGAATCACATAGTTGGTATCTTCCTCACGGCTTAACGAAATGGCAGTCTCTCTTAACAACCAGACATATACTATGCTCCAAATCCGTTCTGACCTGGAAAATACCTGCTTCCACCATTTTAATTTTCTACCTAATTTTTTGCCACAAGATAGCCTTGATTTTGCCGGTGAAACGTAATTTTAGCATGGACGTCAGGGGGCTGATCAGCTGGCCAATAGCTACGCAACACTACGGCGTCGCCTTTGACCAAATGGAATGTGTCTCCTTCACTTGTCCGTAGTCTCTTATGATGGGTGTCTGGCTGGCAAAGTTGCCCTGCTGACGTGTACGACTGGCGGTTCGAAGGCTACATCCTCTACTTACCCAGCTATACGTGCAGAAGAGAAAGCCAAGTGATGCATGGAACGTGAGTCGAATAAACATATACAGTGTCCGAGTGACTTGAAATGCAAGTAAAAGACAGAAAAATTCAATTAGAAGAAGCAGCTAGCACAAACCCTATCATGGTCGCTTCGTCTTAATTATAAGAGGAAGCTTTTTTTATTTAAAGGGTAAATTTTAAAGCGCAGTTTTCATCCAGTATGATCGCCACAATTAGGTTTAGGTTTTTCTAGTTATTAGATTCTTTCATAACTATGGTTTCGAGGGGGGAATGTATCAAGGTTGATAGCTACAAAATTATATATGATAAAACATAAAATTTGATTGGCAATACAACTATCTATCAATTAACCATTTTTGTTAATTAGACCCGTACCTGGTTGAGAAATCCGTGCTTCTAGTGCACGATTGTAATCTTGCTCTCCTCTTATGGACATGAGCGGTTCCGGATCTTTAAAAGAAGTCATTAGCCACCACAGTGCATAATGAAAGAAAAAGGTTAGGGCTATACCTAATATTTTTATTTTGGCAAGGAGAGATATTGTAGTACATGACACTATAGAATTCCAAATGGGCCTCCAGAAGTTCGTGGTTCCGTGTGTGTCTGAGTGTCGGCCTCCATGGCCCAATAGATATCAATGCGTCGTTCGGCCTTTCACTTCATGACAGGCCGAGATGCAACGCGTTCACTCACACACAGGGCTACTTTCAGTCGCACGAACCCATCTAGCACACAGCCCATTCGTCTGGGCTAGACTTCCTCAAAAAAAAAATCGTCTGGGCTAGTTTCTGTAGTTCTGCGACAGAGGCCGCACCAACACCAGCGGAGCCGAACACAAAGCAAGAGATTGCTGATTGCTGCCTGTAACATGTACTGCAAGAGAGTGCATGCGCCGCTCAATAATGCTGAGGGCCAACAGGAAAGCATTCTACGTGCCTCGTTAAAAAAATGGTACATTCTTAGCATACATTATAGATTAATATAATCCAAAGAGAAGAATCTTTCTAAGTTGATTGATTACGAGGCTAACAGTGTGTGTCCAGATCGATAATCTTCTCTTTTTTGGCAATTTGGAATATTGTTTGATTCCATGGAGGAATGTTCCGAGCTAGCTAGGTCAACTACGTTTCTGGTTCATCGAGTGGCGGTGGATAGAAGCATAGAACATTCCAACATACTTAGAGTTAATTAGCTGCAAGTTTTTTTTTTAAAAAAATAAATAGCTGCAAGTTCTCAACAATATAAAGATAGGTACATTGAAATAGTCTAATAGACGGTCTTGAGATGACTTAACAGATAACCTTTATAATGAGTTGCCTTTTTTTGTCGTCTCGTAGTATACCATATCCTTAATTTGTGGAATAAAAAAAGAAATATTGTGACTAGTATGGCAACAACAACTTATACAATGGTAAGAAAGCAGTCTTATAGTTCTTAATTTTAGCTTATGAGACGGTTATTTCGTGAAGCAACTATCTCATTCTTCTCCTCCTCCTCTCCCCTCCACATCATCAAAAATCTTACGTGAAATTGCATGAGACAAGCTATAAGACTGCTGACGTGTAGCAATCTACTTGCCTTAATATCTACATTTCATGTAGGTGGTGAATGAAACAAACACAGTAGTCAGGGTGTTTTTGTTGGAGGGGAAAGGTAAAATTTGCTTCGAGAAATTTGACCCAGATACCCTTATCCATACATATCCTTTTAGATCCGGTAATTTGCAAGTATCACTCGTGGACGACTGAGAGTTGTCCTTACAGCTTACAGATTTGTGCTAATTAATAAAGTACTAGTATTAAAAACAAAATTATGTCTTGGATAATCCTTCTTTTTGCAAAACAAAATTGCTATTGGATAATTAGATAACTGTGGAGAAACATCATGTCCACTACTGCTAATAACTTCGGCTTTGGAACGCGGAGTAAGAGTTGCCAACATCTATTTGTGGTTGCCATGATGACAATGCATACTTATATTGTCACAAATTGCCGAGTCGCAGTACAACTAAGTACCCTACTTGGGTGAACTGCTGAATTAGGAATGCTATTATCTGATCTCTGTTTGTCATGGGGATTTCCCTTTGGATGATTTATTATTACTATTATCGTTTAATAATTTCAGTCCCACCTTTTCCCCCCAGCTTGATCAAAGAGTTTGATCGCATTCTCAAAGATGAGGAGTCGAATAATCCACCTGAGATCAACAAACAGCTAAACGACAGAAAACAGTTCATGGTTGGTAACTGACTTCATTGGCCGCATTATATTTCACTTTGTACACTTTTGTAATGTTTCTTGTTCACTATACAGATCAAAGAGTTGAATTCCTATGTCACCTTGAGGAAAACGTAAGTTGAAGTCTGTCCTTCAAAATTGCTGTTGTGCATGTCTCCTAGTCATTCCCCTTTTTTTTTTTAATCTCGATTCCAAAGACACATTATACTAAAATTGGAAACTTCTATTTTGAACTGTTATACCTCCTGCAAAGTCTTGTGCCACTTGGTACTTCTTTTAAGTTTTAAGGCTAATTTTCAATGGCTCTTGCAGATATCAAAGTAGCCTTGGTAACAACAATAAGAGGGTCGAGCTCTTCGACATGGGTGCTGGAAGTAGCGAGCCTGCTGCTGAGGACAATATGCAAATGGCATCAGGTGAAATTAGTTGTTAATTTTGTCACGAACTCACATCTTTCAATCTTACGCTGTTGCTTTGCAAAACTTCAAGCATGTAAAATGGTTAATGGAGCATACAACCATATCTGCGATATTTCAACTCATGATCTCTTTCAATTTTGACAGAGGTACTACGGCTAGACCACACTTCCAGAAAGACAGTGCCATGAAATTAAGAAGTTTGTATAATAGGAAATACTATTTTCTGTTAACAAATAAAGAAAGTTTGAATGCATGAAGATTTTGATTACTTGATATGTTCCATGGTTAAGAGGCACGAGTTGAAACAGCAAAAGTGAATCAAATGCTGTTTCAGTTGGCTTGTTCCAATTATGGATGCATTATAAATGCCTGATTGACATCTACAGATAGAAACTAAAAAACACATGAACTACTTTTTTTCCGAGAAAAAAATTTCTTACCAGGATTGTACTCGTTCATTCTATTTTTGTCCATAACCCTTGATCTGGGATCAAGGTATTTTATCTCTTCTTATGGGATCATCTTGCTAACCTTGCAGCCATGACAAATCAACAACTCATTGATGCGGGAAGGAATCAAATGGATCAAACAGATCAAGCTATTGAACGTTCAAAAATGGTTGCTTCCCTTACTATATACCCTTGTCCAGTTTGTTTCAATGCTCTTACATGGCATGTCTTACAGGACATTTCTCTTGTAGGTTGTAGCACAAACTGTTGAGACAGGAGCACAAACTGCTGCAACATTAACACAGCAAGTATGTTTCTCTTATACTGGATTAACAAAATTTCCCCTTCTAATTGTGTTTTTTGCTAGCTTACATGTGGTCTTACTAAGCATGATGATTTCTTGGAACATACTATCATCATTGTCCTATTCCATTCTGTAGATCGCATGTAGAATGGCTAAAGTTTTTCTGGTTGACATACCCTCTTAAGACTTGTAAATGAGAGGATTATTAGGACTATGAGTTTCTAACACTAAATTTCGTCTTGTTTCCAGACAGAGCAAATGAAGAGAATCGGCAATGAGCTAGATTCTGTTCACTTTTCACTGAAGAAAGCTAGCCAATTAGTGAAAGAGATTGGTCGTCAGGTGCTCCCTCCCTCCCTCTGACATACACTTGCTAAGCTCGTGCATAAGCACCAACTAAAAGTTATAACACATACATTTTGCAGGTTGCGACTGACAAATGTATCATGGCGTTCCTCTTTCTGATCGTTTTGGGTGTGATTGCTATCATTGTTGTCAAGGTACGGAATGCATGATAATCATATGCTTCTAGAAGGATATTCTCAGTTTAATATTCATCAAGGACTCATGCCATCTCCTGATATTATTATGCGACAGCAAGAATCTAATCAGAGCCATCCACTGTCTTCTGTTCTTCCAGATTGTCCATCCAAACAACAAAAACATTCGAGACATTCCAGGACTGGCCCCGCCGGCTCAAAATTATCAAATCAATAGCAGGAGATTGTTGTGGACAGAGGCTTTCATAGGTGTGTGATGATTGTGCATGGAGGTTTCATGCAGGTGCACTGCTTGCGATGCAGCTATCCACATAAGATGTAGGATATGTCGTTACTATTTTTCTTTGTGCTTGTGTATTTATTTTGTCGTGTTAACTCCTAGCAATAGGTCTGGATTCCTGCTTCTGGTGTTTGTACACTGCGGGCCATTTGATTGTGTATATGCAACAGAGATGAAATCTTGTACAAGTCATTAGCACGAAGTCGTAAAAGAGAGCTATACTGGTAACTTCAATAGTCCATGCTTATGTCAGTTTGTGTGCCGAGTGCCGAGGACAAAGCTTATCACCATGGCATTTACTTCTTGGCTGTCGCACGCAGCATGCCACTAGTTATAGATTCTCTACTGCATGAATTGCAAAAATGAATTGTTCTCCAATAGAGGTAAATTTGTTACAGGAGAAAAATTTACAAGCCATGGTGCACCGGCAAGGTGAAAACTCTACTTTGAACAGATGATCATCGTTTACATCAGTCGACGAGCGGCGGGTTGTCAGAGCCGACCCAGCTGCAGGCCGCGTCTTTCAGCACCCCTCGCCGTCTCATCATCTCCCTAACGTCGTGCACGCCGTCCCACTTCCCGGCCGCCGCCAGCGTGTTGGAGAACGCCATGTAGGCGCCGGGTCTCCCCGCGCGGCTGAGCTCGAAGACCTCCCTCGCCGCGACGTCCGCCACTTCCACGTCACCGTGCAGCGTTGCCGCCCCGAGCAGTGCCGCCCACACGTCAGAGTTCGGCCTCGCCGGTATCCCCCTGACGAAGTCGTAGGCCTGGCGCACGCTGCCGAACCTGCCCAGCAGGTCCACCATGCACGCGTAGTGCTCCATCCGCGGCCGCAGCGAGTACTCGCTCTCCATGCTCTGGAACACCTCCTGGCCCTGCGCCAGCAGCCCGGCGTGCGCGCACGCCGACAAGACGCCCAGGAAGGTGGCGTGGTTCGGCCGGACGTCCGTCCGCTTCCGCATTTCGCCGAACACCTGGAGGGCCTCGTCGGAGAGGCCGTTCTTCCCGTACCCGTCGATCATCGAAGTCCAGGTGACGACGTTCCTCTCCGGCATGTGGTCGAAGATCTTCCGGCCGTCCTCCACCCGGCCGCACTTGGCGTACATGTCAACCAGGGCGCTCCCCGTCTTGATGTCGCTGAAGAGGCTGCTCTTGATCGCCTGGCAATGCACCTGCTCGCCGAGCTCCGGCGACGACAAGAGAGAGCACGCGCCAAGCACGCTCACGAACGTCGACACGGTTGGCCGGAACCCCGTTCGCTGCATCGCCTTGTACACCTCGAGGGAGCCCTCGGCCGTCTCCTCCGTCTTGCTGTACCCCTCGAGCATGGCGTTGTACGCCACAACGTCCTTTTCCTCCATGCCCTCAAAAATCGCCTCCGCGTCCCCGTACATGCCCTCGTTCATGCACCCGACGAGCAGCGCCGTCGAGCACACCACGCTCCGCACGGGCATCACGCCGTGCACCCGCCGCGCGTAGGCAAGCAACCCGCTCTTCACGTAGGCGTCCACCAGCGCCGCCGAGAGGATCTCATCGGGCGCGACGACGGACCTCACGACGCGCGCGTGGACCTCCCTCGCGACGACGCCGGGCAGCGCCAGCGCCGCGGACAGCTTCAGCGCCATGGACAGCGCGAACACGTCCACCCGCCCCGTGGACGCCGCGAGCCGCCTCACGATCGCGAGCGCCTCCCCGGGGAGCCCCCGCCGGAAGTAACCCGCGGCGAGGTAGTTGTGCGCGGCGTGGGTCGGCCTCGACATTCCGTCGAACACGGCGCGGGCGTTGTGCAGGGAGCCGCATCGGAGGTGCAGGACGAGGAGCTTGACGGAGAGGTCCGCGGTGGTGCCGCTGAGGCCCGACGCGAGGAGCTGCGCGTGGAGGGTCTGCGACGCGGCCCGCGGCGGGGACGCGTCGATGAGGCCCTGGACCGCGGCGGCGAGCGCGGCGGCGGTGCGGAGGTGGCGAGGGATGCGCGGTGCGAGCGAGCCAGCGTGCGGTTGGGGGTGGACTCTGCTACTCTGTTGCATGTTGGGCGATATCATTTTCCGTTTCAGCCTGAAATATTTCTAGTTCGCTTCAGGAATCGAGACATTCCTTACATACAAGGTAAAAGGTCTATTTTTGGGCATAACATGTTTCACTTTAGGTTTAGTTTTCATAATATCTCAAATATCGGTTGTGAAAACATAAAAAAGTGGAGATCCTTATGGCAGTGCCTCCATAGCTCCTCTCTCTAGTTGGCTTGTTGGTTGAACTAGATTGTTGGTTGAATGAGAGGTGCTGTACAGATACTTTAGGTCCAAAGTGATTTATTTTTTTATTGGGAATACAATTCGTTAGTTAAGGTGATAGTTTCGCTATCTTTTTCTTAAAAAAATACTACCGCGATTGACTCCTATTTTGTGAAAGTGTGGTATATTATAAACTATTTAAGCAATTGACTCAAAACATATAGCAATTCATATATATATATATAAATATATATGTGTTTGTCAAACCTGATAGGATCAGAACCATACGATCCGACTCTGTCCTTATTCTGACAAGTGACAACCTTGGTAATACGGTAGCAAGTATCGAGAACTTTAAACTGCTCTTTCCGAATGACCCTCTCGTTACAATCCCCGTTTTTACGCTGCGAGAAATTCCCCTCTTAAGTAAACAAATTGAGGCCTGCACGCGTGCACACACGGGACTCTTTTCAGTTATGCCATCTTGGGCCACTCCACACCCTCTGTCCAAATAATCCCGCACCGCCGCAAGCGAGCCGGCCATAAATAGTCATGGCCAGCTAGGGTCTTCCGATGGATGAATCGAGAAATATAAAACGTGGTATATTGTTTAAAAATAATTTTAATACTATTAGGATGAAAATGTATCCGCGTTCCCGTTAAGAACGACGTTTTCGAAACAAGAGACGTGGCACCGTACCACGTTCCCCGGTGACTATGATGATGCTCCGCCGCTGCCGCCGGCGGCAGCCGCCGTTTCCGCTTCTACTGCTGCATGACCATCACCATCAGGAGCTACCGCCGTCATCAGCTCTTCCTCTGCTTCAGGCCTGAGAAGGTTCGTGCTGAACTTGCCTCCGGGCTACCACTTCCTCCCCACCGACGCCGAGCTCGTCGTCCACTACCTCCGCCCGAGGCTCGCCAACCAGCGGCTGCCCCTGCCCATCTTCTTCGACGAGCACATCCTCCATTACCATCCGGGTAGACTCGTAGGTAAGCTCCGATCCCCACTGCAATTTTTCTTAATTTCTCTTTAACCATTGGCCAGTGACAGATAAATCAGACTAATGGTTTGATTTGGAATCTATTTGATACATGATTTGGAGCTGCAGAGAAGTACAGGGAGTACGGCGAGGACAGGTGGTTCTTCTTCGTCAGGAGGGAGCGCAAGCACGAGGGCGGCAACCGGCCGAACCGGGCCACGCTGGGCAACGGCCACTGGAACGCCACGGGGAGCCCGAGGCTGATCCGCGCCGGCGGCGCGCAGGTCGGACGCGTGAGGACGCTGGTGTTCTACGAAGCGTCTCGCAGTAAGAAGAAGCAGAAGAACCGCGAGGAGGCTGGCAAAGCAAGCAAGGGAGCCAAGACGGAGTGGACCATGTACGAGTACGAGAGCCTCGAGCCCGAGGAGGAATTCGTGGCAACATGCGTCGACGGCAACGCCAGGGTCTCACTCATCTTTATTAGTTTAATTTTCCACTCTCCATCTGGCCACCATGCGTGTTTACTTGCACCTGTGTGTTTTACATAGACTTGATTTTTTTTTTGTTCTTGTAGATGGATGCTATTGTGCTGTGCACGATCCAGCATGGCGAGGCCGGCAAGATCGGCGAGACAAAGAAGAGGACGATCAATAGGAAGGCGAAAGGGAAAGGTCAGGAAGCCGGCGGCAGGAAGAGGAGGAAGCGTACATCAGAGCCACAGGAGGGTGGTCATGCGCGGAGAACTCCCACGGAAACAGAGGCACTGGTGCAGGATCAGGCGTCTACCGGAGCGGCCAATTTCACCGTTGATCCAGACGACGACATGGAGGCGTCCTATTTCTCCTTCTCTAACACGTCACCGCCTGCGCTGCCGCCGCCGCCGCCGCAGGAGACGATGATGGCGGCCGCTGCAGGAGGAGACAACTACATCAGTGTTCATCCAAGCACCGCTGCCATGACGAGCTGGCAGTTCCAGTTCCCGGCCGTCCCCTTAGTACATGAACGTGTCCCACACCTGGATCCACTGGCGGACCTCCGTGGAGGCCAAACGGGGTACTGGCCCCCCTTGGTCAAGCAAATTTCTATAAGATATGATGTATTATCATAATTATCATTGGTAGATTAGCTAAATTAGCTGAGTTAGTAATAGTTGGTCCCTCCTTTCATTTGCTCTCATATTCCGCCACCGCTGGACCCAAAGATCCTGGAGGCAACTACTACAGCATCATGGCTCCAAACACCACGTGGATGGATTTGCACTTCGCCTCTGCGACAGATCCTCCGCCGCCTCTTGAGGATCTGTCCACAGCATCCTGGATCCACGCGCCGCTTAGGCGCCACAACGAGGCCAAGATCGCGCCTTCAGTTTCAGTTCACCCCAATGGCTTTGGCCCGGGCATCTCCAGCTCCAGCTATGGATTCGCCGGCGGTGACACCCACCGTCTCAGCACCGGCACCGGCCATCATGAACTGTCAAGGCTTTCGTTGCCGTCGCACCCATCTTATGGAGTCGGAAGCGCCCAAGGCTCTGCTGATTCCATGGTAGGATCAGAGGAATGGCGGCGCCCGTTTAGCACCCAAAGGTTCGTGGAGGTTCTTGGACCCCCAAGTAGAAGTAGTAAGTACCCCGTGTTTATACATGTGTCCCCGTGTGTTCGTCCGTTTAGTTTGTGTGTCAGGGTCGTTGCCAAAGTGCTAGGTTACATATAGGTTTGCCATCGCCCCCCGTTCAATGTTGGCGTCTACTAGTAATTGTTAGTTGTTCCATCGGCTGTTACTGTTTGGGTTCCTCTGTCATGTTATTGTTTGCTCCATTATTGGAGCCCTATAATTATAAGATAATAAGGTTATTAAGGTCTATATGCATGTTTGAATTTGTTTTCCCAGAGCAGAGTTGAAACACCGATCGACTTTATTAACTTTGTCAACTCCAATCATGATACACAGTTACAGATTATTAAAAGTTCATCGTAACAAATGAAACTAAACAATGGCGATGCAAATCACAACATGTTACATGCGTAGAAGGGTGGATGACGATCAGATTCAGAGGAGCTAGTTGACAGCCCGGCAGTTCCTCCTGACCTCGCCCTGGTTACGGCCGGTCTTCACCTCGACGCTGGCCATCTTCACCATGGCCTTCTTGAACCTGTCCTCCCACCACCCGGGGATGTTGGCGTTGTCCGACACCATCCTCGCCGTCGCCGGCGACGTGAGGAGCGCCGCGTCGGACGTGAAGAGCACCCGCCGCGCCAGCACGTTCTTGTAGTACTGGTTGTCCAGCGTGTCCGGCGTCACGGCGTCCTGCACCACGGTGGGGTCGTTGCCGGAGCTCGGGCTCGCCGGGCACTGGCCCCTCAGGGACGCGGCGAGCGACGGGCTGATGTCGGAGGGGGCGGCGAGGCGGTCGGGGACGAAGGACGAGCAGTGGGAGCGGCCGACGGTGTGCGCGCCCGAGAGCACGACCATGTCCTCGACGCCGAGGCCCTTGGCGGCGAAGCTGCCCACGAGCTCGGAGAGGTTGAAGGTCGGCGGCGGGAGGAAGTCGAGCGTGCGGGAGGCGACGGAGACGCGCCCGTCGAGGCGGCCGGCGGGCATGTCGAAGTCGACCCCGCGGCCGCCGCCGAGGGAGGAGGACGCGTCGCGGGCGGCGAAGGCGACGATGTCCGCGCAGGAGACGACGCCCGGGCAGGCACGCTCCAGCGCGGCCTTGGCGGCGTCGATGACTTCGAAGCCGCGGAGGCTGGGGTTGTTCGGCGCGCCGAGCTTCTCCGGCTGCGGGTTGGCCGGCGTCGGGTCCAGGAGGACGGAGGCGTCGCAGCCCTGCGCGTTCGTCGTCCACGGTGTCAGCACTCAGTACGCAGGTCACGAACAAGCCGTCCCATCGATGTGCATGCCATGCATGCGCAGGTCGATCGAGCGTGTAAACCGGCAGTGCCGTAGTGCGTACCTCGACGAAGCAGTCGTGGAAGAGCATGCGGATGAGCCCCGCGCCGACGCCGGGGTTCCGGCGGACGGCGTCTCCGACGACGCGCTTGACGATGGCCTCGGCTTGCGGGCACCTGTCGTGGTAGTACCCCACCTTGAGCCCGCAGGCGCCGGGGCTGGGAGGAGTGTAGTAGCCAGCCGCTGCTACGACCAGCAACGCGCACGAGAGCGCGGCGGCCGCCTTGCTCGCCATCGTGCTTGCTCCGGCGATCGCCATCGTCGTCTAACCTCGCAAATTGAACTTTCTGCTTGTATCTCGAGTGAGATTATATTGCGAGAAGCTGATGATGAGTGTGTGTGTGTGAGGTGGTGTGCTCCTGCTCACTGCCTCATATAGCGCGCTAGGGCTTCTGGACGGGCGGCTTCTGAACGTTTGTTTATCTCGGCAGCTGGTCGGCATGCCGGGGAGGCGAGCGCGCGCGCGCGGAAAGTGTCTGATGATTGATGAGTACAGCTAAGGGCTGAGATGATTGTCGTTGACGAGTGGTGAGCCATGTTGTTTAGTGCCACTAGTTCGTTAAAACGGGCAGGGTACTCAATTTAAAAGTAGGGGTTTGGAGCTGAAAGCCTGTAACCCTCTCTCTGGATGATGCATATGGAGCGCGTATGAGGGCATGCAGCTAGGGGACTGAAGTCAAAACAAGGGAAACCGATCGGTTCAGTTCGCTGCAGCTGGATTCTTGAAAGGCATTAGGTAGGACGTACGCTTCAGTGATCAACTAACTGTGGAACTGGGATGCTTGTACACTGCATTTTTATTAAAATTTAAAGAACAGAAAAACAAAACTGTAGTTGACTTGCTTTTCTCATCCGGATTGCATGGCATATATACGCTGTAGGTACGTTTGAAACGTGGTACACAAAATACCAAAATAGAGATGCTTGAGCATCTCCAACAGTCTCCATTTTTTCCAATAAAATGTTAATATTGGAAAAAAGATAGGCTACAACAATTTCCCAATAACTCTCCTTTTCCCCAATAACCATTAGGTTGTCCCAATCTTTCACCCCACTCCCCTCAAATAAAGGGAGAATTTTGGTTCTCCCAATATGTTAGTTGTATTAGGATGAGATTATTGGGGAACTATAAAATATCTCCTCCAATAATCCATGAAAGTAATATTAGGATATCCTAATGATACATTATTGGGAGATATTTATCGGGGACTGGTGGAGATGCTCTGCACCAAGCTAACCACCCGGTTGAAGGAGTTTTTTCTTTTTTAAATAAAATCTAACAACCTGCCGGTGGGTGAGTAAATCAAAGTTTTAGGTTTAGACCAGGTTAGTCAAATAATGGTGATTGGATATACACAAATCGTCTTGCCCATTAATATTAAGGATTATTCTCTTCCACCTGGGTTTCTAAAATGCATTTAGGCATAGATTATTTGTACTAGCTCTCTGCTGCCCCGATTGTCTGGTGGTACAGCAAAGCCGTTTTTGGAATGGTTCTTGTGTCGTCGGTTTCATAAATGGAGCTTATTATTTCATCCCTACGTTTTCATATCCTAGAAGTACACTTTGACCTTCAATTACTCTTATGATATATTACTTATTGCTCAAAAATATATTATATTAAGAGATTTGTGAAATACGAATCAATTGATACACCATTTATCCGCAAAGCATTTATATGATTAGACTAATTATTGGTCAAATCTACAAAGTTTGACCTGGTTGAATCTTAATACATCCTATATTTTGAATGGAGGGAGTAGAACACTATACTTACTCGACATTTTCCGACTGTGTTTTCTCAAATAGCTAAGGGTTATATTATTTCTCGTAGTTATTCTTTTCTCAATTGGCTGAGGGTTTTGTAAGTAAGTTTTGGATAATTTTTAAGGGGTAAATCAAATGCCCAATCATATTTTCCAAAAAAGAAATCTTTGGCCACTTAGTAATAACTCTCGGAAAATGTCTTAGGCTAAAAAAAAATCCTTGGCTATATATTTGAGAATTTTGTGCAAAGGTGTGTGTGTGTGTGTGTTACAACTTACAACACTGAAAGCTAGTGCGTGAAACGAAATCCAGAACTAACGCCAATCAGCACAGAATATTCGATCGGCAACAATGCAAAATTGAGAGCGTATGGTTGACAGACATCATCAGGACAAAATGTCTTGGGTTGACCAATGCCCGCGTGCTGCCTCTCTGCGTAACTTTAAGATTAGCTAGGCAAGGTTCCCATGCAGCGCCAAATGGTGAAGAAGTCACAGTCAATAGCTTCCCCATTACTTCCTTGATTACAAGTTACATCTACTTAACTGATTGGTTGATACGGCAACGCGCAAAGCTGACCTCTCACTATTAGGTAGTGTTTGGTTCTAGATTTGTAACGCAAACGGTAACAGTAACAAGTAGCAACGTTAATGGAATCCGAGCAAGCAATTACACGATTTGTTTGGTTCATCTCTGTAACGGCTTCTGTCTTCCGACACGCCCACCTCCTCAGGCGCTCCTGACATGGGTGCCGGCCGAAGCCAGCACTGCAGCTTCACCTCACCCAATCACTCACAGCTTGCTCTCCGGCAGCAGCAAGGCTACTAATGGCGTGCCCGTGAATCAGCTTGCCACTTTCGCCATGGATGGGTAGGCGATGGGCCGCTTGGTCACCGCTGTCAGTTTGCAGTTTATCTCGCCCAATCATCACAGCAGAAACAGATCTCGATATGGAAAATGGGAGCGAGATCTGATTGTAGACGATCCATCGCCTTCTAAAATTGAATCCAAGCTCCTCTCCTTCCTCTAGAAACGAATCCAATCTCTTTCCTTCGATCTGCGCTGTCTTGTTCCACCGAAGGCAAGGAGGTGGCAGCGGCATCGATGAGTAGAAAAGGGCATCGAAGATGGCGGAGTGGCCAAGGAGGGAGGAGCCGGAGTTTCGATGGGGATGGCACGCGCTGGTCCGCCGCCGTCGCAGCAAGATACGGAGTTGTCGGAGGCTCGGAGAAGATGGAGATTTGAGCCAGGTTGATAGCTGTTGTAACAATCCGGTCCAGTAAAACGGTTAAACTTCACTTTACGTGTTGAATGGACCACATCTGCTAATTAATTCTTTTGTATTTTCGTCTTCACTTCGTGTAAAAGGTTGCAACCAAATTTAACTAAATTTAACTAACTTCCTCAGACTATCTATTTAAATTGTTGATCTAGCTCATCTTGCTTAGACAATAAAAAAATCTCTAGCTACTAGCACGCGTGCTGGGCCAACAGCCACACATACGGAGCTGTTACAGCGCACCCATCCTAAGGACTCGACATGCTATCGAACCAGCCTATGCTATACCGGCGCATATGCTATACCGTAACCACACATAACCCACGCGTCATATGCACAATAGATGTTACACCTATCGTATGGGGATATCTGATTACGGAGGTACGGGAGCGGTAACAAATTTGTACGTGCGCGCTTCAGATTACACGGTACTCGTTTGCAGACATGGGGAACCAAACGAGATCTAACGTTATTAATTACCATCGTAATCAGGTCACGTTAAAAAAACACGAACCAAACACTACCTTATTAGTTATATATATATATATATATATATATATATATGCCATAGCTATATAATTAATGCACTCCAGCACCGTACTATATATCGGCTGGACAACACAAATACCGTGATATGTCAGAAAAATATTTTAGTTGTATACCTTTTTCATTTTCTAACAAATATGTTGTTGCCTAGTCATCCATATACACGTATCCCTCAATAATACATCTGTTCGATCGTCGTTATTATAATTTTGTTCCAAAAGAATGTTGCATAGCAAGTGTGACAATAATTAGATGGACTTTTTCATGAAAATATTAATTAATATTATTTCTGTGTAAGAAACCGAATATTTACATATATATTGGTGGTCCAAATTTTAAAACGAAGGTACTTATCTATTATGACGTCTTGGTTGGGGCCATGATGCAGTGTTTAATTAAAGTGTGACCAATTCTTCACTTGGGAGCCCAACAAGAGTGAACTGCTGTGGGCTCGTTTGCAGCATGACTTTTTCCTGGACAAGACCGGCCCAGCAAATAATTTCCATTTCTTTTCTCAGAGGATCTCACGGAAGATGAATTTTTTATACCCCCAAGTGGTCAGAGAGAATACATAACGGGGTTTAATCCTGTTTAATTTTATAGTCCGTCAATTTCTCAGTGTTTATATGGTTCCGTATACGCAATTACGCATATAGTCCGTACGTCCACAAAGCACGCGCGGCAGCATATGCGTGTTCACCTTGCCGAGCATATGCGTGGCCGAGGTAGAATCTGATGCACACGTGTTTGTCCATTGATTCGTTCCTTTAGAAGAAAAGAGCCGCCCTGTCACTAATGAACCGGTAAAAAGGGTTGATATGTCATGCTAAAGTTGTTTCATACTATTTCTATACATTATTATGTTTCATTTTTTATTGTGCATGGTTTGTTAACAGTCATATTATCTAATCTCATATTATCTTAATAAGGGAGTATTAAAAAAGTATCAAGCTAGAAAATAATAGGTTAATAAAAAAGAAAAAAATCTATACCATTGGATTTATGTTTACATTAAACAAAAAAACATGCATGCTAAAATTAATAAAAAATATTCAGAATAAAAAATTATTGAAAATAGTATTTTGATTTCCATATGAACTTGGATGCACAATATCTAAATGAGAGTCCATGAAAAACATAATATCTAAATGAAAAGGCCAAATTCAAATAGAAAATTATCAAAAGTTACTACTTTTATCTCCATACAAATTGAAAAGAAAATAACTAAATAAATAGTTCATGTGAAATACGATTAATAAATAGTCAGATTCTAAATTTAAAAAATATAAATTAATAGTTTGATTTAGATACGTTCTGCAAAAAAAGAACTAAATAAAGAGTTAGTGCATACAATTAAGCAAAATTAATAACATCATCTTGTTTGATAACAAAAGGTAGATAGGCAATAAAAGATCTACAACATAACGAGTTACATGCATCAACAAGCTAAGGCATCAAGTAGTTTTGACATTATAAGAGGGAATATTTGCCCCCATGAACATCCTTTTGTGGTATGTGCAAAAAAAAAGGCGTGTGCTTTGCTACACTTGCACAACCAGTTCAGGCCGACAAAGTTGTGTGCTTTAGGCGTAAGATGTAATTAATGAAAGGGTCAACAAAACATGCACGAAATGTACACATGACAGTTATACAAACTGAACTTATATATTCAACTTTATTTTTCATAGATTCCGAATACAGAAACACAAACCAAAGAATCACGTACACTACCTCTCAGGCTTTGAAGAAATCAAACAAAGGCAAATGACGAAAACACAAAGATAACAATAACGCACAGCAGTTGACACTACAACAATACGCTGCAACTCATGAATAAAAAACCAACAACTGAACAGATTGATCCTTCACCAATCACCGCGCGGTTTTTTTTTCTCAAGAACGATCTTTCAGGTTGCACCGGTACGGTGCAAATTAAACCTGCAAGTGATCAACTAGTAGTGGTTGATCGCTCTGCAGTTCTTCCTTACCTGCCCCTGGTACCCGGTCTTCACTTGGATGCTGGCCATCTTGACCATGGCCATCTTGAATCTGTCCTCCCACCACCCGGGGATCTTGGCGTTGTCCACCACCAGCTTGGCGGTCTCCGGCGATGTCAGGAGCGCCGCGTCGGAGGTGAACAGCACGGTGTGCGACAGCACGTTCTTGTAGTACTGGTTGTCCATGTCGTTGGGCGTCACCACGTCCTGCATCACCGTCGGGTCGTCGCTGCTCGTCGGGTTGGCCGGGCAGCGGCCCCTGAGGAACCCAGCCAGCCCCGGGTTGATGTCGGAGGGGACGGCGAGGCGATCGGGGACGAAGGACGAGCAGTGGGACCGGCCGACGGTGTGCGCGCCGGAGAGGACGACCAGGTCCTCCACCGACATCCCCTTGACGACGAAGCTGGAGATGAGGGCGCTGAGGTTGGACGTCGGCGGGACCAGGAACTTGAGCGGCTCGGAGGCGTTGGAGAAGGTGCCGTCGAGGCGGCCCGCCGGCATGTCGAGGTAGACCCTGCCGTGGCTCAGGAAGTAGGACGCGTCGCGGGCCGCGAAGGCGATGATGTCGGCGCAGGAGACGACTCCGGGGCAGGCAGCCTCGAGCGCGTCCTTGATCGCGTCGATCAGCTCGAAGCCGCGCAGGCTCGGGTTGTTGGGCGGGCTGAGCTTCTCCGGCGTCGGGCTGAACGGGGTCGGGTCCAGAAGCACGGAAGCATCACAGCCCTAGTCAACCATGAAACATACAGTATTAAGATAGTAAGTCCAGCTAGCTACCTAACTTTGTTAATCCATTCTTTGCGCTAATTAACTTTTTGGCAGACTCTAATATATACCTCGACGAAGCAGTCGTGGAAGAGCATCCGGATGACGGCCGCGCCATTGCTGGGGTTCTGGCCGATGGCCTTCTCCATGACGGTCTTCACGATGGTCTCGGCCTGGGGGCACTTGTAACGGTAGTACCCAAGCTCCAGAGGGTAGTACGGGCTGGCCCGGCACGCCACGGCTAGGAGCAGCAAGGTGAGTGCGGCCAAAACGGGCATCTTCAATGAAGTAGCAGCAGTGGCCATGTCTGGTAGATGTCCTTAATTGGTATCTCGATCGGTCTCTCGCTCAAGGTTTGAGTAAGAAACTCAAAATGTGAGGAAGAAGTGATGATGGAGAATGCTGAAGTGTGAAGATATTTATAGGTGGAAGCCTGCAGGAAGGGTGCAACATTGACCGTGTCACTGTGCATAAATCATACACAACATGCATGTGATTAAAATTTAAATAAGGGTTTGGTGAGCAATTAATTTGCTCTACTATTTTTTACTAGTTAATAATTACCTTTCAGATTGGTGCAAGGAAAAGCTGAGGGGTGCTTGAGTCTCTGTTAGACAACAGCAGCAGTTCTCTAACCCCGGATAGAGGCTGCTCAACGAATGGGAAGGTCTACACTCAAACTTGGATCGAGCAAATCACCTTGAAACAATCCACAAGATAATCATGCTCTACTTTTATTTTCGTTAGTGATGCAAGTGGATACCCAATAGTACTTTTTGGGTCAGCTAATTAATTACGATAACATGCCACTCTAGTTCATTTCTCCTTTCAAATTATTTACGCAGAATGTCATTCTAATTTATTTTATCAATTTTTAGGTCGACCCAATGACCCAAAATATATATAACTTGCATCCCTAATTTTCGTGGATAGTTCTGCAATAGTCACACAGTGAAACCATAATCATGGATAGAAGCTGCTCAACAATGGGGACTATAGGCCTACCGTCTGTTATTTCTCCTTCCTAAACTCTTCTTTTTTGTGTGTGAGACATGCAAATAACTTTGTTCCTTCGCGAGCTCTCCCGCTCTCTCTCTCTCTTAATATAATAGCTCTCCTGCCGGTTCGTTTCAAAATATAGGCCTACTCCTTTTCTTTTTTTTTTTGAAAATATCATAAAAGTTGCAGACCCTCATATACGCGTAGGCGCACACTCATCTTGTGGACACACGCATGCAAATCCTATCCTATGAGAACCTCCAAAGGCTCGCTCGGCACATCTTGAGATTGATGAAGGTATCATATGCTGATGTGCGTCTTGCTATTGACAGACACGTAGCCTACCACCAAAAGAATAAAATTCGCTAATTTTAGAATATATTTAAAAAATACGAGAACCCGTGCTGTGTTGAGATATGATGGAATGCATAACTTTGGATTTGCTCAACCCAAGATATAATTGATTTCTTATCAACTCTAATAACAAGATCTGCAATCATAAGACCATCCCAATTAATTGAGGACATTGCATTGAATTTTCATTTTGTAGATACGCAATTGTAATCTTACACTCACCAAATAAGCTATACGGTGCACATCTTTTACCCCCAGTTTTTTGTATGATTTAATTTAAGCGAAAATTTGTCGAACCAGCTAGCTAACAAAAAGAATGCTACCACCCTCAATCAATACCCTATAAAAGAAAATACCGATCTGGAAGCAATTTCACTGTCATTGTGGGTTCTGTTTTCCTTCTCCCAGAAGGTTATTAATTAGCATCCTCCTATTGCCCAAAATATAATGCCATTCCACTTTTAGTATATAATTTTTTAAATTCGTAAAATAAGTTATAAAAATAGAGAAATAATAAAAGGATACAATCCTTATCCATCTTTTCTTTCTTTTTGCTTCATGTTCTGGGTCCCCTAAAGAAGCAACTGCTACCTTCAGCTTTTGCGCTTGAGCCGCCACGTTGACTTGGATGGTTCAGTGCATGATCCTTGGTCATATATATTAGCTAGATAGCTACCAGAAGCACCAATTATTTATCAACCGTTACTACATCACTTTCGTAATGTTTGTCCAGTTCGCTTATATACCTTGCCGACTCAAATATCAAATGAATTTTCAGTAAAAAGTTCGGATCACTGCTGTTCTTACTGGGTTGATGAACTATCCAATGAGTCCACATATGAAATAATTTGATTAAATATTGAGCATACACCATTTTAAATCTAGGCATACGAACTGAACAAACATTTCGACGAAATCAGGGAGCAGTGTTTTGCTCGGTTTGATCTCTCTCTTACATGTTCAGTTGATTTTTTGTTTTAACAATCCGCCAGTTGCCGACGATGGGGACGCATGTTTCCAGGCCGTTAGTTGAGAGGTCGGATCGGATCACCATTCAGAACGTTTCCATTTTGACAAGGATCAGAGCAAGAGCAAGCTGGGTCAGGCGAATCACATAGTTGGTATCTTCCTCACGGCTTAACGAAATGGCAGTCTCTCTTAACAACCAGACATATACTATGCTCCAAATCCGTTCTGACCTGGAAAATACCTGCTTCCACCATTTTAATTTTCTACCTAATTTTTTGCCACAAGATAGCCTTGATTTTGCCGGTGAAACGTAATTTTAGCATGGACGTCAGGGGGCTGATCAGCTGGCCAATAGCTACGCAACACTACGGCGTCGCCTTTGACCAAATGGAATGTGTCTCCTTCACTTGTCCGTAGTCTCTTATGATGGGTGTCTGGCTGGCAAAGTTGCCCTGCTGACGTGTACGACTGGCGGTTCGAAGGCTACATCCTCTACTTACCCAGCTATACGTGCAGAAGAGAAAGCCAAGTGATGCATGGAACGTGAGTCGAATAAACATATACAGTGTCCGAGTGACTTGAAATGCAAGTAAAAGACAGAAAAATTCAATTAGAAGAAGCAGCTAGCACAAACCCTATCATGGTCGCTTCGTCTTAATTATAAGAGGAAGCTTTTTTTATTTAAAGGGTAAATTTTAAAGCGCAGTTTTCATCCAGTATGATCGCCACAATTAGGTTTAGGTTTTTCTAGTTATTAGATTCTTTCATAACTATGGTTTCGAGGGGGGAATGTATCAAGGTTGATAGCTACAAAATTATATATGATAAAACATAAAATTTGATTGGCAATACAACTATCTATCAATTAACCATTTTTGTTAATTAGACCCGTACCTGGTTGAGAAATCCGTGCTTCTAGTGCACGATTGTAATCTTGCTCTCCTCTTATGGACATGAGCGGTTCCGGATCTTTAAAAGAAGTCATTAGCCACCACAGTGCATAATGAAAGAAAAAGGTTAGGGCTATACCTAATATTTTTATTTTGGCAAGGAGAGATATTGTAGTACATGACACTATAGAATTCCAAATGGGCCTCCAGAAGTTCGTGGTTCCGTGTGTGTCTGAGTGTCGGCCTCCATGGCCCAATAGATATCAATGCGTCGTTCGGCCTTTCACTTCATGACAGGCCGAGATGCAACGCGTTCACTCACACACAGGGCCACTTTCAGTCGCACGAACCCATCTAGCACACAGCCCATTCGTCTGGGCTAGACTTCCTCAAAAAAAAAAATCGTCTGGGCTAGTTTCTGTAGTTCTGCGACAGAGGCCGCACCAACACCAGCGGAGCCGAACACAAAGCAAGAGATTGCTGATTGCTGCCTGTAACATGTACTGCAAGAGAGTGCATGCGCCGCTCAATAATGCTGAGGGCCAACAGGAAAGCATTCTACGTGCCTCGTTAAAAAAATGGTACATTCTTAGCATACATTATAGATTAATATAATCCAAAGAGAAGAATCTTTCTAAGTTGATTGATTACGAGGCTAACAGTGTGTGTCCAGATCGATAATCTTCTCTTTTTTGGCAATTTGGAATATTGTTTGATTCCATGGAGGAATGTTCCGAGCTAGCTAGGTCAACTACGTTTCTGGTTCATCGAGTGGCGGTGGATAGAAGCATAGAACATTCCAACATACTTAGAGTTAATTAGCTGCAAGTTTTTTTTTTTAAAAAATAAATAGCTGCAAGTTCTCAACAATATAAAGATAGGTACATTGAAATAGTCTAATAGACGGTCTTGAGATGACTTAACAGATAACCTTTATAATGAGTTGCCTTTTTTTGTCGTCTCGTAGTATACCATATCCTTAATTTGTGGAATAAAAAAAGAAATATTGTGACTAGTATGGCAACAACAACTTATACAATGGTAAGAAAGCAGTCTTATAGTTCTTAATTTTAGCTTATGAGACGGTTATTTCGTGAAGCAACTATCTCATTCTTCTCCTCCTCCTCTCCCCTCCACATCATCAAAAATCTTACGTGAAATTGCATGAGACAAGCTATAAGACTGCTGACGTGTAGCAATCTACTTGCCTTAATATCTACATTTCATGTAGGTGGTGAATGAAACAAACACAGTAGTCAGGGTGTTTTTGTTGGAGGGGAAAGGTAAAATTTGCTTCGAGAAATTTGACCCAGATACCCTTATCCATACATATCCTTTTAGATCCGGTAATTTGCAAGTATCACTCGTGGACGACTGAGAGTTGTCCTTACAGCTTACAGATTTGTGCTAATTAATAAAGTACTAGTATTAAAAACAAAATTATGTCTTGGATAATCCTTCTTTTTGCAAAACAAAATTGCTATTGGATAATTAGATAACTGTGGAGAAACATCATGTCCACTACTGCTAATAACTTCGGCTTTGGAACGCGGAGTAAGAGTTGCCAACATCTATTTGTGGTTGCCATGATGACAATGCATACTTATATTGTCACAAATTGCCGAGTCGCAGTACAACTAAGTACCCTACTTGGGTGAACTGCTGAATTAGGAATGCTATTATCTGATCTCTGTTTGTCATGGGGATTTCCCTTTGGATGATTTATTATTACTATTATCGTTTAATAATTTCAGTCCCACCTTTTCCCCCCAGCTTGATCAAAGAGTTTGATCGCATTCTCAAAGATGAGGAGTCGAATAATCCACCTGAGATCAACAAACAGCTAAACGACAGAAAACAGTTCATGGTTGGTAACTGACTTCATTAGCCGCATTATATTTCACTTTGTACACTTTTGTAATGTTTCTTGTTCACTATACAGATCAAAGAGTTGAATTCCTATGTCACCTTGAGGAAAACGTAAGTTGAAGTCTGTCCTTCAAAATTGCTGTTGTGCATGTCTCCTAGTCATTCCCCTTTTTTTTTTTAATCTCGATTCCAAAGACACATTATACTAAAATTGGAAACTTCTATTTTGAACTGTTATACCTCCTGCAAAGTCTTGTGCCACTTGGTACTTCTTTTAAGTTTTAAGGCTAATTTTCAATGGCTCTTGCAGATATCAAAGTAGCCTTGGTAACAACAATAAGAGGGTCGAGCTCTTCGACATGGGTGCTGGAAGTAGCGAGCCTGCTGCTGAGGACAATATGCAAATGGCATCAGGTGAAATTAGTTGTTAATTTTGTCACGAACTCACATCTTTCAATCTTACGCTGTTGCTTTGCAAAACTTCAAGCATGTAAAATGGTTAATGGAGCATACAACCATATCTGCGATATTTCAACTCATGATCTCTTTCAATTTTGACAGAGGTACTACGGCTAGACCACACTTCCAGAAAGACAGTGCCATGAAATTAAGAAGTTTGTATAATAGGAAATACTATTTTCTGTTAACAAATAAAGAAAGTTTGAATGCATGAAGATTTTGATTACTTGATATGTTCCATGGTTAAGAGGCACGAGTTGAAACAGCAAAAGTGAATCAAATGCTGTTTCAGTTGGCTTGTTCCAATTATGGATGCATTATAAATGCCTGATTGACATCTACAGATAGAAACTAAAAAACACATGAACTACTTTTTTTCCGAGAAAAAAATTTCTTACCAGGATTGTACTCGTTCATTCTATTTTTGTCCATAA
Organism: Panicum miliaceum; assembly: GCA_032594955.1. NCBI lineage: Eukaryota > Viridiplantae > Streptophyta > Magnoliopsida > Poales > Poaceae > Panicum > Panicum miliaceum. The sequence continues at coordinate 44,246,142 of CM064059.1, forward strand.
CCCTTGATCTGGGATCAAGGTATTTTATCTCTTCTTATGGGATCATCTTGCTAACCTTGCAGCCATGACAAATCAACAACTCATTGATGCGGGAAGGAATCAAATGGATCAAACAGATCAAGCTATTGAACGTTCAAAAATGGTTGCTTCCCTTACTATATACCCTTGTCCAGTTTGTTTCAATGCTCTTACATGGCATGTCTTACAGGACATTTCTCTTGTAGGTTGTAGCACAAACTGTTGAGACAGGAGCACAAACTGCTGCAACATTAACACAGCAAGTATGTTTCTCTTATACTGGATTAACAAAATTTCCCCTTCTAATTGTGTTTTTTGCTAGCTTACATGTGGTCTTACTAAGCATGATGATTTCTTGGAACATACTATCATCATTGTCCTATTCCATTCTGTAGATCGCATGTAGAATGGCTAAAGTTTTTCTGGTTGACATACCCTCTTAAGACTTGTAAATGAGAGGATTATTAGGACTATGAGTTTCTAACACTAAATTTCGTCTTGTTTCCAGACAGAGCAAATGAACAGAATCGGCAATGAGCTAGATTCTGTTCACTTTTCACTGAAGAAAGCTAGCCAATTAGTGAAAGAGATTGGTCGTCAGGTGCTCCCTCCCTCCCTCTGACATACACTTGCTAAGCTCGTGCATAAGCACCAACTAAAAGTTATAACACATACATTTTGCAGGTTGCGACTGACAAATGTATCATGGCGTTCCTCTTTCTGATCGTTTTGGGTGTGATTGCTATCATTGTTGTCAAGGTACGGAATGCATGATAATCATATGCTTCTAGAAGGATATTCTCAGTTTAATATTCATCAAGGACTCATGCCATCTCCTGATATTATTATGCGACAGCAAGAATCTAATCAGAGCCATCCACTGTCTTCTGTTCTTCCAGATTGTCCATCCAAACAACAAAAACATTCGAGACATTCCAGGACTGGCCCCGCCGGCTCAAAATTATCAAATCAATAGCAGGAGATTGTTGTGGACAGAGGCTTTCATAGGTGTGTGATGATTGTGCATGGAGGTTTCATGCAGGTGCACTGCTTGCGATGCAGCTATCCACATAAGATGTAGGATATGTCGTTACTATTTTTCTTTGTGCTTGTGTATTTATTTTGTCGTGTTAACTCCTAGCAATAGGTCTGGATTCCTGCTTCTGGTGTTTGTACACTGCGGGCCATTTGATTGTGTATATGCAACAGAGATGAAATCTTGTACAAGTCATTAGCACGAAGTCGTAAAAGAGAGCTATACTGGTAACTTCAATAGTCCATGCTTATGTCAGTTTGTGTGCCGAGTGCCGAGGACAAAGCTTATCACCATGGCATTTACTTCTTGGCTGTCGCACGCAGCATGCCACTAGTTATAGATTCTCTACTGCATGAATTGCAAAAATGAATTGTTCTCCAATAGAGGTAAATTTGTTACAGGAGAAAAATTTACAAGCCATGGTGCACCGGCAAGGTGAAAACTCTACTTTGAACAGATGATCATCGTTTACATCAGTCGACGAGCGGCGGGTTGTCAGAGCCGACCCAGCTGCAGGCCGCGTCTTTCAGCACCCCTCGCCGTCTCATCATCTCCCTAACGTCGTGCACGCCGTCCCACTTCCCGGCCGCCGCCAGCGTGTTGGAGAACGCCATGTAGGCGCCGGGTCTCCCCGCGCGGCTGAGCTCGAAGACCTCCCTCGCCGCGACGTCCGCCACTTCCACGTCACCGTGCAGCGTTGCCGCCCCGAGCAGTGCCGCCCACACGTCAGAGTTCGGCCTCGCCGGTATCCCCCTGACGAAGTCGTAGGCCTGGCGCACGCTGCCGAACCTGCCCAGCAGGTCCACCATGCACGCGTAGTGCTCCATCCGCGGCCGCAGCGAGTACTCGCTCTCCATGCTCTGGAACACCTCCTGGCCCTGCGCCAGCAGCCCGGCGTGCGCGCACGCCGACAAGACGCCCAGGAAGGTGGCGTGGTTCGGCCGGACGTCCGTCCGCTTCCGCATTTCGCCGAACACCTGGAGGGCCTCGTCGGAGAGGCCGTTCTTCCCGTACCCGTCGATCATCGAAGTCCAGGTGACGACGTTCCTCTCCGGCATGTGGTCGAAGATCTTCCGGCCGTCCTCCACCCGGCCGCACTTGGCGTACATGTCAACCAGGGCGCTCCCCGTCTTGATGTCGCTGAAGAGGCTGCTCTTGATCGCCTGGCAATGCACCTGCTCGCCGAGCTCCGGCGACGACAAGAGAGAGCACGCGCCAAGCACGCTCACGAACGTCGACACGGTTGGCCGGAACCCCGTTCGCTGCATCGCCTTGTACACCTCGAGGGAGCCCTCGGCCGTCTCCTCCGTCTTGCTGTACCCCTCGAGCATGGCGTTGTACGCCACAACGTCCTTTTCCTCCATGCCCTCAAAAATCGCCTCCGCGTCCCCGTACATGCCCTCGTTCATGCACCCGACGAGCAGCGCCGTCGAGCACACCACGCTCCGCACGGGCATCACGCCGTGCACCCGCCGCGCGTAGGCAAGCAACCCGCTCTTCACGTAGGCGTCCACCAGCGCCGCCGAGAGGATCTCATCGGGCGCGACGACGGACCTCACGACGCGCGCGTGGACCTCCCTCGCGACGACGCCGGGCAGCGCCAGCGCCGCGGACAGCTTCAGCGCCATGGACAGCGCGAACACGTCCACCCGCCCCGTGGACGCCGCGAGCCGCCTCACGATCGCGAGCGCCTCCCCGGGGAGCCCCCGCCGGAAGTAACCCGCGGCGAGGTAGTTGTGCGCGGCGTGGGTCGGCCTCGACATTCCGTCGAACACGGCGCGGGCGTTGTGCAGGGAGCCGCATCGGAGGTGCAGGACGAGGAGCTTGACGGAGAGGTCCGCGGTGGTGCCGCTGAGGCCCGACGCGAGGAGCTGCGCGTGGAGGGTCTGCGACGCGGCCCGCGGCGGGGACGCGTCGATGAGGCGCTGGACCGCGGCGGCGAGCGCGGCGGCGGTGCGGAGGTGGCGAGGGATGCGCGGTGCGAGCGAGCCAGCGTGCGGTTGGGGGTGGACTCTGCTACTCTGTTGCATGTTGGGCGATATCATTTTCCGTTTCAGCCTGAAATATTTCTAGTTCGCTTCAGGAATCGAGACATTCCTTACATACAAGGTAAAAGGTCTATTTTTGGGCATAACATGTTTCACTTTAGGTTTAGTTTTCATAATATCTCAAATATCGGTTGTGAAAACATAAAAAAGTAGAGATCCTTATGGCAGTGCCTCCATAGCTCCTCTCTCTAGTTGGCTTGTTGGTTGAACTAGATTGTTGGTTGAATGAGAGGTGCTGTACAGATACTTTAGGTCCAAAGTGATTTATTTTTTTATTGGGAATACAATTCGTTAGTTAAGGTGATAGTTTCGCTATCTTTTCCTTAAAAAAATACTACCGCGATTGACTCCTATTTTGTGAAAGTGTGGTATATTATAAACTATTTAAGCAATTGACTCAAAACATATAGCAATTCATATATATATATATAAATATATATGTGTTTGTCAAACCTGATAGGATCAGAACCATACGATCCGACTCTGTCCTTATTCTGACAAGTGACAACCTTGGTAATACGGTAGCAAGTATCGAGAACTTTAAACTGCTCTTTCCGAATGACCCTCTCGTTACAATCCCCGTTTTTACGCTGCGAGAAATTCCCCTCTTAAGTAAACAAATTGAGGCCTGCACGCGTGCACACACGGACTCTTTTCAGTTATGCCATCTTGGGCCACTCCACACCCTCTGTCCAAATAATCCCGCACCGCCGCAAGCGAGCCGGCCATAAATAGTCATGGCCAGCTAGGGTCTTCCGATGGATGAATCGAGAAATATAAAACGTGGTATATTGTTTAAAAATAATTTTAATACTATTAGGATGAAAATGTATCCGCGTTCCCGTTAAGAACGACGTTTTCGAAACAAGAGACGTGGCACCGTACCACGTTCCCCGGTGACTATGATGATGCTCCGCCGCTGCCGCCGGCGGCAGCCGCCGTTTCCGCTTCTACTGCTGCATGACCATCACCATCAGGAGCTACCGCCGTCATCAGCTCTTCCTCTGCTTCAGGCCTGAGAAGGTTCGTGCTGAACTTGCCTCCGGGCTACCACTTCCTCCCCACCGACGCCGAGCTCGTCGTCCACTACCTCCGCCCGAGGCTCGCCAACCAGCGGCTGCCCCTGCCCATCTTCTTCGACGAGCACATCCTCCATTACCATCCGGGTAGACTCGTAGGTAAGCTCCGATCCCCACTGCAATTTTTCTTAATTTCTCTTTAACCATTGGCCAGTGACAGATAAATCAGACTAATGGTTTGATTTGGAATCTATTTGATACATGATTTGGAGCTGCAGAGAAGTACAGGGAGTACGGCGAGGACAGGTGGTTCTTCTTCGTCAGGAGGGAGCGCAAGCACGAGGGCGGCAACCGGCCGAACCGGGCCACGCTGGGCAACGGCCACTGGAACGCCACGGGGAGCCCGAGGCTGATCCGCGCCGGCGGCGCGCAGGTCGGACGCGTGAGGACGCTGGTGTTCTACGAAGCGTCTCGCAGTAAGAAGAAGCAGAAGAACCGCGAGGAGGCTGGCAAAGCAAGCAAGGGAGCCAAGACGGAGTGGACCATGTACGAGTACGAGAGCCTCGAGCCCGAGGAGGAATTCGTGGCAACATGCGTCGACGGCAACGCCAGGGTCTCACTCATCTTTATTAGTTTAATTTTCCACTCTCCATCTGGCCACCATGCGTGTTTACTTGCACCTGTGTGTTTTACATAGACTTGATTTTTTTTTTGTTCTTGTAGATGGATGCTATTGTGCTGTGCACGATCCAGCATGGCGAGGCCGGCAAGATCGGCGAGACAAAGAAGAGGACGATCAATAGGAAGGCGAAAGGGAAAGGTCAGGAAGCCGGCGGCAGGAAGAGGAGGAAGCGTACATCAGAGCCACAGGAGGGTGGTCATGCGCGGAGAACTCCCACGGAAACAGAGGCACTGGTGCAGGATCAGGCGTCTACCGGAGCGGCCAATTTCACCGTTGATCCAGACGACGACATGGAGGCGTCCTATTTCTCCTTCTCTAACACGTCACCGCCTGCGCTGCCGCCGCCGCCGCCGCAGGAGACGATGATGGCGGCCGCTGCAGGAGGAGACAACTACATCAGTGTTCATCCAAGCACCGCTGCCATGACGAGCTGGCAGTTCCAGTTCCCGGCCGTCCCCTTAGTACATGAACGTGTCCCACACCTGGATCCACTGGCGGACCTCCGTGGAGGCCAAACGGGGTACTGGCCCCCCTTGGTCAAGCAAATTTCTATAAGATATGATGTATTATCATAATTATCATTGGTAGATTAGCTAAATTAGCTGAGTTAGTAATAGTTGGTCCCTCCTTTCATTTGCTCTCATATTCCGCCACCGCTGGACCCAAAGATCCTGGAGGCAACTACTACAGCATCATGGCTCCAAACACCACGTGGATGGATTTGCACTTCGCCTCTGCGACAGATCCTCCGCCGCCTCTTGAGGATCTGTCCACAGCATCCTGGATCCACGCGCCGCTTAGGCGCCACAACGAGGCCAAGATCGCGCCTTCAGTTTCAGTTCACCCCAATGGCTTTGGCCCGGGCATCTCCAGCTCCAGCTATGGATTCGCCGGCGGTGACACCCACCGTCTCAGCACCGGCACCGGCCATCATGAACTGTCAAGGCTTTCGTTGCCGTCGCACCCATCTTATGGAGTCGGAAGCGCCCAAGGCTCTGCTGATTCCATGGTAGGATCAGAGGAATGGCGGCGCCCGTTTAGCACCCAAAGGTTCGTGGAGGTTCTTGGACCCCCAAGTAGAAGTAGTAAGTACCCCGTGTTTATACATGTGTCCCCGTGTGTTCGTCCGTTTAGTTTGTGTGTCAGGGTCGTTGCCAAAGTGCTAGGTTACATATAGGTTTGCCATCGCCCCCCGTTCAATGTTGGCGTCTACTAGTAATTGTTAGTTGTTCCATCGGCTGTTACTGTTTGGGTTCCTCTGTCATGTTATTGTTTGCTCCATTATTGGAGCCCTATAATTATAAGATAATAAGGTTATTAAGGTCTATATGCATGTTTGAATTTGTTTTCCCAGAGCAGAGTTGAAACACCGATCGACTTTATTAACTTTGTCAACTCCAATCATGATACACAGTTACAGATTATTAAAAGTTCATCGTAACAAATGAAACTAAACAATGGCGATGCAAATCACAACATGTTACATGCGTAGAAGGGTGGATGACGATCAGATTCAGAGGAGCTAGTTGACAGCCCGGCAGTTCCTCCTGACCTCGCCCTGGTTACGGCCGGTCTTCACCTCGACGCTGGCCATCTTCACCATGGCCTTCTTGAACCTGTCCTCCCACCACCCGGGGATGTTGGCGTTGTCCGACACCATCCTCGCCGTCGCCGGCGACGTGAGGAGCGCCGCGTCGGACGTGAAGAGCACCCGCCGCGCCAGCACGTTCTTGTAGTACTGGTTGTCCAGCGTGTCCGGCGTCACGGCGTCCTGCACCACGGTGGGGTCGTTGCCGGAGCTCGGGCTCGCCGGGCACTGGCCCCTCAGGGACGCGGCGAGCGACGGGCTGATGTCGGAGGGGGCGGCGAGGCGGTCGGGGACGAAGGACGAGCAGTGGGAGCGGCCGACGGTGTGCGCGCCCGAGAGCACGACCATGTCCTCGACGCCGAGGCCCTTGGCGGCGAAGCTGCCCACGAGCTCGGAGAGGTTGAAGGTCGGCGGCGGGAGGAAGTCGAGCGTGCGGGAGGCGACGGAGACGCGCCCGTCGAGGCGGCCGGCGGGCATGTCGAAGTCGACCCCGCGGCCGCCGCCGAGGGAGGAGGACGCGTCGCGGGCGGCGAAGGCGACGATGTCCGCGCAGGAGACGACGCCCGGGCAGGCACGCTCCAGCGCGGCCTTGGCGGCGTCGATGACTTCGAAGCCGCGGAGGCTGGGGTTGTTCGGCGCGCCGAGCTTCTCCGGCTGCGGGTTGGCCGGCGTCGGGTCCAGGAGGACGGAGGCGTCGCAGCCCTGCGCGTTCGTCGTCCACGGTGTCAGCACTCAGTACGCAGGTCACGAACAAGCCGTCCCATCGATGTGCATGCCATGCATGCGCAGGTCGATCGAGCGTGTAAACCGGCAGTGCCGTAGTGCGTACCTCGACGAAGCAGTCGTGGAAGAGCATGCGGATGAGCCCCGCGCCGACGCCGGGGTTCCGGCGGACGGCGTCTCCGACGACGCGCTTGACGATGGCCTCGGCTTGCGGGCACCTGTCGTGGTAGTACCCCACCTTGAGCCCGCAGGCGCCGGGGCTGGGAGGAGTGTAGTAGCCAGCCGCTGCTACGACCAGCAACGCGCACGAGAGCGCGGCGGCCGCCTTGCTCGCCATCGTGCTTGCTCCGGCGATCGCCATCGTCGTCTAACCTCGCAAATTGAACTTTCTGCTTGTATCTCGAGTGAGATTATATTGCGAGAAGCTGATGATGAGTGTGTGTGTGTGAGGTGGTGTGCTCCTGCTCACTGCCTCATATAGCGCGCTAGGGCTTCTGGACGGGCGGCTTCTGAACGTTTGTTTATCTCGGCAGCTGGTCGGCATGCCGGGGAGGCGAGCGCGCGCGCGCGGAAAGTGTCTGATGATTGATGAGTACAGCTAAGGGCTGAGATGATTGTCGTTGACGAGTGGTGAGCCATGTTGTTTAGTGCCACTAGTTCGTTAAAACGGGCAGGGTACTCAATTTAAAAGTAGGGGTTTGGAGCTGAAAGCCTGTAACCCTCTCTCTGGATGATGCATATGGAGCGCGTATGAGGGCATGCAGCTAGGGGACTGAAGTCAAAACAAGGGAAACCGATCGGTTCAGTTCGCTGCAGCTGGATTCTTGAAAGGCATTAGGTAGGACGTACGCTTCAGTGATCAACTAACTGTGGAACTGGGATGCTTGTACACTGCATTTTTATTAAAATTTAAAGAACAGAAAAACAAAACTGTAGTTGACTTGCTTTTCTCATCCGGATTGCATGGCATATATACGCTGTAGGTACGTTTGAAACGTGGTACACAAAATACCAAAATAGAGATGCTTGAGCATCTCCAACAGTCTCCATTTTTTCCAATAAAATGTTAATATTGGAAAAAAGATAGGCTACAACAATTTCCCAATAACTCTCCTTTTCCCCAATAACCATTAGGTTGTCCCAATCTTTCACCCCACTCCCCTCAAATAAAGGGAGAATTTTGGTTCTCCCAATATGTTAGTTGTATTAGGATGAGATTATTGGGGAACTATAAAATATCTCCTCCAATAATCCATGAAAGTAATATTAGGATATCCTAATGATACATTATTGGGAGATATTTATCGGGGACTGGTGGAGATGCTCTGCACCAAGCTAACCACCCGGTTGAAGGAGTTTTTTCTTTTTTAAATAAAATCTAACAACCTGCCGGTGGGTGAGTAAATCAAAGTTTTAGGTTTAGACCAGGTTAGTCAAATAATGGTGATTGGATATACACAAATCGTCTTGCCCATTAATATTAAGGATTATTCTCTTCCACCTGGGTTTCTAAAATGCATTTAGGCATAGATTATTTGTACTAGCTCTCTGCTGCCCCGATTGTCTGGTGGTACAGCAAAGCCGTTTTTGGAATGGTTCTTGTGTCGTCGGTTTCATAAATGGAGCTTATTATTTCATCCCTACGTTTTCATATCCTAGAAGTACACTTTGACCTTCAATTACTCTTATGATATATTACTTATTGCTCAAAAATATATTATATTAAGAGATTTGTGAAATACGAATCAATTGATACACCATTTATCCGCAAAGCATTTATATGATTAGACTAATTATTGGTCAAATCTACAAAGTTTGACCTGGTTGAATCTTAATACATCCTATATTTTGAATGGAGGGAGTAGAACACTATACTTACTCGACATTTTCCGACTGTGTTTTCTCAAATAGCTAAGGGTTATATTATTTCTCGTAGTTATTCTTTTCTCAATTGGCTGAGGGTTTTGTAAGTAAGTTTTGGATAATTTTTAAGGGGTAAATCAAATGCCCAATCATATTTTCCAAAAAAGAAATCTTTGGCCACTTAGTAATAACTCTCGGAAAATGTCTTAGGCTAAAAAAAAATCCTTGGCTATATATTTGAGAATTTTGTGCAAAGGTGTGTGTGTGTGTGTGTTACAACTTACAACACTGAAAGCTAGTGCGTGAAACGAAATCCAGAACTAACGCCAATCAGCACAGAATATTCGATCGGCAACAATGCAAAATTGAGAGCGTATGGTTGACAGACATCATCAGGACAAAATGTCTTGGGTTGACCAATGCCCGCGTGCTGCCTCTCTGCGTAACTTTAAGATTAGCTAGGCAAGGTTCCCATGCAGCGCCAAATGGTGAAGAAGTCACAGTCAATAGCTTCCCCATTACTTCCTTGATTACAAGTTACATCTACTTAACTGATTGGTTGATACGGCAACGCGCAAAGCTGACCTCTCACTATTAGGTAGTGTTTGGTTCTAGATTTGTAACGCAAACGGTAACAGTAACAAGTAGCAACGTTAATGGAATCCGAGCAAGCAATTACACGATTTGTTTGGTTCATCTCTGTAACGGCTTCTGTCTTCCGACACGCCCACCTCCTCAGGCGCTCCTGACATGGGTGCCGGCCGAAGCCAGCACTGCAGCTTCACCTCACCCAATCACTCACAGCTTGCTCTCCGGCAGCAGCAAGGCTACTAATGGCGTGCCCGTGAATCAGCTTGCCACTTTCGCCATGGATGGGTAGGCGATGGGCCGCTTGGTCACCGCTGTCAGTTTGCAGTTTATCTCGCCCAATCATCACAGCAGAAACAGATCTCGATATGGAAAATGGGAGCGAGATCTGATTGTAGACGATCCATCGCCTTCTAAAATTGAATCCAAGCTCCTCTCCTTCCTCTAGAAACGAATCCAATCTCTTTCCTTCGATCTGCGCTGTCTTGTTCCACCGAAGGCAAGGAGGTGGCAGCGGCATCGATGAGTAGAAAAGGGCATCGAAGATGGCGGAGTGGCCAAGGAGGGAGGAGCCGGAGTTTCGATGGGGATGGCACGCGCTGGTCCGCCGCCGTCGCAGCAAGATACGGAGTTGTCGGAGGCTCGGAGAAGATGGAGATTTGAGCCAGGTTGATAGCTGTTGTAACAATCCGGTCCAGTAAAACGGTTAAACTTCACTTTACGTGTTGAATGGACCACATCTGCTAATTAATTCTTTTGTATTTTCGTCTTCACTTCGTGTAAAAGGTTGCAACCAAATTTAACTAAATTTAACTAACTTCCTCAGACTATCTATTTAAATTGTTGATCTAGCTCATCTTGCTTAGACAATAAAAAAATCTCTAGCTACTAGCACGCGTGCTGGGCCAACAGCCACACATACGGAGCTGTTACAGCGCACCCATCCTAAGGACTCGACATGCTATCGAACCAGCCTATGCTATACCGGCGCATATGCTATACCGTAACCACACATAACCCACGCGTCATATGCACAATAGATGTTACACCTATCGTATGGGGATATCTGATTACGGAGGTACGGGAGCGGTAACAAATTTGTACGTGCGCGCTTCAGATTACACGGTACTCGTTTGCAGACATGGGGAACCAAACGAGATCTAACGTTATTAATTACCATCGTAATCAGGTCACGTTAAAAAAACACGAACCAAACACTACCTTATTAGTTATATATATATATATATATATATGCCATAGCTATATAATTAATGCACTCCAGCACCGTACTATATATCGGCTGGACAGCACAAATACCGTGATATGTCAGAAAAATATTTTAGTTGTATACCTTTTTCATTTTCTAACAAATATGTTGTTGCCTAGTCATCCATATACACGTATCCCTCAATAATACATCTGTTCGATCGTCGTTATTATAATTTTGTTCCAAAAGAATGTTGCATAGCAAGTGTGACAATAATTAGATGGACTTTTTCATGAAAATATTAATTAATATTATTTCTGTGTAAGAAACCGAATATTTACATATATATTGGTGGTCCAAATTTTAAAACGAAGGTACTTATCTATTATGACGTCTTGGTTGGGGCCATGATGCAGTGTTTAATTAAAGTGTGACCAATTCTTCACTTGGGAGCCCAACAAGAGTGAACTGCTGTGGGCTCGTTTGCAGCATGACTTTTTCCTGGACAAGACCGGCCCAGCAAATAATTTCCATTTCTTTTCTCAGAGGATCTCACAGAAGATGAATTTTTTATACCCCCAAGTGGTCAGAGAGAATACATAACGGGGTTTAATCCTGTTTAATTTTATAGTCCGTCAATTTCTCAGTGTTTATATGGTTCCGTATACGCAATTACGCATATAGTCCGTACGTCCACAAAGCACGCGCGGCAGCATATGCGTGTTCACCTTGCCGAGCATATGCGTGGCCGAGGTAGAATCTGATGCACACGTGTTTGTCCATTGATTCGTTCCTTTAGAAGAAAAGAGCCGCCCTGTCACTAATGAACCGGTAAAAAGGGTTGATATGTCATGCTAAAGTTGTTTCATACTATTTCTATACATTATTATGTTTCATTTTTTATTGTGCATGGTTTGTTAACAGTCATATTATCTAATCTCATATTATCTTAATAAGGGAGTATTAAAAAAGTATCAAGCTAGAAAATAATAGGTTAATAAAAAAGAAAAAAATCTATACCATTGGATTTATGTTTACATTAAACAAAAAAACATGCATGCTAAAATTAATAAAAAATATTCAGAATAAAAAATTATTGAAAATAGTATTTTGATTTCCATATGAACTTGGATGCACAATATCTAAATGAGAGTCCATGAAAAACATAATATCTAAATGAAAAGGCCAAATTCAAATAGAAAATTATCAAAAGTTACTACTTTTATCTCCATACAAATTGAAAAGAAAATAACTAAATAAATAGTTCATGTGAAATACGATTAATAAATAGTCAGATTCTAAATTTAAAAAATATAAATTAATAGTTTGATTTAGATACGTTCTGCAAAAAAAGAACTAAATAAAGAGTTAGTGCATACAATTAAGCAAAATTAATAACATCATCTTGTTTGATAACAAAAGGTAGATAGGCAATAAAAGATCTACAACATAACGAGTTACATGCATCAACAAGCTAAGGCATCAAGTAGTTTTGACATTATAAGAGGGAATATTTGCCCCCATGAACATCCTTTTGTGGTATGTGCAAAAAAAAAGGCGTGTGCTTTGCTACACTTGCACAACCAGTTCAGGCCGACAAAGTTGTGTGCTTTAGGCGTAAGATGTAATTAATGAAAGGGTCAACAAAACATGCACGAAATGTACACATGACAGTTATACAAACTGAACTTATATATTCAACTTTATTTTTCATAGATTCCGAATACAGAAACACAAACCAAAGAATCACGTACACTACCTCTCAGGCTTTGAAGAAATCAAACAAAGGCAAATGACGAAAACACAAAGATAACAATAACGCACAGCAGTTGACACTACAACAATACGCTGCAACTCATGAATAAAAAACCAACAACTGAACAGATTGATCCTTCACCAATCACCGCGCGGTTTTTTTTTCTCAAGAACGATCTTTCAGGTTGCACCGGTACGGTGCAAATTAAACCTGCAAGTGATCAACTAGTAGTGGTTGATCGCTCTGCAGTTCTTCCTTACCTGCCCCTGGTACCCGGTCTTCACTTGGATGCTGGCCATCTTGACCATGGCCATCTTGAATCTGTCCTCCCACCACCCGGGGATCTTGGCGTTGTCCACCACCAGCTTGGCGGTCTCCGGCGATGTCAGGAGCGCCGCGTCGGAGGTGAACAGCACGGTGTGCGACAGCACGTTCTTGTAGTACTGGTTGTCCATGTCGTTGGGCGTCACCACGTCCTGCATCACCGTCGGGTCGTCGCTGCTCGTCGGGTTGGCCGGGCAGCGGCCCCTGAGGAACCCAGCCAGCCCCGGGTTGATGTCGGAGGGGACGGCGAGGCGATCGGGGACGAAGGACGAGCAGTGGGACCGGCCGACGGTGTGCGCGCCGGAGAGGACGACCAGGTCCTCCACCGACATCCCCTTGACGACGAAGCTGGAGATGAGGGCGCTGAGGTTGGACGTCGGCGGGACCAGGAACTTGAGCGGCTCGGAGGCGTTGGAGAAGGTGCCGTCGAGGCGGCCCGCCGGCATGTCGAGGTAGACCCTGCCGTGGCTCAGGAAGTAGGACGCGTCGCGGGCCGCGAAGGCGATGATGTCGGCGCAGGAGACGACTCCGGGGCAGGCAGCCTCGAGCGCGTCCTTGATCGCGTCGATCAGCTCGAAGCCGCGCAGGCTCGGGTTGTTGGGCGGGCTGAGCTTCTCCGGCGTCGGGCTGAACGGGGTCGGGTCCAGAAGCACGGAAGCATCACAGCCCTAGTCAACCATGAAACATACAGTATTAAGATAGTAAGTCCAGCTAGCTACCTAACTTTGTTAATCCATTCTTTGCGCTAATTAACTTTTTGGCAGACTCTAATATATACCTCGACGAAGCAGTCGTGGAAGAGCATCCGGATGACGGCCGCGCCATTGCTGGGGTTCTGGCCGATGGCCTTCTCCATGACGGTCTTCACGATGGTCTCGGCCTGGGGGCACTTGTAACGGTAGTACCCAAGCTCCAGAGGGTAGTACGGGCTGGCCCGGCACGCCACGGCTAGGAGCAGCAAGGTGAGTGCGGCCAAAACGGGCATCTTCAATGAAGTAGCAGCAGTGGCCATGTCTGGTAGATGTCCTTAATTGGTATCTCGATCGGTCTCTCGCTCAAGGTTTGAGTAAGAAACTCAAAATGTGAGGAAGAAGTGATGATGGAGAATGCTGAAGTGTGAAGATATTTATAGGTGGAAGCCTGCAGGAAGGGTGCAACATTGACCGTGTCACTGTGCATAAATCATACACAACATGCATGTGATTAAAATTTAAATAAGGGTTTGGTGAGCAATTAATTTGCTCTACTATTTTTTACTAGTTAATAATTACCTTTCAGATTGGTGCAAGGAAAAGCTGAGGGGTGCTTGAGTCTCTGTTAGACAACAGCAGCAGTTCTCTAACCCCGGATAGAGGCTGCTCAACGAATGGGAAGGTCTACACTCAAACTTGGATCGAGCAAATCACCTTGAAACAATCCACAAGATAATCATGCTCTACTTTTATTTTCGTTAGTGATGCAAGTGGATACCCAATAGTACTTTTTGGGTCAGCTAATTAATTACGATAACATGCCACTCTAGTTCATTTCTCCTTTCAAATTATTTACGCAGAATGTCATTCTAATTTATTTTATCAATTTTTAGGTCGACCCAATGACCCAAAATATATATAACTTGCATCCCTAATTTTCGTGGATAGTTCTGCAATAGTCACACAGTGAAACCATAATCATGGATAGAAGCTGCTCAACAATGGGGACTATAGGCCTACCGTCTGTTATTTCTCCTTCCTAAACTCTTCTTTTTTGTGTGTGAGACATGCAAATAACTTTGTTCCTTCGCGAGCTCTCCCGCTCTCTCTCTCTCTTAATATAATAGCTCTCCTGCCGGTTCGTTTCAAAATATAGGCCTACTCCTTTTCTTTTTTTTTTTGAAAATATCATAAAAGTTGCAGACCCTCATATACGCGTAGGTGCACACTCATCTTGTGGACACACGCATGCAAATCCTATCCTATGAGAACCTCCAAAGGCTCGCTCGGCACATCTTGAGATTGATGAAGGTATCATATGCTGATGTGCGTCTTGCTATTGACAGACACGTAGCCTACCACCAAAAGAATAAAATTCGCTAATTTTAGAATATATTTAAAAAATACGAGAACCCGTGCTGTGTTGAGATATGATGGAATGCATAACTTTGGATTTGCTCAACCCAAGATATAATTGATTTCTTATCAACTCTAATAACAAGATCTGCAATCATAAGACCATCCCAATTAATTGAGGACATTGCATTGAATTTTCATTTTGTAGATACGCAATTGTAATCTTACACTCACCAAATAAGCTATACGGTGCACATCTTTTACCCCCAGTTTTTTGTATGATTTAATTTAAGCGAAAATTTGTCGAACCAGCTAGCTAACAAAAAGAATGCTACCACCCTCAATCAATACCCTATAAAAGAAAATACCGATCTGGAAGCAATTTCACTGTCATTGTGGGTTCTGTTTTCCTTCTCCCAGAAGGTTATTAATTAGCATCCTCCTATTGCCCAAAATATAATGCCATTCCACTTTTAGTATATAATTTTTTAAATTCGTAAAATAAGTTATAAAAATAGAGAAATAATAAAAGGATACAATCCTTATCCATCTTTTCTTTCTTTTTGCTTCATGTTCTGGGTCCCCTAAAGAAGCAACTGCTACCTTCAGCTTTTGCGCTTGAGCCGCCACGTTGACTTGGATGGTTCAGTGCATGATCCTTGGTCATATATATTAGCTAGATAGCTACCAGAAGCACCAATTATTTATCAACCGTTACTACATCACTTTCGTAATGTTTGTCCAGTTCGCTTATATACCTTGCCGACTCAAATATCAAATGAATTTTCAGTAAAAAGTTCGGATCACTGCTGTTCTTACTGGGTTGATGAACTATCCAATGAGTCCACATATGAAATAATTTGATTAAATATTGAGCATACACCATTTTAAATCTAGGCATACGAACTGAACAAACATTTCGACGAAATCAGGGAGCAGTGTTTTGCTCGGTTTGATCTCTCTCTTACATGTTCAGTTGATTTTTTGTTTTAACAATCCGCCAGTTGCCGACGATGGGGACGCATGTTTCCAGGCCGTTAGTTGAGAGGTCGGATCGGATCACCATTCAGAACGTTTCCATTTTGACAAGGATCAGAGCAAGAGCAAGCTGGGTCAGGCGAATCACATAGTTGGTATCTTCCTCACGGCTTAACGAAATGGCAGTCTCTCTTAACAACCAGACATATACTATGCTCCAAATCCGTTCTGACCTGGAAAATACCTGCTTCCACCATTTTAATTTTCTACCTAATTTTTTGCCACAAGATAGCCTTGATTTTGCCGGTGAAACGTAATTTTAGCATGGACGTCAGGGGGCTGATCAGCTGGCCAATAGCTACGCAACACTACGGCGTCGCCTTTGACCAAATGGAATGTGTCTCCTTCACTTGTCCGTAGTCTCTTATGATGGGTGTCTGGCTGGCAAAGTTGCCCTGCTGACGTGTACGACTGGCGGTTCGAAGGCTACATCCTCTACTTACCCAGCTATACGTGCAGAAGAGAAAGCCAAGTGATGCATGGAACGTGAGTCGAATAAACATATACAGTGTCCGAGTGACTTGAAATGCAAGTAAAAGACAGAAAAATTCAATTAGAAGAAGCAGCTAGCACAAACCCTATCATGGTCGCTTCGTCTTAATTATAAGAGGAAGCTTTTTTTATTTAAAGGGTAAATTTTAAAGCGCAGTTTTCATCCAGTATGATCGCCACAATTAGGTTTAGGTTTTTCTAGTTATTAGATTCTTTCATAACTATGGTTTCGAGGGGGGAATGTATCAAGGTTGATAGCTACAAAATTATATATGATAAAACATAAAATTTGATTGGCAATACAACTATCTATCAATTAACCATTTTTGTTAATTAGACCCGTACCTGGTTGAGAAATCCGTGCTTCTAGTGCACGATTGTAATCTTGCTCTCCTCTTATGGACATGAGCGGTTCCGGATCTTTAAAAGAAGTCATTAGCCACCACAGTGCATAATGAAAGAAAAAGGTTAGGGCTATACCTAATATTTTTATTTTGGCAAGGAGAGATATTGTAGTACATGACACTATAGAATTCCAAATGGGCCTCCAGAAGTTCGTGGTTCCGTGTGTGTCTGAGTGTCGGCCTCCATGGCCCAATAGATATCAATGCGTCGTTCGGCCTTTCACTTCATGACAGGCCGAGATGCAACGCGTTCACTCACACACAGGGCTACTTTCAGTCGCACGAACCCATCTAGCACACAGCCCATTCGTCTGGGCTAGACTTCCTCAAAAAAAAAATCGTCTGGGCTAGTTTCTGTAGTTCTGCGACAGAGGCCGCACCAACACCAGCGGAGCCGAACACAAAGCAAGAGATTGCTGATTGCTGCCTGTAACATGTACTGCAAGAGAGTGCATGCGCCGCTCAATAATGCTGAGGGCCAACAGGAAAGCATTCTACGTGCCTCGTTAAAAAAATGGTACATTCTTAGCATACATTATAGATTAATATAATCCAAAGAGAAGAATCTTTCTAAGTTGATTGATTACGAGGCTAACAGTGTGTGTCCAGATCGATAATCTTCTCTTTTTTGGCAATTTGGAATATTGTTTGATTCCATGGAGGAATGTTCCGAGCTAGCTAGGTCAACTACGTTTCTGGTTCATCGAGTGGCGGTGGATAGAAGCATAGAACATTCCAACATACTTAGAGTTAATTAGCTGCAAGTTTTTTTTTTAAAAAAATAAATAGCTGCAAGTTCTCAACAATATAAAGATAGGTACATTGAAATAGTCTAATAGACGGTCTTGAGATGACTTAACAGATAACCTTTATAATGAGTTGCCTTTTTTTGTCGTCTCGTAGTATACCATATCCTTAATTTGTGGAATAAAAAAAGAAATATTGTGACTAGTATGGCAACAACAACTTATACAATGGTAAGAAAGCAGTCTTATAGTTCTTAATTTTAGCTTATGAGACGGTTATTTCGTGAAGCAACTATCTCATTCTTCTCCTCCTCCTCTCCCCTCCACATCATCAAAAATCTTACGTGAAATTGCATGAGACAAGCTATAAGACTGCTGACGTGTAGCAATCTACTTGCCTTAATATCTACATTTCATGTAGGTGGTGAATGAAACAAACACAGTAGTCAGGGTGTTTTTGTTGGAGGGGAAAGGTAAAATTTGCTTCGAGAAATTTGACCCAGATACCCTTATCCATACATATCCTTTTAGATCCGGTAATTTGCAAGTATCACTCGTGGACGACTGAGAGTTGTCCTTACAGCTTACAGATTTGTGCTAATTAATAAAGTACTAGTATTAAAAACAAAATTATGTCTTGGATAATCCTTCTTTTTGCAAAACAAAATTGCTATTGGATAATTAGATAACTGTGGAGAAACATCATGTCCACTACTGCTAATAACTTCGGCTTTGGAACGCGGAGTAAGAGTTGCCAACATCTATTTGTGGTTGCCATGATGACAATGCATACTTATATTGTCACAAATTGCCGAGTCGCAGTACAACTAAGTACCCTACTTGGGTGAACTGCTGAATTAGGAATGCTATTATCTGATCTCTGTTTGTCATGGGGATTTCCCTTTGGATGATTTATTATTACTATTATCGTTTAATAATTTCAGTCCCACCTTTTCCCCCCAGCTTGATCAAAGAGTTTGATCGCATTCTCAAAGATGAGGAGTCGAATAATCCACCTGAGATCAACAAACAGCTAAACGACAGAAAACAGTTCATGGTTGGTAACTGACTTCATTAGCCGCATTATATTTCACTTTGTACACTTTTGTAATGTTTCTTGTTCACTATACAGATCAAAGAGTTGAATTCCTATGTCACCTTGAGGAAAACGTAAGTTGAAGTCTGTCCTTCAAAATTGCTGTTGTGCATGTCTCCTAGTCATTCCCCTTTTTTTTTTTTAATCTCGATTCCAAAGACACATTATACTAAAATTGGAAACTTCTATTTTGAACTGTTATACCTCCTGCAAAGTCTTGTGCCACTTGGTACTTCTTTTAAGTTTTAAGGCTAATTTTCAATGGCTCTTGCAGATATCAAAGTAGCCTTGGTAACAACAATAAGAGGGTCGAGCTCTTCGACATGGGTGCTGGAAGTAGCGAGCCTGCTGCTGAGGACAATATGCAAATGGCATCAGGTGAAATTAGTTGTTAATTTTGTCACGAACTCACATCTTTCAATCTTACGCTGTTGCTTTGCAAAACTTCAAGCATGTAAAATGGTTAATGGAGCATACAACCATATCTGCGATATTTCAACTCATGATCTCTTTCAATTTTGACAGAGGTACTACGGCTAGACCACACTTCCAGAAAGACAGTGCCATGAAATTAAGAAGTTTGTATAATAGGAAATACTATTTTCTGTTAACAAATAAAGAAAGTTTGAATGCATGAAGATTTTGATTACTTGATATGTTCCATGGTTAAGAGGCACGAGTTGAAACAGCAAAAGTGAATCAAATGCTGTTTCAGTTGGCTTGTTCCAATTATGGATGCATTATAAATGCCTGATTGACATCTACAGATAGAAACTAAAAAACACATGAACTACTTTTTTTCCGAGAAAAAAATTTCTTACCAGGATTGTACTCGTTCATTCTATTTTTGTCCATAACCCTTGATCTGGGATCAAGGTATTTTATCTCTTCTTATGGGATCATCTTGCTAACCTTGCAGCCATGACAAATCAACAACTCATTGATGCGGGAAGGAATCAAATGGATCAAACAGATCAAGCTATTGAACGTTCAAAAATGGTTGCTTCCCTTACTATATACCCTTGTCCAGTTTGTTTCAATGCTCTTACATGGCATGTCTTACAGGACATTTCTCTTGTAGGTTGTAGCACAAACTGTTGAGACAGGAGCACAAACTGCTGCAACATTAACACAGCAAGTATGTTTCTCTTATACTGGATTAACAAAATTTCCCCTTCTAATTGTGTTTTTTGCTAGCTTACATGTGGTCTTACTAAGCATGATGATTTCTTGGAACATACTATCATCATTGTCCTATTCCATTCTGTAGATCGCATGTAGAATGGCTAAAGTTTTTCTGGTTGACATACCCTCTTAAGACTTGTAAATGAGAGGATTATTAGGACTATGAGTTTCTAACACTAAATTTCGTCTTGTTTCCAGACAGAGCAAATGAAGAGAATCGGCAATGAGCTAGATTCTGTTCACTTTTCACTGAAGAAAGCTAGCCAATTAGTGAAAGAGATTGGTCGTCAGGTGCTCCCTCCCTCCCTCTGACATACACTTGCTAAGCTCGTGCATAAGCACCAACTAAAAGTTATAACACATACATTTTGCAGGTTGCGACTGACAAATGTATCATGGCGTTCCTCTTTCTGATCGTTTTGGGTGTGATTGCTATCATTGTTGTCAAGGTACGGAATGCATGATAATCATATGCTTCTAGAAGGATATTCTCAGTTTAATATTCATCAAGGACTCATGCCATCTCCTGATATTATTATGCGACAGCAAGAATCTAATCAGAGCCATCCACTGTCTTCTGTTCTTCCAGATTGTCCATCCAAACAACAAAAACATTCGAGACATTCCAGGACTGGCCCCGCCGGCTCAAAATTATCAAATCAATAGCAGGAGATTGTTGTGGACAGAGGCTTTCATAGGTGTGTGATGATTGTGCATGGAGGTTTCATGCAGGTGCACTGCTTGCGATGCAGCTATCCACATAAGATGTAGGATATGTCGTTACTATTTTTCTTTGTGCTTGTGTATTTATTTTGTCGTGTTAACTCCTAGCAATAGGTCTGGATTCCTGCTTCTGGTGTTTGTACACTGCGGGCCATTTGATTGTGTATATGCAACAGAGATGAAATCTTGTACAAGTCATTAGCACGAAGTCGTAAAAGAGAGCTATACTGGTAACTTCAATAGTCCATGCTTATGTCAGTTTGTGTGCCGAGTGCCGAGGACAAAGCTTATCACCATGGCATTTACTTCTTGGCTGTCGCACGCAGCATGCCACTAGTTATAGATTCTCTACTGCATGAATTGCAAAAATGAATTGTTCTCCAATAGAGGTAAATTTGTTACAGGAGAAAAATTTACAAGCCATGGTGCACCGGCAAGGTGAAAACTCTACTTTGAACAGATGATCATCGTTTACATCAGTCGACGAGCGGCGGGTTGTCAGAGCCGACCCAGCTGCAGGCCGCGTCTTTCAGCACCCCTCGCCGTCTCATCATCTCCCTAACGTCGTGCACGCCGTCCCACTTCCCGGCCGCCGCCAGCGTGTTGGAGAACGCCATGTAGGCGCCGGGTCTCCCCGCGCGGCTGAGCTCGAAGACCTCCCTCGCCGCGACGTCCGCCACTTCCACGTCACCGTGCAGCGTTGCCGCCCCGAGCAGTGCCGCCCACACGTCAGAGTTCGGCCTCGCCGGTATCCCCCTGACGAAGTCGTAGGCCTGGCGCACGCTGCCGAACCTGCCCAGCAGGTCCACCATGCACGCGTAGTGCTCCATCCGCGGCCGCAGCGAGTACTCGCTCTCCATGCTCTGGAACACCTCCTGGCCCTGCGCCAGCAGCCCGGCGTGCGCGCACGCCGACAAGACGCCCAGGAAGGTGGCGTGGTTCGGCCGGACGTCCGTCCGCTTCCGCATTTCGCCGAACACCTGGAGGGCCTCGTCGGAGAGGCCGTTCTTCCCGTACCCGTCGATCATCGAAGTCCAGGTGACGACGTTCCTCTCCGGCATGTGGTCGAAGATCTTCCGGCCGTCCTCCACCCGGCCGCACTTGGCGTACATGTCAACCAGGGCGCTCCCCGTCTTGATGTCGCTGAAGAGGCTGCTCTTGATCGCCTGGCAATGCACCTGCTCGCCGAGCTCCGGCGACGACAAGAGAGAGCACGCGCCAAGCACGCTCACGAACGTCGACACGGTTGGCCGGAACCCCGTTCGCTGCATCGCCTTGTACACCTCGAGGGAGCCCTCGGCCGTCTCCTCCGTCTTGCTGTACCCCTCGAGCATGGCGTTGTACGCCACAACGTCCTTTTCCTCCATGCCCTCAAAAATCGCCTCCGCGTCCCCGTACATGCCCTCGTTCATGCACCCGACGAGCAGCGCCGTCGAGCACACCACGCTCCGCACGGGCATCACGCCGTGCACCCGCCGCGCGTAGGCAAGCAACCCGCTCTTCACGTAGGCGTCCACCAGCGCCGCCGAGAGGATCTCATCGGGCGCGACGACGGACCTCACGACGCGCGCGTGGACCTCCCTCGCGACGACGCCGGGCAGCGCCAGCGCCGCGGACAGCTTCAGCGCCATGGACAGCGCGAACACGTCCACCCGCCCCGTGGACGCCGCGAGCCGCCTCACGATCGCGAGCGCCTCCCCGGGGAGCCCCCGCCGGAAGTAACCCGCGGCGAGGTAGTTGTGCGCGGCGTGGGTCGGCCTCGACATTCCGTCGAACACGGCGCGGGCGTTGTGCAGGGAGCCGCATCGGAGGTGCAGGACGAGGAGCTTGACGGAGAGGTCCGCGGTGGTGCCGCTGAGGCCCGACGCGAGGAGCTGCGCGTGGAGGGTCTGCGACGCGGCCCGCGGCGGGGACGCGTCGATGAGGCCCTGGACCGCGGCGGCGAGCGCGGCGGCGGTGCGGAGGTGGCGAGGGATGCGCGGTGCGAGCGAGCCAGCGTGCGGTTGGGGGTGGACTCTGCTACTCTGTTGCATGTTGGGCGATATCATTTTCCGTTTCAGCCTGAAATATTTCTAGTTCGCTTCAGGAATCGAGACATTCCTTACATACAAGGTAAAAGGTCTATTTTTGGGCATAACATGTTTCACTTTAGGTTTAGTTTTCATAATATCTTAAATATCGGTTGTGAAAACATAAAAAAGTGGAGATCCTTATGGCAGTGCCTCCATAGCTCCTCTCTCTAGTTGGCTTGTTGGTTGAACTAGATTGTTGGTTGAATGAGAGGTGCTGTACAGATACTTTAGGTCCAAAGTGATTTATTTTTTTATTGGGAATACAATTCGTTAGTTAAGGTGATAGTTTCGCTATCTTTTCCTTAAAAAAATACTACCGCGATTGACTCCTATTTTGTGAAAGTGTGGTATATTATAAACTATTTAAGCAATTGACTCAAAACATATAGCAATTCATATATATATATATAAATATATATGTGTTTGTCAAACCTGATAGGATCAGAACCATACGATCCGACTCTGTCCTTATTCTGACAAGTGACAACCTTGGTAATACGGTAGCAAGTATCGAGAACTTTAAACTGCTCTTTCCGAATGACCCTCTCGTTACAATCCCCGTTTTTACGCTGCGAGAAATTCCCCTCTTAAGTAAACAAATTGAGGCCTGCACGCGTGCACACACGGGACTCTTTTCAGTTATGCCATCTTGGGCCACTCCACACCCTCTGTCCAAATAATCCCGCACCGCCGCAAGCGAGCCGGCCATAAATAGTCATGGCCAGCTAGGGTCTTCCGATGGATGAATCGAGAAATATAAAACGTGGTATATTGTTTAAAAATAATTTTAATACTATTAGGATGAAAATGTATCCGCGTTCCCGTTAAGAACGACGTTTTCGAAACAAGAGACGTGGCACCGTACCACGTTCCCCGGTGACTATGATGATGCTCCGCCGCTGCCGCCGGCGGCAGCCGCCGTTTCCGCTTCTACTGCTGCATGACCATCACCATCAGGAGCTACCGCCGTCATCAGCTCTTCCTCTGCTTCAGGCCTGAGAAGGTTCGTGCTGAACTTGCCTCCGGGCTACCACTTCCTCCCCACCGACGCCGAGCTCGTCGTCCACTACCTCCGCCCGAGGCTCGCCAACCAGCGGCTGCCCCTGCCCATCTTCTTCGACGAGCACATCCTCCATTACCATCCGGGTAGACTCGTAGGTAAGCTCCGATCCCCACTGCAATTTTTCTTAATTTCTCTTTAACCATTGGCCAGTGACAGATAAATCAGACTAATGGTTTGATTTGGAATCTATTTGATACATGATTTGGAGCTGCAGAGAAGTACAGGGAGTACGGCGAGGACAGGTGGTTCTTCTTCGTCAGGAGGGAGCGCAAGCACGAGGGCGGCAACCGGCCGAACCGGGCCACGCTGGGCAACGGCCACTGGAACGCCACGGGGAGCCCGAGGCTGATCCGCGCCGGCGGCGCGCAGGTCGGACGCGTGAGGACGCTGGTGTTCTACGAAGCGTCTCGCAGTAAGAAGAAGCAGAAGAACCGCGAGGAGGCTGGCAAAGCAAGCAAGGGAGCCAAGACGGAGTGGACCATGTACGAGTACGAGAGCCTCGAGCCCGAGGAGGAATTCGTGGCAACATGCGTCGACGGCAACGCCAGGGTCTCACTCATCTTTATTAGTTTAATTTTCCACTCTCCATCTGGCCACCATGCGTGTTTACTTGCACCTGTGTGTTTTACATAGACTTGATTTTTTTTTTGTTCTTGTAGATGGATGCTATTGTGCTGTGCACGATCCAGCATGGCGAGGCCGGCAAGATCGGCGAGACAAAGAAGAGGACGATCAATAGGAAGGCGAAAGGGAAAGGTCAGGAAGCCGGCGGCAGGAAGAGGAGGAAGCGTACATCAGAGCCACAGGAGGGTGGTCATGCGCGGAGAACTCCCACGGAAACAGAGGCACTGGTGCAGGATCAGGCGTCTACCGGAGCGGCCAATTTCACCGTTGATCCAGACGACGACATGGAGGCGTCCTATTTCTCCTTCTCTAACACGTCACCGCCTGCGCTGCCGCCGCCGCCGCCGCAGGAGACGATGATGGCGGCCGCTGCAGGAGGAGACAACTACATCAGTGTTCATCCAAGCACCGCTGCCATGACGAGCTGGCAGTTCCAGTTCCCGGCCGTCCCCTTAGTACATGAACGTGTCCCACACCTGGATCCACTGGCGGACCTCCGTGGAGGCCAAACGGGGTACTGGCCCCCCTTGGTCAAGCAAATTTCTATAAGATATGATGTATTATCATAATTATCATTGGTAGATTAGCTAAATTAGCTGAGTTAGTAATAGTTGGTCCCTCCTTTCATTTGCTCTCATATTCCGCCACCGCTGGACCCAAAGATCCTGGAGGCAACTACTACAGCATCATGGCTCCAAACACCACGTGGATGGATTTGCACTTCGCCTCTGCGACAGATCCTCCGCCGCCTCTTGAGGATCTGTCCACAGCATCCTGGATCCACGCGCCGCTTAGGCGCCACAACGAGGCCAAGATCGCGCCTTCAGTTTCAGTTCACCCCAATGGCTTTGGCCCGGGCATCTCCAGCTCCAGCTATGGATTCGCCGGCGGTGACACCCACCGTCTCAGCACCGGCACCGGCCATCATGAACTGTCAAGGCTTTCGTTGCCGTCGCACCCATCTTATGGAGTCGGAAGCGCCCAAGGCTCTGCTGATTCCATGGTAGGATCAGAGGAATGGCGGCGCCCGTTTAGCACCCAAAGGTTCGTGGAGGTTCTTGGACCCCCAAGTAGAAGTAGTAAGTACCCCGTGTTTATACATGTGTCCCCGTGTGTTCGTCCGTTTAGTTTGTGTGTCAGGGTCGTTGCCAAAGTGCTAGGTTACATATAGGTTTGCCATCGCCCCCCGTTCAATGTTGGCGTCTACTAGTAATTGTTAGTTGTTCCATCGGCTGTTACTGTTTGGGTTCCTCTGTCATGTTATTGTTTGCTCCATTATTGGAGCCCTATAATTATAAGATAATAAGGTTATTAAGGTCTATATGCATGTTTGAATTTGTTTTCCCAGAGCAGAGTTGAAACACCGATCGACTTTATTAACTTTGTCAACTCCAATCATGATACACAGTTACAGATTATTAAAAGTTCATCGTAACAAATGAAACTAAACAATGGCGATGCAAATCACAACATGTTACATGCGTAGAAGGGTGGATGACGATCAGATTCAGAGGAGCTAGTTGACAGCCCGGCAGTTCCTCCTGACCTCGCCCTGGTTACGGCCGGTCTTCACCTCGACGCTGGCCATCTTCACCATGGCCTTCTTGAACCTGTCCTCCCACCACCCGGGGATGTTGGCGTTGTCCGACACCATCCTCGCCGTCGCCGGCGACGTGAGGAGCGCCGCGTCGGACGTGAAGAGCACCCGCCGCGCCAGCACGTTCTTGTAGTACTGGTTGTCCAGCGTGTCCGGCGTCACGGCGTCCTGCACCACGGTGGGGTCGTTGCCGGAGCTCGGGCTCGCCGGGCACTGGCCCCTCAGGGACGCGGCGAGCGACGGGCTGATGTCGGAGGGGGCGGCGAGGCGGTCGGGGACGAAGGACGAGCAGTGGGAGCGGCCGACGGTGTGCGCGCCCGAGAGCACGACCATGTCCTCGACGCCGAGGCCCTTGGCGGCGAAGCTGCCCACGAGCTCGGAGAGGTTGAAGGTCGGCGGCGGGAGGAAGTCGAGCGTGCGGGAGGCGACGGAGACGCGCCCGTCGAGGCGGCCGGCGGGCATGTCGAAGTCGACCCCGCGGCCGCCGCCGAGGGAGGAGGACGCGTCGCGGGCGGCGAAGGCGACGATGTCCGCGCAGGAGACGACGCCCGGGCAGGCACGCTCCAGCGCGGCCTTGGCGGCGTCGATGACTTCGAAGCCGCGGAGGCTGGGGTTGTTCGGCGCGCCGAGCTTCTCCGGCTGCGGGTTGGCCGGCGTCGGGTCCAGGAGGACGGAGGCGTCGCAGCCCTGCGCGTTCGTCGTCCACGGTGTCAGCACTCAGTACGCAGGTCACGAACAAGCCGTCCCATCGATGTGCATGCCATGCATGCGCAGGTCGATCGAGCGTGTAAACCGGCAGTGCCGTAGTGCGTACCTCGACGAAGCAGTCGTGGAAGAGCATGCGGATGAGCCCCGCGCCGACGCCGGGGTTCCGGCGGACGGCGTCTCCGACGACGCGCTTGACGATGGCCTCGGCTTGCGGGCACCTGTCGTGGTAGTACCCCACCTTGAGCCCGCAGGCGCCGGGGCTGGGAGGAGTGTAGTAGCCAGCCGCTGCTACGACCAGCAACGCGCACGAGAGCGCGGCGGCCGCCTTGCTCGCCATCGTGCTTGCTCCGGCGATCGCCATCGTCGTCTAACCTCGCAAATTGAACTTTCTGCTTGTATCTCGAGTGAGATTATATTGCGAGAAGCTGATGATGAGTGTGTGTGTGTGAGGTGGTGTGCTCCTGCTCACTGCCTCATATAGCGCGCTAGGGCTTCTGGACGGGCGGCTTCTGAACGTTTGTTTATCTCGGCAGCTGGTCGGCATGCCGGGGAGGCGAGCGCGCGCGCGCGGAAAGTGTCTGATGATTGATGAGTACAGCTAAGGGCTGAGATGATTGTCGTTGACGAGTGGTGAGCCATGTTGTTTAGTGCCACTAGTTCGTTAAAACGGGCAGGGTACTCAATTTAAAAGTAGGGGTTTGGAGCTGAAAGCCTGTAACCCTCTCTCTGGATGATGCATATGGAGCGCGTATGAGGGCATGCAGCTAGGGGACTGAAGTCAAAACAAGGGAAACCGATCGGTTCAGTTCGCTGCAGCTGGATTCTTGAAAGGCATTAGGTAGGACGTACGCTTCAGTGATCAACTAACTGTGGAACTGGGATGCTTGTACACTGCATTTTTATTAAAATTTAAAGAACAGAAAAACAAAACTGTAGTTGACTTGCTTTTCTCATCCGGATTGCATGGCATATATACGCTGTAGGTACGTTTGAAACGTGGTACACAAAATACCAAAATAGAGATGCTTGAGCATCTCCAACAGTCTCCATTTTTTCCAATAAAATGTTAATATTGGAAAAAAGATAGGCTACAACAATTTCCCAATAACTCTCCTTTTCCCCAATAACCATTAGGTTGTCCCAATCTTTCACCCCACTCCCCTCAAATAAAGGGAGAATTTTGGTTCTCCCAATATGTTAGTTGTATTAGGATGAGATTATTGGGGAACTATAAAATATCTCCTCCAATAATCCATGAAAGTAATATTAGGATATCCTAATGATACATTATTGGGAGATATTTATCGGGGACTGGTGGAGATGCTCTGCACCAAGCTAACCACCCGGTTGAAGGAGTTTTTTCTTTTTTAAATAAAATCTAACAACCTGCCGGTGGGTGAGTAAATCAAAGTTTTAGGTTTAGACCAGGTTAGTCAAATAATGGTGATTGGATATACACAAATCGTCTTGCCCATTAATATTAAGGATTATTCTCTTCCACCTGGGTTTCTAAAATGCATTTAGGCATAGATTATTTGTACTAGCTCTCTGCTGCCCCGATTGTCTGGTGGTACAGCAAAGCCGTTTTTGGAATGGTTCTTGTGTCGTCGGTTTCATAAATGGAGCTTATTATTTCATCCCTACGTTTTCATATCCTAGAAGTACACTTTGACCTTCAATTACTCTTATGATATATTACTTATTGCTCAAAAATATATTATATTAAGAGATTTGTGAAATACGAATCAATTGATACACCATTTATCCGCAAAGCATTTATATGATTAGACTAATTATTGGTCAAATCTACAAAGTTTGACCTGGTTGAATCTTAATACATCCTATATTTTGAATGGAGGGAGTAGAACACTATACTTACTCGACATTTTCCGACTGTGTTTTCTCAAATAGCTAAGGGTTATATTATTTCTCGTAGTTATTCTTTTCTCAATTGGCTGAGGGTTTTGTAAGTAAGTTTTGGATAATTTTTAAGGGGTAAATCAAATGCCCAATCATATTTTCCAAAAAAGAAATCTTTGGCCACTTAGTAATAACTCTCGGAAAATGTCTTAGGCTAAAAAAAAATCCTTGGCTATATATTTGAGAATTTTGTGCAAAGGTGTGTGTGTGTGTGTGTTACAACTTACAACACTGAAAGCTAGTGCGTGAAACGAAATCCAGAACTAACGCCAATCAGCACAGAATATTCGATCGGCAACAATGCAAAATTGAGAGCGTATGGTTGACAGACATCATCAGGACAAAATGTCTTGGGTTGACCAATGCCCGCGTGCTGCCTCTCTGCGTAACTTTAAGATTAGCTAGGCAAGGTTCCCATGCAGCGCCAAATGGTGAAGAAGTCACAGTCAATAGCTTCCCCATTACTTCCTTGATTACAAGTTACATCTACTTAACTGATTGGTTGATACGGCAACGCGCAAAGCTGACCTCTCACTATTAGGTAGTGTTTGGTTCTAGATTTGTAACGCAAACGGTAACAGTAACAAGTAGCAACGTTAATGGAATCCGAGCAAGCAATTACACGATTTGTTTGGTTCATCTCTGTAACGGCTTCTGTCTTCCGACACGCCCACCTCCTCAGGCGCTCCTGACATGGGTGCCGGCCGAAGCCAGCACTGCAGCTTCACCTCACCCAATCACTCACAGCTTGCTCTCCGGCAGCAGCAAGGCTACTAATGGCGTGCCCGTGAATCAGCTTGCCACTTTCGCCATGGATGGGTAGGCGATGGGCCGCTTGGTCACCGCTGTCAGTTTGCAGTTTATCTCGCCCAATCATCACAGCAGAAACAGATCTCGATATGGAAAATGGGAGCGAGATCTGATTGTAGACGATCCATCGCCTTCTAAAATTGAATCCAAGCTCCTCTCCTTCCTCTAGAAACGAATCCAATCTCTTTCCTTCGATCTGCGCTGTCTTGTTCCACCGAAGGCAAGGAGGTGGCAGCGGCATCGATGAGTAGAAAAGGGCATCGAAGATGGCGGAGTGGCCAAGGAGGGAGGAGCCGGAGTTTCGATGGGGATGGCACGCGCTGGTCCGCCGCCGTCGCAGCAAGATACGGAGTTGTCGGAGGCTCGGAGAAGATGGAGATTTGAGCCAGGTTGATAGCTGTTGTAACAATCCGGTCCAGTAAAACGGTTAAACTTCACTTTACGTGTTGAATGGACCACATCTGCTAATTAATTCTTTTGTATTTTCGTCTTCACTTCGTGTAAAAGGTTGCAACCAAATTTAACTAAATTTAACTAACTTCCTCAGACTATCTATTTAAATTGTTGATCTAGCTCATCTTGCTTAGACAATAAAAAAATCTCTAGCTACTAGCACGCGTGCTGGGCCAACAGCCACACATACGGAGCTGTTACAGCGCACCCATCCTAAGGACTCGACATGCTATCGAACCAGCCTATGCTATACCGGCGCATATGCTATACCGTAACCACACATAACCCACGCGTCATATGCACAATAGATGTTACACCTATCGTATGGGGATATCTGATTACGGAGGTACGGGAGCGGTAACAAATTTGTACGTGCGCGCTTCAGATTACACGGTACTCGTTTGCAGACATGGGGAACCAAACGAGATCTAACGTTATTAATTACCATCGTAATCAGGTCACGTTAAAAAAACACGAACCAAACACTACCTTATTAGTTATATATATATATATATATATATATATATGCCATAGCTATATAATTAATGCACTCCAGCACCGTACTATATATCGGCTGGACAGCACAAATACCGTGATATGTCAGAAAAATATTTTAGTTGTATACCTTTTTCATTTTCTAACAAATATGTTGTTGCCTAGTCATCCATATACACGTATCCCTCAATAATACATCTGTTCGATCGTCGTTATTATAATTTTGTTCCAAAAGAATGTTGCATAGCAAGTGTGACAATAATTAGATGGACTTTTTCATGAAAATATTAATTAATATTATTTCTGTGTAAGAAACCGAATATTTACATATATATTGGTGGTCCAAATTTTAAAACGAAGGTACTTATCTATTATGACGTCTTGGTTGGGGCCATGATGCAGTGTTTAATTAAAGTGTGACCAATTCTTCACTTGGGAGCCCAACAAGAGTGAACTGCTGTGGGCTCGTTTGCAGCATGACTTTTTCCTGGACAAGACCGGCCCAGCAAATAATTTCCATTTCTTTTCTCAGAGGATCTCACGGAAGATGAATTTTTTATACCCCCAAGTGGTCAGAGAGAATACATAACGGGGTTTAATCCTGTTTAATTTTATAGTCCGTCAATTTCTCAGTGTTTATATGGTTCCGTATACGCAATTACGCATATAGTCCGTACGTCCACAAAGCACGCGCGGCAGCATATGCGTGTTCACCTTGCCGAGCATATGCGTGGCCGAGGTAGAATCTGATGCACACGTGTTTGTCCATTGATTCGTTCCTTTAGAAGAAAAGAGCCGCCCTGTCACTAATGAACCGGTAAAAAGGGTTGATATGTCATGCTAAAGTTGTTTCATACTATTTCTATACATTATTATGTTTCATTTTTTATTGTGCATGGTTTGTTAACAGTCATATTATCTAATCTCATATTATCTTAATAAGGGAGTATTAAAAAAGTATCAAGCTAGAAAATAATAGGTTAATAAAAAAGAAAAAAATCTATACCATTGGATTTATGTTTACATTAAACAAAAAAACATGCATGCTAAAATTAATAAAAAATATTCAGAATAAAAAATTATTGAAAATAGTATTTTGATTTCCATATGAACTTGGATGCACAATATCTAAATGAGAGTCCATGAAAAACATAATATCTAAATGAAAAGGCCAAATTCAAATAGAAAATTATCAAAAGTTACTACTTTTATCTCCATACAAATTGAAAAGAAAATAACTAAATAAATAGTTCATGTGAAATACGATTAATAAATAGTCAGATTCTAAATTTAAAAAATATAAATTAATAGTTTGATTTAGATACGTTCTGCAAAAAAAGAACTAAATAAAGAGTTAGTGCATACAATTAAGCAAAATTAATAACATCATCTTGTTTGATAACAAAAGGTAGATAGGCAATAAAAGATCTACAACATAACGAGTTACATGCATCAACAAGCTAAGGCATCAAGTAGTTTTGACATTATAAGAGGGAATATTTGCCCCCATGAACATCCTTTTGTGGTATGTGCAAAAAAAAAGGCGTGTGCTTTGCTACACTTGCACAACCAGTTCAGGCCGACAAAGTTGTGTGCTTTAGGCGTAAGATGTAATTAATGAAAGGGTCAACAAAACATGCACGAAATGTACACATGACAGTTATACAAACTGAACTTATATATTCAACTTTATTTTTCATAGATTCCGAATACAGAAACACAAACCAAAGAATCACGTACACTACCTCTCAGGCTTTGAAGAAATCAAACAAAGGCAAATGACGAAAACACAAAGATAACAATAACGCACAGCAGTTGACACTACAACAATACGCTGCAACTCATGAATAAAAAACCAACAACTGAACAGATTGATCCTTCACCAATCACCGCGCGGTTTTTTTTTCTCAAGAACGATCTTTCAGGTTGCACCGGTACGGTGCAAATTAAACCTGCAAGTGATCAACTAGTAGTGGTTGATCGCTCTGCAGTTCTTCCTTACCTGCCCCTGGTACCCGGTCTTCACTTGGATGCTGGCCATCTTGACCATGGCCATCTTGAATCTGTCCTCCCACCACCCGGGGATCTTGGCGTTGTCCACCACCAGCTTGGCGGTCTCCGGCGATGTCAGGAGCGCCGCGTCGGAGGTGAACAGCACGGTGTGCGACAGCACGTTCTTGTAGTACTGGTTGTCCATGTCGTTGGGCGTCACCACGTCCTGCATCACCGTCGGGTCGTCGCTGCTCGTCGGGTTGGCCGGGCAGCGGCCCCTGAGGAACCCAGCCAGCCCCGGGTTGATGTCGGAGGGGACGGCGAGGCGATCGGGGACGAAGGACGAGCAGTGGGACCGGCCGACGGTGTGCGCGCCGGAGAGGACGACCAGGTCCTCCACCGACATCCCCTTGACGACGAAGCTGGAGATGAGGGCGCTGAGGTTGGACGTCGGCGGGACCAGGAACTTGAGCGGCTCGGAGGCGTTGGAGAAGGTGCCGTCGAGGCGGCCCGCCGGCATGTCGAGGTAGACCCTGCCGTGGCTCAGGAAGTAGGACGCGTCGCGGGCCGCGAAGGCGATGATGTCGGCGCAGGAGACGACTCCGGGGCAGGCAGCCTCGAGCGCGTCCTTGATCGCGTCGATCAGCTCGAAGCCGCGCAGGCTCGGGTTGTTGGGCGGGCTGAGCTTCTCCGGCGTCGGGCTGAACGGGGTCGGGTCCAGAAGCACGGAAGCATCACAGCCCTAGTCAACCATGAAACATACAGTATTAAGATAGTAAGTCCAGCTAGCTACCTAACTTTGTTAATCCATTCTTTGCGCTAATTAACTTTTTGGCAGACTCTAATATATACCTCGACGAAGCAGTCGTGGAAGAGCATCCGGATGACGGCCGCGCCATTGCTGGGGTTCTGGCCGATGGCCTTCTCCATGACGGTCTTCACGATGGTCTCGGCCTGGGGGCACTTGTAACGGTAGTACCCAAGCTCCAGAGGGTAGTACGGGCTGGCCCGGCACGCCACGGCTAGGAGCAGCAAGGTGAGTGCGGCCAAAACGGGCATCTTCAATGAAGTAGCAGCAGTGGCCATGTCTGGTAGATGTCCTTAATTGGTATCTCGATCGGTCTCTCGCTCAAGGTTTGAGTAAGAAACTCAAAATGTGAGGAAGAAGTGATGATGGAGAATGCTGAAGTGTGAAGATATTTATAGGTGGAAGCCTGCAGGAAGGGTGCAACATTGACCGTGTCACTGTGCATAAATCATACACAACATGCATGTGATTAAAATTTAAATAAGGGTTTGGTGAGCAATTAATTTGCTCTACTATTTTTTACTAGTTAATAATTACCTTTCAGATTGGTGCAAGGAAAAGCTGAGGGGTGCTTGAGTCTCTGTTAGACAACAGCAGCAGTTCTCTAACCCCGGATAGAGGCTGCTCAACGAATGGGAAGGTCTACACTCAAACTTGGATCGAGCAAATCACCTTGAAACAATCCACAAGATAATCATGCTCTACTTTTATTTTCGTTAGTGATGCAAGTGGATACCCAATAGTACTTTTTGGGTCAGCTAATTAATTACGATAACATGCCACTCTAGTTCATTTCTCCTTTCAAATTATTTACGCAGAATGTCATTCTAATTTATTTTATCAATTTTTAGGTCGACCCAATGACCCAAAATATATATAACTTGCATCCCTAATTTTCGTGGATAGTTCTGCAATAGTCACACAGTGAAACCATAATCATGGATAGAAGCTGCTCAACAATGGGGACTATAGGCCTACCGTCTGTTATTTCTCCTTCCTAAACTCTTCTTTTTTGTGTGTGAGACATGCAAATAACTTTGTTCCTTCGCGAGCTCTCCCGCTCTCTCTCTCTCTTAATATAATAGCTCTCCTGCCGGTTCGTTTCAAAATATAGGCCTACTCCTTTTCTTTTTTTTTTTGAAAATATCATAAAAGTTGCAGACCCTCATATACGCGTAGGCGCACACTCATCTTGTGGACACACGCATGCAAATCCTATCCTATGAGAACCTCCAAAGGCTCGCTCGGCACATCTTGAGATTGATGAAGGTATCATATGCTGATGTGCGTCTTGCTATTGACAGACACGTAGCCTACCACCAAAAGAATAAAATTCGCTAATTTTAGAATATATTTAAAAAATACGAGAACCCGTGCTGTGTTGAGATATGATGGAATGCATAACTTTGGATTTGCTCAACCCAAGATATAATTGATTTCTTATCAACTCTAATAACAAGATCTGCAATCATAAGACCATCCCAATTAATTGAGGACATTGCATTGAATTTTCATTTTGTAGATACGCAATTGTAATCTTACACTCACCAAATAAGCTATACGGTGCACATCTTTTACCCCCAGTTTTTTGTATGATTTAATTTAAGCGAAAATTTGTCGAACCAGCTAGCTAACAAAAAGAATGCTACCACCCTCAATCAATACCCTATAAAAGAAAATACCGATCTGGAAGCAATTTCACTGTCATTGTGGGTTCTGTTTTCCTTCTCCCAGAAGGTTATTAATTAGCATCCTCCTATTGCCCAAAATATAATGCCATTCCACTTTTAGTATATAATTTTTTAAATTCGTAAAATAAGTTATAAAAATAGAGAAATAATAAAAGGATACAATCCTTATCCATCTTTTCTTTCTTTTTGCTTCATGTTCTGGGTCCCCTAAAGAAGCAACTGCTACCTTCAGCTTTTGCGCTTGAGCCGCCACGTTGACTTGGATGGTTCAGTGCATGATCCTTGGTCATATATATTAGCTAGATAGCTACCAGAAGCACCAATTATTTATCAACCGTTACTACATCACTTTCGTAATGTTTGTCCAGTTCGCTTATATACCTTGCCGACTCAAATATCAAATGAATTTTCAGTAAAAAGTTCGGATCACTGCTGTTCTTACTGGGTTGATGAACTATCCAATGAGTCCACATATGAAATAATTTGATTAAATATTGAGCATACACCATTTTAAATCTAGGCATACGAACTGAACAAACATTTCGACGAAATCAGGGAGCAGTGTTTTGCTCGGTTTGATCTCTCTCTTACATGTTCAGTTGATTTTTTGTTTTAACAATCCGCCAGTTGCCGACGATGGGGACGCATGTTTCCAGGCCGTTAGTTGAGAGGTCGGATCGGATCACCATTCAGAACGTTTCCATTTTGACAAGGATCAGAGCAAGAGCAAGCTGGGTCAGGCGAATCACATAGTTGGTATCTTCCTCACGGCTTAACGAAATGGCAGTCTCTCTTAACAACCAGACATATACTATGCTCCAAATCCGTTCTGACCTGGAAAATACCTGCTTCCACCATTTTAATTTTCTACCTAATTTTTTGCCACAAGATAGCCTTGATTTTGCCGGTGAAACGTAATTTTAGCATGGACGTCAGGGGGCTGATCAGCTGGCCAATAGCTACGCAACACTACGGCGTCGCCTTTGACCAAATGGAATGTGTCTCCTTCACTTGTCCGTAGTCTCTTATGATGGGTGTCTGGCTGGCAAAGTTGCCCTGCTGACGTGTACGACTGGCGGTTCGAAGGCTACATCCTCTACTTACCCAGCTATACGTGCAGAAGAGAAAGCCAAGTGATGCATGGAACGTGAGTCGAATAAACATATACAGTGTCCGAGTGACTTGAAATGCAAGTAAAAGACAGAAAAATTCAATTAGAAGAAGCAGCTAGCACAAACCCTATCATGGTCGCTTCGTCTTAATTATAAGAGGAAGCTTTTTTTATTTAAAGGGTAAATTTTAAAGCGCAGTTTTCATCCAGTATGATCGCCACAATTAGGTTTAGGTTTTTCTAGTTATTAGATTCTTTCATAACTATGGTTTCGAGGGGGGAATGTATCAAGGTTGATAGCTACAAAATTATATATGATAAAACATAAAATTTGATTGGCAATACAACTATCTATCAATTAACCATTTTTGTTAATTAGACCCGTACCTGGTTGAGAAATCCGTGCTTCTAGTGCACGATTGTAATCTTGCTCTCCTCTTATGGACATGAGCGGTTCCGGATCTTTAAAAGAAGTCATTAGCCACCACAGTGCATAATGAAAGAAAAAGGTTAGGGCTATACCTAATATTTTTATTTTGGCAAGGAGAGATATTGTAGTACATGACACTATAGAATTCCAAATGGGCCTCCAGAAGTTCGTGGTTCCGTGTGTGTCTGAGTGTCGGCCTCCATGGCCCAATAGATATCAATGCGTCGTTCGGCCTTTCACTTCATGACAGGCCGAGATGCAACGCGTTCACTCACACACAGGGCTACTTTCAGTCGCACGAACCCATCTAGCACACAGCCCATTCGTCTGGGCTAGACTTCCTCAAAAAAAAAATCGTCTGGGCTAGTTTCTGTAGTTCTGCGACAGAGGCCGCACCAACACCAGCGGAGCCGAACACAAAGCAAGAGATTGCTGATTGCTGCCTGTAACATGTACTGCAAGAGAGTGCATGCGCCGCTCAATAATGCTGAGGGCCAACAGGAAAGCATTCTACGTGCCTCGTTAAAAAAATGGTACATTCTTAGCATACATTATAGATTAATATAATCCAAAGAGAAGAATCTTTCTAAGTTGATTGATTACGAGGCTAACAGTGTGTGTCCAGATCGATAATCTTCTCTTTTTTGGCAATTTGGAATATTGTTTGATTCCATGGAGGAATGTTCCGAGCTAGCTAGGTCAACTACGTTTCTGGTTCATCGAGTGGCGGTGGATAGAAGCATAGAACATTCCAACATACTTAGAGTTAATTAGCTGCAAGTTTTTTTTTTAAAAAAATAAATAGCTGCAAGTTCTCAACAATATAAAGATAGGTACATTGAAATAGTCTAATAGACGGTCTTGAGATGACTTAACAGATAACCTTTATAATGAGTTGCCTTTTTTTGTCGTCTCGTAGTATACCATATCCTTAATTTGTGGAATAAAAAAAGAAATATTGTGACTAGTATGGCAACAACAACTTATACAATGGTAAGAAAGCAGTCTTATAGTTCTTAATTTTAGCTTATGAGACGGTTATTTCGTGAAGCAACTATCTCATTCTTCTCCTCCTCCTCTCCCCTCCACATCATCAAAAATCTTACGTGAAATTGCATGAGACAAGCTATAAGACTGCTGACGTGTAGCAATCTACTTGCCTTAATATCTACATTTCATGTAGGTGGTGAATGAAACAAACACAGTAGTCAGGGTGTTTTTGTTGGAGGGGAAAGGTAAAATTTGCTTCGAGAAATTTGACCCAGATACCCTTATCCATACATATCCTTTTAGATCCGGTAATTTGCAAGTATCACTCGTGGACGACTGAGAGTTGTCCTTACAGCTTACAGATTTGTGCTAATTAATAAAGTACTAGTATTAAAAACAAAATTATGTCTTGGATAATCCTTCTTTTTGCAAAACAAAATTGCTATTGGATAATTAGATAACTGTGGAGAAACATCATGTCCACTACTGCTAATAACTTCGGCTTTGGAACGCGGAGTAAGAGTTGCCAACATCTATTTGTGGTTGCCATGATGACAATGCATACTTATATTGTCACAAATTGCCGAGTCGCAGTACAACTAAGTACCCTACTTGGGTGAACTGCTGAATTAGGAATGCTATTATCTGATCTCTGTTTGTCATGGGGATTTCCCTTTGGATGATTTATTATTACTATTATCGTTTAATAATTTCAGTCCCACCTTTTCCCCCCAGCTTGATCAAAGAGTTTGATCGCATTCTCAAAGATGAGGAGTCGAATAATCCACCTGAGATCAACAAACAGCTAAACGACAGAAAACAGTTCATGGTTGGTAACTGACTTCATTGGCCGCATTATATTTCACTTTGTACACTTTTGTAATGTTTCTTGTTCACTATACAGATCAAAGAGTTGAATTCCTATGTCACCTTGAGGAAAACGTAAGTTGAAGTCTGTCCTTCAAAATTGCTGTTGTGCATGTCTCCTAGTCATTCCCCTTTTTTTTTTTAATCTCGATTCCAAAGACACATTATACTAAAATTGGAAACTTCTATTTTGAACTGTTATACCTCCTGCAAAGTCTTGTGCCACTTGGTACTTCTTTTAAGTTTTAAGGCTAATTTTCAATGGCTCTTGCAGATATCAAAGTAGCCTTGGTAACAACAATAAGAGGGTCGAGCTCTTCGACATGGGTGCTGGAAGTAGCGAGCCTGCTGCTGAGGACAATATGCAAATGGCATCAGGTGAAATTAGTTGTTAATTTTGTCACGAACTCACATCTTTCAATCTTACGCTGTTGCTTTGCAAAACTTCAAGCATGTAAAATGGTTAATGGAGCATACAACCATATCTGCGATATTTCAACTCATGATCTCTTTCAATTTTGACAGAGGTACTACGGCTAGACCACACTTCCAGAAAGACAGTGCCATGAAATTAAGAAGTTTGTATAATAGGAAATACTATTTTCTGTTAACAAATAAAGAAAGTTTGAATGCATGAAGATTTTGATTACTTGATATGTTCCATGGTTAAGAGGCACGAGTTGAAACAGCAAAAGTGAATCAAATGCTGTTTCAGTTGGCTTGTTCCAATTATGGATGCATTATAAATGCCTGATTGACATCTACAGATAGAAACTAAAAAACACATGAACTACTTTTTTTCCGAGAAAAAAATTTCTTACCAGGATTGTACTCGTTCATTCTATTTTTGTCCATAACCCTTGATCTGGGATCAAGGTATTTTATCTCTTCTTATGGGATCATCTTGCTAACCTTGCAGCCATGACAAATCAACAACTCATTGATGCGGGAAGGAATCAAATGGATCAAACAGATCAAGCTATTGAACGTTCAAAAATGGTTGCTTCCCTTACTATATACCCTTGTCCAGTTTGTTTCAATGCTCTTACATGGCATGTCTTACAGGACATTTCTCTTGTAGGTTGTAGCACAAACTGTTGAGACAGGAGCACAAACTGCTGCAACATTAACACAGCAAGTATGTTTCTCTTATACTGGATTAACAAAATTTCCCCTTCTAATTGTGTTTTTTGCTAGCTTACATGTGGTCTTACTAAGCATGATGATTTCTTGGAACATACTATCATCATTGTCCTATTCCATTCTGTAGATCGCATGTAGAATGGCTAAAGTTTTTCTGGTTGACATACCCTCTTAAGACTTGTAAATGAGAGGATTATTAGGACTATGAGTTTCTAACACTAAATTTCGTCTTGTTTCCAGACAGAGCAAATGAAGAGAATCGGCAATGAGCTAGATTCTGTTCACTTTTCACTGAAGAAAGCTAGCCAATTAGTGAAAGAGATTGGTCGTCAGGTGCTCCCTCCCTCCCTCTGACATACACTTGCTAAGCTCGTGCATAAGCACCAACTAAAAGTTATAACACATACATTTTGCAGGTTGCGACTGACAAATGTATCATGGCGTTCCTCTTTCTGATCGTTTTGGGTGTGATTGCTATCATTGTTGTCAAGGTACGGAATGCATGATAATCATATGCTTCTAGAAGGATATTCTCAGTTTAATATTCATCAAGGACTCATGCCATCTCCTGATATTATTATGCGACAGCAAGAATCTAATCAGAGCCATCCACTGTCTTCTGTTCTTCCAGATTGTCCATCCAAACAACAAAAACATTCGAGACATTCCAGGACTGGCCCCGCCGGCTCAAAATTATCAAATCAATAGCAGGAGATTGTTGTGGACAGAGGCTTTCATAGGTGTGTGATGATTGTGCATGGAGGTTTCATGCAGGTGCACTGCTTGCGATGCAGCTATCCACATAAGATGTAGGATATGTCGTTACTATTTTTCTTTGTGCTTGTGTATTTATTTTGTCGTGTTAACTCCTAGCAATAGGTCTGGATTCCTGCTTCTGGTGTTTGTACACTGCGGGCCATTTGATTGTGTATATGCAACAGAGATGAAATCTTGTACAAGTCATTAGCACGAAGTCGTAAAAGAGAGCTATACTGGTAACTTCAATAGTCCATGCTTATGTCAGTTTGTGTGCCGAGTGCCGAGGACAAAGCTTATCACCATGGCATTTACTTCTTGGCTGTCGCACGCAGCATGCCACTAGTTATAGATTCTCTACTGCATGAATTGCAAAAATGAATTGTTCTCCAATAGAGGTAAATTTGTTACAGGAGAAAAATTTACAAGCCATGGTGCACCGGCAAGGTGAAAACTCTACTTTGAACAGATGATCATCGTTTACATCAGTCGACGAGCGGCGGGTTGTCAGAGCCGACCCAGCTGCAGGCCGCGTCTTTCAGCACCCCTCGCCGTCTCATCATCTCCCTAACGTCGTGCACGCCGTCCCACTTCCCGGCCGCCGCCAGCGTGTTGGAGAACGCCATGTAGGCGCCGGGTCTCCCCGCGCGGCTGAGCTCGAAGACCTCCCTCGCCGCGACGTCCGCCACTTCCACGTCACCGTGCAGCGTTGCCGCCCCGAGCAGTGCCGCCCACACGTCAGAGTTCGGCCTCGCCGGTATCCCCCTGACGAAGTCGTAGGCCTGGCGCACGCTGCCGAACCTGCCCAGCAGGTCCACCATGCACGCGTAGTGCTCCATCCGCGGCCGCAGCGAGTACTCGCTCTCCATGCTCTGGAACACCTCCTGGCCCTGCGCCAGCAGCCCGGCGTGCGCGCACGCCGACAAGACGCCCAGGAAGGTGGCGTGGTTCGGCCGGACGTCCGTCCGCTTCCGCATTTCGCCGAACACCTGGAGGGCCTCGTCGGAGAGGCCGTTCTTCCCGTACCCGTCGATCATCGAAGTCCAGGTGACGACGTTCCTCTCCGGCATGTGGTCGAAGATCTTCCGGCCGTCCTCCACCCGGCCGCACTTGGCGTACATGTCAACCAGGGCGCTCCCCGTCTTGATGTCGCTGAAGAGGCTGCTCTTGATCGCCTGGCAATGCACCTGCTCGCCGAGCTCCGGCGACGACAAGAGAGAGCACGCGCCAAGCACGCTCACGAACGTCGACACGGTTGGCCGGAACCCCGTTCGCTGCATCGCCTTGTACACCTCGAGGGAGCCCTCGGCCGTCTCCTCCGTCTTGCTGTACCCCTCGAGCATGGCGTTGTACGCCACAACGTCCTTTTCCTCCATGCCCTCAAAAATCGCCTCCGCGTCCCCGTACATGCCCTCGTTCATGCACCCGACGAGCAGCGCCGTCGAGCACACCACGCTCCGCACGGGCATCACGCCGTGCACCCGCCGCGCGTAGGCAAGCAACCCGCTCTTCACGTAGGCGTCCACCAGCGCCGCCGAGAGGATCTCATCGGGCGCGACGACGGACCTCACGACGCGCGCGTGGACCTCCCTCGCGACGACGCCGGGCAGCGCCAGCGCCGCGGACAGCTTCAGCGCCATGGACAGCGCGAACACGTCCACCCGCCCCGTGGACGCCGCGAGCCGCCTCACGATCGCGAGCGCCTCCCCGGGGAGCCCCCGCCGGAAGTAACCCGCGGCGAGGTAGTTGTGCGCGGCGTGGGTCGGCCTCGACATTCCGTCGAACACGGCGCGGGCGTTGTGCAGGGAGCCGCATCGGAGGTGCAGGACGAGGAGCTTGACGGAGAGGTCCGCGGTGGTGCCGCTGAGGCCCGACGCGAGGAGCTGCGCGTGGAGGGTCTGCGACGCGGCCCGCGGCGGGGACGCGTCGATGAGGCCCTGGACCGCGGCGGCGAGCGCGGCGGCGGTGCGGAGGTGGCGAGGGATGCGCGGTGCGAGCGAGCCAGCGTGCGGTTGGGGGTGGACTCTGCTACTCTGTTGCATGTTGGGCGATATCATTTTCCGTTTCAGCCTGAAATATTTCTAGTTCGCTTCAGGAATCGAGACATTCCTTACATACAAGGTAAAAGGTCTATTTTTGG
Source organism: Panicum miliaceum (assembly GCA_032594955.1). Classification (NCBI taxonomy): domain Eukaryota; kingdom Viridiplantae; phylum Streptophyta; class Magnoliopsida; order Poales; family Poaceae; genus Panicum; species Panicum miliaceum. The sequence goes on from CM064059.1 coordinate 44,288,396, forward strand.
GCATAACATGTTTCACTTTAGGTTTAGTTTTCATAATATCTCAAATATCGGTTGTGAAAACATAAAAAAGTGGAGATCCTTATGGCAGTGCCTCCATAGCTCCTCTCTCTAGTTGGCTTGTTGGTTGAACTAGATTGTTGGTTGAATGAGAGGTGCTGTACAGATACTTTAGGTCCAAAGTGATTTATTTTTTTATTGGGAATACAATTCGTTAGTTAAGGTGATAGTTTCGCTATCTTTTCCTTAAAAAAATACTACCGCGATTGACTCCTATTTTGTGAAAGTGTGGTATATTATAAACTATTTAAGCAATTGACTCAAAACATATAGCAATTCATATATATATATATAAATATATATGTGTTTGTCAAACCTGATAGGATCAGAACCATACGATCCGACTCTGTCCTTATTCTGACAAGTGACAACCTTGGTAATACGGTAGCAAGTATCGAGAACTTTAAACTGCTCTTTCCGAATGACCCTCTCGTTACAATCCCCGTTTTTACGCTGCGAGAAATTCCCCTCTTAAGTAAACAAATTGAGGCCTGCACGCGTGCACACACGGGACTCTTTTCAGTTATGCCATCTTGGGCCACTCCACACCCTCTGTCCAAATAATCCCGCACCGCCGCAAGCGAGCCGGCCATAAATAGTCATGGCCAGCTAGGGTCTTCCGATGGATGAATCGAGAAATATAAAACGTGGTATATTGTTTAAAAATAATTTTAATACTATTAGGATGAAAATGTATCCGCGTTCCCGTTAAGAACGACGTTTTCGAAACAAGAGACGTGGCACCGTACCACGTTCCCCGGTGACTATGATGATGCTCCGCCGCTGCCGCCGGCGGCAGCCGCCGTTTCCGCTTCTACTGCTGCATGACCATCACCATCAGGAGCTACCGCCGTCATCAGCTCTTCCTCTGCTTCAGGCCTGAGAAGGTTCGTGCTGAACTTGCCTCCGGGCTACCACTTCCTCCCCACCGACGCCGAGCTCGTCGTCCACTACCTCCGCCCGAGGCTCGCCAACCAGCGGCTGCCCCTGCCCATCTTCTTCGACGAGCACATCCTCCATTACCATCCGGGTAGACTCGTAGGTAAGCTCCGATCCCCACTGCAATTTTTCTTAATTTCTCTTTAACCATTGGCCAGTGACAGATAAATCAGACTAATGGTTTGATTTGGAATCTATTTGATACATGATTTGGAGCTGCAGAGAAGTACAGGGAGTACGGCGAGGACAGGTGGTTCTTCTTCGTCAGGAGGGAGCGCAAGCACGAGGGCGGCAACCGGCCGAACCGGGCCACGCTGGGCAACGGCCACTGGAACGCCACGGGGAGCCCGAGGCTGATCCGCGCCGGCGGCGCGCAGGTCGGACGCGTGAGGACGCTGGTGTTCTACGAAGCGTCTCGCAGTAAGAAGAAGCAGAAGAACCGCGAGGAGGCTGGCAAAGCAAGCAAGGGAGCCAAGACGGAGTGGACCATGTACGAGTACGAGAGCCTCGAGCCCGAGGAGGAATTCGTGGCAACATGCGTCGACGGCAACGCCAGGGTCTCACTCATCTTTATTAGTTTAATTTTCCACTCTCCATCTGGCCACCATGCGTGTTTACTTGCACCTGTGTGTTTTACATAGACTTGATTTTTTTTTTGTTCTTGTAGATGGATGCTATTGTGCTGTGCACGATCCAGCATGGCGAGGCCGGCAAGATCGGCGAGACAAAGAAGAGGACGATCAATAGGAAGGCGAAAGGGAAAGGTCAGGAAGCCGGCGGCAGGAAGAGGAGGAAGCGTACATCAGAGCCACAGGAGGGTGGTCATGCGCGGAGAACTCCCACGGAAACAGAGGCACTGGTGCAGGATCAGGCGTCTACCGGAGCGGCCAATTTCACCGTTGATCCAGACGACGACATGGAGGCGTCCTATTTCTCCTTCTCTAACACGTCACCGCCTGCGCTGCCGCCGCCGCCGCCGCAGGAGACGATGATGGCGGCCGCTGCAGGAGGAGACAACTACATCAGTGTTCATCCAAGCACCGCTGCCATGACGAGCTGGCAGTTCCAGTTCCCGGCCGTCCCCTTAGTACATGAACGTGTCCCACACCTGGATCCACTGGCGGACCTCCGTGGAGGCCAAACGGGGTACTGGCCCCCCTTGGTCAAGCAAATTTCTATAAGATATGATGTATTATCATAATTATCATTGGTAGATTAGCTAAATTAGCTGAGTTAGTAATAGTTGGTCCGTCCTTTCATTTGCTCTCATATTCCGCCACCGCTGGACCCAAAGATCCTGGAGGCAACTACTACAGCATCATGGCTCCAAACACCACGTGGATGGATTTGCACTTCGCCTCTGCGACAGATCCTCCGCCGCCTCTTGAGGATCTGTCCACAGCATCCTGGATCCACGCGCCGCTTAGGCGCCACAACGAGGCCAAGATCGCGCCTTCAGTTTCAGTTCACCCCAATGGCTTTGGCCCGGGCATCTCCAGCTCCAGCTATGGATTCGCCGGCGGTGACACCCACCGTCTCAGCACCGGCACCGGCCATCATGAACTGTCAAGGCTTTCGTTGCCGTCGCACCCATCTTATGGAGTCGGAAGCGCCCAAGGCTCTGCTGATTCCATGGTAGGATCAGAGGAATGGCGGCGCCCGTTTAGCACCCAAAGGTTCGTGGAGGTTCTTGGACCCCCAAGTAGAAGTAGTAAGTACCCCGTGTTTATACATGTGTCCCCGTGTGTTCGTCCGTTTAGTTTGTGTGTCAGGGTCGTTGCCAAAGTGCTAGGTTACATATAGGTTTGCCATCGCCCCCCGTTCAATGTTGGCGTCTACTAGTAATTGTTAGTTGTTCCATCGGCTGTTACTGTTTGGGTTCCTCTGTCATGTTATTGTTTGCTCCATTATTGGAGCCCTATAATTATAAGATAATAAGGTTATTAAGGTCTATATGCATGTTTGAATTTGTTTTCCCAGAGCAGAGTTGAAACACCGATCGACTTTATTAACTTTGTCAACTCCAATCATGATACACAGTTACAGATTATTAAAAGTTCATCGTAACAAATGAAACTAAACAATGGCGATGCAAATCACAACATGTTACATGCGTAGAAGGGTGGATGACGATCAGATTCAGAGGAGCTAGTTGACAGCCCGGCAGTTCCTCCTGACCTCGCCCTGGTTACGGCCGGTCTTCACCTCGACGCTGGCCATCTTCACCATGGCCTTCTTGAACCTGTCCTCCCACCACCCGGGGATGTTGGCGTTGTCCGACACCATCCTCGCCGTCGCCGGCGACGTGAGGAGCGCCGCGTCGGACGTGAAGAGCACCCGCCGCGCCAGCACGTTCTTGTAGTACTGGTTGTCCAGCGTGTCCGGCGTCACGGCGTCCTGCACCACGGTGGGGTCGTTGCCGGAGCTCGGGCTCGCCGGGCACTGGCCCCTCAGGGACGCGGCGAGCGACGGGCTGATGTCGGAGGGGGCGGCGAGGCGGTCGGGGACGAAGGACGAGCAGTGGGAGCGGCCGACGGTGTGCGCGCCCGAGAGCACGACCATGTCCTCGACGCCGAGGCCCTTGGCGGCGAAGCTGCCCACGAGCTCGGAGAGGTTGAAGGTCGGCGGCGGGAGGAAGTCGAGCGTGCGGGAGGCGACGGAGACGCGCCCGTCGAGGCGGCCGGCGGGCATGTCGAAGTCGACCCCGCGGCCGCCGCCGAGGGAGGAGGACGCGTCGCGGGCGGCGAAGGCGACGATGTCCGCGCAGGAGACGACGCCCGGGCAGGCACGCTCCAGCGCGGCCTTGGCGGCGTCGATGACTTCGAAGCCGCGGAGGCTGGGGTTGTTCGGCGCGCCGAGCTTCTCCGGCTGCGGGTTGGCCGGCGTCGGGTCCAGGAGGACGGAGGCGTCGCAGCCCTGCGCGTTCGTCGTCCACGGTGTCAGCACTCAGTACGCAGGTCACGAACAAGCCGTCCCATCGATGTGCATGCCATGCATGCGCAGGTCGATCGAGCGTGTAAACCGGCAGTGCCGTAGTGCGTACCTCGACGAAGCAGTCGTGGAAGAGCATGCGGATGAGCCCCGCGCCGACGCCGGGGTTCCGGCGGACGGCGTCTCCGACGACGCGCTTGACGATGGCCTCGGCTTGCGGGCACCTGTCGTGGTAGTACCCCACCTTGAGCCCGCAGGCGCCGGGGCTGGGAGGAGTGTAGTAGCCAGCCGCTGCTACGACCAGCAACGCGCACGAGAGCGCGGCGGCCGCCTTGCTCGCCATCGTGCTTGCTCCGGCGATCGCCATCGTCGTCTAACCTCGCAAATTGAACTTTCTGCTTGTATCTCGAGTGAGATTATATTGCGAGAAGCTGATGATGAGTGTGTGTGTGTGAGGTGGTGTGCTCCTGCTCACTGCCTCATATAGCGCGCTAGGGCTTCTGGACGGGCGGCTTCTGAACGTTTGTTTATCTCGGCAGCTGGTCGGCATGCCGGGGAGGCGAGCGCGCGCGCGCGGAAAGTGTCTGATGATTGATGAGTACAGCTAAGGGCTGAGATGATTGTCGTTGACGAGTGGTGAGCCATGTTGTTTAGTGCCACTAGTTCGTTAAAACGGGCAGGGTACTCAATTTAAAAGTAGGGGTTTGGAGCTGAAAGCCTGTAACCCTCTCTCTGGATGATGCATATGGAGCGCGTATGAGGGCATGCAGCTAGGGGACTGAAGTCAAAACAAGGGAAACCGATCGGTTCAGTTCGCTGCAGCTGGATTCTTGAAAGGCATTAGGTAGGACGTACGCTTCAGTGATCAACTAACTGTGGAACTGGGATGCTTGTACACTGCATTTTTATTAAAATTTAAAGAACAGAAAAACAAAACTGTAGTTGACTTGCTTTTCTCATCCGGATTGCATGGCATATATACGCTGTAGGTACGTTTGAAACGTGGTACACAAAATACCAAAATAGAGATGCTTGAGCATCTCCAACAGTCTCCATTTTTTCCAATAAAATGTTAATATTGGAAAAAAGATAGGCTACAACAATTTCCCAATAACTCTCCTTTTCCCCAATAACCATTAGGTTGTCCCAATCTTTCACCCCACTCCCCTCAAATAAAGGGAGAATTTTGGTTCTCCCAATATGTTAGTTGTATTAGGATGAGATTATTGGGGAACTATAAAATATCTCCTCCAATAATCCATGAAAGTAATATTAGGATATCCTAATGATACATTATTGGGAGATATTTATCGGGGACTGGTGGAGATGCTCTGCACCAAGCTAACCACCCGGTTGAAGGAGTTTTTTCTTTTTTAAATAAAATCTAACAACCTGCCGGTGGGTGAGTAAATCAAAGTTTTAGGTTTAGACCAGGTTAGTCAAATAATGGTGATTGGATATACACAAATCGTCTTGCCCATTAATATTAAGGATTATTCTCTTCCACCTGGGTTTCTAAAATGCATTTAGGCATAGATTATTTGTACTAGCTCTCTGCTGCCCCGATTGTCTGGTGGTACAGCAAAGCCGTTTTTGGAATGGTTCTTGTGTCGTCGGTTTCATAAATGGAGCTTATTATTTCATCCCTACGTTTTCATATCCTAGAAGTACACTTTGACCTTCAATTACTCTTATGATATATTACTTATTGCTCAAAAATATATTATATTAAGAGATTTGTGAAATACGAATCAATTGATACACCATTTATCCGCAAAGCATTTATATGATTAGACTAATTATTGGTCAAATCTACAAAGTTTGACCTGGTTGAATCTTAATACATCCTATATTTTGAATGGAGGGAGTAGAACACTATACTTACTCGACATTTTCCGACTGTGTTTTCTCAAATAGCTAAGGGTTATATTATTTCTCGTAGTTATTCTTTTCTCAATTGGCTGAGGGTTTTGTAAGTAAGTTTTGGATAATTTTTAAGGGGTAAATCAAATGCCCAATCATATTTTCCAAAAAAGAAATCTTTGGCCACTTAGTAATAACTCTCGGAAAATGTCTTAGGCTAAAAAAAAATCCTTGGCTATATATTTGAGAATTTTGTGCAAAGGTGTGTGTGTGTGTGTGTTACAACTTACAACACTGAAAGCTAGTGCGTGAAACGAAATCCAGAACTAACGCCAATCAGCACAGAATATTCGATCGGCAACAATGCAAAATTGAGAGCGTATGGTTGACAGACATCATCAGGACAAAATGTCTTGGGTTGACCAATGCCCGCGTGCTGCCTCTCTGCGTAACTTTAAGATTAGCTAGGCAAGGTTCCCATGCAGCGCCAAATGGTGAAGAAGTCACAGTCAATAGCTTCCCCATTACTTCCTTGATTACAAGTTACATCTACTTAACTGATTGGTTGATACGGCAACGCGCAAAGCTGACCTCTCACTATTAGGTAGTGTTTGGTTCTAGATTTGTAACGCAAACGGTAACAGTAACAAGTAGCAACGTTAATGGAATCCGAGCAAGCAATTACACGATTTGTTTGGTTCATCTCTGTAACGGCTTCTGTCTTCCGACACGCCCACCTCCTCAGGCGCTCCTGACATGGGTGCCGGCCGAAGCCAGCACTGCAGCTTCACCTCACCCAATCACTCACAGCTTGCTCTCCGGCAGCAGCAAGGCTACTAATGGCGTGCCCGTGAATCAGCTTGCCACTTTCGCCATGGATGGGTAGGCGATGGGCCGCTTGGTCACCGCTGTCAGTTTGCAGTTTATCTCGCCCAATCATCACAGCAGAAACAGATCTCGATATGGAAAATGGGAGCGAGATCTGATTGTAGACGATCCATCGCCTTCTAAAATTGAATCCAAGCTCCTCTCCTTCCTCTAGAAACGAATCCAATCTCTTTCCTTCGATCTGCGCTGTCTTGTTCCACCGAAGGCAAGGAGGTGGCAGCGGCATCGATGAGTAGAAAAGGGCATCGAAGATGGCGGAGTGGCCAAGGAGGGAGGAGCCGGAGTTTCGATGGGGATGGCACGCGCTGGTCCGCCGCCGTCGCAGCAAGATACGGAGTTGTCGGAGGCTCGGAGAAGATGGAGATTTGAGCCAGGTTGATAGCTGTTGTAACAATCCGGTCCAGTAAAACGGTTAAACTTCACTTTACGTGTTGAATGGACCACATCTGCTAATTAATTCTTTTGTATTTTCGTCTTCACTTCGTGTAAAAGGTTGCAACCAAATTTAACTAAATTTAACTAACTTCCTCAGACTATCTATTTAAATTGTTGATCTAGCTCATCTTGCTTAGACAATAAAAAAATCTCTAGCTACTAGCACGCGTGCTGGGCCAACAGCCACACATACGGAGCTGTTACAGCGCACCCATCCTAAGGACTCGACATGCTATCGAACCAGCCTATGCTATACCGGCGCATATGCTATACCGTAACCACACATAACCCACGCGTCATATGCACAATAGATGTTACACCTATCGTATGGGGATATCTGATTACGGAGGTACGGGAGCGGTAACAAATTTGTACGTGCGCGCTTCAGATTACACGGTACTCGTTTGCAGACATGGGGAACCAAACGAGATCTAACGTTATTAATTACCATCGTAATCAGGTCACGTTAAAAAAACACGAACCAAACACTACCTTATTAGTTATATATATATATATATATATATATATGCCATAGCTATATAATTAATGCACTCCAGCACCGTACTATATATCGGCTGGACAACACAAATACCGTGATATGTCAGAAAAATATTTTAGTTGTATACCTTTTTCATTTTCTAACAAATATGTTGTTGCCTAGTCATCCATATACACGTATCCCTCAATAATACATCTGTTCGATCGTCGTTATTATAATTTTGTTCCAAAAGAATGTTGCATAGCAAGTGTGACAATAATTAGATGGACTTTTTCATGAAAATATTAATTAATATTATTTCTGTGTAAGAAACCGAATATTTACATATATATTGGTGGTCCAAATTTTAAAACGAAGGTACTTATCTATTATGACGTCTTGGTTGGGGCCATGATGCAGTGTTTAATTAAAGTGTGACCAATTCTTCACTTGGGAGCCCAACAAGAGTGAACTGCTGTGGGCTCGTTTGCAGCATGACTTTTTCCTGGACAAGACCGGCCCAGCAAATAATTTCCATTTCTTTTCTCAGAGGATCTCACGGAAGATGAATTTTTTATACCCCCAAGTGGTCAGAGAGAATACATAACGGGGTTTAATCCTGTTTAATTTTATAGTCCGTCAATTTCTCAGTGTTTATATGGTTCCGTATACGCAATTACGCATATAGTCCGTACGTCCACAAAGCACGCGCGGCAGCATATGCGTGTTCACCTTGCCGAGCATATGCGTGGCCGAGGTAGAATCTGATGCACACGTGTTTGTCCATTGATTCGTTCCTTTAGAAGAAAAGAGCCGCCCTGTCACTAATGAACCGGTAAAAAGGGTTGATATGTCATGCTAAAGTTGTTTCATACTATTTCTATACATTATTATGTTTCATTTTTTATTGTGCATGGTTTGTTAACAGTCATATTATCTAATCTCATATTATCTTAATAAGGGAGTATTAAAAAAGTATCAAGCTAGAAAATAATAGGTTAATAAAAAAGAAAAAAATCTATACCATTGGATTTATGTTTACATTAAACAAAAAAACATGCATGCTAAAATTAATAAAAAATATTCAGAATAAAAAATTATTGAAAATAGTATTTTGATTTCCATATGAACTTGGATGCACAATATCTAAATGAGAGTCCATGAAAAACATAATATCTAAATGAAAAGGCCAAATTCAAATAGAAAATTATCAAAAGTTACTACTTTTATCTCCATACAAATTGAAAAGAAAATAACTAAATAAATAGTTCATGTGAAATACGATTAATAAATAGTCAGATTCTAAATTTAAAAAATATAAATTAATAGTTTGATTTAGATACGTTCTGCAAAAAAAGAACTAAATAAAGAGTTAGTGCATACAATTAAGCAAAATTAATAACATCATCTTGTTTGATAACAAAAGGTAGATAGGCAATAAAAGATCTACAACATAACGAGTTACATGCATCAACAAGCTAAGGCATCAAGTAGTTTTGACATTATAAGAGGGAATATTTGCCCCCATGAACATCCTTTTGTGGTATGTGCAAAAAAAAAGGCGTGTGCTTTGCTACACTTGCACAACCAGTTCAGGCCGACAAAGTTGTGTGCTTTAGGCGTAAGATGTAATTAATGAAAGGGTCAACAAAACATGCACGAAATGTACACATGACAGTTATACAAACTGAACTTATATATTCAACTTTATTTTTCATAGATTCCGAATACAGAAACACAAACCAAAGAATCACGTACACTACCTCTCAGGCTTTGAAGAAATCAAACAAAGGCAAATGACGAAAACACAAAGATAACAATAACGCACAGCAGTTGACACTACAACAATACGCTGCAACTCATGAATAAAAAACCAACAACTGAACAGATTGATCCTTCACCAATCACCGCGCGGTTTTTTTTTCTCAAGAACGATCTTTCAGGTTGCACCGGTACGGTGCAAATTAAACCTGCAAGTGATCAACTAGTAGTGGTTGATCGCTCTGCAGTTCTTCCTTACCTGCCCCTGGTACCCGGTCTTCACTTGGATGCTGGCCATCTTGACCATGGCCATCTTGAATCTGTCCTCCCACCACCCGGGGATCTTGGCGTTGTCCACCACCAGCTTGGCGGTCTCCGGCGATGTCAGGAGCGCCGCGTCGGAGGTGAACAGCACGGTGTGCGACAGCACGTTCTTGTAGTACTGGTTGTCCATGTCGTTGGGCGTCACCACGTCCTGCATCACCGTCGGGTCGTCGCTGCTCGTCGGGTTGGCCGGGCAGCGGCCCCTGAGGAACCCAGCCAGCCCCGGGTTGATGTCGGAGGGGACGGCGAGGCGATCGGGGACGAAGGACGAGCAGTGGGACCGGCCGACGGTGTGCGCGCCGGAGAGGACGACCAGGTCCTCCACCGACATCCCCTTGACGACGAAGCTGGAGATGAGGGCGCTGAGGTTGGACGTCGGCGGGACCAGGAACTTGAGCGGCTCGGAGGCGTTGGAGAAGGTGCCGTCGAGGCGGCCCGCCGGCATGTCGAGGTAGACCCTGCCGTGGCTCAGGAAGTAGGACGCGTCGCGGGCCGCGAAGGCGATGATGTCGGCGCAGGAGACGACTCCGGGGCAGGCAGCCTCGAGCGCGTCCTTGATCGCGTCGATCAGCTCGAAGCCGCGCAGGCTCGGGTTGTTGGGCGGGCTGAGCTTCTCCGGCGTCGGGCTGAACGGGGTCGGGTCCAGAAGCACGGAAGCATCACAGCCCTAGTCAACCATGAAACATACAGTATTAAGATAGTAAGTCCAGCTAGCTACCTAACTTTGTTAATCCATTCTTTGCGCTAATTAACTTTTTGGCAGACTCTAATATATACCTCGACGAAGCAGTCGTGGAAGAGCATCCGGATGACGGCCGCGCCATTGCTGGGGTTCTGGCCGATGGCCTTCTCCATGACGGTCTTCACGATGGTCTCGGCCTGGGGGCACTTGTAACGGTAGTACCCAAGCTCCAGAGGGTAGTACGGGCTGGCCCGGCACGCCACGGCTAGGAGCAGCAAGGTGAGTGCGGCCAAAACGGGCATCTTCAATGAAGTAGCAGCAGTGGCCATGTCTGGTAGATGTCCTTAATTGGTATCTCGATCGGTCTCTCGCTCAAGGTTTGAGTAAGAAACTCAAAATGTGAGGAAGAAGTGATGATGGAGAATGCTGAAGTGTGAAGATATTTATAGGTGGAAGCCTGCAGGAAGGGTGCAACATTGACCGTGTCACTGTGCATAAATCATACACAACATGCATGTGATTAAAATTTAAATAAGGGTTTGGTGAGCAATTAATTTGCTCTACTATTTTTTACTAGTTAATAATTACCTTTCAGATTGGTGCAAGGAAAAGCTGAGGGGTGCTTGAGTCTCTGTTAGACAACAGCAGCAGTTCTCTAACCCCGGATAGAGGCTGCTCAACGAATGGGAAGGTCTACACTCAAACTTGGATCGAGCAAATCACCTTGAAACAATCCACAAGATAATCATGCTCTACTTTTATTTTCGTTAGTGATGCAAGTGGATACCCAATAGTACTTTTTGGGTCAGCTAATTAATTACGATAACATGCCACTCTAGTTCATTTCTCCTTTCAAATTATTTACGCAGAATGTCATTCTAATTTATTTTATCAATTTTTAGGTCGACCCAATGACCCAAAATATATATAACTTGCATCCCTAATTTTCGTGGATAGTTCTGCAATAGTCACACAGTGAAACCATAATCATGGATAGAAGCTGCTCAACAATGGGGACTATAGGCCTACCGTCTGTTATTTCTCCTTCCTAAACTCTTCTTTTTTGTGTGTGAGACATGCAAATAACTTTGTTCCTTCGCGAGCTCTCCCGCTCTCTCTCTCTCTTAATATAATAGCTCTCCTGCCGGTTCGTTTCAAAATATAGGCCTACTCCTTTTCTTTTTTTTTTTGAAAATATCATAAAAGTTGCAGACCCTCATATACGCGTAGGCGCACACTCATCTTGTGGACACACGCATGCAAATCCTATCCTATGAGAACCTCCAAAGGCTCGCTCGGCACATCTTGAGATTGATGAAGGTATCATATGCTGATGTGCGTCTTGCTATTGACAGACACGTAGCCTACCACCAAAAGAATAAAATTCGCTAATTTTAGAATATATTTAAAAAATACGAGAACCCGTGCTGTGTTGAGATATGATGGAATGCATAACTTTGGATTTGCTCAACCCAAGATATAATTGATTTCTTATCAACTCTAATAACAAGATCTGCAATCATAAGACCATCCCAATTAATTGAGGACATTGCATTGAATTTTCATTTTGTAGATACGCAATTGTAATCTTACACTCACCAAATAAGCTATACGGTGCACATCTTTTACCCCCAGTTTTTTGTATGATTTAATTTAAGCGAAAATTTGTCGAACCAGCTAGCTAACAAAAAGAATGCTACCACCCTCAATCAATACCCTATAAAAGAAAATACCGATCTGGAAGCAATTTCACTGTCATTGTGGGTTCTGTTTTCCTTCTCCCAGAAGGTTATTAATTAGCATCCTCCTATTGCCCAAAATATAATGCCATTCCACTTTTAGTATATAATTTTTTAAATTCGTAAAATAAGTTATAAAAATAGAGAAATAATAAAAGGATACAATCCTTATCCATCTTTTCTTTCTTTTTGCTTCATGTTCTGGGTCCCCTAAAGAAGCAACTGCTACCTTCAGCTTTTGCGCTTGAGCCGCCACGTTGACTTGGATGGTTCAGTGCATGATCCTTGGTCATATATATTAGCTAGATAGCTACCAGAAGCACCAATTATTTATCAACCGTTACTACATCACTTTCGTAATGTTTGTCCAGTTCGCTTATATACCTTGCCGACTCAAATATCAAATGAATTTTCAGTAAAAAGTTCGGATCACTGCTGTTCTTACTGGGTTGATGAACTATCCAATGAGTCCACATATGAAATAATTTGATTAAATATTGAGCATACACCATTTTAAATCTAGGCATACGAACTGAACAAACATTTCGACGAAATCAGGGAGCAGTGTTTTGCTCGGTTTGATCTCTCTCTTACATGTTCAGTTGATTTTTTGTTTTAACAATCCGCCAGTTGCCGACGATGGGGACGCATGTTTCCAGGCCGTTAGTTGAGAGGTCGGATCGGATCACCATTCAGAACGTTTCCATTTTGACAAGGATCAGAGCAAGAGCAAGCTGGGTCAGGCGAATCACATAGTTGGTATCTTCCTCACGGCTTAACGAAATGGCAGTCTCTCTTAACAACCAGACATATACTATGCTCCAAATCCGTTCTGACCTGGAAAATACCTGCTTCCACCATTTTAATTTTCTACCTAATTTTTTGCCACAAGATAGCCTTGATTTTGCCGGTGAAACGTAATTTTAGCATGGACGTCAGGGGGCTGATCAGCTGGCCAATAGCTACGCAACACTACGGCGTCGCCTTTGACCAAATGGAATGTGTCTCCTTCACTTGTCCGTAGTCTCTTATGATGGGTGTCTGGCTGGCAAAGTTGCCCTGCTGACGTGTACGACTGGCGGTTCGAAGGCTACATCCTCTACTTACCCAGCTATACGTGCAGAAGAGAAAGCCAAGTGATGCATGGAACGTGAGTCGAATAAACATATACAGTGTCCGAGTGACTTGAAATGCAAGTAAAAGACAGAAAAATTCAATTAGAAGAAGCAGCTAGCACAAACCCTATCATGGTCGCTTCGTCTTAATTATAAGAGGAAGCTTTTTTTATTTAAAGGGTAAATTTTAAAGCGCAGTTTTCATCCAGTATGATCGCCACAATTAGGTTTAGGTTTTTCTAGTTATTAGATTCTTTCATAACTATGGTTTCGAGGGGGGAATGTATCAAGGTTGATAGCTACAAAATTATATATGATAAAACATAAAATTTGATTGGCAATACAACTATCTATCAATTAACCATTTTTGTTAATTAGACCCGTACCTGGTTGAGAAATCCGTGCTTCTAGTGCACGATTGTAATCTTGCTCTCCTCTTATGGACATGAGCGGTTCCGGATCTTTAAAAGAAGTCATTAGCCACCACAGTGCATAATGAAAGAAAAAGGTTAGGGCTATACCTAATATTTTTATTTTGGCAAGGAGAGATATTGTAGTACATGACACTATAGAATTCCAAATGGGCCTCCAGAAGTTCGTGGTTCCGTGTGTGTCTGAGTGTCGGCCTCCATGGCCCAATAGATATCAATGCGTCGTTCGGCCTTTCACTTCATGACAGGCCGAGATGCAACGCGTTCACTCACACACAGGGCCACTTTCAGTCGCACGAACCCATCTAGCACACAGCCCATTCGTCTGGGCTAGACTTCCTCAAAAAAAAAAATCGTCTGGGCTAGTTTCTGTAGTTCTGCGACAGAGGCCGCACCAACACCAGCGGAGCCGAACACAAAGCAAGAGATTGCTGATTGCTGCCTGTAACATGTACTGCAAGAGAGTGCATGCGCCGCTCAATAATGCTGAGGGCCAACAGGAAAGCATTCTACGTGCCTCGTTAAAAAAATGGTACATTCTTAGCATACATTATAGATTAATATAATCCAAAGAGAAGAATCTTTCTAAGTTGATTGATTACGAGGCTAACAGTGTGTGTCCAGATCGATAATCTTCTCTTTTTTGGCAATTTGGAATATTGTTTGATTCCATGGAGGAATGTTCCGAGCTAGCTAGGTCAACTACGTTTCTGGTTCATCGAGTGGCGGTGGATAGAAGCATAGAACATTCCAACATACTTAGAGTTAATTAGCTGCAAGTTTTTTTTTTAAAAAAATAAATAGCTGCAAGTTCTCAACAATATAAAGATAGGTACATTGAAATAGTCTAATAGACGGTCTTGAGATGACTTAACAGATAACCTTTATAATGAGTTGCCTTTTTTTGTCGTCTCGTAGTATACCATATCCTTAATTTGTGGAATAAAAAAAGAAATATTGTGACTAGTATGGCAACAACAACTTATACAATGGTAAGAAAGCAGTCTTATAGTTCTTAATTTTAGCTTATGAGACGGTTATTTCGTGAAGCAACTATCTCATTCTTCTCCTCCTCCTCTCCCCTCCACATCATCAAAAATCTTACGTGAAATTGCATGAGACAAGCTATAAGACTGCTGACGTGTAGCAATCTACTTGCCTTAATATCTACATTTCATGTAGGTGGTGAATGAAACAAACACAGTAGTCAGGGTGTTTTTGTTGGAGGGGAAAGGTAAAATTTGCTTCGAGAAATTTGACCCAGATACCCTTATCCATACATATCCTTTTAGATCCGGTAATTTGCAAGTATCACTCGTGGACGACTGAGAGTTGTCCTTACAGCTTACAGATTTGTGCTAATTAATAAAGTACTAGTATTAAAAACAAAATTATGTCTTGGATAATCCTTCTTTTTGCAAAACAAAATTGCTATTGGATAATTAGATAACTGTGGAGAAACATCATGTCCACTACTGCTAATAACTTCGGCTTTGGAACGCGGAGTAAGAGTTGCCAACATCTATTTGTGGTTGCCATGATGACAATGCATACTTATATTGTCACAAATTGCCGAGTCGCAGTACAACTAAGTACCCTACTTGGGTGAACTGCTGAATTAGGAATGCTATTATCTGATCTCTGTTTGTCATGGGGATTTCCCTTTGGATGATTTATTATTACTATTATCGTTTAATAATTTCAGTCCCACCTTTTCCCCCCAGCTTGATCAAAGAGTTTGATCGCATTCTCAAAGATGAGGAGTCGAATAATCCACCTGAGATCAACAAACAGCTAAACGACAGAAAACAGTTCATGGTTGGTAACTGACTTCATTAGCCGCATTATATTTCACTTTGTACACTTTTGTAATGTTTCTTGTTCACTATACAGATCAAAGAGTTGAATTCCTATGTCACCTTGAGGAAAACGTAAGTTGAAGTCTGTCCTTCAAAATTGCTGTTGTGCATGTCTCCTAGTCATTCCCCTTTTTTTTTTTAATCTCGATTCCAAAGACACATTATACTAAAATTGGAAACTTCTATTTTGAACTGTTATACCTCCTGCAAAGTCTTGTGCCACTTGGTACTTCTTTTAAGTTTTAAGGCTAATTTTCAATGGCTCTTGCAGATATCAAAGTAGCCTTGGTAACAACAATAAGAGGGTCGAGCTCTTCGACATGGGTGCTGGAAGTAGCGAGCCTGCTGCTGAGGACAATATGCAAATGGCATCAGGTGAAATTAGTTGTTAATTTTGTCACGAACTCACATCTTTCAATCTTACGCTGTTGCTTTGCAAAACTTCAAGCATGTAAAATGGTTAATGGAGCATACAACCATATCTGCGATATTTCAACTCATGATCTCTTTCAATTTTGACAGAGGTACTACGGCTAGACCACACTTCCAGAAAGACAGTGCCATGAAATTAAGAAGTTTGTATAATAGGAAATACTATTTTCTGTTAACAAATAAAGAAAGTTTGAATGCATGAAGATTTTGATTACTTGATATGTTCCATGGTTAAGAGGCACGAGTTGAAACAGCAAAAGTGAATCAAATGCTGTTTCAGTTGGCTTGTTCCAATTATGGATGCATTATAAATGCCTGATTGACATCTACAGATAGAAACTAAAAAACACATGAACTACTTTTTTTCCGAGAAAAAAATTTCTTACCAGGATTGTACTCGTTCATTCTATTTTTGTCCATAACCCTTGATCTGGGATCAAGGTATTTTATCTCTTCTTATGGGATCATCTTGCTAACCTTGCAGCCATGACAAATCAACAACTCATTGATGCGGGAAGGAATCAAATGGATCAAACAGATCAAGCTATTGAACGTTCAAAAATGGTTGCTTCCCTTACTATATACCCTTGTCCAGTTTGTTTCAATGCTCTTACATGGCATGTCTTACAGGACATTTCTCTTGTAGGTTGTAGCACAAACTGTTGAGACAGGAGCACAAACTGCTGCAACATTAACACAGCAAGTATGTTTCTCTTATACTGGATTAACAAAATTTCCCCTTCTAATTGTGTTTTTTGCTAGCTTACATGTGGTCTTACTAAGCATGATGATTTCTTGGAACATACTATCATCATTGTCCTATTCCATTCTGTAGATCGCATGTAGAATGGCTAAAGTTTTTCTGGTTGACATACCCTCTTAAGACTTGTAAATGAGAGGATTATTAGGACTATGAGTTTCTAACACTAAATTTCGTCTTGTTTCCAGACAGAGCAAATGAAGAGAATCGGCAATGAGCTAGATTCTGTTCACTTTTCACTGAAGAAAGCTAGCCAATTAGTGAAAGAGATTGGTCGTCAGGTGCTCCCTCCCTCCCTCTGACATACACTTGCTAAGCTCGTGCATAAGCACCAACTAAAAGTTATAACACATACATTTTGCAGGTTGCGACTGACAAATGTATCATGGCGTTCCTCTTTCTG
The DNA here is from genome assembly GCA_032594955.1 of Panicum miliaceum. Lineage (NCBI taxonomy): Eukaryota > Viridiplantae > Streptophyta > Magnoliopsida > Poales > Poaceae > Panicum > Panicum miliaceum. The sequence goes on from CM064059.1 coordinate 44,305,493, forward strand.
ATCGTTTTGGGTGTGATTGCTATCATTGTTGTCAAGGTACGGAATGCATGATAATCATATGCTTCTAGAAGGATATTCTCAGTTTAATATTCATCAAGGACTCATGCCATCTCCTGATATTATTATGCGACAGCAAGAATCTAATCAGAGCCATCCACTGTCTTCTGTTCTTCCAGATTGTCCATCCAAACAACAAAAACATTCGAGACATTCCAGGACTGGCCCCGCCGGCTCAAAATTATCAAATCAATAGCAGGAGATTGTTGTGGACAGAGGCTTTCATAGGTGTGTGATGATTGTGCATGGAGGTTTCATGCAGGTGCACTGCTTGCGATGCAGCTATCCACATAAGATGTAGGATATGTCGTTACTATTTTTCTTTGTGCTTGTGTATTTATTTTGTCGTGTTAACTCCTAGCAATAGGTCTGGATTCCTGCTTCTGGTGTTTGTACACTGCGGGCCATTTGATTGTGTATATGCAACAGAGATGAAATCTTGTACAAGTCATTAGCACGAAGTCGTAAAAGAGAGCTATACTGGTAACTTCAATAGTCCATGCTTATGTCAGTTTGTGTGCCGAGTGCCGAGGACAAAGCTTATCACCATGGCATTTACTTCTTGGCTGTCGCACGCAGCATGCCACTAGTTATAGATTCTCTACTGCATGAATTGCAAAAATGAATTGTTCTCCAATAGAGGTAAATTTGTTACAGGAGAAAAATTTACAAGCCATGGTGCACCGGCAAGGTGAAAACTCTACTTTGAACAGATGATCATCGTTTACATCAGTCGACGAGCGGCGGGTTGTCAGAGCCGACCCAGCTGCAGGCCGCGTCTTTCAGCACCCCTCGCCGTCTCATCATCTCCCTAACGTCGTGCACGCCGTCCCACTTCCCGGCCGCCGCCAGCGTGTTGGAGAACGCCATGTAGGCGCCGGGTCTCCCCGCGCGGCTGAGCTCGAAGACCTCCCTCGCCGCGACGTCCGCCACTTCCACGTCACCGTGCAGCGTTGCCGCCCCGAGCAGTGCCGCCCACACGTCAGAGTTCGGCCTCGCCGGTATCCCCCTGACGAAGTCGTAGGCCTGGCGCACGCTGCCGAACCTGCCCAGCAGGTCCACCATGCACGCGTAGTGCTCCATCCGCGGCCGCAGCGAGTACTCGCTCTCCATGCTCTGGAACACCTCCTGGCCCTGCGCCAGCAGCCCGGCGTGCGCGCACGCCGACAAGACGCCCAGGAAGGTGGCGTGGTTCGGCCGGACGTCCGTCCGCTTCCGCATTTCGCCGAACACCTGGAGGGCCTCGTCGGAGAGGCCGTTCTTCCCGTACCCGTCGATCATCGAAGTCCAGGTGACGACGTTCCTCTCCGGCATGTGGTCGAAGATCTTCCGGCCGTCCTCCACCCGGCCGCACTTGGCGTACATGTCAACCAGGGCGCTCCCCGTCTTGATGTCGCTGAAGAGGCTGCTCTTGATCGCCTGGCAATGCACCTGCTCGCCGAGCTCCGGCGACGACAAGAGAGAGCACGCGCCAAGCACGCTCACGAACGTCGACACGGTTGGCCGGAACCCCGTTCGCTGCATCGCCTTGTACACCTCGAGGGAGCCCTCGGCCGTCTCCTCCGTCTTGCTGTACCCCTCGAGCATGGCGTTGTACGCCACAACGTCCTTTTCCTCCATGCCCTCAAAAATCGCCTCCGCGTCCCCGTACATGCCCTCGTTCATGCACCCGACGAGCAGCGCCGTCGAGCACACCACGCTCCGCACGGGCATCACGCCGTGCACCCGCCGCGCGTAGGCAAGCAACCCGCTCTTCACGTAGGCGTCCACCAGCGCCGCCGAGAGGATCTCATCGGGCGCGACGACGGACCTCACGACGCGCGCGTGGACCTCCCTCGCGACGACGCCGGGCAGCGCCAGCGCCGCGGACAGCTTCAGCGCCATGGACAGCGCGAACACGTCCACCCGCCCCGTGGACGCCGCGAGCCGCCTCACGATCGCGAGCGCCTCCCCGGGGAGCCCCCGCCGGAAGTAACCCGCGGCGAGGTAGTTGTGCGCGGCGTGGGTCGGCCTCGACATTCCGTCGAACACGGCGCGGGCGTTGTGCAGGGAGCCGCATCGGAGGTGCAGGACGAGGAGCTTGACGGAGAGGTCCGCGGTGGTGCCGCTGAGGCCCGACGCGAGGAGCTGCGCGTGGAGGGTCTGCGACGCGGCCCGCGGCGGGGACGCGTCGATGAGGCCCTGGACCGCGGCGGCGAGCGCGGCGGCGGTGCGGAGGTGGCGAGGGATGCGCGGTGCGAGCGAGCCAGCGTGCGGTTGGGGGTGGACTCTGCTACTCTGTTGCATGTTGGGCGATATCATTTTCCGTTTCAGCCTGAAATATTTGTAGTTCGCTTCAGGAATCGAGACATTCCTTACATACAAGGTAAAAGGTCTATTTTTGGGCATAACATGTTTCACTTTAGGTTTAGTTTTCATAATATCTCAAATATCGGTTGTGAAAACATAAAAAAGTGGAGATCCTTATGGCAGTGCCTCCATAGCTCCTCTCTCTAGTTGGCTTGTTGGTTGAACTAGATTGTTGGTTGAATGAGAGGTGCTGTACAGATACTTTAGGTCCAAAGTGATTTATTTTTTTATTGGAAATACAATTCGTTAGTTAAGGTGATAGTTTCGCTATCTTTTCCTTAAAAAAATACTACCGCGATTGACTCCTATTTTGTGAAAGTGTGGTATATTATAAACTATTTAAGCAATTGACTCAAAACATATAGCAATTCATATATATATATATAAATATATATGTGTTTGTCAAACCTGATAGGATCAGAACCATACGATCCGACTCTGTCCTTATTCTGACAAGTGACAACCTTGGTAATACGGTAGCAAGTATCGAGAACTTTAAACTGCTCTTTCCGAATGACCCTCTCGTTACAATCCCCGTTTTTACGCTGCGAGAAATTCCCCTCTTAAGTAAACAAATTGAGGCCTGCACGCGTGCACACACGGGACTCTTTTCAGTTATGCCATCTTGGGCCACTCCACACCCTCTGTCCAAATAATCCCGCACCGCCGCAAGCGAGCCGGCCATAAATAGTCATGGCCAGCTAGGGTCTTCCGATGGATGAATCGAGAAATATAAAACGTGGTATATTGTTTAAAAATAATTTTAATACTATTAGGATGAAAATGTATCCGCGTTCCCGTTAAGAACGACGTTTTCGAAACAAGAGACGTGGCACCGTACCACGTTCCCCGGTGACTATGATGATGCTCCGCCGCTGCCGCCGGCGGCAGCCGCCGTTTCCGCTTCTACTGCTGCATGACCATCACCATCAGGAGCTACCGCCGTCATCAGCTCTTCCTCTGCTTCAGGCCTGAGAAGGTTCGTGCTGAACTTGCCTCCGGGCTACCACTTCCTCCCCACCGACGCCGAGCTCGTCGTCCACTACCTCCGCCCGAGGCTCGCCAACCAGCGGCTGCCCCTGCCCATCTTCTTCGACGAGCACATCCTCCATTACCATCCGGGTAGACTCGTAGGTAAGCTCCGATCCCCACTGCAATTTTTCTTAATTTCTCTTTAACCATTGGCCAGTGACAGATAAATCAGACTAATGGTTTGATTTGGAATCTATTTGATACATGATTTGGAGCTGCAGAGAAGTACAGGGAGTACGGCGAGGACAGGTGGTTCTTCTTCGTCAGGAGGGAGCGCAAGCACGAGGGCGGCAACCGGCCGAACCGGGCCACGCTGGGCAACGGCCACTGGAACGCCACGGGGAGCCCGAGGCTGATCCGCGCCGGCGGCGCGCAGGTCGGACGCGTGAGGACGCTGGTGTTCTACGAAGCGTCTCGCAGTAAGAAGAAGCAGAAGAACCGCGAGGAGGCTGGCAAAGCAAGCAAGGGAGCCAAGACGGAGTGGACCATGTACGAGTACGAGAGCCTCGAGCCCGAGGAGGAATTCGTGGCAACATGCGTCGACGGCAACGCCAGGGTCTCACTCATCTTTATTAGTTTAATTTTCCACTCTCCATCTGGCCACCATGCGTGTTTACTTGCACCTGTGTGTTTTACATAGACTTGATTTTTTTTTTGTTCTTGTAGATGGATGCTATTGTGCTGTGCACGATCCAGCATGGCGAGGCCGGCAAGATCGGCGAGACAAAGAAGAGGACGATCAATAGGAAGGCGAAAGGGAAAGGTCAGGAAGCCGGCGGCAGGAAGAGGAGGAAGCGTACATCAGAGCCACAGGAGGGTGGTCATGCGCGGAGAACTCCCACGGAAACAGAGGCACTGGTGCAGGATCAGGCGTCTACCGGAGCGGCCAATTTCACCGTTGATCCAGACGACGACATGGAGGCGTCCTATTTCTCCTTCTCTAACACGTCACCGCCTGCGCTGCCGCCGCCGCCGCCGCAGGAGACGATGATGGCGGCCGCTGCAGGAGGAGACAACTACATCAGTGTTCATCCAAGCACCGCTGCCATGACGAGCTGGCAGTTCCAGTTCCCGGCCGTCCCCTTAGTACATGAACGTGTCCCACACCTGGATCCACTGGCGGACCTCCGTGGAGGCCAAACGGGGTACTGGCCCCCCTTGGTCAAGCAAATTTCTATAAGATATGATGTATTATCATAATTATCATTGGTAGATTAGCTAAATTAGCTGAGTTAGTAATAGTTGGTCCCTCCTTTCATTTGCTCTCATATTCCGCCATCGCTGGACCCAAAGATCCTGGAGGCAACTACTACAGCATCATGGCTCCAAACACCACGTGGATGGATTTGCACTTCGCCTCTGCGACAGATCCTCCGCCGCCTCTTGAGGATCTGTCCACAGCATCCTGGATCCACGCGCCGCTTAGGCGCCACAACGAGGCCAAGATCGCGCCTTCAGTTTCAGTTCACCCCAATGGCTTTGGCCCGGGCATCTCCAGCTCCAGCTATGGATTCGCCGGCGGTGACACCCACCGTCTCAGCACCGGCACCGGCCATCATGAACTGTCAAGGCTTTCGTTGCCGTCGCACCCATCTTATGGAGTCGGAAGCGCCCAAGGCTCTGCTGATTCCATGGTAGGATCAGAGGAATGGCGGCGCCCGTTTAGCACCCAAGGGTTCGTGGAGGTTCTTGGACCCCCAAGTAGAAGTAGTAAGTACCCCGTGTTTATACATGTGTCCCCGTGTGTTCGTCCGTTTAGTTTGTGTGTCAGGGTCGTTGCCAAAGTGCTAGGTTACATATAGGTTTGCCATCGCCCCCCGTTCAATGTTGGCGTCTACTAGTAATTGTTAGTTGTTCCATCGGCTGTTACTGTTTGGGTTCCTCTGTCATGTTATTGTTTGCTCCATTATTGGAGCCCTATAATTATAAGATAATAAGGTTATTAAGGTCTATATGCATGTTTGAATTTGTTTTCCCAGAGCAGAGTTGAAACACCGATCGACTTTATTAACTTTGTCAACTCCAATCATGATACACAGTTACAGATTATTAAAAGTTCATCGTAACAAATGAAACTAAACAATGGCGATGCAAATCACAACATGTTACATGCGTAGAAGGGTGGATGACGATCAGATTCAGAGGAGCTAGTTGACAGCCCGGCAGTTCCTCCTGACCTCGCCCTGGTTACGGCCGGTCTTCACCTCGACGCTGGCCATCTTCACCATGGCCTTCTTGAACCTGTCCTCCCACCACCCGGGGATGTTGGCGTTGTCCGACACCATCCTCGCCGTCGCCGGCGACGTGAGGAGCGCCGCGTCGGACGTGAAGAGCACCCGCCGCGCCAGCACGTTCTTGTAGTACTGGTTGTCCAGCGTGTCCGGCGTCACGGCGTCCTGCACCACGGTGGGGTCGTTGCCGGAGCTCGGGCTCGCCGGGCACTGGCCCCTCAGGGACGCGGCGAGCGACGGGCTGATGTCGGAGGGGGCGGCGAGGCGGTCGGGGACGAAGGACGAGCAGTGGGAGCGGCCGACGGTGTGCGCGCCCGAGAGCACGACCATGTCCTCGACGCCGAGGCCCTTGGCGGCGAAGCTGCCCACGAGCTCGGAGAGGTTGAAGGTCGGCGGCGGGAGGAAGTCGAGCGTGCGGGAGGCGACGGAGACGCGCCCGTCGAGGCGGCCGGCGGGCATGTCGAAGTCGACCCCGCGGCCGCCGCCGAGGGAGGAGGACGCGTCGCGGGCGGCGAAGGCGACGATGTCCGCGCAGGAGACGACGCCCGGGCAGGCACGCTCCAGCGCGGCCTTGGCGGCGTCGATGACTTCGAAGCCGCGGAGGCTGGGGTTGTTCGGCGCGCCGAGCTTCTCCGGCTGCGGGTTGGCCGGCGTCGGGTCCAGGAGGACGGAGGCGTCGCAGCCCTGCGCGTTCGTCGTCCACGGTGTCAGCACTCAGTACGCAGGTCACGAACAAGCCGTCCCATCGATGTGCATGCCATGCATGCGCAGGTCGATCGAGCGTGTAAACCGGCAGTGCCGTAGTGCGTACCTCGACGAAGCAGTCGTGGAAGAGCATGCGGATGAGCCCCGCGCCGACGCCGGGGTTCCGGCGGACGGCGTCTCCGACGACGCGCTTGACGATGGCCTCGGCTTGCGGGCACCTGTCGTGGTAGTACCCCACCTTGAGCCCGCAGGCGCCGGGGCTGGGAGGAGTGTAGTAGCCAGCCGCTGCTACGACCAGCAACGCGCACGAGAGCGCGGCGGCCGCCTTGCTCGCCATCGTGCTTGCTCCGGCGATCGCCATCGTCGTCTAACCTCGCAAATTGAACTTTCTGCTTGTATCTCGAGTGAGATTATATTGCGAGAAGCTGATGATGAGTGTGTGTGTGTGAGGTGGTGTGCTCCTGCTCACTGCCTCATATAGCGCGCTAGGGCTTCTGGACGGGCGGCTTCTGAACGTTTGTTTATCTCGGCAGCTGGTCGGCATGCCGGGGAGGCGAGCGCGCGCGCGCGGAAAGTGTCTGATGATTGATGAGTACAGCTAAGGGCTGAGATGATTGTCGTTGACGAGTGGTGAGCCATGTTGTTTAGTGCCACTAGTTCGTTAAAACGGGCAGGGTACTCAATTTAAAAGTAGGGGTTTGGAGCTGAAAGCCTGTAACCCTCTCTCTGGATGATGCATATGGAGCGCGTATGAGGGCATGCAGCTAGGGGACTGAAGTCAAAACAAGGGAAACCGATCGGTTCAGTTCGCTGCAGCTGGATTCTTGAAAGGCATTAGGTAGGACGTACGCTTCAGTGATCAACTAACTGTGGAACTGGGATGCTTGTACACTGCATTTTTATTAAAATTTAAAGAACAGAAAAACAAAACTGTAGTTGACTTGCTTTTCTCATCCGGATTGCATGGCATATATACGCTGTAGGTACGTTTGAAACGTGGTACACAAAATACCAAAATAGAGATGCTTGAGCATCTCCAACAGTCTCCATTTTTTCCAATAAAATGTTAATATTGGAAAAAAGATAGGCTACAACAATTTCCCAATAACTCTCCTTTTCCCCAATAACCATTAGGTTGTCCCAATCTTTCACCCCACTCCCCTCAAATAAAGGGAGAATTTTGGTTCTCCCAATATGTTAGTTGTATTAGGATGAGATTATTGGGGAACTATAAAATATCTCCTCCAATAATCCATGAAAGTAATATTAGGATATCCTAATGATACATTATTGGGAGATATTTATCGGGGACTGGTGGAGATGCTCTGCACCAAGCTAACCACCCGGTTGAAGGAGTTTTTTCTTTTTTAAATAAAATCTAACAACCTGCCGGTGGGTGAGTAAATCAAAGTTTTAGGTTTAGACCAGGTTAGTCAAATAATGGTGATTGGATATACACAAATCGTCTTGCCCATTAATATTAAGGATTATTCTCTTCCACCTGGGTTTCTAAAATGCATTTAGGCATAGATTATTTGTACTAGCTCTCTGCTGCCCCGATTGTCTGGTGGTACAGCAAAGCCGTTTTTGGAATGGTTCTTGTGTCGTCGGTTTCATAAATGGAGCTTATTATTTCATCCCTACGTTTTCATATCCTAGAAGTACACTTTGACCTTCAATTACTCTTATGATATATTACTTATTGCTCAAAAATATATTATATTAAGAGATTTGTGAAATACGAATCAATTGATACACCATTTATCCGCAAAGCATTTATATGATTAGACTAATTATTGGTCAAATCTACAAAGTTTGACCTGGTTGAATCTTAATACATCCTATATTTTGAATGGAGGGAGTAGAACACTATACTTACTCGACATTTTCCGACTGTGTTTTCTCAAATAGCTAAGGGTTATATTATTTCTCGTAGTTATTCTTTTCTCAATTGGCTGAGGGTTTTGTAAGTAAGTTTTGGATAATTTTTAAGGGGTAAATCAAATGCCCAATCATATTTTCCAAAAAAGAAATCTTTGGCCACTTAGTAATAACTCTCGGAAAATGTCTTAGGCTAAAAAAAAATCCTTGGCTATATATTTGAGAATTTTGTGCAAAGGTGTGTGTGTGTGTGTGTTACAACTTACAACACTGAAAGCTAGTGCGTGAAACGAAATCCAGAACTAACGCCAATCAGCACAGAATATTCGATCGGCAACAATGCAAAATTGAGAGCGTATGGTTGACAGACATCATCAGGACAAAATGTCTTGGGTTGACCAATGCCCGCGTGCTGCCTCTCTGCGTAACTTTAAGATTAGCTAGGCAAGGTTCCCATGCAGCGCCAAATGGTGAAGAAGTCACAGTCAATAGCTTCCCCATTACTTCCTTGATTACAAGTTACATCTACTTAACTGATTGGTTGATACGGCAACGCGCAAAGCTGACCTCTCACTATTAGGTAGTGTTTGGTTCTAGATTTGTAACGCAAACGGTAACAGTAACAAGTAGCAACGTTAATGGAATCCGAGCAAGCAATTACACGATTTGTTTGGTTCATCTCTGTAACGGCTTCTGTCTTCCGACACGCCCACCTCCTCAGGCGCTCCTGACATGGGTGCCGGCCGAAGCCAGCACTGCAGCTTCACCTCACCCAATCACTCACAGCTTGCTCTCCGGCAGCAGCAAGGCTACTAATGGCGTGCCCGTGAATCAGCTTGCCACTTTCGCCATGGATGGGTAGGCGATGGGCCGCTTGGTCACCGCTGTCAGTTTGCAGTTTATCTCGCCCAATCATCACAGCAGAAACAGATCTCGATATGGAAAATGGGAGCGAGATCTGATTGTAGACGATCCATCGCCTTCTAAAATTGAATCCAAGCTCCTCTCCTTCCTCTAGAAACGAATCCAATCTCTTTCCTTCGATCTGCGCTGTCTTGTTCCACCGAAGGCAAGGAGGTGGCAGCGGCATCGATGAGTAGAAAAGGGCATCGAAGATGGCGGAGTGGCCAAGGAGGGAGGAGCCGGAGTTTCGATGGGGATGGCACGCGCTGGTCCGCCGCCGTCGCAGCAAGATACGGAGTTGTCGGAGGCTCGGAGAAGATGGAGATTTGAGCCAGGTTGATAGCTGTTGTAACAATCCGGTCCAGTAAAACGGTTAAACTTCACTTTACGTGTTGAATGGACCACATCTGCTAATTAATTCTTTTGTATTTTCGTCTTCACTTCGTGTAAAAGGTTGCAACCAAATTTAACTAAATTTAACTAACTTCCTCAGACTATCTATTTAAATTGTTGATCTAGCTCATCTTGCTTAGACAATAAAAAAATCTCTAGCTACTAGCACGCGTGCTGGGCCAACAGCCACACATACGGAGCTGTTACAGCGCACCCATCCTAAGGACTCGACATGCTATCGAACCAGCCTATGCTATACCGGCGCATATGCTATACCGTAACCACACATAACCCACGCGTCATATGCACAATAGATATTACACCTATCGTATGGGGATATCTGATTACGGAGGTACGGGAGCGGTAACAAATTTGTACGTGCGCGCTTCAGATTACACGGTACTCGTTTGCAGACATGGGGAACCAAACGAGATCTAACGTTATTAATTACCATCGTAATCAGGTCACGTTAAAAAAACACGAACCAAACACTACCTTATTAGTTATATATATATATATATATATATATATATATATATGCCATAGCTATATAATTAATGCACTCCAGCACCGTACTATATATCGGCTGGACAGCACAAATACCGTGATATGTCAGAAAAATATTTTAGTTGTATACCTTTTTCATTTTCTAACAAATATGTTGTTGCCTAGTCATCCATATACACGTATCCCTCAATAATACATCTGTTCGATCGTCGTTATTATAATTTTGTTCCAAAAGAATGTTGCATAGCAAGTGTGACAATAATTAGATGGACTTTTTCATGAAAATATTAATTAATATTATTTCTGTGTAAGAAACCGAATATTTACATATATATTGGTGGTCCAAATTTTAAAACGAAGGTACTTATCTATTATGACGTCTTGGTTGGGGCCATGATGCAGTGTTTAATTAAAGTGTGACCAATTCTTCACTTGGGAGCCCAACAAGAGTGAACTGCTGTGGGCTCGTTTGCAGCATGACTTTTTCCTGGACAAGACCGGCCCAGCAAATAATTTCCATTTCTTTTCTCAGAGGATCTCACGGAAGATGAATTTTTTATACCCCCAAGTGGTCAGAGAGAATACATAACGGGGTTTAATCCTGTTTAATTTTATAGTCCGTCAATTTCTCAGTGTTTATATGGTTCCGTATACGCAATTACGCATATAGTCCGTACGTCCACAAAGCACGCGCGGCAGCATATGCGTGTTCACCTTGCCGAGCATATGCGTGGCCGAGGTAGAATCTGATGCACACGTGTTTGTCCATTGATTCGTTCCTTTAGAAGAAAAGAGCCGCCCTGTCACTAATGAACCGGTAAAAAGGGTTGATATGTCATGCTAAAGTTGTTTCATACTATTTCTATACATTATTATGTTTCATTTTTTATTGTGCATGGTTTGTTAACAGTCATATTATCTAATCTCATATTATCTTAATAAGGGAGTATTAAAAAAGTATCAAGCTAGAAAATAATAGGTTAATAAAAAAGAAAAAAATCTATACCATTGGATTTATGTTTACATTAAACAAAAAAACATGCATGCTAAAATTAATAAAAAATATTCAGAATAAAAAATTATTGAAAATAGTATTTTGATTTCCATATGAACTTGGATGCACAATATCTAAATGAGAGTCCATGAAAAACATAATATCTAAATGAAAAGGCCAAATTCAAATAGAAAATTATCAAAAGTTACTACTTTTATCTCCATACAAATTGAAAAGAAAATAACTAAATAAATAGTTCATGTGAAATACGATTAATAAATAGTCAGATTCTAAATTTAAAAAATATAAATTAATAGTTTGATTTAGATACGTTCTGCAAAAAAAGAACTAAATAAAGAGTTAGTGCATACAATTAAGCAAAATTAATAACATCATCTTGTTTGATAACAAAAGGTAGATAGGCAATAAAAGATCTACAACATAACGAGTTACATGCATCAACAAGCTAAGGCATCAAGTAGTTTTGACATTATAAGAGGGAATATTTGCCCCCATGAACATCCTTTTGTGGTATGTGCAAAAAAAAAGGCGTGTGCTTTGCTACACTTGCACAACCAGTTCAGGCCGACAAAGTTGTGTGCTTTAGGCGTAAGATGTAATTAATGAAAGGGTCAACAAAACATGCACGAAATGTACACATGACAGTTATACAAACTGAACTTATATATTCAACTTTATTTTTCATAGATTCCGAATACAGAAACACAAACCAAAGAATCACGTACACTACCTCTCAGGCTTTGAAGAAATCAAACAAAGGCAAATGACGAAAACACAAAGATAACAATAACGCACAGCAGTTGACACTACAACAATACGCTGCAACTCATGAATAAAAAACCAACAACTGAACAGATTGATCCTTCACCAATCACCGCGCGGTTTTTTTTTCTCAAGAACGATCTTTCAGGTTGCACCGGTACGGTGCAAATTAAACCTGCAAGTGATCAACTAGTAGTGGTTGATCGCTCTGCAGTTCTTCCTTACCTGCCCCTGGTACCCGGTCTTCACTTGGATGCTGGCCATCTTGACCATGGCCATCTTGAATCTGTCCTCCCACCACCCGGGGATCTTGGCGTTGTCCACCACCAGCTTGGCGGTCTCCGGCGATGTCAGGAGCGCCGCGTCGGAGGTGAACAGCACGGTGTGCGACAGCACGTTCTTGTAGTACTGGTTGTCCATGTCGTTGGGCGTCACCACGTCCTGCATCACCGTCGGGTCGTCGCTGCTCGTCGGGTTGGCCGGGCAGCGGCCCCTGAGGAACCCAGCCAGCCCCGGGTTGATGTCGGAGGGGACGGCGAGGCGATCGGGGACGAAGGACGAGCAGTGGGACCGGCCGACGGTGTGCGCGCCGGAGAGGACGACCAGGTCCTCCACCGACATCCCCTTGACGACGAAGCTGGAGATGAGGGCGCTGAGGTTGGACGTCGGCGGGACCAGGAACTTGAGCGGCTCGGAGGCGTTGGAGAAGGTGCCGTCGAGGCGGCCCGCCGGCATGTCGAGGTAGACCCTGCCGTGGCTCAGGAAGTAGGACGCGTCGCGGGCCGCGAAGGCGATGATGTCGGCGCAGGAGACGACTCCGGGGCAGGCAGCCTCGAGCGCGTCCTTGATCGCGTCGATCAGCTCGAAGCCGCGCAGGCTCGGGTTGTTGGGCGGGCTGAGCTTCTCCGGCGTCGGGCTGAACGGGGTCGGGTCCAGAAGCACGGAAGCATCACAGCCCTAGTCAACCATGAAACATACAGTATTAAGATAGTAAGTCCAGCTAGCTACCTAACTTTGTTAATCCATTCTTTGCGCTAATTAACTTTTTGGCAGACTCTAATATATACCTCGACGAAGCAGTCGTGGAAGAGCATCCGGATGACGGCCGCGCCATTGCTGGGGTTCTGGCCGATGGCCTTCTCCATGACGGTCTTCACGATGGTCTCGGCCTGGGGGCACTTGTAACGGTAGTACCCAAGCTCCAGAGGGTAGTACGGGCTGGCCCGGCACGCCACGGCTAGGAGCAGCAAGGTGAGTGCGGCCAAAACGGGCATCTTCAATGAAGTAGCAGCAGTGGCCATGTCTGGTAGATGTCCTTAATTGGTATCTCGATCGGTCTCTCGCTCAAGGTTTGAGTAAGAAACTCAAAATGTGAGGAAGAAGTGATGATGGAGAATGCTGAAGTGTGAAGATATTTATAGGTGGAAGCCTGCAGGAAGGGTGCAACATTGACCGTGTCACTGTGCATAAATCATACACAACATGCATGTGATTAAAATTTAAATAAGGGTTTGGTGAGCAATTAATTTGCTCTACTATTTTTTACTAGTTAATAATTACCTTTCAGATTGGTGCAAGGAAAAGCTGAGGGGTGCTTGAGTCTCTGTTAGACAACAGCAGCAGTTCTCTAACCCCGGATAGAGGCTGCTCAACGAATGGGAAGGTCTACACTCAAACTTGGATCGAGCAAATCACCTTGAAACAATCCACAAGATAATCATGCTCTACTTTTATTTTCGTTAGTGATGCAAGTGGATACCCAATAGTACTTTTTGGGTCAGCTAATTAATTACGATAACATGCCACTCTAGTTCATTTCTCCTTTCAAATTATTTACGCAGAATGTCATTCTAATTTATTTTATCAATTTTTAGGTCGACCCAATGACCCAAAATATATATAACTTGCATCCCTAATTTTCGTGGATAGTTCTGCAATAGTCACACAGTGAAACCATAATCATGGATAGAAGCTGCTCAACAATGGGGACTATAGGCCTACCGTCTGTTATTTCTCCTTCCTAAACTCTTCTTTTTTGTGTGTGAGACATGCAAATAACTTTGTTCCTTCGCGAGCTCTCCCGCTCTCTCTCTCTCTTAATATAATAGCTCTCCTGCCGGTTCGTTTCAAAATATAGGCCTACTCCTTTTCTTTTTTTTTTTGAAAATATCATAAAAGTTGCAGACCCTCATATACGCGTAGGCGCACACTCATCTTGTGGACACACGCATGCAAATCCTATCCTATGAGAACCTCCAAAGGCTCGCTCGGCACATCTTGAGATTGATGAAGGTATCATATGCTGATGTGCGTCTTGCTATTGACAGACACGTAGCCTACCACCAAAAGAATAAAATTCGCTAATTTTAGAATATATTTAAAAAATACGAGAACCCGTGCTGTGTTGAGATATGATGGAATGCATAACTTTGGATTTGCTCAACCCAAGATATAATTGATTTCTTATCAACTCTAATAACAAGATCTGCAATCATAAGACCATCCCAATTAATTGAGGACATTGCATTGAATTTTCATTTTGTAGATACGCAATTGTAATCTTACACTCACCAAATAAGCTATACGGTGCACATCTTTTACCCCCAGTTTTTTGTATGATTTAATTTAAGCGAAAATTTGTCGAACCAGCTAGCTAACAAAAAGAATGCTACCACCCTCAATCAATACCCTATAAAAGAAAATACCGATCTGGAAGCAATTTCACTGTCATTGTGGGTTCTGTTTTCCTTCTCCCAGAAGGTTATTAATTAGCATCCTCCTATTGCCCAAAATATAATGCCATTCCACTTTTAGTATATAATTTTTTAAATTCGTAAAATAAGTTATAAAAATAGAGAAATAATAAAAGGATACAATCCTTATCCATCTTTTCTTTCTTTTTGCTTCATGTTCTGGGTCCCCTAAAGAAGCAACTGCTACCTTCAGCTTTTGCGCTTGAGCCGCCACGTTGACTTGGATGGTTCAGTGCATGATCCTTGGTCATATATATTAGCTAGATAGCTACCAGAAGCACCAATTATTTATCAACCGTTACTACATCACTTTCGTAATGTTTGTCCAGTTCGCTTATATACCTTGCCGACTCAAATATCAAATGAATTTTCAGTAAAAAGTTCGGATCACTGCTGTTCTTACTGGGTTGATGAACTATCCAATGAGTCCACATATGAAATAATTTGATTAAATATTGAGCATACACCATTTTAAATCTAGGCATACGAACTGAACAAACATTTCGACGAAATCAGGGAGCAGTGTTTTGCTCGGTTTGATCTCTCTCTTACATGTTCAGTTGATTTTTTGTTTTAACAATCCGCCAGTTGCCGACGATGGGGACGCATGTTTCCAGGCCGTTAGTTGAGAGGTCGGATCGGATCACCATTCAGAACGTTTCCATTTTGACAAGGATCAGAGCAAGAGCAAGCTGGGTCAGGCGAATCACATAGTTGGTATCTTCCTCACGGCTTAACGAAATGGCAGTCTCTCTTAACAACCAGACATATACTATGCTCCAAATCCGTTCTGACCTGGAAAATACCTGCTTCCACCATTTTAATTTTCTACCTAATTTTTTGCCACAAGATAGCCTTGATTTTGCCGGTGAAACGTAATTTTAGCATGGACGTCAGGGGGCTGATCAGCTGGCCAATAGCTACGCAACACTACGGCGTCGCCTTTGACCAAATGGAATGTGTCTCCTTCACTTGTCCGTAGTCTCTTATGATGGGTGTCTGGCTGGCAAAGTTGCCCTGCTGACGTGTACGACTGGCGGTTCGAAGGCTACATCCTCTACTTACCCAGCTATACGTGCAGAAGAGAAAGCCAAGTGATGCATGGAACGTGAGTCGAATAAACATATACAGTGTCCGAGTGACTTGAAATGCAAGTAAAAGACAGAAAAATTCAATTAGAAGAAGCAGCTAGCACAAACCCTATCATGGTCGCTTCGTCTTAATTATAAGAGGAAGCTTTTTTTATTTAAAGGGTAAATTTTAAAGCGCAGTTTTCATCCAGTATGATCGCCACAATTAGGTTTAGGTTTTTCTAGTTATTAGATTCTTTCATAACTATGGTTTCGAGGGGGGAATGTATCAAGGTTGATAGCTACAAAATTATATATGATAAAACATAAAATTTGATTGGCAATACAACTATCTATCAATTAACCATTTTTGTTAATTAGACCCGTACCTGGTTGAGAAATCCGTGCTTCTAGTGCACGATTGTAATCTTGCTCTCCTCTTATGGACATGAGCGGTTCCGGATCTTTAAAAGAAGTCATTAGCCACCACAGTGCATAATGAAAGAAAAAGGTTAGGGCTATACCTAATATTTTTATTTTGGCAAGGAGAGATATTGTAGTACATGACACTATAGAATTCCAAATGGGCCTCCAGAAGTTCGTGGTTCCGTGTGTGTCTGAGTGTCGGCCTCCATGGCCCAATAGATATCAATGCGTCGTTCGGCCTTTCACTTCATGACAGGCCGAGATGCAACGCGTTCACTCACACACAGGGCTACTTTCAGTCGCACGAACCCATCTAGCACACAGCCCATTCGTCTGGGCTAGACTTCCTCAAAAAAAAAAATCGTCTGGGCTAGTTTCTGTAGTTCTGCGACAGAGGCCGCACCAACACCAGCGGAGCCGAACACAAAGCAAGAGATTGCTGATTGCTGCCTGTAACATGTACTGCAAGAGAGTGCATGCGCCGCTCAATAATGCTGAGGGCCAACAGGAAAGCATTCTACGTGCCTCGTTAAAAAAATGGTACATTCTTAGCATACATTATAGATTAATATAATCCAAAGAGAAGAATCTTTCTAAGTTGATTGATTACGAGGCTAACAGTGTGTGTCCAGATCGATAATCTTCTCTTTTTTGGCAATTTGGAATATTGTTTGATTCCATGGAGGAATGTTCCGAGCTAGCTAGGTCAACTACGTTTCTGGTTCATCGAGTGGCGGTGGATAGAAGCATAGAACATTCCAACATACTTAGAGTTAATTAGCTGCAAGTTTTTTTTTAAAAAAAATAAATAGCTGCAAGTTCTCAACAATATAAAGATAGGTACATTGAAATAGTCTAATAGACGGTCTTGAGATGACTTAACAGATAACCTTTATAATGAGTTGCCTTTTTTTGTCGTCTCGTAGTATACCATATCCTTAATTTGTGGAATAAAAAAAGAAATATTGTGACTAGTATGGCAACAACAACTTATACAATGGTAAGAAAGCAGTCTTATAGTTCTTAATTTTAGCTTATGAGACGGTTATTTCGTGAAGCAACTATCTCATTCTTCTCCTCCTCCTCTCCCCTCCACATCATCAAAAATCTTACGTGAAATTGCATGAGACAAGCTATAAGATTGCTGACGTGTAGCAATCTACTTGCCTTAATATCTACATTTCATGTAGGTGGTGAATGAAACAAACACAGTAGTCAGGGTGTTTTTGTTGGAGGGGAAAGGTAAAATTTGCTTCGAGAAATTTGACCCAGATACCCTTATCCATACATATCCTTTTAGATCCGGTAATTTGCAAGTATCACTCGTGGACGACTGAGAGTTGTCCTTACAGCTTACAGATTTGTGCTAATTAATAAAGTACTAGTATTAAAAACAAAATTATGTCTTGGATAATCCTTCTTTTTGCAAAACAAAATTGCTATTGGATAATTAGATAACTGTGGAGAAACATCATGTCCACTACTGCTAATAACTTCGGCTTTGGAACGCGGAGTAAGAGTTGCCAACATCTATTTGTGGTTGCCATGATGACAATGCATACTTATATTGTCACAAATTGCCGAGTCGCAGTACAACTAAGTACCCTACTTCTGCAAATAAAGAAAGGTTTATTATCAGTAACATTCCAGTGGTCAAATAGCGACCGGCCAATTAACCGGCCAGTTCGTGGACGCCATGTCGCACATGTAGTAAGAATATTGTTGCTGCATTGAAAAGTTGCACCACACGCATACAACTGGAGTAGCAAACAACCAAACCAAAATCATTTGACAAATGTAGGGCATGGTGTTCTGTGTCCAGCCATCCTATCGTCATCATCTATAAAAGGGCCACCAGCACGAGCAGCACTCCATCACCTCTCGCATCTGCTCTGAGCTCTCTAGCACAGTAGTGATCGAGCACAGAGCAAGCAAAGCAGAGGTGAACGACGATGGCTGCTGCGTTGAGGCTCGCCGTGGCGGTGACATGCGCCTTCTTGGTGCTGGCGTCGGCGTGCCAGGGCCTGGAGGTGGGCTACTACAAGAAGAGCTGCCCCCGCGTGGAGCACATCGTCAGGGCCGAGGTGAAGAAGTTCGTCTACAAGAACGCCGGCATCGGCGCCGGCCTCATCCGCCTGCTCTTCCACGACTGCTTCGTCCAGGTAACGCACACTGCCGATCACGGACACGATCGAAATGCTTCTTCGTACAATGGATGCGACACTGACACGTGACACCCACATATATATGTTAGGGATGTGACGGCTCCGTGCTCCTGGACCCGACGCCGTCGAACCCAGAGCCGGAGAAGCTGAGCCCGCCCAACTTCCCCAGCCTGCGCGGCTTCGAGGTGATCGACGCGGCCAAGGACGCCGTCGAGAAGGCCTGCCCGGGCAAGGTCTCCTGCGCGGACATCGTCGCTTTCGCCGCCCGCGACGCCGCCTACTTCCTCAGCAGGCTCAGGGTCAAGATCAACATGCCCGCGGGCCGCCTCGACGGGCGCGTCTCCAACGCCTCGGAGGCCCTCGACAACCTGCCGCCTCCCTTCTTCAACGTCACCGAGCTCGTCGACGCCTTCGCCGCCAAGGGGCTCGACGCCGAGGACATGGTCGTGCTCTCCGGCGCGCACACCGTCGGGCGCGCCCACTGCTCGTCCTTCGTCCCCGACCGCCTCGCCGCACCCTCCGACATCGACGCCGGGTTCGCCAGCGTGCTGAGGAGGCGGTGCCCCGCCGACCCGGCCCCGGGCAACGACCCCACCGTGAACCAGGACCTCGCCACCCCCAACGCGTTCGACAACCAGTACTACAAGGACGTGCTGGCCCACAAGGTGCTCTTCACATCCGACGCCGCGCTGCTCACCGCGCCGGAGACGGCCAAGATGGTGCGCGACAACGCCTACATCCCCGGGTGGTGGGAGGACAAGTTCAAAGCCGCATTCGTCAAGATGTCCCGGGTGGAGGTGAAGACCGGCAAGCAGGGCGAGATCAGGAAGAACTGCAGGGTCGTCAACCGTGCATGATCATCCTCACAGGCACCACTGATCGACTACTACCGGTACCGGAGTTCCATCCACATTGCTTCGTTCGTTTGTCAGGTTTCGTTCTTGCGATTTCCATATCGTGGGGTTACTTGATGATGGTTAACTGCCTACATCCTTCGAGTTTTCTTTGGCTTCCATTATTGTTTTCATTTCTTTATTCGTTATTCTCTTGTTCTTGTTTGGCTTGAATATAATGTCCTTTTGTCTCGATTGTTAATGTTACTGAACAAATGTAATAAATGATCGATTCGGTGATCTAGTGATTCATTTTGCTCGCTTATGTTACGCTTTCTTTATCCTGCCCACCAGCACCTAGATTCTGATCTACCATTGTGAGAAATAACAACACAAGGCCTGTGCAGCTGTGCTGGAGGCAGCGTAGTAGATGATCTTGTAGAGAACGCAAAATTGCGACGACAAAACAACCATGACAGAAGGAGAGTACCAGACAACTAACCTTAGAAGAGTACCACAGACTTGCATTCTTGTGTGATGTGACTTTAGATGACAAATTTTGCAACTCCATTTTCCATTGCGTGACCCATGAAGCATGCAAGCAGTTGGGCCAAGGGAGCATGCCATTTTTGTCTTCCCATTTGTAGAGCACTTAATTTCATCAGCTTTTGATGATGAACACATTCAGCATGGCAAGTGCCAGAGCAAAATATAGACAAAATTGGGATGAAACGTCTCCAAGCCATGCATGGCCTGGGGTTGCTTGAAGATTAACTACATGCCCACATCCTTCAAATTTTCCTCAGCTTTGCATTATTGTTCTGGTTTCATAATTTGTTATTTGGATGTTCTTGTATGGCTTGAATATGTTGTTCTTTTGGTCTCAAGAATCTATGGTGGTAATCTGTTAATGCCAATGGAATAAGTGTAATAAAACTATCGATCAGGTGATTTTATGATCCATTTTGTTAGGTTTTGTTGCCCTTTATTCTAAAAACTTCTCTTGGCATCACTGTAAAAAACCTTTATTCTTCTACTTAGTATCGTCTTCCATATTTCCCAAGATGCAATAATAAAGATCTCAATGAAGAAAAGCAATTGCACGTATGTCTTGCTGCTATGATACAGTCATGAATGGTTTTTTTTCGATTACACAGTACAACTCAGACACCTACAGTGTACGCACACTCACCTCTATGAACGCACGTACGCAAACCCTACCCCTATAAGCATCTTTGAAGACTGAGCCGGCAAACCTTAGGTGCTACTGAGGCTCTCGTAACCATTAGGCTACAGGCCCTTTCGCCAGTCATGAATGTTGATCAAGTGACCATGAAAAGGATGACTGTTCCAGCAGCTAGGCCACTGGAAATGAACAGACAAAGAAAAGATGGTCTCTGTCTTCCTCAATTCTTCCATTGCAAAGGACGCATTTCACGCCTAATTGAACGTGGCCTTTGTAGCATGTTTCTTGTGTTCAAGCGATCCACCAATAACAACCGGGCAAATAACTTTAAACGTGGAGGGCTTTTCGATTTCCCATATCCAAGAAAAAGCTACCAGAAAGTTGAAGCACTGGCCATTGCTCTTGGTCGAAACCCTGGTCATGTAAACAGACTAGTGAATACTGCTGCTTTTGTTTTTCTTTTCCCTTTTTTCTTCGTTGGTCGTTCCCGGTCTGTCCAGCACTATGACTGTCTGTATGTGACCTTGTTCATCTAATCCTCTTAGTGAAACATGTGCTCAGGCACGTTCGCTGAAAAAAAGAGAAAGTTATGGAACCTGCATGCCAGAGAAAGCTAATGTGTTCTTGTGTCTGAAGATGGAATTATACTTCTCATCTATCAATTCAAAACATCTTTTATGAAAAGGTCTCACTCACAAAACTTAGCACATCAAATTATCAAAACGAGTGTTCCATTGTTATAGTGAAAGTATACAATTACAATTTACACATTCTCAAATAACAGAGCAAGTAATACAACAAAAAATAGCAAATGAATTAACAAATATAACAAGTAGTATGCACGGGTAATTTGCTGTTGGAAATCAAAGACCCAATTGCTGCCAAAAAACGAGAAGAAAAATCAAGGTGCGTGAGAAATCCTGCAAACCAAGAACGAACACACCAATGGGCAATGCTCATGCTTCCATGGCAACATCGGATTGCTCAGTACGTTGTGTTGACGATGTTAGTTGACGACCCTGCAGTTCTTCCTGACCTCGCCCTGCATGCCGGTCTTCACCTCGATTTGGGACATCTTGACGAAGGCCTTCTTGAACTTGCGCTCCCACCACCCGGGGATGTTGGCGTTGTCAAGCACCATCTTGGCCGTCGCCGGCGTGGTGAGCAGCGCGGCGTCCGACGTGAAGAGCACCTTGTGCGCCAGCACATTCTTGTAGTACTGGTTGTCGAGCGCGTTGGGGGTGACAAAGTCCTGGTTCACGGTGGGGTCGTTGCCCGGGGTCGGGTTGGCGGGGCACCGCCTCCTCAGCAAGTTGGCAAACGAGGCATTGATGTCGGAGGGGGCGGCGAGGCGGTCGGGGACGAAGGACGAGCAGTGGGAGCGGCCGATGGTGTGGGCGCCCGAGAGCACGACCATGTCCTCGGCGTCGAGCCCCTTGGCGGCGAAGCTGCCGACGAGGTCGGTGATGTTGAAGACGGGCGGCGGCAGGAAGTCCAGGGCCTCGGAGGCGTTGGAGACGCGCCCGTCGAGGCGGCCGGCGGGCATGTCGATCTTCACGTAGAACCTGCTGAGGAAGTAGGCGGCGTCGCGGGCGGCGAAGGCGACGATGTCCGCGCAGGAGACCGTGCCCGGGCAGGCCTTCTCGACGGCGTCCTTGGCAGCGTCGATCACCTCGAAGCCGCGCAGGCTGGGGAAGTTGGGCGGGCTCAGCTTCTCCGGCTGCGGGTTCGCCGGCGTCGGGTCCAGGAGCACGGAGCCGTCACATCCCTATATATGTGTGTCCCGCGTCAGTCTCATGATCGATCGAATCCATTGTACGAAGAAAGAAGCATCCTGCGCATGGTTGATAGTGCGTTACCTGGACGAAGCAGTCGTGGAAGAGCATGCGGATGAGGCCGGCGCCGATCCCGGCGTTCTTGTAGACGAACTTCTTCACCTCGTCCCTGACAATGTGCTCCACGCGGGGGCAGCTCTTCTTGTAGTAACCCACCTGCAAGCCCTGGCACGCCGTCACCAGAACCAAAGCGCATGTCAGCGCCACGGCGAGCCTGAACGAAGCAGCCATTGTCTCCTCTTGGCTGCTCTTCTACCGTGCTCTGAGCCTCTGTATTTGAGTGCGTGAGCTAAGAGCCGATGAGAAGTGATGAAGTGCTGCTCGCATGGGTCGCTATTTATAGATGGGGATACGCCGCCGGCCGACGACGTCGAAGTAGTTAGTTGGATGATCGATCCAACTTGGATCATGGTGTATTATGGAGTAGGAAGAACTGATTAGGGAAGAAGCTAGCTGTTGCAGAACATGCATGCATGGAGGGCGCAACTGCAAGTAGCTAAACCGTTGACCTGCAGATGGCTTCGCTTAAGTTGCTGTAGCTGCATGTTGTGCTGCCTGTGGTTTCCTCCCCCTGTTGTTGTGACTGAATTGTTTTTTCACTTGATGGGAATGTTCCACGGCATGATCTGTTTTCAACCAATTGTGCACACTATACACCACTTTTTTAGAGAAGAGAATATTTGAAGTGAAGTGTAAAAGTACCGTAATATGTTCGTGGAGGACTGCAGGAGTTGTCCTGCTAGCTACATATTATCTTTTCATTTCTTGCAAATAAGTGTAATCTTACTATTACTAATTACTAATTGGAGACTGCTTTTGAAGCCTCCACGTGAAGCCACCTAGAATCCTTAGTGGACACTCTAAATCCTAGAAATTCTCAGAAAAATCAGAAACATCCGGCCACCAATCTAACAACTCTAATCGTAATAGTCATTGGATATGTTACATTTCCTAATAAATTACCACCCCTACCATTATAAAAAAATCTAAAGTAATCCCCTAATCGTCGTGTAAATTACCCACCTATACCATTATAAAAATAATGCAAATAACCCCCAAAATTTGCATATAAACTATCAAATTATACCATTATTAAAAGTTAAAATAACCCCTAAATATGAATCTAAATTATATAATTATAAAAAAATATTAAAGTGTACCAATATATAATTTTAAATTACTATTTCTATCATTATTAATATATATATATATATATGTTATTGTTTATATAAAAATACCACCCATGATATGTGTCACCATATATTCATATATGATGGAAGAGATAAGAATACCAATTCACAAATAAATAGTTCAATTAAATATATATCAAACACATATGGAGACGTGGTGGAAAATGAAATCTATTGCAACTAGATATGTATTTTAGAGTATGAGTTAGAATATTTAATAGATGAAAAAGAACTTGAGATAGATAATTATAACTATTAGCTACGAGTTTTATTTTTATATTACTTCTAATCAGCCCGTGCGGAAGCACGGGTTGATAGGCTAATTCTTCAAATTGCGTGATAATGTTGAAAAAGCCACAGATAATTAGCCCCTCATTGATTAAATTTAATGTTTTAAATGATGACCGTATGATTTAGCGATTTAGCGGGTTCTCTGTAATCTGCTATATCTACTGCAGTGGTTATAGCAACATCCGCGAAACCACTATAGTTGACCTGAGTGTCATACGTACGTGGGAGCCAACATTCCCCGACTTACCTTAAAAATTGGCGCTGTTGGTGCAGAGATTAATTCTTACTCTTAACAATGTTCGAGAAAATAATTTAGCACTAGATAGCTGTACACCTGGCAAATTCTTACTCTAGCTTAACGAGAAATTATTAGTGCCAAGCGGGATTAAGGAATGTGCAAGCGAACCGACCAAGCTCAATTGTTTGTAGTCTACACCTGTCAATGCAAAATACTAATCACAGATGGGCGCGTTGTGTCAGCCTTGCCTCTTGCGCATACAGTTTCATTAAGGTTTTCATAAACCGGGAAGTTGAGGTGTTTATAGTAGGAAATTAAGCATTCCCAACCGAAGTGTCCTTGAATTCAAGGTTCTATTGTTTGAAATGCGTGGATTTATAATAATTGAACTTAAAGAAATTCCATACCCAGCAGGGTCAAGAGAACTCCCTGCACTTCAAGCCAGCCTGAAACCACACGCTTTACATGGATTTGGATTAGCTCCTGAATTTAATAGTCGCTGTAGCTTAATAGCCTACCGTGGCCTCTTCATTAGGCCCAGAAAGCAAGTTGTAAATCCAATAGTCCTGATGTATCAGAAAATTTTAAATTGCGAACCGTCCATTAAATTTTAAATTTTATCAGAAACTTAAATTTAATTAGGCCTCTCCATGTTTCGTGCATAAGAGTACTACTACTATTATATACGGCCTGATAATCAGAAAAATGTTGTTCATAACGTCAAAGAACAAAATGAGGAAATACACAAGTGCTGAATAGCAGCATCAGACAGCGAAACATAAGCTCTGAGAACATGCACATATGACCCATTTGGACATTTGGACATCAGGACCACATGGACATGCTTTCTAAGAGAGTTTTTTATACACATTTTGGAGCACAAATAATGCCATGAATGATTGCTGATTCTTATTCACAACACCTTGTAAATTGGGAACAATACACCACTGGAAGTGGACAGATCTATCATTAGATTACTGTAATTTCAAGGAAGCGAGGACTTCAAGAAGGGAAGCAACAAATTGCATCTGAACTTCCTCATCAATTGACAAGAAGAGGGGGAAATGAACGAAGAGTGATCTGATACCATGTTTCTCTGCAAACCTAAGAGAGTGGTAATAGACATAGTTGCACACAAATCGACCAGCGTCATCTGAAGGCGTCACATCGTATCCCATTTGTTGGAGAGATTTACTTATTTCCTTCACTGGCAGTGTAGTCTGCTTGATCACGAAAGTAAAATGTAGTTCAGCTTATGCGCATGATAAGATAACTAACAGGTAGCAGGGAACAGACAGGATGCAAATAAGCATTGACGTAAAAGCTGGAGAATATTTGACATAAATCACAGAATTTCCATGGAAAAACCTCCTTAATTAAAGACCTTCTAAGGACCAGCAACTTGTATGTATAGTGAATTAGTGATTCATGAGGGCGGTGCATTGAAGATTGAAGTGATAGCTCTAAGTTTAATAAAGGAAAATCTATACTTAAAAATGAAAAGGATGTAATTGCCTGACGGCAGAGTTAGCAAAACAGAGGATTTGCACGACAGTAAGTTAACAACATGATGCCAAATACAAGTTTTCCAAATGAAATTTTAGAGATATACATAATGATTTTAAAAAGTAACGGTTAAAATACACCTGTCTTGCATGCAAGATGCTTCCGTCCGATGACATGATAGGAACCCTCTGGAATGTAAAAAGAAAATGAATGATTGAATGTAAAGAAGTCACGAAGATATAAAGAAATAAAGAGTGAACATGCTTGTATATGAAAATAACAAAGGTAAAAGGATAGCAACCTGCGGTTTCCACCCTAGCTCATCAGGGCAACGGAAAGTAGCTTCATGAACAGCTTGATTCTCAAGAGCAAACCTATGTGAACCACTGTTGGCTCCAAAATGGAGCTGAAAAATGTCCCATAACCATAAATCAATTGGTTTAAACCGCATTGATAAAGGAAAAAAGATTTAGCAATATGAAGACATTGCAGCATTATATCTTTTATTTAAACATGATTGATGTCAAACTTGGCTGCCACATAAGCGCAAGCATTCAAGCTCTACTGTCAGCTCACATTATGTATACGATCCATATCATGATTCTTATTTCTTAATAAATCCTAGTTCAGAAGCAAGAATGTTTACACGCAGGGTTCCATTATATAAATTAAATCAGCCAAAATTGTATTATTCTCGAATTGGGAATAATATAGTTCTTACATATGAGCAAGTGAAGTGGGTTTTACTATGAGAATTTAGAAAAATCACTGGCATCTGTTCCATACAAAAACAAGACTGAAGGACACAATAGCATAAGCGCCTACCACATAATCCAAACTAGCGTAACTTTTATTCATCACAAAGAAGTTCCATGATATCCTTCCAAAATAGAATCAACACCACTTCTATGTAAATGGCCAAATTTTCAAACCATGAGATGGATGGAGTTATGTAAAATATATATAGTTCCGACTTTAGCTCCAGGAGAATGCTCGTAGATGGCATTGATTTCAAATTAAAATGTTTAGCTCATGACGAAAGATGCTAGGCGGGGTGTTGTACTTAGCACATCAACAAATTCACAATCTGTTTTCACCCTGAATTGCTGTTATTTATTTCTAAACTTAGGAGATATCACAGGAAATTAATAAGTCGCTACTCCAAACTAGCTCAATTATTTCATTACTTTCTGTACCGATATATGATCTGGCGAAGGTGAGGTCTTACCAGAATTACTTGGTCCTGATTCAACGATCCATATTCCCGGCCAAGGACAGTTGACTCCAACAATTCATACAAAGGACCAAGTGCACCCTGCCCGGCCGCCTCAAGGACAGTGCAGCTTCCAAGCACAAGTCCCTTGGGCAGCCCTCTCTTCTCCACGAACGACTGGAGATTGCGCGTGATTCTCTCGGTCGGGTTGTCTGCGACTCCATGAAACCTCTTGAATCCGGTCACGTGAACGGTGACAGGAGAAGGCCCCTCGGAACCCATCTATCTTCTTATGCGACGTTGAGCAGCGAATTTGGGCTCTGCTAGAGGACCTGGACAGAGTCCAGTTAATATATGTCAAGATACTGCAGTCTGAAGGGGAAAAACATGCTTGTGTAGGTACTGCAGATAGTTGCTGCAACTGCACAGCATGAATGCATTCACACTCACACATCCAACATGTGGGTTGTGCTAAGCAAGCTAATAATACATGACATTCAGCAATGCCGTTGCCCAGAAGGAATTAATTATTGTACGGATGAAATTTGCCAAAATGTGGTCCTAACCACCAGCTTATCAACAAATGATAGACAAAAAGAAAGAAAGAAAGATACAATCAGGTGTTTGGTTACTTGTGTGACAGGCAGGAAGCCACGGAGCGGCAAAACCATCCTGCCACGGACTCTGATGCAGACGTCGCCCAGAGTCTGAAACTTGAATAATGATACAAGCAGCCACGACTTGAGCAAGCAAGCGATGTCAAAGCCACCTTTTTTTTTTCTTTCTTGACCTGATCAAGATGGATTCGAAGCTCATGCACGGTGAGTCCGGTCGTCCGAACAGCTAGGCATGGGAACACAGAGAAATGCTAGCTAATTTCTGCTCTCGTCGCGTGATTCTTAGACCTGTAGCAGTGCAGGTTTCTAGTAGCGTGCCAGCCCAAGCCGCCGCCATCATCATCATCGATAACTAAACATCAGAACCATAAATAATAACACTGGAACTTCTCCCCGTTCTAGCAAGCGCAGGATCAGAAGAACAAGGGAGATGCCCCATCCTACGTCCTCCGAGTCGCGAAATTGAATAATTCCCCACACGAGAGCAGCAGGCCCGAACAGCCATTCACTCACCTCGGGACAGGGAAGCCCAGCGGGGCGGGGCGGGGCGGCGAAGGAGCTCCTCCTCCTGGTAGCTGCTCAGTGCGCCGCAACAACTTGCTCTCGCTATCGGGGACGGACGGGGTGGGGGGAAGAAGAAGCAGCGGACGGAACGGAAGAAAGAAGCTTGGCTAGCGCCGGGTCCGCCCAATTGCCTCCTTATTAAAGCGCGCGAGCGGGCGGGCGGGCGGGCGGGCCCACAGGACAGCGACTGGGGGCGCTACGTCGGGGCCCCGCGTGTCAGCGGCGGTTCGACGGGGGTGGGAGCCAGCTACCCCGGCGGGGGATAAGCAGGAGGGCCGCAAGGGCGGTTCCGTCGGGGAAGAGAAAAACGAAAGCGGCAGCCTGAGCTGAGGTGAGAGGCTGCCAGCGTGCCGGCGCCGGGACGGCGGCCTCTGTCCGCGGCGCCGCCCGCGCCCGCCTCCGGTTTGGTTTCCCAGGGCCAGGTCTCCTAGGCTGCGCCTGCACGCCACGCAGGCCCGGCAGGTTTCTGAAACAGCATGGCGCGCTCGGGCTGCTGTTCGCGGTCCCGGCGCCTGCTGGATGCCGTAGTTCGTTCGATGCACGGACCGACGGACGGGCCGGACGGCACAGCACGGCACGTCAATGGCGGCCAAGGCCACGCGGAGGGGACGGGAAAACTGGGGCGCCGTGTTTTTTTTTTTTGCTGCTGCTGTTTGCGCCGCAGCTTCCTTTTTTTTCTCTCCTTTTCAGCCCAGAATGAAACGTTGATGGTGACGGGCTCAATTTGGCCCGATCATAGCGTCAGCATGTAAAGTTTGAGAATGGCCTCACCCAGCCCGATTTTCTTTATAGAGCGAATGGTTTCTACTCCGATCTGGCACGTGATGTGATGGCCCGAATCCGAGAACTCATCAGCAGGTGCACCGCGCGCGGGACAGGGCAGATTTTTGTTCAACTGTTCATGGATGATCCGCAACCCGCAATTGAACCCGCAACTATTCAAGTGCAAGATTATTTTTCTTCTTGCACAAATTTTTGTTCAACTTCAAAATTTGCATGATGATAGATGTTTGCATGTTCTATCCATTCACGTTTAGATGAATTTTTGATGCATCGATATAGATGGCTATTAAATTTGGTAACACGGTAAAACCTAAAGTAGCGGTATAACACTAGCTCCAGCCCATGACCGAATAATGTGCCCGTTCATATTTTCTCCATTGCCCCTTCTTTTTAATATACTTTTCTTATATTTATTTATATTTGATATCCAATCCAAATTAGACTAAACTGACCCCTCCCGCACTTCAAAGCCTGAAATCAACTCTTCTCTGGGTTCACGAATGTGGAAAAAGTGTGAACGGGCAACAATTTTCTTGTATAGAGCGAGGACACAGACCGCTAGCTACTCAATTTTCTTGTATGTTTTAACAGGCCACCACTCATTTTTCAGTCTTGGTCCACCCCACTAGCAAGGCATTTTCTTTACTTGGCGAGTTTCCATGTTCTCTAGGAGCCAGGAATAATGACATCAATGAGTGAACTGCGGAGGAGTCTTGGCTAAATATGAGTCACTGCTCCCTCCATCCCAAATTACAATTTATTTTGACTTTTCTAAATACATATATTTTGGTATATATCTAGATATAATGTAGATGCATAGCAAAATATATGTATCTAGAAAAAAAATAAATTGTAATTTGAAACGGAGGGAGTAGATCTTTGTAGGTACAT
This sequence comes from Panicum miliaceum, assembly GCA_032594955.1. Taxonomy (NCBI): domain Eukaryota; kingdom Viridiplantae; phylum Streptophyta; class Magnoliopsida; order Poales; family Poaceae; genus Panicum; species Panicum miliaceum. The sequence continues at coordinate 44,334,889 of CM064059.1, forward strand.
GTTTCTATGGGTTAGTCGGTTAAAAATCTAACTTCTTAAGCGGTCAACGGCACTGTACGTGGCATTGAAATAACTATGTTTCAAGGTAGGCTTAGAGGGCTGCCTCACGATGATGGCACAGATTAATTGAAATTTAGATTGAATTACAGTTTAGTAAAAACTTCTTTTCCCCTTCTGTGACCTCCAGCCTTTGTCTTTAAGCTCCTCCATTGGAGGAGGAGACGAGGATAGCCAGTGAGCAAGGACATCCCTTCATCAATCTTCACTTGTTGTCTTACCAGCTACAGTAACCATGGTCCGCGATTCATACGTGCATGTTCCAGTACCAGGCAACAAGTGTACGACGATAACAAAATATGTACGCAGGTAGTAGGCAACATCAAAGCATGCATCCACCCATCCTCCCTCCGAGAACAAATAATACACCAAGCGCGCGCGGGCTGCACGACGCGCGCGTTTCGACCGCTGGCACGTCACGCGTAGGCCTCCGGCACGAGGCGCGGCGTGACGACGGCGCGGAGCGGCACGGCCTTGGGCAGCGCGAGCCCGAAGGTCTCGCCCATGTCCAGCTTCTCCTCCCCCTCCGGCAGGCGCCACTCGAACGCGTGCAGCAGCGTGCCCAGGAAGTACTGCACGAACACCATCCCGGCCAGCTTCCCGGCGCAGATCCTCCGGCCGGCGCCGAACGGGATGAGCTCGAAGTAGTTCCCGAGCGGGTCCACCTTCTCCGCCGCGCCGCCGGGGAGGAACCGCTCGGGCCGGAACTCGAGCGGCGCCTCCCACGCGGCCGGGTCCCGGCCGATGGCCCAGATGTTGACGAGCAGGCGGGTGTTGGCCGGGACGCGGTAGCCCTCGACGTCGTCGCAGGCGTCGAAGGAGAAGTGCGGGAGGCTAAGCGGCGTCGACGGGTGCAGCCGCATCGCCTCCTTGCAGACGGCCTGCAGGTACGGGAGCGCCGGCAGGTCCGACTCCTCCAGCCGGCGCCCGCGGCCGACCACGCGGTCCAGCTCCTCCTGCGCGCGCGCCATCACCGACGGGTTCTTGAGCATCTCCGCCATCGCCCACTCCACGATGATCGACGACGTGTCCGTGCCCGCCGTGAACATGTCCTGCGTCGTCGATCGCGTGCAGACATGATACATCCAGTGAGAAATAATTGAGCAACAAGCAAGTCAACTGGTACTAATCAGAATTTGAAGATAAAATTAGTTTAGGTTGGAGAAGACACGATGCATGTCCCCAAGATTTAGGTCAGGTTGTTCGATCGATATATGTACGGCCTGAATCAACAAACTTGGTCAAATGGTCATGCATGTTCAACAGCTAGGTACTCATATGCCATCCTCTGGACTCCTATCTGGTTGTTCATTTGATTCATCAAGTTTAGTGCACTGTCTCTAATAAGTTGGTGAGGTTATACTTGAGATCAGTGGTGCATTGTTTTCGCGTGTTTGGTGGTCCAAGCTCAGCATCAGCATGAACAGTTTCTGGAACCAATCATATAATACTCTCAGAGCAAAAGTAATAAGTTGAACAAAAACAAAAAAAGGTGATGATGAGCATGCTAGCAGCTAGCTGCACCAACCGGGTACTGTACATGAGTAAAGGTTACCTTCCAGCCAACCTATAGAACTAAACTATATAGATTGATTCATTGTTTACAGATTAAGACATGCTGGTGATCAGTTCCTTTTCAAGTTTGGCCCTGCTGAAGAGTCTGATGCTTTCACTACACCTTTCAGTAGCAACAAAGCAGCAGTACATTGCAAGGTATGCAAGTTAGTTAGTTTGAGAACAACGGCGCGCGGATGTGGTTTACGGCATCATTACTTCAGAACAATTTTTATTACAGTCAAGCACAGTGCATGTCATTGGAGGGGGAGAGACCTTATCTGGATAGGTGAAACCCTGTAATTCAGTAATTATCCTAGATAACAATGAGGCGGGTGGTGTCATCACAAGCAAGTTGGGTGTAAAGATTTTGAGTTTCAGATGAATGGACCTCTCCAATCAAGCTGATGACCCACAAAGGCCGCGCAAGGGTCAACATGATGTTATGTTGATTGCCCTGTTTTCCCAGCCTTATCAGCCGTTAGTGGTTTGGTTGCTTGAGTAGTCACTCACAATGCAGGCTATATATTCAATAATGTCAGTGTCGACCCTCACCAACAGTCACAACCAGGTCATGCTTCAATAAGGCAATTACAGCCTTTGAAACAGATTGGCATATACCATTATCCATGGATTACATCATGTTTTCTTAGATAAAGATGGATTAGACCATGTTAACTACCCAAACCATTCTAGAGGCTTGAAAGGTTGCCATTGGCTTTCTGGTAAAAGAGGTACATCTGCACATTTCATCCATGCGTCAATCTTCCACTCGTACACTTTGCATATATCCTCACTATATCCGAGACGTCTACACACTGGTAAGTGGTATCACTGGCGAAGATTGAGCTAACGTGTCATAATCAAGTGTGGTCTGATCAGGACAGGAAGTTGAGTCCAAATCTGTTCCCTTGTTATCAAGATCTCCTTTTTTTTCTTTTCCTGATAGAATTTTAGACTGTTTCGCTTATTATTACAAATGAATTACGAGGTTTTCACTTCTTATTATTAATTTATATATGATCTTGGAACGCACCATAGAAATAATCCAAAATCCTACGAAGATCTACATGATAAACATTTTAGAGGTGCATGTTTTTGTTTACTTTCATAAAAAAACTATTCTTTTGAAATTGTATGATTTTCCTTCAAGTTGTTCTCTTTAGGAGAAAAGAAAGGACTCTTAGCATGGGGATGCTTGCTCCCGGCCCGCATGTCTAGATTTTCTTAGAGTTAGTATTTATCTATAGACAGATTTTTTTTTGGTAAAATGTGTCGAATTTGTTATGCACTAGCCTAATGAAAATCGTTGTGTTTTTTCTGTCATTTCACCCACTCTTTTTCTGCGCGCCGTGAGAACATGGAGAGATAGAGTACGTGAATCTATATGTGTTATTGGATTTAATCCAATATTTACAAAAGTGAATAATTTGGGGATTGCAAATCTATGGGCAGATAAATAGATAGTCCCAATTTTTTTCATCTCGAACTGAACTTTTGGGACCAGTAAAGTATCCTTGCATAAAAGCGCGGCACAACCAAAGGTTAGCAACGTGTGCGGACCATTTTGTTCTAAGGTTTGGATGAAACAAGCCATCTGCTATCACCTGCTGACTGATCATTGCAAGACCCCGAACCCTGCTGGCTCCAAACCATACCATCGGCTAGACCAGAAACCAAACATATCAGCTCGAGCGTTCTTTCGATCGTCTCTTTCCAACCACTCGATCCACTAGTAGTAGCTCCACCTACCTCGCTTCACTCAGAGCCGCCCCACGAATTGCACCCGCACCAACGCGACATGATACACGGCTAGCTCTAGCTCGGCTGAGCTTTCGGTTAGCTAGTGCCCCATTCACTTTTCAGTAGCATGGATTAGGTAATAAGCAAGCAATGGAAGGAAGAGGATGTGAGCATGTAGCTGAAGGCTGAGGAGGGGGAGAGAGAGGGAGGGAGCTTACGAAGATGAGGCCCTTGATGTTGACCTCGGTGATGGTCTCGCCGCTCTCGTCGTCGGCGCCGGCATCCATGCTGGCGCGGAGCCTGTCGACGAAGTCCTGGCGGCCCCGGCGCGCGCGGTCGGCGGCCGTCGCCGCGTGCTCCGCCAGCAGCTTGGTGATGAGGCCGTCGAACTGGCGGTGGATCCGCCGCAGCTTCGCCTGCACGCCCTGCAGGTCCAGCCGCGCCAGCGCCGGCACGAAGTCGCTGATGTTGAACAGGCCCGCGCCCGTCAGCAGCGACACGATCATGTCCTTGTAGCTGCACACGACATTGATTTCACACATGCATGTTTTATTAGATAATGAAAAGATTCTTTTCATGCATGATTTTCCCCCCAAGATCTATGCTTTCTTAACCTCAAACGTCCCTGCTTTAACATTTATTATTATTTTCAAAGATAATTTGTTAGTCCGGTGCTTTTCACAGTTTCACTTTCGAGTTTTGGTGAACAAAACTCTCTTCACTGACAAGGACTGTACGGTCCAGTCCACGGCAGCTGGAAATACTGATCCTTCACGTACTGACACCATATCTAGGTCACTAGTTCAACTAAACCGAATTGATAATCCTGAAATGGGGAAAAAAATTGTGGCCCTTGAGATCGACTTGCATTGCATGTCCTCAGATCCTCACCTGTTGGACTCGTCCCCATGCGCGTCGAACACCCGCCTGCTGACGGTGATCTGCCCGACGATGTTGGCGAGCGCGCACACGAGCACCTCCGGCACGACGACGGGCCGCCCGGCCGCCGCCGCCTCGGCCACCCCGCGCAGCAGGTGGCCCGCCTCCTCGCGGCGCACGCACGCCCAGTCCGCGAGCGCGCGCACCCCGAGCAGGTGCACGCTGGCCAGCTTCCGCATCAGCTTCCACCTGGGCCCGTAGTTGGCGAACACCATGTTCTGGCACCCGTACGTGATGTCCGCGGCGCTCGCCACCGCGGGCCGGTTGGCGTACCGCGCGTCCAGCGCCTTGAGGAACGTGCGCGCCGCGGCGGGGGACGACGCCACCACCACGCCGGCCGTGCCCATCCTGAGGTACATGATGGGGCCGTACCTGCGCGCCAGCGCGGCGAGCCCGGCGTGCGGGGCCGGGCCGACGAGCGGGAGCGCGCCGAGGATGGGGAGGCCAGGCGGCCCCGGCGGGAGGCGGCCGCGGCCGCGGCCGGAGGAGGAGCGGAGCGCGAGGTGGAGGAGGAGGCAGAGGAAGGCGCAGGAGAGCACGACGGGGTCGGTGCAGAGCTCGGCGAGCTGCATGGTGGCGCGTTGCGTTAGGGAGGAAGAGACCCTGCCCCGAGGCTCTCCCCGCGCGCGCACGACGCCTTTTTATATCCGTGACACGCGTCCTGCTGCGTACTCCGAAGTCCGAACTGCTGCAGTTTTATTTTCAATTTTCAAACGAGCTATATATGCTTGTATACTGGCCAGTGGTTATACATTTAATAATTTAATAAATGTGCTACCTGATACGGCTAACGTGCAAGCTCGATAACGCGCGCCGGGGGGAGGTATTTGTGTTAGCTGACGGGCTGTATCTTTCGATTGGCTTGTTTGTTGAGCGATCATCCAGTTTCTCATTTATTCAAATCATAGTAAAATTCTTTTTACTTGAAAGGTTCTTACTGCTGTCAGGTAACAACAAACGTGCAATTCTACTGTAAATCTTCTCAAACTCTAAGTTCAGAGTACGTGAGGACGAAGAAACCTCGATCCAATAACGCAGAGGTTGTGTTATCACGTGAAACAATTAAACTTTAATTAAAAACTGTTGTAGAAACATAATATAGATATTTGTGCTCATTATTCGCTTCAAAAATACATGATAACACTGGCTCCTTTTCTTTTCACCAATAAACTACTTTCATTCCCCACATCTTCCCTACATCAGTCTCTAATAATACAAAGGGAAAAAAATTATCTGAACGGTCACTTTTTTTATGATTATTATTTTTGAATGGGGAGCATGAGTATGTCGTCATAGTATAGTGCATGAGTGCACCCTCCACTAGAGGGCGTAGGTAAGCTGAGGTGGACACCTTAGCGGTGGTGCAGCAGCACGTAGCTAGAAAAATGGAAAAGGAACTCAGGCGTGCAAGATGGAGTCCCATGCCAATGATCACTGACCGGTCACCGCATTTCTATATGGTATATCCATCGATCGGAGCCTCTCGTATATATCACAGTTATATTACGTTATCCGAAACATCAGACACGATCTCGCAATGAGTGCGTAGATATACAATGAAGTCATCACATCCACAGCAAGAAACGAATTAAAGGAGCTGGTTTGGTGAGCTTGATGCGCGCAACATATATTGAAGCAGAGGCCATTGAGACTTTTGGTTAGAATGCTGCTGGTACGGAAAAAAATAGTTTCGATTCTGCAAAAATGAATTTCTTTATTGTCACAGGTGCCAATCCTAATAAACCAAGTCGATACACATCTTCCACTCAGGACCATACTGAAGTTTTAATGACCCTAGTGCGAAATATAAAATATGGTCCTATATAGGAACTTAAACCACCTACGTGCTGGTAAACGAAAACCACATCGATCGGATCTACCGAACGAAGAAGGCCATCCCGTTGAAAGAATTAACACGCCGAAAGGGCCACCAGCTTTCCCCAAAAAGGGGAAATCCGCTGCTTATGAGATGCAAATAGTCTAAATGTATTTTAAATTTAACTATACAACTTCTGTAACAATAAATCTGTCAAGAGCATCTTCTGAGTTTGAGCGAAATATTCAAACCACTCACCTTCATGCAGCTTCAGCCTCAGATCATATTTCTTAAGACTAGAAGAAACGATAAAGCAATGGACCTTCATTTTCACAAATCAGAAATAGAATAAAAGCTTTACTAAGAATATAGAGGACTAAGTTCTTTGTAACCAATAAAGAGAAAATTTATCTGTGTTCAAACTTTAATATTAAATGTGATGACCGATGCTATTTCATACCCTAGTCGAGAATTAAGAAATTTGACGAGAGTACTCAGCGATGACGCGGAGATGGGACGGTAGCCATCGGCGAGTCGCATATCGGAACTCGCGATTGCAGGTCACGGCCTCGATGGCCTCACAGCAATCACAGCGTGACCGAACGTGTCCGGTCTGGCGTCGTTGCGCTCGCACTCATGCAAGGTTGCGAGGAAGCGAAGCGTACGAGTCTCCAGTCTCGCGTGATTCCAGTGGCTAGGCTCCTGTCTACGGTGGGCTTTGGTACTTGGAATCGGAAAGGTATGGGCTAATTAACTAACTACTGATTATGGGGGACCCGCTAGTTAACTGCGGATTAGGGGCCCTTTAATTTTCAGGGCCCGATGCTGTAACTCCACTTGCACCATGCAATATTCGGGCTGCTTCCACTTCCTGTTCTATTTCCGTATTTTTCTGCAAATACGAAAATATAGGGTATAAATATAGAAATATGGGTGGAAGGCTTCACCTGCGGTCTCCACAGTGCACTCTCTGCAAGAGTCTCTGAACTCTGAAGCCAGCTAGGGGGCGAGCGGGTGACGCTTCCGCGGGCAGGGAGTAGGTGAAGGAGAGCGACGGCCGGCCGGGCCGGGTAGTCCGCGGCGTGGATGATGGGTCCGTCGATATCTATGGGCTGGGGCACGGTGTGCACGTCCCCATCGCGGTTTGGTGAGGCCTAACCACCGGGCCGGCCTGCCGCGGGATCATCTGATCTGACCCGCACGCAGGCCGCGGCTAGCGATGACTAGGCTTTTTGCTTGTGCTTCACTAGAGTCTCCACTTCTTTCAGTCTTTCACTGTTATAGATAAAGCCATAGAGGTCTACAGGATGGTCGTCGTTTCGTCGCGAAGCAATCGATGGGGGGTGACCACTAATCCTAACCAGCAACGGACAATATCGGCTAGCTTCACGAAGCTGCGGCATGTCAATCCGAAGGATTCTACCTTCGTCCTAAATTACAATTTATTTTAATTTTATTAGATACATAATTTTTACTAAAATCTAGATATAATGTACATCTAGATGCATAGTAAAATATATGTATCTAGAAAAAACTAAAACGAATTGTATTTTGGAACGGAGGTAGTAGAAGACAAGTTTACAAAGAAAGAAAAACTAAAGATCGTAGCCGAAACATGGGAAATCTATCATTGCATGTCGTAGAAGAGGCTAGTGGTTGTTGCCCATATTCCCCATCAACGAGCGCTGACAGAGATAAAGGAGAGGATCGGGGGGTGATGGACACACAGGCATCAGGATTCACTGTCAACCCTCGTTAAGCAACACGCTACAGGCCATCCTTTGAATGGCCTGATCTTCTAGGATATATAGCTCAGCTTCTCTTAATGAAAAACTTGCCAAGATACGGTCGCAGAAAAAAAAATCACTGTCAAGATGGATACTCCCCTGCGCTCGGTCGCTGTCCTGTTACCATCCGACGTGCACTTGTACAGCGAGCAGCAGCCCACCACACCACCGCCACCGCCACCACCTGCAGCGAAAGGACAAGCCATCGCCCTGGGCGATCGCTCGTCGTACCAGGCAGATTCTGCATATTCCGCGGAGGCATTTGCGGAGCTAACGATAGATCTGCCGTGCCATCACCATCGCCAAAATGGATGCACCACCAAAACTGAGACCAATTTTTCCTAATCTTGTAGAACGGCCGGTAATTCCTCATTTCTTCTCATTTACATCACTGGTTGCATTTTACACATGGTTCATTTTCCTCCATACATCCAAACTTTTCGAAACAACCTTTTTTTTAAGGTTTTCGTAACAGCTTTTTCATGGCCGAGTAAACCAAATGTCAGAGAGCTCGAAACGGTCCCCCTTCACCGCTATGATCCTGGAACCTCAGAGTATCGTGCACCTGTTGAGGCCAAGAGACGAGAAGATCCTCCTCGCAGAAGGCCACATGCGGCCGACCAGTCCTGGCCTCTCTTCCTCGAAGGCATACTCTGATTCTCCGCTCGGACTGACCTTTGTGTCTGCATCTCTTTCAGAGCTTGTTGCCTCACCAGAGCCTTTCGCGTCGTCCAAGTCCTTTCCACCCTCTGATTCTGCACCAACTTCCGATATCTCTCCGGGCTTCTTGTCGAAGAGCCCTTTGAACTGCTTCCTCGCCTTCTTTTCAGATTCCTGATTTACAATTGTCCATCTGATGTCAGCCCCAAATTTTGAAGGGTTCAGGTTAAGGTTGCTCTATTGCACATATACCTGTTCCTTTTGTTTAAGTTTAAGAAGAGCAGCTGTAGCATCTGGCTCTGACGACTTGTCGATGGTAATCATCTGATAAAGAAGCACAATCACATGGAGCTTAGGGAAATGGTTCGTGCTAAAAATTAGACATGGCACTGAAGTATGGTGTCACTAACCTTCTCAAAATCATTCCTTGCGTCATTGAATTCCCCAAGTAACATGTAGGACGTTCCTCGCCGATAAAGAGCTTTCACGTGCACAGGATTTGCTTCCAGAACCTGCTCAAACAGTAAATGAAAATAAGCTGCCCAGTTCAGCTTCAGCATTACATAGCTTAGGGCAGTGATGCATGCTATGTGAAACAAAAATGAATCAGCTAACAAATTCATGGGTTTGTGCTCCTATTTGGTGTACCATTTGGAAGCACATATGTGACTGCCACTATCTTCCAGTCATATGCATAATTTTCAGTCCAAGAGGGGATTAAGTAAAACTGAACATCATAATTCATAAACATACTATCAGCAGTATTTTTTTCTATATACACAACAAATGAAATTCTTTTGATACACGCAGCAACGAAATCCATTACAACATTGCAACAACAACAACAACATAGCCTTTTATCCCAAGCAAGTTGGGGTAGGCTAGAGATGAAACCCATAAAAAAAACAAAGATCACGGATCTTCAGATACGTGGATGACGAGTCTCCAAGCGCTCCTATCCAAAGCTACCTCTTTGGAGATATTCCACTCCTTAAGGTCTCTCTTCACCGACTCGTCCCAAATCAGTTTAGGTCTACCTCTACCTCTCTTTACATTTTCGGCCTGCTTTAGAACCCCACTACGCACCGGCGCCTCAGGGGATCTCCGTTGGACATGTCCAAACCATCTCAATCGATGTTGGGTAAGTTTCTCCTCAATTGGTGCCACCCCGACTCTATCCCGAATAACTTCGTTCCGGACTCTATCCCTTCGTGTGTGCCCGCAAAACCACCGCAACATCCGCATCTCTACTACACTCAGTTGTTGGACATGTCGTCTTTTTGTAGGCCAACATTCAGCACCGTATAACATCGCCGGACGAATCGCTGTCCTATAGAACTTACCTTTTAACTTTTGTGGCGCCCTTCTGTCACATAGGACGCCAGAAGCTTGACGCCACTTCAACCAGGCAGCTGAGATTCTATATCTAACATCTTCATCAATGTCGCCATCCTTTTGAAGCATCGATCCTAAATACCGAAAAGTATCCTTCTGTGCCACCACTTGCCCATCGAGGCTAACATCTCCATCCTCCCGCCTAGTCGCGCTGAAATCGCACATCATGTACTCGGTCTTGGCCTACTGAGTCTGAACCCTTTCGACTCTAACGTGCGTCTCCACAGCTCTAACTTCCTATTAACCCCTTCTCTACTCTTGTCCACCAGCACCACATCATCAGGAAAGAGCATACACCAAGGGATATCACCTAGTATGTCCCTTGTGACCTCATCCATCACCAAGGCAAATAAATCCATTACAACACTAAAGCCAAATTATCATATACGGACTATTAAGCAAAGACACTTATTTCCAAATATCTACTAATATTTTGAGAAAAAAAACATACCTTATTGCATGTTTCAATGGATTTTCTGTATTCGCCCATCTTCTGGTAGCAAGCAGCAACATTTAGATGTAGAGAACTCTGCATAGAGAAGGTAGATAAATTTTTCAATATGCCTTATTGGAGGAGGATGTGCCAGAAAGTGGTCAATTGATCCCAAGCATCAAAATGTCATGGTAGGAGTGAAGTTGGAACAGAGTATCATCATACTCTTGAATTGGCAAAGATTTTGCCCTCTTCATCATCATGGGGATGCACGTGGTTATACTCCCTAAGCACCTTCAGGCATAGAGGTAAAAGTGCCAAAGTTAGGAAAACATTTGGAAATAGTTTTTAACTTATTGTATCAGGCAAAGAGAGAACATGTACTAATGAATATTGAACATGTACTAATGGAACAGCATGGGAGACCATGCAGAGGCAAAATAATTTAATTGCTGGAAAGATGTAGATAACAAGATCAATATCACAAAGAAAGAACAACACCTTACTTCAATCATATGACAAATATAGCAATTCAATTACTAACCAGAACAAAATGTGCCTTCACCCGCTATCTATATGACTACAAGAGTAAGTCAATTATGATAAACATCAATTTGAAGTATACAAATTCCAGATCCTGTGGAGGCCATACCTTATCATATTTTGCCTTTGCAAGTTCGAACTTTCCTTCTTTAAACAGTCTGTTACCCTGAGAAAGGCCTCCGATTTAGAACCAGTCAAGCAGAGCAAGCACAAGTATTTGACAGCAGATACACAATTATCACATATGAGTATCATGTAAATAAGTACTTGCTGAAATATAGGACTAAAACCTCCAGCAAAAACAGACTCCGCTAATGGACTAACGTAATCTTCAAGGCTTCTATATGTTCATACTAAGAGCATCTTAAACCAACTGAACATCTTGAGAAGTTAAGAAACATTGCGTGTATTTCCTTTTAGCTATCATTCCAAATAGCAGCGATCAATTTTTCCATATAGAATGGAAAACAAGGAATTTCTATAATTTTGATGGGCGATTCAGTTTGTTAATGTATACACATCTATGCAAAGATGGACTTATGACAAGCTCACAGGATACAACTTGGCAAGCAAAGCATAATTAGTTTTAGTTAGTATACCGTGTTCTTTATTTTGTCTGCCTCATCCATGATTTCATTGAAGGTCAAGCCAGTCCAATCCTAAATTAAATTTGGAATAGTTGTCAGAAGAAAGAAGATTCAATAGTACAAACCAATTTGGTGTTAATGAAAGCAAAGGTGGATAAAAAGGTCCATACCTTGGGCATTTCAAATCCAAGTAATTCGATTTCCCACTGAACAGTAGCTCCTTCAGGAACATTTGCTGGCCTGTTGCAGCCACAAGAAACATTATTCAGAAAGGTCCATTGCAAAAATGAACTCTAATATAGTGTTTGATACAACCTTGGGAACTTATCATATGCGAAATCTGGAGGGCAGGTGACAACAGATTTTTCACCAGGAAGCATTAGTCGAACACACATTTCAAATCCTTCAGGAACCTACAAAATGCTTTGTCGATTTGTAAATTTAACAGCAAGATTTCATTCAATTAATCATTGTATAGTGTGTCAAAGGTTAATGTGATATTACTTACCAAGCCTTCTCCGGAACAGAACTCCAATGGTTCACCATCATTATCAACTCGTGTATCATAAAATACCGATTTTGATTCATCAAGGAGCATACCCTTATAATGCACTCTTAATAAGCTATCGTGAAGAGGGCAGTCCATTGGAAATTCACCTAACATTTGTAAGGAACACAAAGAACTACAAGTATAACTACATAATATAATCAAAACAAAGAACAGTAACACTATCAAAGATTAAAATATTTTACATTCCATCTGCAGGGTTTATTTAGTGAAGAACCTGCAAGTTTTTATTAAACTAAAGAATAAATAACAAACCAGTTTGTCTAATTTCACATTACTAATGCTGCCCGTAACCTGAAATTTGGTTGTTTTCAGTGCTATTACTCAGATTAACAGACACCATTAATCATCTGATTTTCATCTCATGGAATAAGAATAATATAAGTCAACTCGACTTGCTCAATATTGGGAAATTGGTTGGTCCTGCATGTTTGAGAGAAAAAAATTGGTTGGTGACCAGGGGGTTCTGGTGTCCATATTAGCAAAAATTCCATAAAAATCATGTATGCAGTACATAAATTTAGGTAAACCTGCAAAGTATCTCAATCTCAAATTCATCTTTTAAACAGACTATAAAAACAAAGTGTTACTGTTAGCGCATGATGAACAATGGTGGATGGACTGCTTCTATTTTGTTTCTTGACATCTAGGATGAATTAACCTGATTTTTTTATTTTTTTGCAGGCTTACTTTAGTGCGTACATGATCTTTTGATGAGTTTTTTTAACACTGTAACATGCTGCATTCACAAAATGGGATATCAGAACCCCTGGATACAAAATCTGACAGCAAAATATAAATAGCTTAAATCTAGTTAAAGTACAAAAGCTGATGAGTAGGGATCCATTTACATTCACTCGCTCCCTTTTGTCTTTTAGCTATGTAAAGGTAGCCTTTGTGTGAACAAAACCAAGTAGTAGAAAAAGCAATCCCGTATTCACCAGTTTTTTTTTAAAGTTATCTTGCACCTCACACAAGTATAACACTAACCCAAATGACAGAAGGAAAACGTTCCAGTTTCCCATAGGTTCAATAGGCGAATTTTGGGAAGGGAGCGACCTTCCGTACCATGATTTTGTGAAAGGTAATTTCGTTTGTTCTAGAGAAGTTATGCAAAGAGGTGGTCATAGTAGACACAAGAAGAATCCATCTTCACAAAAAAAACATATGAATTGACATAAAACAGAATGTTAAGGTTATCTACCTTTTCCATCAACTACACGTCGTTTTATGAGGCGACCATCGCCAAGCATGTCCCTCACCTGTTAATGCATCCAACACACAAACTTTAAATGCAGTAGGAGAATGTGATATTTCCATAACAATAGAATATAAGTTCTTTTTAAAGGAAAGATTGGTATTACAACAACAACAACAACATATCCTTTTGTCCCAAGCAAATTGGGGTAGGCTAGAGATGAAACCCATAAAAAAAACAAAGATCACGGATCTTCAGGTACGTGGATGGCGAGTCTCCAAGCGCTCCTATCCAAAGCTACCTTTTTGGAGATATTCCACTCCTTAAGGTCTCTCTTCACCGACTCGTCCCAAGTCAGTTTAGGTCTACCTCTACCTCTCTTTACATTTTCGGCCTGCTTTAGAACCCCACTACGCACCAGCGCCTCAGGGGATCTCCGTTGGACATGTCCAAACCATCTCAATCGATGTTGGGTAAGTTTCTCCTCAATTGGTGCCACCCCAACTCTATCCCGAATAACTTCGTTCCAGACTCTATCCCTTCGTGTGTGCTCGCAAAACCACCGCAACATCCGCATCTCTACTACACTAAAGTTGTTGGACATGTCGTCTTTTTGTAAGCCAACATTCAACACCGTATAACATCGCCGGACGAATCGCTGTTCTATAGAACTTACCTTTTAACTTTTGTGGCGCCCTTCTGTCACATAGGACGCCAGAAGCTTGACGCCACTTCAACCAGGCAGCTGAGATTCTATATCTAACATCTTCATCAATGTCGCCATCCTTTTGAAGCATCGATCCTAAATACCGAAAAGTATCCTTCTGTGCCACCACTTGCCCATCGAGGCTAACATCTCCATCCTTCCGCCTAGTCGCGCTGAAATCGTACATCATGTACTCGGTCTTGGTCCTACTGAGTCTGAACCCTTTCGACTCTAACGTGCGTCTCCGCAGCTCTAACTTCCTATTAACCCCTTCTCTACTCTCGTCCACCAGCACCACATCATCAGCAAAGAGCATAAACCAAGGAATATCATCTTGTATGTCCCTTGTGACCTCATCCATCACCAAGGCAAATAAATAAGGACTTAATGCTGACCCCTGATGTAGGCCTATGTTAATAGGAAAGTCAGTGGTGTCACCATCACATGTCCGGACAAACGTCATCGCATCCTTATACATATCCTTGATGAGGGTAATGTACTTGGTTGGAACTTTATGCTTCTCCAAGGCCCACCACATGATATTTCTCGGTATTTTATCATACGCAAGTCCTTCTTATGCTCTCTATATTTCTCCATCAATTGTCGGATTAAGAAAATCGCCTCCATGGTCGACCTTCTAGGCATGAACCCAAACTGGTTTTGGGTCACACTTGTCACTCTTCTTAGACGGTGCTCGATAACCCTCTCCCAAAGCTTCATCGTATGGCTCATAAGATTAATCCCACGGTAGTTAGTACAACTTTGAACATCTCCTTTATTCTTGAAGATTGGTACTAATATACTTCTCCTCCATTTTTCAGGCATCCTGCTGGACTGAAAAATAAGGTTAAAAAGCTTAGTTAACCATACGATCGCTTTGGCACCTAGGCATCTCCACACCTCAATGGGGCATCAGGGCCCATCGCTTTACCCCCTTCATCCTCTTCAACGCCTCCCCGATCTCAGCCTCCTGAATTCTCCTCACAAATCGTCTGTTGGTGCCATCAAAAGAGTCATCTAACTCAAGGGTAGGGCCCTCATTCTCCCCATTAAACAACTTATCAAAATACTCTCGCCATCTGTTCTTGATCTCCTCATCCTTCACTAGAAGTCGATCTGTCCCATCCTTGATGCATTTGATTTGGTTGATATCTCTTGTCTTCCGCTCGCGGATCCTAGCCATCCTATAGATTTCCTTCTCCCCTTCCTTCGTGGCTAGCCGCTGATACAGGTCATCATACGCTTCACCCTTTGCTACGCTCACAGCTCGCTTTGCAACCCTCTTCGCTAAATTATAGCTCTCGATGTTGGCTGCACTCTTATCAAGGTGGAGCCGCTTGAAACACTCCTTCTTCTCCTTAATAGCCCTTTGCACCTCGTCATTCCACCACAAGGTGTCTTTCCCTTCCTGTTTGCCTCCCCTACTCACACCAAACACCTCTGAGGCCACCTTCCGAACACATGTTGCCATCTTTAGCCACATGTCTTCTGCATCTTTTCCTTCCTCCCAGGGCCCCTCGCCTAGCATTCTCTCCTTGAACGTTTGCGCCGCAAAGAAAAGATTGGTATTAATCAGATAATTCAAATGCATCAGAACTCCTAGAATACCATAATCTCTCCCATCAGCAGATTTAGATATGAGAACCAGAGCAATCTATTATAGCAGAAACCCTTCATGCCTGACCAATGAGCACATAAAGTGATTTTTGGAACTCAAATATTGGACAAGCATATCTGGAAATTTAGAGGTCATCACCTTGTTCCATATTACATTCTTTGTTCAATCTACCCAAAAGTTGTAATACACTCTATTCTAAGTCTCGAGAAACATCAGATTCAAAAACTCCTTAAGCGAATGCATTTTATTTATGGACGAAGATCTTCAAATAACACCAATCATAAGAATCTTTAAACAAGACCGCATAACAGTTTCTTAGTGGTTAGTGGATTGCAGGTGATCACCCAACCTTCAAACACTTTAAGTTGGTGTAGGGATGCAAGCAGGCCGATTTATGACATAATACACTCAATCAGTTCATCGCTCACTTAATTGATGTTCCAAGGTATACACATGGTTAGTAAAGCAAAAGAGCTTAGGATGGACCGATGATCAGCATGACTGGGTTTGTATCTCTAAGTTGGTGGCCTAGATAGGAGTACTGATACGCTACAGCTGTCTTGATATGAAATTATCTGCTACAATGAACGGATTAGGAGATGAATTGTGGCTCCAGTGACCTTGATCTAGAAACTCTTCAAATAATTGACATGGTGCCTTGGCATTGCCACTCGTAACATGCCACGAAATCATTTTCATTGCAGTGCTCTGGTGGACATGATAACCATCTAGTCGAAAAACGAAGCACTACCACAATGACTAAATCATCATCAGGTATAGTATATTCTCTGAAGAAACAGCCTAGGACAATCATGGGATGTCATCAAAATACAGCAGGCCTTAACTTTAATTCTAATTAATAGAAAGATGCATGAGCATAGCAAAAAATATGGGTAACAAAATGAAACTACCAAACAGTTATGGCAATACCTGAATAAACTGAATCAGTTCAACATCAAAATGAACTTCTTCAAGGCCTTCAAGCTGTGGCATCAGTGAGGACTTTGTCAAATAGGTACTGCTAACAAAAATAGTCGCCTTTTCCTTGCGTGCCATTGTTCCAATACCCATCTCAAGTCCTTTAGGTACCTAAACTAGATAACAAGGATATTGCAACAAGCAGTAGTTAGGGGGCAAAAAAAAAGAACTTGAATCAAAATAAACCATATATGCCTTTACTGCCAATTAAATAAAATCAGTGTCAAGTTTAGAATTATATTACGACCAAGAAGCTAGCACTACAGATTGTTCCACTGAATTAACTGCTAGATGTTACACAGTTCAAGTATATGAAAGGAAAACCCACCAGCCAAACACACATCATCCACTGTGCTACAAGCAAGCTACTAAATTTCTATATCCTTGTAAAGAACTTCAAAATAGATAATATAACATTTTATCTCCTATAGTCTTATGATGAGCTCTATGTGTTCTCAAAGTTGTAGAATATTCTACAATAGAAGAGTTTGAAGAAGTACACTGTATCTTTATCCTGCTACATGCAACAGAGTTTGAAGAAACAAATAATATTAATAAATCATATGTTCCTATACATGCACAAGAATGTCACTGACCTCAGATTTACCAATAGTAAAGAAATATGCCTCTTCTTTACTGGGAATAATTTCTTTTCCATCTGCTGTTCTTGCAGTTATCCTGGAAATGTCAAACAATATCTTAGTTCAGATAATATTCAGGCAGGCAAAAAAAAAATGATCATAGGTCACATGTATGAAAGTGTCTTCCACAAAACTATTGTAAACAGAAATGGCAATTGCAGAGGGCAGAGAAGATAAGAATGCAGTCAAAGTACAAGAAGACTGGTATATATATTAGTTTGAACCAAATACTTTAATTTCCATGGTGCTAATACTAGCTAATTGTTGAAGCCAAGGATAGTTAAATTCCCAATGGGTCCTAGCTCATTGCCCTAGTTCATTTGCAACCCCTTTTTCTTGCTTTGAAATCTGGATTAGCTCAATTGAATGAGTTTTGGGTTGACCCAATGATCCAAAGAAGGCAAAATTTGCATACTAATCACGTCTAAAGAGCATTTTGTAGACACGGTGCAACAATAAACACAAGGCATGAATCACCCCACTCCTTTCCATGCCAGAAATCCACGGTATAGGCAATCATGAATCATGTTAACCATTTCTAAGCACGGAGATTAAGCGGCTGACAAAGAGAATGAGAGTATATGAATGAATACAGCTAAAGCATAGAATGACTAGATGAGCATTCTGCAAATTCAAAACGTAAATAGTTTACCGTGCTGTTATTTCATATGGCTCTCTAGGTGTTTCCCATCCCTTGCCTTCATCAATTATCTGCCATATACAAAGGGGGAAAAAAGTTTGTCACAGAGATGAAGCATACAGCCACACATACTAGACCACTTATTGTCCTCGCAAAAAAAATTACTAGATCACTTATTGAACAGACCCACAAAAAAGGAATCTACAATGGCAGTTAAATAAATAGAAGACAAGGACTATCTTAGCGGTACTACAAGCAAATTGGAAAAAAGAAAGAATTCAGAATCTGTCTAGCTGAATGATAGAGAATATTTTCTGCAATCATATGAGGAGGCTGTTCACCTTCTTGACAACCCCTAAATCCTCAGCCACAACCTGACAGAAAATAAGCAGAATGAGTAATCAAAAGTAGCAAATACATATCTCGAACCTCATTAGTTCTTCAGATGTTAGGTTGGAAAGCAGCCATGAATTCAAGAAATAATCGAGATAGCAACCGCAAGAGAGAAAATCTATTTCTTATCTATGGTGTAAACTTGACGAACTGAGCTTAAGTGAACCAAGTATCATAGTCAGACTAAAAATGCCTGTTTGCATGAAAAAGTTAACCTCAACAGTTTATATATACGATGCAATCGATATTAGTCAGGAAAAGAGAAAAGCAGATCATTGAAATTGATAAACAATTTCATATGTGATGAATACAATTATGTTCTAGTACTTATTGGGATATACTGGCCAAAAAACCTATATGCTAAGTTAGGGACAAGTGCTGCCAGAAAAAAAATTTGGTAGACACAATATTATTTGGGTTATGAAGACGAAAAATGATATGTCACGTCAACAACCACATTAGGTACCCTGCGATCCTGGACACTGAGTCATCACTTATATTGAAAATATCCCCTTTTGTAACAAAATATTGCGTACTATTTTTAAAATCATACGTGCTGTATATAAAGTTACTAAAATAGATGAGGAAACTATTTGCCAAAAGTGCTTTGACATTATTCAAGTAATCATTTAAGGAGACTAACCTTGGCTTTAAAAAAATCCAACATTTCAATCTCAAATTGAAGTTCATCATCTTTTGGAAAGCCATCAGGAGCTGCAACTGGACAATCGTCCTCGGCATAGTGAACTTTTGGTTGCATTTTGAACTGAAAAGGGAAATTGTAAGAGAAAAGCAGAAAGGGGCAAAAATGAAAAAAAAAAGTGCTTCCATTATTATTGACATGTGCATGTTTGAATAGTTGCATTCTCTCTGAAAATGGGTAGTGTCTTGTTTATCTTTATTAGAATAAAATTGTTCATTTCAATTAAATGGTTTTAGCCAGTTTAAAAGAAATACCATAGCAATTTCACCCTTCAGCATAGTTGGGAAGCCTTCAGCAAAACCTAGGATCATCTTGCTCTTCCCTAAGACAAACCTGAGAGGGATTCCTTTACCTGTAAATTATAATAATAAAAAAGAAGATGATTTAAATCGCATCTATAATTGAGTTGACTACTCATATAGATGTGGCAAATATTTGAGGTGCAAAATTCATGTAACTATGTTTTTCTTTCTCAAATCGCATACATGCCAACAAAAACAGCAAAACAAGATGCTTGCAACATAAAATTTAGAATCATAACTGTGCTATGAAAACAAAAATAAACCTCTCTAGCCCTCTGCGACTGAGAAATTGTCAGAAATGGAAGCAGGACACCTCATCTCAGAGCAGAGGGGAAAGCAAACTATAGTTAATATGAAAAAAAATATGGAAGCAACAAAATTTTAATAAAACAAGAATTTCTAAACTCAAGGTTATCTCCATGATTCAGTGCAACATATTTGCAGTATATACATAAGGTGAAAAGTGCAGAAAGATATTGCATCACCTCCATGCTCTCTTCTTGTAGAATTGACAACAGTACCATCCATTGTCCGAGTAGTGCAATGAATTATAACCTGCGCAATTGTTACAAATGAGCAATATTTTACCCACTTAAAATTCCATATGCCTATAATCGCAAAAACAGGACTGTCTTAAAACCATTATGAGGGCCAGGAAAAAGTGCAGTCATGAACAATGTAAACTCACTCGTCCTGAATGAAAAAGAAAAGATTCTATGATATGTAAGCTGTATGAGAACATTTCAGCAAAAGAGTTTCATTTAACCATTAGAATAAGTTTTGTTAATAAACATTTACAGAACATTTATAGGAAGGGGAGATTGCAGGTGGACGTTGTAACCTGATCGCCCTCCGCAGGGGTAGCATCTCCACTCCCAGACCGTATGAGCCCCTTCATCAAGCTCCCAGGGGTGAGTTTCTTCCTCCTGCCGCACAAAACAAGCATCGCGTGATCACAGGCAAGCAGCAGTAGCAGCTCAACTAACGAATGGAAAAGGTGAATTGCAAAATAATAATACATCCGGAAACAAAAACACAAAACTAAGTCGCGCAATTGGACTTCGCGTACTTCGGAATCCGGGGACCGGACAGGGACTGACCTCTTCTCGGCCGCCTCCTCGGCGGGCGACTTCTTCTTTGCGGGCGGCGGGAGTTCGCCGCCGTCGTCGGCCATGGCCGAAGCTAGCTCCCGGAGGATGTGCTCGCCGGCCGCCGCCGCGTCGAAACGAGGGGAAGAGGCAGGCCAAGGGTTCGATCTCTTCGCCAATCAAGGGCTCCGTGTGCGAGCGTAACTGCGCATTAATGGCCCGCAGGCGCAGCAGTTGCGGTAGCGGCAGCGCTGCTCACCTAGCGACTCCTTGGGTGTAAGCGGGTGGATGGTGGTGGTGGACTCGCCGGGGTCGCCGGCGGAGAGTCCAACGAAGCTGCGATCGCTGCTAGCTACGGAGTAGCTTTGACTTGGATCGCGCGGTCCAGTGGGCCCTGCTGCTCATCAGAATGGGCCGTTGGCCCTTCCGTTCCAGGCCCAATATGCCTCTGGCGGAACGGGCTCAAAGCCTCAAACGGGGTGACAGCCGGGAGCATGCTGCTCGCAGCACTGGCTTCGCCGGCCTCTCTCTTCTGCGGCGGCGCGGCGCGTACCCTGGCAGCCACCGCCGCGCGTAATCGTCGTGCGCCGGCGACGCGGGGCGGTCGACAAGACCTCGGCACCGACACCTCGACGGCCGAATCCGCCGTCACCCTGGCAGGCAATCACCGCTGCCCACTGCGCCTCAGCCCATCACCCGACCCCGTCACCTCGACGGTCAAATCCGCCCGTCGCTCGACCCCGACCCCGACCCCGACCGCTGCCTCCGCGGCGTGGGGCTGCGCCGGCGGGCGCCCTTCCCCTCCCCGGCTCCCCTCGGTCCCGAGCCCGGCAGCTCCACCCGGCAGCCGCCACCCTGCACGCAGCGCGCCTGCGCAGTGCGGTTTGCGCGGCCGGCGACTCCACCCGCCGCCCTGTGTGGCTGGGGCCCAGGCTACCGCGTGCCGTCAAGCGCTGGCCTGCTGCGGCGCCGCTCGTCGCATCCCACCGGACAGCGGCCACTGCAGCAGGCGCGCGGCAGGCTACAGCCCGCAGCCGGGCAGGGGCCAACGCGCCCTGACCCCTCAGCCGCCCGCCCGACTGGCCGAGTCCCCGACGCCGACGGCCACCAGTTGCAGCAGGTGCACGGCAGGAGGCAGGGGCACCCCGCAGCCCACACCCACAATTCGGTAATTTGAAAAGTGTTGCTCTATGGTGTGTACTGCTCCATCTTAAATTCTTAATCTCACTTCTAAATTCATACACAGTGATTAATTTGACAATTGGACACTTTCATGACCATGAGGAAGCGTAAAGCAAAAGCCTTAGACTAGATTAGTATTGTAATCTTCTATTTATATAAGATTTTATTGTTGTTGCAACTCTTTACATTGTAGTTTATTTGAGTTCCAAACTAATTTGTTGAATTAGACTTATTATGGAACCTTTTTAATTATTATTTTAAATTTTGTTATTATATATCGTACTGTTTTTTAAGTTCTGTGCTATTAAATTATACCGATTGCGCTTTGAAATTTCTTTTCTAGGCCTACCCTAGTTCAAAATCCTGGGTCCGCCACTGAGAGCAAGTGTACCCTTCCTTTCATCTCTCTTGTCTTCAGTTCGTCTCGATCAACTCTTTTGCCAAGAGCCCAAGAGAATTGGGAATCGTATATTGTTTGGTTGCTGTTGATGATCGTGCATACATTTAGTAAATTGATCCTTTATGCACCGAGCTTTTTAATCATGTAGAGGCACGGTGGTGATTCATGGAACTACGGTGGTATGGGGAACATTTGTGCTGCACTTCAGGTATTCGAGGAAAGGACCAACCATATAAAACAAAATAGTGTTGATAGAAGACGAGTGGGTAGCTGCCTACTTAGGCATGGGATAGAGAATGAAATCAATCAGCAGTGCAGATTGTTCCCTGTGATTAGGAATTTAGGATAGCAGTCAATAAGACTTTGAGATTTGTTTGCGAGTTTTGAAGGGATGTGGTAGTTTTTCCTTTATGCTCATTCTGTATTAAAACAAGTGTCAAGCTCTTCTAACATCTCTTTCCTAATATTTGCAGTATGGACCCTCCTCTTCATCTCGTGCACATCAAGATTCTGGCTGCGGACCTTCTGTCCCTTACCGTGCAGCAGACTTCGCCGCCTTCCTTTCTTCGCCGTGGCCGTACGGTTGCTCGTGCAGAGCTTGTCGGAATTGTGGTCTCACGTGACCGTAGGGAGAAGTTCCTCCGCTTCTTGATCGATGATGGCACTGGCTGTGTACCGTGCATCCTATGGTTGAACCACCAATATCTAAATGCAAACGCTTCCTCCGGGCCATCAAATTCTGATCCTACCGCAGAGATGGCATTGAATATGTCGGAGGAGGTGCATCTAGGCACTCTTGTGAGGGTCCGAGGAAAGATTGCCATGTATCGTGGTGCGATCCAGATTGCTGTTAGGGATGTGGTTCTGGAGAAGGACCCCAATGCGGAGGTATTACATTGGTTACAATGTGTTTGCTTGGCCAAGGAATGCTATGATCTTCCACCTGCTCAAGGTGCCACTTGAATGGAATCTATGAAGTGTAAATCTCTGTACTTGCTGGAGAGCAAATCTCTTCTTACATGATCAAGTTGTGCATAATAATCCTTATTAATGAAATACATTGGTTGCGCGAGATTTACATTGGATCGAGTACTTGGGCTGTTTGCAACTGCATTAAGAAGTCTAATGCAGCAGCACCAAGTGGTAAGATTCTACACTTGGGACCAGACAATAGCCATGTGTTCGAAAATAGTTATGTGTTTATCTTTCAGTTGAGAATTGAAAATTAATTTTGAGTTCTCAGTTATCAGTTTAAGTGGATGTTGACTCTGAACAGTACTCCCGCCATCCTAAGTTATAGGTCATTTTGTTTTTTCTAGATACATAGCTTTTGCTAAGCACCTAGATATATGCTATGTCTATGTATCTAGAAAAGCCAAAACGACCTATAATTTGGAATTGAGGGAGTACTAACTAACAAGAGATCTGCATGTCATTATGTTAAGGAGGAACAAACACCAAAGTACAATGCCGAAAAGTCATATGATGACTAGTCCGTAATGCCAGCAGTATTCCTAGTCTTGGCATTGGGCGGCGCATCATATACAAATTATTGTGTCTACATGTTGTGGTCCTCAAGGGCACAACAACTTAAAGAAATCCAAGCCAAAGATGATTTTTTTATCCTCTCTTAGGCTCTTATTTAGTGTATGTACCGTTTTATATTGGAATTCGCATTCGTTGAATGATAGTTTCAATGTTTTCTACTCATTTCTAGAGGCTACTGTGTTTAAATGCTGTTTGTTATGGGAAAATAAAATATTCTGGCTCTATTTCAGTACAAAGTTTGATTTTGCAAAGTAACTAAATGTTCCTGACAGATTTCCCATCACAATCTCCATTGGATCCAATTTCCTTTTTTGGATTGTGTGCAAAAAGAAGTTCTATCTTTCCCAGTAAGGAATTACAAACTCTGACTTTGCTGATGGTGAGAATGCTTTGCGAGTCAATGTTTATGTTAAAGTTCAACTTTAAGAGTGGCTTTTGCTTTTCTGCAGGTTTGGAAACCCCCTGGACCAAACGATTTGTTTGACATTTGCTTCTTTGATAAGAACTGTTGTTTCCTGTCAGCTATATATTGCTTCTCCTTAGAATTTATAGCCCTATCTTTAGTTGCACAATGATTGAGGTGGAGTCTGAATAAATCTTAGAACCTCCTCAGCTTTTCATGACACATAAGTTGGACAAGGGATGCAAAATTGCATGACTTATGTTTTCCTTAAAAGTATCTGTTGCTCAATTTGAGTTTGGGCATTCAGTTCTTATTTTTGTCACAGCTGCTAAAAGCATGCACCCTGCATTGTTCAAAGCATTTTTTACCTTCACATTGACAACGAATTGCTCTTCCTGTAAAGATAACTTTAATCTCAGCTATACCATTGTCTGTAGGACAACATTCTTTTTTTTCATACTGAAAGGACAACATTCTTTCGGTAGCTAGAAGTTACAGTATGTAGTCACAACTTTAAGGAAAGCCGTCGTCTTTTGTGGTCATTGGACAACTTTTGATCCAGAATGGACCCATTGGGTTCAGAAAGTTGGCACCTTCTGATGATTCCCACTTGCCTTTTCTCCTCCTCTCTCCTTCTGCTTTATCCATGGAGATCTAAATCTATGCATCAGAATCTGCTGAGACCACCCCAAGGGAGGCATATCAAAAGAGGAGCTCAGTAGTACAATCATTGCTCGCAACATTCTTCAGTCACTTGGTTGATTCCCTGCATATGCACTTCCCTAAAGGCTTCCTTTTTAGCACGCCAAAGAGACAGCCCATGTTATTGTGTTGCTAGTAAATTTTCCAATCTTCTACATGGTCCATTTCTAACATATTAGTCTGCCACTCACATGCTTTCGGATATGTTGATTGGAGATCATTAGCTTCTGAAATATGTAATTATGCCATCATGCACGCTTAAAAATGAATATTAGAATAACATTTCTGTTCTCCATATTTATGTTTGTATATGTATGCCTGATCCCAGGGATGTGCATGAATAGGGAGCTGGAGACGTATAATGTGCTTGGCGACCATAAACAAGGCTGTATTTGTTTACATTTTATATGTAATTTCAGGTATGGAAATAGCTCCAAAGGGGACACATTCTCGTGACATTTCAAGAGATTGTTATGTTACTTCGCCCCTTGGGGACCAATAAACTTCCCTGGATCTTATGATCTTTAATTGTTTATAGTACTTGGATAAGTAGGATGCCTTAAAATTAAATCAGAGAGCTGTTCAGACTTGCAAGACAGAATCCACATATATTAGAGTTTGTTCTTTGCTTTATGTTTTACAATTCTGTTTGAGATCTAATTGTCTTCTTAAATGTGTTATAAAGATGTTTTACTTTGACAAATTATGCTTCTTTGCTAATCCTGTTTTTCTTTTGTGGTGGAGAGGGTCTACTGTTTGCCCTTAAAAAACTGGAAATATATTCCCTTGTATCCTATAATAGAGTTTTGCAACTCCTCTCTTTCTTAATTATGGAGTTTGCTCCTCTCAGTCACCTGCTGTCTTGCTCATATTCCATATAGACTACAGTTGAGAAACTATTTAAGGTAAAAAAAAAACTGTGTGAACCATAATTTATGTTGTTTCTTTCACTCTAATCTTGCTCTGGATAGTCTTCTGCTCAACCCTTCTCAATGAAACCATGTCAATGGAATGTTCATTCGTCCTAGGAACATCAAGCAGTGGGATCATAGCTTAACTTCAGAACAAACTACAGTGTTTGATGTGAGTGTGCCACGTAATTGATCCAGTCATAATTTTAGATCAGTGTGTTATCTTTCCTGTAGAAGTGAGGCCAATACTGAAGCCTGTAAGAACTTCAATGGCTCTAGCAAACCCGTGCACATAGCACATTCCGCAGCATGCTTAGCGAGTAAAAATGGAAAAAAGGAAATAGTGGCTTCAGACTCAGAGGCCAGCCAAGCAGTAGATACACATTGAAACATGTAAATTTGTTCCCAATATTGCGGCCATGGTGCATGTGAATCCATGTGGCGCAACAGAAGACCGGTCAGACAACCACTGGAGAGTGGAGACCTCAGCTACACAGCTGTGTATGTGTGAGTGTGTGTTGGAAGTTTCATGCTCATGAGCCTGGTGTCAACTCACGTGTGCAGTGCACGAGCTTGGACTGATGCCTGGTGGACTGCTCCCAGCAGCACCCATATGTAGGCAGAAATAATTATTGAGGCGGCAGGTAGCGCACGCATGCTCTTGTTCTGCTGCTCAGGCTCAGCTGGGCGCCGCTGCATTTCTGTCTCTGCATATCTGGAACTGGAAGTAATATAGTTGACGTCCCACATGCTTTATTATATAATGCATTATATCTGTATTACTGTACATAGACACTTGTATTTAAGGCGATGGAGAAAGGTGGTTGTTTGGATGAAAAATAGTTCTGTTATGAAGTTAATATATAGCGGCGTGATATTAAGTATTAGTTTAGGATTTAATAAGTTGATTTGTACTACTGTCTTGCCTTTGAATGTTTTCTTCTCTAATCTCTAGCTTTCAATGCTTTCTAATGTTGACTTGCATGCTTACTTGCAGCAGTTTTTCGAAGACATGGTAGTGTCTGCCTTTCATCAGTCGGGCTACAGGTGCCCCTTGTGAGCAACTTATAGTTGTCCTTTGTTAATCTCTTCTAAAGCAGTGCTTACTAACTTAATTAGGCTCCTAGCACATTCAGTAAACGTCACTCTTCTCAAACTTTGTTTCCCTTATTTTGCTTATAGAGATATTTTTGGGGCTACTGGATTTGTCTTTTAAATCAATGTTCCTCACTAGAATTGATACATGTGGTTCAAGTATTTAAGAAGTGATAGGGAGTTGTTCATTGGATATGTGGATACATGGAGCCCAATATTGTACTAACATATAAGATGATAGTGCATCTATCTGTGCTGAGATGAATGAGGTGTCTGCAGTGTGTGGCAGCACTGTTGGTTCATCTGCAGATAAGATGATGCCCTTTGTTTATTAATGCAGAAACATCTAAATCTAGTGCTCAGAGCCATTCCTATCTCTCTGTCTCTCTCTCTCCCCTACCGCAGCAGCCCCATGGCAGCATGATAGAGAAAGAGGTCATGCACATGTGACATGTGTAAGAGTTTGGAAAAAAAAAGAGTGGTGGTGGTAATTTCACATCTTTACACCTCCTTTACGAGCACTGACTTTAATCAGGTCTCCCTTAATGCTCTGCACCCTGACCCACGCCCCTCGCTCAGAGGAAATGTTCTCTGAAAAGTTTCCCTTGGCTGGCCAGGCACCTTACTCATCTTTGCATTGATTTCCTTTTACGGCTAGGTGGAGATAAGGTGGCAGGTAACTGATATAAGGTGGAGAATAAGGATCTCTATTTAATCAGGTACATCCAACTGGCCCTAAGGTGATGCTGCGCTAAAATCAAATAGTACTTGCAGCTCTTCTCGATGCAGCAAGGAACATGCATAAACAGTAGTCTATATTCACGTGAGCTCAATTCTTAGTCTACCTAGCTAGTTTCATACTGTAGTTGCATAGGGACTTATGCTGTTGCTTGCATCTTTTTCATTTTAGTAATCATGAATGGCTTTGTGGCATATAACAGTGTTCCAAAAACGGCCAGTTACCGCTTACAGACGGGTGCAGGCCCAAAATTTTGAACCACCCGCCCAGCATTTTTGTAAGAAAAAATGACCTGGTAAAAACCTCTGACTCACGCCTAGTCTCTCTGTTCAAAATTTCTTCTGACAGTTTCTAGTAACCTTACTTTAAATGTGCAAAACAAATAATTTCAAATCTTCGAAAATTTAGAAAGATGGTAAAGCAGCAACTTCCCCCAATGACAAGTGGCTGAATAGCCAGGTTGTCGCTTTATATTATGACGAAGTTGCATGAAGCAAAAAAAAAACTCGGATGATCTGATTTTAAACCTATTCCAGCAGAAAAATCTGCTACACTAAATAATTGAGCCCAAGGATCTCAAGGGAACCAACGAAAACTGCTAGATCCTCTTGTCCAAAGAGCTTGGTCTTTTCTAATATGCCATGCATGATGCCATCAGCTTATTTTTTTGGGCTCATCCATATGCATGTAAGAACAAAGGATGCTCTCATCACTTTTATCTAATATGTAATGTGATGATCCACAGCTAGCTCATCATTTCTCTCTCTTGTTTTCTTGGGGTGTTTTATATGATGCAGCCAGTCAAAGGTAGATCTGGACCTGCCCAGTCGCCACAAATGCAGTGGGCCACATGTGGGATGGGGAAAGGTCATGTGAGCTACTCATAAAATGTCTCTGCAAGCACATCACGTACACAGCTTTGTCATATATGGAACAGAATCTTCCAAGATATTCAAATTCTACAGCCAATTGCCACACCACACGAATGCGTCTGTTGATCATCACAAATAAATGCTTGTACGTTAAATCTGACTCCAATCTCCCAGTGGGTTACGACTTATGAATTTTTCTGATGCTTAGGTGCTAAAGCTGATTGCAGCTACTGAGCTAGATAATGCAGGATGTTTGCAATCAGGCTGTTCACACCTCACTGATGCTTCTGCATATGTTATTTGCAGGTTGTGGTATTTGAGATACATTGCCATTGTCCAGGCCTGCCCTGAATTTGATGCATGCACGGGTACAGGGGTAGCGTATCTCAGCTTTGGGGCTAACTTGACTGAAACAAACTGATGCTTTCCAAATATCAGAGAAAGGAATGGGGAAAGGGATACAGGAGGGGCTGCAATTTCAGTTACTGCACACCAGAACCCTTGCTGCATCTCCTTTGCACAAAGGTAAATATCCACATATACTATGGATAGCGTCCAGCTTTTAGGTTCAGCTATGGATTTATCTATACTATGTTCATCCCATTCTTTGTCCTTCCATGCATGTTTTTTCTGTTTCAAATGTTTCGTGGCATTTCCTTTTATATGGAGAGTACATCTACATGGCCTTGTTGGCAAATGTAAATCATGGTCAATGTATATCTTTGCAAACTTTCTCTGGTCTCCAAATTCCAAGAAGGAATTAAGAAACATTCACCAACTTCCCAAGAATACGGAAACTTTGTTCATCAAAAAGTTGGATGTGCGATTTGGTTTGTTCTTTTGCAGGTGGATCTGAATTAATGTAAGCAATTACAGCAGGTAGCACACCCATGCATGCAGCCCAATGGATGGAAGAGCAGTAGGAAATTGATGCTGCATCAGAATGAACCCATCAGTGGTATATAGTTTTCTATATTCCACTCCTATGATTATCCCTCTCACTTTTTCTAATTCCTGTGTCTTGCATAGAAGTCACGGGTATGCCTTGAAATTTGAAAAAAAAAGAGGTATGCAGTATCCTTGTTCCCTTCTCTGCAAACAAAACAAGATACCTCTGTGAGAACCCATATAGCTAGAGGTGATGTGGCTAAGAAAACAACTTGGTCACAAAATATCATGGGGATATATATATACCAGTCAGGACTCTGGTGCCAGTACAGTACACAACACATATGCTCATCTTCTCTGGAAAGAAAAAGGAAATTATATACATATATATCCTCTCTGAAATTTGATGACTCCAGAACCCATGCATGCATGCATTTATCCCCTCTTTTGTGTAAGTGTACTTTGCCCTGGCCTTACATGCAAGCCAGTGTGCTATCACGTCAAATCATAGTGCTTATTAATGTAGAACTGTGTATTCCGGAAGGTGACTTTTGTATCTATATTTACGATGAAAAGGTTTTGTAGAAATAGGAATCCGTAACCTCAATTGTTAATGATCTTCCTTTAATTTGCACCAGTTATGTATCTTGATATTATTCTACTTTCTGGTGAACTACTATGTCTTTTTTTACAGAAGAACTATATATATATATTCATGGCAACTAATTTGTGTGATGCCGCCAATGTGTAACATTAATTCATATATGGAGTGGTATATAGCGTGGTATGATATACATAATCGAGGGGGAAAAAACATAGTTGGGATAATGTATGCCAAATTATGTATATTTTTCTATGGACATTAAGTTGAACCGGGCAATAGGATTTAGGGTTCAAAGGGCCACGCACTCAGGCTTGAACCTGCTCAGTGCTCACGAAACATTGTTACTTTCCTGAGAACCAGTTCCAGGGAGTTTCATGGCCATACAGGTTCAGTACTTCCCTTCTTCCGACGGTTGAGTTCTTTTTATGGACAGTAAGTCCAAATATTGAAATGTTAGCTTTGGAAATTCCTGTGGCAAGTTTTAGGTTCAGAAGGAAGAAAAGAAGTTGTATATACCTATTTTTTATTTGGTATCTTTGTTGGTCAAAGTTGCTTCAGTTGGAATACAAAACTTGCTTAGAATTGCTCGATCAGTATGAGCTGAATTTCTGATTCACACAAATGGTGTTGTGTTTAAGATGCAGAGAGGTATAACCCAAGCTATATCTATCTTGTTCAGAACTCCTCGAGCCCTTTAAATTAAAGAAAACTCTTCAATGCTTGCATCTTCTTTTATTAGAGCAATATAATATTATTAGAAATTTCAATCCTAGATCCCACATGCGTGGAAACATATTTATTGGTGACATTCATTGGAGTCATATATAGGTGATAGTTATGCACTTCCCTGGCTAGCTTTTTAGCTATTGGAATTCTGTGACTGGTAGTACGGCATACATTGATACATATAGCTGTAGACCTGTAGCAGATCGATGATGATGAGCGTCAGTTATCAATCACCTTAACTTAGAGTTCATTGCCAATGTTTGAAAAAAAAATCCTTGGTTTGAACAGTTAGGGTTCTGCTGGTAGCATCAACAACTGTACTAGTGTTTGAAGTTAAGGCATGATCCATATGTAATTACTACTCATCACTGCACAAATTACGAGCAGTTTCATTGCAGGAGCCAGGAGGCCAGTATATGCATGGAATTCATTTCCTCGTGAGCACTGAGCAGCCCCTCCTAAAAACCAAGCGGTGCTAGTACGTGCCAAGCGGAAGTGCGTGCAGAGGCAGGCTCGCACAGATATCCATGCATATGCATGTATAATGATGAGAGAGAGAGAGAGACGGGGACAGATATTGGAGGAGACTAGCTCGAGCTAGAGGTCCTGACAGTGACCCACCCGGCCACCCCAGCGAGAATATTTGAAGGTGGCGCCCTGTGCCTGCATGTGTGTATGTGTGTGCTCCAGTCTCAGACAGTGAGACTGGAGAGATAGCTCTAGAGAGGGAAGAGGCCTTCTTTCTCCTGTCTCCTCCTCCTCTCTCTCCAGAGATATAGCTGTGCTGCCTTGCTCCTAGCTCCTTCTTCCCCTCCTCTATCTTCTCACAGATGGCATTCCTTGTGGAGAGGTGCCGTGGTGGTGGCGAGATGGCGGTGTCCATGGACGTGGAGATGAGCTCGCACGCCGCCAAGCCGGTGGTGCCGGCCCCCTTCCTCACCAAGACCTTCCAGCTGGTGGACGACCCCCGCACCGACCACGTCGTGTCGTGGGGGGAGGACGGCGCCACCTTCGTGGTGTGGCGGCCGCCGGATTTCGCCAGGGACCTCCTCCCCAACTACTTCAAGCACAACAACTTCTCCAGCTTCGTCAGGCAGCTCAACACCTATGTAAGTGATTGGCCACGCGTGTGTCGTTCATGTGCGTGTCAGTGCCTTTGATCTTCATTGTATATTGTCTCGCTGCTGGCTGATTCTTGCTTGGTTTGATTTGGAGGCTCCTGTGTTTCTGTGCAACTTAATGGGGTTCTGACGTTCTGAAGACTGAAGCTATATATGTTTTGGCTCTAGTTTTCATCCTAGATAAGCTTTATTTAAAAATCAGAGCATTGCTGACATTTTATTGTGGATGGTGTTTACGTTATTAGCTGTGAGATTTGATTTGTTTAATTTTCTACTCAGAAATGTGTTTTTTTAAACGAACTCAGAAACGTGTTCTAATAAACACTAATAATTTGGCGGTGGAAATATGAGCGTGAAATATATGCATGTCTGAAGATCTTATTGCTGTACCTGACTAGCTACCTGTTGGTTGGTGGTGACATTTCATCCTTTCGATTTTGTGTCTTCTAGAATGTGACAAGGGATGGGTGGTTGTGGACTGGAGGTGGAATAGGGAGAGGACTTGCTTGTTGCTAGATTTGAAGGCAATAATGCTAGTGTGCTTCCGACCTGCAGATTTTTTATTTTCATGTCTTGAAAAAACATTATTTTTTAAAAAAATTCTGCTACCTTTTGCCTTTTTTGGGTTTAGTAGTCACAAAGGAAGTCGTCACATGATTTTTTTTTTCTAAAACAAGGAGAGCGCAGCGTTGACGTCTATCTTAGCTTGTTCTTCCATGCGGTTCGTTCTTTCTGGGCTTCTCTTCTTTTATCATTTTTTAGGACTGAGTTTGATTCTTTTGAACTAATAATAGGCTCAGTTCGATCCTTGCTATTTATGCTTCCTCATATATATCCAGTTTT
The DNA here is from genome assembly GCA_032594955.1 of Panicum miliaceum. Lineage (NCBI taxonomy): Eukaryota > Viridiplantae > Streptophyta > Magnoliopsida > Poales > Poaceae > Panicum > Panicum miliaceum. The sequence goes on from CM064059.1 coordinate 44,367,272, forward strand.
GTCCATAACTCCCCTTACTTGCAAGTTGCAAACAAATACTTTGTCACGAGTTTACAAGCCATTATACATCACATTTACAACATCCATCATCTCTTCACCCTCCTCTCATCTACAGCTAGCACGCCATGCAATGCATTCATGCATGCCTCTGATCTCATGCACCAGTTAACAGTACATTTTTCTTAGTGATATATATTCGCCTCCCAATCATTGGCAGAGAAAAGATTGACATAAACACTTGCAATGCAAGTACAGTACACACCACGCACACCAACTCCTACGTGTCCATCACTCCATGCAGCATCTATTTTCACACTGGCTTGTGAGTTGTGACAACTAAGTAAGCATTCAAATTAACAATTGGGTAGTCTTCCTGTGATTATCATGGCTTTTGCAGGGGTTCAGGAAGATCGTGGCAGACAGGTGGGAGTTCGCCAACGAGTTCTTCAAGAAGGGCGCCAAGCACCTCCTCTTCGGAGATCCACCGGAGGAAGTTCTCGTCGTGCTCGCAGCCGCCGCCGCAGCTGCAGCCACTCCCTCCGCACCAGCCTTACCTCAGCCTCTTCTCGCCGCCGCGGCAGTATCCGTCCCCGCCGGCCTGCTACCGCGTCCAGGAGGAGGACCACGGCGGCAAGGACTTCCTGTCGACGCTGTCGGAGGACAACCGGGAGCTGCGGCGGCGCAACTCGCTGCTGCTGTCGGAGCTGGCGCACATGAGGCGGCTCTACAACGACATCATCTACTTCCTGCAGAACCACGTGGAGCCGGTGCCGCCGCCGCCTGCGGCGGCCGCCACCGGCTGCAGGCTGGTGGAGCTCGGTTCTTCTGACACTTCGCCACTGACGACGCGGAGGCCACGCGGTGACGACGACGAGGCGCCGGTGAAGCTGTTTGGCGTGCGGCTGAACGACGGCAAGAAGAGGAAGGCGCAGGCGGCCGTGCTGCTGGAAGAAAAAGGTGATGGTGATGACCAATGCGATGGGGTTGGCGATAGCGATGGCGACGGTGACCACAATGGCCATGGCGATGACCAAGGAAGTGAGACGTAGGTGATTGCGCGTAGCACGTAGATTGTTTTTGTAGATACAGAGCTAGCAGGTAGGCATGCATCCATTTTATGCGAGTTGATTGGAATCTTGCTTGAGAGGAATCATTATTGCCCTGTTTTTTTTTTTACCAATGCATGGTCTCATTCTGCATGCATATATGCGTGGCATCATTAATCTTGCTTCTTTTTTCAGAGGAATGGCTTGGGTATTGGTGAAATATTTGACATGGACAAGTAATATACTCCATATTTACAAAAGGAATATCATTTTAATACTATCCTAAGCCAAATGAAGATTATAAAAAATACTAATATTTTTTTACCAAATATCATTAGATTTATCATGAAATATATGTTATAGTATACATATTTGGTGTCTCTATATACTCCATCAAACTTCAGATAGTTTGACTTATTAGAATGATTCTTTTTGGATGGAGGAAGTATAACCGAAGAATCGGTGGTCTAGCATCAACTTAGCATGCTACTTCGTTAGAGCTTTTCTTTGCTCGGTTCCTTAATTCTTTGCCCAAAGGGATCGAATCAAAGGGGATTGAGGAGGATTAAATCCTTACAATTCCCTCTTTAATCCCCACCAAGCCAATGCAAGCAACCTCCAAGTGGTCTGGTTGCTTCTGTTTTACCACTCGACGCACGTGTGCATATTTTATTTTCTTGTTTGGAATTTAATTCCTAGAGAAATATGAGTAGCAAAGCAAGATCCTAATTAGTTAAGGTGTGCTCAGTTCTCCGCCGCCCTTACCTTTAGGATTGAAATACTGGCACAGGAATAGAGCTTTCTCGAAGGAACTCAGTAAGCATCGGCATTGGGATGGCCCTACTACCTACACGAGTGTAGAAGCTCAGAAACATGAACACAGAAACCACCGTGAAATTTTGTGCCTTAGTGCATTGTACAAATTTAACTTGTTGCAGGAATTTCTAAAACAACATTTATCTTAGGCAAAGATGTCCTCAACATATCATTTTCCGGTTCCTTCTTTTATTTTGAGAACTCCATCAACGTCATAAACAGTATGCTGTAAATACAAATATTAGTTGGGTGGCTACCTGGCTGCTAACCTGCTACAGACTGAATTTGACCGAATGCCGGCAGGCTATAAGGAGGGGAGAAGCGCTGGATTTCGACATGGCCCAAGCCAAGCTGGAATCTTGGAATAAAAGGCCAGCTCCGGCATCCAGCCCGACCCAGCAAGGCTCCAGTAAAATTTCAGATATGCTGATATCCTTTGCTGTCAAAACAAACCTGTTAAAAAAATCCTCACTGTGACAACTAAGAACTCATCTATGAGCTAGGAAATAAAGCAAGTGCGCCAGGTGCACCCAATGAATACTAGTACAATGCTCTCTTCCGTCGCAAGTACTCCATGTTTTAGACAAGATCCAGTTGAATTTTTAAAACTTTAACGATAGAAAAACATTTAATATTTAGATTGGAGGCATAAAATTCATGTGTAGATTTCCCTAAAATAGTCAGTAAAAAAATATTTAATTTTATAAATATACTATAATAATACTAGAAACTAGTGGTCAAAGGTAAACAACTGAAATTGTTTCATGTCCAAAAGGTCAAGTGTTTTTGTTGACGGGAGTGAGTAACACCTCGCAAAACAATCAAAAAAAAGAGAGAACAACCAACTAATGATATTCTCCACACTTAAAAGCCTCGAGGTGCCAGTTGATTCTTACACATACTATACAGGAGGGTATGACATATATGCATCCTAAATCTGCAAACAAATCTTGTGATCTAGTCCCTAACTGCAAAAGAATGGAAAAAACAAGTCAACAATTTTGGCCTTTCCCAGATTACAAGGACACGTGGTAATATGAACAAACGTGCTGTGGTGAATCCCAGGTGAAGTTTCCACCAGCGCTGGCTAATTTCAGTTGTATAAGTAATAGCAAATGCTTCCTTGCCAGCTTCATGTTTAATAGGCCATGTCAGGCTGTCAAGTTGCTGAAAGAGGGAGCTTCATATAATCATATTTGGTGGCCACTGGCCAGCTACCGTCAATCATCCGTATACACTGGCCTTTGCCAAACTTTGGTGTTCTTTTTGGGATCATCACAAAGGGTCAAATCACTGTCAAATTCTCTCATTGTCTTGACAAATGTCTTTGCTCCTTGCATAATGAGCCTCTCCACCATGAATAGCTGGTAGTTATTCTCAATTACTGGCTCCAATATGCTACTGAAGTTGGACGAGTATGCTAGCTTGTACCTGTATTGTTGCCCAAATGAATGAGCAAACACTTTCAGTAAGCATCAAATGATTATATATAAACACACATGGAGGTAGAAACCTGAATTCGATTCAACCAGCATACAGATTGAAGAACTGACATGACCAGCCACATGAGAACATCTTATTGCTAAAAAATGCTTAACCATGGCAACATGAAAAAATGAACGGAAAAAAAATATGAACAAGAATGAGGACAGCTTTCCAACTGCACTTACTACAAAGTGCTGTACCATGCATCAGGATGCAGGAGGAAGATAAATGCTAATGTAAACAATGCAAGAGATCCTGGTTGGACAAGAACAATGGAAAAAACAGTGCAGGTGGTACCTGTCTGACAGAGGGGAAAAGAATCCTGGAGCTCTTTCATTTGATGCAATGTATAGAGTTCGACCTGGTGGGATCCATTTTGCAATTCTTTTTCTGATGTACTCAGGGCGGGTATCTCTGTCTAGATGAGGATGAAGGCTCCTTTCAACACCAAATCTATCTTTCCTATTTTTCAATAGATCGCCTCGTCTCACATGAATAGCGTCATAGTCACCAAGTATTTTTTTCATCTGAAACAGAGGGGACTGATTTACAGTGCTGCATCATATAGACTACAAAGAATATTACTGAACATGATCTGGCAATAGAGCAATGCGATTTACTTGATTTAAGAACTCATGTAAGGAGACTTAACATGTACTTACACCCATACTTCTAAAACTGATGTTGTATGCTTGACAAGCTACAAAATATAGATGTTTCAGGGCATGACACTTGAGCTAAGTTCTGTTTTCACCCAATCAGAAGTCTGTGCAGCTGCACATCACTTTAATGACTTGGCACAGGAAAGTGCAATAAACAAGATAAACTGGTATCTATACCTCCAGGGTGCTGGTTATATACTTTGCTTTATGGATGCAGCATCAAAACAACACCAGAATGCAGAAGTTAGTGCATGTTTAGAATGATCAACGAGAGTCATCAGGCATTTACACAATGTCAAGGTTTAGTTAGCAAAGGTAGTTGCCACTTTATGACTACATCATCATCCGGTAATTTAAGTCAGTGAAGCTGAAGGAATGTATGAAAAATTTGGTCAAGTCATTGCGACTAGAAATGATAAACCCCCCAAGTATATAAGCATAAACAAAAAGATGCAGGAAAAGAAACAGAAACACACTACCAGTCCATTTCCAAGATATTAGTCAGACTGCATATACAAAAAGGGCGAGAAACGGTACCTTATTTGCTGCATCCCTCAATTTTTTTGCTGGCATACTTGGTAAAAAGGTGTAGGATAACATAACAGAGCTGCGGTTCTCGCGATCCTTGCACTCCATAAACCTGAAATTTCTTGGACATGAATGGCTAAAATTAGCAGAGGCAATTTGCTGAATAAAATATTAAATCCAGAGGAGGGGGGAAACCAAAGGCACTACAACAAGAACCTGTGCGCTTACCAAGCAAGAGGACTTGCAGTGCGGTTTATTATGAGAGCTGTTGAGTACATGGGGTTTTGTTTGAGTTCACCCCTGCTAATTCCTTGCACATGTGACACACCTCCCACTTCTAATTTCATACTTCTTGATACTATATCATGCCATGTCTTGGAATTGTCCGGAATAACCGGTACTGTTCTTGATATCTCATCTATATCATATAGAGATTCCGTTGCACAAGAACTTTCTTCCCATCTACAGAATACTTGCTTTAGATATTGAAATACCCAAACTTTAGTGTGCGGAAACAACAGAGAGATAGATAAGGTTAAGAGGCAAGAACCTTTGTTTTGAAGTTGCACTGCTTTGGAGGTCCCCCTTTGTGTTATGTACTGAGCTCAGGCACATTCTTGAGGGCATCACAAATATTCTACAAAGAAGCATGCAAGTAGCACAATTAGTAGGTTAGTAGCATGGCCATCTGCCTTCTAGTCTCAGTCTTTTAGTCTTCGCATTCCGTATTTCATTGAGATGAAACTTTAGCCACTTCAAAAGAACTATCTTTGATGCATAAGCACGGGAGGATAGCTACTACCTGCCGAGGAAGAGGGCCTCCTCGAGGGCGCAGCGGAGGCTGGACTCCTGGTGCCCGAGCCCGGCGCAGGAGCCGCAGTGCTTGCCGGGGCAGTCGACGCGGCCGCCCCAGTAAAGGTACTTGTCGCCGCTCCTGGCTCCGGATCTCCATGATAGCGATGCGGCGGGAGAGGAGGAGAGGAGGCAAAGGACGGTCAGCGCCGCCGCTGCGGCAAATGCAGTTAGGAGGGTCCTCGCCGGTGGGAGCGGCGGAACCCTCGGCTTGCGGCCGCCGCCGCCGCCCCCCGCGATCCGGGGAGGAGGGATCGCCATGGGAAGAGTGCGAGGGAGCGCTGGGATCCGGGGCTGTCACTCGTGTAGATGACACTTAATGACTTGAACGGTAGGTAGCCATCTACGCCGTTCAGAATCAATCCAACGTCTGAAACCAGTCGGGGCACCTTCCTGATTATTTGCACTGCTGATGATTTCAGGAATTTTTTTGATCAAGAGGAAATTACAAAAATCACCCCATACAATTCTTTCTGCATCCCTGTTTTCTAGAGATGCCAAATGCTAGGATGGAGGAAGAATTGATGACAGCGTACAACTAGCAGTTGTTTCTCCATCCCTTTTTGAAGAGGCCAAATGCTTAAGAATCGGTAAAAGGAACAGCAAAAATGCACTTCAAAAAATCAGCAACACCAACACGGTCCAACAGCTATACAATTCGTAGTCCCCTGAATACAAATTGACACTAACGTTTCCATATCGCTTGATGGGTTCATTGTTATTGTTGTATATTCTAGCGGTGGAATCATAGTGAGCCAATGCCCCAAGAGGAGGGGTCTCCAAGCTGTAGTGCATAGCATTGCAACATCTTCCTCATCTTCTAGAAATATTCTAGATGACTCCCTTGTGGGATAAAATGAGTTTTATTCCCATTTATTTTCTAGAGATATTGTTCACTTAAAACGGTCATTTCTTCAGGCTAAATGGCCATTTAGATGGGCTACGTACACATTTAGACGGACGGGATAAATGATTGATTAACAAGCCGACATGTAGCGTTTGGATGGGCTTGGCTGCCCACCTAGAGGAGAGTTGTGCCATTTGAGATTCATCTCTCTATATTTGAGTGGTGGCCTTGATAAGAAATTGCCTAGTATAGACATTTTAGATATTAAGAAAGATTGCCAAGGTAAAGAGACAACTGGACCTTGGTTAAATTCCAGATAATCGCAACGCTAATATCTAACTGTTGATGTATTAAACAAAAAAAATCTTCACAATTGCATTTCAAATATGTCGACGCGGTATCTAGTGAGAAAGCAACAATAGAATGTCATGTGTGCATTCACATCTGTACAAACTAATTTTTCTTTTTTTAAGCGTGCTTATATAATCGCTCACAACATAGTTCCATGGCATGATTGTATCTCCATCTACATACTGCAAGGATGGTGAAGGGTAAGACATCCATGGGTAGGCAGAAGATCGAGATGAAGCGCATCGAGCGTGAGGAGGCGCGTCATGTATGCTTCTCCAAGCGCCGCCAAAGCATGTTCAAGAAGGCTAGTGAGCTCTCCATTCTATGCGGTGCGATGGTCGCTATCGTCGTCTTCTCCCCTGGTGGTAGGCCCTTCTCATTTGGTAGTCCCTCTTTTAAGGCCGTGTTCAATCGCTTCCTCGTTTTGACCGTCCCCGCTACGAGTGGCGAGAGTTGTGATAGTAGTAACGGGGAGACAAACACCACGCATGAGAGTTTAGAGTGTTCAGAGTTAGAACAATCAATTGAGGGTGAGAAGAAGAGAAAGAAGATGTTAAAGGAGGCGGTTGAGTGTGATACGGATGGACGTGTGATGGATTTGTTGACTACGAAAGTCTATACATCAGGGCTTGATGAGTTGCAGGAATTTCACAAGAAGCTTGCAGCAATACAAGGTATTGTCAAAGAAAAGATCAAGCAGGTGCTGCAAGAAGAAAGCCTCCCAACAAAGCCATTTCCACCTGCTTTCATGGATTTGGCTTCAAAGTACCTGCTTGATAGGCTGATTGCCACACCCATTCCTTCCATGGCTCCAAATTCCAACCATGGAGTTGCTGGTGGGCTTGATGTCAATGCCTCCTCGGCTAGCAGTGTCTATGCTGTTGGTACCCCGCCGAACTATCCCAGCAATCAACTTGATGATGGGTGATGGATGCAAGTAGAATATGTCATAAAAATAACAATGGTCAATCACATGTTCCAAATTGATCATTGATAATATGTAGGTCATGTCATTTATCTTATCTATGTTGGATGTATGTCACCAAGCTATACATTGGACATATCGTCAAGATACAAGCATCCAGGAGAGATTTTACAGTTGGAATTACTTTACAAAGCTTGATTTGTCTCATGTTCGTATATGGTAGTACTATTTTTTTCATGCAATGAGTCCTATCATATAATATTTCTTTATTTCAATCATTTGATCTATTCCATCATACATATGGTTAAGATTTCTGAATCACTAAGTCGGATTTTGCGGTCTTAGCTGAATGACACCAGGAGAGTCATGCTTGGTGTTGGGTACTCTTGAATACACCAAATAAGGTTGTTATTAACACCTGAAATTACCCTATTAGAAATAATGCAATCAGTAAAGATAAAAGATTAGAAATGATGAGAGCAGTCTGAAAATCTGGAATTTCGAGCTCTGGTGTCCGTCAGAAGACAGAAGTGGCCTCTTCAGACTTCAGAGCTCGGTCTGTCAGGTACGAGTCCCTGAAGATCTCGTTCAATCTCATTTCTCTGGGATCTCAGGCGCCATGGTTGCCACCAAGTCCAGATTACGACGCCAAGGAACATGTACGAGAGACGCGACTCGCTTCGGCAGAAGGAACACATCCATTCCAGCCTCCTCCGAATTTCGTTGCCTCTTCACCCGTCCCGTCTCCGGCGAGCCTACATGGGCCGCCATCCCAGCGCCGCCCGTAGGGGGCTGCGACGAGGCGTGGGCGCCCGGGCGAACCAGACAACGGCACGGAGCCAGCCATGGGTGCATCTTCATCTCTTGGGGATCTCGAGTCATGAGCGAGGGGGACACACAGAGGGCGGCACATGAGGCACCGTGGCCGGAGTCGCCGATGGAAGACGGGCACGGTCGGCGGCGCAAACTTTTACAAAATCGCGATCCAAGTTTATGCATAAAACCTCCTATTTTGGATCGGTTTTATGCATAAAACCCCCTATTTTGGATCGCGATTAATAGTCGCAGTCCGATATTTTTTAAAAAGACCCTACGGGTTTACAAATATCCCTTTTTTTCTTTTACATAGCCACCATCTACGCTCCCTCGTCTCCTCCTCGCGCCCGTCCTCCGCCGCTCGACTCCGGCATCCTCCGCGCCCTCCGAGCTGACTGGCCCATCCTCCGCTCAAGTCCCCTAGGCCCTAGCACCAATTTTCCATTCGTCCCCTCTGTATCACGCCGCGAGGAGTCGAGGCATGCGGTTGGTGATCCACCGTCGTCAGGCTCAGCCACGGCGGCGACCGCGCGCCCTCCGGCGCTTCCCACGGCCAGGACGTGTTGTCCACCTCCCGTAGTCATCCTCCGGTCGCAGGGTATTGCGGATGGGTAGAAACCGCCGCGCCTGTCCGCCATGGCCGGCTGCAGAGTAGGCGGGGAGGGCAACTACGTGGGCTAGGCACAATCGACAATGACGACTGCTTCGATCTCGGGTGCTGGTCAATGCTCCTGCAAAGTTCTTAATGTCTCACAGCATCAACAGAAGATAGAACGCATCGGATATAATATTTCTTTTCAATGTTAGAAATAATGTGCATAAGAATTCAAAGGAGAGCAGCATCTCCTGTCCACTACGTGAGCCATCTTATATCATGTCTAGCCGACAGAGACTGCGATAGGAAAACTTATTGCAAATCGAATGAAGGAACTGAGTGGAAGGAAACATTAGAAAATATAGCATTGTGCCCATATAGGTCGCCGAGTTACCTAGGACGGGATAAGTAACACAACTCAAAGCTCAGAATGATATTTTGTTTACCTCCAATAACCCAATCCTTCATAGTCCCCTCCCAATACATACAACTCCTCTAGACCTCAAGGGAGAGACACAAGTTGCTCTACCTCTTGCAACATTATATTCTGAATGCATGTCATCCAAGGCAAGGGATTATATATATGATAGTATGCCAGTCTTGGGTATTGTTCTGGCTTGTAAGCATGCATCCGTTGAGGCAAGTCACCCAACAATTGTCCATGCATCATTCGTCTACCATGAGTTGGTTTGACGAGGCACCAGTGTTCTGTTTGCCTGGTACTAGTGTCGTGTGACCTGGAGGAAACGAAGGAGGTGCTGAACTGACGGCACCAAGCATCAATGCATCATACGGTGAACCTCTTCGTTTTCCTGCCGCTATGAAATGAAAAGATTTATCATCGTCTGAACCGGACTAGGCTGCTAGATATCTAGCCAGTAGTTTGGCGGCATCAAAATGCCAAACTGTGGCGTTTCTTCTTCAGAGCGTTGCTGATGACAGCCATCAATAATTGAACTGGACTGTATGACTGAACTCTGAAGATCAGATGAAGCATGATGTTTGGTGCTCGGCCCCAGAATCCGTTCCAAGTTTGTGCCGGTGCCGTTCCGCAAAGTGTGCTCGTGCTGATCACCGGCCGGGGTGCACAAGTGCCAGTCGGGGATCGGATCTGCCGGCGAGGTTCTTTCTGCCTTGCTGACCGCGTCTCCAGTCGCCGCGTTAACGGACCACGAAGCGCGCTGACCAAATCCGTCCGACGGGCCTCGGGAAAGCAGCTCAGGTAACCGGGCCTTCCCTTGGCCCAAGGAGCCCTTGTACGTGAAGTCCTCAAGATCGTATCAGGGCCGCAGTCTTCGGATCGAACGGCTCCAGAGACCTCAAGCCGGATTGTGTTTCATTTACCGTCCAGCCCAATGGCGTTCCCTGCCGCTGCCGCTGCGTTCGGCGTCGCCGGCGACCAAACCGCCGCAGAGAAGGGCTACGTGCTCACCGGTGAGATTTTTCCAGACGAGGGGGCGGGGCCTTCATTATTGCCGATCGGCATCCGCCGTCATAGCCGGGGACTGAACGAGAGAGCGGCGTCCACCTTATCGCGGCCACCGGGGCTCCTCCCGATCCGATCGACGGCCGTCGCGTTGGCCGTTGGCCGACGATCTTGTATCTATCGCGTCTGGGTGTCAGTATGTCAGATGCAGGCGGGATGTGGGCAGACGTGATTGGTTGTTTGGGTCACCGCCGGCAGTGGCGAATCTAGGACTTCAATCTATGGTGATCCAATAAAATAATATTTTAAAATATTTTAGTGAATAAGTTAATCTAATTTTATGAAATTGTAATTTTTTCTACATTTCACCTTCTTTCTCAAGAGTATCAATAATTTTGGAGTGCTAGATGGCTGTTTAGTAGCAGAAAATTTCACCTTCTTTCTCAAGAGTATCAATAATTTTGGAGTGCTAGATGGCTGTTTAGTAGCAGAAAAATTAGATCAAGAACAGAAAAATCAGAGTATAGAGTTGTTGAGCCGAATCTTAGGGTGGACACCTGGCCCACCCCCTAGATCCACCCCTGGGTTCAGGAACGAGCAGCCGACCTGAATAGACTAGAGGAAGGAAAATCCATTTCCCGTGTGCTCCTCGCACTAGAATAGCGGCAGAAAAATGCATGGGATCGCCAAAGCTCAAATGCACAAGATTTCAGAAAATCTGTTCCCTCATCAAGGCTTAGAAGTTTCATGAACATTTAGCAACTGCATATCATGGAATTTTGATGGAATAAGGCAAAATAACTAACCATCTTCATATTTTGCAAGGAGATTTGGCCACTCTTGTTTGGACCTAGCAACGCAAACTGCCCTCTTAGGTAGAAGAGTTCTATCGTCAGTGTCTTTGCAAGAGCCTGAAAAACATAATGATCTAATTAGCAAATCCACATGACAGTTTCTTAAAGTGACCTCTATTCACAATGCTACAGTCGGAAAAAAAACAGCATCCCAGCAAAATGTAGTCACAGAAAATAAGGGTTCATAGAATGGAAAACATGGAACACCCACATGATGAATTTATGATCATTGATTATAAGTTATAAGGTGAAAGACAAGAAAGGAACATAGTGAATATTTAATATGTAATAACAGATGATGCACTAAGCTAAATAGAATGTGTGGAGTACAATCATGTCCACAGGCATTTCAGTGTTTTTATTTCCAGAGCATTACATATATTGTATTATATGACGAAAAAGTATGATAGGATCAGAAATCGAAAAACAGAACAGTTTGCTAGGTGATGCAGATGAATCGATACCAATACAATACACTTTTCGGAAAATGGAGATTATTTTCATATTATTGGCATCGTTTATTTTGGACAATGGAGGGTTTAGCTATTATATCATCAATTATAGACAATAATGATGACTTGAAGAACAGTACAAACAACCTACAAAAGTATTACCCTCAATCCAGGCTTCCGTAGAGAAGATGAACTTATGTAAGCCCTCATAAGCCTGTAGATAATCATGTCTAAGTTAATGTTAATTTCCTGAGTGCCACGGATCCATGGATGACCTGTAATGGTCAAGGAATGCAAAAGGTGGTGTCACACCTCATCTGCAAGCTGAAAAACAGGGTAAACCAAGTTCAAGACAGGAATGTTACTTACAGAGGGCTTGTGCAGCAGTCATCCTCTTGCGGTAATCCTTATTGAGTAGCCTTTTTACAAAATCTTTCCCTTCAGCAGAAAGGGTAGGCCATGGGGTTGCATCAAAACTAGGCTCTGCTTTTAGGACAGCTTGGAAAATCTCTAACTCAGTTCGTGCCCAGAAAGGGCGGCTTTCACAAAGCAAAATATATACAATTACTCCAATGCTCCACATATCTGCCTCAGTGCCGTAGATCGATGGAGCACTTCAGGAGCAACACAATATGCACTTCCAACAGTGTCATTAAGTCTTTCATCTGCATAATATAATGGCACATGTATTTTAACAGAAAAAAGGTGATAAGCAATGATCCAAAGAAAAAAAATCTGTAAGACTAACCTGGTTTAACAAAGTCAGACAAACCAAAGTCTATGACTTTCAAGGCAGAATTCTCGTCCTTTGACATGAAAAGGAAATTTTGAAAATGAAAGTAAGTAGACTAACATTAGCATCAGCATAAAATATCAAGGTTGTCATAGCATTTCTCTTAACTCAGGTAAGATTCACAGAAACAACAGAGATAAGGGTATGCTCAAAGGAAGTATGCTGAAGTTCACACAGGTCCACCAACAACTAGTAAGCTTCATGGTACTAAACATTAGTTGTGAATTGCTCGAACAATCTTACCTCAGGTTTCGGATCCCGATGAACAATACCCTGAAGATGGCAAAATGAAGCAACACTTAGAATTTGATGAATAACAACCTTAGCATCTTCCTCAGAAAATTTTCCACCTCTGCAAAACAGGATTCAACTATTATCAGAAATTCAGAATCCCTGTAGAGTCAAGGACTTCAGTTTTAGAAATGAATAAAACTGTCCTTGTAAGTACCTAGCCAAAATCCTGTCCAGCAGTTCACCTCCTTTGCATAACATGTAGGGGATGAAAGTAGGGAAAATCCCGTACCGACTGCCACCATATTCTGTAAATACCTATCAAATACCGAATTTTCAGGAAAATCCAAAATCGGGAAAAAAAAAGCAGGAAATTTCGGTGAAATCAGAAACAAAATTGGTTGGGGTATTTTCCCGACCGTATTCACGGATCCCGGATTTTAACTGGAATTTCCCGTTTTTTTTCCGAATTTCTTCCCATATTTAACGTTGCATTGCAGCTTGTACCTCATATGGAGGCAGCGAGTTGTGTCTGCCAGAGCCTGGGCGCTTCGGTCTTGTTTATAGGCCACCAGCTCTGCTCTCCTAGCTACTGCTCGCGAGGTGGGACTATTTGGATGCGCCTGGTGCTGGCTGGCTTGCTGCTGGCTGCTGCCGTGCTCGTGGGTCGCATGGGCCGTAAGCAAGGTAGTGGATGGCCGTTGGCTGCAGATACATCTGCAGGTTAGTTTTCTTTTCATTATTTCTTCTTTGCTCCTTTTTTCAGCCGTGAGACCGTAATATATCTTAAGTGATTTATATGCTTATTTTACTCTTAGTATTATTTGGGTACGTACTATGCATAGTTGTACCCATTCCCTCGAGTTGAATGTTTGGAGTGGTTATATGTGTTGGTCTGTTCCCGTTTTTAACTATCGGTTCCCGACCGCTACCAACATGTTTCTGACCGAATTGTTCCGTTCCTAATATCCCGTATATCCGATTTTATTTTTCCGACCGGATTTGACAGATTCCATTTCCGTTCCCGAATAAAAATATGAAAACGAAAGTGGTTAAGGTATTTTCCCGACCGCTTTCATCCCTGGATCAGGACAAAATATTAGTGAGTTATTCAGGTATAGCAACACCTTTCTAGACGCGTACAACATATTTGTACATCAAAAAGGCTTCGCTTGGTAATCTACTTTGGAAGAAAAGTGTACAGATCCTAAAGATACAAGTTAAGGCCAAATCTGTACTTGCACTACATTGTTATGAGCTACAACACATACAAGGAAAAATAATCACCGGTCCAATTTTAGCTGTTCCAACAAGGGCGACTCGTATCCAGTCTCACCTCCATGCAAATATGTGACCAGCCGATAAGAGGTTGAATGTATAGCAAATTGACATCAACATTTAACGCAAGCAAATAAAGCGACATTGTTAGAGCCGATCCCAATTCTTAGGTGAGGGACTAGTCAAATATTGATTGCGTAGGTTCCACCAATGTTAAGACGCTAGTTTTATTTTCCATGGTTGATATACTACGAATGTAAGCTTTGCATGGATGGCGTAATAAAGCATCTCTATTAACAATTAGTTTTATGAAATTGTATGTATCCTGAGAGCTATTTTTTTCCTTCAAAAATTCTAATCTCTCGCAGAGATGTGCATGAGGTCAGAAATATTGATAGCAATAATGATTCATGAGGTAACGTATCTTTTTAACTGAGTTATGGTGTATGTATTCATAGGCTTTTTCAACATTTGAGTTAGCCAAATCCATCACGCTTATTTCCTTTCTAGATATGACAAGAATATATAGGGTGTTTTGAAAGGTGATTGAATTTAGAAAAAGTTCAAATTCTTAGTGACGCATGTTGCCATGACTCATTTGATTTTCTTGCTTACTTTTAGATACCAGTATCATATCTAGAGACTTAATATGCAGTTTGTTTCTTCTCGATCTGCATGATGATGATCCTGTAGTAGATTGTAGTCTTTTGGCTTTGTGAGTAGGCTTGGTGGGTGGTCGGCCTGAAGCAGGCTAGTCCATGCTGTCCAGAGCTGTGTTAGGTTCGTTGATGTGTTTGCATGTCCCACTCGTCTATATCTGTTTCCTGTCTATATGCCTATTGTATTTCAGTTTCCATTTATCAGTAATGGAAATGGGGTTCTGCCTCGTGTTGGAAAAAAAAGAAAAATCTAGACACTTAATCTTCTTTCAAAACTAGAAATAATACGAGAATGATAAGATATAGCCAACCAAAATAAGTGCCAGTGTGTCAAGTTTGCTTTGGAAGTTCGGTCAGCAACAAGTACATTTTAATCTTGCTAATATGTGAAAGAATTAGTACATCAAGTATTGCCTTTTCTGAAAATGCATAACGACAAAAAGTTGGATGGCCTGTCCTATTTCGTTGACATAATGCTGCATTGAACCCTAATTAGAGGTTTCAGTAAGTCATGAGAGTTACTAATAAAGTAATAAATGAAACAAGTGTGAACTTACTCCATAACGACATATACATTTTCTTCATCCTCAAAAGCATCATAAAACTGCACTAGATTTCTGTGGCATGACTTCTCTTCTGACATCTTCAATGGCAATAGCAGTAGTCATCTGTGCAAAAGTAATTAGATTGGTTAAGATTACAGCATGTACTTAGGATTTTCAGTGGAATGTCATAAAAGGTAACAAGAAAACGGTGAACTGAAATCCATCTTTCACTAACAACATATACTACAGTCTACAGCTATTACAATTATATCAGTATAAGCAAAATGGACCATGCAATCAACCATAGAAAAGGTTAATATAATGAGCATAAGATATATAAGAGGGTCTATTTCTATGTTGGAGGCTGTTGCAAAAATTGATAATTTCTAAGCCCTCCTTAGATCAAAACCTAACTGTGCATTGAAGTTACCAGTTTAATGCATAAAATATATCAAAACATTTAGGTCCAAACAACTGTGTGAGTATATTTTTTGTCTTTCCCAGAAGCTATGAATACTAGTAACAGAAAAGTGACCTCCAAATGTCGATGTTTTACCGCCACGCCCACCGAGGGATACCCTCGAGGTGGTGAGTTTGTAGGTAAGGTGTCGCCGAGATCTGGAACTCGAAGGTGCAAAGGAACGCAAGGTTTAGACAGGTTCGGACCGCGAGAGCGTAATACCCTACGTCCTGTGTGGTTTGTATTGCCTTTGATGATGATCGTCCCCGAGGGGGTGCCTGTCCACCCTTATATAGTCTGGGGGGCCACATTTACATGGAAGTCCTAGTCGGATATGAACCCAGAAGTCCTACCCGAGTACTTCTCGGGTAGTTTCCTACCGTGTCCGACTAGTTTCACTATTCTACGAGTAATCCTACTGCATTACGAGTAGTTACAACAGATGTAGGGCATGGGCCATGTCCCATCCCGTATCCTAGGAAAAAGTGTGCCACGTGTACAGTCCCGTGTACCCGGGTTTGACAAGCCCCCGAGCTCTTCGTAGCCGAGTACTGCAGGCGTCCGAGTACTTCTGAAGGCGTCTTCGAGTTCTTCGTGAACTTCGTCTTGAAGGTGTCCTCCGAGTACTTCCATAGCTGCGTCGAGGCTGTGAGGTGCCCATGCCCCGAGTAGTTGTCCAGTCTTCTTTATATGGGGTGCGATTAAACTCACACTCCATATGGAGTAGCCCCCGAGCCTTAGGTTGACTCGTACAATCAGGCTGAGGGTCAATTTAATCTTAAGTCTTATGTCCTTATCTTCCAGCAGATTTGAAAAATAAGTCAATGATTACACGTGTCCCGCAGCCCCCGAGCCTTGAAACCAAATCCCCAAGGTTTGGAATAAATGATCCAAAGAGTCGTGGCATGCGATATATGACGGCAAAGAGTTGATGGTAAATATGGGCAAATTGGTGTAGTAAATTTGAAAACCTCTTTTTTCGGGATGAAGTCCCTGAAAAAATGGTGAAACAAATAACATGTCCAACAAACACCCAAAATTACCTCTCGAAAAAAAAACTTTGTGCCCTGAGCCTATGACTAAATAAATTCTCTGGGTAATATTGTGAGCAAACCCCTTATTTCGGAATAACATCCCTAAAATAATAGTTAACAAACATATACCCAAGAGAAATCTTACAAAACCTCTTGGATCGGGCATTGTCGGGTAACTATGCAGCGTCCATCATGAGAGTTGTCCCCTGAGGCACGCTAAATGCCTTGTCGCATCCAGCCCCCGAGCCAGGAGCCAGATGATAAACATAAAGTAGTCGTATCCGACCAGTGACGCAAGCCCTCGAGTCCAGGCATGGAGCCAGTAGCCGCTGGTGCTCGAGCAGTCGATGAAGGCATCTTGTCGGAGTCGTTCCGGACTAGGTTGTAGTAAAGACAAGTAGTCAAAGTAGTCGAACATGAATAGAACTAGTCGTAAACTGATAAACTTCTTATCATGGGAGCGAGGCCCCTTCAATAACATAACATAGTGTACAAGTCGAAAACAAGTAATATATTACTGGAAATATGGGAGCGAGGCCCCTTCAGTAAATTTGCGCGTAGTACCAGTCGTAAACCGGTAAAATGGAGGTGTACTGAAAGTATGAGCACAAAATACCCTTCAAGAACCAAAGAGACTAGTCGGAGACTAATAATTGGGTACTGGGAGTATGGGAGCGAGGCCCCTTCAGTAAACTTGCGTGTAGTACCAGTCGTAAACCGGTAAAACGGAGTTGTACTGCAAGTATAAATCTCCAGGCACCAATAGAAGATGCCCCAGTTGATCAAGGATGAAATCGACGTAGATGTTCAATATTCCAAGAATTTGGTACCTCCTGGCCATCCGGGTACTGTAAGCGATAAGATCCAGGGCCTGTAATCTTGTGCACAATAAAAGATCCTTCCCATTGTGAGTTAAGCTTCTGTAGCCCGGTATCATCCTGGATTCGTTGAAGAACCATATCTCCAACGTTGAAAGATCGTCGTTGAACGTTCCTGTCGTGGTAACGACGAACTCCTTGTAAGTAGCGGGCCGACTGCAACAAAGCATTGCATCGGATTTCCTCAGCAGAGTCAAGTTCAAGATGTCTTGCAGTGCCAGCCTCGCCTTCTTCAAATATCTCCAGTCGTGGAGACTTCCACATCACATCAGCCGGTAATATGGCTTCAGACCTATATACGAGAAAGAAAGGTGGCTGGCCTGTGGTTTTTCATGGTTGTGTGTGAAGCCCCCAGACTACTGATGAGATCTCATCGATCCACTTGCCGCCCTTTTTACTGTTCTCGTCGTAGAGCTTTTCTTCAATCCATCAAGAATCAATCCGTTGGCGCGCTCAACCTGGCCATTGGCCCGCGGGTGAGCCACTGAAACATATTTGACTTCAATGGAACTGCGTTCACAAAAATCCCAGAACTGATGCGAGTGGAAATTGGATCCCAAATCTGTGATGATTATGTTGGGGAAGCCAAAGCGGTGTAAAATATCGCAGATGAAAGTAACCACTCGATCTGCAGTGAGTGTTGCGATTGGTTTGTACTCGATCCACTTTTTAAACTTGTTGATAGCCACCAACACATGTGTGAAACCTCCTGGCGCAGTTGTTAAGGGCCCTATCATGTCCAGGCCCCAGCATGCAAACGGCCATGAGGATGGTATGGTGATGAGGTTATGGGCTGGAACATGGGGCTGTTTGCCAAAGAATTGGCAGTTGGTACACCGACGAACAAGTGCTTCGGCATCTGCCAAAGCAGTCGGCTAGTAGAAACCAGATCAAAACGCCTTGCAGACTAGTGTGCGAGAAGCCATGTGGTTCCCGCACACACCTTCGTGAATCTCTTGGAGTATCTCAGTGCCCTCCTCCATGCTGACACACTTCATGAGTATGCCTGAAGCTGATCCACGCTTGTACAGTTTACCCCCGACTAGAAAATACCCTTTGTTGCGCCGTAGTATGCGAGTAGCTTCAGCGCTTCTAGGGTTGACGCCGGGGGATAGTTTGTGCTCCTAGATGTAGTCGATGAAGGCCACCCTCCAGTCGACCTCGATCATCAAGACCTCTCGATCGGGTTCCTTGGGACCCTAAGCGATGGAACTTGAGTCTGGTGCCCAGATGGAAGGGTGATGCAACTCGTGAACGAAAACTACCGGTGGGACGTTAGCTCGATCAGAACCCAGTTTGGAGAGTACGTCCGCGCCCACATTGTTGTCGTGAACCACATGGTGGATTTCCAGCCCCGAGAACTTTTTCTCGAGCTTGCGTATTTTCATGACGTAGGCGTCCATGGTATCCTTGTTGATGTCCCACTCCTTATTGACTTGTTGAACCGCCAGTAAGAAGTCGCCATAAACGAGTAGTCGCTTGATGCCCAGGGAGATTGCCAAGCATACCCCGTGCAACAATGCCTCGTACTCGGCCTTGTTGTTGGAGACCTCGAACAGTATTTGAAACACGTACTTGAGTTGTTCTCCTCTCGGGCCGATGAAAAGTACTCCCGCACCACCACCACCGAGCTTGAGTGAGCCGTCAAAGTACATGACCCAATGCTCCGGCTGGTTGGTTGGGGCTTCCACTTGATTTTCTTGCCACTCCGCCATGAAATCGACTAGTGCCTGCGACTTGATAGCTGTTCGGGGCTTGAAGTCGAGTGTAAGGGCTCCCAAGCTCCACTGCCCACTTGGAGATGCGCCTAGTAGCGTCCCTATTGTGGAGGATATCCGCAAATGGGAAGTCAGAGACCACCAGAATATTGTATGCATCGATGTAGTGGCGACACTTCTTGAAAGTGATGAGTATACCGTAAAGTATTTTCTGAATCGTTGGGTAACGAACCTTGGATTCAGAGAGGACTTCGCTGATGAAGTAGACTGGTCGCTGCACCCCGAAGGCGTGGCCTTCTTCCTGTCGTTCCTCCACGATTGCCGCACTGATGATGTGAATAGTCGTGGCTATATAGAGTAGCAGGTTCTCGCCAGGTTGAGGAGCCGTCAGGATGGGTGGAGACTACAAGTGGTGCTTGAGATCTTGTAGCTCCTGGTTTTCCTCTTGGTCCACTTGAACTTGTCGTGGAGCTTGAGCAATTTGAAGAAGGGTAGAGATGAATCGATTCAGAGCTACCATGCAGCCAGTGAGCTTCTGGACGTCCTTGATCATCTTTGGAGCATCCATGGCTGTGATGGCATTGATCTTCTCTGGATTTGCCTCGATCCCGCGGTGACTGACAATGAATCCAAGTAGTTTTCCTTGAGGCACGCCAAAGACGCACTTTGTCGGGTTGAGCTTCCATCAAAACCATCGCAAACTGTTGAAAGTCTCCTCGAGATCAGTGATGAACTCGTCGTGGGATCTGATCTTGATGACCACATCATCCACGTAAGCTTCAACGTTGCGGTGCAGTTGATCCGCAAGGCACAGTTGGATGGCCCGTTGATAAGTGGCTACTGCATTCTTCAACCCGAAAGACGTTGTAGTATAAGCATATGCTCCAAAGGGGGTGATGAACACCATTTTGATCTGGTCTTCCTCCTTGAGAGATATCTAATGATAGCCCGAGTAGTAGTCGAGGAAGGAGAGTAAGACACAGCCAGCCGTGGAATCGATGACTTAGTCGATGCGTGGGAGCGCGAAGGGGTCCTTCGAGCAGTGTTGCTTGAGATCAGTATAATCCATACACATCCTCCATTCATTATTATTCTTTTTCAGTACAAGAACAAGGTTAGCTAACCACTCGGGGTGGTATACTTCTTTAATAAAACCAGCCGCGAGTAGTTTTGCTAGCTCTTTTTTGATGGCCTCCCTCTTGTCGGGGGCGAAACGTCATAGTCGTTGCTTCTTCGGAGTGGCTTTAGGATCGACTTTTAGGCAGTGCTCGATCAACTCCTTGGGCACCCCTGGCATATCCGCTGGTTTCCACGCGAATATGTCACGGTTGGCCCTAAGAAAGCTGACGAGCGTGCTTTCCTATTTATCGCCTAAGCCGCCCCCAATCAAAGCAGTCTTGGACGAGTCGCCTTCTTGCTGCTGGATGGTCTTGATGCCGACGTCGCTGGGGTTGGGTTTAACCCTCGACTGGCTTGGTCGCTGATTGGAGATCTCCATCTCGGTATTGGTCAGCTTCAGCGCGGCCGCGAGTACTTCCGCAGACGGCTCTGGCACGCGTGAGGTCGTGGTGTACTCGATCGCCTCCCGATCGCAGTCGTACGATTTCTTTAGCGCCACGGAGTGTGGGTACGCCTGTCTTGCCTGGCATCTTAAGTAGCAGTTAGACGTGGTGGGGCACGGCCATGAACTTGGCTAGTGCCGGTCTGCCAAGGATGGGATGATATGATGAGTCGAAATCCGCCACCTCGAACTTAATTTACTCGGTGCGGTAGTTGTCTTTTGTACCAAAGGTGACTGGCAGGACCACTTACCCGAGTGGTGTAGCCGCGTTACCCGGGACGATGCCGTAGAAAGGAGCTTTGCTGGGAGTGAGCATCTTAGAGATGTCCAGTCCCATCTTCTTAAGAGTACTCGCGAAGAGCAGGTTGAGGCCGCTCCCACTGTCGATGAGTACTCGGGTGAGCTGTGAGCCCGCCACGACTGGATCTAGGACGAGCGGGAATTTTTCCGGCTCGGAGAAGCTGGTCCATTGATCATCCCTGAAAAAGGAGATCGGGACCTCATTGTATCTCAGGGGCCTTGTCGTGGCCGGCTCCACAGAGAGTATTTCGCGCAAGGTTAGCTTCTGCGTGCTTGGTGGGAAATCCGCCGTCTCCACCGAAGATGATGTTGACGACATTCTTCGAATCCTGGAAGTCTTGAGCCCCCGACTTGTCACCTCCTTCATAATCCTCTTTGTCCTTTTGCTTTCCTGCTTGAGGAAGGGGTGGTGCATTGAGTGATTTGCAGATGGTGATGCACTCGAAGAGCGTGTGCCGCGACTTCGGGTGTATCGGGCATTGTTTATGCATTATCTTCTCGTATTCCGCGTCGTTGTTCTTCGACTTCTTGTCGCGTGGGTTGCGCTCGACAGCTGCGACTTCATTGTCTGGCTTGCGCTTTCGGGTATTCCCCGAGTGGTTACGCTGGCTTTTGTCGAAGTGGTCGTTGCCAGCGCCTTGCTTGTTGTGGTTGCGTCTGGAGAAATGGTCATTCTCTTCGTCCTCCTGGTCAGCCCACCGTGTCATCATGTCCCGCAGCTCTACGGCAGTAGTCGAGCGGTTGCGCCCGAAGTCGTGGTACGTGCTCTTCGAGAAGAGGCCGTTTTGGAAGCAACGGATGACATCCTCATCCGTGATGTTGGCGATGGTGGCGCACATCTCGAAGAAGCGTCGTGTGTAGGACCTCAGGGTCTCGTTCATCTCCTGCTTCACCTGGGACAAGTCGTGGCGAGTGCCCGCCTTGATCATGGATCCCTGAAAGTTGTTGATGAAGGCCCGCTTGAGGTCCTCCCACGAGTCGATGGAGTTTGGCTTGAGGCTTTCAGGCCACGCGAGGGGTGCAGACTCCAGAGCCACCGGGAAGTAAAGAGCTTTCGTAGAGTTGGAGCCCCCTGAAACTACAATGACGACGGAGTAGCAACGAATCCACTGACGTGGGTCCTGCTTACCGTCATAATTGGGGATTCCGACTGGTTTGAAGTCCTTTGGATAGGACTTGTCGGTGATGCTGGTGGTGAAGGCGGGGAAACGGTCGCTATCGTTGTCGTCGTGGTGCCTGCCGGTACGATCCCTTCTCCTCGCATCAATAATAAGCCGCGCGTCGCGGCCTTCATTGATCTTTTGCCTGAGGTCGACCGTGGGAGTGTCATGGAGGTTGGCCTCGACTGGGTCTTAGCCTTGGTGCCTTGCACCCCGATGGTTGTGAGGGGGTTGTTGCACTTCTTGTTCATTGTTGCCACGTGCGGACGGGTGGGCCTCATTGCGCTGGCGGTTGTCGTTCCTCCGACTCCCGTGGCCTCCTCCAGGGGTGCGACTGACCAGTGCGGTGTCTCCATGGTGCTCGGATCTCGAGGGCTGATTCCGAGTGGAAGACACTGGATGTTGCCCATCGAGTTCCACGAGCGCACGCTGAGTTAAGTACTGCAGCCTCTGTATTTGAGGATTCGATGGGAGTTGTTGAGCTAGTAGTGCTGCTTCCGCGATGATGCCAATCGGCGTGTGGTACTCGCGATCCGCGACTGCTGCAAAAGCGTTGTTGAGATCCCTTGGTGCGCGGGCGCGATTCTGCGCGTTGCGCCTACGTTGAGCGCGCTTAGCGTTCTTTGCTCGCTGGATCCTTTGGTGCTCCTCGTCTTCATCTTGGGGAGCGTCGGCTGTGGGCTCATCGGCTGAGATGTCCGCAAGTTGTTCGTTGTCGTACTGGGTTCCCAGCTCGTCTTCCTCCGCGTTGCGAAGGGAGGCCATGCAGACTAGATGATCCGGCGACTGGTTTGCCCTAAGGCTGTACTCGAGTAGCTCTATGCTACTCTCTCCTTCTTCCGCAATGGGGGAAAGGGGTCTACCCTCCTGGAAGGGTAGCTTCTGCGCGAAGGCCACGAAGCGAGACTCGTAATCGAGTAGTTCGGAGGGCTCAAAGCCCTTCCAGTACACGAAACTTCCTTGCGGCGTTGAAGTTATGGTTCAACCTAGATGGCTACCCGAAAACGTTTCGGTGAGGCCGTCTGGTTGCGAGTGGTTTTCAAGGGCGGGGGCCGCCCGACGAGTGGTGGCTCCCGCGTCTCCGAGTCCTTTTCGGATGTGGCTTGAAGGTGTAGTACTACACGGGGAGTACTCTTCGTTGGAGTCCTAGTAGATGTCGAAAACGGGAGCCTCCTGGCAAGCGGTGGCGCCCACATCCTTGATCTTGAGCAGCAGATCCAAATCCTCCTCCAAGTTGGAGAGGGATTTAGATCGTGTGGCTTTTACATATCAGTTTGAATCCGACCCGAATAGATCTGGTGCGTCACGAGTGGAAGTCGCGTTGAAAACGGACAAACTTTCGATCTGCTGGGCCAGATCGGGGAGCAGCATGTCGTCGAGGTTGTCGATGAAGTCGTCTAGATCGCTGCTTGAAGTTGGTGAAGAGGCCTCCGGCTCCTTGAGTTGGCTAGGTGGCTGTTGAAGCCGCCCAAGCCGTTGGCGACGCAGATCCAGGAGCCGAAGATGAAAGTTGTGCCTTTATCGAGCACGACGCTGGTGAAGTTAAAGGATGCCATCGAATTCTTCAGTGGATGCTCGATGACCTCCCCTACCTGGCGCTCCAGCTGCGGTGTTTTACCGCCACGCCCACCGAGGGATACCCCCGAGGTGGTGAGTTTGTAGGTAGGGTGTCGCCGAGATCTGAAACTCGAAGATGCAAAGTAACGCAAGGTTTACATAGGTTCGGGCTGCGAGAGTGTAATACCCTACATCCTGTGTGGTTTGTATTGCCTTTAATGATGATCGTCCCCGAGAGGGTGCCTATCCGACCTTATATAGTCTGGGAGGACAGGTTTACATGGAAGTCCTAGTCGGATATAAGTCCAGGAGTCCTACCCGAGTACTTCTCGGGTAGTTTCCTACCGTGTTCGACTAGTTTCGCTATTCTACGAGTAATCCTACTGCATTACGAGTACTTACAATAGATGTAGGGCGTGGACCAGGTCCCATCCCGTATCCTAGGAAAAATTGTACGACGTGTACAGTCCTGTGTACCCGGGTCTGACACCAAATGCATGCGATTATTTCAACAGCCAATAATCTTTCTGGCTAAAACTGTACGATCAAAAACAGAGGCACGGCAAACCCACCGTTCAGTTTGGAGATTCTACTCCCCCTATATTTATTAATTTAGGTAATCATCATTGCTGAGATATTGATGAAACATAAATTTATGAAAAAGTAGTAGTACCCATCAAGTGTCTTCGCCGGCTGCTTGGGTGTCGCGGGCACCTTCACCGGCGACGCAACCCCGTCATCGCGACCCGCCGTCGGGGGCGCTGCTCCGGCGGCTACTTGGGAATCTTCCTCCTCCGCCGGCTCCTGGACCGCCACCGACTTGCCGTGGCAGAGGCCCATGGCGCCCGGCGGATCAAAAACCAAGGGACTTCAGCTCAAAATTCGGGAAATTCAGCTGGTCAAAGATTCACCTCGGCTTCAAGAACACATCATTGCATCGCGGAATCCTCGCAGGGTGCCATCAACCCACACCAAATTCCTCGCCTTGAAAGGGGGACCCTTCCCAAACCAGCAGCCGAGGCTTTCGAACCAAGAGACATACGGCAACCAAGCTGTGGAACCCAACGCGAACAACGCAGCCCACCGAGGGGCGTTCTCAAGAAATGGAGGAGGGACGCACTGAACTCCCAGGAATGGAAAAAACCACACCAACAGCGCAGCAGCAAACAACGCAACAAAAACAAAATCCATTGTTTTCCTGGACGGACCAGGCCGTGGACGCCAAGTAGAATGGGGAAAGGTTGGAGCTTTGGGGGCGGGCGAAGACGACATGTGGGGGGCTGGATCGAAGGAAGGCAATGGGAGGAAGAAACGGGGGCGAACGATTGAAGAGCGCGTGAGTCCTGTGTGGGGGCCAATGGCGGAAAAGGATAGGCTTGGGTTGCTTTCCGTTGCGCTCTCCTTCTCGCTCCGTATCTTTTTCCTCTTCTTTTGAAGGTTTCTTTTCTCGTTTCCATTTGAAGACGCTGGCTGTACTGTATCTACAGTGCTGAGGGAGTTGGAGACTGCCCCTGACACTGGTCGTGGAATTTAACAGTTTCTGTTGCAATAGCGCGTTCTCTCCCAAGGTGAAATAAAATATAATTAAAATAAATTAACTTATTCATAGTCTTCATTAAAGTCTGTACACATTTTGTACGGGCCATATTTTGTGTTTGTACTTTGAAAGGCTGTGCGGCCATCGGGCCATAACCACAGCTATTTTCGAGTTTTCGGAAAGGCTATGCGGCCATCGGGTCATAAAACATTTCCGAACAACCTTCCAAGTGAGTTCTTCTGAAAAGAAAAGAATGAAAGAAGTTTTTTTCAGGAGACGTTTTCATGAAAACTTTTCACAAGAACTTCAAACATGTTTTTCTTGGAAAATTCTCTCTATTTCCTCACAAAGGTATCTGAAAAACTTCTTTAAATAAATTTTCTAGAAATTTTCTTCCAACAGGTTTTCTTAAAAAGCTTCTTCAAATAACTTTTTTGTAAACTTCTTTTAAAAAATCTAAAGAACTCCTAGAAAATCTAAAAAATAGGAAGAAAAGGGTACTAAAGAGCCCAAGCACATCGGAAATCCATTTTAGGAGGTAGGAGTAACAGATCACGAGAGGAGTGTGGAAAAGAAAAAAACAGAAACTAAAGACACAAGCACGCTCCCTCACATGGATGGATCAATTGTAGTGGGATTTCTAGCACGCTCCCTCACAATATTTTATGCATCTGATATATGTTTATATTTTTAAGTCTTATCTTGTTTCTTCAGTAATTCTTGTAATTATTATCTTATGCTCCCTTAAATGGTGAATCTAAATTGCAATCAAGCATTTCAAGTGTCATCCTCGCTTGATTTTCTATCTGCTCGATCCTTGCCAAGATCTACTATACGTAGGCTCTTTCAATTCGACTCTAGTGGGGTCCTACTTCTCCTTCACCTTTTCTATAGCTTCTTTGGTGAGGATTAAGGTTACTTAGTGGGTAACCCGACGAGGAGGAAGGAAATCCTGGTCGTGAAGTTAGTTGGTGGGCGAGGCGGCAAGGGGTAGCAAGTGAGAAAGGTTAGAACGGGTACAAGTCATTCTAAAAGGCTCAGCGTTAGTAGTAGATTCGATGCCAAGAGGCGCTTGGGATGGGAGGAGGAAACTAGGGCAGAGACAAGTTTGAGCCGAAAATATAGCTGACAAGAGAGAAGAGGCCAGGTGGATAAAGGCTGAAGAAAGAAGAAACGCATGGGTTATAAGATCTAAATTTAAATGACAAAAATCTCTAACCCGGAAGCGACAAAATTGCTTCAAGACTAATATTGTGTTCAGTGACTTATAAATCAGAACGTTCTATTTTTGGAAAGTTTTCTAAAACATTTATGTATAACCTTTCAAGTAAACGTTTTAAAAACTTTTAAAACAATTTAAAAGCTTTTTAGGAGAAGCATTTTAAAAAACTTTTAAAATCTTTTTAGGAGAAGCTATCTAAAATTGTTCTATGCATAGCAAATAGATGGAGCATGACGTGCATGTAAGATATAACTATTGAAGTCTCCAAGGGTGAGTCAAGTGGAATCTCCAAGAAACTAAACTCCAATCGCGCTCACAAAATAACAAGGACTTCCATTTGTTCTCGGCCAATAATATCTGACCTAGTAGCCAACAATATTAGCACAATATAAATTATATTGATTAACTGCCAAAGGAGAAAGACCTGTACACGTGTGACCACCTAGAATTTGGGCAAAGTAAACCCAAAATTATATTTCTGCTGATGCGGACTATTTACTTAATTCTTGGGGCTTGACGCATGAAATGGGATGCTTGGTAATGCTTTACCTCAAAAGAAAGAAAAAGAAAGACAATTGATTTGGAACCAAAATGTTCAATAATGTTGTTGTCACTTTCTCCAAAACTCACATAATGTAGGTTGGTTGTCGTTGTTGCCTTGTCGGTGTCAATACTACTTTGATGTGCGGTCTAGCTAGGCCATCTGTTATAAGTTCAGGTTACATGTACACGTCCATCATATGGTATGTGTTCAGTAACTTGAACTACAATAAGTCTTAATCAAAAGTAGTTGTATGATGCAAGCATTAATATATAGTATAATGTTAACCTTTTCATGATAAGGTAACAAGATGATACATTACAGTTACAATCATGATTTGTAACCGGTTTTGTTGGAGCATGAGTTCTGTCTAGAAACTTGGCATGTTAATTGGCGTCATTTAATAAAACATTTTTTACCATGCACCTTAGCTGTAATATTTTTTTCTGATTATACATAGAAAATAAGGCAGTGTGATAATGGTTATATTTTCCCATAAGAAATTTAATGCAGCACATGGAAAATCCATAGAATTTTCTCCAGTTGCTGAAACAAGTGGAAAAGTTAGTGTTTGGTTATTGACCTATGAGCATCATATCATGACTCGTCTAACACTGATGGTCCACCAATATTTATTTGTTCATTTAAACTTCAAACTATCCTTAGTCGAAGTAGTATGCTGCTATCATATATAGTGGTAAACTTTTTCTTGGGGAGGGTAACTTATCTCTTAAAATGTAATTGGTTAGTGGGGGAACCTAACTTAGAACTTTGGCAATCTTTTAGAAAATGCGCCTCTTTAATTTGTATTTTCTTTATGGTTTTATTATTGTACTCCATGACATACAAAACCTAGTTCTCTCTCTAGCATGCACCTTAGGCCTTTCTTCTTTATACACAAAAGAAAAGGAAACGGAAAAATGGTAGGTCTTTCTATTGCATGGTAGAAATTAGATGAAGCAAACGTAAATCCATAGAATTCTGTTGGCCTGCTGAAACGCAAGAAAAAACTAGTGCCTTTTTATTGACCTCTGAGCATCACGACCTATCAAACATTTACACGGTTGTCTACCAATATATATCCAATATAATTACATTTAAACTTTTTCGTGAGAATGTAGATATATCTCTTGAGAACTATAACAGTATTCATGTTTGGAGCAGGCGGAGTACTCTCAATCAGAACTTTGGCACGGTTATTTGGCATACTTGTTATTTTAAAATGCAAAAATTTGTTCATCTTTAGCATGCTCCTTTAACAATATAAGGTAACATGGTAGATTTTCTAGAAGAAAGCAGATAAAGCACATGGAAATTCATAGAACTTTCTCGGGTTGCTGAAACAAGGTAAACGTTAGCACTTTGTTATTGACCTCAGAGCATGATGACCTGCCTAACATTCATGGTCCACCAAATCTTAGATCAACCAAGCAAAAAGCTACCAACACCCCAATCTGACCATTTTGATGGTCAGGGAATTGAATCAGGAGAGGATTAGAGAATGGGAATGACACATATAGAAGAAGAATCATTCTTTCATCATCAGTTCTGTACTTATACACTTGATCAAGCAATGACTCTGTCATCATCACCTCTGTACTTAAACAACTCCGATTACACGATTGCCCTTTTGGAGTCCAACCTGGGAATTGCCGAAGAAAATAATAGGGATTACATGGTGACAATCGAGGTGGTACGAATTAATTAATAAATAAGGGAAAGTTGTATACCAGTCGATCGATCGCTGATCAGTTTGCAGTTGTAATAATTTATCTTCAGAAAAGATCTTTACGTTTGTTCTTTGCAGATAATTTGATCAAATTGCAATTTCAGCTGGCCAAGTAGTTCCCTAGAAACAGGCTCACTTTTTTTGGCAGGAAAAAGTAAACTGCAACTTGTGCCCGAGAACAAATCTAATTCTTACACTATCACATAAACATATCATTTTTTATTGGGCATTACATGTCGTCTTGAAAAGGGTGCCACAATAGCCATAGCCAAACAATAGAACAAGTCAGATTTGGTTTGTAATAAGCGTTGGCTTCTCAGGCGATTACCAGCTTTCCTTAGGATTTTGGCTATTGCTACTGGCGTAAGCATATTGTGTGCCCAGCAGTATTCCAAAGATACCAGTAAATTTCTGATTCTTAGTGATACACAACACAACCAGAATTACCTCAGCTGGTGACCTTGATCTGGGCAACTTTTCATGCACATGAGCTGAGATACTGTTTTCCTTTTGGTAGAATTCTGACCAAATGTTAACTCGCTTAAACATCACGTATCAGGGTTAATATACTACGTAGCAGCAATTCTCAAGAAATAGAAGACCAGGCCTGTTTCTCGCATTCCCACTTCCAGCTTCCAACAACTATATGAAGGGAAAAGGTTTGACTGATGAATCATCCGTACCTCGGCACCATGGAATTAATCATACATACCACTACAACAAAATCACTAAGTGGAATAATAATAGAAGCGACCAACCAAATAAAAATTATTCGAAACCTGATTAAGTAGTTGGGAAGTAATGTATTTGTTGGAACAAAGTTGCATTGGTAGAACATGGATCAGAGCAACATGGTCCAGGGGTGTGCATTGTGCTTTTATTATGCGATTGCAGGAAGGTCTCCACTGCAAGCTAATCCCCAATGCAAATTAAGCATGAGCTCGCAGATCTATAACACCTTTAACCTTTATTAGTTGACAACCATCACAGCTCGACAAGAGCAAAAGGTTTATATATGTGCAACATAAACTTGCCCCCGCCATCGGCTAGCCATGTATTGAGTCGAATGCACCAACCAGTTCAACACAAAAGATTAAACAGATAGGGGAAAATGTACAATTAACTTATGTTTCAACGCCATGGAACCCAAGGTAGATGCGGCTGTGTAGGCGCTTGGTGTTCCTCATGGTCCCTTGACTCCTTGTTGAGGAAGCAGGAAGGAATGGCTAGGCTGGCACGGTCGGTTAGAGGGCCCGATGATCAAGAAGAAAGCGAACGTGCTGCATGTCGATTATTTGATTTGCAGTGGAAGAAATAAGGACACATGGCATATCGGACAACTACTTTCTGGTACTTGTGCTCTAGTACGAAGTTAATCAGCAGCTAGCTCGGTCGATCTAGCTGGACGAGTGATACGGATCGGACAAAGCATAGCAAGAACAACAACTATGCATTATCGGATTCCTGGACGGCCGGCCACGCATACTAGCTCCGGTCTTGTTTGGTGGGTTGGTTGGTTGGCGACCGATGCATGACTGCCTTCTTCTTCGATGGATCGGCGACCGACGACATACCAAGGAGATTCCAAGAGCTTGACGAGGCTGGTGGAGCTTGACCGGCATCGAGGGTAGTCGGGCAGAGGGTCCTCCTCATCCATCGCCACATCAGCTCGATCGACCAGTCTGGAAAGTGTGGAGCTAGCAGTCGAGCGGCTAGAGAGAGAATGGCCAAGCTATGGGCCGGGCCGGGCTGGCTGGCTGCCATGGCCACTGGTCAGGAGGAGGAAGAAGAAGAAGAAGAAGAAGAAGAAGAAGAAGAAGAAGAAGAAGAAGAAGAAGAAGAAGAAGAAGAAGAAGAAGAAGAAGAAGAAGAATGGCGGAGTGCTGCACAGTCGACTACTGGAAAAGGTACGGTGCTGCGGCCAGCAGTTGTGATGAGAGTAAAACTGCAATCAGATCAGATTATGTCGTCATGATTAAGCACCTCAGGTCTAGAGACGTGCAGCACGGGCTGCAAATGCGTCCTGGGAACTCGATCAACTGTCTGAACGGGCCAGATGATCGTGACTGCATTTTACTGACTCCAAGGAGTCCAGGTGTAAGCTGATGAGTTCAACTTTAGTCTAACAAGGACGGCCACTACTGTGTGCTATTCTTCCTGTGCAAGCCAAGACAGAATAGATACACGGCTTTGAGGAAGCTTCTAACACCGGACTTGTGAGCTGTCTGCTGCATCGACCCCTAGTGACCTCCATTGTTTAGTCATTTCTTCACCAGAATCAATGGCAGTTAATTGCGTGCTTTGACTTGCAGTAAATGCCTTGACCAGACACACGGAGAATTTTGGTGCAGTCTCCAACGAGCCCGGCCAGAACCCGATCGATGGCAAACGAACAAGTACAGCTCAGCCTTGTCTCCGCTCCGGGGTTTCAGCGCACCTAATCCATTCCTACGCACCAGCGAAATCGGTCGTCTGTCTAACTGAACCAGTTACTAGCTTAGCCAGATCGAGCGAGTGACCATCAGCTCGCCGTCCATGCACTCCATCCTGTAGCTAGTTAAAGAGATGACGCTGCTGTACAGCAGGAAGGAGCTCAAGCTCATCGTCCCTGTAGTCTTGCTCGCATCCCTGCTGCTGCTGCTGCTGCAGTTTCAGAGTGCAAGCTGTTCCTCTTCCTGCTGCTTCGATCAGCGGGGAGGAGCAGCAGTGGGGCTGCTTCAAGGGAGGAGATTGTTTGTAGGTCGTGGTGAGGCGATTGCGAAGGGACTGATGAAGCCAGTGGTCGCCAAGGAAGCAGCTGGACATGCGCTCGGTGAGGAGGACAAGAGGGAGGTCATCACAGGGCCTAATCCACTTCACAACAGAAGATAGTGGTGCGGGCGAGCTGCTTCACTCAAAGTTCTTCATCAGGATTTAGTTTATTTCGTTCTTCCTCTTTCAACCTCTCTTCTGGTCCCTTTTTCTGCTCAAGATTCTTTCTTAGAGATGTAGCTACTCATGGATAGAATGTTCCATGCAATTTTTCATTTTATTTGTTTTTATATTTTCGATTTGACATCAAAGATTAGATGATTTCCACCAGCATTTAAGCTATGTAACCAGTTAACCGCTCCTTTGCTACATCTGTTCTCTATCAGAGAGTTGCTGACCGAAAATAATCAAGTCTTCTTCATTCGTTTCCTAGGCTACTTGTATGGTTTTCTCTTCTTTTTAACTCCGTACCATGTCCAAAAAAGCTCTAAATGTGCATAATATAATGCACCGGTAGTAGCCTTGTTATACCGTTGAATCTTTTAACTTTAAAAAACGAAAAATAGAGTTCAGGCCTTTTTATGCAAACATGCGCCACAACTTCGATAATGCATCTACAGCTTTTCTCCGCAAAGTGAAAAACTGACAAAGGAAAAACGAAAAAAAAACAAAGAGGCTCCGTTTGCAGCCCAGTGTCCTTCAAGTCAACTCTCTGGACTCTGGCCCATAACCGTCGAGGTTCCCGCACGCCGTAGTATCTGACCGCTCCGCCACCATGGGCACCAGCCCATTAGCTTGCATGCTGGGCCGTTAGCCCAACAACGAATGAGTGCGCACCGACCTGGAACCTCCCCTATCTCTTGGAACCTTCGAGACCTCCCTCGAGACACCCATTTCCCCATTCTACCCTCAGCCGCAGCTCCGCACCCCGCACGCTGTCTAGGGGCAAATCTGTAAAAAATCCCTCCACCCGCGCCGTCGCGGTTCTCCAAAGGCAATGAACCCTAAACCCTGCGGGCCGCGGCAACAGTAAAGCCACCGGATAAGCAGGAACAGCCGCCATCCCCGCATCAACTTGCTCCCCAAGAAGAAAACAGCGGCCATGGCGAAGCGTCTGATCCCGTCGCTGAACCGGGTGCTGGTGGAGAAGCTGCTGCAGCCCAAGAAGAGCGCCGGCGGCATCCTCCTCCCGGAGACCACCAAGCAGGTACGCGGCACACAGATCTCGCTCGTTTCTCCCAGCTTTCGGTGTTGGGCCCTTGCTCCATCCGCGCGCGATTCGTGCGGCATTTGTGCGCGAGCGGCCTTCGTGGCGTAGGTTTGGGTTTGTAGATTCGGGTCGCGGAAGTTCAGAAGATTCCTGTTGCGAGGGAGGGGACAATGGAAGTATCGCAGTGCTTGGGGAAAAGTTGTATAGATTTGAGTCTGTGACGTGTCGTGATTATTAGAAATTGATCAGATTGTGGTGAGATGACTGCAAGTGAGGGTTTTGAGCATTCTGTAAACCAGTCCATTGAGGAGAGCTAGCTTGGTGTGATTTGGGCATTGCAACTAATCTTCATTATTCACGTGTGAAGCCCAAAATTGTGCCTTTGTATGATCCCGTGATGGTATCTCTGGTCCGGTGGTAGTGTGAATTCATGAACCTGTTCCAAGGTGAAATCTTTTTAACTGTTTATTGAAAATTTAGGCTGGAATTCTGTTTCCATGACATGGGTTTTTTATGCTCCTTGGGAATCCATGTTAAGGCAGGGTTAGAGAACCCATAACAGGCTTCAAACTATTTACAGTTGAATAAGAAATTGGATTTTGATGCTGCGTAGTTGCCACTAATTAATTGCTATGATAACCTTTTGTACAAGCATCAAGAAAGAAACATTTGATGTGGAGTGATATTGCATAAATTCCTGTGTTGTGATTAAAACACAGCTCACTTGATGCAGCAGTGTGTTGTAGGTTCTTTCTTGTCCATATGGGTCTTTGAAGTACCAGGACTGTTTATCTCCTATTTTATACTTCTGGTCTATGATTCATGATTATGTCGACTTGTTAGGCCATTTTGCTGTTGACCATGGTTTTGCCTTGGATGCTGAATTTGATGATTTTGTTATGTAGCCTACAAAATCCACTGCTGATATATGCTAGTACTAAGGTTACTTTGCATTCTATGATTCTTATTTGGGCAATGTTACATACTAGTAGGTGGCAATGTATTTTCTGTTACTGCAATATTTCCATCAAGCCATGATTGAGGCCCTTTACAGATCAATCTTGGCAGTGTAAGCAGTTAGCTTGCATTTTTTTTTCCCTTTGTATAGTACTGTATCCACAATTTTCTGGTAAATTTGCATATAGCTGTGGGTGCACATTGCGTTGGGTGAGCTCGAGTTGAAATGTATTTAATCAGGTCAGCTTAGTCCACTGTAGGTCTTGAATATTTTTTCTTATGCTCCTCTGGGGCCTAATACATACCTTCTATTTGAATCCAGTTGAATGCTGCCAAAGTCATAGCTGTTGGCCCGGGTGATCGTGATAGGGATGGCAAGCTGATCCCTGTATCTTTGAATGAAGGTGACACTGTTCTACTTCCTGAGTACGGTGGAACAGAAGTGAAGCTCGCTGAGAAAGAGTACGTAACATCTGTTTATCATATCAATTTAGTACTATGTTCTTTTGTTTTCCCTTTTCTGTTGCTTTGGTTGTCATTCTATAAGCTCGGAAACATTCAACTTGTAGACTTGCATTCTGGAAGGTAGTTTAGTAGTCTGGAGTGTCACCCTGTGACCAACAAGTGAAATGGCAACTGGGTTCCTTCTGCTAAGACCTGAAGGTGCTACTTGTCTTTAAGTTTGTTACCGGTGATCAACGAGTGAAATGGCAACTGGGTTCCTTCACGTGATTTAAGTTTTGCTACATTTTTAGCTGGTTATATATCCAAGTACTGTGCTGCTTAATTATATAAACTAACACCTGACCAATTTGGATGTACTCCCTCTGTTCTAATATATAAGGCGTAATCACTTTTTACTCAAGTCCCATAAGATAAGGCGCGTCCTCTCTATACGCACGTACATCGATGCAGTAATACTATTGTTGATAGAGAGAATTAAATATGTTTCTTGGTCTTTGAACCAGAGGTGGTTACACCTTATATATTTAAGGTGGTTACACCTTAAATATGATTCTATGTAGTAGTATGGGATTTGTTTTTTTTCTAATCTGTTCATTTTTTATGGTGTGCTGCCACTATTTTACTCCATATGGTATATGAATTCTTAACACTGGGTGATGATTATAAAGTTCTTAGCTAAAGGCAACTTTGATTCAAGACTCAAGCACGGTTTTTTTTCTTTTTGATAGTCAATTCATGCACAGTTCTCTCAGGTTTGTTAATCGCATGAGCTCTAACTTGGCTGCTTGAACTGGTCTCAGGTACCTTCTTTTCAGAGAGCACGACATACTGGGAAAGCTAGAGGAGTAATCCTGGGCTGTCAGGATCTGAAGGATGGAGTTGTTTGGAAGTTGAGATGCAGGAGTGTAGCCACGGCTGCCCTTTTTTCTTTTTTGGTGTCTGCGGAGCACAAAACAAAGCCCATCCATTGTTTGAGAATTCGTTAACATTGCCTCATCCTAAACATTTTGAATTCGAATGGATGCCATCGTGAGTGTTCTCCTTGCGCTGCCCTACGAGATGAGCTGTATCTGCTGGGTGCAGAACAAGCATTACTCGCAGATTTGATTTATTTCGTGCTGCTGTTGTTAGACGCGACTCTGCAACTGTTCAGTTTTGGGGTTAACATCCGCATGTGGACAGTATGGACGGCGCGGCGTACGGCCCGTGCAGCACGCCCAGCGCCACGAACCGGTACGCGGCCTCGGTGAGGTGCACGCCGTCCCACGAGATGTGCTCCGACGGGTCCGGGCACAGAACCGAGGTGGCGTTGCAGGAGATGAGCACGCCGGAGTTGTGAGGCCCGCCGTCGCCGCAGCACGCCGTCAGCGCCGCGTCCTTGCTGAACCCTGCATCCATATCATCCGTGCTGTGTTAATTAATTAATTAATCTGCGGCCGCTGGAGAGCGTCGTTCCACTCGCGGTGGCAGACTCCGTAGTCCGTACGTACCGTGCTTGCGAGGGTCGCGGGTGATCTCCTGGACGGCGGCGTAGTAGTCGGCGTAGACGATGGCGACCCCCGGGCCGCGGGGGACCCGCCCCAGCATGCGCCGGAGCGCGCGGTTGTGCTCCTCGGCGAACTCGTTGAGCCACCGGATGCATCCGGCGCCGTCGTAGTCGCCGGGGTCGTCGCTCTGGAACAGGGTCAGGTAACGAGGGACGCACCCCAGGGGGATAGCCCCGGGGACGACAATGTTCTTCGCTCCAAGCCCGATCAGCACCTGACGATGTGACGATCATCGAGCATCAAGGTTACTTCGTCATGGGATGGAGCTGATGACTCTTCCGTTCTGCATTCTTGCTGTGTGGTTTTGGTAGGAAATTAGGATGAAGAATTGGAGATGGAGATACCTTGGTGGCGTTCTCGATCTTCTCGATAACTTTCGGGACCAGGGGCCTGATCTCGTCGGCGAAGGACCGGTTCTGGAAGAAGGGGTGGTTGTAGTCGTTGATCCCGACCTCCCCCAGCAGGAACAGCGAGCTCGACATGATGTCCTGCCGCTCTGCGGACACGGACACGTGTCAATTCAGTATTCAGGTTGGTGCCACTCGACTCGATCTATTGGTCGCATGATCAGACCAGTTACCTTTCTCGGTGGGGCCGAGCAAGTGGAGCACGCGCTCGAACCACCCCAGCTGCACGTCCAGCGAGAAGGGCGGCAGGATGGCCAGGTCCAGCCCCATGTCCCGGAAGAACTGCTGGCCCAGCGCCGTGGCGCCGGACACCGCGAAGTTCGCCCCGTGCCGGAAGTCCGCCGCCGTCTTCCCGGCGAGGAACGGCGTCACGAATGGAAGCTTCAACGCCTCCGCTGCAATAAGGGGCAAGGGCAAGCAGTGCGCACGTCAGCATCAGGCAATCGATCGAGCGCTGAGTTGATGAATTAATGAAATCCTACTATACCTATGAAGTCGACGATGAGCCTGCCGTCGCAGAAGCGGCCGGTAGGGCGGTGGAAGAAGGTCTCGCCGTAGGGGAACGCCAGGACGGAGCTGTTGGGGGCCACGCTGGCGAGGTTGCCGGTGTCGGTGATGGAGTCGCCCAGGCTGAACAGGCGCTTGTAGCAGGACGCGCCCGGCGGGTCGTACCGGCCGGCCGACACGACGGCTGCACGCGGGCACAAGACGAGGAGGAGGAGGAAGAGACGCACCATGGAAGACGCCATGGGTGTCTGCTAACCTTCCTTAACCTACAAGCTGCATGCAAGCAAAGAGGAAACAGGTATTCTGGTCGATTCGATCGTCCTTTAATTGGTCAGCAAAGTCAGCAAATGCACGCATTCACCGGTGAATTGTCATCAGTTGCTTGTGCTGAGGTCCATATATAGATGAGTATAGAATAGATACGCGATCAAAATTTGCGTGTGCAAAGATCGACACAATCTTAGACGATGGGTTTAATTTGCGTGTGAGATCATGGACATAATCTTGCACTACCTGTTCCTTTCTCGATGTCAACTGATGAACAATTTAAGTTATCATCGTCACGCATTATTGGTTGGCAGCTAACTGATCGATCGAGAAGACTTCGTTTAAAATTTTAGTCAACTGAGCACGTGTTGTTAAACACACAACGAACTGGCATCAAGACACTGTCAGTCTTAATCTAAAAAAATCAAGACACTGTCAGTAGCATGCACATCTAGCGTCTTAAATTTTTAGCTCGACAGGAAAGTAGTCGCGTGGTGTACAAAGTTAGTAGCTCCATCCTATAGAGTGCTACTAGAGATGTTGTTTTGGATGTCAACATAGATAGTCGAACTCTAATTGCTCTTCATCAAGAGACAAAGCCAGTCATCAGTCACTTTCGCTCTAAATGCTGTGCGGCAACCAATAGATCACATGAGATCAGCTTGGCATTCAGTCTACCCATCTTTAGCGCTCGCAGTTCAAAAGGTCACGTGTTGAAATCTCGACAGATAATATGCAAAACTAGTAGAAAATCCTGTATAAAAGTCGCACAGCCGTTGGTCTGTGGAGCAGTAGAGGTATGCAAAGTTCGTGAAAACTAGAGAAATCCAACTTACCCTAAGACACTGCCCTCTTGCGACGATCTTGTCAAATCTGCAGTTTTTGTAGATTAGTCATGATTGCGCAAGCAAAGATCAACCCGTGATTCTCCACCAGAAGGTTTGTATTCGGTTGCTCCTGTCATCTTCGATTGCAACCGAAATACGGAACCATCCACTCCCTCCGTCCTGTAAATAATGCAATTCTAGTTTTGTCCTAAATCAAACCATTCTAGGTTTGATCAAATTTATAGAGAAAAATATTAATATTTATGACACGAAATATATATCATTAGATTCATAATTACGTATATTTTCATAGTATAACTACTATCTAGATGTTATAAATGTTGATCCTGTTCTCTATAATTTTAATCAAATTTAAAAAAATTTGACTTAGGATAAAACTAGAATTGCACTTTTTGCGGAACGGAGGGAGTTTGATCGTATGCTAAACTCCCAAAATTCCGAACGATCGTATGTTAGTCTTTTTTTAGAATCTGAAGGGGCAGCGACGGTTCGACCAGACTGCGTTCGTCCGTCTCCCCGTCTCTCCGTCTCCCCGACCGCAGATCGCTCCCTGCCTCGAGCCTCCCTTAGTCAGTCCGCCGTCCGCGCCTAGGGTTTGGGGGCGGCGCCGCGGTGGCCGGCGGCAGCACTGCTGCGAGCTGCCAAGCTCCTACCAGCGCACGCTGCGGAGCTGGACTGCAGGAGGGCCGAGGTCATGACCTGCATGCGTGCTGGCAGCTAGCCTACGATTGCCTATTGCAATTCGCAAATTTGCAAGCTTCGACGAATCGACGGAGCCACGGTCCACAGAGGCAAGGTAATTAGCTTGTTGCTTGCACTTGCACTACATAATAACATGACTACAAATTTGCAATTCGTAGGCTCATAGCTGCTAGTTTTAGATTGGTAGCCGATTAGCCATGGTAGGATTAAGAATTACATATATTGCAATTTGTAACTTGCAATTTGTAGCTTATTGCACTTTCAGCAATGAACTCAGTCAAGAGCAAGTCAAGAAATAGGACGAGTGAGTCTTTTAGAAGATATCCCAACCACCTTCATTGAACAAGATATGTTCTTCATTGTGAATGAAGATGATATATTGAAAACTTTCATTGCCAAGAGAAAAGCGTAGACCTGAGAAGAAACAGCCAGTAGTATTGTAACCTTATTTGAACTATTATAAGTGTGTATTATAAGTGTGTAAGCTTCATTTATTGCAAGTTTCATATTTAAATCTGGATTTGGAGACGTTTATAAGATATTTTATTAATCTGGGTGGACTTGTGGTATTCAAAATTTTTGTCTTGCACCACCCTAACTTCGAATCCTAAATTAGTCACAAAGTGAAGCGCTTTTATTTATTTGTCCGCTAGTTGTTTGTCCGCGATGGCGACGATGCTGCTAGGAGAACAACGACCAGTGCACTTCTTATAGGAATAGGATGGGAGGCAAAGGCAATGCCGGGGGAGATCGATGATGGCAAAGCCTAATAAAAGGCGCCTTTCGGACACCGTCTGTACTAGCAGCGCTACATTAGATTCTTAGCCGCTAAGCTATTCATGGATAGGACGGAGCATGTTCATGCATGGCCTCCAAACAGCGTCTGTCCTTACCTACAGATTCCTTCGAACCTGTTACTCTTGCTCGGCAAGTTTTGCATCACGTGCACAACAATGTGAGTAAGATGAGTCTCCATTATTCTCGTTCCAAAGCCAAAGGGCTAAAAATGTCTTGTTAGTTGCATGATGCTAATGACATCATGCTCTCGGAGATCATCAGCAGCGAGAAAGGGTTACGAGTCTTCTAGTTTTTCGTGATGCATTACTAGTGGTCTGAATTAGCTTTGCAATACTCCCTCCATCCACTTTTATAAGGCGCACCCGCATATCAAGATTCAAACTTTGCAACTTTGATCAATAATTTAATTATTAATTTTTTTATTTTTAGAATGTAAATTTTACGTGATTGGATTCGTAATCAAATATACTTTACTAAAAAAGGGCGTACCCAGTGCAGAGAGCTCCCGCTTCTGTGCGGGGTCTGGGGAATGGGTGTCAGTGGCAAGCCTTACCCTCGCCTGTACAATGTGAGGAGACTGCGACTCGAATATGCTCTACTATGATTATAAATTTATAACCATAAGTGATATAATATATAATAAATGAATATTCAAAATATTATTTGGAAGATGTGTCATGTTATACTATGTCTTGTAGAAATGGAAGGAGGCAGTAGTAATAGGAGATCTGTCCTACAATATAATCCAAGTGGCTGGATACTGTGATAGATAGGTAGGTGCAGAGAATGTCCTCTCACGCTTCATGCTTGAGAGGCTGCGCTGAGGCCAATTATTTGAACTGCATGCAATATGTTTTAAAGGCTACTACTGACCACTGTCGGATAACTGCTCACCACCTGGGTACCTACGTAGTTGTTGGCTAGGCGCTAGTAGTGTCACAGCTTTTTCTTTGTGATTACTTTTATCACCTGTCATGGCCCCATGGATCTCCTTTTCATCCCATCCCCCCCCCCCCCCCCCCCCCCCGTTCGATCGCAATACCAACACAAAAGGCACGTTGACTGAGGTCTCCCCAGGGAATAGGGGTGGCTCGCTCGTCGTTATTACGGCGTAATTAGCAAGCAATTAGGAGTCAGCCAACACAAATAAAAACGCTAGCTGTTGCAGTCGGGTGGTCTCCTGTGTCAGGCATCATCGATCACACCCTTTCGTCAGGCCACGATCAAGCTGCTGCAGTGCCGGTGGAGTGGTGATATATCACATCCATTGCTTGGTTCCTCGACCGTGTGTGTGCCTATGAGGCGCACACGCTCTTGCTGCTCACGGTTCAGAATCGGTCACCGCACGTGTGTTTTTGCCGTCATCAATCAGTTTGTTAGGCACGTACGTACTCTTTGCTGCTCCTTGCCTGCTAAATCACCGAGAAACTAGCTTACACAGCAGCCCTAATTTTGATCTCGTTTGAGAAGCCATCTCCCTCAACTCAGACCAGGATCTAGTAGCCTCGGCGAGATCGCGAAAAGCTTGCTGAGTGGGCCTCCGGGAATGTAACAAGAAATAAAGGGGGGGTGGGGAAATCAAACGTGAAGGAAGTCGAAAGGGCCCAAGCGAAGGTACAGTGCTGGTGGATAGGAAAGAGAGTGAGCAGACTGAACGGGCCAGGGAGGCCCGAACGGATCATGCTGGATTGATTGCCTGTGCTTGTGGGCGCTAGTACTAGGCTACCACCCCCCCGCGTCTCGGCGCACCTGCACGTGCGAGTCCCCGTGACTTTCCCTCGCTTCCATCCAGCGAAGGGCCTTTTTTGCCTTGCCGCGCGCGCACAGTGGAGGACAGAATCGCAGGGCGCAGAACATCACCAGGCCCCAACACAGGCCTGCTTTGCTTGGGTCGGTTCGGGACACGAGCCAACAAGCCAAAGAAAGGCCTTCCCGGCGTGTCCGTGTCTCACGGCGACAGAGCCAGCCAGATTCCAGAAGCTCTCAACTTGCCGCGTACTGGTGGTACTGGTACTGGTACTACGACTGCGACCGCCCCCAGGCCGAGCCGACGACCACTCCTCCGTCCGCTCGCTGGTTCACGCCGTGTCGCACGGTCACTCGACAGCGACCAATAATGCCTGCTCCGGCTGAGCTTGGAAGCTACTGCTACAACCGCTGCCGATCGAACCGATCACTGATCATGGATTAATATACCATATTAGATTCGTCTCATAAATTAGTCTAGAAATTTTACAATTAATTTT
The DNA here is from genome assembly GCA_032594955.1 of Panicum miliaceum. Classification (NCBI taxonomy): domain Eukaryota; kingdom Viridiplantae; phylum Streptophyta; class Magnoliopsida; order Poales; family Poaceae; genus Panicum; species Panicum miliaceum. The sequence goes on from CM064059.1 coordinate 44,408,835, forward strand.
ATAATTAAATTTTATTTAATACTTCGTTACGGTAAGATTTTTTTTAAACCGTAAGATTCTTTTTTAACGTGAGAGGGCTGGATGACAGGGCTAAAACATCTCCAGACAACGGCTCGATCAGATTCAGGCCAGTGCGAGCGGCAGGCCCCAGGCAGGAGGCATCTCTGCCACAAAAGAGGGCCGCTGCCTGTGCCTGGTCTTCGCTGCACCCGCAAGCAGCAGACCAACGGCGAACCATCCTTAATCCTTACTAAACCAAGTGACTGCGGTGTATCAGCAGGTCCCAGAAGTCACAACAGTTGCTATAAGCTTTCTAAGAATAGTATAACTATGTAATGTAACGTTTATCTCTACAAGTTTGGCGGACCAGCCACTTAAGAGTTACTATGACCCAACATGTTAGGGCTGCAGCAGTAGCACACATGTACATCCCTGGCGACTTTGTTCCCGCCTTCAACATTGAAGCCTTACCGTTGTTATGCATGTATATAGTACTCGACCAAAAGAAAAACACTTTTGACTGATGCATCCAGGCTTCCAAGCAGCAACCGGCGGTGGCAAGGCCAAGGGTTTATCTTTCTGGCAAGGGATGGATTGATGGATTAGTGAAGAGCACGACGGATGGATTTGATCAGCGACGGATGCCCAGCCGATTCCGGATGTTGTTGTTGTTGTTCCTCGCCTTGCCGCTGAGCGCCGGGTTACGGTTCCCTTGCTTCGGCAGGTCTTGCGGATCCACCATCTGTACTGTCCTCTGCTTCTTCGCTGCGATTGCGTCAAACTGGGGTCACAACTCGTCTTTTGGAAGGCCAGGATCATAATTGAGCACGTCAATCGATCAAGAAATGAAGTGTTCTAAACAGACCTACAGATTAGTGCTCGGAAAAACTACACACTATTATGGTTTAAGGTTGTCTTTCGCTGTAAGAAAATTTCAGCCCAACAAAGAAGTAATTAAAATCGAAGAGAAGACATACGTACCATTGTTGAATTCTTGGTAACCCTCTTGAAGCTTGCGCTTTGTAGCTTCGAGCTTGGCTTCCTTTGCAAGCTCTAGCTTTGCTCGAACGGAATTTTCATCGTGCTGAGGTGATGGCTGCTACACCGACAGTGAAATAGTTTAGACCAATAGCACCTTACACATCAAACAAGCATGAAGTTGCTCACAACCCATCTTGCTTACCTTAGGCATAGTTGGTTTCGGCCTTCTTTGGGCCACTGAGACATCTTGCTCCTGCTGCTTTGGTCTCATTTCGGAGCCTTTTGTCTCCAAATGCATCATCTGAGGTCTTCCAGGACCAAATGCTGCACTTGATGGCTTCCCTTGTGCTCCTGGATTAGATTGTTGCCTTGTTTGCCAGTTGAATGGCTCATTCGGTCGCGATTGCTTCATAGAAGATGGGTCTAGCCTCCAATTCTGCTCTGGGTCGTACCATTGGCCCATAGGTGACTTCTTCTTGATTGACTCTTGGTTTGCCTTATTGCACTGCCTGTGCTCCTTGGCGTCACTTCTAATGTCTGCATAAAAGTTTACATGGCAGGAGATCAGGTCAATGCGATGTGTAACCAAGAGTCGCCGCAGCATGCGATCGAGGAAGTGCGATTACTCACTTCCATCATCATCCATTTCATCGAAGAACTTCGAAACCAAAGCAGGTTTCCAGCACCAAGAAAGGGTCCAAGTTTGTCAGAACAATTGTAACCATGCTAAATGAAGTAAAAACAAAAAACTGAAGTTTCTATGTCTGATACCTCAGATAGCTGGATCGAAGTGCACGGTGTCGCGAACAGGGCAGCCTCGTCCATTGGAGGGGAAGGCAGACCCCCTTCTTCCTGATCCAGGCAAGAAGCATCCACTGATTGCGGTGTGTGATCTGTAAATTGTTTCAGCAAAGACCATATTGACCAAGAGGAGAACAGGAAGAACTGGGCAGTGAAAAGAACATTGATCTTGCATTCTTTACCTACAACGGGACCTCCATCATTAACCCACTCATTAACCATAGCCTTCCAACCCCTACAATTTCCGATGAAGCATAACATCAAACATGAGAATGCTAGAAAGCTGCACAGGAACAAACTAGCACCTAAAATGATGGCCAGGCCATATGAAGAAACAGACACAGTTAGTATGGAAAAGCACAAGCAGCTTACTCAATGAGCGATCGGACGAGTTGCCGAATCTGCTTTGAGGCATGCTTTCTCAGGGGTTTCACCGCCTTTCCAATCTCAGTAGCCTATATGACCAATCGAGAGATATGAACAAAGAAACAACGGATAGTTCATGAAGCACATGCGGCGGCAATTTCATCACGGCTCACCATGATGGCGTCCACCGTGAATTCAAGCTGGCGCAGCCTCTGAAGCAGCTCGAGCAACTCGGCCTCCGACTGCAAGAGAGAAGAACACACAGCAAAGTCGATCAGAAAAGGCTAATGCCAACATCAGGAAGCCAGGAGAAGAACCGGCGGTGCCGCGGTGGCCGGTGGGGACGCAAGGCGCAAGAGAGGACCTTTTCTTGGGCATTGGAGAGCGCGGCCTTGACGCGGAACGCCTCGGCGATGACAGCGTCATCGCTGTTGTTCCGCGGCGCAGCGCCGCCGTCGTCGTTGACGACCTCAGCGCGGTCGGAGCTGCAGAGGCTGGGCGCCGGCTGGCCCGTGGTAGGGAGCCACGGCGCCTCCGGCAGCGGAAGGGCGATAAGCGCGGTGTAGAGACGCTCGGCGATGGCGTCGCGGCGCGCGCGGAGGGCGTCGGGGTGGTCGGCGGCGGCGACCCGGATGGCGGCGTCGATGGCGTCGAATATGCTCGCCCGCGCGCCGCTGAAGAAGCCCCGCCAGTAGTCCAGCGACGGCGGCGACGTCGGCGGCGGCGGCGGCGCCATCCGAGCCAAGATCGGCCGCCGCCGATCAAACCAAAGCTCCCCCGTTTCTTGAAGATTGCAGTCAATCAATGTTGGTTTCTTTTTTTAGTCTTGGAATTTAATGCTAGGCGTTTTCTTGATCTCGCGGTTCCAGGTCCAATCCAATGGAACCGCGAGACATTAGTGCTGCAACCGGCGATCGATCCGTCGAGGGAAGAGGAGGGATGATGAGAGAGAGGGAAGGAAGCTCGCGCGGCTTCTTTTCTCGGTAACAGCGCCGCTGTATCTGTCTGCCTGTCTACGCCAAGCTGGGGGAGACCGGAGGGGATGAGCTAGAGGCGGAGGCGGAGGTGGAGGAGGGCGACGATGGAGAGCGATAGGGACGGGGCGGGGTGGGGGTGGGCCGGCGGGTGCCCGCTGGTGCGGCGAGGCGGATCGCGATGGCGATGGCGACGGCGAGTGGGAATGCGAATGAAATGGATGCCGCAATCCAATCCAATCCGGATTCCGGTGGATTTCCCTCACGATGCGATTCGATGCGAACGAGAAAAGGGAGGAAATTCCTGAGGCAACATCGATTCGTGGCGGCTCGTTGGAGACTTGAGGCGGCTGGGGGCCCTGTACGTGGCCGAGGTCCAGCCAATTTAGTATAGCAGGCGTGGGAGGGAGGAGACTAAGAGAGAGCCCAGTGCAAGCCCACAAAATACTTGGGCTGACGGAAGCCCATGCGATACTCGTTTGCTCTAAAATGGTCAGCCCAGTTCGACAAAGTGAGCCGGCCCATTAAGTGTAGGTGGGCTTTTCTTGTTACCTTTATAAAAAAACATAAGATAAGAGAGAGAGAGAGAGAGAAGCCCACTTGAAGGGAACATTTTTCTTTCAGATCCGTATTATTCATCAGTCAGACCTAACCTAACCAAAAGGCGCATAGGATATTATCACATCATTCTAAGTGTTTTTAATTTTTTTTATCAAAGGCAATAAAAAAACATTCAACTTGGATATCATTTTCATCGCATCGACAGCGGACGATATCATGGTTCAAAATATTTCGAGAACACGATCCATACTTGGCACAATTTAAACAGCCTTTTGTTCATGAGTTCATCCCACTTAGCTGCTCAAGATGCAGCAACCAACTCTCAGCTAGGAGGTTCATATGCTCGAGAACATTCCTTTTGCTACTTAGGTTATGACCGTGTAGATTATTGCCTTTGTATTTCCCAAATATAACAATTATTGTGCTTGATTGTGTGCAGCAAACCGATCCTAGTTGCAGACCTGCAGATCCGTCGCAGTATCCATGGCAATTAGCTTCCTGCAAATGCTCAGCTGCTCTTTATAAAAGCCGGGTTAACGGACGGATCTCCCGAGTCAAAGCCCAGCATCCAACTGTGTGATGTGAACATCCGTACCCACGTTTAAATGCAGCGAGATTAATTATATTAGCTCTGCACTGATCGCCGAGAATTATCCCAGGCTGCTGCCGGCCGCCCGGCTAAAAGGGATCCCGTTCAGACATCTGACACATGGTCGCTTGACGGTGATGTACACATGAGCATTTAGCTGAAGGTTAGCGACGCGCGTGATGCTAACGTTAGAGACTGCCCGCAGCTGGAGCCTGGAGAGGTGTGTGAGTGTGACCACTGACCACGACGAGCGAGCGGCGACGGATCATGTGTGCCCGGCTGGGCTGGGCATTATTGGAAGGCTACGTACGCGCATTCAACTGAATCGATTCCAACGGTTCACTGTCGGCTGTAACTGTAAATGATGCATTCCTCGATCAAACGCGTGCAGATCTTTTGTACGTTGCGGAAGAAAGAAACTGTGATCGTGATTAACCAGTTAGCCTTTTCTACTTTTAGGTTTTGCCTATCTAGTCTTGTCTTCTGTTTTCCTTTTTCTCTGCACATGTGTGATGTGCGTGTTTCTGTCTCGTGGATGAAGACGGAAAATGATGCGGAACAAGTGAAGCAATTGCCCTGCCCTGTTCAGCCCAGAGGGCTCGGTTTCAGATTGGAGAGGAGATCGAGAAGCGTACGTGGACTGCATGCAGAGAAACACAGTAGTAAAGGGGTGGCAAGCAGTGAAGCGAGGCAGTGAGGCGTCAGTGCGTCGTCAGGCGGGGGCACTGGCATGATTGTGTTCTGAGCCCTGGACGTGGTGTCTCTCTCCACAGAGATCTTGGACCAGGCATTCATCGTTCCTTGGGCCACGCGGTCACTGCCATCTATCCATGATCCATCCACGCATGAAGTTATATATCCGTAGCGAATTGTAAAGATTTAATTCCTGCAGATTAAAGATGCTCCGCTGTACCTGATAAATGCCTGGGCCAGGTTCGGACGGATGATCCATCGATCGGGTGATGAATGAATTGCAGCTCCTCCTCAGATTCATTACCGATTACAAGCAGCAGCAACCAGCAGCTGTTAGGCAAAATGATCATAATCTGGATGCAGAAATTGCCAGGATGCGTGGCTGCGTCACTTATTGCCTCTATTAGCTGGTAATCGCTGCAGCAAAGTAAATTGGCCCTCCCTGTCCTGCCGTGGCCTGACTGATACGTACGGAGTACAGTATAAGCTTGCAAAAGGAAAGTTCAGATGGGGAAGAAGTGTCGGAGCGCGTGGAGGGAGTGTTGGTTGGATTTGGATATAACTACGCGTGGTGTTTGAGAGCGTAGCTGGATAGTACTAGACAACGACGACGGATCGTGTAGCGTGACATGTGTGGCTGATGCAAGGAACAGAGGATGTGCTGGGCAGCAGCTGTGCATGTTCGCTGCCGTATTCGCGATGGCAATCAGGAGAGCGACCTGCACAGCACGCATTCCCATCTGGCCATACAAATCGTTTCCTGTCTGCTGAAGCTGGTCATCGGACCGTACCGATGAATCCGTCGACCTCCGTCTGTCCAGGGCGATCGAGCGAGAGTTCCTTTCTCGAAGCCATGATGGGCGCGCGGCGCGGCCGACGGCATCATTGCCGCTCGACGCTCTGAAATTAAAAAAAGGCGAGAGAGAGTACACGGGGCAAAGCTTTCTTAATTAACCACCGCCGATCGGTGCGCGCGGTGGTTAAGTGTTGATTAATCACCGATCGATCGGTGCGCGCAGTGGTTAAGCGCGCTGGTTAGCTAGGGGCTAGGGCACCCCCATCATGCCATGGTGCCTTTCGTCTCAAGGCATATGCATATACGCGATCATCTGCTGGTGACCGCACTGTTATTAAAAAGGAGCACTGGCCGCACCGCGCTGCAGTTGCAGCAGCCAGCGGCAATGATGACGAGCGTAGCATTATCGGTTGCCCCCTCTGCTCCTCTCTTCTTTTTGGTACTAGTGGAAATTGCACCCTTACGTTAAAGCCTAATTTCCTGAAGCTACCTTGCAGCTAGGATTAGCATGTCAGTTGGTGTTGAAAGGTAAAGCCTAGAATTCTACAGAGAATTTTTGGCCTGCAAGAAGCCCGGCCAATGGATATTCAGGTGGCGGGGGAGGCTCTCTAATATCTACATTCTACTAGATCATAAACATTTCGCAAAAGTCTAGTTTTTATTTATTCTCTAAATTAAATTTGTTTGTAGCCAGCGTTGCTCATCATGGGTTGTAGTAGTTAATTAAGGGAGATGACAAAGAGCACAAGAGACAGGCCCGAACAACCTCGGGGTCTGTAGTATGTTTAGCATGGGGCTCGCCTCGCCGGTAATGGCGCGGAATAATCAACACAACACCCCCCCCCCCCCCCCCCCCCCCCCAACAGTCGACACGGAACGTGCGAGCCTTCATACGCTGCTTCCTTCCTTCTTATTAGGCTGCTGGCTGCTCATCTCATCAGGTTGGTAGGTTGGTGAGCTGCTCGAGCCAATGGCCTCTGCTGCTCTTTTTTTCTTCACTTCAGGCCTTCAGGGGCGTCCCTGCTACGATTACGAGCAACTGCAGGGGGTTCCGCGCAAAACGCCGCAACGGTCTGTAACGGACTGCCGCCATCGACCGCCCTTTCCCGCCACCAGCGGCGGCGCGATCTGGCGCGTAGCCGGCGGCAGCCGACGGCCGCGATCGGTCGTCGTCGGGGGCCGACCGCCCGCCAGGTGGGGACCGCCTGCGCCGGGATAAGCGGCACCGGCCTGCTGGCTGCTGCCAGGGCCCCACCCCCCCCGGTCGCCGCGTGAGATCCCCGTCCAGGATCCTCTGCGGCGCTCCTCTGCTTCGACTCCCTCCGTCGCCGTGGTCCGGCACGCGGACGGAGACGGGCGGCGGGCCGGGGCCGGCCGGCCGCAGAGTGGGCCGCCGCACCGGATGCGCGTGGGCCCTGTTGCTTTTTACCGTGTCTGCATGGTGACCCGGTGTGCTCCAGAGCTGTTCCCAGTCACATATGTCACATGTGTTACTGGATCCATAATCCATCGCAGAAGGCCGGTCCATGCGCTCCCTCCTCGCCATATTCTTTCTCCCGACGCCGTCCCTTCCTCCCCATCTTTCCTCCCCATCTTGTTCGTCCCGACACCGCCTCGTCCTCCACAGCTCCGGCCGGCGGCTGCCGTCGCCACACCGCCATAGCACATGCCTTCTTTTTACCCCCACCAGTGGCCACCGCGCACCGGGGTTTAGCCCCGGCCGGCCGGCGGCACTGGAGCGCCGCCTCGCCTCCACCGCCAGCCGTACTGTTGCAACTGTCGAACCGCCGCTGCCCCCGACCTTCCCTCTAGAGCCACTGATCATGAAAACCATCCCGCCCTAAAAAATCTAAAACCCTAAAACCGCCACCTCGATCGCCGTCGGCCGCTCCCCCACCTTCCACCCCCGCGGTCGCTCCAACCCCTCCTCCTTCCCCTCTTCTACCTCGGCGGCGCGGTGAGCGGCGGACTATATACGAATCTTTCGTGACAGATCCGCACGCAGTCACGCGCGACCTCCATTATTCCTTGTTGTGCTCGGCTTCACGTACCCGCTAGGCTAGGTGGCGGCTCATAGTTGGGGCAAAAAACTTTTCATTTTCTGCGTACGTCCACGAACAGGGCAATGCATTCGTGTCTTTGTCCTCGCTGAAGGTTTGGCAGTGATTGAACGCAAGCGCCAAGCGCTCTTGGGTTCAAGAGGTTTGATAGGGGTGAACTGGAAGCACTATATAGTTGCGTCATTTGAATCCAAATAGATATGAAAAAAATAGAAAATGGTTGGGATCTCCATAAAATCTAAAGCATTTCGTTCAAATTAACATTATGGTGGGTTGTCGTCGAGAAAAAGAAAACTTGTGAAAACTAAAACAATAGCATAGCAAGAGCTTCATATTAGAAGAAAGAAAATGCAAACGTGGTTGTTGAGAATAACCTTTTCCGTTTCTTTAAACCCATTGTGGGTTGGGGATCGGAATTTTAAAAATTCACACTCAACTCCATGGTGCTTCGTCATCGACTTTTGTAACTATGAAGTTGCATGTTGATTTTTCATTCAAAACAATCGATTTGAACTATATTTATTCCCTATCTAATATGGTGCTTGTTGTGAGCCTGTGGATTAAACCTATAAACATGGAGATCTGAGGTGACTTAAATTCTAGCTACTATTGACGAGCTAAGCAGGAACCGTGTTGAGTTTATGATTTGTTTTATCTCTCGCTCTTGTAATAATAAGGTAATAATGCGCATGTATGCTACGTATGTTTCTTGTACTCCCTCCGTATCAAAATATTCATCGTTGTTGACTTTTTCTTATAACTTTAACCATTCGTTTTATTCAAAAAATTATGTAATACCATCTACTTTGTTTATAATATGCTTTACTATTACAAATATTTTAAGCATGACTTAAATTTTTATATGTTCGTAATAAATTTTTGAATAGAATGAATGGTTAAAGTTGTAAGAAAAAATCAACAGTGATAAATATTTTGATACGGAGGGAGTACATCCTTATCGAGGGAGCTGGATAAATAGCTAACGAGGCACCTTCTCACTTCCTCCGGTACTTAAATGCTTGAAATCTTGATGGTCACGATGAAGCTCCTGTCCAAAAAAAAAGGAAAACTTGCTTCATAAATCATAACTACTTCTGTAAATGTTATATTGAGGATTGATGGAGTGGTATCATTATTTCCACTTAATATAGACAAAGATGGTCTATTTTTATTCTTTCCTTTTTGTCCATTTGATTTTGTATGCTTGAAAACTACACAAAAGGGGTTGAAATGATAAATTCAAGGGGAGACAACACATACTCATCAATTTCAATATAGGATTATCACAGCTCCAACGTTGGGTAGTGCTCAATGAAGACTGGTACGACCGCCACATGATTAGTAGAAGGATGTCAGATTATTAGCGTTACGAAGCGGAAGCTTATAATGTGTTGTAGCGTTAGTATGAAATAAAGTAAAGCAAATACACAGTATATAACGTACAAAAGCGAGAACATAAGCTTTTTTTTTGGTACCCATGGCCCTGCCTTGTGAACCAGGAAACAACAAAGAAAGATGCACGTTGTGCAGTGTGGCCCTAGCAAAGAAGAGATGCGCGATGCCCCCGGACCGAGATTGCCATTCAAAGCTGCCACCCGCCCGCCCCTGCTCCCACAGCCAGCCTAGCCCCCCCTACCAGAGTGAGAGAGAGAGGAGAGAGGAGAGAGGAGAGAGCGCGAGGCGCGAGCACCGAGCAGAACCCGCGCAGAAAAGCAACTACCTCTCCTCCCCCGCTGGCCCGGACCACACCATCCGACCATCGAGTCCTCGCCCCCGCAAGATCCCCAATCTCGCCGCAGGTGTCTCGCCGGAGCGGCCACCATTGCTGCGCGCGGAGCTGCCGATTCCGCGGCCGGCAGTTTCTCTCCATGCTGCTTCTGTGAGTCCTGCGACTCGATTCGAGCTCTGTTGGCGTGGGAGGCGGCCGCCCGAGCCGCGGCGAAGGCGCGTTCATTGGGAGAGGGTTAGTTACTGACTTCTCGGTATCGATCATTATCCCTTTCGCTCCGCGGATTTTGGTGTGCCTTTTGTTGGGCTTGGCGATTTGTTTGGTGCACTCGCTGCTCGGCGAGCGGAAAGTTTGGATCTTTTCGCTCTGTTCGCTGCTAGTGTGTTAAGGTTCTTCTTCTCGCCCTGTGTGCATCACCGGGACGCTCAGTTCGACCTCTCGGAGTGCCAGCGGAGAAGATTGAAGCCCGGGGCTCGCATTCCCGCGGAGCGGTTGGGTGGTTAGTCCTGGGACTCGGAGATGTGAAATAAAATGGGATGCCGTGTGGAGTCCGAATTAGTTCGGTGATACAGCTGGAGTGCATTTGTTTATGCTATTGATGGGCCCCTGTAGAGCTTGCAAGTTGCAGTACTCGCACTTTGGGGGCTAGTAGGAGTAACCTAAACTCCGTTTATTCTCATTTTAAGTATTGTTTGGTCTAAATACGACCTTATCTTTGGGTCTACGTCAATAATTGTTCTGGCGTAGTAGAGAAGAAAAATGGTCGTACTGGCTTCATTTCGCTTGCTGATAGAGGTTTTTGTTGAGAAAACAACAAAAAAAAGCTCAAGTGGATGCAAAACCAAGGGGCTAAGCAACTACGTAGTTCTAATGACTTGGTTATGTACTTCTGCTCTAGTGTAGTGTACCGCTATTTCTTTCAAAGCGAAGGGTCCTTACAACTGAAGCTGCCACTGTGTATAATTTCACTAGCTGTACTTTTGATCTACCCCCGAGTAACTTCAGATCGCATTCTTGATTTGGTAATTTATTTGACTTTCTGCATGTGGAGTAAATGAGGTGGGAACGGGAGGCTGTCGTGTGAGGAAATTCTGATCTTCTGTGTCACTAGATGCCGTTCCCCTGCTTTCAGCCACCTCTCTAGCAGTCTAGCTCTGTCCTAAGCACTTGCTGTTTTGCTAAGGGCAGTCCCAATGGACAGTTTCCATGGACAGTTTCCAAGAGGAAGAGAGCACAATTAATGATCCTTAGAAACTAACTCCCCCAGCCCATGATTTCTATAGCAGTTTCTATATGACGGACAACTTAAATACACCACAAGAAAGACATGGATCAGTTGTGCATGCAACACAGTGGCCTGCAAGGCCTGCACATATATGTTTACATTCGTCCATCTCAGTCACGTACATTACATCTCACACAAATACGTTGATAGCAATTTATATATCAATAATACCGGTTCATAACTAGTAGGTACCCACAAATATGTTTCCACAACCATATATTAGTAATAGCAGTCCAGAAATAAAGATAAAAGGTAGCACATATAGTTGATAATAAAAGAACTAAAGTCCATAATATTTTTAGTAAGACCAATCATGCAGTTCATAGTCATACTAGATAGCCATAGTGGTAAGAGTAACCCAGGTTCAAAAACATATATAAAGCATGGCACTTTAGGTAGCAATGCCATACGAATACATAGTAATATTTAGGTCATCATGAAGTAGTTCACCCAGCTCCGTCCTCTGCAAAACATTTTTCACTGGAAATTCTTCTTCACTGCAAAAAAAGAAAGAAATGTGTTAGACAAAATCAATTTTCAAAACTTAGAATGTAACATTTTTATATTGCAGTGAGAATGCAACCATAGATATATACAAAAACTTTAGTATATACTAAAATTTCTATATACCTAATTAATTTGGATTGCCAAACTTATGCCAAATATGCTCAATCAAGTCTGATTGAAGTTTTTTATGAGTGTCACGAGCACGAATATTGGCATTTCTTTCTAGTACTTCTTCCATCTCTGGATTCTCTCCATGAGAGATTGCAGGTGCTTGAACAGTTGATGTGCTTGCTTCCTCATTCGAATCAAGAGGAATCTGTTCCATATCTCTCTCATCATCTATTATCATATTGTGAAGGATGATACAAGCTAGCATAATATTCTCAAGATCGCCTTGCTCATACAAACGTGCAGGTCGACGTAAAATACTAAAGCAAGACTGCAAAATGCCAAATGCACATTCAACATCCTTTCTTGCCTCTTCTTGATGCTCTGCAAACAATTTGTGCTTATCTGATTGTGGGTGGCGTATTGACTTAACAAAAACAGCCCATTCTGGGTATATGCCATCAGCAAGGTAATAGCCATTGTTATATTGCCTTCCATTGACATGATACTGTACTCGAGGAGCTTCCCCTCTTAGCTGCTCGACGAACAAAGATGATTGATTAAGCACATTGATATCATTATTGGATCCAGCAACACCAAAGAAGGCATGCCATATCCAACGATCGTGCGAAGCTACGGCCTCAAGAATGACTGTAGGAACATCATGATCACCACGAGTATAATATCCCTTCCATCCTATTGGACATTTTTCCCAATGCCAATGCATGCAATCTATGCTCCCTAACATACCAGGGAACCCACGACGCTCGTCGATCTGCATCAAGCGTTCAACATCTTCTATAGTGGGGCGTCGCAAATATTCTGTACCATATTTTTCAGTCACACCCTTGACAAACATCTTCAAGCACTCCACTGCATTACTTTCTCCAATCTTTAGATACTCATCAAGATGGTCTGCAGGACTACCGTTTGCCAATTGGCGAATAGCTGCTGTGCATTTTTGAATTGGCGTGAACCCTGGACGGTTTACAGCATCTAATCTCAAGGTGAAAAATTCAGACCACTGACCTAGGGCCTCAACAATGTGCAGGAAGAGGGATCTTCTCATCCTAAATCTTCTACGGAAGGTAGCATCATTATAGACAGGATTCAGAAAGAAGTAGTCATCCATTAGCCGTTGATTGGCTTGTTCACGTGGCCCGTCAACATACCTCCTTGGACGACTTGCTCTCCTACCTTGAACACGTACAACTTCAACATCATCCATCAATTCAGCAGCCAGATTATCACCAAGATCTTCTAATAGGTCTTGCTCTTGTAGGAAATCATCCATGTTGTATAAATCCATAGGATCTATGCTGCTCACCTCATCAACATCTGTATCACTCGGCAAAGGATTTTCAGATGGCTGGGACATGATGCCAAGGAAGAAGGGGAAGAATGGCAAATGAAATAAGTGAAAGAATGTGGAAGGCCAGGGGAAAGGAGTCTGCGTGTGTGTCCATAAATAGTTGAGGCATGCAGTGTTCAGTACTGGTGTTCACACCAGAATCTGAATGGTCCCAAAGGCAATAGTGGTCACTATACAGTAGTGCTATTCATACCAGAATCTGAATGGTCACAAAGGCAATTAGTGGTTACTATACGCCAGAATCTAAATGGTCACAAAAGCATGCAGTTTCCTTCACATTGACACATTTGTTTCTAGGAGCATGCAGGAACTTACATGTCACATGCACAAGCAGCTATCTCCTCGGTGTCATAGGCCCCTGCAGATCACAAACAACTTAATCAAAAACAGATTGTTTCATAGAATAATATGTACACGTCGATTACAAACATACCTTAATCATATTTTCCAAATAAACTCAATCTCATACCCTCCAGTGCTCTATCTCTCTCAGCTAAGGCTGCTTCACTAAGATGACTTGTAGAAGCAAACATCAACTCCTTGTAAGTGTCTAGCATTTTGCACTTTGTATGTTCCTGTGCAGCTTTATGTGTAAGCTTGGCTGCTTCAAGCTTCTTATCTGCCAAACTTTGTTGCACATCTGACATCTTCTCACGGTCTTTTCTTGCCATTGCGCTTGCTTAATGAATTTCTCTAGTTTTTCGTTGATTACAGATAAAGAATCTGATGTCTTCTATTTTCCATTGCGTTCATCCTTGGCCTTCTTATGCCCCATTGGACGCTTTCTTGGGTTATCTTCCAGATTCACTACATGAGTTGGGTTAACCGTTGCGCTCTTGTCCTTTTCTTCGTTCAATCTTTTTACTTATGCAGCCCACTTCCGTTCATGTCGTACTATCCTCCATATATGCTGCAGTAAGAAAGGCTTATCACCATGCTCACCAGCATACATCTGCAATGCACGATCCATCATTTGGTCATCACTCATCCCACTTTGGTACACTCTCGTGGTTCTTACCCAGCAGCCATTGAACTCACTAACTGGTTTTTTGATGCGGGCCCAACTAATTTTCAATTGGTTACGGTTCCTCCTACGATTACTTGTTGTGTTGTTGTTGTACGTGGCAGTAACGTCTGCCCAATATTGATCAGACTTTTTTTCATTTCCATCAACTGGGTCAAGTGAATTTTGCAACCAAGCACTAACCTACAATTAGATAAAGGACAATTGTTCAGTCTTACAACCAAGCAAAACAATTTTCTAGGCTGTGAGGTTGACAAGCATATAGAGAAAGGTAACTTACCAATCTAATGTCTTCTTCATGTGACCAATTCAACCTCTTGTCGGTCCTAGCAGGCTCGAGGGTGTCATCGTCGTCAATGTCAATTGTTTCTTTATCTTGGGATCCCATTTGTGCATTGCAACATCCTTTGCTAAGCCACATCCTGTTGGTGATGGAGTCCCTCTAGAGCTTGAAGCACCAACAAAATGGAAGTTTTCTGGAAGATGGCTTGCATTTGGATAGTTAACAAATGGATGTGGCTGGGGAATTGGAGGACTGATTTGGGACCTCTGTAAATAATTCATGATAGGACTTGGTGGACACAACCTGAAAGGGGGAAACGAAAAATTCACTGCAAAGAAACTACACATGTTTGACTACTCAAAAACAAAAGATAGTATCCATATTACATATATTAAAAAAGTGTATCTGAGCCGCATACCATTCTGAGCTGCTAGGAGAGGAAGCAGCCGTGAATGTGCCCAAAGGTGCTGAACGCCACCACGCAGCAGGAGGAAAAGAACCGGTTGGAGCAGCGGTGCCGGCGGCTACAGCAGCACCGGGAACAGCGGCGCCTGGACCGGCGGCGGCAGCACCGATTCGACCACCGGCGGCTGCAACAACAACGCCTGGAGCAGCGAGGCCTAGACCAGCGGCAGGAGCATCTTTGGTCTTCCTGGAACTCGAATTTGACTTCCTCGATCTATTTTCTTGCTGTACTACTTGCTTACCAGATCAATCCATCCTTCCACAAGGATTGGGAAGAAGTATTTCTTGAGGACTGATTGGGGATGGATTTGGCTAGGTCTTGTGGCTGGACATAGGTGGTGCTATGAGATGGAGATTGCTGCTGGGTGAGTACAGAGTACGTGAGCAAATGGATTTGAAGCAGGCGACATGAAAATTTTAGAAGAGACCCCATCCTTTGAGCGGAGATTTGGCGCCGGATGGACTCCTCCGCGCGGAAGCGCAGCAAAGTGGAAGCTAGGAGCGCGGGAGCGTGCTATTTTTTTCGCGGGCTCGAGCTGGTGCGCGGAAGGAACGGCGGCGGCGGCGAGGAGAGGGAGACGACGCAGCGGATCCGGAAGGACGAGTAAAACGCGTGGCTTGGAAACGATGCGCTCGCTCCATCGCAGATTTGGCCGTTTCTTCGCTCATCGGTGCGCCCGCCGACACCGTTTCCTGCATGAGAAACGATTTCCTCCTCTTTCTTCATTAACTCACATGCCACATCACCAAATTGCTGATTTGGCAGCCTAATTAATGCCATGGAAACTAGGTGATCTGGCCCATTGGGACTGCCCTAACAAACAACGGTGGCCCACTCCCAACTGTAAAGCACAAATGCTTTTCTTATTCACTGATAAAGTTGCATTCTTGCCGTCCTCTAACTGCCCTTTTTGTGGATTTCAAGAAAGCGATGTCAAAAGTGGTCGGTTCCACTCTGGTCTTAATTTCAGCTTAGTACTGAAATTTGCTGTTAGAGATTTCTGTAGACAGTATGGGAGGCTGCAATCAAGATCAGCCTTTTTTTTCCCAACCACCTGCAGGCTGCAATCATTCATGCTCCATGTATTTTCTGCTAGATGATCAGCCTTTTTTGACTTCTTTTAATGAGTGCTTAATATCTTTTCATTTTCTTTTGGTGCTAATTGTTAAAAGGCATTTGGACATTACAGGTTTTTTCCTGATTAAAATCGACCTTTTGTTTCCTTGTTTCTTTGTTATCTCAAAGATAAGCTCGTTTCTAAGTTTATTTTATTGCAGTGACATGCTAAAAACAATTAGGTCATCCCTATTTTATTGCTCATCCAGCCTTTATCCACCCACCTTTACATTCTTGGATTCCATTGTGCTAGTTTTGCTGTTCGGTCTTTATTCTTTTCTTTTTGGCATGCTTTTGAGCAAAACAAATCATTAAATGACAAATGTTCATCCACATGACATATATATACAGAATATATTGTGAATTACACATGAGCAATGCTTTGTTTTGTGGATCAGGATTGCGCTGTATTTCATAGATGACGAAGGCTGCAACTCTTTATGGGGCCAAGACACAGACTGAGACCCTACGGCCAGGGCCATTGCGCCCAGCAAATATCATCAGAAATAAATTTCCTACCTACAAGAATGGTTCAAATGGTATCGTGATCAAACTGGCCGATGGTCCAGAAATGCCACCTCTCAAGGAGATTGTTGCAAAAGAGACTGCAGATCTACTTGATCGTCGTCAGCGCCTCTCTGTCCGTGAACTTGCAATGAAGTTTGAGAAGGGTCTCAACACTGCCACACTGTTGTCCAATGAGGTTCAGACCCTTACATTTCAGTGCATCATGTTCAAGTTATTTAAATTAATTCAATAACATATACCATTTTTCATGCTTCTGTAATTATACAAATATGTAGTGCATTGGCTGATGTTTTCTGTGATTAATGTACTTTACCAATAACTGTATGCCTGGCCAAACATATAACACAAAATGTTTTGCTTGACTTTCACAAACTGACAGGTTAAATGGAGACAAGTAGCATTGCTGGAGAGGGATATCCTTTTGAAGAATCTAAAGAGTGTATTAGAGTCACTGAGAGGCCGGGTGACAGGCAAAACTAAGGATGAAATCGAGGAGTCTATATCTATGGTTGGTTTCTTCATATCCTTTGCCAAATGTCTTTTTATTAGATTTACATTTCCCCTTGACATGAATTAGTATCTAATGGCATATCATCATAAAAGTATATTATACATTTCTTTAAAAAAAGTACTCCACATTGCCTAGTTCATTGGGTAAGGGTATTTCCTCTATTCCATTGAATTACTTTCATCAAGAAACTTCCAGCAACATGCTGAAGTGGTGCTCCTATTTCATTTTGTATTTGATTTGGGGTCTACTGTTCTGTAGGTGGAGATCCTTGCAGTTCAGCTCTCCAAAAGAGAAGCTGAGTTGCTTCAGCAAAAAGAAGAGGTCACGAAATTAGCAAAATCATTAAAGCAGGTGTGTTCCACATTGTTGTATAACTTATCTAAATGTGAGTGATAATAATTTGAGGAATCAAAATCTATTTACTTGAAATATTCCAAAGTTCTTACTGTCATGATTCATTCATATTGCACCGTTTATAGTTCCCCACTGACATGTTTATCTCCAAGTTTGCCGTTTTTTTAGCCATTTCTGTTCAAGACCTGCCTAAAAAATGAATCTTATTGTAATCCTAATCCTTAATTTCACCTGACTTAATGTAATTTAAAGTGGCTCAGCGGTCATATATATACTATGCAAGCATAACACAGATTATTTTATGTAGGATTTGATTCTCAACTCATTTTAAACATTGTGTTTTGGCTTTCATTTCTTTCAGCATAAAAGGCATCCAAGCATTATGGGTTTAGCTACCCACTACTCCTCTTTAATGTTATTATTCGTTGAGAGTGAGAGTTTACTCCTTTTTAATCTTGCTCATAGGCTTCTGAAGATGCAAAGAGAATTGTTGAAGAAGAAAGAGCTAATGCTCATACAGAGATACAAAGTGCTAAGAATGCTGTCCAAAGAGTTCAACAAGCAGTTCAGGAGCACGAGAAGATGTCCCAAAGTACCGGGAAGCAAGTATGTGGATAAGCTTAGAAATTGTTCATAATCATTACCTTGCTACAAGCTAATGCATAACTTGATTTTCTGCCTCTAGTTTAAGTGAAGTTTCAATATAGTTGTTGATACATCTTATCTTGTTTTACCAATATGTTATTCCTTATAATTGCTTTATCTATGAAACACAGTATGATCAGTTCTGAAGATTTGCTTATCTCACTGGATAATTGCATGCATCATTCTAAAATTTAGTTACATGAAAGTTTATTTCATACATCTGTACAGGTTGGGATAACCTGGAAGATACTTCCATAGTTTCAATTCGATGACTGTATTATTAGCTATATTGGACTTAAAACATGCATTTTCATTTGTTTTTTCCATTCTTATTCAAATACCTAGTGTCATGCTATTATTCAGAACTTTCAGAAGCTATTCCATTTGCATATACATGTGTTCATTCACAGTTTTACATCATTTCAAATTTATATGTAATCTTATTTTAATTCCATTTTCAACTATGAACGTGTATGTGATATCTATTTGCTGTTTGGAAGGACATGGAGGAACTAAAGAAAGAAGCTAGAGAAGCTCGGAGGATCAAAATGTTGCATCAGCCCAGCAAGGTAGGGATGATCATACTTACTGTAGAACTCAGTATATCAATCGGGGTCTGTATACTCTTTTCATCAATATGATCACATGATACATTTTGTGTTCTCTAGGCAATGGATCTGGAAAATGAAATACGAATTTTATGTAAGACATTTGCTGAGAAGTCCACGGATTGTGTTAATCTTTTGAAAGAGGTATCTTTACAAATGCTGGCTTCAGTTATATCCGCATATATTTCATATTTAATGATAAAAGTTGGAACCATACTTTGTCAGTTGTATTGTGTAATGCACTGGAAATTATTTAGTACAAATAACATGAATGGGTGCAAAGGCACCATACTGTTCAGAAGCATGATGCATACATACCACTTCTTTTATTCCGCGTGAGCTACGGTTCTGCTGTTATTTCTGTGTGTCTACCAACCTCAAACCTCTTCTATTTTCAACATCTGGAATATTTTCAGTGGTTGATCTTTTTCCGGGTAGAATATAACTGTGTTACATTACTGGCTTCAAAATATTTTTTTGGTAGTTGGAACTGCATAAAAGGTTAAAGGAAAATGGTACCCCATCATTTGATTTGGAGGGTCTCCAATGCTTAGGATCAGTGCTACGTATAGTTGCTCTCAGTGGTACTCACATGGATTTGTCAAATATTTCAATCCAGTGGTTCCGCATACACCCAAAAGAAAGCAACAAAGAGATCATTTCAGGTGGAATTATGCTCTGTCTCTGTCTCTGTTTCTGTTTCTCTCTCATCTTCATATTAAGTTCAGAGTGCCAGTGTCTTTGACATATTTTGTGATTGAACCTCTTTAGGTGCCACAAGACCAGTATACGCCCTAGAGCCACATGATGTTGGGCGCTATTTGCAAGCTGAAATAGATGTTGGTGGTGAAATTGCAGTAGCAAAGACAGCTGGGCCAGTAGACCCTGGTTTGTTTGACTGAACATACTTGGCGAGGATTATTATCTGTATGTCTGGGTTATTGCATGACGTATTGTGTTTATTATTGCTAGCAGATGCTGGATTGGTGGAATATGTGGAGACACTCGTAAGGAAACCTGAAACTGAGTTCAATGTATGATCACCCATCCTATACCACTTTATGGCATTTCTTTTGCACATATGCCATGTTGGGGTTGCAATTTTTTTAAATATGAATTCCTATTTATCTGATAAGTAGTCCGGACCATCATAACCAGTATATTAGCTTAAAGTTTTTTTCGAAAAAAAAAATCTGCACATGCACTACTCTTAACCATGTAATGGTGCTCTTAATTTGAATGACACTGCTGGTAACCTAGCCATGCTTCAAATCCCATCATGGCACAACTATTTTTTTTCTTGAACACTCAAGGCACAACTATTAGAACCTTGAACGGGTGTTCTTCGGTGCCTCTTGTTTTGTATATTATGACAGGTTGTTGTGCTTCAATTGAACGGCATTGAGCAGCCAAAAGAGTCAGTTCATGTTCTCAATGTTGGAAGGCTGCGGATGCGACTTACTAAAGGGAAGTCAGTAGTTGCCAAGGAATTCTATTCCTCATCAATGCAGGTATGTACAGTACATGAGTAACATCATATCTTCTCTTCTGGGTTTAGATGGTGACTGAAAGGATTGTGCTACATATTGATGCATGCATCTATTATGGCAAAAAGCATGCCTACAATGGTTTTCAACGATGTTACTGGTAGTTCAGTTGGTTGAAACATATAGTACTCATGGTTCACTAGTACCCTGCACTATAGTAGTCATGTTTGCTTATAAGCATGAGTTGGTATTGGCATATTGCTCTTGTTCAATACTGCTACCAGTCCAAGTCGAGAAGTGAGAAGCTTCTTCCTGCCCTTAAAAGCCTTGCTTTTGTTACAGTTATGTGGTGTTAGAGGTGGTGGCGAAGCAGCCTCGCAGGCAATGTTTTGGCAACCCAGCAATGACCTAAGCTTGGTGCTGGCCTTCGAGACCGCTCGAGAACGCAACACAACCATCATGCTTGCTCGGCGATTCGCCATAGATTGCAATGTATGTGCCATCTCCTAGCACTACGCTATGATCTTAGTCCCATGCTGCTGCTACAATTTCCTTAACTTGGTGGAATGGCTGCAGATCATCCTTGCTGGGCCAGGCGACAAAACTCCCTGGTGAAAGGAACCTGTAGTGCTCCTCGGCCGATCCAACGGCTCCTGTCGGTCCACGACCCGTGCAGTGATGTACATTTGCGTGCACAGCGTGTTTGCACCAGCTCCTCTAGTTCCCTTGTTCAGTCCGGGGTGTTCTGCTCGTCCTCGTGTTGTAGGTTTCCGAAAGAAGGCGCCGTGCGCACAGTTTTAACCGCCTCGGCGCCGTCTTTCTATCTCACTGTGCTGTGTTGTTTCAGTTGCGAGCGTTGTGATCTGTTGCTAGCAGCTGCAGCAGTAATCTATGCTTGATGCGGTACACATCTAATTGTGTTCGACGTATGTAGTGCTGATGTTGAAGCAATGATAGGTAATGTGTATGCATGGGGAACAAAGCTTCTCCACCCGCCCTGGTTGTGAGCCCAAATACCGGCTTGCGGGTCTGTCTTCTGCAATGGTACAATCCGCACGATTAGATTTGAAAATACAGTTCTAGTCTATATGTAACTCTAATTTTTTATAGTTTTAGGGAACTAAGCCCCAGCCTTACGTAAAAAGGCAACAGAACGTTATTACAGCGCAAGTGTTTGCCAGAAAAAGGAAACAACAACCCAACAGAGCTTCAACAGAGCCAACCGGCTGAACAGAGAGAACGACCAGAACAGCTACCACTAAGCCTGAAACTGAAAACATGAACTCAGCTCTCCAAAACGGACGCCCGAAGCCTGCTCTTCAGAGGTCACCATGCAGGGGAGTGTTTCCATGCCACTGTTCTTCATGAGATCGATCACCAGGTTTGCTGGCGCATTCTGCAGGTCTCCCTGTGGGTGAGAGAACACTTGCGCTGGTTTCTATGGTTGAAAAGGTAGATCTCGCCTAGTTTAAAATGAGAGTGTGAGATTCTCGCAGAAAACTCGCTGACACCTGAGAGATGCACATACTATTCGTCTATTCGATCGATGTCTATTTCGAGCCCTGACCACTTACTGTTACAGATGGTGGCTTCAGTCTGGATCCCAGTTCTTGTGCCCTGACGACTGACACGTCGCCGACCTTTTACTCTTACAAATGGCGAAATGCAGCCACGGTCACGCCAGGAACTGGCAACGGTTCGAGAAGCACGCGGGGGTGCCCGGCTCAACAACGCAAGCTCGTCCCCTCGCTTCGCCGACGAAAGGCTCCGGCCTCCAGGGAGAGAAGCAAATGTTCATCACAAATGGATTGAGCTGAGGGGGTGTTGACGCAAAAATCAGGCGAAACCTGAACCAAAGACGTGCCAGTCAATCTGACCTGCTGATTGATAAAGAAACGAGAGGTTAAATTCACGAGCGAAACGGCTGGTGTACCGAATCTCTCCGATAGATTATAACAGCAAAGCTGCCGATGCAAATAAAGATAAACAGTTAGGGGAGCCGATTGTGATGATGTAAGCAATGTAAAAAGCTACTTAAAACGTAACATAAACAGAGTTGATAAACAGGACTCAAAACAGATCTAAATCGGCTGTGAAATAGTATATTTTGATAGGTCCGATCTAGCCGATAAAAGCTATTTCAGGCTGGATGAATTGATGATAAAAACTAAAACTACAAGATTTAACTAAAATTTGCAGATCCAGCAGATATCCATAAATTGTGAATAAATCTAGACGGAACGACAGCGATGCGCCCGAAGTTAAAGTCTAGAAAATATTCGGTAAACGTGGAACTCACCAGCAAACTGGAGATCGAAGCGATGCAGCCCTGCTAGCTCGAAAGAACTCGTGGAAAAAGAAAAAGTTTCGACGAAATCGCCGAGTGCGAAAAGTAGATTGCGGAAAAAGTAGGGTTTTATTTATGTTGGTGTGTACTCCTTTTCTTAGATCACACAGGGTCGCTATTTATATCCTAGGATACAGACTCATTGTCGATCACGACAAACACAAAACTTAACGTCAAAGATATAAATTTTCTAAACAAACTTATCAACCCATACAAGAGTCGAACTCGACACAAAACCCTAACTGACCAGGCAGTAATGTTCAATCGGCAATCGGCTGAACCTCCTGTGCAAAATCAGCTAAACCTCCAATCGGCAACCCTATCGGCCGGTCCCCATCTGTCTCCTCTCAGTCATCTGAATCGGCCAATTTTCCCCCTTCATTCCACATCGTCTTGATGGATGATTATATCGAAGAAGGAAAATTAGGGCACGGGTTTATGTCGGCCGATGAGTTAGAACAGATAGATCTAGGTGATGGTAGCAAGCCAAGGCCGACGCATATTAGTGCTAAGTTAGATTCTAAGTACAAGCAATAGTTAATTCAGTTGTTAAAAGAAAATAAAGATTGTTTTGCTTGGGAGTATTATGAAATGTCTGGTTTAGACCGTTCTATTATTAAACATTGGTTGCCTATAAAACCAGGGCATCGACCACATCAGCAGCCTGCTAGACGCTGTAATCCTAAAATATTACCTGATATCAAGGCCGAGATTACTCGTTTAATTGAAGCGAAGTTCATCAGGTAGTGTCGTTATGCTGAATGGATCTCTAATGTGGTTCCTGTGTACAAGAAAAACGGAAAACTCCGAGTCTGTATTGATTTTAGGAATCTTAACAGGGCTATGCCAATGGACGGTTATCCGATGCCGGTTGCCGATGTGTTGATAGATGCTGATGCAGGGCATAAAGTTATTAGCTTCATGGATGGTAATGCTGGATATAATCAAATATTTATGGCTGAAGAAGACATTGCCAAGACTGCGTTCAGATATCCTGGGCATGTTGGATTATTTGAGTGGATCGTCATGACTTTCGAACTGAAGAATGCAGGGGCTACATATCAGTGGGCCATGAATTACATATTCCATGAGTTTATCGGCAAGATAGTTGAGATTTACATTGATGACGTTGTGGTTAAGTCAGAAGGTTATAAGGAGCATTTGGCCGATTTACGTAAAATTTTGGAGTGCACAAGAAAACATGGGCTGAAAATGAATCCAAATAAGTGTGCTTTCGGCGTATCATCTGGACAGTTTTTGGGTTTCATGGTTCACCAAAGAGGCATCGAGATCAGTCAAAAGATGATTGGTGCAATCAATAAAGTTACTGCCGACAAATAAAACTGAGCTTCAGTCGATGATCGGCAAAATCAATTTCATCCAGAGATTCATATCAAATTTATCTGGGAGAATTCGGTCGTTCAGCCCTTTATTGAAGCTTAAAGCCGATCAAGAGTTTGTATGGGGTCCGATTAACAAAAAGCATTGGAGGATATTAAAAAGTATTTGGTGACCCCACTAGTCTTGGTACCTCCTCAAAGGATAAGCCGTTTAAATTGTACTTATCGGCTGAAGAAAATGCTATCGGATCGGCTCTTATTCAAGAATTTGAGGGCAAGGAACGGGTGATTTATTATGTCAGTAGGAGACTTTTGGATGCCGAAACCAGATATTCTTCGGTTGAAAGGTTATGTTTGTGCCTATATTTCTCTTGCACCAAACTCAGGCATTATTTATTATCGGCAGAATGTACTGTTGTCTGCAGGGATGATGTTGTCAAGTACATGTTGTCGTTGCCGATTTTGAATGGGAGAATCGAAAAATGGATTCTGGCATTATCCAAGTTTGACTTGACGTATGAATCGGCTAAAGCTGTTAAGGGGCAAGTTATGGCCGATTTTGTGACTCAGCATTGTGACTCAAAAGTTAAAGTGGTGGAACATGTGCTGTGAACTTTATTCTTTGATGGATCATCTTGTGGAGTAGGATCAGGTATCTGTCAGACCCGGGCACACGGGACTGTCCACGTGGTATATTTTCTCTTAGGATACGGGATGGGACATGGCCCACGCCATACATCTATTTAAACTACTCGTAACCTAGTAGAACTGCTTCTAGAGTAGTAAAACTAGTCAGATACAATGAAGGACTACCGGAAAAGTACTCGGGTAGGACTCTAAGGCTTGTATCCGACTAGAATTTCCATGTAACCTGTCCTCCCAGACTATATAAGGGCGGACAGGACCCCCACCACGGGGAACCCACGGGATCCTCCAGGGAATCACCCAGGAGATCACGCAATCACCATCAAAGGCAATACAATCCACACAGGACGTAGGGTATTATGCTCTCGGCGGCCCGAACCTGTCTAAAACCCTGTGTTCCTTTGCACCTTCGAGTTCCTGATCTTGGCGACACCCAACCAACCAAACTCACCACCTCGGGGGTATCCCTCGGTGCCCGTGGCAGTAAAACACCGACAGCTGGCGTGCCAGGTAGGGGAGTTCATCGAGCATCCACCGGAGAACTCGATGGCATCGTTCAACTTCACCAACAACGTGCTCGATGAGGGCATAGCCTTCATCTTCGGCTCCTGGATCTACATCGCCAACAGATTGGGAGGCTTCAGCAGCCACCTAATCAACTCTAGGAAGCCGGAGGCCCCTGCAACAACTCGACACTGCAACCTCAACTTCTTCCCCGACGATCTCGACGAGTTGCCGCACCCAGATCTGCCCAGGCAGATCGAAAACAAGCCCGTTTTCAACGCGACTCCAAGTCATGCTGCATCAGAATGCGGATCGGATCTAATCCGATCTGAGGAAGCCCCGCGATCCAAGTCCCTCCCCGACTCGGAGGAGGACTTGGATCGCCCCTTCAAGATCCGAGACCAGGGAGCCACCGCACGTCAGGGCCCCCCGTTCTCGACTACGATTCAGATTCAATTAAAGAGTACCCGTCAACTACAATTCCAGACCGAGGAGGACTCGAGGACGTGGAGGCCACCGCTTGTCGGGAGGCCCCAGTTCTCGTCATCCACTCACACCCTGATGATTGCTGCGAGTCATTTTCGGGTAGTCATCCGGGTTTAACTATAACCACCACGCTGCAAGGTTGTTTCCGGCACTGGAAGGGTCTAGAGCCCTCTGAGGTACTCGAATCCGACTCCCACCTTGTGGCACAATCCACCCCTCGGCGAATCGACCCCAGGGATCCGAAAATTTTCGACTACTCCGCTCAACATCGACGCGCTGCCGCCACAACCTCGACTATTCGACTCGCGCCGCAGTCACGACTGCCTCGACAACTCGGCAGCGGTAACTACAACTTCGACGACCCGTCACGACTACAAACCAGTCGGGACCGAGCTGCGAACTACCCGGCGAATAGCTCCGCTCGGTCAACAACTAGTCGGAATCAACTCCGACTAGTTGGCTCTACCAACAAATTTCTCACAGACCAAGATCTGGTTGAGATGGTTCAACCCAGGACCCTCTCCGCGTAGGAGGAGGATCTTGATCGTCCTCCACCACTCGGAGAAGGAGTAGCCACCGCTTGTCAGGTGGGTATGGTTTTCGAAAACCAATCGGACCCATCTACTCATGTGACCCAGGGTCTGGTAAGAGAATCAAATTGTTTGGGCAGGTTTGGGCAGCGGAAGGTCCAGAAACCCTCCATGTCCCTTAAATCAAATCCACCACGATTCATTGCCACACCCGGGGAACTCCCCTTTTAAGAGGGCAGACCCCTCCCCTCATCTGATGACGAAGACGACGGCCAAGTGGTGCGGCGTGCCAAATGCTATAATCGAGAAGTACTCAGGATTCATGCCGACGAGGACTGTGAGGTCCTAGAGCGGGTCCAGCTGGATGACTATGATGACTACCTTCTTGATCCACTCGAGGAAGACATGGACGTATCAATGGATAGGGAATCCTCATCCAACGCCAAGGTGGACGTCGCCGATGACATCCAGAAGGAACGCCGCAGGCTGATCAATGCGAAGCGCGCTCAACGCAGGCACCGCACCGTCAAGACGAACTAGCAGGGAAGCCGTAACCTGCATGACTTCTCCACGGGTGATCTTCGAGCCATCATCAATGCTGGCCAGGACGCCCGCAATATCATCATTGCCAGGCAGCAGGAGCGTGAATAAGTGGAAGCCTACAGCACCACTCGCAACCAACACCCTCCTGAGTACTTGGGAACTACTCGGAAGCGCAAGCCTGAAGCCGTGGAACAATCCACCCGCAGGAAAAAGACTCCAAGTTCCAAAAAATGACTCGAGGAAGTCCTTCACGTGCAATGCCTGTACCACCAGAAGAGCAAGCATTCTACTTTTGAATGTCAAGCCCTCCGGCGGGCCCTCGGAGCTCCGTCAACTCCACGACGAAAGGCGACGGGACTACCCGACTAATGATTTACTCATAAATTAGGTACCCGGCTCAAGGAGGTTTTCTGAGGGTCTTTTTGGTGTCTCGTTTGTTTAAACCATTGTTTCGGGACCATATTCTCGAAACAAGAGGTTCCGTACACCCAAAAGCTCCCCTTTTTACCACTTAGTCAAGGTCGCTATTTATGTTCATCTACTCGGGTTAATTACGACTCCCTTGCTAAACTCAAGGAACCCTATCACAGCCGAACCATGCGACTGCCAACAGTGGTCGCCTCGTTTAGCAATGACTAGTGGAACCCGTCAATTGATCAAAAATAGCACTTACGTGATTATCTATCAAACACTCCCAGTAACGCATAGATTACTAGTCCCCGACTAGTCTGCTGTGTTACTAAAGGGGCTTTGCTCTCAAATTTCCAGTGACACTCAGTTTACTAGTTTCGGACTAGTATTGCGCGTAGTTTACTGAAGGGGCCTTGCTCCCGCACAACTTTGCCAATGGTTTCGACGTAATTCCATTTTTCCCGACTAGAAGCAGCATGAAGCTATCGTACCACCCGCATGGAAATCAACCGTGCAATCGACGACTCAACCGACGACTCGGAACCCCTCCAACCAAATCCCCCTCGGAGGATTTGGATGGCCTACGTCAAGTCGGAGAAGCACTTGGATCGTCTATTACAAGACGGAGAATGATTTGGATCGTCTACGACAGGTCACAGGAGGATTTGGATGGCCTACGTCAAGTCGGAGAAGCACCTGGATCGTCTACTTCAAGTCGAAGAAGGATCAGCCAGCATCTATTGAATGGCTCCCATCTCCGTCGACTACTCGAAGTTCTTCAACAACGCCATACTTTTGCCAAACGGCCACCACGGCCTGATGGCGTCTCAATCTTGGTAGGGCGAGCTAGGGCCTTGGAAGGGCATGAGTCCTCCAAGTTACTTGGCTCAGCCCACCTTTCTACGTCTCAATCTTGGTAGGGCGAGCTAGGGCCTTGGAAGGGCATGAGTCCTCCAAGTTACTTGCCTTAGCCCACCTTTCTACATCTCAATCTTGGTAGGGCAAGCTAGGGCCTTGGAAGGGCATGAGTCCTCCAAGTTACTTGGCTCAGCCCACCTTTCTACGTCTCAATCTTGGTAGGGCGAGCCAGGGCCTTGGAAGAGCATGAGTCCTCCAAGTTACCCGGCTCAGCCCACCTTTTCTACGTCTCCATCTAGGTAGGGCGAGCCAGGGCATTGGAAGGGCATGAGTCCTCCAAGATACCTGGCTCAGCCCACCTTTTTTGCGTCTACACCTTGGTCGGGCGGGCTAGGGCACAGGAAGGGCACGAGTCCTCCAAGTTACCTGGCTCAGCCCACCCTTTTTGCGTCTCCACCTTGGTCGGGCGGGCCAGGGCACAGGAAGGGCACAAGTCCTCCAAGTTACCGGCTTAGCCCACCTTTCTTCGACTACACAACTAGCCGGAAGCAGGACCCACACAACCAGTGACTAGTTGGAATTGATTCCGACTTGTCGGGATCTTTGACAAACCGGCGCAACTTAATTAACAAGCAATACGCTTCGTCGCCAATCACCCACGCGAAGACTGCGACCCTAATCAAGGAGAATTCATTCAACCACTCGGTCAGGGGAACAAGGAGTTTACCCAAATCAGGGCGCACTCGTTCATCCTTACTTCAGAGTCATGCGACTTGTTTTGGCTCGCCCAGGGTACTCCTTCGGGCTTACCGAGACATCTTCGCAGGGCACCTCATGATTTGTCTTGGCCCGCCCAATGGGCTCCCTTTGGGCTAGCCGAGACATCTTTGCTCAACGCCTACTTTTGTACCAACGCAAGTGCAGGATTGCGTTGTCCCTTCCTTAGGGCCAACCGAGACTTGTCTTGGCCCGCCCAAAGAACTCATCGCCTCATGTGAAAGGTCTCGCCATCAATCCCTTAGGGCCAACCATGATGTTTTCACAAGTTGAGATGTGCATCTTCATGGTCCGCCCAAGGATGTGACTGACGTTACCACCGAGATTTATTTCTCCCTCATTGACTTCTAGTCACTTTCCCATACTTTCTATCACAAGATTACTCGTCTTTGACTAGTATTCTTCGTTACCGAAGGGGCTTTGCTCCCCAACTTCCAGTACACCTCCGTTTTAGTGGTTCACGACTAGTATTACGTGCAAGTTAACTGAAGGGGCCTCGCTCTCATAATTCTAGTAAGCTCCGTTTTACTAGCTCGCGACTAGTACTACAAGTAGTGTATTGAAGGGGCCTCGCTCCCATAATTCCAATAAGCTCCGTTTTACTAGCTCGCGACTAGTACACAAGTAGTGTACTGAAGGGGCCTCGCTCCCATAATTCCAGTAAACTCTGTTTTACTAGCTCGCGACTAGTACTACGAGTAGTGTACTGAAGGGGCCTCGCTCCCATAATTCCAGTAAACTCCATTTTACTAGCTCGCGACTAGTACTACGCGTAGTTTACTGAAGGGGTCTCGTTCCCATACTTTCAGTAACGTTGAGACTACTGGTCTCCGACTAGTGCTTTATGTTACTGACGGGGCCTCGCTCCCTTACTTCTCCGTTTACTATTTTTTAAACTAGTTATATATGGAGTTCATTGCAAGGGCAATGTTCCCAACAAGGTTTCATAATTATCAGTTACAACATACTTTTTATGTTTACTTTACAGGGGACCTGATCTGGACCGTGCTGTTGGGCAAGTTGGATTCAACTCCGACTAGTTGGCTTCATCAACAAACGCCCACAATTACTTCAATTTCGCGAGAACACTTGACTACACTGACTACAACGACTACTCGTCAGATTTGACTCCGACTAGTTGAGCTCATCGCCAGCCGTCGTCGACTATTTGACTTCCTGAAGACTGCACGGTGGCATGGTGGCGACTACTTCGACTATGCGTATTGCCTACTAGCTAGTCGGAATCGACTCTGCTTGGCGACACACCGACAACTACTTCGACTACTAGTCTCGTCTAGAAAATTAGTTGGAATCAATTCCAACTAGTTGGCTTCATCGACAGTTCAAGATCCAGAGGCACTTGGCCAATACCTGGCTCGGGGGCTGGCGCCATCGACTACAAGGCATATCCTATGCGACTTATCTAGCTCCCAGGCTTGGGGGTTGGATACGACATGACTCAGCAATGAAGATTGCATGCCACGATTCTTTGGACCCTTTATTCCAAAACTTGGGGATTTGAATTCAAGACTCGGGGGATGCGTGACACGTATCATCAGCGACTTATTTTTCAAATCTACTGGAAGATAAGGATAGAAGACTCAAGATTGAATTGACCCTCAGCCCGATTCTACGAGTCAACCTAAGGCTCGAGGGCTATTCCATATGGAGTGCGAGTTTAATCGCACCCCATATAAAAGAAGACAACTACTCGGGGCATGAGCACCTCACATCCTCGACGCAACCAAGGAAGTACTCGGAGGACATATTCAGGACGAAGTTCGGAAGAACTCCAAGACACCTTCAGAAGTACTCGGACGCCTGCAGTACTCGGCTACGAAGAGCTCAGGGGTTTGTCAGATCCGGGCACACGGGACTGTCCACGTGGCACATTTTCTCTTAGGATACGGGATGGGACATGGCCCACGCTATACATCTGTTCAAACTACTCGTAACCTAGTAGAATTGCTCCTAGACTAGTAAAACTAGTCGGATACAATGAAGGACTACCAGAAAAGTACTCGGGTAGGACTCTAAGACTTTTATCCAACTAGGACTTCTATGTAACATGTCCTCCCAGACTATATAAGGGCGGACAGGACCCCCACCAGGGGGAACCCACGGGATCCTCCAAGGAATCACCCAGGAGATCACACAATCACCATCAAAGGCAATACAATCCACACAGGACGTAGGGTATTACGCTCTCGGCGGCCCGAGCCTATCTAAAACCCTGTGTTCCTTTAAACCTTCGAGTTTCTGATCATGGCGACACCCAACCAACCAAACTCACCACTCGGGGGTATCCCCCGGTGGGCGTGGCGGTAAAACACCGACAATATCGGCATAGTACTAATTTCGCCTCGGGGGGCAAGTTTTGAGTTCTCACCGCCGATTGAGAAGATTGCTACAATAATCAAGCTGAGTATCAAGCTATATTAAATTAAATTATTAAGAGAAATCAAGGCCGATGTTGTTGAGATATTTGGGGATTCTATGCTGGTTATTAGTCAGTTGCTCGGAGTGTATGAATGCAAACCCTAACTGACCACAAAATACCACTGGCCCAACTTGGCCCAATCGGCAGTAATGTTCAATCGGCAATCGGCTAAACCTCCCGTGCAAAATCGGCTAAAGCTCCAATCAGCAACCCTATCGGCCGGTCCCCATATGTCTCCTCTCAGTCATCTGAATCTGCCGATTTTCCCCCTTCATTCCACAACGGCTCCTCTACTCTTTCCGATGCCGAACTTAACAAGTGCCAAAAAACGGTGTCAACGGAGGGGAACGCAGGAGGTACTACTAGTAGTCAGATAATCTTCTCGCGCTCGGATCGGCCGTATCTTTGACGACGGAGAGCGATGTACGGCATATAACGAGCGTGACGTGGGTACGTGACGCCGCCGGCCACCCGCAGCTCGTCGTCGTCGGCGTCGCCGGCGTCCGGGGCCCAGACGGCAGACGCACGTGGGGGAGGAGATAGGGGGTCGAGGTCGACGACCGGCGCGCGCGTGGACTGACCCAGGCGGAGAAGTCCTGCCTCGCGGTTTGTTTATTTGTCTCCTTGCAGCTGGGTCGCCGCACGCATCTCCCGGCTGCGGCCCTCCCCGTCGTCCTCCCAGTCCCAGTCAGTCACATCCATCCGGAGCAGCACGCCACTGTTTGAAGACGCCCGGCATGCTTGGGCGAGGCAGGCAACTAGGCAAGGCAAGTCGAGTCGGGACTCGGCCGGCGAAAGGTCCGCCGCGGCCGTCGACCGGCCGGCCAGCCGTTTCCTGACGACGAGCCAGCAAGAATGCGTGATGAATTCAGGGGATGCTTGCTTATTAGTTTGTCCGCCTTGTTTGGAAAAGTTCACAAAAGGAGTACTTTAAAGCATCTCCGGTATGGTCCGCTTTTTTCTAAAACCTCTTGTGTGGCAACGCAACATATATAGTTGTTCATGATCTTAAAAGTGACCTTTGAGAAACCAAAGTACGCACCTATGCTCGCTGAGATAGTCAGATCTTTACAAGTAGGCAGGCGGTCGCTGCACGTATTCACAAAAAGATCAGACTGACAACGGAGCCGTATCCCGTTGGAGGAGAAGGAAGGAAGGAAGGAGAACGGCAAGCTCTCTCGAGAAGACTACGAGCGGGCCAAGTCTTCGGAAGACCGGGGGGGCTATGCCTGTACAGTGACATACTGACATGCCGATGGCTCCGTCGATGCACACGGCGGCGTCCCGTAGCGGCAGGGTCGCCGTCGGGGATGGCGCCCCAGTGTCCAGTACCGGCGTTACCGTTGCTTCGTCTCAAGCTTCTTCCGGTCCAGTGGAAAGTTGGACGGAAGACGCGGCCGCAACCCAACAAACGATGGCAATCCATCATCCCATCATATCCTTTTCCTTTGGATGCTTTTTATGAGCAGCGTCGCTGAGCTAGTCCACGCATGCACAAAGCTAGCCATCGATCGACATTGTTCGTTCTCGACGCATCCATAATCAAGAAGAAGAAGACGAAGAAAAATTGATCGGGATTTCGCCATAGCGATGACTTCACGATGCACATGGAACGCGAAGGCAGTGGAGATGCAGGCTTGATCATCTGCCTCGCCGACCTCGTTCGTGCGTAGGCATCTTGACAAAATGGACTACTCGCTCCCTGTACTTGCGCTCGACTCATCACCACCATCGATCTTGATCACTATATACACACACAATACGACTCATACACACTTCCGGTACACGACGGCGGCGGCGGCACGGACGACGACAGCGACGCGGCACGCAGCTAGGCGATCGATCAGGGCAGCTTGGAGGAGGCGCTCCTCCGGCGCGACCCGGCGTTGGCGCCGGCGTTCTTGACCTCGGAGCGGATCTTGGCGGAGATGGCGTTCCTCCTGGAGACGGGCGCATTGGAGGGCCAGAGCCCGACGCTGACGGCCATGTCCTTGAGCCCCTGCAGCCGCTCCAGCGCCTCCACCACGGCCGCCATGCGCGGCCGGTCCCGCGGCTGCGGCGCCGTGCACTGCACCGCCAGCTGCGCCACGGCGCGCGCGCCCTTCACGGAGTAGTGCCCCGCCAGGCGCTGGTCCATGATGCAGCGCAGCCGCCGGCTGCCGCCGCTCAGGTAGGGGCGGGTCCAGTCCACGAGCTTCACCTGCTGCTCCGCGTGCGCGCTCCGGCCGCGGACGTGCTCCATGGCGCGCCGCCCCGTGAGGAGCTCCAGGAGCACGACGCCGAAGCTGTACACGTCGCTCTTCACGTTGAGGTGGCCCGTCTGCACGTACTCCGGCGCCGCGTAGCCGTGGGTGCCCATCACGCGCGTCGTCACGTGCGTGTCCTCGCCCTCGGGGCCCATCTTGGCGAGCCCGAAGTCCGACAGCTTCGCCGTGAACTCCTGATCGATCGAATGAATCCAGGCGATCATATCGTCAGCTCACTGATCGAGCAATTGAAGGATGAACAAATTAAATTGTAGCTAGGACTAGGACACCGACCGAGTCGAGCAGGATGTTGGAGGTCTTGAAGTCCCGGTAGATGACGGGCGTGCTGGCGGCGTGGAGGAAGGCGAGCCCCTTGGCGGCGCCGATGGCCACCTTGATCCGCGTGCCCCACGGCAGCGTCGCCGAGATCCCTGCAGATGATGATGGATGGATGGTGAGTTCTGAATTCGCAGGATGAACAGAAACGAAGCAGAGCTGCCAGCAAATCAAGGCGGCCACGTACTCCTGAAGAGGTGGTTCTCGAGGCTGCCGCGCGGCATGAACTCGTAGACGAGCAGTCGCTCCTCGTCCTCGCAGCAGTAGCCCAGCAGCCTGACGAGGTGCGGGTGCCGGAACTGCCCCAGGAGGATGACCTCGGCGAGCCACTCCCGGTGGCCCTGGAATCCCCCGGCGTTGAGCTGCTTGACGGCGACGGGCTGCGCGGCGAGGCCCGGGCGCATGCCTGCGTCGACGAAACCCTTGTACACGGCGCCGAAGCCGCCCTCGCCCAGCAGGAAGCTGGCGGAGAAGTCGTGCGTGACGCCGCGGAGCTCGCCCAGCCCGAACGAGTGCAGCTGCAGCGGGCCCGCCATCTCCCCTGCCGCCGCCGCCGCCTCGCCGCCGCCGCCGCCGCCTTCCGCCGCGGCGCCCGAGGCCGGGCTGCTGGCCAGCGACGAGAGGCGCCGGAACGAGGCCAGCCGGCGCGAGAGCTCCGACTGCTGCGGGCGGCAGCGCGCCAGGCCGTCGGGCGCCACCGCGGCGTCCTCCGCCGCGCAGCACTTGGTGGCCGACGCCAGCACCGGTCGCCACGGCCTCGGCGGCATCGTCGTCGTCTAGCTCTGAGCGTGCTTGCGATCAGGTGGTGGGAGGAGAGGAATGAGCTGAGGTGGTGTGGGAGACTGGACTGGGAGGGGAGTGGATGATGCCTCGCCGCGGTGGGGGTGGTTAGCGCGGCAGGGGAGGCGTGGGGATGATATAGGAAGGGAAGCGGAAGCAGAAGGCGAGGCCAACCGTTCCAACACACCACCACCCCAACTGCTCCGAACTGCTCCTCCCCCGCTTCAGGCAATTGCGCGCTTATGGCAGCGCGGGGCCTCGCCTTTTCCGTGCGCTGCTGAGCACTTGCTTGTCTTTTCCTCCTCGTAGGATTTCATCAAACCCACGCTGCTGAGCACTTGCTTGACTAGTAGTCTAGTAGTAGTAGTACTCGCATGTATGCAAGCGTAGATATCCCAGGTGGGGAAACGGCGGTGGAAATTCCGCCCTGATCGAGCGTCCTTTTCAAGAGAACAAGAAATGGAAGAATGTCCAAACTGTTTTTTTTTATGAAAAGGTCCTCGGCCACTTGATAATGGTTTGTTGTGAAGAAGAAGAAGAAGAAGAAGAAGAAGAAGAAGAAGAAGAAGACTCGGCCATTTGGAGAAGAAAACAACTGGGGAAATTTTGATATCGTCATATCGTGCAGTGAGTTGTGATCACTTCAACAATTGAAGCCATCTAACTAGCCCAGTGGTAATTTCACCGCTGGTGGTGTTACCTACACGAGTTATCGGTTCCGACCGCTTCGATGCGTTGCTACTTCCGATTTCATTTCGAGAATACGGGTGGTTCTGTTTTCACCATGTCAATTTCCAGGCTGCCCAGTATGCAGTGGCGGCAACGGCAGCGCGCTGTAGGGGGTGACAAAGTCAAAGTCAAGTGGGGGTGACAATGGCGGGTGGCAGCCGCGCTGCATGGCAACCGACGTGGCAAATGGCAACTTTTCACCGTACCGTGCGTGCTGCTAGCCTGGCACTATATATATTGCGCACATGTACCGTACGAAGCGGTACAGGGTGTAACGATATAGAATTGGGGTCACCATGCATGACTGGTCGCCGACCCGGCCCCTGCATGGACGCGGCAGCATGCACGATGGCCACAACGCGCGTACTGGGCAGTAATATACTCACTCCTGCAGCCGCAGCAGGGCATTCAGCTAGTCAACAAAGGGGCGCGGGGTGCTCGTGCTGGACACGTGATCCTTTGCGGTTCATAATACACGCGTAAACTAACTCTAGTGATTATTATCATCAGAGCGCATCCATCAATCGACGATCGGATCAGACACTCGTGCGGGTAGCCCCGGCATGGTAGACGCGGGCGGATACCCACGTGGCAAGGCGATTGTTCGCCCATCTTTTCAGCACTGTATGTATGGATGGATGCTAGCCAGCATGGCGTTGCGCACATGTACCGTACGGAAGCAGTTGAAGGTTTGAATTCGGGTAGTGATCATGACGTACTGCTTTGACCGGCAACGCGTAGCAATCTCTCATGCTTCAGCACATTCCTGCCTGAAACAGCAAATACTCACCGGCTGTTGGCGGTGTTGCGGTCACAGCACTCGGTCAGCACGAGTCAGCAAGGACACTGCACATCATTTGCTCAGAATTAAGCGCAAAATAAGGACACTGCACACTTGCTCAGAGAGGGAGGGAGGGAGGGAGAGAGAGAGAGCACTTCTCTTTTGCTTCCGAAATAAGCTGTGTTGACACAAAATAAGGTTAGCTGAGCTACTATTGGTTTACTGGCTAAGGGTAGCTTTGTTATATGATCTAGTTTATCAGCTGAAACAAACATGACCTAAATTACAACCATATTAACACAATCCAGATTATAGATTATCAAATAATAACAAGCTGTCACCCCAGCTTGTGGACGATTGTAGGTGGCAAACAATTATTTTTTTCTCGAATACGTAGGAGAGCTACGTATCTTTGTATTAAGTAGAAAGAGTTTTAATACATCGCGCTACAAGCGCCCACTAGGCCACTACGGATTACAGGAGAGCAAAGGTGGCAAACAATTAAGCAGGGCCAATATGCGGGAGTAACTCATATTTTGTACAGCGTAATATATAAGTGCCGGCCGATTGCATCATCGATCAAGGACCCCCTTTTATCCAAAGAAAATAAAGATATAATAAATTAAATTGCATCATCACCCCAACCATTCATCAGCGAGCCGCGCGCGCATGCTTGCATGCGTTAACCACTGCACAACAAGCAAGCACGCAAGCAGCATGTTTATTTATGTCGCCTCGTATCTCCACGTCATGCGCTCCAGTATTTCTTTATGCATTTGAAGCGCGGAAAGTTTTACACTACAATGGGAGTCATTATCCGAAACGTGCAGATAGCGTACGTCTGCGATCGAGATGGACATGCGTTTCTTGGGTCACCTGGCTCCAACCACTACGTACCCTTTCTAGTTTCTTATGAAGTTGCATTGGGAGGAAAAAAATCTTATGAAGTTCGCGTAGTTGTGCGGGTTTAAACGGGGACTTAACAACGAAGAGTGGAAAAAGGTTTGAACTAGATTTTTTGAACATCCGGTGTAAAAATAAACTTGTACCTTTCCTTATTTGAATTTACGTCTCTGGTGTTTTTTCTTTCTCTACAAGATTTTCGAACGGTATCGAACGTCTCGCGTGGACGGCATGCTGCTGGCGCACGAAATAAAAAGCATATATATAAAGCTAGCCCTTTTCGTGTGTACCCTACCAGACGTCGATCTTCCCAGCTCCTGCACTTGTGATCATGAAGTAGAAAAATCAGCAAACATATCTGTCCCTTTTTTTGGTTGGGCAGGACCTGAGCCATGTCCGAATCAGCGGCGAGTGTGGTGTGGTGTCCCCGGCATGCGTATGGCGGGGAGCAGTTGGCTGTGGTCGCTGGCTCGCCGCGATGATGATGACATGGACGGATGAGAACATTGAGAAGAAGACGACTCGCAGAGCCCAATGGCATCAGCCCGATTGCTCAGGCCGGTCAGCCCATTAGACATTAGTGATAGATGTCCAAGAAACCCGAGGCCCGGCCCAAACACGCCGCGGCCCGGAACGCCCGCCGTAGCAGCAGCCGCAGCTCGCTAGGGTTTCCACCTCCGCCGAGCCGCGGACGTGGCCGTCGAGTTCAAGTCTTTGGCGTCCTCCCTCCCTGCACAACCGCTCCGCGCCCGCGCTACCGTCCCAGCGCCGCCGCCAGCTTCTCAAGCCTCACGCGCACGCTCGCTCGCTCAGGCAGCCGGCAGGGTCTCGCGAACGAGCCATGGCGAAGGAGGATCTGGCCGTGGAGGCGGGCGAGAAGAAGGAGCCGGCGCCGCGCCTGGCGTCGACGTTCGCGGAGCTGGGCATCTGCAAGGAGCTGGTGGAGGCGTGCGACCTCATGGGGTGGAAGGAGCCCACAAGGATCCAGGCCGAGGCCATCCCCCACGCCCTCCAAGGTACCATCCATCGTCCTTCCAGTGCGCACCGCCGCACCCCTGCTGGCTGCCCCGGGCAGTTGCGATTGCAGGCTCCTAATTCGGTTTGGTTTTGCTCTCAGGGAAGGACCTGATCGCGCTGGCGCAGACGGGGTCGGGGAAGACGGGCGCGTTCGCGCTGCCCATCCTGCAGGAGCTGCTCGAGAACCGCGACGTGCAGCATTCTTTCTTCGCTTGCGTGCTGTCACCGACGAGGTCGGCTTGCTTTCTAAAATCCTTCCTTCGCTTGCACCGTATCACTATCCGATTTGGAATGTGCGTGGTTGCTGAACGTGCGGCTGTGGTGTGTGGCCCAGGGAGCTGGCGATTCAGATTGCGGAGCAGTTTGAGGCGCTCGGAGCTGCTATTGGTTTGCGATGCTCAGTGGTGAGTGTTATTGCTGCGAGCGAGTGTGTTCTTTTTTTTTTGGGGGGGGGGGGGTGGCAAATTGTGAGTGCTGCACATTGATACGCTTGAATGCTTCATCGATGTTACAGCATTCCTATCTGATGAAGTATGCTTCTGACTTGTGTGACATAACAAATGTTCTATCTGTTGCGGTGAAGCACAGTGAACCATTGCTATCACCTGACTTTCTTAATATTGCTGCTCAAGTTCAATGCTATTTTTTTTCTACATATTTCTGTTTGTGCCAATTTTGCTACCAGTTTATTATTCTTTGCTGAACACCTTGTTTCTCTGTCTATAATCATAACTGATTTCTTCTCAGGATTCTTTGAACATGTGACAGCTTGTATTATTAAATTAGATGCATTCAGATATCCCCTGGAGATATTGTATCACTTATGCCTGTTATGTGGGCTTGTGGATATCTTGGTTTCAACTGACATTTTACTTTTTCACCAGCTTGTTGGTGGAGTGGATCGGATGCAGCAGGTGTTATCCATTGGAAAACGTCCTCATATTGTGGTGAGTGTTGCAGATTCCATGATTTTCTCTACCTTAATCCAAGCTAAAGATCTAAAGTTGTTTTTCCCATTTATATAGCAAAAATTGTTTTTACTCAAAGTATGTTTCCAATATGTTTTATGTTGAAACTTATACATTAAAATGACTTCTGAAAAGCCACCACAATGGCATCGGCATGCTTATGAAATCCAGTTTCTCTTCCCGCTGGATTGAGCTCTTGGAGCTTTTAGTATATCGTATAAACCAGTAGCAACAAACATATCAGCTTTGATTCTCTTTGCCTCCTCCACACTTCCATGACACCGAAAATTCTGTCAGTGAATATTCTGTGAAATCAATTTGATTTTACATATTGTTTGTCTTCATGTGAACTAATGTACTTCTTGTAATATTTCCTTCGAAACTTAGGTTGGAACTCCTGGCCGTCTTTTGGACCATTTGACAGATACAAAAGGTTTTAGCCTTAGGAAAATCAAGTATTTGGTATGTATACTGTTTTCTTATTATTAAACATGTTGTATTATTTGTGTTAATGATTTACACTAACGTCTACTGTGGGCAGAAACAAAAACTTCTTCTATCTACCTGAGAAACTGTATCTCCCAATTTCTTTTCTAACCATCTAACTGAATAATATCCACTTGCCTTTTGAATGTCTGAAGTTGCTGAAACCTACTTTTTCTAAGTAAACAATCCCAGATTGTATTGGTAATTCTTGCTGGATACATTGAAAAATGTCAGAACATGTCATCCTACTGAATTCCTTCCAGTTTTCATATCCATGATTCCTCCAAGTTATTGGCTCATATTTTATATAGCATGAACGTCATCCTTGATGATCTTAATCCGTAGCCATTTGCTGGATGTGGTTCTGTTAATTCTGTACCTTGCCTGTCAACTAAAAATGGATCGGTCTGAACTCATTATTTTAGAACATGACGATCCTTATATTTTGGAGCGTATATCTTAATCTATGATAACTGTATGAATTGTTGTAGGCCCAAAATTGTTTTGACATTAGGTCTATCCTTTGTATTGCTAGGTATTGGATGAAGCTGATAAATTACTTAATGTGGAGTTCGAGAAAGCCCTTGATGACATTCTAAAAGAGATACCTAAAGACAGGAGAACTTTCCTGTTTTCAGCGACCATGACCAAAAAGGTTTGTAGATAGTATTGTACTTAGTTTGTTTATGTGATGAAACTACTTAATTTACTGGACTTTTTAATAAAACAACCGAAAGCAAGTCTTGATAGTATTAAATTCTTGATACGGCCATGTTTACTGCTTCTGTTGGTAATCACAATCATATGATCTCTCATATCTATCCTGCCAAATGTCACTAAGCCTTTATTTTCTTTTATCTAGTGTGATCTTTTTGGTACAATTAGTTTGCATAATCGTGGACTAACTTTATAAACTGTGCTTTTGTATTTTTGTTTGACTAAATGAAATTTCCTTTCCAACAACTTAGGTAAATAAACTGCAACGGGCTTGTCTCAGGAATCCTGCTAAGGTGACATTTCTATCTTTGCCCCTCAAAGCATTTAATAAGCAAGAAGTTGACCACATCTTGCTCTGCTTTCTTATTCTTTACTTATGATCACAACCTTTTTTGGGAACAGGTTGAAGCGTCCTCAAAATATTCTACAGTAGATTCGCTTAAACAAGAGTTCTATTTTGTTCCTGCAGATTACAAGGTCAGTTTATCTTGGCCCCACATCTATGTGTTGCTGCTACTGCTAGTGTCTTGCTGTATAAATGATTTTCTTGAGTTCATGTGATCTAAATCTGTACCCTCAATATTTTGTGTTGCCATGGACTACTGTAAATAATATGTTAATTATGTTGCAATCATATCAGTTTGTGATGTTTGCGTAATTCAAAAGTAGTGTCCTTTTTGGTTTCTTTTCTTGGCAATTGTTGTATTATTTTCGGTATAGCTTTCCTTATCGAATTGATTTTTGAAGGTTGAGCCTGTATTCTACTATTTTGATCATGACAAACCTGTATCTCAACTTGCCTTGGAGTGATCTGCAATTTGATCATTTGTCTATAACCATTACTTTTTGAATAGTTGCGTGTTGATTCATTCTATGCCTAGCTATAGCACTTTTTCCCTTGCCAGCCTAAACAAAACCTATTATGTAAGGGGCTCTATCATTTTGGAATTACTTTACTCAAAACCCATCTTTCAACTCCATTACAACGTTGTGATTGGAAGCAGTGAGCAACCACCCAAGTGATTTGAACCAATTTGACATTTCGATTCTTATTTATTTCATGTCTGTTAATTCTTCGGACTTCTATTCATTCAATAAGCATTTATGAAAAAAAGATGGCTGTGATGAAGCGTTGCCTGTCATTAACCTAATTCAATGTGTTATGTGCAATTGTCCATCCAACTTGAACTCTATTTTTTCACCTTAACAGCGGAGTACCTCTTCCCATCATTTGTCTCTGATCTACCTTTTGTTATGTGAATTTTAGGATTGTTATCTTCTTCATGTTCTGAATGAGAGGCGAGAGAGCATGATCATGATCTTTGTGCGCACCTGTGAATCTACTAGGCTCCTTGCTCTCATGCTAAGGAATCTTGGTTTGAAAGCTATGTCTATCAGTGGCCAAATGAGTCAGGTTTACTCTCTTTGACTTAAATGAAACAACAGACAATTAGATGATTATTTCATTCAGTTGGCTAATCCTCCATGAGGTGTGAAGTGTCTTCTTTATTTCTTCCCTTAATCTCTAATGTTTTTGGGTTTATTTTTCTTTCAGGATAAGAGGCTGGGTGCTTTAAACAGGTTCAAAGCGAAAGATTGCAATATCCTTATTTGCACTGACGTGGCAAGTCGTGGTCTTGACATTCAAGGAGTTGACATGGTCATCAACTACGATATTCCAATGAATTCTAAGGTACCATCTGTTCGTTTCAGTACTTGCCTTGGTCAAATGTAGTGATTTTATTTCAACAGCTTACAATGTTTATATTTGGATATATTTTGTTGCTCCACATATAGGATTATGTTCATCGGGTGGGTAGGACTGCACGCGCAGGGAGATCAGGATATGCTGTATCTTTGGTGAATCAATATGAAGCCCAGTGGTTTGTGCTGATTGAGCAGCTACTTGGTAATAGCAGTTTTCCTTCTTGCCCCATCTTTACTTTTTGTTTGCCAATTTGCATGCATAACTGGAGATGGTATCTTTCCAAAGCCTGGCTCTCATCGACAATGTTTTTTTTGAAGTAAAACATCGACTATGTTTTGCAGGCAAGAAAATTGACCAGTGTAAGGTGGACCCAGATGAAATCATGATACTTAAAGAGCCCATATCAGATGCAAAGAGAATTGCTCTAACGGTATGTCCTACACCAATATCGATTCTCAGTGTGATTCTTGCGCCATTCTTGCTGGTAGCAAATCTGTGCAAAAGGATGGCTACCTGGCTCCTACATTTTGTGTTACAGTGTGCACTTCTATGACAACTGGTTTCACAGAATCGTAATTATTTATCCTTGTAGAAAATGAAGGATTCCGGTGGCCACAAGAAGCGGAGAAAGGTGGGAGATGATGATGACGAGGTAGAAGACCATGCTCATTCTAAAAGATCGAAACCCTTCAAGAAATCTAACAGACGATGAAAGCTCTGGACTTTGTCCTGCTGAGTTAGAATCCATGTGTACAGCTCCTCGAATGTTAGTCCATTTTGTGTGACTGTTTCAGTGCCAACCCTGTGGATTTGCAGTGATGTACCTGCAAGTCGCCCAATTTTGTCGTCATAAACCATGTTATGCAACAACTGTGTCATTTGAGCAGTACGCCTGGCTTTGAAGTTTGAATATCATAAGCATTTTACCATGGTCCAAGGGAATTTAAAAAAGTGTGTCCTTAACTATTAGTTTAGTAGAAAATAAGAGAATTTAGGGGGGATACTGAATAGATATCAGAAACAGTATAATCCTGCTCTTGGATAAATGCTGTTGTGCACAAAGGCTTGGACTGGCTCCAAAAATGTTTTTTCGTGTCAAGGCGGTGGCAGCGAGTTGGAGGACGCTTTGTCAGCAACGCCTGAAGAAGACTTTCATGTCGTCGTCGT
Organism: Panicum miliaceum; assembly: GCA_032594955.1. NCBI lineage: Eukaryota > Viridiplantae > Streptophyta > Magnoliopsida > Poales > Poaceae > Panicum > Panicum miliaceum. Next base: position 44,451,398 of record CM064059.1, read on the forward strand.
GATGCAGGCTCTTGCAACGCCTTTCCGTGTGATTTAAGGGCAGGCACCAGGTTCTCACTGTGCCTCATGAGGTTGTGCTCTCGCCGCATCCAGTTCATGATTTTGACCACGCAACTAACTGATGAGGAGGGGCACTTCTCGCACCCTGCCTTATTATTAGTATATGATAGATTTCCTGATCTAGGGGGAAAGAAACCGCATTACTACATGATGACCACTTTGCAGCGACATGCAATGATTCCTCCATAATTTCTTGTTGGAGCTTCGCTTTCACCCTGCCTCTGGGTGATGCTAGCTGCGTTGCTGCAAAAGTTGTCGACGTGTGATAGATTCTCGGTTTCGGTAGGGGTTGTTGGTACCACCTGGTCTGGTGGAACTCGTAGTAGCACCTGAATGATGTACCTCAGGTACGCAATGCATTGCATTGCAACAGAAGAGGCTGTACACCTGCAATGCAATACATCGCCCTGCAAAGTCCTCTTCACTGGACAGTGCGTCATTTTATTTATTTATTTAGGGAAAAGTTCGGTTTATACGCTTAAACTATCGCAAAAGTCTGATTTTCAACCTTAAACTACAAAACCGGATAAGAGAGGCTATCCAACTGTTGAAACCGGGCAAATTTGACCCTTAAGGTGGTTTCGAAGGTGTTTTCTTCCATTTTATGAAAATAAAAAATATTTAAATTTAACCTAAAAAATTTATAAGTAATTCATTTCAAATCCAAAAAATAAGAAATGGGTATCAAGTTTTTTCTAAAAATGTAACCTATCTATTGGCACTATACGTTAGTTATTCGGATCCATTTTTTATGTTCATAGTATTTTGTTGCATGTAGTTATGCCTATTATTTTTGAATAAATAAGATTCAAATAGAGCAATAATAGAAATGTTACATTTTTGAAAAATTTTGGTACTAGTTTCATATTTTTCTGATTTAAAATATATTAGTTTTGATTTTTTTAATCTGATTAGAATTTTTTAATTTTTTAAAAATACAAAACCACCTTCGAAACCACTCTAAGGGTCAAATTTGTCCGGTTTCAATAGTTGGATGGCCTCTCTTATCCGGTCTTTTATCCAAATTTGTAGTTTAGGGTTAAAATTGGATTTTGCTATAATTCAAAGGTGTAAACTGAACTTTTCTCATTCATTTATTTGCGACAGGAAGATCAAAGTGGTTAGCACGGTCGAACAAATCAGCTGAAGATCAGGGACGACAAGATTCCTACAAATTAACATACGGATAATTATACGTATCCGATACTTATACCAATTTTATCCGTAGCAACGTACAAATATAGATATATTTATCTAGTAAACGTATAAATACGAACTTCCGTGTCTGAGTTGGAGATTTGAACCTAATGGACATGTCGTACCAATACCAAAGGAACCAGCTAATGCTCCTTTCGCAGCCAGACATATCACATCATATCCGGGTTTTTTTTTGGAAAGGACATCCGTTTTTATTAACAATATATATAAACGACATGAAGTCAGATATCGCATTGCTTGTCCGGTACCGTAGCGGTCGGACCTCACCGTACATAATGTCAGATGGTTTACGCAGCCGTTTTTTTTTAAATTCCCCTGGATAGCAGCAGGAGATCGATTAACGAGCATGCTTGTCCCGCAGCAGGCCGCAAACTTGCAAAGCGATCGAGGTGCCATGTGTATAGTTAAAGCTGAGGCGAAAGTGCCCTGCATTTTAATTAATTAATTAACGCCAGGAGATTTGACGAAACTGAACACGCGACGCGAGCCAGCCACTAATTGCTAGCTGTCGGTTTGCGTAAGAACTAAGAAGATGCTCAGGATGGTTCAGCATTTGTACGCAGCTGCTGGATCGATCAACGGCCATCTGTCCGGCCGGCTCGTTGCTGCGTGCTCCGATCCAATTCAACCTGAATGAATGAATGAGTATTTTACCAATACCAGGAGATGCATGTGTACGACTCGTCCTTGGTTGCGTTGGTCCTACTCCTCGCGTTCTAGATCAAGTTGGTTCATGGTACTTGAAGTTTGAACTACTATATGTATTCACATGTGTCGGGCGTAAAATTAAAGAAAAAAATACTTGCATTCTTGCACAAAGATAGTGCCTTCATTTTGTTTGCACAAAAGCTTGGGCAAAAAAGAAGCAAGGCGTCGTCAGAGTGGACTACTAAAAAATGATCCTTTTTTTTCTAGGGGCGGATCAAAGTTTTTTCTAGGGGCGGATCAAAGTGTAATCCGCTCCTACAAATGAAGAGGGGTTACTGTAGCAATTGGTCTGCCCCTGAAAATGTATTTTAGGGGCGGGTGATGGCATCACCCGTCCCTAGAAGTGACCACCATTTTTAAAGGCGGTGACGCCATCACTCGCCCCTAGAAATGCATTTTTAGGGGTGGGTGATGACGTCACCCACCTCTACAAATAGTCCCACGCAAAAAAGATTCATAACTTTTTTATATGATCTCGGATGAAGTCAAATTTTATACCAAAATTGTGTAGAGATTGACGAGACCTACAATTTTATAGTTGATAACTTTTTTATTTAAGATCATTTAATAGTCCAAAAAATTATTATAACTTGTCTAATAGGTATAACTATATAATATCTCATGCAAGTTAAGTTATACTTTGAGATTTTCATAATCTTAACCTTTATATACAGTAAAATATACTTAGTATATTTTTTTATCTACAGTTCACAATACCATAGTGTAGAAGTTTTACTTTTTTATTTATTTTGCTATATGTAAAGATTTAAATGTATTTTTGGAATAAAGTAGAAAAATATTTTTAGGGGCGGGTGCCTACAAATCAATTTCAGAGTTAATATAAAAGAATAGCATACCCTATAGAGTCACAAGTGACTGTGTAGTGTGGTGGAGAGGAAGGTACGCGCGAGTCTTGATGCAAGTGTGCATATTTCGTAAAAAAAATTGTACCTCAATAGGGGCTTGTAGTGGTGGCTGGTTGGCTGCAGTATTTTTTTCTTTTTTCTTTTTCTGTTTTTATTTTTTTTCAATTTTTTTATTTTCTGAAAATTGATTTGTAGGGGCGGGTCATGGCATGACCCGCTCCTAGAAATCATTTTTAGAGGCGGACGTATTATCCGCCCCTAAAAATAGCATTTCTAGCTATGAGAAGTAGGCACGGGTACCGCACATGCCCTTAAAAATATGTTTATACCCGCCCCTAAAACCTTTTTTATAGTGGTGCGGGCGTTTCATTGACCGGAGATTATTGTACATACGTTTCTTAGGAATAAGCTTTGAATTGAATGGAGGGCTAGGGCTAGCTACATTGTACTCCCTCCGTCCCAAAAAAATAAGTCATTCTAGATTTAAAATTTATCAAAAAATAAACATGCTACCCTATTTAGAAAGTGCATGTGCATGCAAGAATCAATTAATGCCAAATATGGGTAATAAATATGGCAAATATGGTTATTTTTACCTTCTTGTTAATTTATCCTAGAATTTCTAGAATAATTTATTTTTTGGATCGGAGGGAATACTTACATGAACGGTTCGTATGTTGCTCGTGACTCAACTCAGAGTTGCCAATTTTATGTGCCTCAGGGATTCGTACCATGCATGAACAAGTTTGTAGAAAAAACTATGAATTAAAAAATTAAAATGACTCATAGTTCGGAATGAAGAGAGTATATTAGATTATTATAATCACCCCGAGCCTTCATACTTTGTCTGTGACCACGGCGGTTGGTGTCTCACGCGATTGAAGAGGTACGGAGCCGTTAACATGTTAGTACTACAGTACTAGTACAAGATCATCGCTAGGAGTACATGCTACCACAACATCATCTTTGAGGTCGACAGATCCCGTTCAAGCTTATATCGATCAGTAACTAGTCATTTTCTTCATGAGAAACATTGCACTAGTTCTTCTTCTTCTTAAAAAATAAAATAAAATAAGAAACATTGCACTAATCCCTGCTAACACACCGGTACATCATCCGTCCCATGGTGACAGGCAAGCAGGTGTAGAGATGCAGACATGTATTAGCACTGCAGTACGGGGCCGGCAAGCAGTTCCGAGCTGGAGGCCGTTACCAGCAAGACCCTACCTTGCGTTTGGCTGGTGCTCCATGGCTGGTACATCTTCCTTCCTAGCTCATGTAATTTCTGCAAGACTCATCGATCCTCCTCTTCCTCCTCTCTTCTCATGTAATTTCTGCTGCGGCTCCTTTCGGCTTGTCCCTGTCACGCCCACCTCTCCGCGCTTTCTCCTCTCTTCTCTTCTTTTCTTCTTCCTGGACAGCAGCACTTTCTCACCTCCCGCGACGTCACGCTCTTTTTCTTCTCCCTTCGGGGGTTCCAAGCTCGCGAAGCCTTCCTTGCTGCTCCAGCAGGTCGAGGAAGGGTCCGCTTCATCGACGCGGCTAGCTGGATCAGGTAATTAAGCAAAGACACCGTACCTCTCCCTCCGTCGGTGACCCTCGCGGTTTTAACTTGCGTGTGCTGGATCATGGCCATGGCCTGCAGTCCAAGGCCGGCCATCCGCGATCCTTCGCACCGATAACCTGCGTCTCGACTTCCGGTCTTGCCTGGGGCGTCCTTTGTCTGGGCTGTATTTCTATCTCCCGTAGCCTGAATTTATCTGAACCTGCAACGAATCGACTAGCTGTTGCCCGAGTTCGTCGTCTTCGTCTTCGTCTTCGTCTCCTGTCCTGTCCTGCCTACTACTCTTCTAGCATCCCCGATCAGGTGATTCTTTTGTCCTCTTGACAAATGTGGAGATTATATTCCCAGTTGGGGTTGCTTCACCATTTCAATCCCAGGATTCTCACCTGAGAATTGACTTCGTTTTTCTCATCTTTTTTTTTTCTTCTTCTTTTGGTTGCTCAAGCATATTCTTTGCCAGTGCAGAATCATCAATGCTTTTCGGCATTCTCGGCACCCTTCCGTTGTTTCGAGCCTTGCTTCCCGACTCCATCTCCATGTTTGCTACCGTGTTCTCCGCCGTCCTTTCAGCTGTTATCCAACGGGAATTCGAGTGATTACGCATTCACTGAAGAAAATTTGTGCATTTCGTTTTACCAGGTCTTGTCTGATCCAGCTGCGATAAAGTTTTCCGCAATGCTGCCCCAATCCACCCTTGCCTCTGACTTGTTGTAATGGTAGTATGGTACCAGATTTTGTTTTGTCTTTCCTCTTTTTCTTTCAATGACCTAAACTACTTTTGTCCATGTAGCTGTCAGCCTTTTCGAAAAAAAAATGTAGCTGTCAGCCTGTCACCATCTGAAATATTGCTTGTGTAGTAGGCAAAACTTGGCAGAAGCAACTGCTGGTTCCTACCAACAAAGCTGTACGGCCTTACGGTCATGGGGACTGATAATGACTGGGGGAAATGCTAGACCATTTCGCCGAGTCCTCTAGCGAATCCTTCGCTAAAATGAACTGCATTTCCTTGTTCCCTTCATTGACAGTTTGGACATGGGCGCCTCGTTATTTCAGTCTTTATGCAGCGAAGCCTGACATGATAGAGTAATCCTGTTTTGCATTAGGTGGTCTAGAATCATACAAGTTTTAAGATGTTTCAGCAGGAACATGCTGTTCTGAAAGCTGCTAAATATCAGGTCAATTTTGTAGAAAGAAATTGGTTTAGTCTGTCCACTGGACTGAAGTGTCCTTGCATTTCCTGGAACAAAAACCTCTTACATCCCGAAATTTGTATATTTTTCGTTGCGCGGGGACTAACATTGAAACTCTATAAATCCAGAGTATGCAGTACAGCTAATTCGCAAAAGGTGAGGGTGCTGTCAATGAAGACCAGAGACATCCATTTCTTGCTGACATGCTACGCAGGGAAAACAGGCAGACAGTACATCTAGCAGATGCTATTGCAAGAGAGAATGGTAAGATATGCAATATTGTTTCTTCGTTGCACATATTGTTAACAATTAGCATCACTGATCATTTATTTCTCATTTTTGCAGAGTGTTTACTCATTAAAAGGTTCTAAAGGTCCAGTGTTTCCTCTACGATCTACCCTCGTCTTCTTCATTGCATTATTCGGCTTCTATGTGTGCTACTTCTCCTTCAATCAGTTAACTTTCGAAAATGAAGAAAAATTGACCAGCGAAGAAGAACAAACAAAAAATATTTGCAGAAAACCTGCAGTTCCACATGAGCAGAGGCGATATCTGCACCTCCCAAAACCTACGACTTATGACAGGTAACTTCCTCTGAAGACTGAAGATAGATGGCCTCTCCCATGTTCTACGCATATAATTCGTGTATGTTATGTTCTCTGATTCTTGTTTCTGCACTCATTTCCTGGTTCAAAGGGGCGAGTGCGCCTGTACCCCGGTCCGTTTCTTTGTTATTGTATCTATGCAAAGATCAGGAAGCGGGTGGTTTGAGACTTTGCTGAACAGCCACCCTAATGTCAGCTCAAATGGTGAAATCTTCTCTGTGAGAGAGAGGAGAGAAAATATCTCGACTATTTTGCGGACGCTCGATAAATTGTATAGCATGGACTGGCTCACTAGTGCAGCAAAAAATGAATGCACAGCAGCATTTGGATTGAAGTGGATGCTAAATCAGGTAAACCATCATTGCATTCCCCACTTTACCGTGGTCTGTGTGAAGGTTTACTCAGTGAGCTGCTTTTAAAATTCATATTGTTCGGTTAGCCCAGAAGTGGCACATGATAGGTTCTATCATGTAGCCTTTGACTATATTTATGTTCTTGTACTCCAAACCTAGCAAAAGATTTTGATAACTTAAAAAAGCTACTAATCATGCTCTTGCCCCGAGAAATGTCAGATATGAAGCATAAAAGCACCATCAAGCTAGTTTGCTCCATGTTTTGCAGGGACTCATGGAGCACCATCAAGACATTGTTGATTATTTAAATAGAAAAGGGGCTATGGTGATACTTCTCTTCAGGAGGAATACATTACGGAGGCTTATCTCTGTGTTGGCTAACAACTACGATAGAAGAACAAAGCAGTTGAATGGCATCCATAAATCACACGTTCACTCAAAAGAGGAGGTATCTCATGCATAAGCAATCTCAGTTACATTTTCTGAATACATTTATTCTCATTTAATGTCTTACCTTTTGAAAATTGTACTAATTAGTGTATGAACCAACTACGGACAGGCAAGCCTACTAATTAGAAACATGACTAATACCCAAGCCATCAGTCAGTTTCTGAATGAATCAAAGTCGAACAGGCAATGATGCAATAAAAGGAAAAAAAAATGAAACTATCGTATTAGCAAAAGATGGCTTATCTGATATCTTTTTGCTTTTACTGAAAACTACCTTATCTGATTCTCTCAGAAAAGTTCATCCTGCCGTACCTTTTGCTTGGGCAGGCTGAGATACTCGCAAGATTCAAGCCAAAGATGGACGTGTCAACTCTGATCCCAAGCATCAGAAACGCTGAACGTTCCATGAGAACTTGCTTGGGCCGCTTCCGCAAAACGCGCCATATGATCCTCTACTACGAGGATGTGATCCACGACAAAAATGTAGTGATCACAAACAAACGGCATTCTCAGCTTCTGACTAACTCCAGGATTACTCATAGCATTTTTTTCCTTTTTTTTGTTGATTTATGCAGGCACTATCCCGAGTGCAGGAATTCCTTGGAGCTCCGGTGACCAAACTGTCCAGCCAGCATGTGAAGATCCACACTAGGCCCCTCCCGGACCTCGTTGATAACTGGGAGGATGTGAGCGAGATGCTGAACGGGACAAACTACGCTCAGTTTCTTGATGATGCAGACTATGTCAAGTGATGTTTTCTAGTACACAGCAGGGCCAAACGAGTCATAGTTGCAATTTCTTTTACCAAAGGGTTCAAACATAGGTTTTTTCCTTTTTTTTTGCCCCCACAAAAAGAGGGTTGCAGTTTCGGCAGCGTTGTTTGTATGCAGGAGGTTACAGAAGGGGTGAAGGAAGCAGAGATGATAATATTGAGGCATTCATTTTCCGCCTTTTAGATTCTGTATAGATATAGATTTTCTGGGTTTTATGGGTAGCTCGCAATTGAGCTCCATCTCTGAAATTCCAAGAAAACAGCAATGAGCAGATAATCAGATGCCGTGTGAAAGTACTTACTGATGACTTTTATTTTATTTTCAATTTTGAGCAGTTCAGTATGTACTCCAGTGCTCCATGATCCACAACCAGCGATTGCTGAGCTGCATTGAAAGTTTCACCGTTGAGCAGTTCAGAATGGACTCCAGTGCTCCATGACCACAACCAGCGATTGCTGTGCTGCACTGAAAGTTTCACCATTGCCAGCTATGGAACATTTTGTTGCACAGGGTTTTCTTCGTAACACCGTTCTAATTTTACTTCAAAGTTCAAACACATCTCTTGATTTCAAAAATCAAGTACCTTCTGTTCAACAGTTTTTCCTTTTTCCAATGCGGTAATCCTCTTTTGGTGCAGCAAGTGCTCTCTATTGTTCCGACAGATTACAGATGTTTCAGGAAGGGCACAAATTACAGACAAATGGAATTTCAAAACTTCTTATCTATGTTTTGATGCTAACTCATCAGTCCTGAACAAATTATCCTGAAAATATTTCCTCTATGATATGAAAAAAAATGTTTCACAAATTCTACATGGATATATAACAGTTTGGTGATACAACAGCTATAACAACAGTCAGTCTCAATCTGATTTCCTGTGGGAAAATGACTTCCGCTCTGACAAAGGGACAATCACCTCGCACATATTTCTAATCATGCCTCGGTCATATATATTGTTTTTCACAACTGGTTCCACACTCAGTCTTCTGGACCTAACGAAGAATGCCCTCCATTTGCTTGGAGGAGCTTCGTGTGCATCGCTGTTAGCTGAGCCCATGCTGGCCTTGAGTGCAGCAGCATTTGCCTTCGCTTCATTCTCTTTCATCCACATGATGTAGTCTTGCCATTTGAATGACTGAAGAAGATTGTGGGGGAAAATCCACAGGCCTTTTTTGTATTAGAAACATCCTTCAAACTATTTTTTTATTTAATTAAATTCATTTTCCCACTTGGTATAGCACTTCATGTCTCCTTGAGAGAGGCATCTGATATTCTGATCATTTACAAAATCTGCCTACACATATATATACTTCATTTATAAAGTATACTTTTTTTCGAAATACTAGAAAGTTCTACTTTGTATACCAAAACAAAAGCCATGTCTGGATAGTAAGTGAAGCTAGTCTTTTAATTGAAATATTTAAAGATTACAACAAAGAAAGATGGAGTTTTCATTAAACAGGAACAAAGTGTACATCTTGAGAAAGACATTTTTGACTAAATTTCAAATGTTTAAGTGCAGTTGTCAATTTTTCCTTACCTCATTGGTTGTTGTATTTGTTAAACAAAGGTGTGCATGATATGCGCAGAAACCACCAAGGAGCAACGCTAGTATAGCCAAAAATACACTCAGGAGTATCTGTGTGTTATGTACAGCAAGCAACCACTGCAAAATTGACCAGAGTAAAAAGAACAAATTCAGTAGAGCAGTAAAAAAAAAAAGATTGGATTCAATGTGTTCCTCTATCGTACCTGCGAAACATGTGGAAATAATCCCGAGAACGAGTTCTCAATACCATAATAAGCTGTCAAAATCCAACGACAGTTCAATACAAATACGAAAATATAGGTCCATTAAAACAAGTCATGTTACGTAGCATGGTTTGTACTTTATATGATTCCTCTATTAGTGTATGTAGGTCATTCATAATCGAATCAGAAATTACAGAGACTCGGCAAGATGGTAAACAATTTCCTAAGAAGCGCTATTAGGAGAGTTTAACTCTCCCGCAAGAGAACTCAATTCTCATATGTGAATGGTTAAGTTTATTTCAGATATTAGGTTACTCATGTTGAACAAGGCAGCAAGTTCTCAAGAAGGCATTGATAACCTGTGAGAATGTAGATGACTTTCCTCTCTTTTAGTTCACCAGCAAGAATGAAGCCAATGACTAGTGCCCCATACACACATATAAGAAAATGCCTGTTGTCAAAGGGAAGACAAAGTAAATAATAAAACATCTAGGGGAAAATGAGAAGACTATGTCCAAAAATGTTCAATAGTCATCAATAACAGACTTTTTAAATATTTCAGGTCAGCGAGTCACTTTGATGATTAATTAGCTTCCTGCTTCCTACTTATGACAATTGGCACAATTATGACTATAACAAAAAGGCTCTAGTGTTTGGCTAGGTAGAATAGTCTAGTGCTGATTAAATCTCCTGGATTGATTTGGCAATACAAAGATAAGATGATCCATAAGTTAGAACGAAAACCATGAAGCTACAGCACAAATAGATCAGTAGTTAACACTACATCTAAACTAAACAACTGCATTCTGCACACTACATTGGAAAATTATGCTGTAGATTTCTAGAAGGCTAAGTGTTTCACATAAAAACAAAGAACAGAACAAGGAACCAATGATCCAACCTTTTTTAAAAAACTCGACCAACCTAGGAGGAACTAGGTGGCTTTTTAATTAAGAAGAAATAGGCACCCAAATTCGCCTTGACGAGGATTTGAACTTAGGTGGTCTAGGTATACATCCACACCCTCAACCAATGATCCAACCTATTGTAAGAAAGTTAATCTTGAAGCCAAAGCCAGATAGCATATGTTGAGACGCCTACTTGTCTTTTCACATTGATTGATGTCCTATTGTTGGTATTTGTAGTTGGCTTAATATTCGGTACTCGTAAAGAATGACAGTTCATTCCATAATAATAACACAAATGAGCTTTAATTGGAAATCATGTTGATCATTAGGAATTTTTATTTAGGCTCTAAAAGACAGGCAGAAGGTAAACATAGAAAAACATAAATGATTATCTGTGAGAAATGGTATGAGCCTTTAGATTTCCCATTTAGGACATATAAAGATTATAAGGTAGGCTGAAAAGAAACCTGAGCAAAACTCACCAAATCAAAAAGGCCAAAAAATATCGAGTATTTTTCTCCCCAATGCAATTATTCTGTATCAACAAGGACAAATTCAGAACTAAACAAAGCTAAAGCAATACCATCAAGCAGCAAGTGTATGTACCATCCATCCACAGTGGTGATCAAATCGAGCAACACATTTATCACATATTCTGCAGTGCTTTGCCCTGGCTGGTCTGCATATAAATGGTTAACGAACCACTTTAAGATATGAAATAAAGGTAACAGACATGATGAACATCTAAAAGAGAAAGGAAGTTATTTATCCTAGAACGTTAACAAAATTAAAAGGACTTCTAAGAAATCAGTTCTATCTGTTGCACATGTGTAGGATTACTCATTTCAACTCATTTGTGAAAGTCTACAGTTGTACTTAAGTAAACAGTTAATTACAATCTTACAGATAAATACTCTACTGTCTTCAGCATGCAATAATTAGCTGACATGTTAGTAAAATATACCTAGGAATCTTGCAAGTAGAACATTCTTTCTCCACAAAAATAATGTTGTCATATGGGTAGGCAGATACATATTGAGAGACATTCTCAGCAGTAACGGTCCCAGGATCAGAAAAGCTAGTGAGCACGAAGAGTATAGCACCAACAGCAACAGCAACGATGCTCAAATATCTGCAACCAGACCTCTCGTCATTAGAAATGGACAATGAAATCTATCCCAAATTAGTAATTGCAGTTGCAAGTTACCTGTGCCATCCACCAACATAATACCCAGGAATATACTCAAAAGATGTCTGCACTATTATAAAATATGTCACCCCAATTATGGCAACATAAAACACCTGCAGTTGAGAGAAGAAATGAAGTCACAAACTACTGATTTGGAGCTGCTGCAGACTCTAAATGTTATATGCAGTCAGGGAACATATCAGGAGAAAAACTCCAAGCTCAATAGGGAATTTCATATAAAAGTGAGCTACAGATTTGCCAGGCCAAGTACTTTATGCCAGCTCATGTGTCCAAGGATATTAATGGAATAATCAGTACAACAAATCTCAGTGAAAACAAGGAATCTAAATGTAAGAGGGAACTGACGCTTATGCGAATTATATGCAACTATTATCCATTCGTAATAGTAAACCACTATGCTGCCTATTTCAGTGCGGGAGTTTAAATTCAGATCGACTGTTCAAGCATGCCATTTTTAAATGCCAAGTGGCGCCAGAAAGCAACATGTATCACTATTCTCACTTGTTCTCCTTCCAGTCCTCACTTTACCCGCCTTCCAAATCCTTTTCTCTCCGCTCCTCCTCCTGTCTTTCTTAGCTCTTTCTTACCTCCCTCCTTTTACGATCTTCCCCTATGTACTCACATATCACAGCTTCACACATTCGTGTGGCGGCTGTAATCGACCAATTGTGATTGGCATGGCCCCGCTCAACAGTGCACCCATTCAACTACATTTAGTTCACTCCAACTTAACCTCCAAATAAAGCCATACACCTCGCATATCGAAGCTGCACCAGCGAAGTAGCAGAGTAATACAAACCTTTAACAATTTCACAGAACCTGAAGAAGATAAAATCCCTTCCTCAACAGCAGCTTTTGGCTACATATTTAATGTTTGGAAAATGCAGCAGGTTTACCCTTAGCATGTAACTAACCAAAACCCAAACATACTCGATCAACTACATTCTGGTTCAGAAAAAGCTCCGCGTTTGCAGAACTAATCAAGCATCGGGGCTACCAAGCAAAGCACCCACCACCAATCCCATATCGATTAACCCACGATTCCTAACAACAATTCGACAGCTATCCATAATCACGCAGCATCAAGCTTTCACAGATGAAACCGAAAAACCTAAATCTTCACTACATGCCTTTTCGTCATGAACAATTCTCCCCCATCATTGACCATTCAAGACACTTCTCCCCAATCACGGGCAATTCAAGTACTGAATGAGGTTACCACGTACCTGCAGGATGGGGTTGGGCCGGTCGCAGCAGTACTGCTCGACGCCGAGGACGAGATCCTTGGCCCCGTTGCCGCACACCGCCTGCACGAACCGCCTGCGCGTGCGCGAAAAACCCTTCTTCACTCGCTAAGCAGGGGCAGGAGCGAAAGGAGGGGGAGGAGGGAGGCGCGAGAAACGTACAGGAGGTAGTGGTAAGCGCCGAAGGTGAGGAAGTGGTTGATGCTCTGGACGAAGGTGCCCTCGAAGATGGGCCACTGCCCGCACAGGAACGACACCACCACCAGCGCCGTCACCGACCCGTGCGCCACCAGCAGCCAAGGCACCTCCATCCCGCCGCCGGCTCCTCCCCTCGCCCTCGCCGGGGAACCGCCGCCGGTGATTCTGATCGATCCAGTCAGAGGAACCGCCGCCGGACGGAGGGAACAACGCGAAGCAACCTCTTCTGATTGAGTGGAGGAGACGTGGCATTTACGAGGTTTTAGGCCTGATTGGAGTGCCGATTGGTCTGCAAATCTTTGGTAAGTTCACATTTGAAGTTAGTGATTCTCAAGATTTGAATTGCGGCCTCTCCTTTCTGTTTCTTGTTTGGATATAGTAGTGAATTAAAATTCACTAATTCAGAGTTTAGGTTGAATTCGGACGAGTTACGGGGGTCCGGTTTCCTATATCGAAGGATAGTATTTAATAAATTAATGGCTTGTTTGATATGGCTACCAGTTTAAAAGAGCTGCTGATTTTTAAAGAATCTTTGCTCACTGTAGTATTGGTCCTGCGCCTCCTCAGAATCATAACTTCGTATGTTTGGAATCTCGGCGACGATTTCCCAATGATTCTGTGCCGCACATTACTGCGCTGCACATGTCACAATGTCAGCACTGGGCTAGCTCGATCGCGAGCGCAGAAGATCAGAGTGTTAAAAGTGTTCCCCCTTAACTGCACGACGCCACTATCTTTTCCCAGTTCACATTCGAGGAAAAAGCGCCGTCAAGCACGAAATTCACAGACCTTAAGAGTCCCCCTTCCACCAGCTCATTTCTGTTTCTGATCACAGGGCAGTTTCCATTCAATTATCTAACCCTAAGTACATGACTCGAATGGCAATACTTCCATTCAAAACTTTTCCCAGCCAATGTTATCATTTATCAAGATGCCTTCATGACACTGCAGCGAACAATAATTGAACTTGCGGGCAGGACAATTTATTAAGACGGGTAAAATGTCCTTGCCAAATTGATGATATATCATTCAAGCAAAAACGAACACAAAATTCCATCGCGGTAACATCAGTTTGAAAAGCACAAAAGCTGTGTCACAAGAGAAACTGCTGTGTGTCAACCGAAAGCATCACCCATACAAGCATGTTTTACTAAAAACCTACTGATCTCTTCTAGGGAAGATTGATCAAACGAAGGCGTCTGCAGTTTCCATCCTCCCACCTCCATTCCAAAGCATCCCAAATGGCACCATATTATCTGGGGCTGAATGAAATGCCATCTTGTAAATATGAAATTATCACACAAAGAATGTACAAAAGCAACAGATAAAAAAGGCAACATTTAATTTGAGTGAGGTCTGGACCTGGATACAGCAGCTGGGCCATGCCCATCGGTGATTGGTGACATCTGAGGTTTGCACCCATCTGGGCTTGGAGATCGACTACCTGATCTGTAGTGCCTGTTATTCCGAGGACGAGGAGAGTATGAACCCCCAGGCGAGTAATTGTCACGGTTGTCCCTGCCCCTACAAATAGTTGAAAGTTCAAATTCCTGAATATCGATGGCATGCAAGGGACAAAAGGAGCACTATATCAAAAGCATATCATACCTAGCAAGTATAAGAAAGTAAAATCATCAGCAAACCAAATTTTATATAACTGAACAGTTATCAACAGCAACTGTACAGTAACACTTTTATCCCAAGACAACTTGAATTATAAAGCAAGATATCAATTTTTTTACCTGTCCCATATCAATAAAAGCTACCCACTTTGTTCCAAACATGCAATGTGCAATGCATTAAGGTGCTGGCTCAACAGAATCAGCTCACTTGAAAATAACTCTTTCCCCCCAGGTTTCTTAGCCAAGATTATCTTTACACTCTGGGTGACAGTACCACTTTATCTTTAACAGTAGTCCCTTTCACATTCTCCAACTCTGGAGGTCATGGTACTTTCACTTTGGTCTTTATTCTCCAAACATCATGGTTGTCTTTTGGTCTTTTAGACTCTATATTCTTTGTTGACTGGATAATAAGCACAACCAGAGCAACACAATTCAGAGCAAAATTCATAGCCTTATGTCAAGAAGAACATATATATTATTACATCAATCAACAATTATCAAACAATCTAGCAATATTGCTAATGAAACATGGCATGCACATCCAAGTGTAAACATAGAAAAGCTATGTTTCTTAATTTCTTGTTTATCGTTGCTATGT
The DNA here is from genome assembly GCA_032594955.1 of Panicum miliaceum. NCBI lineage: Eukaryota > Viridiplantae > Streptophyta > Magnoliopsida > Poales > Poaceae > Panicum > Panicum miliaceum. Next base: position 44,466,720 of record CM064059.1, read on the forward strand.
TTTGTTTGTTATAAAATGAAATTACCATTCTGGACGACCAACACTGTCATTCTTGAGTAAAGTCACCCATAAGTAGTAAGAATGACTAAGGAGCAAACAAAACTTAAATTAACCACACAAGTACTCAACAAGCAAGGTAAATTAAATTTCTTGAGTCTCCATTATGCAAGTTTGACCATTGCGTTTATTATCAGCCAGACATTGTAACATTATTACTATGTTATGAAAACATTTTTCATGACAAATCCAATGATATTATTTTGGTCTGAGCAATCCAAATATTTCTTCCAATGCTGGTTAAATTTGGTGATTTCTAAAACATCATATAGTTTATGAATGAGGCTATAATTTCTATTTCCTGCTTGCTTTACCTAAATTCAAGTGAATATACACCATGACAGCGATGAGATTACAGGTGTTTAACTACATGGCTTGGCTTTATGGATTTATTAACCTCACAACAAAAACTTCTAGACAAGCTGAGACCGCCCTCTTTCTTTGTGCTGGAAATTTCAGAAATTTAAAACCTAGATATGCTAAAATAAAGGGGAGCATAAATGCAATTGTTCCTTATGTGTCAACAATGAGGCGTTCAAAGGATCCATAAGAGTGATTTGTTAATATACTAGTCTATTCAATTAGAAATTGAATTCAAACCTGAAGGCATGCCTAGCCAGAGATGGTGAGGGTGAATAAGCTGCCAGGAAAAGAATGATGTTACATTTTAGAATAAAGTGGAAGAATGTAAATATATAAATTTTACGAAATGCTTTATACTTACAGTGGGAATGAGACCTTGGAGATCTAGATAGTGAACGCCTTGTGTACCTTCTGTCCATGTACCTACCACTACAGCAACAGAAGCATGATTCAAGTTTAAAATTTACTACCACAAAGGCCAATCTAGAGTATGTATAAAGGATGAAAATACCTTATTCTTGTTCTCGTGCGCATTTCTTGGGGTGTTTTTCTATTTTCTTCAGCATAAACTATTGAAATCTCTCGGCCACCGATAACTTGATGATTCATCTCTTGCTTGGCCACCGCAGCATCCTCAGGGTAGCGGAATTTCACAAATCCAAAACCACGAAGTTCCCTGTAAAATTGAACATTTCGACTAAGAATCAAGAAAGAAGACATTTATTGTAATTCAGACAAAGATAATTCTTTGTTCCAACAGCTGACTGTTAATTTCAATCACTGATTAAAAAAGAACTGGCAAAAACACATAAAACAACTGTTTACCAAAGTGAGAATATACAGCACAAACTCAACCATGATATCATACAGGACCATTATTGACACATAAAAATCCATTTATACTACATTATCATTTACATCCAAATGGGGTCAAACTAATAGTCTTCAAATGAACTTTGGAAAATAAGTATAGTGTATAAGTTTCCTAATGGGTGTGCGCCACATAATTCACCTACTTTTTCATACAAAATAATTGTTTGTCTATGCACAACTATTATAGCCTTAATGAAAAGATTGGCATGTGATTAAACAAGAGTTTGATATAAGAAATGCAGAGAAACATATAAAAGCTATTTTTACCTGGTGTGGAAGTTTCTTGGAAGGTAGACATCCTTTACAGGGCCGAATTGCTCAAACGGAACACGAATATCTTCTGGCCTGCAGCAGATGAGTAGAAGAAAACAGTTCATCAAGCTGTTCTGGGTTGTACATGGTGGCACTGGCAACCACTAAATAAGATGCGGAAACATCCAAAGTTCATAGATCTGATTACAAATATGGTTCAATGGTTGAACAAACCTGAAAAGCTTGTACTACTATAACTACAAGAAATGTTCCTTGACTATCATAGTACCAATAATCATGAACACCAGCTCCATAAATGCAACAGTAATAAATTTTCTTAAAAATCCAAAATGATTGGGAAATCCCATCCCAACACATCAAATAAAATCCAAATTGACTCTAAAGTTGTCAAAGGCTTGAAGACAATCGCTTAAACAGGACTGATCCAATATATGTAATATTGATATCTCAAACTACTTAGCAGATTAAGAATGCACACCATCATGTGCAAACCATTTAATGAATGAAATCCAAAGCATCTGTCATGACAGATGGATTTGTTTCTCTCCTAGCACGTTTTCGTAAACAACCTCATTAGTTATATATGCACACATCAAGCGTTAACAGCCCATTGCAGTGAGGCCATCAAGCATTTGTCGGCATGTAAACAACCAAACAATTGGTCATCACAAGCGAACAATTGAACCAGCACTCAACTTATGAACACCATCTGTTAGAAACAAGCAGTATTTGTTTTCTTGTGTATATAGCAACAATCAACATCAAGCAACACATTACAGGTCAATGGATACAAAGTGGGTCAATGACTAATTAAACTGTCCTGAGCAACAAAACGACGATTGATCATACAACTGAATCAATTGAATGTATTTGCATGCGGCAACAACAAAATTTAAAGAGGTTATTAGGATTAACGGCTCCACAGATCGACCAAACCAGATAGCGCGGAGTCCACGAACCCTAGGTCATACGAGATATAACCCCGGGCACGGGGGATACCACGAGAACTGACCTGGCTGTGAGGGAGATGTTGCGGATGAGGAGACCGGACTGCGCCGACGGCCGACCGTACCCACGCCGGGCTCCGCCTCCGCCGCCCCCACCCACGCGGTAGCGGTCGCGGGGGTCGTCGTAGCGCTTGGGCCTAGGAGGGCTCCGGCTGTATCGCCTCCGAGGGCTATAGCTCCGGCTCGGACTCCGGCTGCGGTAGCCGGCCATCGTTCGTCGCGGATGCTGCGCCGCGCCTGAGAGGAGGAACCGGCTTTGCTAGGGTTTCTCCGGGGTTTGGCTCAAGGGTCTTCTATTTTTTGAAGAGAGATTTGTATTTTTGCCACCCCACAAAATCGATTTGAGAGAGAGAGAGAGAGAGAGAGAGAGAAAGGCTCGTAGGATGAGATAGGAAGATGGCTTGAGAACAACCGGAAAGCCCCATGGGCCAACTTTGTGGTGGACGGCCCACGATCAAATCTGGGCAACTTCACACCCGGCGTGGACAACAGACAGCACCACCTCTCGCTCCGCCGCCGCCGGCAGGGCACAGCCATGCCCCCACCTCGCTTCCTTATCGCTAGGCGCCTCTGCTCCGCCTCCGCATCCGATCCCGCCGGCACCCTGACGCCATCCGCGGTCTCCGACGCGGCCGACCTCGCCGCGGCCGCCGCCCGCCGCGCACCGTGTTTCGAGTCCCGCCTCCTCTCCCAGGTCCCCAGCGGCGTCCTCTCCGACCCGGACTTTGCCCGCCTCACGCTCTCCCGCCTTCTCCCCGCCCCGAACCCATCGCTCCGCTTCCTCCGCTTTCTCTCCTCACACCTCCCAGCCCCCTCGCACACCCCAGACGCCGCACCGGCGGGCGCATCCCCTCCGCTGCCCGGGGTCGACCAGTTACTCCGACGCCTCCCACCGCAACTCGCCGCCGACGCCGCCGACCTCCTCGCTTCCCGCCTTGGCATCCATCCTTCCCTCCGCACCCTCAATGCCGCGTCCCGTACCGCCCTCCGCGCCGCTCGCCCGGACCTCGTCTTCCGCCTCTTCTCCGCCTTCTCCTCCTCGCCCGACTACCCCGGCGATGCCACCACCGTCGGCTGCCTCGCGCGGGCCTACGTCGCCCAGGGCCGCCCCCTCGACGGGCTCCACCTCCTTCGCGACGCCGCGCGCCGCGGGTCCCCGCCGCCGGCCGACGCTGCGGCAGACCTCGCGGGCGCCTTCGCGGCTGACGGCAACTTCGCCAAGGTCTCCGCGACGCTCCACCTCATGATCGCAGCCGGGTGCGCCCCGGACAATGTGGTCTACCAGCGGATCATACATGGGCTCTTTGGTCGAGGGATGGGTGAAGAGGCTCTGCGTGTGTTCAGAGAGATCAAGCAGCGGGGCTATGACATTAACAGAATTATGTATACCACGGTGATCCACGGGCTATTCAAAATGCGCCGCACTAGAGAAGCACAGCAGATGTGGGATGAAATGGTGGACAGGGGATTCGAGCCTAATGAGTATGCCTACTGCTCCCTTGTCGGTTACTATTTCAAAGCTGGTGACTTTGAGAAGGCCCGCAAGGTATACAATGAAATGCTTGAGAAGGGACTCAAGCAGACCACTGTTACATGTAACATTCTCATCAAAGGGTTTTGTGTTAATGAGAGGGTGTATGAGGCACTTGAGGTGTTCGAGGAAATGTCAACTAAGGGGATTGAGCATGATGTGATCACTTATAACACATTAATACGGGGCCTATGCAAGGTTGGGATGTTGGCCCTGGCAATGCGGATGTATGAGTGGTTAGCATCATCCGGTTTGGAGCCTACAGTGTCAACCTTCAGTCCGCTCATAGCCACCATGTGTAAGGAAGGACAGGTGGATGCTGCAGTGGACCTGATCAAGTCTATGCGGGCTAAGGGCTTGGAGCCATTGGTGTGGAGCAATGATAGCATCATCAATGGGTTCTGTAAGATCGGTAGATCAGATGAGGGCATGGCGTGGTTGGCAGGTATGTTGAAGAACAACATAAAACCTCGGCAAGAGACGTTTAATACTTTGGTGGAATCGCTGAGCACCTCAGGGCGAATGGATGATGCGTTGCTGATCCTAGATATAATGTTCAAAGTTGGATTCCAATTAGGCAGGTTGGCTTGTACTATACTTGTTGATAAGCTGTGCCCAGACAATGTATCTTACTCCCACCAACTGGATAATATTTTGGCGAGCAGCCAGTAGCAAAACTATTAGCAATCAATTGCCTTGTGTATGGCTGAAATGTTTCTTTGGCCCTCCCAAGACTGATGTGTCCACCAAGATAGTGTTGTTTTGGCGCTGTCAGAGAGGGTACTCAAACGCCTTCAGCAGAAGATTCTGGTGATCAGAAAACTTTGATGTTATTATTGGTTCATAATTGACTCTTGACTCTAGCGTTTTTGCAATTGTGGTGGAGCTTGCCAAGTGTTGTAGCTCCTGTAGTGTCAGTGTAGAATTTTCATGAGGAATCAAAAATAGTTGCCAATTTGTATCATTCAGAAATGAGAATAATGCTCAAGGCATGTTCTTAGGTTTTTTTTTTTCAAGATATGAGTAATACTTTGAGAAACATTCCATTTTGTCAAAGTATCCAAAGGAGATTTTTCTTCACACGTATTGCCATCGTAGTGTAACTGCGTAAAATCATTGTCATGGGAAATGGCTCAAAAAAGGAGCTAACTCCTGCATCCTGATACTAACTTTTTGACAGCTGTTGCAAATTGTAAATCAGATCAACCAAATTGCATGGTAAGGAATTATGTTTGCACCTCGCATAATCCAATTTTCATTGTTCTACCATGTAATTAGGTCTTCTGATTTTCAGCAACGCCAACACATGTGGTCTCATCTAACCTTTTTCTTCTTCTTACAGATATTTCATTTGGGGTTTGGTGAGTGTCTCTCAGCAGCTGTTGGTACCCGTTGGTAGGTTATTTCGAGCAGATCATGTTGAATGATGTGGAGCATGTTATTGGCTGTATCAAAGCAACACCTTTTATCTTGCCAGGAAGGGGAGGTATGCTCTCTCCTTTATTTTTCTTATCTCTTTGGTAATCTCTTCTGTGAATACGGTACCGTTCAGCTTTCTTGTGTACCTAAAAAGATAGAATGACTATTTATGATTTACTTGCACCATGTGTATAAGGTGAATGGCAATGCCTTTCACCTGAAGTTGTTACTGCTGTGCTGACTGTAAAATCAGCTCCGGCGGTTGTCAAAATTGAGCAGATGAGAATTTTCCTGAGTGCAAATCCAAAGTTTGTTTTTGCTAACTCAACAGGTTGGACAAGGAAGGATTGGTCGTTACAGTTGTCTTGTACAAGCCAAAACTAGGAATCGTTTCTGGAGTCCCCACATTCACTGAATTGGTCAGCATCGCTGAATCACTGAATTGGTGAATGGCGGAAAGTAACCTATTCATTCGTATGACACACACCAGTCATGCTGCGAGGTAATCTATTCATTCGTTCATCATTATGCCTCCTGGTAGGACTGAATCACACCGTAGTTGCAGGGAGAGGCTGAGGCACTCCCTCCAGTCGGTGAAGGCGCGCGCCGAGGCTCTCCTCCGCTGAAGTCGTGTAGGATACATCTGGTAAGTGGCCCTGTTGAAGCAGCAACGTCTCCACTGAGCTTGTGCAGGATACATCCAGTAAGCGGCCCCTTTCTGGTCAAGGGGAACCGAGACCCAGGGTAACCTGGAAATATGATACTGTGCGTCTTGATAGATGATTTCCCACGTGGAAGGATACGGCCGGAACAGCCCCCTCACCGATCACATTGTGTGGCCTGACCTGACAAGCAAGTGGCAAGTGACGCCATGGGCACTTGGGCAGCAACAGCAAACCAAACTCCCACCTGGTTGAACACAGTCAGGGGTTGCCGGTGCCTGCCAAAGCCCGTGCATGTTACTCGCCACGGCAGGCCGACGTGGGATCTATGCACAGAACTCGCGGATCCCACAATCATTAGGTGACCAGCACTGCAGATCGACCGGAAGCATCGTTCAACGCCGACACAGGGCGGGCTATCTCCAGCCAACCGGCCGCCTCCAGTGATGGATCCTGCGCTGCGCGCACACTTCCACGTCACTGCCTGCATCCACAACTACTTTTTTTTTTTTTTTGAGGAATGCTTGCATCCGCAATCTTGCGCACTAGTCTATTAGCGAATGGCATTTTCCGATCAGAGCTACTAGCGATACCGGAGCTAGCTACATTATATATATTATATACCGCCTAGCTTATCATGAGCCAGATTATTGTTGGCGAAACAGCGCGCTCCAGTGAGATATTTTCTTCCGCGCAGCTGATTGTTATTATTTTTTAATTCGTTTTGCTGGTATTATCTTTCAATTCGTTTGCAGCTGATTCTCACTCGAGGAGGGAACAGGGAAGCCAAGTACCCAGCGAGAGACAGTGCAGGACTGGGGAGGACAATGCTATCTCGAGAGTTCTTAAATCTGGAGGAATTGGAGCCCGGTGTGAATTAGCGCAACCTGCTTGCTCTCTCACCCCCTGGTGTCAGCCTGTCACCAACCAAGCCAAATCAGGATCCTTCCGCTTCCTAACCCTGACTCATCTCGCGAATTCTTAAGCTTATCGCGCCATCGGACGGGACAAACAAACCCGCGGGCGCTTTTTCTGAAGATGATGAATCATCACACGGTTCGAGGCAATTCCCAAAAAGGGCCCGAGATATTTTCCCTCCTCTGGCCCACTGGCGCCGGGCCCCCGAGCCCCGTCGCCAGGTATAAATACCCCGCCGCGCTTCGCGTAGCCCACTCAGCGCAGCCCGCCGGACCGGAGAAGCGCTGCGGCCTGCCATCCATCTCGGCCGTCGCGAGCGCGCGCTCCTCGCCTCCTCCTCCTAGGACTAGCAGCTCATTCATTTGTGTGTGTGGGTTCCTGATCCCGTCGGTAGAGAAGAGAACCAATGGCCATAGTGCGGGTCGCCGAGGATGTGGAGGCCGGGGTGGTCGGGGCCGGCGGCGGCGGCGCGGGCGGCGAGGTGACGGAGCCGCTCCTCCGGCGCTGCGGCAAGGAGGAGGAAGCGGAACCCAAGATACGGGACGAGGCGGAGGCGTCCGAGTGCGGGAGCCAGGGGCGGCTGCAGGCGGACGACGGAGGGTCCCTACGGATGGTCCTCGTCTCCACCGCCGTCGCCGTCTGCGGCTCCTTCGAGTTCGGCACCTGCGTAAGCCCCCTCCTCCTTAACTACGTTCCTTTCATACCTGTACTCTGTTTGGCGGCGCGCATTCGGCACTTGCCTCTGGGAGAGAAACGCTGTGATGCGAAAACGCTGCCATGGCTTTCAGGTTCCACGAACCATTGCCTAATCTTTCGAACATCTCGTCGTCCCAAACACGATGAACCTTCCTTTTGTCAGCTGTCACCATTTGGTTTACTGTAATGCCTCCAGGGAAAATGTTTCAAAACCAAGAAAAAAGAAACATACCAAAACTACCCGTATGCGTTTGCAGCATACAAAGCGCGCACAGTGAAACGAACAGTCGAGCATAGAAAAAAGAAAAATCAGATTTGGACGTGTCTTCGCAAAAGGACCTTTTTCTTGCTAGAGGACAAGATTTCCTCTGCCAATCATGGAGTTGGGACATATAATACTATATCTGTTGTTCCACTAGAACGTGCTGATGGCGCTTTTCTTATGTCGAATCGTGATGCATTTGCTGGGCCATGTTTCTTTGCAGGTCGGCTATTCTGCGCCCACGCAGTCAGGAATCATAGATGAAGTCGGGCTATCTATCTCTGAGGTCTGTGACAATATCCTTCTTGAAAACAAAGTGTTCTTCAAACTTCAGCACATTGCCACGTTCTTTAATCGCAATTGTGGTAACTGAAATTTATCATCATGTATATAAACCAAGGCAATGTATTATCAAACTACTTTTGAAACAGTTTTGCATATCATTTTCAAATGTTCACTTCACTCTTAGTGCACCAAAATTACATTGATGGCAAATGTTTAGGGAGAATGTTTAGGTTGTCTTAGTGCGCTTATTTTTTTTAACCAAGGGAGTTTAGCATGAACAAGCTTTTTGAGTAATGCCTTTGTAGATTAAATGTACTTTGTTTGATTCTGACCTTTTTCTCGGTTATATTGTGACGTGTTTGTCAGTTTTTAACCTGCAGTTTGCAATTTTTGGATCTATATTGACAATTGGAGCAATGATTGGTGCTGTTACTAGTGGGCGCCTAGCAGATTTTCTTGGACGTAAAATGGTAAAATTACTACCCTGTCAGCTGGGCCGATTTGCTTAGTGTTACTGAAGATTGTCTCTCAGTGTCTCCTCTGCTATAATATTGTAACAGACCATGCGGATATCAGCTACTATTTGTATGTTTGGTTGGCTTTCTATACATTTGGCTAAGGTTTGTTCTTTGATACAACGCTTGATCCAAGTCTTCTGTTCTGAGAGACCATTTCCATCTGTAACACTGCAACTTGTCATGAACGTGCAGAGTGCTATCATGCTCTATTTCGGCAGAATCTTGTTGGGCTTTAGTACTGGAGTTCTTTCTTATGTGGTACGCACCTCATGCATCTCTGAATTAGATTCACTACACTGCTTACTCTATCCTATCTCCGATCCCTATCAATATCAGTTCCATCATTCATGTTTTAGCATTGATAACCTTCATTTTAGTGTACTGATGCGCTGGATCTGGCAGGTGCCTGTGTTCATAGCTGAAATAGCACCAAAGAATCTCCGAGGGGGACTTGCAACTTCAAACCAGGTTTGAAAACTAGAGCTCAAGAATCCCATAACTCGCATTTGATTTTTTTTTTAACTGTTAATATTGACCACTGGATTTCTTCTTCATTTGCAGTTGTTGATCTGTTCTGGAAGCTCGGCTACCTATATAATTGGGGCCCTGGTTGCATGGCGCAATTTGGTACTAGTGGGTAAGTTGTGTTCACATCAATATGAGATTCATGGATATACTTCATATTTATGCTGGATGGAAATGAGGAGAAGTTACCGTGTGCAGGTTTAGTGCCTTGTGTCCTCCTGCTAGGTGGGCTTTTCTTCATTCCGGAGTCTCCAAGATGGCTGGTAAGGCACTTCTGCTTAGGTGAATGTTATGTGAAACGTGACTTTTTGTATTAGATGTGTTTGTGGTGCACAACAATCAGCTTCCATGCAAGAGCAGTTTTATTAGGTCATACAAAGTGTGAGTTTAATGAGTTCAAATTACAGGCTAATGTCGGAAGGGAAAAAGAATTTCATGCCTCGTTGCAAAAGTTGCGAGGAGAGGATGCTGACATATCTAAAGAAGCAATTGAAATTAAAGTTGGTTTATGTTCTAATTGGTTGTATATATTGGAATTTATAACATGAAGAAGATTATGCTCAAACTGATATTTTATTCAGGAGTATATTGAGTCGCTCCGTAGCTTTCCGAAGGCCAGGCTTGAAGACTTGCTTCTCAGCAAAAATATAATTGCTGTCATTGTAAGGAAGCTTTCCAACTACATACTTTTACAATATGCGTCTCTTTTTGTTCACTAAATTTGGAATTTAATAATATGAAACTTTTTTAGAAACATTTGTAAGCTGGCATATAATTGTTGATCTTATATGCGCAGGTGGGTGTTGGCTTGATGGTTTTTCAGCAACTGGGAGGGATAAATGGTGTCGGCTTCTATGCAAGCTATATCTTCAGTTCTGCAGGTGTGCAAATATCTCTGATACTGTCGTGTTTTTCTGACAGTCCTTTATGAATTTGTTGGTTTTATCACAACTTCAGGATTTTCTGGAAAACTTGGAACCATCTTGATTGGCATTATTCAGGTTTGAGAAAGCCACTTTCAGTTGGTAAAAGTTGCTAATTAGAACATTTTGTTCATAACAATGATTGTTTCAGATTCCAATCACATTGTTCGGGGCCATTCTCATGGATAGGAGTGGGAGAAGGGTTCTTCTGATGGTATAAACACTATAAAGCTGAGCTGATGTATACAAAGAAAGATTGTTAGGTAGAATGTTTTGTGAGATGCTTTTGTCATTTAGGTCTCCGCATCTGGAACATTTTTGGGCTGCTTCCTGACCGGGATATCCTTCTTCCTAAAGGTAAATTTGATGCTCTTAACCTAGTATGTGGAGGAAAAAAGAATTTTCGAGACTGACAATATGTATGATACTGTCTTAAGTTAGTTAATGTCAATCACTTGGGAACTTACTGGTAAAAGTTGCAACACATGCTATTGAAAAATGTTTTCCTTTGTTCCTGTGTATAATAGTGAATGCTTAATTCTCTGTTAGGCACAAGGACTTTTCCCAGAATGGGTTCCCACATTGGCTCTTTCCGGCATACTGGTAAGCGGAAGTGTATCCCTGTACTTTCAGTTTTCTTCAGTTACAATTTGAAATCTTGAAGTACCCTAAGCTGAACTTATTCTATGTCAAGCCGCTTGAAATTATTATATCTAGTAAAGGTGGCGCATTGTGGAAGATACTTATCCCCATAAGCTATGTGTCATGCACTCTAGCTATCTGACATTCTGTCAATGTTGCTACTTCCTGAAATAGGTGTACATAGGGGCATACTCGATTGGAATGGGTCCTGTCCCTTGGGTAGTCATGTCTGAGGTAAAATGGCATCTGGATTGGCTTTGATGATGATTCCATAACATGGCTGAAAAATGGTACATTCTGTATGCTGGCCCTTATACGAATTTACCTTTATACGAATTTCCTGCCTGCAGATATTCTCAATCAACATGAAAGCAATTGGTGGAAGCTTGGTGACCCTTGTTAGCTGGTTGGGTTCCTTCGCGATTTCTTACTCGTTTAGCTTCCTCATGGACTGGAGCTCTGCAGGTAATGCACCTGACGCTATTGCAGTTCACCTTTACTTCTCTTGTTTAAAAAAAAAATGCGGCGTTGTTATGAAATTTGCCTAGTCAGAAACAAACTTTCAGATTAAACATAGTAGGCATGGAATGGACCCTTCATGCTTACGTTTGTTCCATTGCTTGTGTGTAGGGACCTTCTTCTTGTTCTCTGCAGCCAGCTTGGTCACTATACTCTTTGTGGCAAAGCTGGTCCCCGAGACCAAGGGAAGAACACTTGAGCAGATTCAAGACTCTCTAAACTCCAGAAGATAATAATGAATTTACACCACACAACAGAAGAATTCTAAGATGAAAAATGATATACACTTTTACCTTCCTGCCTACACGGCGGCCTTCACCATCGGACTTCTGCCCATTGTAGGAGCCAGGAGATAGAAGAAGCAAATTTTCGCCTCCTCCCACTTCCCCTTCCCTTCTCCCCTGCCTGTCTCCCTGTATCTGTAGTGTACCCTCTGTAGTTTAAGGACGACGCAGATTGAGGTTATGTAGTATGTACCATGTCCCTCCAGATTATTGAGCAGTAGCTGAAACGACATTATGTACCATGTACCTCCGGATTAATGAGTGTCGAAGTGGATTGCCCTTCTTCCCCTCTCAGATTAAGCTTTGGGTTGAATTGGTTCGCTCATGCAAATCATCACATTTTGTCTCCATGATCATCATAAGATTATGGTGGTACAACTTACAACTTGTTGCTATGTTACCATGAAAATTCCTTCTATGCATCACCTTAGCCTCTTGCAGAAATCTAAAAATTTTAGTTGTAAGATTTATGAACTTTTGAGAAATTTATGGAATTCACATGTATTTTGAGAGCCATTTTCAGTTGTAATATCTGGAAAGGTGTCTAGATAGAAAAAGAAAATAAACAAGACACGGTTGTGTCCTCCGCGTTCCCGTGACATTCTTGAATCTGATTAAAGTTAATTGCGGAATTTTGAAATCAACACTATTTTCTTGTTTATTGAGGCATTAGGGGTGTTGGAAAATCAGCACAGGTTGATGCTCTGCTCACTGTTCTTTTGGGGAGTGTGAGGGCTGAGGAGAGACATTGATTTTGAGCTGCAATGAGCTGCTCCTTGCTGGCGGCCTTAGCCTCTTATTTGTAGCTGAGAGATATACTACAAGACAGCCATAGTGGCTTACTCTCTAAAGCAAGCACTTACATTAACTTGACTCAGCACACTAAGACAAAGACTTGATGTATTGATTTGACTCAAACTACTAGTCTAAGTTTTGATTAGCCTTTCTTTGAGGGAAGAGGAAACCGATCTAGCTAGGAAAATTAGACTAATACTGGTTAGACAAGCCAAGGAAAAAAAAAAGGATGACTAGTAGGCAGATCCTGCAGTACAAAGCTCCAGATTTTGGAATGTATTTGAATTTTTTTTTCAACTAAATGCTGGAGCCTGGAGAAGTACAGTTAATTAGAACGACGAACAAATTGCAATTCGACACCGACAAAAGGACCACACCATCCTGTGCGACACAACTGAACGATATCACGGCTTATGTTTGATTGGCTACTGTCAGTGGATATTCCATACCTTCTTGCATTATAAAAAGATTTTTTGCCGACAAAAAAAAAGGTGTGGCGCGCACCATCACATGGCACTCCCTGCTCCGCCACGTATGGCTGCCACGCTCCCTTCGTCCGCCGCAGCACCGGCGCTGCTCCCCCGCCGCCACACCGGCGCTTCCCTATCCTCCCGCTGCCGCCGGCGTTGGCAGCGCTCGGCTGCCAGACGGCGCGAAGGCCCCGGAGCTCCGCTGGGGATGCGGGGCGCGCGGGGGCTGCCGCCAGCAGCGCCTGACGGATGCAGTGGCGCGCGCGGAGCCACTCCTACGGCGGCGGCGGCGGGGGAGGCGCCGTACAGAGGCAGCGAGGCGCAGGGGTCGCTCTGGATGGTCTTGCTCGCCACCGCGGTGGTCGTGTGCGGCTCCTTCGAGTTCGGCACCTGTGTGAGAACTTATTCTGATTTAGCCATAAGCCATATTACTGCATATATATTTGTTTATTAATTCCACAAAGCATACTTATAGCGGAGAAAATTTTAACCTGCCGTTCTTGATTTGTTTCCAATGTGGTTTGACCGTCATGCTATGCAGGTCGGGTATTCGGCACCTGCTCAAGCCGGAATTGTAGGCGACATTGGACTGTCTAACTCCGAGGTAAGTTGGCACTTGGCATACACATCCTTCTCAGGACCACGGACACTAACATCTTTGTTGCCTCTCTTGGCTGTGGATCCATAGTAGCAGAGCAACAGAAGCCATTTCATTTGATCAAAGCTGAATATGAATTTATTGTGACTATCTCACAAAAGTTTAGTTGGTGAAGTAGCTAGGTATTATGATCTGAAATGTAACCAAGCTCCTGATCCCTTTGAACTTGTCTTCTTTTATTTCTCGAATTTCGATCTCGATTTTTTACAACAACAACATAACCTTTTTTGTCCTAAGCAAGTTGGGTAGGCTAGAGATGAAACCCATAAAACAAACAACATCACGGATCTTCAGGTACGTGGATGGCGAGTCTCCAAACGCTCCTATCCAAAGCTACCTCTTTGGAGATATTCCACTCCTTAAAGTCTCTCTTAACCGACTCGTCCCAAGTCAGTTTAGGTCTACCTCTACCTCTCTTTACATTTTTGGCCTGCTTTAGAACCCCACTACGCACCGGCGCCTCAGGGGATCTCCGTTGGACATGTCCAAACCATCTCAATCGATGTTGGGTAAGTTTCTACTTAATTGGTGCAACCCCGACTCTATCCCAAATAACTTCGTTCCGGACTCTATCCCTTCGTGTGTGCCCGCAAAACCACCGCAACATCCACATCTCTACTACACTCTGTTGTTGGACATGTCGTCTTTTTGTAGACCAACATTCAGCACCGTATAACATCGCCGGACGAATCGTTGTCCTATAGAACTTACCTTTTAACTTTTGTGGCACCCTTCTGTCACATAGGACGCCAGAAGCTTGACGCCACTTCAACCAGGCAGCTGAGATTCTATATCTAACATCTTCATCAATGTCGCCATCCTTTTGAAGCATCGATCCTAAATACCGAAAAGTATCCTTCTGGGCCACCACTTGCCCATCGAGGCTAACATCTCCATCCTCATGCCTAGTCGCGCTGAAATCGCACATCATGTACTCGGTCTTGGTCTTACTGAGTCTAAACCCTTTCGACTCTAACGTGCGTCTCCACAGCTCTAACTTCCTATTAACCTCTTCTCTACTCTCGCCAACCAGCACCACATCATCAACAAAGAGCATACACCAAGGGATATCATCTTGTATGTCCCTTGTGACCTCATCCATCACCAAGGCAAATAAATAAGGACTCAATGCTAACCCCTGATGTAAGCCTATGTTAATAGGAAAGTCAGTGGTGTCACCATCACATGTCCGGACAAACGTCATCGCATCCTTATACATATCCTTGATGAGGGTAATGTACTTAGTTGGGACTTTGTGCTTCTCCAAGGCTCCAAGGCTCACCACATGACATTTCTCGGTATTTTATCATACGCCTTCTCAAGGTCAATAAAGACCATATGCAAGTCCTTCTTCTGCTCTCTATGTCTCTCCATCAATTGTCGGATTAAGAAAATCGCCTCCATGGTCGACCTTCCAGGCATGAACCCAAACTGATTTTGGGTCACACTTGTCACTCTTTTTAGACGGTGCTCGATAACCCTCTCCCAAAGCTTCATCGTATGACTCATCAGCTTAATCCCACGGTAGTTAGTACAACTTTGAACATCTCGTTTATCTAGAAAATATAATGATGGACAGAAGGCCGATCTGTTGGTTTCAACAAATCATTTTGATTCATGTCAATCTTGTAGTATGGTGTCTTTGCATCTGTCTTGGCGATTGGAGCAATGATTGGTGCTCTGACTAGCGGCCGTCTGGCAGACGTACTTGGACGCAAAATGGTGAACTAATTCAACTGTTGATCGGGATAACTCACGTGGTTGCTCATATTCATCCTCATGATATCGCTTCCATTTGCATTTATCACAGACCATGAGGTTTGCGGCAGTTGTAGGCATTTTTGGTTGGCTTACTGTATATTTTGCCAAGGTATGTTCCACCATCAGCTATTCTATTGCTTCATATGTTATTTTCTAGCTACAAATCTGTAATACTTGCCTCTGGAATGACATGAAGGATGCTATGATGCTCTATGCCGGAAGAGTTCTGTTGGGCTACTGTACCGGAGTTCTTTCCTATGTGGTGAGCACATATAGTTCATTTGTTCTTGATATGCACCTGAAATTTTCATTTTTCTAAAACTTTGTTTAGACAATGAACACATGTTCCAGCCTCTGCAAAACAGCAAAAGTTTGCACACAGCTTTAAAAACTTTCTTAAGACCTTGTTTTATTTAACAACATCCTATTCAGCTGCACTAACATTTCCTGGGGTTATAATAACACAGGTGCCTGTGTTTATATCTGAAATAGCACCAAAGGATATCCGAGGGGGGCTTGCAACCTCAAACCAGGTTAGAGAAATTGGAGCCGAAGTGCCTCTTTTTTTTTTTAGTGAATCATAAGAACTAATATGGGCACTTTTTCATATGCAGTTGTTCATCTGTTCAGGGTGTTCAGCTGCTTACATTATTGGAGCACTTCTTTCATGGCGCTCTTTGGTTGTAGTAGGTAATAACCATTTTTTTTCTCCAATACAGGGAATAACTATATCTTTACATGTATGTTGTCCAGCATCAAGAGAAACTAATGTAGCATTTCATGCAGGATTAGTACCTTGTGCGGTCCTACTTGTGGGGCTTTTCTTCATTCCAGAGTCTCCAAGGTGGCTGGTGAGACGGTAACTGATTTTGCGTGTAATATGGTCATGATGTAAAAAGTTGAATTTTTTTTCTAGTTGATTTCATATATTGTTAGAGGTAAATAACATAATTTTCTATTGTCCATGGTTTTCATCTAAGGATGGCGGTCACGTGGCAGGCAATTTTTCTCATTCTGTTTGTTTCCAAAGATATATGTATTATAAATTCTGAACTCGTTGATTTTTACTTATAACAACAATATTTTGTTACATTCATAATTTGTTTCTCATTGCAACACATGGTGAAATATATCAAAATAATAATAAAAATATAAAATATAGCCTCGTTAGTGAAAGAAAACCTTGACTGAAGTGGTAACTTCTAATTGTACTCTATTCTTTGATGATATTACAGGCCAACATAGGGAGAGAGAAAGAGTTCCATGCTTCATTACAGAAGTTTAGGGGGAAAGATTATGACATTTCTGAAGAGGCTACTGAGATCAAAGTTATTTATTCCCAACACAACTTCCATTTATCAAACAATGTAGACCATAAGATATTCAGACTAAATATTTTATTCAGGGTTATATAGAATCAAATCATAGATTACCTAAGGCAAGGATTCAAGATTTGTTTCAGAGAGAAAATATTTATGCAGTCACGGTAAGAATTATATTCACTTGATTTATTATAAAAGACCTTATCATTTTCTCGTAAAAAGCAAAAAATCAAAAGTTAATGGTGCAAGCTATTATTTTCTGGGAAAGTGTGAAAGTTCAGAGCTAACTCTGTAACTTCGATACCCAGGTTGGTGTCAGTCTGATGATTTTTCAGCAACTTGGAGGAATAAATGCCTTAGGCTTCTATACAAGCTATATCTTTTCCTCCGCAGGTATCTGAACCAGATAAATTATTTTCTCCTGACAAAACGAGGTATCCACAATTGCTCTTTCCTGAAACTTCAGGGTTTTCTGGAAAACTCGGGATCACCTTGATTGGCATTATTCAGGTTCAGGATTAGCCACTTATTTCAATAAAAGTAACTGGTCATAGCATTTTTTTTCTATAATTACATTTTTTTCAGATTCCAATCACATTGGTTGGGGCCCTTCTCATGGATAGGAGTGGAAGAAGAGCTCTTCTTTTGGTATGGACACTCCAAAACTGACCTGGTGTACACACAGGAAAAACAGTGTGATGTGTGTTCTTTTTTTTAGGTCTCTTCATCTGGAACATTTCTTGGCTGCTTTCTAACTGGGCTCTCATTCTATTTTAAGGTAACATAAATGTTTTAGTCTGTCAATTTAAAGAGGAACGGTTCTATTTAATGTTTAAAATTAGCAATTAAATGGTATTAATATTTACAAAAAAATATTGTTAACTGTTGAACTTTATAGCACGTTCTAATTTGGCTCTGTGGTTGTCTATTGATTCGTTCAATTGTAAATTTATTTTGATTCCTTTGGTCCATGTTAGTTATTTGAGAGTGCGTTTGCACGCAGCCTATAAGGTAGCTGCAGTTATGAATGTTGCGCTCCTTGAATTGCTCAAGCCCTATTTGGAAAGCAGGAATTTCATTGAAAATGGTTCAATTTTCGCTAGGATTAAGAAAATCTTCTGAATTCCAAATGGAGCATCGAGTTTCATGCATCTTATAGCTGATGATGGGATAAAAAAAATGACTGACTTCATACGTATGAGGCTCCATTGAATAGCTGGATAGAATTCAGAAATATCAACAAAATGAAACTGACCAAATCAACACAATCAAACAGTTGAACAAACATGAAGTAAATAACAATTTTGTGTATGTCCATGGTCTATCAATGTATTATGGCTAGACACAAAATGTAGTAAATGAGTATTTACTTTTCTTTATCTTTTGATTTGCTCTATTCTTACAGGCACAAGGACTGTACTCACAGTTGGTTCCTACTTTGGCCCTTTGTGGCATATTGGTAAAATTACAATCACTGAAACTCCTATATCTATGTAATTTAAATGCTAATTTATCTATTCCATGACTTCAAGCTAATTCTAAGAGAATCTCTAGAAAGACCGCTAATCGGGATCAACACTATACATTCTGAATTGCGCAGTCCTGCGTGTTCGAGAGAAAAAAAACACTGTACATTCTGAAATACTGAAATGGATCCTTTCTGAAAATAACACCATTGAACTTTTGGAGACTTTACACTGTGATCTTCTTTTTAATTAAATAGGTATATTACGCAGCGTACTCAGTTGGAATGGGACCAGTTCCTTGGGTTATCATGTCTGAGGTAAGAATTCCTTGAGTCTGTAAGGGACTCATGTTTTCAGCTGTTGATCTCCTGATTTTTTTTTTGATAAGATCTCCTGATTTGTTGCCATAGATATTCTCAATTAACATGAAAGCAATAGCTGGAGGCTTGGTAACCCTGGTCAGTTGGATTGGTTCATTTGCGATTTCTTACTCATTCAACTTCCTTATGGGTTGGAACCCCGCAGGTAAAGCTGTTTATCATTGCAAAATAGGAAGGAGGGGGGGGGGGGGGGGGGGGGGGTGTTGGATAGGGGACGTTTTGAAAGGAGCACTTAAAAACAACAGACAATTTGAAAGGAAACATTTTCAGTAACTGAGAATTTAGCCACAGAAGTATCTGATTCGAAGCTGCAACGTGTACATGTTTGGTTGATAACTGTACGTAACTGTTGGATACTTTCTGTATGCAGGTACGTTCTTTTTGTTCTCTGCAGCGAGCTTGGTCACTGTTTTGTTCGTGGCAAAGCTAGTACCAGAAACTAAAGGGAGAACACTGGAAGAGATCCAAGCATCGCTCCAAGCCAGCGCGTGAGAGACTGTGATGAAGGACGTACGCACGCCCCTTACCCACAAGGGATTCAAAACATTGTGGTAATTACTCACCTCTTGTAAATCATTACCCGCAACGGATTCAAAGCATTGTGGTGAATACTCACCTCTTGTAAATTTCGCCTCGTGTTAAATTCTTGTGATCTGGTGAAGGATGTTTTTACTAATTTCACCTCATGCGAATTCTTCTTCATTGTACCTTTTTCAAAATATAAGATTGTTTGACTAGGTACGGTCTTTAAGGTCATACTTTGACATTAATAGTATCTCTTATGCTACATTGGTAATGACCATAAAAGTGACATCATGTAAAAGTACTGAATTTATGTTCTACAGTCAAGTATTTAAGATAGTTGATGACCAAAGATTAAGACTTCAATTTTGGCATGCATCATGCATGTGTGCCTTAAAAAGCAAAGTAAGTGTAATTGAAAATTAGGATTCATGATAATCAAACTGAACAAAAAGGAGGAACAATTGAAGACGCATGTGTACTCAGATTACTTCCATACAGAAATCATTGCCTAAAAATAAGACAGACTCAAATAAAGCTGCTGAGTTCATTGTTCCATTGCTTGATTTGTCCTAAACAATCTTCATCTTGATGAGTTTCCAAACTGTTTCCAGGGAACTCTTCCAACCAACAAGGCGTGTATATGAAAGACATTTCTAGTTCTGCCACACGGCCGGCTATTTCACCGTAATCCTGAGGCCATATGTTGCCCAAGTCTTGAAACTTTGCGGTGTTCCAATGATAGGCCACTCCTCTTCTCAAAGATGCATCCAGGAAGACGATCTCTTTGTAAGGATGAAATCCTAGAAAACCGGTGCATCCCGCGTCGTTCCCTTCAGCCATATTGCTAGTATCAAGGACATTATCATTGTCAGAGTCCCATTCAATGCAAATTCCGCTTTCGCTACCGCAACGTAGTTGTCAGCTCCACGATGATGCTTACGACGATAGTTATTATCTTGTAAGATCCAAGGTCCTCTATTTTGCCGATGGTAGTCCTCGAGCGCATGCAGCTTACGTGCAAAGGACCTAGGGTTAACATGATGCTTCAACACCCACTCCATCTGACCATATGATTCATTGAGGTGCCAAATGGGAAGATCATGGAATCCATCTTCAGAGGTTGTACAATACACCCCCTTCTCTGATCTTCCTAAACGGAGGTATGTATTGTCCCTCGGCGTTTTTACTATTTGGTACTTGGCATCTGACAAGGATATCCTGCAAAAAGTAAAAATGTCATCAGGCAAAAATTACA
This sequence comes from Panicum miliaceum, assembly GCA_032594955.1. NCBI lineage: Eukaryota > Viridiplantae > Streptophyta > Magnoliopsida > Poales > Poaceae > Panicum > Panicum miliaceum. The sequence goes on from CM064059.1 coordinate 44,487,109, forward strand.
CGCTAATACAGTCAAAACATTTTACTATTGTAAAACATAATTGAAACAGTGCCTTGTGATAAACACGTCGCCTAGGCAATGCACGTAGAGCGCCCCTCGCCAGTAGGCCGTGTGGTTGGGCACGTTCCAGTTCGGACTTGGTTTCATGTCCGCGACAACTCCGGCCGCCTCCCCTACGCGAAGAAAGGACGCCTCCTGCCACCGCTGCGTCGCCGACGAGAACACCTGCGTCGCGTAGGACGACGGCGGCCACTCCGATCGCAGCATTTCAGAATCCAGCTTGGTCTCGTGCTCCTCGGGGAGGACGGGGATCAAGAACACCTCGTAGTGCGGCGACACCGTGGGATCGTACACGAGGCAGGCCGCCTGGTCGAAGGCCTCCCCGAAGGTCGGCGGCGGGCTGGGCGGCAGCCGCGCGAACCGCCGCGTCGCCGGGTTGGCGACGTACCGCACGTGCCCGTGCCACCCGCAGAGCAGGAGGCCGGCGCAGTGGCTCAAGACACGCCGGACGGCGGGCATGAAGTCTAGGCTTCCAGAGATCGGCGGCCTGGAGGCGGAGGGCCTGGAGAAGAACTCCGGCGAGTAGAGCGCGCAGTACTCCATGAAGATGCCGCCCACGGAGCGCGGGAGGAGATCCGCGCGCAGCAGCCGGTGGGCGTCGATCGCGTCGCGCCACGCCCTGCAGACGCACCGGGACGTGGCCAGGCCGCGTGGCGCGAGGCGCCGGAGGACCTCCGCGAGGACGTCGTCGGACAGCTCCGGCACCGCCGCCGCCATCGCCTTGGGTGATATTTGTTTGCTATATATATATATATAAATAATAAAGTCTATACTTTATATCAACTTTAGAGCAATATAGCCGGCTGCTGGCTGTATGTATCTTTGCAACCTATCTCTGAGCCCACTCGTAGAATAGTTAGCTTTTTATCATTAATACATAGCCCATTTACCTCACTTTCTTAATTTTTTATCAAAACCGGCAGTAAGTTTACAGCCCATTTCTCCTCTTTTTCTTCAACTCTCTCCTCCACCTCAGTATTTAGCCTGCTTACTGCCATAATACTTGCTCCGTAGCGCCATCACATTTCCTCGACTCCCACCCGATCCCGTCGCATCGCCGCCGCCTCCGCGTAACCGCCCAGAAGAAGCTGCCGCGATCTCCTGATCGCTTTCAGGTCGAACTCGTTGAGATCTCTGGTACGTTTCTACTCCGGCTCTGCAATTTTCGTCCATCGATCTACCCACCCCCACCACCATACGTGGGAGTTCCGATTTTTGATCTCGTCCTAGATTCATTCAATTCACCAACAGCTTCCAGTCTGCCGTGCTATACTAACTAGATCCGTCTCTCGGCCACCGCAGCCCTTCCGATTCTCTCGGCGTAAGAGACGGGATGGCGCCGACGGTGCGGGAGCTGCCCGACGACCTCACCGCCGAGGTCCTGCGCCGCCTCCCGCCGCGGAGCCTGGCCGTGTCCCGGTGCGTCTGCCGGGCGTGGCGCGACGCCATCGACGCGCGCCGGCTGCTGCGCGGGGACCTGCTCCCGCGCTCCGTGGGCGGCATCTTCATGAACTACTGCACGCTCTACTCCCCGGAGTTCCTCTCCCGCCCCACGGCGGGCCGCTCCATCTCCGGCAACCTCGAGTTCATCCCCGGGATCTCCACGGTCGTGGACCACTACAACGGCCTCTTGCTCATCGCGGAGACCAAGGCCGACTACGTCGCCAACCCCGCGACGCGGCGGTGGGCGCGGCTGCCACCGTGCCCGATGATGCCACGGAGGACGGAGGATGCGATCAAATGCCTTGTCTATGATCCAACCATGTCACCGCACTACGAGGTGTTCCTGATCCCTTCCTCCCTGACCGAAACCCGAACCCTGACATGGCGCGATCCAAGTGGCCACCATCATCATACGCGCTGCAAGTGTTCTCAACGATAACTGGGCGCTGGGAGGAGAGCACCCGGAGGAGGTCCGGTATGGATGGCGCGTCATTAACAAGATCCATTGGCGAGGAGCGCTCTACGTGCGCTGCAGAATTGCTCTTGTTCTGAGGTAGGTTAATTAGGTATTCATTTTTATGATCATTCTTAGGTTTATTTCTTGGTGTAACTATGGCTGGACTCTGCGTTGTGCTGACCTTTTTGTGGCTTATTATTCTTGTTTTTTTTGATATCCATGTCAAATGCAAAGTGCAGATGGGTTCCGAGGCCACCAGGTGTTGAAGTTGGGCAGTATGGATCTTTGGGAACATCGGAGAAGGGGGTTTATTGTGCATTCCAGCATGATTGGCAAGTACTTCGAATTTTCCACCTCAATGAATCAAGTGGACAAGTGGGATGGGAATTGAAGCATACTGTTGATTTTACATCCTTCGCCCGTAAGCTTCACGAAAGGGACTACAGTGAGCAACATAAAGGACCTTGGATATTGCAGGATATCAACTATTACAAATATCCTTATGGGAACGATAAACATAAGGAGGCAGTGGAAGATGACTTTGAATGGAACTCCGATGATGATGACGTTCTCAACACAGAGGATATGGTTGAAGGATCCTATAAGGGATATAGCAGTTTTCTTGGATTCCATCCTTACAAAGAGATTGTCTTCTTGAATGCAGATTTGAGCAGGGCAGTAGCTTATCATTGGAATACCTCCAAGTTTCAGGACTTGGGCAACATATACCCAAAAGATTACCTTGAAAGTGCTCTGCATTGTGCACAAATAGAGACCTCCTTCATATACACACCATGCTGGATGGAGGATTTCCCAGAAAATAATTTGGAATAAACGCGGATTGAAGATTAGCACAAATGTGTGCAACTTGTGGAAGCCATGGAGTAAACAGTGTAGTCATGTTTTACTCTCTGTCCTTATATATGCCGTATGTTTCTGTTAGGATATACATACATCAAGATCAAAACCTCTACCCTATAGACACTGCTGGATTACCTTGATCTTTTACTTCCCATGTTGGGCTATTAGTTTGTAACGCGAGCCCGATTTATTTGAATGGATGTTTCAACCATATTCTCCTTTTGTTCAGTTATATACTAGAGATTACCCGAGGGGTTGCTACTTTTGCAGTTATCACGTTTTGGTTCTGCATCCATTCATGTGTCCTTACTCCTTAAACCCCTGCAGAGACAGAGCAAAGGACAAAATCCGAATCGGAAACATCTCCACTTTAAAAAGGCAGTTAAATCTGTTAGCGCGAGAGACAAAATTAGTGAAGCTTCTGAGAGGACGGGGATTTCTAGTTAGCGCGCGCGCTAGGAGGCTTCCCAGCACCGAAATTCCTTTTTTGGAAAGTTTTATTTTCCGCAATTTCCCATTTTTAGAAAGTTATAAAATTTTATATATAACTTTTATGTATAATTTTTATATCCAAACTTTTTAGTGATAACCTTTGATTTCTAGTTAAGTGATAACCTTTTAGGCATAACTTATTCTTATAATTTTCAGAATAACTTCTTAGTGATAACCTTTGATCACAATTTAACATGAGAATAGTGCCAACGAAGTTTACGAGTAAAATTATAATGAAAATTTCTCCGTATATTTTTTCTAACACAACTTTTATAAATAATTTGTACAAGTAATCAATGTCATCGTAAATTTATACACACAACTTTATGCATAACTCTTTCTAGACAAATTTTTCAAACATATGAATTTGATTAGCCATATAGCTAATGATTGTAGCTACCCACATGTTAAATAATGAAGAAACGAAAAAATAAAAGGAAAGAAAAAGAAATGGAAGAAAATATTTTATGGACTAATGATTTGCCCATAATAATGATTGCAGCTACCCACATGTTGAGAAGTAAAAACAAAAATAGAAAACCAAAGGAAAATAAGGAAATAAACATTACGCACCTACGCTAAGGTGGCCAGGTGGCGAGCGTCCTAAGGTGGGCCCTATGGAGCGGAGCGCATTAGGCGCATGCACATCGTCCGCCAGCAGCAAATCCAGCGAGCGATGGCTGAATTGGAATTGCGGAGGGGATGCGAATTGCAAAGAGACAGGTATCTTGAAACAAAGAGTGACAAGGAAGCAAAAGCCGTTGATGACTTGATGCTCGAGTCTCTGTCTTAACTTTGGGCAATGATTTTTGCATCAAAATAGTCTGACTAGCATGCATCTTCAGTTTTTCCCTCCTAGTTTTTGTTTGACCACCGTCGATCCTACTCGTCGGAATGCTACAAGTTAGTTTCTAATAAAGTGTAGCAAAGAAAAAAAAGTCAATCTTCCTTCTATATTCCCGCTCGTTCTGTTTTATCTGATGTTGCTGATTCAAAGTTATCACTTGGCTTGTATTTCGTTGTTTACGTAGCAAAGCGGCCATCTATCTGTTTGCCCTTGCCTCCGTGTCCTTACCTTTCCTCTTCTCTCTTTTTTTTAAACGAATCAGACAGAAGAACGGTTGATTATATTAAAAAGAAGAAAAGGTTCAGCATGGGTAGAAACAACGAACAATAACTCCGACCGGTTGGATTCGGACATCAACACAAGCCGGACACCACCGTCACACAATACACTACTCAAAGTTAACTCAACAACATAGGCCGGTTGGTTTGGGGCATCAACCGCACCGCCGCACCACTCATTGCACTACTTAACAAACAGGCCAGTTGGATTGAGACATCAACTCGTGCCTCGTAACGCAACACGTCACCACAACTCTTCAACTCCAACACCAACAGCAGCAACACCTCCATAGCATTACCTGCTACCATTCCACCAAATCGTCGTCCCACGGCGTCCACACCACCATCAACTTTTTTTTGTTTTTTTTATTTTTGGAAAAGAAAGAGATGAAACACCCCTGCTGCAGCCAGCCGGAAGAAGCCGAATCATCATGTCGGAAATGCCTAGCGTCGCCTTCAGGAAGGATGTGCCCCAAATGGCACGCTGATGCCAGCCAAGAAAGATTAGGTTTTCACCTACATTATCCATGACACGGGTAAGGTACTGAAAGAGGACGCTTCTAAAGAGGGAGCGGCGTCCGCAAAATCGTCGTCCAGGCTTTCGCCTTGACCTCCACCGATCCCACCACCAACCAACCTGAGATGCATGAGACGGTCGGCGCCGTGGGACACCTCCATTTGGTCGCCATCAGCCACGTCACCATGACGTCTCTGACGAGCAACCGAGCAAGCCGCCGTCGGCCACGCCACCATGATGTTTCCTCTTCTCGTTCTAAGCTTAAAGACTATCCATGGAAGTTCTTGATGCAGCAATGGTAGGTTGATTCGTGACGTAACGTGATCTGTGTTTATAGTGGTATACGGGTGCGTGGAGACTTTCTACGGATGCACTCCGGGATTCGATTTGGCCGCACAGCACCTGCAACACTATACACGCCTTCAAATTATTTACTGTGTGCTTGTAGTTGGATTTCAATCGGTGTGCATGTCCACTATACACGCCTTCAAATTATTATACCGACTAGTTTTTGCGCCCCTGGTTTTGTTGCCCCTTTTTCTGGTTTGTGATGTTTCAAGTAGCAACGCCAGTTTTGTGATCCCGGTCACAAAACCACTGCTAAGATGAAAATGTTGAGCTGGCACCACATCTGAAAAGCAAACTTAGGGTCTTATTGGTGGGGGCTTATTGGCACCACATTATATTAGGAGCTTATTGGTGGAGCCTATAATAAGTCCCTCCAAACCAAACATGCCCCTATTATGGCGTGGAAAATGGTCGATAAATTAGTATGCAGAAAGCAACCAGAACATACAGGATCCAAGATCGGTAGCTCATCATATGCCCCCCAAAGTTTGAGTAAAATTAGGACCGCAATCAACTAACAGTCCCGATAAAGTCTGGGACCAATCATAACCTACTAGTACAATGCTGTGCCGCCGCAAATAATTGTTTTTTTTGAAACGCCGCAAATAATTGCTGACAATAAAGAATACCAAAAACTTTTGGGGTCTTGAAATCAGGCTTGACTACGGTATCAAGGATACGTTCAGAACTGAAGTGTGCACTCGCATGTCAGAGTTGTCGTAGCACAGGTTTGGGTTACCTCCACTGAGTACCTCGCTTAGCTTGGTCCGCTTTTTGAACCTTATAAGTGCATTGTTTGCTTCACGGTTTTACCTGAAACAAAATTTATGCATCAGAAAGAAGACTTATCTAAGTTACGAGAATGGAATCAATGGAATAAAGAAAGAGAAAAGCTGAAATGGAAACATCTATGTCTGGGGAAATAAAAGAATCTATTGTGCCAGCACAAAAGACTACAAAATACAAAGCAATTCCGTCCTAATAAGCTGAAGGCAATCTAATAGAAGCACTCAGTACTCATTGATATTGTGAAATAAGAACCTACAGAATTATCAACACCGAGTCCTGACAGCAAAAGGGAAAGAAACTTAACAGAATCAGCTTGATAGTCTTTCATCCACTACAATTTTCTCACTGATATAAATTAGTTCCATGAGCAAATATGTGTTCCCATTTTCCAGGTGCCCAAGCTTGTGTCAATTAGCTTATGATTTCAGCATTTCAAGAATATGCTGCTAACCTAGGTTGGAGAGATTTCTCCCTAGGTTGAGTTCAAGGATATTCATGGAGATCTTTATGATAGCTTGCTGGAATATCTGGAAACAAAGGAATGCATTGATATTTGAGGGCATCAGACCATCCATTAACTCCTGGACCTTCCACTTCGTTGAGGAGGCCAAGCTGCAATCTCATAGACTAAAGGATAGTAGTAGAGAAGACTTTCTAAACTGGGTCAGCTCTGTACAGTAGTTACCATGTGTAACATCTGAAGTTTCTTTCTCTCTGGGATTGTATCATCCCCATGCTTTGTACAGTTTTTTATCCTTCTTTTTTAATAAATTACCACAGTGGGGGCCTCCCCCGCTGTACAGTTTCAAAAAAGGATATGCCATTGTCTAATTGGCATGTGTGGGACTGTGGGTCAGAGGATCGAAACTCAACTTCGGAGACTGACTGTACTCGTATGTTAATAGAACACGAGACTGGAATATCTTGAGAAATTCCACAGGTAACAGGAAATGGTAAAAGGTGGCAAGTCAGGACCAATCAGTTTTCTTTTTACCCCCTTTCTTTTTTTTGAAAGACTGGACAGTTCCAATCTCCAGTGCCATTGTTATTACAAAACCGAGTGTGTGTGAGTACAACATTTGTGTACGGCATTTGTATGCAAATGCCACTATCCATCAAATCCAGATACCAACATTGCTCATGGCCAAAATACTTTTATTTTATTTTTCATGCTTTTTGCTTGATTTTTCTATAAAAAATCTCTCTCTAAAAAGCAAATAAATAGCAGAATTTCTTTAAAATCACCCAAGTTCGAAACGATGTACCAATTACCAGGATCCTGAGCCCTGGACAGGACTATTTGTGCATGAAAAAGTTCACATCGGATAGGAACAGCACAAAACTTCAAGGAAAACTTGAAAGTGAAGTTACCAATGACTACTTCGAAACAGCTGGAAAATAGTAATTAAAAAAAAGGTGAAATGTCCACTTTTCTGAACTACAGGAGCTTACATGTAAAATGTAATACAATTCAGTCAACATTGGTACGCACACATTACAACACAATGGAAGAGTAAGGTGCCGGAGATGTGAAAACAAAGGTAGATCTAATATTGATTAATCAGGCAGGTCATATACTTAATAATGATTTGAAGTAAGGGAATACTGAGGTAGAATTATGTTAAGGGACATGATAAAACATTATTGGATGTTCATTTCTCAGTGAAGATTTTTTGTAGTAATTCAACAAGACTATTAGATTGCATCTTTGGCGTAGTTGGCAACCATTGACACTGACACATGTGATGAATCAAGCAGAATCTGAGCTGCAGATGTGATAGGGGCATACTCAGTGATTTTACTGCAGATCCATGCCTCAGGATCTATGTATCCAATAATTTATCTTGGTTGTTGCTTGCTTCCAGTTCCATCTTTTTACTTTCATCCCTTATCACACGCTTGAAATTACTGAGCTCGGCAGAGTCATCACCATACACCATCTTGATGTTATCCAGGCAAGCACTGAACAAGCAGATATATCGTATATTCAAATCACCATTTCAAAGTTGACAAAAGAACATGCAGATACATAAACAAGGACAGAATAGCAGACCTGCAAGCTTCCCTGTCGAATCTGCTGCGTGGCACGCCAAAGAACTCATCGAAAACCTTCGGTTCCACCCTGCAGAACGAAGGTCGGTCTAAAATGGCAACACATCGGTCAGAATGGCATCTGCATTGCACAAACATCATTACCAAGCCTGTGGTGACAAGCAACTACCTTGGTAAATGTTGCAGGTGCGGGTGGCCTTGTCGTAGTTGATGCACCATCCATCGTCGCCGGTCATGCTCCTGTACAGCTGCACGCGTGACCAACATCGTCGCCATCAGTTGCTCCATTAGCGCACAACAACAAATTCCACGCTCGAATTGACCGAAATCTCGCATCTTTGATCAGGAAACATTCCCTTTGTTCCCTGATACTGAAAAACGCCGAGGTTGTCGACGGTCCTACCTGGAGGTCATCGGGGTGGTCGGCGAAGATCTCGTCGGGGGTGGGGAAGTCGGGGCCCTTGTCCAGCTTGCAGCACGCCCCGCAACCGCTCGCGCACTTCCACCGCACCGCCCGCTTCGCCTTTGCCTTCTCCTGCTGCTGTTGCTGCGTACCCCCCTTCCTCGCCTCGCCGCGCTCCGGACTCCGTGGGCCGCGCGCTTGTTCCAGTTCCGCCGGGCGGTTCTTCTTGGCATCGACCGATGGCCTCGAGCCGGACTTCTTCTTGCTGCTCGGGGTCTCGCCGTGTCGAGGCAAGGGCTGCGGCGGCGGTGGCGGCGGGGACGGGGACGGCGGCTTGGCCTCCCCCCGCCGCTGACCCTTCCTCCTCCTTCCACCCGAAGACAAGGCGGCGACGGCGGTGAGCCGGATGAATATGCACCTGCCTGCGCTAGGGCCTGCAGCCACCGCGGTGGACGCCGCCGACGCCGCCCTGGCGCCGCGCAGCAGCAGCATCTTCGCCTCGCTTCCGTTTCTCCCTCGCTTTCGCTTATCCCCTGACCCTCCTCGCGCAAGGCCTCAAGCAGGGCTCGCGGGCCCAAAATGAAACTTCCAACAGCCCAAGACGAACGTTGTGGGCCCATGGGTCAGGATTATGCTACGGCTCCCCCAGCTAATATGGCTGTTGGAGGCCCATGAAAATATGGCTTCGTCGGCTCACAGCCCATTCCACAGCAGCACACCACCACTTCTCCCCCCGACTCAGGCCACCCATCAACCCCATGGGTGAAAATTTGAAAAAAACAATTAGAAAAGGGGAACATTCATATATAGGATTCAAGGTGCTAATGGTTCCAAATCCAAATAAAACCGCACCGAATCAATTATAATTGTGCTCAGCAATCAAACCCCACCAAACCAATCTGCTTGCGTCAAAAACCAAACTAAACTAATCTGCCTACGTTAAAAACCAAACTCAACTAAACTAAACAAACGGTGCTAATGGTCACAGAGGGGAGAGAGAAGAGAACGGACGTCGTGGTGAAAAAAGAAATAGAAGGATAAAATGGTCCAAACATGTGCCAAATACATGAACAAATATTAGACAAGAGAGAAAATACATATAATGGCAGGAAAATTAAGTGTCACATATTTGGAGGTCTATTTTTGCAAAGTCGATGTTAGGAATGGCAAAACTGTGAAGCGCAATATTTGGAGTTCCAAATATGTAATTTTCTCATTTAGTGCAACACACGATTAGATCATTGTACCTCTTTTGCTATATACATGGGGTAAACTTCATCTTTGTTATTCACATTCCTTATCATGTTCCATGCTAAACACAAAATCTTATCTTGTTGACAACCATGATGATCAGAGTCATAAATGGCGGTGCTACATATTATAACCGATATGGGACCAATTACTGACATAGCAGTGTCCCATAAGTCGTCGTTGGATCGATCCTACGTGTCAGCACAATTTATGTCTTCATTGTTCATTTGGCCTCGATAGTAGCCAAGATTAGTCAAATACGATGACTACCGACCGGAACATATTTGGATTTATAGATTATTGGTCCGTTTGGATGCAAATGCTAGTATGTGAAAATGCTAAACTTTAGCACTAGCTCATCCAAACGGAAGTGTTAATGGGGTAGACTAAACTTTAGCCAAAATTCAAAACTTTAACATGTGCATAGATGATAATATGTGCTAAAGTTTTAGTACTCAATTTTAGCTCCTCCAAACACTCTGTATATAATTGTGGGCTTGTGGCATGAAATGTATTTTTAATGAAATACGTGCTCAGACACATTCGTAAATAAATTAAGACATATGCTCACATTTACAGCTAACAATTTTTTTGAAAGGTAGTTAACTATTCTTTGTGTGGCGGCTATGTTGTCTACATTTACAGCTAACAATCATGAATTATCTCCATTATTGGAGGGAATATCACCATCTAACACCAATCATTTGCTAGAAACCAGAAACGTTGCGCTCACCAGGAAGCTGCAACAACTAACCGACATAACTTGCAGGACAACGAGAAACAGAAAGAAACCTGACCACACGCTGAGAAGGCTGCACCGGCAGCGTATCTTCTTTATTTTGCGTAACGAACTAGCTAGGTAACCACTGCAATGGGCACAGCCTTGAGAGGCACAGCCAGGACGTTGCCGATGGTGAACCTTTCGCTCACGTCCAGCTCCTCCGCGGACATGCCCTCCGGCAACCTTCACTCGAACGCGTGCAGCAGCGACGCCAGCAGGTGCGGCACGACGCGCTCGGCCATGGGCAGGCCGGGGCACTGCCTCCGGCCACCCGAACGGGAGGAACTCGAACTCGAAGCTCCGTCCTTCCCCTTGAAGTCCAGCCCCGCCGCCTTGCCCAGGAAGCGCTCCGGCACGAACTCGTCCGGGCCCTCCCACACCGCCGGGTCCCGCATGATCGCCCACACGTTGATGAAGACCGTGCAGCCCTTGGGCACCGCGTAGCCGCATACCTCGACGCCGTCCTCCACGGTCTTGTGGGGCACCAGCAGGGGCGCCACCGGGTGCGGCCGCATGGCTTCCTTCACCACGGCCTGGAGGTACGGCAGGCTCGCCGCGTCAGCCTCTCCGATCGTCTCCTTGCCGCCGAGAGCTCCACCGATCTCCGCGTGCACCCTGGCCATGGCGCCCGGGTTGCGGAGCAGCTCGGCCATCGCCCACTCCATCGTGACCGTGATCGTGTCGCTGCCGGTGATGAAGACCTCGAAAACGATGGCCTTCACGGTCTCTCGGTCGATCTTGCCCGCGGACATGAGGTCGAGGAGCACCTGCAGGAAGTCGCCGTGCCTGTCGTCGTCCTTGGAGAAGGCCGCCGCCGCGTTCTCGGCCAGCCGGCGCTCGATTATGCCGTCCACGATGCGGTAGATCTCCCCCAAGTGCCACGTTGGGCTTCGTCATCAGGTCGGCGATGTTCTCCACATGCTCCCGGATCCCGTGCGCCGACGCGCAGCCGGCGGCGTCCACGTCGACCACGTCGACGGAGAAGAAGGTGCTGGACACGAGGCTGATCATGCCGCCGCACAGGGCCTTGCCTACGTCCACCTCCTGCCCGGCGCGCGCGCGGAAGTGGGCCACCAGGTCGCGCACCTTGCGCTCGCAGACGCCGCGCGCCGCGGAGAGGCTGCGCGGGGAGAAGACGTGCGTGGCCAGGATGCCGCGCTGCAGCTTCCAAAGCGGGTCGGAGCTGGGCATGTTGAGCAGGGAGCGGTCGGCCCACCCGAGTGCGCGGACGGCGTCCACGGTGTAGCGCCCGGCGAGGCGCCGGTAGTGCCGGGTGAAGGCCTCCCTCGCGGCGTCCCGCGACGAGATGACCACGGCCGGGGCGGGGCCCAGCTGGAGGCGCATGATGGAGCCGTAGGTGCGCGCGAGGCGGGCCAGCGTGTGGTGGAGGTGACCGCGGCGCAGGTCGAGCGCGTTGCCGATGACCGGGAGCGGCCTGGGACCCGGCGGCAGCCGGCCAGAGCAGTGGCGGCGCCTGAGGCTGACCAGGCAGTAGAGGAGCGAGACGGCGAGCGTTGCCCAGAGCAGCGAGATCTCCTGCTCCATCTTTTGTGGTGTGGTATTCTTTCCTGTTCTGGCGAGGCCCATGCGCCTCTATATTTTTTTTATATAGAATGTTAGTAGTTTTTTTCTTCTCATGTGTCTCCATCACCCAAAGTCGTAGTTAGTTAGTTATATTATCCTTTTTTTTCAAATAATAAATTATAGTATTAGCGGTTGAGGTGTGCAAGTAATCACCCAGGCATCTTCGGTTTTAGAAACTTGAGTGTTCATAATCCAAAGTCTTAGGTGCCTATATCATTCTTTGAATTCCTACTCTGTCAATACATGATTTATTATTGCTGCCAGCCGCTTAAAAAAAATATCATTCTTTGAAGGTGTACAAGGGCGGCATTTTTCAGATAGTGGTGTTAGAAATTTATTATCATAGTCCAGGTGACTCGGTGTTAGAAATTTATAAATCCCAAAATGGTAGATAGAGAAGTTCTACTTATAGCAAATTCAGTTCCATCGTTTCAATGAAATTGACAGAAACGGATGTTCAACTTGCAACGCACAACTCCCCCCAATACACTTCCAAGTTGCAAGTTGGTGTGATGCACAGATGCAGTACGGCCGATCATGAGTGCAACAGAGTTCACTTAATGGAACAAAAGTTGCTGCAAAATATTCTTCAGCTTGGTTTGTAATATTCCAGATCAGTAAGTATGTCTTTGGTAAACAAAATGATCACAAAGGTCACCAACGTCTCACTGAAACTGGAACATCCACCGTATCAATGCACCTTCTAGCCTGCTACAGCATAGCACAAATACTAGAAAAACAGCACAATGCGTCACTCAATTGTCTGTCTCTCCCTCAACATATACCTCCTTCACTGCCAGGGGTTCATACCAGGCAGGCTCAAAGCCAGCGGCTTTCCTTGCTTCCGTATTGAAAGGGGGCTTCAGAGGTCCCCTGAAATATTCTCTAACAATCCTATGGAAAGTTTGAATGACTGCTGCTTCATCTTTGTCTACGTCATCGCCTAGTTTGCACTTTGCCAAGCCATCTTCAACCTGCTGGGTCATATTATCACGACTGTTGACGTCTTGTGAAATCTTAGACGTCGGTTCATTTTCTATCTGCTGGACCGATGTTGATTCATCTCTCACATCCCGAACTGCCTTATCATCAGCAGTACCAACTCCTGGCAGCCCAGGGGATTGTGGTTCAGATTGAGGAACTGAATATGATATCGGACCATCATCACTGCTGGGCCTAAGGCACAGGTATCTGAACCATCTAACACCAGCAGCACAATGTGTTACTTCTTCAGGATAAATAATATCTTCAAGCAGTTTTGCTGTCTGTTCATCCCCACCAGCTCGGAATCTTGATATGGTTGTTGGTAGAACATCTAATCCCCTAGCCTGCATTCCAAATTAACATTTATTAGTTCTTTGTGTTTTTTAAAAAAGAATACCTGCTTATATGTAAATGTGGCCAATAAGACTGTAAGAGTTTCTCATGGGCAGTGAACTCTGCATAGTAATACTACTACACAGTGTATATAAATGCTATCGTTCGCATAACCCAGATAATTGCTGCCTTGTAATCTGCAGATCACTTAAAATGACCACAGTGAGAGTAAAAAAGAAAAAAAGCAGAATCTTATGGGTCACTTAAACCAAAGCATGTGAATGGCGGCAGAACAACTCTTGAAAGGTGTTCTATGCATGTTTACTGAAGAAACTGAAATGCAAGGATTACTTGCTCCCCTGGAGGGGATGTGGCACCAGTTCAACTCAGAAAATCCCCAGTAACCCTATGTCATAGACCAAAAAAGGCTCAGCACCCTGCCTAGCACAGTTCGGCAGCACAGAACCTTGCCAACCAACTTTTGCTCTGATCCGGGCTCCACTACTGTGTACCCTCTTGTATAATTCATAATCTCTTAGTGTTCTGTACAAATTAACAATTTGAATTTGTACTGTACAAATCATATAGAATAACCGTAGCTATGTGTCCTTTCCAACCTTTGAGCATAATTTTTTTGACATTTCTACTATCAATGCATTGCTGAGTTGTTTACGAATAATTGCGAGAAGGCTCAGACTATGGCAGAGGAAGCTCATTTTCTCACCTCATGCTCATAGCAACAACCAACAAGATAGTCTACCGAGAGTCCAAGACCCCCCGGGCAAGGTTGCAGACTCAGGAAACATTTTAATGCTAAAAAAATGAAGTTCACAACTAGGCTTTTCTGCCAAGTTTCAACCTTCCAAAGTTCAAGAAGAATATAGGCCTTCTAAGTCTCAAATCCTGTCGGTTTAACATAACAATTTTGAGAAAAGCATAGCATGTTTTAGATTTCCAGTTACAACAGACAACATCAAGCTAACGTTATTCATAGTATTGACTCAGTTTTGTCAAATATATGCAAGCTAATGTCTTCATACTGATAGCTTGTGAACGTACGGCTACGACAGAAGCATTGCTCCTCACCTCGTGGACGCAGTGCTCGACGGCGAGCCGCGCGAGTAGGCAGTGTGCCGTGCGCGTCGCCGAGTCCCAGAGCCCGTCGTGCGCCGGGAGCGCGCCGTAGCGCGAGCCCAGCTCCCTCAGCCGCGCGGAGAGCACCGTGTAGTGCCGGCCCTCGTCCTGCGCGACGCGCGCGAAGTCGTCGAAGAACTCCCGCGGCATCCGCATCTGCGCGCCGAAGCGGGCGACGATGTCCCAGGAGAGGTCGACGGCCCAGCTCTCGGTGTGCGCAAGCGAGTGCAACATCGCCAGCCGGCTCTGCGCGCTGCCGCCCTTCCCCAGCTTCGGCATCCGCGACGGCGGGAGCAGCCGCACCTCGGCGCTCCGGGCGGGGCGGTCGGGCGGCGGGCGCGCGGGGCGGGACGGGTCGTAGGGGAGCGGGATGTCGCCGCGCAGCCACAGCGACGCGGCGAGGTCCCCCAAGCAGGCCTTCTCGTCCGGGTCGGCCGTGGAGAGGATCTGCAGCGCCCAGTCCACCAGCGTCTTGGGAGGCTGCTGGTCTTCCGGGACGCCGCTGCCGACGACATGCCCGCCGGCGTCGGCTGTGTCCTCCATCTGCAATAGCACGCGCCGCACGGAATGAGTATCGGAGTTTATCCGCCGCCGCCGCACAAGCTGCCTAGGTTGTTCTTTGTTCAGAGTCAGAGTTCAGCAACAGGAAGGGGAAGGGAATGGCGTCATCCTTTGTGAGCCGTCTCGCTCTTCCTATCTGGGCCGGAAAATTTGTGTGTAGCGGGATTGGGCCGCTTAAATGGGTATTGGTCTCTATCAAAAAAAAATTGGGATCAGACATGTTGTCTTTTATATTTTTTTTAGGATGATGTTATGTCTTTTTAAATACAGTACTACCGTAACTCATAAGTTGCTACACGATCTCCACATAAGTTGATGTATTATCTCTATAATCTTTACATATGTTAATATGGAGTATAGCACAAATTAATGCATTGTATCTACATACATGGTCTTCAGGTATTTACATATGCTTGTACTCTCTAGTCTATTTGGGTTGGTATAAAATATCTGCACATGAATCTGAGAATTTCTACCTGATCCTATATAAAATGATATATTATCAACAACGTCTCTTCTTTAGCTGCTACATGGTCTCTGCACAATTTTGGACCACGGCTATAGCATGTTAGTATGTTGCCTCTTCATAATATAAGTTGCTAAAGGTGTAGTTGTAAGTGTTGATTGATTCAACAAAGATTATGGACATGCAAACTTAATTGTAGCTCAAACAATATAACCTTTTTATAATGAGTTAAATGCATGATTAATACATAAACTTGGCAGGTAAGTGCACTTAGGTGCATTATCATCTCTCTAATTGCTTATTTGGGTGCAATAACTTGGCAGGTGGGAGCATATAACTACATCATCTCTCTAATTGCTCATTTGGATTTGGATGCAGTAACTTGGCAAGTGGAGGCATTGTTGCTCACGGACATGACATGTGGGCAACCTTTTGACATGTTGGTAGCTGATCTAGTATGCAACATGTGTCATGCATCGTGCCGTAGTTCATGAGCGTGTCATGCACCCCACGACATGACTTTGTTCGTTATTGTGTTCTAGGTACATCTCAAAATAACGATGCATGGGGTGTGGAGGAGTCAGAGGTGTTTATTTTGAGGATTGTTCGATTATGAGAAGAGAGCCAGTTTGTGGATTTTATTTGACTTGGCTAGGATTTGAGGATAGGGAAGAAGATTGTGTTTCTATGTGCACTCATCGCTCACCTACCAAATTATTGTGCTCAAACGAGCAACTAGAAAGATCATGCGCCTAAGTGCACCCAAATGTCACCTAAGTGCACCCACCTGCCAAGTTCATGCACGAACCATGCATTTAACTCTTTTATGATGCATCTATTAAAATTGCTAGCCTCATGCTGATGGACTAGCAGATATAATGCGCATCGTTAGATCAGTAATCATCTCGTCTGGAATCATTGTTCCGCCCATCCTCGTCCAATCAGAAAAGAAAAACCTTCCATTCAATTCGACAGTGACCTGCTGGGATGTATTGACATGCAGTCATGTTACTATCGTTACCGAAGCATTTGCAAGAAAAATCCAAGGACAGATGCCTGTTCACTCCAAAGCTTCCATTCGGGAGGCAGCTGCCGCCCGACAGCTTTGGATAGGCATAGGCCCACGAGGCCGGAGCGGATAACTATCTAGCGCACTAGAATATACCAGATATACAAGCCTGATGGTTGGGCATGTGGTAGATTTTTCCACTTCGCCTTCAGGCTCCGAGCATGCGTTCAGAAATGTCCCTTTCTCTTCTCTTCCCGCGGCAGAAACCGGGCGCTGGCGGAGGAGCGAGGCGAGTGGCATGCGGTTTGCCCCCCGACAAATTGGCCATTGTGCCCTGCTCCCTTATCCGAACCCGTCTTAGATCTTGTCTAACGGTAGCGATGAGTCGGTGGAGAGAGAAACCAGCAAAATTCTTCGCTAGCTTTTAGTATGTTTTTCCAAGCATAGAGTGATGCAGCATGGAAACCAAGGAGCGAATGCATTATTTTTTTCTTTCTTTATTATTATTTCTCACGTCTATGTAAGCTGACGGCGGCACCGCCGCTCGAGGAGGCCTCATGTAGCGCAGCCCCACCGAGGTCAGGACAGTAAAAGGCAGCCCTGTCACGTCCCTGAGCTACCACGTCATCTGGAAGTATGGAGCAACTACCGGTGCCATCTGCTAGGCAGCTTCTCCTATAGATAGCTCTGCCTTGGCATTCATCATCAGCAACGAAGTACTCGAGATAGATTCAGAGAGTGCAGGACAGTTGATTAAGTCATCCGTTCAGTTACTTCATTCCAGGCCAAGAATCTTGCCACTTCGTTTGCCAGCTACTACCCAGTAGGATCCGTTGATCCGTGGAGGTGGCCGGAGGAGCTGTCGGCGCGTCGTCCCCGGCGCGGCGCGTGGTGGTGGCGGTGGACGAGAGCGAGGAGAGCATGCACGCGCTCTCCTGGTGCCTCTCCAACGTCGTCTCCGCCGCCAGGGCCGCCGCGGCGCCGCCCCCCGCCGTGGTGCTCGTCCACGCCCGCTCGCCGCGCCCGTTCTACTACCCCGCCGTCGACGGCGCCGGTGAGATTCGTCTTCTTGGCGTCAGTAGCTCTTCGTCCCTTAGCAATGGATAATGTACTCTGATCGTGGATTATTAATCGGTGACGGATTGGGATGGCTCGCAGGGTATCTCCTGACGCAGCAGGTGATGGACAGCATGGACCAGTACATGGCCTCCGCGGCCGACACCGTCGTCACCAAAGCCAAGAGCATCTGCACCGCGTTCCCCGGCGTACGTGCACAGCCAGGCGATCGACCACTGATTGACTCGTCGCCAAAGAGATAGATAGTTATTCTGTAAATCTGCAGTAGCAACTCATCAGGGACCATCTGATGGGTGGGGGGTGCAGGTGAGGGTGGAGACGTGCGTGGAGAAGGGCGACCCGCGCGACGTGATCTGCGGCGCCGCCGAGAAAGCCGGCGCCGACATGGTGGTGATGGGCAGCCACGGCTACGGCTTCCTGCAGAGGGCGCTGCTCGGGAGCGTCAGCAACCACTGCGTGCAGAACTGCAAGTGCCCCGTCGTCGTCGTCAAGAGGCCCGGCGGCGAGCACCAGGCGGCGCCGCGGATCTAGGCTCTTGAGCGCGACTCGCCTCGGCGGAACGTGATGATGGCCGCCGCCCGCGTACAGTCTGCTTTGTTCGGTGCCTGTATCTCGCTGGGTACATCAAATTAAATAGTCCCTACGGAGCTGAAGTTTAATTTTCCGTTGTCACAAAATATTGTGACGTGTCATGTAAAAAACGTATGTACATACTATATGGTCGATCCGAATATGTAGTCTAGCATAAGAAGGGATAACATGGTTCTGGTTCTGTCCAGCATCTTAATATGTGAACTTCGTATGCCTGTGGTTTTAGGGTTTTTTCACGCGACCAATCTTAACCGTCCGATCTTGGTCGGATAACCATACTTTCTTCAATCACCTCCCGCTGGCACTGTTCGCCTTTTTCGTCGTGTTCGTAATTTTCTTTTGAGCATCCGCTGCTCCGCCCACATTCACCCGTCACCGACAGCATCCCGCCGTTGGATGCGCACTCGCAGCCCTCTAGCCATCCTAACCTGGCTTCGCCGAGCTGTTGTTGTGTCTCCCCCGCCCGTCACTGCCCACCGGGCATCCAGCGCCACCTCCGCCATTCCAGCCGTCACCAAGAACTCGTTTCTAGCCGCCATCGCAAAACCATTTTAGCCGCATTAAAATTGCTTTTGTTAAAGAGTAATTATGTAAGAGTAATCGTCAATCTGTAATGTAGCATCACGGAAGATTCTACTCTTCCTTAAATTTGCTGTCCCACACATCCATTTCATTGGTATATGAACTCTGGACTTTATGTAATTTAATAAATTGGCGAATTGAGCTACTACAGTTCTAAGGTGCAAATAAATGGAAAAAAGAACTATAAATTAATAAATTAAAAGGGAGAAAATGTCAATAAAATTAATATGTCAACGTTATAAGTGGCAATTTTAAGAAACCCATCTTGATGATGTCTGATTTTGCGAAGCCCAATATTTGGGGTGGCAAAATTCCAAATTTGTACAGCTCGGCCGATTTCTCTCTATACAGAACTTTAAATGTTACTTGGTTTTTTAATTTTCTTCTTTACACTCATCACATTGCATATGGCAATTCTCTAAAAAGAAACTTACGGACTGTGAATTTTGTGTACGTAATCAGATATACACAGAAAAGAGAACAGAATCCATGCTTAGCTCCGGCTTGGGAACTTCCGTGCAACCTCACTCTTTAGCTCGAGCTCCGCCACCACTGCCGGCGATGAGCTCCAATGCGGAGTCCACGATGCCGGAGAAGTTCTCACGGTGCTTGCTGATGCCCACGCTGCCCGAGAACACGTGGTAGCACTCCAGCTCCGACGTGGTGTCCGCGATGGACTCGAGCAGCCGCTCCATCCCGACCTCCCGGAAGAGCTCCACGTACACGTCGCCGCGCGAGCACTTCACCAGCCAGATGACCTGCTGCACCACGAACCGCCGCATCCGGGGCACCCTGATCTCCGGGTACCTGTACCGCCGCAGGACGCTCGCCAGCCGCTCCGCGTACGCGCGCTCCTCCGCCACGCCGGCGCCGCGCAGCTCGGCGGCGAACCGCTCGCCGTCGATGAACTTGCAGATCTCCACCGTCAGGCCGACGGACACCTCCAGGACCTTGTCCCTCTCCGCCATAGTGGCGCTCAGCGCCGCGGGCAGCGCCTTGGTCGCCGCGCGCAGCCGCTCCCTGTGCTTCTCCCCCGAGTAGGCGCAGAGGTTCCGCAGCAGCCTCGCCGCGTTCAGGCGGCGCGCGTCGCCGTCCTGCAGCGCCGCCACGAGCTGGTCCAGCACGTCGCCCCGCTTGAGGATCGCGCTGCAGCCGTCCTCGCTCTCCAGCGCCAGCATCGCCAGCGCCTCGCCGGCCTCGCCGCCGAGCTCCCTCTCCTCGGCGCTGACGAAGATGGAGAGCAGCTGCTTGACCACCCCTCCGGTGGCCACGATCGCCTTCTTGCCGCTCTCGTCGAGGGCCAGCCCCGTCAGCACGTCGGTGGCCAGCTTCTGCAGCTCCCTGTGCTGCTGCCCGTAGCGCAGGATGTCGCGCAGGTTGCTCACCGTGAACACGTCCTCCGCAACGTCCTTCCGGAGCGCCAGCCCCGTGCTGCCCGTCGTGGACACCAGCATCTTCACCAGCTGGAGCGCGCGCTTCACGGCGCGGACCTGCGAGTCCGACGCGTGCGGGTTCCGGAGGAGGACCGGCGACGCCTGCGTGAAGCTGATGATCTTGGCGAGCAGGCCGCGGGCGTTGCCGATCTTGCCGCAGCTGTCGTGGTCCCTGGCGAGCTTCTTGAGGATGAGGAGACCCAGCAGGTTGAACGGCAGGTGGTCGTAACCGCGCGCTGCCGGCGAGGCCTCGTCCTCGGCGACATCGCCGGGCGTCTGCGACACGGGCGCATGCGCATTGTTCCCGCCGGTGTAGAGCAGGGACATGATGGACTCGATGGAGCCGGGGATGCCGGACACGCGGAGCGCGTTCTGGCGCTTGCCGGCGAGCTTGGACACGACCTCGGCCGCGCACCGCCGCACCTCCTCCTCGTCGGGCCGCTTCCAGTTGAGCATCTCGACGAGCCGGTCGATGGACCTCGGGGTCGTGCCGACCTTGCGTAGCGTGTCGCCCGCGGAGCGCTCGCTGTTGGCGAACTGCTGCAGGATGCGGACGCCGATGAGCTGCTCGTCGAGGAAGTCGGAGAGGATGAGCTCCTCGGCGAAGGAGACGAGGTCCATCTTGATGCCGTCGAAGATGCTCCCGGCGAAGCAGCGCGAGTAGGCGTCGTAGAAGAAGCGCGTGAGCGAGACGAGCCCGTAGGCGCCCAGCTCGCACTCGGCGCTCACCTGGTGGAGCAGCTTGCAGATGGAGACCTTCCATGTCCAGTACGCCTTCTCGAACAGGAAGAGCGACGCCTCCGCGAGCGCGAGGGTGTAGAAGAGCAGGAGCGCCGGCCTCATGTTGTCGCCACCGCCGAAGTCGTGCCTCCAGAGGCGCATGATAGAGAGCGCGACGCAGGCGAACGCGGAGAGCAGCTGCAGCCAGTTGAGCAGCCTGCCGATCTTCCGGGAGACGAAGACCCAGCCGGTGTAGGGGAGCAGCGACACGTCCGGCGCGTGCCAGGCGCGCTGCTTCATGAAGGCGACGATCTGGCGCTGGAACAGCGCGGCCCGCGCCCGCGCGTCGTCGTCCGCGGCGCCGCCGCCGCCGACGGCCGCGGCCGGGTCGGCCAGTGCGTGGACGATGTGGCGGAAGAAGCGGGAGCTGGAGCGCAGCGCGCCGCCGGCGGTGGAGGTCTGCGTGGCGTGGTGCTGCCACTCCAGCTCGTGGCTGCGGCTGAAGACGCGCGCGCCCTCGCCGACGAGGATGACGGTGACGCACCAGAAGTCGGTGATGTGGAGGGAGCTCGCGAAGCCGCCGAGGAGCACGACGGTGGCCCACACGAAGTCGAGCTTCCCGAGCCCGCTCGCCGCCTTCTCGAGGACGGCCAGGCGGAGCGCGAACAGCGTGAGCCGCTTCTCCGGCGGCTCGCGCCCGCCGCCCCTCCCCGAGCTGCCGTGCCCGCTGCCGCTGCCCGGCGTCTGCTCGCGCCACGGCTCGAAGAAGGACGCCGACCCGCCGCCTCCTGTACCGAGCCCGCCGCCGCCGTCGCCAGGGTGCTCCACGATGTCCAGCTGGATGCTCAGCGGCACCTCGCCGCCTCCTTTCTGGGAGCCGCCGTCGCCGTTGGACTCGCCGCCGGCGTCGCGGCCCTTCTTGTGCTTCATGGCGCCGCGTCAGCTAGGCTCGGCGATCCCGAGAAAAGAGGAGAATTGAAGTGGAAGGAAAAATCCAATAAGGGAAATGGTTCCAGGAGCGCAAGAACACGAAGGCGAACTGAGACGCCGCAGTTCTTCCTAGAATTCGAGTGGGGACGGGATTCCTGTGCCAAATTTTTCTGCAATTCGACTGTCGGAAACTTGGGGGAGGAGACCAGACTCGTTGACGCGGAATGGATCAACGACGCATGGAGGATTCGGCGTGAACAGTCAACTGGCGCACGTAGGGGGGCCGGGGAGCAGACAAGAAGCGTCTCATGATTGGTGACGACTCGGCGTCCTGGCATGGAGACGACGGCGACATGGTTGGAATGATTCAATAAGCACTACGTGGCTGGCGTAAAGTATAAACAAATATCTCGTACCGCTAGTTGTACGCTTCGGGAACAACAAACAAATGAGCAATGGCAATCTGCATAGAGATAAAAAGGGAATCCACAATCCAGTTACAAGGTGGACTAAGGATTTAGAAAAGAGATGCAGTGACAGGCTGACAGGTGGTTCTATCAGGCAAGGATATCAGAATTCAGAGCGGGATATACCCACGGATCCAGCACAGCGGGAGCCTGGAGGAGATTCCTTCCAAGCAAGCTGTGCAGTTTCAGCTGCAGGCATATTTGCATTGCTTCCATTTCCAATCTCTGCATCAGGTCAATAGGTCATCCGTGTACTGTTTTACTTTCGTGACTGTATCATGGTGATATTGTTCGTAGCGTGGAAGCTTAGGTTTCGTGAAGAAGGTGGGAGGAAGATACTAAATCAAGGATAAGTTGGAGCTGGATGTTTGTTTGTTTTTCATGGGAGCTGGATGTTTTTGGTTTTCAGAAGAAAAGGATGCCAATCTGAAGGCTGCAGCGCAACATGCGGCAGGCAGGCGACTACGTCTCCACGTTGAAAGTGACAGAAAACAAACCGGCCCGTCGTCCACCAACTAGCCATCTGCATGCGTTGCTGCAATTTTTGATACAACAAGTAGATAGATGCTGCTGCTGCCACTGTGCCACGGCCGCCGCCGGTGGTCTCGCCCCGCCAGCGCATCGGCGTTGGCGTGCAAGCAATGAAGAAAGCCACCACCAGTCCACCACGGCCGCGACCGGATTGGACGGCGCGCGTTGGTCATTGTCCGAACCGGGAAGAAACGAGGCGCCGCGCGCTTGGTGTCGTGCGCGCCGGGCTACGGACACGTACGAGTGGCGGGGCCGTCGATCCAACGGCCCCGGACCTGGCCTCTCCTTATCCACGCACGTCCACGGCGGGCGCACGTGGGGCCTGATTCCATTAGCGCGGCAGCGGCCGGCGGCTGACGTGCGCCTCCGTCCCCACCCCCCGGCCGTGGGGCGGACGACGGCGGCCGGGTCAGAGGCGGCGTTTTTTTTTCCTTCTAAAAAAAACATTTCGATTCGTCGGCGCCTCGAGAGGCCGAGCGCGCTCCGGCCCATCCCCACGCACGGCCATGTGGTCACGATGCCGTTGGGTAGGAAACGGGGTCACCCGTGCCCGTGCCCACTAATCACCCGTACCCAACTTACCCATCCCCAAATAACGAGGATAATACCCGATGGGTATGGATAACCAATGGATAAAGATCAGGCTTTACCTCCGTCAAAATCGAGAAGCAATATAAAGCAGCGGCATCATGGCCGGTGACCAGGGCAAGCGAGAGGAGGTGGCCCTCGGCCTTCATGCTGGCAGTGACGCGCGCGAGAAGGTCGCTCCTGGCTTCCATATTTGATAAATTTATTTATTCTGAACGGGTATATGGTTAAATGGATAATTACCCTCTAATACCCTACCTATACCCGTACATATACGGGTAATCCATACCCAGGGGTACGGTGTTCTCAATATATAATCACGGTATAATCTTGGCGGTTTTGGTGAAAGATTGTTAAAATTTAAACCGCTTGACGCCCACAGTTTGCTTCGCCGCAGGCCTGTAGACCCTCATTTGCTTCTCGATCAGCAGCCTTGGTCCTACGTGGATGCTCTTCCTTTCATGCCTGTCGTCGTCAGTCTCGTAGCACGTACCCACACGCTACTCACAGTACGCACTACATGGAGCGGCCGAGGAAACAAACAAATGAAATAAAGAAGAGCAGCCAAACGAAACATGGAACAGCATGATGTACACTGCCGGCCGGCACCCTTCAGCGTGGAAAACATGCAAAAGTTTCGATCGATCCGGGTGGCATGGCGTGGACGTCCGGTTCGTTGGTGTCCATGGCTGCGAGCGAGGCCGCGTCTCCTCCTGCCGGCGTGGAGATGACGGGCGCCGCCGGGCTCACGGGCTTCGAGCCCTGCGCGCGGGGCGACTTCTCCATCACCCACGCCCCACCGCTCTCACAGGTCCGCACATTCACTTCTTGTACCACCAATCGATCCCATTCCCAGCTTGCAACTCCATGTACTGAGTTTGCAGGCCTGCATTGCAGGAGGCGGAGGTGCGGATGCGGGAGCGGGCGGAGCAGCTCAAGGGCGAGCTGCGCCGCCGCGTGCTTATTGAGGCCGGCGGCGAGGCCGCGAGCGTGGCGGAGACGGTGACGCTGGTGGACACGCTCGAGCGCCTCGGCGTGGACACCCACTTCCGCGAGGAGATCGACGCCGCGTCACGACGCGTCGTCGTCAGTGGGGAGAGCCGCTTGGATTCAGGCTCGGGGAGCTGCAAGGACAGCGACCTCCGCGTCGTCGCGCTTCGCTTTCGCCTGCTCAGGCAACATGGCTTCTGGGTCTCTGCAGGTACTACTTGGGTCCTTGACGAGAGACGAAGCTAGGCTTGTTGCTACTGAAACAAACACTATGCCATTTGCGTTGAGCAAATATTAGCAATTTACTATATAAATATTGAGATACAGATACCTCTCTCGATCTGCAGATGTGTTCGACAGGTTCAGAGGTGACGCGGGCAGTTTCAGAGCAAGTCTGAGCAGCGACCCGGGGAGCCTGCTGAGCCTGTACAACGCGGCCCACATGGCGACGCCCGGCGAGCGGGTCCTCGACGAGGCCATCTCCTTCTCCAGGCGCCACCTCGAGTCCATGAGAGGCAAGCTCGCGTCGCCCATGGCGGAGCAGGTGTCCCGCGCCCTCGACATCCCTCTCCCGCGGCTCCCCAAGCGGCTGGAGACGGTGCGCTACATCGCTGAGTACGAGGAGGAGGAGGGGCACGACCCCATGGCCCTGGAGCTCGCGAGGCTCGACTTCGACCTCGTCAGGGCTCTTCACCTCAAGGAGCTCAGGGCCCTGTCCTTGTAAGTACACATGCGTAAATTAAAATTTAATTTCTTGAAGGCACGCGCATGCGTATGATGGTTGCTGATGATCTGTTGGCCTTTAATTTGGTTCGATTTGCCGGTGGTGGAACGAGTTTTATGGGGATGTGAAGCTGAGCTACGCACGAGACCGCCTGGTGGAGAACTACTTCTGGACCTGTGGGGTGTTCCATGAGGAGTACTCCCGTGCGAGAATGCTGTTTGCCAAGACGTTTGGAATGCTGTCACTGATGGATGATACTTACGATGTGTATGCTACGCTAGAGGAGTGTCATGTACTCAACGAAGCCATACAAAGGTACATAGGGTGTTTTATTTGGAAATTATCTGGAAATCCAATCTCAACAAAACTCTATAGAAGCAGTACTGTTATAAAAGATAGAGGTTCAGTTATCTGATTATTCGGTAATTATCATGTGCCATTAATCTGCAGATGGGATGAAAGCGCTGTTTCTACTCTTCCAGAGTTAGGGATGAAAGTGGAGCAGATAATTTCCTTATCCGATCCGATCCAAATCCGAATTTTGTGGATATGGAGAAGTTTTTTTATATTCACGCGGATATGGATAATCCGAATTCGATTGTATGCGGATGCGGAGTAGGATATGGTATTAGCAAAATCCGGAGGATATGGATTATCCGATAATTGAACGCGAATAATCCGAGGTTTATAATAGGATATCCGACTACTTTCGCGAGCCCAGCAGGCCAGCACTTTGTACAAATTAAACGCAGTCCAAATACACACATAATATTTTTATAGCCCATTAACCAACAAGTATTTGTATTATGTGCATATGCATCGGTAAACCCTAACTGTTGATCGACAATATTTTTATTTTGTTTTACATGTTTGCTTTATACACCTAAGTCTAAACTGAGAACCTATAATGATTTTTGTTGGACGTCAAGTTTGAAGTGTCACCATCAACTTTGTGTCGTGAACTATAAAGGTGAGTATTTTATTTCATGATATTTTGCTGCTTTATAGGTTTGGTTTACGAATTATTAATCAACGTAAAAAACTACACATAAACATATATTATCCGACCATATTAATCCGTATTTGATCCGACACCGACCCGACTCCGCACCGCATCCGATATCATCATAGCTCCGTATCCGTAACCGTATCCGTGTAATATCCGCTCCGCTCCGCATCTGATAAAAAAATATGGATAAGAATATGGAACAGGTATTATCCGCTCCGATCCGATCCGCTTTCATCCCTATCTAGAGTATATGAAAAATGTTCTACATCAATCTTCTGAAGACCTTTCAAGAATCCGAGGATAGTCTGCAGCCTGATGAGAAGTACCGTGTCTCCTATGCAAAGAAAGCGGTAAGGCATGCAGTTACCAATGATGATGTACAACTAAAAACGCGTTTCTACGATCGAATTAGTAGTAAAAATGTATATCTCTATTTCGTGCAGTTTAAGCTGTCATCCAAGTACTATCTGGACGAGGCCAAGTGGTCCAGTGAGAAGTACGCTCCGAGCTTCGAAGAGCACGTGGAGGTGTCGGTCATGTCGTCGGGCTTCCCGACGCTAGCCGTGGTGCTGCTCATGGGCGCCGGCGACCTGGCGACACGGGAGGCCTTCGAGTAGGCGATCGGCGTGCCCGCCGTGGTCAGCGCCAGCGGGGAGGTCGCCCGTTTCCTCAACGACATCGCGTCGTACAGGAAGGGGAAGAACAAGAAGGACGCGGCGAGCTCGGTGGAGTGCTACGCCAGGGAGCGCGGCGTGTCCGGGGAGGAAGCCGCGGCGGCGATCGCCGGCATGGCCGAGCACGCGTGGCGGACGATCAACCGGTCGTGCATGGAGGTGGGCGGCGAGCTGCCGGCCGCACGGCTGGTGGTGAACCTCACCAAGACGCTGGAGGTCATATACCTCGGCGGCAGGGACGCCTACACCTTCGCCGGCGACCTCAGGGACCTCGTCGTCTCCCTCTTCCTCAACGGCCCTGCTGTTTAAATCTGTATATCTTGCACGCAGCCAACTGCCAACGCAATCGTTCCCGTGGCTGCAAGGGTGGAGGATCCACATGCAAAATCTTTGAGCGTTTAGCATGTTGGTGTTTGGATAAGACTTAAGAGACACTACTAAGCATTAAGTAGCTACGAATATATGTACTTTCAGTCAAGGTCTTCTTTCAGCATACTTCAAGTTTATGATCAACAGTGTCCTAATTTGAACTTTGGATTTTGGACCAACCAAATAGGGCCCAAGTAAAATTTGTTGGGATGGGCATGGCCTAGTTTGAAAGAGATGATTACAGAACAGACTTGAAGTATATATTTCTGTTGTACAAAACGTAACGGGAAACTAGGAAATGCGACGGAGTCGCAGCAGATTGACACTGGACTGCTATCTCTCTGCTGCCAGTCAGTTGGATTTGTTCTCTCGAAACATACATGTAATGTGTTCTTGAAAAAAACTTGCAAAAGAAGTTTCAGCAAGGTATACGTCCAAAACATTAGAGCTGTGAGCTGTCCTCGTCATCTTGAATATAGATTTCTAGATGTCCAATTTTCCTTGTTATGTGACTTTGGAAAAATATAAGTTTTGGAGAACAAACAATACAGAAAAGGAGAAAGAACAAATAATTAGAAAGCTTTGATGGGCACGGGGCACCCAACCTCATCCTAGCCTGCGTCCGACCACCTTTGTCTCAGCCACATCCACTCTTATCCTGTATCCTCGGCTGCAAGTGGTGCCCATTGTTGAGCCGCACAAACTTTCGCATTGAGCTCCCTATCTTTTTCTAGAGAAATGTCGTCAACTTTGGGCCGCACAAAATTATACTACAAAAAGTCAACCGACAGAAATCACCAAGAAACCAGGGCTATCTAGCCGCCCATATCCCCTTCGTCGATCCCTTGCTCATCCTGACCACCCTCTGCCTCCGGAAGCTGCGCGCACCGCCACCGCCGGCGGCGACGGTTACGTCCGCCTTGACGATGTGGTGATCGGACGTCCCTTTCGAGGAGACGACGGCGTACGACCCGGGGACGAACTTGTAGGGAGAGTTGGGCGACGCCAGGATGTAGTCGACCCTCGTGCCGTACTTGCACGTCCCCTGCACGTCTGCAAATTCAGGGGAGCACATCAGCCGGCAGAATTGGCTGAAACTCTCAGGCCCGAGCTGGCCTCGATCTATCGTCCGACTCTGAACTCACCTTGGCCTTTGGCCACCACCACCACGGCCTCACACTCTCCGGCGAAGTCCTTGGCGTCGACGTAGCGCTTCGCCTTCAGGTACCTCATCACCTCCGTCTTGGGCGTCGGCTTGCCGATCTCCTCGTAGAACTGCGATTGGGTCACCAGAAGTTCAGAACGAGCCATGATCAGATGTACTATTTCAGAAGTTCAGAATTGGGCATGATCAGAAGTTTTTCAGGTGTTTGTGGCAGATGTAGTCACGTTAACGGTTTCTTATTAGACAGCGTCGATCTTGCCATGATTGTACCTTAACAATGTCGGCCCAGCGGTCGGCAGAGTAGTCCGTGGGGTCGAGCGCATTCAGGCCGCCGGCGAGGATGTGGTGGCCATCGGCCGATCGCAGGATGGAGTTGACCTGCTTCATCCTCAAGCCCTCGTCGAGGTGGTCCAGATGGGTGCAGTGGATGTTCACCTCCCCTGCTCCCGGCACATCCACAGTGACCCTCAGTACGTTCCTGCTCTCTTGCACAATACACTGTTCAGCTGTTTGTTAATTACTACTTCCCCGTCACAAGTAATTTTATTTCCTTTTTTTCACTACATTTCTCCTTGTATGTCAAACGCACACTTATGATCTTTGACAAACATTTACCTTAACAATCTCTAGATCTTTTGACAAAGTATAAGTATGATTGGATCTATGTTTAAAAAATAATTCCCCATTATCATGACTTTATTGTCATGGGCAATGTAATATATAATGCAAGTCAGTAGCTAAAACGTATTTTTGAAAACTGCACCCTACATTTTGGAAAGGAGAGGATTTTAACCTATGGAGAAAAAATATTTTATAAAAAGTATATAAACTATGTTTCGTATAACCGAGCTAAACGATCATTAAGGAGCTAGATAATTATTTGCTAGTGATTTAGGCCCTTCTATTTTTCAAAATCCAAAACACAAACTATGCGAATAGATCCGTAGCTGCCCTTTCATAATCTTATATTGATGTGCTTAGAAGAATATACAGATGGCCAAGAATAATTTGATCCCAATGTTGTGGTTTTGTATACTCTGTTTTCTGATGGAGAATGTAAGTTTGTTTTTCACGGAATCTGGACTGGACTTCCCAACAGCCATAAATTACAAGTGTGTGTGTGTGTGTGTGTGTATCACCATCTACGCTTTTGGAGCAGCTCACCTAATCCTTGATTTTAAAAATTAAATCGCAAGGCATGATCTGACCTAATCAAAAAGTGGACGAACCATCTGACTTTTGCTCAGCATTTCAACTATACTTGTTCCATAATCAATCTCGGGGCTACTCATCAAAGGATACGCTGCTCATCTTGAGTTTGTTGTCAGCATCGTATTTTGCTCGAAACTTGATACTTTTTGGTGACGAAGGATAAGAAAGGTGCTACTATGTAGGTCCATTATTTAGACCTTTACCCCATTTTGACTTTGTCCCGCCATAATGAACCAATAATACTAGGTTTCTGATATTCTAAGGGCAGTTGTTAATCCTTTTTTGTATCTCCCGTTGACGATTTCAATCGACATATCCATCTTAGCCACTATGCATGACATGTACTCATTTTATTAATGCAAAAAGGTAGTGGCAACCTTATCAAAACCCATCACCTTCAACAACAACACTGCTTGACTATACGGACTACCTGCATTTTCTGTTTAAACGATTTCATTTTTTCCCTTCCTGCAAGATACAACTTTAACCACTTGTTCTTACACCTTTATGTTAATATACAGCAATAAAATTATTTTGTGTGACAATATTTTTTAAATAAATCTTGTAATATAAACTTCATGCACATATAGCTGATTTTGATATATGCATTAATATTGATTGATATGAACTCTATTAAAGTTTACAAAACCTGGTAGCATGGATATTCTAGTAGCTAAGCTAGTTCACCCGGCAAGGCCGTTTATTTTGTGCAAAGGACCTACTCATATTTGATTTATAAAATTAAGACCACTGTAAAAAGGCGTATGTACGATTAATAATCCTCCTTTTATGTGTACGAATGCATCTAATCTACCTACAATCATGAATCAGTGATCCATAGCATGCAAGAAACGAGAAATTATGGAGCATGCACTGCTTGAAGAGGACATCAAAGGATGCTGCATGCTTTGTCCTTCTCGTCTATTTCCGTGTAATGATGTGATTCAATGTCTGGATTTTTTTTTCTTGAAAGACAATGCCTAGATTCTACAGGACAAAATTAGGCAACACGGAAAATCTGAAGGTTGCTCACGCGCACATCGGATCAAATTAATTAATTAGAGCCGTTCATCATGGTATAGGTGCATATATAGGGAATTGGAGATCGCAAGAGATTAAACCGAGGAGCTAAAGGTAATGAGCAACAATGGCCATGCGTGCGGAGATTGGAGCGGCTTGTTGGGGCTCACCGGAAGTCGGACTGGTCGGCGACGCGGTGCGCCTTCCACCGCTTGATGGGCCAGCGGGAGAGCACGGCGTTGCCGTACTCGGGCGCCCAGCTCTCCGCGAAGACGTAGCGCATGCCGAGCCCCTCGGCGAGGTCCGACAGCGGCCACATCCCGCGCCCCTGCTCGGCGCGCACGTTCTGCAGCCCGACGATGTCGGCGCCCACCTCCCGCAGCACCTCCGCCACGCTCCTCGTCCTCTGCGACGACGACCTCCTCCACTCCGGCACCCTCGCGCTCGACGTCGCGTCCCCCGCCGCCACCGCCTTCCCCTTCCAGGCGCCGCCGCCGTTGCTGCTGCTGGCTCCCCCGGCGGCGTTCATCCCGCCCCTCTCCGACGCCGTGATCTCGTCGTCCTGGAGGTTGATGGACACGCGCAGCTGCTTCGCCGGGGACGGCGGGCCCTGCGCCTTCAGGATCCCCTTCCTCGGCTGCTGCCGCCGCCGCCGCCACGCACCGGGGGCGGCAGTGCCTCGCGGGTGCTCCTCCTCCTCGTCGTCGTCCGCTGCCGGCGGGACGGCCGGCGCCATGGAGAACATGGCGGCGTTGAAGGTGGCCACGCGGATGGTGACCGGTGCCGAGGACACCGCTTGTTGTTGCTGCGCCGCGGCGCGGTCGGGGCTCCCCGAGGCGGGCCGGCGGATGACGACGACCCGGGGGCCCTTGGAGCTGCTGGTGCCGGCGCTCGCGCGGCGGCCGGTCCGACGACGTGGTGGCAGCGAGCGGAGGCCGTCGATGAGGCGCTGGAGCGCGTCCTTCACCGTCGACATGGACGGAGGCGCCGAGGACGACGCACGCCTATATCTTAGTCGGATGGCAAGCACGCAGCCTATGCTCGTGGCTGCACTCTCATCGCGCGACGGCAAAGGCTACACGATTCACACATACGGCGGGAGCAGGGGAGCTTGGCAATAAGCAGGTCACTGAATCGACCCCTTCAACACCGGCCTTCCTGTCTACGTATGCAACGCGTGTATAGTGTTGCTGCAGTTGACATGATCCGGTGATCCGCGGAGACGGACGATTCTGACCGGTTTCTCATGTGGGCCATCCCATATCTTTCATCATCCTCAAGACCTCAACTGCTCCCTGACAGGTGTGGGTCAATGCTTGCCGGCCTTCAGAAACGGTGGCTTTTACAACTTTGCCAGTATGGCTGGATGTGTGGCGCTTATCAGCTTCGTCTGAACTCCGAAACATAAATCAGGAGAACTGTCTAGGCATGATCTATCCTTCTAATCCTTAGGAGACATTCATTCACAGGTTTTTTTTTTGAGCATTCATTCACAAGGGCTTATGAGCGCGTGTTGCTTCTCAACAGAGATAGCATGGCGAACTGAACTTAATTAATGTGACTCTTCGAAGTAGTGTATTTGATCCATTGAAATAGCAACTCAAATTGCTTATTTTTTTTTATAAAAATCTAAATACACTTATGTGCGGTCTTGCTTTATTTTGTTAATTGAGGTGCAAAGGGTTTCCAAAATGAACACACGGACAAGTGAAAAAAAAATGAATATGAAGACTATAGC
Organism: Panicum miliaceum; assembly: GCA_032594955.1. NCBI lineage: Eukaryota > Viridiplantae > Streptophyta > Magnoliopsida > Poales > Poaceae > Panicum > Panicum miliaceum. The sequence continues at coordinate 44,519,579 of CM064059.1, forward strand.
GTATCGAAACCAGCATGTCGGCTGGCCGGCCCATTAATGGACCAGCCAGTAAAAGGCCAGCTACGGGCTCTGCAGCCTGCTAGCCGATCCACGTGAGAGAGTTTTGTTCTTGAGCTCTCTCAGTACTCTTCCGGCCCGTGAGCCGTATCCTATACCAGTAGTACCATCGAAAACGATGCCACTCATGACCTCACTCATGAACTCACGGGTGATCTCAGCCTCGCCCGGCCCGAGCAGGTAACAGAGGACAGGCTAGGAAACTTCCCGCCCGAATACAAAATTCACCTGGGGCATACAGTACTTATATTGATTAATTAGTAGCGTAAAAGCGGTGGTTGTTAACTTGTTTACTCGGGTGATGGTCGTCACCAACCACTAATCTCGCCGCCGGCGGCTATCGCGCGCCTCCAGCTTTACCTCCCCTCTATTTATTGGCTGAGCTCGAGAGCAAGAGTGTGCTCGAGGCAGGAGGACGACAAGCAGCACTGACTACTGAGGAGTGAGGAACTGAAGACCGGTGCGGCGCTGCGTCGAGGATGGAAGCGCCGGCGGCGAAGCCCGTCCTCCGCGTGGCCGCCATCTGCGGCTCCATCCGCAAGGCCTCCTGGCACCGCGGCCTCATCCGCGCCGGTACGGCCTCACCACCACCAGTTCACCGGCGTTCGTTCTGCTCTTCACTCCTCGTTTCCGTCCTCTTCCTGCTAATAAACACCACACCATGCTGGCAATTGACCGAGCAGCCGCGGAGGTGTGCGAGGAGTCCATCCCGGGGCTTCGCGTCGACGACGTGGACGTCGCCGACCTGCCGATGCTCAACACCGACCTCGAGACCGACGGCGGCCGGGGCTTCCCGCCGGCCGTCGAGGCGTTCCGCGCCAAGGTCCGCGACGCCGACTGCTTCCTCTTCGCGTCGCCAGAGTACAACTACTCCATCACCAGTACGCACTTCTACATCACGTTCTCTCTCTCTCTCTCTCTCTGTCTTCGCTTCTATAGTAGTAACTAGCACGTGCCACCAGCTCATTGCAAAAAAAAAAAAAACAAAAAAAACAAAAAAAAAACAATGTACGCAGGCCCGCTGAAGAACGCGCTGGACTGGGCCTCCAGAGGCGTCAACTGCTGGGCGGACAAGCCCGCCGCCATCGTCTGCGCGGGGGGCAACTTCGGCGGCGGCAGGTCGAGCTACCACCTGCGCCAGGTCGGGGTGTTCCTGGACATCCACTTCCTCAACAAGCCGGAGCTCTTCGTCTTCGCGTTCGACGACCCGGACCGGTTCTTCGACGCCGACGGCAACCTGATCCACGCCGAGACCAGGGAGCGCCTCGGGCAGGTGCTCCTGTCGCTCCAGGCCTTCACCCTCAGGCTCCAGAACAAGGATTGAAGTTGAACCGATCGAGCCGCCGCCGGATCACTGTAGTACCTGTACCGTGCTCTGCCAATAATCTGCGTTTCCCTTCAGCATTTTGTTACCAACGACTGTATGAGTGTGCCTGGAACAAACCCCTTATGATCAAACCCATGGGGCAGGGAGAACTAGCTACTCCTCAACGTGCGTAGTGTTTGATGATTTGATCTTGTACCTCTTTCAAATATTGAATCGGAATCGTTAAATAACGCAGTGCCTTCTAGGCTTCTAGTAAATTCAGTGGCTTCCCTAGAATCAAAAGACCCTGGTTCCTGAATTGGACCAATGACTACTTTGGATGATCCTTTGTGCGAGGGTGAAGAAACCGATGGAAACCATACGATCCCTACTCTCTGCCATTCTGATATGCACTTTGGAAAAACTTGCTTGATCCTACTATTGCTGCCACATAAACAGTATGCGCCGTAGGGTTGAGTCTTCGATTGAGCACGGTTGCACGCATTTATAACTAATTATTCATCCAGTGGTAGATGCCCATCCACACTCACAGCGATTGGATCAACAACGGAGGGTTGAGAGTGAGCCACATCATATCAACTCTCAAGTGATGTGGTTTAATATCAGCCCTCCGATGCCGATCGGACGTATATGATCGGGTCATGCCATAGCGTGAGCTTGTAGTGACGCCTCAGCACTCATTCTTCGTTTGGGGCATCACTTACTGCACTTTGACTTGTGACGCCAACCCTCTAAGATTCTAGAGCGAGGCAAGAACGTGCACTGGTGCTAAGGGTGCGTCTGGTAGAGCTCTCAAAGCTGATTCTCTGTTGAATATAGTAGGAGCTCTGCCAAACAATTTTTCAGAAAAAAGTGATTATCTGCTGATTCTGTGAAGTGATTCTGTGAAATGAACTTAAGAGGCTGGGAGCTGAAAAAAGTAACTTCTCCTAATTCTATGAAGTGATTCTCAATCCTAATTTTAAGAGTTTATGCTAGAGAACCAAAGAGAATCACTTTCAGCCACAGAATCACTTCTCTCGGAGAATCAACTCGCATAGAGAATCAGAATCAGATGGAGCTCTACCGAACAAGATCTGATCCTTTCATGGAATTTTTTTCCACAAATAATGGAGTAGTTGATAACCATAGGCATGGTGTCTTTATTTTCGGATCAAATACATACAACATGCTTGTTGTTCACATACACGCAGAGATATTGAGATAATAATGCAGACGAGGCGCAAACATATGCATCATGGCCCCGCATATAGGTGACCCGGAAGCCTAGGCTCCGGGACGGCTTCGAGCGGGACCATGCGCGGCATGGACAACCCGAACTTCTCCTCCATGCTCAGCTCCTCCTTCGCCATGCCATCGGGAAGCCTCCATGCAAAGCCGTGCACCAGGTTTGCTAGGACCACTTGCACCATCTTTAGCCCAAGCCCAATGCCAGGGCACATCCGACGGCCGGAGCCGAACGGCAGCAGCTCAAAGTCTTGCCCCTTCACGTCCAAGCTGCTCCCGACGAACCTCTCCGGCCGGAACTCGTCGGCGTCATGCCCCCACACAGCAGGGTCACGGCCGATGGCCCAGACGTTGACGAAGACGAGCGTGCCCGTTGGAATGTCGTAGCTGCCCATGGATGCGTCCTCTCGGGACATCCGCGGCGCCAGCAATGGCGTCACCGGGTGCAGGCGCATGGTCTCCTTGACGATGGCCTCCATGTACGGGAGGTTCGGGATGTCCCCCTCCGTGACAAGGCGTTCGCGGCCGATGACGCGGTCTAGCTCCTCGGTGGCCTTGGTGAGGGTATCAGGACTCCTGAGGAGCTCCGACATGGCCCATTCGATGGTCACAGACGAGGTGTCTGCCGCCAACGATGAGGTCCTACAAGAACCTCATCGTTATAACAAAAGAATAACCACTACTCCTTTTGATACTGGTTTAGAACTTTTGCGTGTATAACAAAAGAATTTGTGCAACTTCTTTCGGAGAAAGGAATATAAAACATTATCCCAGCTATCCCATACCTTAGATGCCCAACTCATCAATTATTGGCAGAGAATTTTGTGCATCTAGACCACTCCGTTTGCTTAATAAACTACTATACGAAAAGGAAAGCACTATGGGGCGGATCTACAGGGGTGCAGTCCCTGAACTCATGTATGTCTAATGTATTACTAGTCTTTTAGTTTCAAATATAAAATATGAAGTTAGTTTAATAAAAAGAGGCTCAGCACCCCTAGGTTGATTGTTGCTCTGTTGACTATATATGTTATGAACGCATTTTAATTAAAAAAATCTAGTGATGATGTGGTTTCCACGTGTTCAGCTTTTATATATATATATATATATATATATATATATATATATATATATATATATATATATATATATATATATATATATAGTTCAGAGCATGAGCATTTGATGTGGAAAGTTTGTAATGACTCACCACACACATTATTCTTAAGTATTAAAAAAAAAGAGAAAACAGAAATATGAGCATTTGATGGCGCGCATAGGGAGCCAGCCGACCGCTGCGTGAGAGAGGGAGGAAGACTGGAGGGGCGTTGGCGCCGAACGCAGTGAGGAGAGCAGGCCGGCCACGGCAGAGGGGAAGAGGTGTCGGCCGCCGCCGTCGCCACGCGGCGCGGAGAGAAGGTCGGGCGGCGGCGCCACGGTAGGGATGGGCGAGGGAGCAAGGTGCGTTTAGGGGTGGGAGTTAGGGTTTGGAGATATATATATGGGCTGGAGGTGGAAGTTTGATTTGGTGGGCTGAAATTATAGATCTTATTGAGCCAGCTGCCGTATCATGCCCGAACCGGCCCACATGCCGAGGTCTCGGACCAAGCACGGTACGAGGCATGGGTCGGGCTGGCATGGGCACGACAAAGACTGTGCCGTGTTGTGCTTGGGCTGGGCCGACACAGGCATGACAAACACGACAAAGACCATGCTGGGCCGGCCCTTGGATTTCGAACAGTGGGCTGGCCTACGGGCCTCGTGCATTCTGGCCAACTATAGTCGGATCCTCATAGGATGCAATTTGAAGCCGTCCCCATCCAATTTTCTTCCCTCGCGACTGCTTTTGATTTCAGATTTGCACTAATTATATGTGACGTTCAACACAGGAATAAATGGCCTCAATGCGTCATATGACAACGATCATTGCAAGGACTGCAGCGTATATGTGTCTGGTTGCGAAGTATATATATTGCTTTACGAAAGTTGCAACCAGACTCTCTCTTTTTTTCCTTATTATTTCAGAAGCAATCATAGCACGTAACCTGCCCGCCTGAACTTTACTCTATGGGATGCAAGTCGATTTCGTACATGATTTATGAAAGAGGGAAGGGAGAAAGCGCACGAAACTCAATATGAAGGTTACATGTGAAAACTTGCCACTCTATTAGTAACACAGACTATCTTAGAGTAACTTTAGTAGAATCCTGATCCATACTGCAAATTTGGAGATCAGGACGAAAAATAAACCCCAATAGAATTTCTACCTATATCCCCATTTTGAAGAGACCTTTAAATTTCACTTCATAGCCCCCATGGGGCATCTGTTCCTAGCATATGCGACTGCGAGATGCGAGCTTGCAGAAAATCTTCCCCACCCTCCTCAGCCTCCCCTGCTCCGGCGCCTCCGCCGCAACCGGTGCTAATTATTACGCTTCCACCTCCCCATCACCATCCCCCACCGCCGTCTCGACCGGCCCCACCGCCGAGCCAGCAACCCCGGCGACCCCGCTTCTCGGAACCCGGTGATCCCAAACCTCAACCTCGGGAACCCCCATATGCTAACCCGGCGGCTTGATGATCGGCGGCGGCGGCGAAGTTCCGGCGGTGCCGCTACTTGGCCTTTAGCGACAGCGCGTGTCGCATCCACGATGAATAGACAACGCATCAACATAGGCATGGATGCGATAGCGAGCGATTTACACGTGAGCGCTTTGGCTTCGTCTCTACTGTACCCCGTAGAACGCAGACTTTCCACGTCACACGGGATGACATGCCTTACAAAGAAGATTAGACCGGTCAAATCATGCCACGTATGCAAATCTGGTGGAAATCGCATCTAAGGGCTAAATTAATCTGGTTTCAATAGGAGAAGGCAGTAAATTAAACTAATATTTTGGGGAGGGGTAGATGGACAAAGTAAATAGGTAAGGGGTAAAATTTGTTTTTTCCTAAATAAGAAGTACACCTTACATCATGGTATGGGTATATATAAATCTCTCGATTCCAAATGTATCTAACTCTCGACGTTCTAACGTTAATGACCAATAATTTTATTTTATTAAATATTATTTTAATAATATAGCATACATAAAATTAATTTACAGAGTGAAACTACACACAATTGATGACAAAACACAAATACAATAATAGAGACGGAGTGTGGATGTGTTGACAAATTCTCTCTTCCCTATTGTCGGCACAAGCACATGCATCATGCATACATGTCGTGTAGTACGCAGGTAGAGGCAAATTTGCATGCCTCAGGACACAGTTCAGTAGAGGTGACCTGGGAGCCTCGGCATGCAAATTTGCATGGTCAGCCCAAATGTTTCCTCCATGCTCAGCTACTCCGCCGCCACACTGGCGGGGAGCCTCCACGCGAAGGCGTGCAGCAGGTAGGCCAGGATCATATGCACCATCTTGAGCTCGAGACTGATGCCAGGGCACATCGTCCAGCGGCTGGACCTGAACGGCAGCTGCTCGAAGTCCTGCCCTTGTACTTCCACGCCGCCGCCGATGAACCGCTCCGGCGGAACTCCATGGGAGCCTCCACACCGCCGGGTTGCAGTCAGGGGGCGGAATCCAATGGAGGCGAAATTAGGTTCTGGCCCCCTTTACCTGATGAAAATTCTAAAGTTCTTATTGCCCATCAATGAAGAAGTACCATGAGTAATCTAGCTGATTGATAGATTCTAGTAAACAAACAGCTATTGGCAATTAGCCCCTCCTTGCTTTTGGGTCACGGTCCGGCACTGGTTGCGGTCGAGTCCAGATGTTGATGAGAACGCGCGTGCCTGCCATGATGTCGTAGCCGTCCACGGACACGTCCTGCCGAAACAGGCGCGGCGTAAGGAGCGGGGCGACAGGGTGCAGGCGCATTGCCTCCTTCATGACGGCGCGGCCTCCATGTAGGGGAGGTTCGGGATGTCCACCTCCGTGACAAGGCGTTCGCGGCCGATGTCGCAGTCCTGGCCTTGGTGACATCAGGATTCCTCAGGAGCCTTAATGATCTAGATAATCAAACTAAGATACTTAATAAGCACTATTCGTTTAGACTAATCAGCAATCATTTAGGTCTTATTTTCTCTAGTGTAATCGGGTCCTCTGATCGTTTTGATCAAACTCATGTCGTGCCTCCGTCGCCGAGGCTTCGCCGCCGGCTCCATCGTGGCCTACGAGCCGCAAACCCTCGGTGGTTGTACCTGCCGACGATTGCAGTGGAAGTGATAGGACGATTTTTTTTCGCTCAGATGATGCAAACCTTGAGAGCCATACATATATGTGGTTTTTTATGGGAGTTCTTGGAAGATGCTCTTTCTTGCGTGCCCTTTTGTCTGTTTGCTTCTTTCTTTTCTGCAAATCATCAGGAGCATAGAATTTTATTAGTTATCCCAAGTACTCCAGGAGATAAACTGGTCCTTATTAAACTGCTTAGTTTCTGATCTTACGAAACCATACTATGATACTAAACATTTGTGCCAATCTATTATCTCCACTTGCCTCAAAAAAAAAGAATTATTATCTGCACTAGTAATATCAACATCATCTTAGTCGTACTCGTGCGTCAGTTTCGCTACGTGTACTTCCGGTGAGATGCCCTTGTGCAACATTGGCCTCCGTTCCCGGTCGCGTAGTCCAAAATCAATAACCATCGTAGCATGGCACCCTTTGGCACTGGCACCGCATTGTCCCGAACTCAGATGGAGCTACTACCGCCATGGGCCTCTTCCCTCGGCGCCGTGCTGGCCACCGCGCTCCTCCTCGTCACCGTCCTCCGCCGCAGGCGCGGCGCCAGCCGCACGTACAACCTCCCGCCGGGCCCTCGGCCGTGGCCGGTGATCGGGAACCTCCACCTGATCGGCTCGCTCCCGCACCGCTCCCTCCACGCGCTCTCCGCGCGGCACGGCCCGCTCATGTCGCTGCGCTTCGGCTCCGTCCCCGTAGTGGTCGCCTCGTCCGTGGACGCGGCCAGGTTCGTCCTCCGGACCCACGACACCGCGTTCATCGACCGCCCCAAGATGGCGTCGGGGAGGTACACCGCCTACGACTTCTCCGACATCGTCTGGTCGCCCTACGGCGCGTACTGGCGCCAGGCGCGCAAGCTGTGGCAGACCAAGCTCTTCAGCGCCAGGCAGCTCCGGTCGCAGGAGCACGTCCGCGTCGAGGAGCTGCGCGCCCTGCTGCGCGGCCTGTCGTCGCCGTCGTTCGCGGGGCGCGCGGTGGCGCTAAAGGAGCACCTGCTCATGCTGAGCCTCAACGTGATCTCGCGCATGGCGCTGGGCAGGAAGTACGTCGGGGACGGTAAGGACGCCGCCGGCTCACCGGTCTCGCCAGGCGAGTTCAGGTGGATGGTCGACGAGCTTTTCGTCCTCAACGGCGTGCTCAGCATCGGGGACTTCATCCCGTGGCTCAGCTGGCTGGACCCGCAGGGGTACATCGGGAGGATGAAGAGGCTCGGCAAGATGTTCGACAGGTTCCTGGAGCACGTGGTGGACGAGCACAGCGAGCGGCGGCGGCGGGAGGGCGAGGCGTTCGTCGCCACGGACATGGTGGACCTGCTGCTGGAGCTCGCTGGCGACCCCACCCTCGAGGTCCCAATCGAGCGGGATGGCGTCAAGGGATTCGTTCTGGTAAGACGAGGGCTACTAATTCACTCCATCTATCAGTCATTTTTACGATTTACCCGCAATAGAGTACACCTAACAAGATGCATGCTACAGTGATCCTAATCAATCAAATCTGTTAATCCAGTCATCCAGACATAGTTGTGGTTTTGGACATAACAAGGCAGTCTCCGATACACAATTTAGAGACGTTTTTTTTCCTGTTCAGTGAAATAAAAAACATAAATGCCGAGATAAAGGTAGAATGTGTCGGTTAAGTTAGAATATTACAGAGTGTTTAGAACAACCAGCACCTTCAGTTTCTCACCATTTTAGCTGGCCTGAGTCTAAGTTCTTTAATATTTGTACACGGTTTGGAAGAAAAATGGAGACATAACCAACCGACTTATATGCTTTAGTGTCAAACCATAAATTGGATAGGGAAAATTGAGTGCAACCATTTTCTCCACTGACAACACTTTTTTCTCCACTACGAGTGACAACCCTTTTTTCTCGAATACGAGTGACAACACTGACAATTCTGAAAGTGTTAAACAACGATGCACATGTTAAACGAGGAGAATAAATCGAGTGGTGTGCTCGGTTTCCCCTCGCGACAGCCGACAGGGATGGCTCCATTGCTGTGGTGTATCGTGGTCGTGGAGTGCGATTGCGACATTTCGGACTCAGAGTCTCAGAGGAATTGCAAGTCGTTTTATTTTATTAGTTAGTACGAAGAAGCTTTTGTAGATAAGGTCATAAGGAGGAGTTGTACATACATTGGTTCATTGGTACCGAGCAGTAATCAGTTTAGCAGATGGCAAATCACAACTAATTTTGCTTCTTGCTGCTCTCCTGGTGCTCTTGGCATACAGGACCTCATCGCTGGCGGCACGGACACCTCGGCGGTGGCCGTCGAGTGGGCGATGTCGGAGCTCCTGAGGAACCCCGGCGTTCTGGCCAAGGCCACCGGCGAGCTGGACAGCGTTATCGGCCACGACCGCCTCGTCGCGGAGCAGGACATCCCGAAGCTCCCCTACCTGGAGGCCGTCGTGAAGGAGACCTTCCGCCTGCACCCGGTCTCGCCCCTGCTGGCGCCGCGGCTGGCCCGCGAGGACGCGTCCACGGGCAGCTACGACGTCCCGGCGGGCACGCTCGTGTTCGTCAACGCCTGGGCCATCGGCCGCGACCCCGCGGTGTGGGGGCGCACGGCGGCGGAGTTCCGGCCGGAGCGGTTCGTCGGGAGCAGCGTGGACGTGAAGGGGCAGGACCTGGAGCTGCTGCCGTTCGGCTCGGGCCGCCGGATGTGCCCGGGATACACCCTCGGGCTCAAGATGGTGCAGGTGACCCTGGCCAACCTGCTGCACGCCTTCGCGTGGAGGCTCCCCGATGGCGTGGCGGCGGAGGAGCTGAGCATGGAGGAGAAATTCGGGCTGGCCGTTCCGCGCAAGGTCCCTCTCGAGGCCGTCGCTGAGCCCAGGCTCCCGGCGCACCTCTACACTATTGGGCCGTGATGCACGGTGGAAAACTGGCAAGTCTGTCTTGCTGCCTCCATCTGCGACTCTGCTTAAACGACATGCATGTGCTTGTGATCGAAATAAAGAAGGTGTTTACGTTCTTTGTGTTTTGTCCTTGATTGTGTGTGGGTTCACTTTTCAACTCAAATTTCTCTACCCTAAATTATTGATGCAAGCTGAGACTTATGATTAAGCAAAAATTATATAGTTGATCTGAAAGAAACAATTTAAACACTAGAAATGAAAACAATAGAGCCATCAACGTCTAATTCAACATGGCAAAATAATACGTTCGGCCGCTTCTAAAACTAGAATTAAGAACGTACACCTTACATTGTGGTATGGATATGCGAATTTCTCAATTCCGGACATCTCCGATCTCTCGAAGTTCGAACACCATTGATCAAGGATTTTATTTTTATCGATAACTTGGCTTAATAACATATAGGATGCATAAATTTAAGTTGCTGAGTGAAACTACACTCAATCGACAACAACACACAAAACAACAATAGAGTGTAGACTATAGAGGTGTCCTGACGAAGTTTTATTGTCGGCACAAGCACGTGCAATCCATGTCGTGTACGCATCTGGAGGCCAAATTTGCATGCCTCAGGACAAAGCATAGAGGTGAGCTGGGAGCTTCGGCTCGGCGACAGCCTCGAGCGGGACCTTGCGGGGCACGGTCAGCCCGAACGTCTCCTCCATGCTCAGCTCCTCCGCCGCCACGCCATCGGGGAGCCTCCACGCGAAGGCGTGCAGCAGGTTGGCCAGGATCATATGCACCATCTTGAGCCCGAGGCCGATGCCAGGGCACATCCGGCGGCCGGACCCGAACGGCAGCAGCTCGAAGTCATGCCCTTTCACGTCCGCGCCGCCGCCGCCGAACCGCTCCGGCCGGAACTCCATGGGAGCCTCCCACACCGCCGGATCGCGGCCGATGGCCCAGATGTTGATGAGGACGCGCGTGCCTGCCGGGACGTCGTAGCCGCCCACGGACACGTCCTTCCGACACAGCCGCGGCGTCAGGAGCGGCGCGACAGGGTGCAGGCGCATGGTCTCCTTCACGACGGCCTCCATGTAGGGGAGGTTCGGGATGTCTTCCTCCGCCACGAGGCGGTCGCGGCCGATGACACGGTCCAGCTCTTCGGTGGCCTTGGCTAGGACCTCGGAGTTCCGCAGGAGCTCCGACATGGCCCACTCGACGGTCACCGCCGAGGTATCCGTGCCGCCGCCGATGAGGTCCTGCGTGCGTGAGCACGTACGCCATTGGCAATTACAGTAACCAGCTAAGACTAGTTAAGTGTACAATGACCATTGATCAGCTACACAATTAACACATGGAGTGAAAAGACTACACTTACTAGAGTGAACCCCTTGACACCATTCCGGTGGATGGGGACCTCGAGGTTGGGGTCGTCGGCGAGCTCGAGCAGCACGTCCACCATGTCCCTGGCAACGAACTCCTCGCCCTCTCGCCGCCGCCGCTCGTTGTGCTCGTCCAGCACGTGCTCCAGGAACCGATCGAACATCTTGGCCGACCTCTTCATCCTCTTGACGTACCCCTGCGGATCCATGCAGCTGAGCCACGGTATCACGTCCCCGATGTTGAGCACGCCGTTGAGAAAGAAGTGCTCGTCGATCAGCCACCTGAACTCCTCCGGCGTGAACGGCGAGCCAGCCCCATCGACGATGTACTTCCTGCCCAGCACCATCCGCGAGATCACGTTGAGGTTCACCATGAACAGGTGCTCCCTGAGCGCCACCGCCGCCGCGCGCCCGCCACCGGCCGCCGCCGCGGCGGCGCGCAGGTCGCTGAGCATGGAGCGCACCTCCTCTCCGCGGACGTGCTCGAGCGACGCGAGCCGCCTCGCATTGAAGAGCTCGGCCTGCCAGAGCTTCCGCCCCTGGCGCCAGTACGCGCCGTAGGGCGAGTGGAAGAGGCCGGAGCAGTTGTAGGTGGTGTACCTGCCGGCCGCCGTCCGGGGGCGGTCGACGAACGCCAGGTCGCGGGTCCTGAGTAAGAACCTGGCCATATCGGGCGACGAGGCGACGACGGCGTGGAAGGAGCCGAGCCGGAGCGACATGAGCGGGCCGTGCCGCGCGGAGAGGTCGCGGGCGGAGTGGTGCGGGAGCGGGCCGATCAGGTCCAGGTTGCCGATCACCGGCCACGGCCGGGGGCCCGGCGGGAGGTTGTACTTGCGCGCGGGGCGCCCGCGGAGGACGGCCACGAGGAAGAGGGCGGCGGCGAGCGCGGCGGCGAGGAAGGAGGTCGGCGACGGTGGTGGTAGCTCCATCGGGCGGGAATGCAGGACACCGACGTGCACCCTCCAAATTGAAGTGTGTGATGGGTGTTCGACGGATTGGAGGTGGCATTGCACAATCAGATCGGTGCTGGTATATATCTGGATCTGCATGTGTCCGGCCGTGATGGCTTGATTACGGCCATTGGTGTCGCTGTCAATCCTTGTACGTCCCTCGCTACTGAGATCGGCAGTGTGTGGACTGTGGATCGGAGGTTGCATGCGAATCCGCGATGCATTTTGGCCTTTTATTCTACCACACACACGTAACATGTGTGGCTGCGATTCGTGCGACAATGCAAAGATAGTGTCGATCCTGAGAGGAGATTAGCGAATAGTACTCATTTGTCTAGGGCTATTTGGTTCAGGGACTAAAAATTAGTTCTCGTCGCATCGAATCTTCGGATGCTAATTAGGAGAACTAAATATGACGTAATTATAAAACTAATTACATAGATGGAGACTAATTCGCGAAACGAATCTATTAAATCTAATTAATTCATCATTAACACATATTTACTATTATCAAATTATGAACTAATTATGCTTAATCTAGATTTATCTCGCAAATTACTCTTCATAATTAATATATATTTAATTCTTCTAATTAGTAACCAAACATTCAATTTGACAGAGATGAAAGTTTAGTCCGGAAAAAGATGGAAAACTTCCGCTCTCTAAACCATCTAAAAAGTTTTCCTGGAGATCTGACACACTCACAGGTGGCCGGTGCCAGCGCTGCCAATCTCTACATTCTACAAACACACCAAACATATCTTGCAAGAGCGCAGTCAAAAATGATGTGATCAGTCATCTCAGCTTGTCCGCAGCTTTTGCACTCTATATTACCAGGCTAGTTTCTCTTCAGCTGTACAGCAGACTGAAGTTTATCGTTACACACTAGCCACGGAAATAATCTGATTTTTAGCGGCAGTTTTGTTTTCCAGATATCTATCATCCATTTATTGGTAAAGCCAGGAAACATGAGCTCCCTATATAGCGATGCCGTTGTGAACTTTCCAGTTTTTTTCCAGACACCATCTTGCAATATCTTCTCCTTAGCCTAATCCCTTCCAGCATGGAACTCAAGCCTTCCCACTCCTCTATCTTAGATGCACCGAAATTCCTTCTAAAGGACAGATTGACATCCCCTGCAAAACTCTATGTACTGACCAATTTTGTTGTTGATACTGATAAAGTTAAGATTTCCTTATTTGATAATAAAAATTTTCAACTTTCCTATTTAACACTGGGTCGGACATTCATTCCCTTTTACACTTCTGCCTATTCCATCATTTAACTCATGGAACAGTAACCTGTGGCCTCTTCCCTATCTTTTTTTCTTGACTATTCTTGACTAAAACAACTATCAAATCACCTTAAAAATTCATGAAACTTTTTATAGTGGCATATGGAGATGAACACATTTTGCATAAAAAGAACACATATATAGCATTTAAATCTTTAAGATTAAAATTCACAAAAAAATAGGCTATTTTTGAAATTTATTTGAATTTTTAGGGCATATAAATACTTTGCAAAAATTATGGAAAAATACTTAATATTCATATGGTGGGATGAAAAACTTTATAACATTAATTTACATCATAAGTAACAACGAAAATTTATTTAAAAGCAAACCTACACACACAATCAAGGACAAACACAAAGCAAACAACATAGACGGAATAAGAGAAATCCTCTTTTATTGCGGCCACAAGCACATTCAAATCACGCATATTGTATACACGCAGCCGCGCAGGTGGAGTCAGCAAGCAGACAGACTTGGCAGTTTTCCATCATGCATCACAGCCCAATAGCGTAGAGGTGTGCCGGAAGCTTAGGCTCAGCGACGACCTCGAGAGGAACCTTTCGCGGCATCGACAGCCCGAATTTCTCCTCCATGCTCAGCTCCTCCGCCGCCACGCCATCGGGGAGCCTGCACGCGAAGGCGTGCAGCAGGTTCGCTAGGGTCACCTGCACCATCTTGAGCCCGAGGACGTAGCCCGGGCACATCCGGCGGCCGGATCCGAACGGCAGCAGCTCCAGGTCCTGCCCCTTCACGTCCACGCCGCTCCCGACGAACCGCTCCGGCCGGAACTCCTCCGCCGTGCGCCCCCACACGGCGGGGTCGCGGCCGATGGCCCAGGCGTTGACGAACACGAGCGTGCCCGCCGGGACGTCGTAGCTGCCCGTGGACGCGTCCTCGCGGGACAGGCGCGGCGCCAGCAGGGGTGAGATCGGGTGCAGGCGGAGGGTCTCCTTCACGATGGCCTCCAGGTAGGGGAGCTTCGGGATGTCCTGCTCCGTGACGAGGCGGTCGTGGCCGACGACGCTGTCCAGCTCGCCGGTGGCCTTGGCCAGGACGTTGGGGTTCCTCAGGAGCTCCGACATCGCCCACACGACGGCCACCGCCGAGGTGTCTGTGCCGCCGGCGATGAGGTCCTGCAGCGTGTATCACCCGTGTCAGAGCACGGCCAGGAGAACAGCAGGAAAACAAAATTAATGAATGCGTAGGGACAACGGCTACAGTGACGCATTTGTCTGTGCCGATATGATTTTTATTTGGTTTCACTGGACACAGCAGTCCTCGCATACCTAGACAACAAAAAAAATGTTTCTAAATTGTGTATCTGGTTGACAGATCTAGTTGGTTAGTGCCACTGTAACATCTTGTTAAGTGTAATCTAGTCTTACCAGGGTGAATTCCTTGACGCCATCCCGTTCGATCGGGACCTCGAGGCCGGGATCGTCAGCGAGCTCCAGCAGCAGGTCCACCATGTCCGTGGCGACGAACCCGTCCCCCTCTCGCCGCCTTCGCTCGTTGTGCTCCTCCAGCACGTGCTCCAGGAACCGGTCGAACATCTTTCCGAGCCTCTTCATCCTCCCGACGTACCCCTGCGGTTCCAGCCAGCTGAGCCACGGGATGAAGTCCCCGACGCTGAGCACGCCGTTGAGGACGAACAGCTCGTCGACCATCCACCTGAACTCGCCCGGCGAGACCGGCGAGCCGGCGGCGTCCTCCCCGTCCCCGACGTACTTCCTGCCCAGCACCATGCGCGAGATCACGTTGAGGCTCAGCATGAGCAGGTGCTCCTTTAGCGCCACCGCGCGCCCCGCGAACGACGGCGACGACAGGCCGCGCAGCAGGGCGCGCAGCTCCTCGACGCGGACGTGCTCCTGCGACCGGAGCTGCCTGGCGCTGAAGAGCTTGGTCTGCCACAGCTTGCGCGCCTGGCGCCAGTACACGCCGTAGGGCGACCAGACGATGTCGGAGAAGTCGTAGGCGGTGTACCTCCCCGACGCCATCTTGGGGCGGTCGATGAACGCGGTGTCGTGGGTCCGGAGGACGAACCTGGCCGCGTCCACGGACGAGGCGACCACTACGGGGGCGGAGCCGAAGCGCAGCGACATGAGCGGGCCGTGCCGCGCGGAGAGCGCGTGGAGGGAGCGGTGCGGGAGCGAGCCGATCAGGTGGAGGTTCCCGATCACCGGCCACGGCCGAGGGCCCGGCGGGAGGTTGTACGTGCGGCTGGCGCCGCGCCTGCGGCGGAGGACGGTGACGAGGAGGAGCGCGGTGGCCAGCACGGCGCCGAGGGAAGAGGCCCATGGCGGTAGTAGCTCCATCTGAGCTTAGGCTTAGGTGGTGGGAACTACGACGTGGTGTGCTCTGCGTCGAGATGGGTGCATCGTCTGAAGTGATGGGATATATAATGTGGGCGATTGGGTGATCAGGCGAGTTTCTTTTCTCCGTCCATGGAAAGTGCTGGTGGCATGGGCAACATGATTCCCGTCCGTTTTTGGTTCGTATCCAATGCAACTTATCCAATCCGTCGCTGAATACGACCGGGAACAGAGGCCAGTGTTCACAAAGGCATCTCACCGGGAGAACACGTAGCGACAGGGACTGACAATCACCACAAGGACCATGAAATTAAATATAAATAGTAATAGTAATAACAATAATTTGGCGGCTTAACAAGGACCTGTTTGTGAGCGCTTGCAAAAATGGAAGAAGCAAACGGTTCTGAAAGCATCATGTGAACCAAAACTCGCCCCATCACTTCCGCTGCAAACCGTGGGCGAGTACAACCGCCGAGGGTTTGCGGCGCAAGCAAAGGCCACGACGCAGCCGGCGGCGAAGCCACGGCGACGGAGGCGCGACATGACCGGGACTGAGCTCCACCGCCACACGATGCTACTTCAGCATGGTCGTCGCGGTTGGTCATTCAAAGGGAGCGATAGGGGAGCAGTTCAGAAGGACAATGATCCGTCAGACTTGTTCAGAGCAGGGCTCATCAGCCGAGTAAGCATCACACCTATCCGACTGACGCAGCACTTCGGGTCTGGGAGATGATTCGATAAAGCATGTGATCGATGAGATTTTACACGGCAAAATATTAGAGCAGTTGATGTAGATGGCAGATCACTTGCAGTAATAACTTATTATGACAGCAGATTCAGCTCACAGCCAAAGTAACAGGTGACACGCGCACACATATATGCACACAGCAGATTCATCGTTTTGTAGTGCTTCCAGTTCCAGACATGCGAGTTTTAATCTAGAGAAGATGATGATTTAGGAGGCAGGGGTGAACTTGATCGAGACACTGTTCACGCAGTGGCGCTCGTCCGTGGGTGTCTTGAAGCCTTCCCCCTTGAACACATGGCCCAGATGCCCGCCGCACGCTGCGCACGTGATCTCTACCCTCCGACCATCAGGATCCGGCTAAAACAATGAAATGGAAGTGATCAGTATATATATATATATCAATCAAAATGAAAAGGGTGCATGTGAGACCGTCAGCGGATGGAGGTAGAGACATACTGTTCGGTTTATGGCTCCTGGAAGCCCCTCAAAGAACGCTGGCCAGCCGCAGCCTGAGTCGAATTTGGTGTCCGACTTGTACAGTGGGGTTCCGCAGCCAGCGCAGTTATAAACCCCGTCAGCTTTAAATTTGTTGTACTCTCCTGTGCCGGGTAACCTGAGCATGAATGCGAGCTTAGCTTGAGGACAGGTGCTTTATTATTTATTATGCTGGGATCACTTTCAGAAAACCATTTACACATCAACTGACAAAAAGGGCATTATTCTTCTGAACCAAGACAACAGAAAATATGCTGGAACAGATGTTTGTTATGCTGGGCTCATTTTTGCAGCAATGCAGTTTTTCTGTTTCTCTTGGCTCAGAATAATAATGTCCTGTTTGTCACCCCCTCAGCCCAAGAAAATCCATGCATAGTTAGTTATTTAATCTTGAAGTAAGTTAGTACATGCATCCAAAGTGTAAATTAGTCTAGTTACAAGGGCCCTAGCACCCCATTTGCACTAATCCTAGATCCACCATGCCTAACTTCTTGTTATTTGAGAAGCCATGACTGAACATATTCAGAAGAGATTGATAAAGCATTGAAAACTAAATCAACAAGTCAATTACTAGGGTACTGATTTGCACTAGTAAACTACTGAAATAGGCATAAGCATTTTCTTCTTAAATGTAATGATACGCAGCTCTCCTGTGTGTTTGAGGGGAAAAAATAGGCATAAGCATTTGAAATTAATGCAAATTTAATCTTGACTGTTTAAAGTGCTAATGTATGATCAAAATTAAAATGATACTACCCACCATTTTCAATTTGTGTCTGACTAGCACAATCATCTGCAAAATATAGCTGACTGTAATCCAACACTGCTAAGCAGGAATGCTGAAGACAGTATGAACTTCTGACTTCCTATGTAACTAAGTTCCATGAAAGGCAGCCATCTTAGTTAGGATAGTCACGTGCTTGGCGTGATCACGGACTACTGAAGACTAGCTCTCACATTTTAGATTCAACTAATTTACAAGCATGAGACCTAAACTCTAGCGCCATAACTAAAAGCAATGGTAGAATTAAATACACTTTTCTTCTTTAGATAAGTATATATGCACTAGCTTTCCAGTTTCAGGTTTAGATGATTTATAGTACTACTGGCAGATCCTATTTAATTGGAAGCTGAGCCTCTTTGCAGCGGCAGCAACCAGTTCATGGCGCTGCAAAAGGTGCCGATCGACTTCGATTGAGGATGGAGGCGCTGCGCGTGAGCATGAGACGACGGCCGGCACGGGGCGAGTTGGGTGGCACGGCATGGGGCTGCTGACGGCGGCCGACGTGGGGCGGCGCGGTCGGATTGGGCAGCGCAGTTCAGGGGCAGACGACGGCAGCCGACGCGGGCGGGTGGGGCGGCGCGGTCGGATTGGGCAGCGCAGTTCGGGGGCAGACGACGGCAGCCGACGCGGGCGGGTTGTGCGGCGCGGCTGGGGGCAAACGGCGGCGGTCGGCGCGGGCGGGTTGGGCGTCGCGGCTCGGGGGCAGACGACGGTAGCCGGCACAGGGCAGGTGGGGCAGCGCGGTGCGGGGGCAAGCGACGGCGGTCATCACGGGCGCAGGGCCGAGCAGACCGGAGGGGGGAGCGTGCGCCGGCGCCATGGCATGGGAATCGGTGGCGGCGTCCAGGGAAGAGAAGGGGGTGAGACAGAGAAAGAAGAAGACCACGAGGAAGAAGTATGCACGTGAGAAAGAAGAGGCCAGACCGTGAAAGGATAAGTCTGCTTGGATCAAGGGCATATTGGTCAGTTCATTTGGCTAAATCATAAAGAAAATGAAAAACCAACTGATAAAATTTGAAAAGGCATTCCAACGGGTCGGCACCGTTTCGTAATGGCATTCTGGTAAAATCTATTTGCGGGATGGCCTTTCGACGAAGGCTAATTTTAAGAATGGCGAAATAGCAAATTTCTTACCGTGATACTACGCTGGTAAATATTTAAAAAATTGCTCTTATCTTCACCCATTCGCTCCTCTCTCTCCCTCTCTCCGTCTCCAATCTCTCTCTCCAGGGACGGGTCCAGTATGTATCAAAAGTATTTAGTTGAATACCTATTATTTTAGATAAATTTTTTTTATATATAATATATTTCTTAAGTATATTAAAAGAAAACGAAAATGAACAATACAGCAGCACAACATGCTTAATCAGCGAAGAAGCCACCTCCCCGCTAACAGCCTACGTTGCCCACCTCCCCCACCCGGCCCACCCCCCGCCTGTGCCCAATGCCCAGATCACCCCCTCCCCTCGCGCCCACGCCCCCCCCCCCCCCCCCCCCCCCCCCACCCCCACGCCCCGTCAGGCCGTCACCCGTCCAGGCTCGCCGCTCGCACCGGAACCCTAGGCGGCGGCGGCGAGGGCAGGCAAGCGCGCCGTGCGCAGCCGGGCGGCGGCCAGCGGCAGGGCCCAGGGGCGCAGCCGCGCAGGACAGACCGAGGCGGCGGCCGCGCGGCGGCGCGGGCAACAAGCCAGGCCAGGCGGCACCGCGGCGGCTGGCGGGCCGGTGGCTGCGGCCTGCGGCTGCGGGCCAGGCCGTCAGCGCCCAGCGGGCGGAGGCCAGGCGCCTGAGGCGCAGGCAGGCGGCGCAGCGGCGGGCGGCGTCGGCGAGCCGGCGGGCGGGCGGCGGCAGCCAGGAGCGGGCGAGCGGCAGGCCAGACGGCAGCAGGGTGCAGGGAGAGGGAGCAGGCGCAGGCGGCAGCAGACCTGACTGGCTAAGTGAGGGGCAAGACTTAAATGAGGCAAGTGAAAATTTTAAATTTGTCCATTTTTTCTTGAAAACTGTTATTGCAATTTACAAAATTAATGAACAATTCACAATGAAATTAATATCCATTATAAATAATTTGTGTAAATTATATTGTCGGTACTCTATGTGCTACTAATATGTATTTGGGGCTGTTAAAAATTTATAATACTAAAAATTTTAAATATCACCGCCAAATTCTGGACCCGCCCGTGTCACTCTCCCTCACCAATCTCTCTCTCTCCCGCGCCCTCGCGGTGGCGGAGCTCGCGGCCCTCGCCCGCACGGCCGCGGGGGAGCTCAGCGGCCCCACACGCGCCGGAGCTCGCGGCCCTCACCCACGCGGCCGCGGGGGAGCTCGGCAGCCCCGCACACGCCAGAGCTCGCGTGGCGCAGCACGGCCACCTGCGGCGCCCAGGGGACCACGAGCCCAGACCCGCCGACGGCGGCCGCAGCGCGGGCCAGGAACCCCGCGGGCAGGAGCGGCCACGAGCCCTCCCGCAGGGACCACAGGAACGGCGGGCCGGAGGACTCCAGTCCTGTCGCCAGCTCCCGGAGCTTGTCGGGGCACGGGGACGCCACCGTGCCCAAGCTCACGTACGCCACGGAGCGAGCTGGGTGGGCGTCCAGCCAGGCGAGGCAGCCGTGCGGGTCGCCGGTTGCTGGCGCGGCAGAGTAGGCGGTGTCCTTGGGGAGGAGGAGGTGGTAGGGGCGGAGCGGGAGGCAGTTCGCGGCCCTCGCCCGGGCGGCCGCGGCGGAGCTCGGGAGAGGAGCGCGCCGGAGCGGGCCCCGCCGCCGCCGGAGAAGAAGGGCATTGCGGCCGCGAGGTGGAGCTCGCGGAGCGGAGCTCGCCCCACGCCGAGGAAGGCTCGGTCCGGGTCAAACGCAGGCTGCGGCCTTCTTGCCTTGCTGCTGGGAGAAGAGGAAGGGAGGGGATGGGAGAGAGGAGTGGATCGGCCGGCCCAGCCACCGGTGGCGAGGGCGCGGGAGAGAGAGAGGCCGGTGAGGGAGAGTGAGAGAGAGATTGGAGAGGGCGAGAGAGAGAGGAGTAAATGGGTAAACATAAGACTATGCGGGGGGATTTTTTAAATATTTACCAGCGTGGTACTACGTGGCATGTTATGTTGGTATTGGAAGTTCGCGTGGTGCGTTTGGGATCTCGTATGGACTATTTAATATGGTTTAGAGATTTAAACGGACGATTCGAGAGTTTAGGGACCTAGATGAAACTGCGTGATAAATTTAGGGACCTAAAGTGCAATTTACTCTATAAATATTAATAATATTTTATATAAATTCGGTCAAATTTGAAAGTGAGTTTTATTTTTTAGGTGGAGGGAGTAGTATACAGATGCTCATCAGGATAATTACGGATAATTAATTTCTACCATGAGGGAACGGTAGCGAATGTTCTGCAAGTGACAGTGATTCAGTTGGGGCGTTGATCAATAACAAGCGATTAAGTGCCATCCGTAAGGATGGAAAAAAGTTGGTCTTCTCGAGTATCTCAGTGAAATTTTAGATTATACTATGTAAGATTTATTTTTAAATAAAAGCATATGACATACAGTTCATAATCATTGATCAAGAATATTATAATATTATCGCAGGTAATTTAGAGGTTGCATAGGGTCCAACTGCATCTTACAAGAATAATGGAAGGAACATGATTTTCAAATGAGAAGTTTTTTATTGAATTAAAATATGTGCGGGGCATGGTTGCATTTTAGATTAATTGTGTTGCAGGATATTTTATATGTCTATCGATAATTTCGTTAATCTCGAAATCTATCGATCATCTTTTGAATGTGTTCGTAATTATAAGGTGCACATACAAACGTGTGTTTATAGAATGATTATGCGTGTATGTATATGAGCATATGTGCTTTTTATACAATTTGGGGTAAAGGTATTTTTACTTTGCAAGACAACGAAAACATGTTGAGCCCTCTCACCTTTGATTGTTTTTATAGAACAAGTCTATAAAGCCTAGCATGAACGAGTCGAAGTGCGATCGAACTAGACCACAAAGCTACTACTGCTAAAGATTTTTTACTCTAAATCGTCACAGATGGGCAAGGTATGCACGTTCTTGCTGCAAGAAGGTCCATCTAGATGCTCGAGGGCACCGCCCCCTGCCGTTAGGGATGCAAATTGGTCTGGTGAATGGACGACCTTGTACATCAACATTTTATTACAAGTTATTGTGAACTTCAATTGTTAACTTGTGATATAATAATATGTATCTAATCCAATTCTATGCAAAGGTAAGTAGCCAATGCTTTTGTTCACTTCATGTAGTTGCAATGCAACAATGGAACCAACTAGATTCATGGTATCATACTTACAAGCGACCAATGCCAATCCGTATGCACATGTTACACCACCGACAACCACTCGCTCGCTACCAACGCGCGCGATCGCCGGCGCCGTCCGGCCATCACACCGCCGCCGCGCCGGCGCCATGGTCGCCGTCGTCCACCCACGTGGCGTGCCACAGCGGCGACCGCCTCCGGGGCGGCGTGGACCCGACGCACCCCGCGAGCGTGGCGCGGAACTTGGCCTCCCCGGGGCGGAGCATGGCGGGCAGCGGCAGCCTCACCCCGCCCGCCGCGCACGCCTCGTGGCGCGGCGCGATGCGCGTGGCGAGCGCGTACGAGAAGTACTCCGGGAACTCGAGCAGCTCGCCGGCGTCGCGGCCCATGGCGCCCAGGAGGTACTCCGCCTTGGGCCGCATGTTCCCCTCCACGCCGTAGCAGAAGAGGGCCGGGAAGCGGCGCGCCATGGAGCGCGCGGTGCGGGAGGGCAGGCCCAGCGACTCGAGGAACTCGATCCGGGGCAGCAGCTTGTCCTCCACGGAGAAGGACAGCAGGTCCGCGCGGCGGTGCAGGTCGGGCACGCCGAGCGCGCGCAGGAAGTAGAGCGTGGGCCGGAGCCGCGCCGCGACGGGGGACACGAGCAGGCGCGGCCGCCGGCGGAGCACGCGCGGGAGGTCGGCCTCCGGGACGCCCGCCTCCTCCGTCAGGAACCGGAGCGCGGCCGCGATGGTCTCCGCGGGCACGGACAGCAGCTCCGGGCACATCCCCGCCGCGCGCCGGAGGTCCGCGGGCGGCACGCCAGCCGCCAGCAGCACCGCCGCGGCGTCCGCGGCCACGGGCGGCGACGGCAGCACGGGCTCCGGCGCCGGCAGCGGCGACGGCGACGGCGGCGCCGCGGGCGCGGGCGGGAGGCCCGGGACGGCGAGGCTGGTGGGCCTGGTCCGCAGCGCGACGGCGACGACGCGTAGCCGGCGGCGCGGCGCCACCGGCCGCGGGAGGCCGGCGTGGCGCAGCAGGAGCTCCTCCATGGCCGGGGAGAGCTCGGGGAGGTTCCGTAAATCAAGCTGTAACTAGCAAGTGAGGCGAGGTCGATGGCTTTGGCGGTTGGTGCCGTGGCGAGGATAAGGCGGTGTGGGGTAAAGGGCGGGAAGGAGTGTGGAGAGCTGGATAGCGCGGCTAGGAAGGGGAAGAGTGATTGGGCCAGGTGTGATCGTCCCGGATTCTTCGTAGGGAGGTGGGGGCGCTGGGGCAGCGAGGCCCTTGGAGGGAGACGACCCAGAGCCACATGTTTGTCCTCTTTGGCCGGGAATGTTCTTGTGGATGAAAACTGGAAATGGTGGGGAAAATTCATGGCCACAAAGAGTGTTCTTGAGCAACAAGGAGGGCTCTCTGGCTGTCCGACGAACGGGAGGGGACGATATTGTATCAGATCAGGAAAAATCTTGGCCTATGCCATTGGTCCGGCGATTTGGATACAAACGACAGTTTGAAAAACCTTGCAGACCACAATGACATGCCGGACTTTTTAGCTGAATATAAATTGTTCACACTAGACTACACCAGGATTGCCAAAAGGTTTATCCAAGCAAGGCCTAAGGCCGGGAGTGTACAAATATATGGACAGGAACTAAACACCCCTTGCTTATATTGAAGACTTTTGACTAGTTGTCTTGATTATCTAAACTACTATCAAGGTTACCATAGTATTAAGTGTTCATTGCCACCAAGTTTACGAGAGGAAGAACAACGAGGAAATGGGGAGGAGGAAGGAAAAAAAACAATATAACAACAATTTCGTGTCTCGGTAAAATGGTCGTCAATCCAAACAGATGGGAATGAAAATTTCAATCAAATGCACATAAGGCAACTCATAATTTCTAATGGCAGTGAAAAGATCAAGAGCTCTTGGCACATAAGATTTTTTCCCCTCTGCTCACAAAGAAATCCCATTCCCATCACCTGCTTCACATCGACTTCCTATTCAGATGTGAAGGAACCTCAAAGCTGAAGTAATGTATCAGTGTTACAAATGGAGAAGATATATGGGGCTAAACAAGTTAAATTATCTAGTATTTATGTGGAGCCGTGTTGACGTTTTTTCGTTAGGAACTTGGCATGTAAAGAGACCTCGTGGCTCCGCGGTTGACAATGCCTCAAACCGTGGGCCTCGAGCTAAACAGGCCCAGCACCACAAAGTACCACAGCACAGCCCACGCGCTCCCCGAGCAGGCTACGGGACCAATACGTGAATACGCGATCACGTAAGGACCTATCCGAAAAAACCACCG
This sequence comes from Panicum miliaceum, assembly GCA_032594955.1. Classification (NCBI taxonomy): domain Eukaryota; kingdom Viridiplantae; phylum Streptophyta; class Magnoliopsida; order Poales; family Poaceae; genus Panicum; species Panicum miliaceum. Next base: position 44,543,835 of record CM064059.1, read on the forward strand.
TCCCACTAGTTGGGCTGTTGCAACTCGGGAGGAGCAGTCGCCGGCGCCCCCCGTCCCGATCCCAGCCTCGCACCAACGCCGAAACCGAAGCCCGCGGCGGCGGCAGGGCAGGTCGTCCATCCCCCGAGCAGTGGCGATGGAGAAGGGCAAGGGCCTCGCCCGCCGCTGGGCGGTGGAGCTCCACGATGCCTCCTCCTCCTCCGCCTCCCCCGCCGTCCCGGACCCCCCCGGCTTCACCAGATCCGCGCCCGACGCCGTAAGCCCCACCACCCATCTTTCTCCCACCGTTTTCTCGCTCGCTTGGGTACGGGATACCGGAATTCACATGGTTCCGCTGCCCCGCAGGACGACGCCGCCGGCGCGCGCCAGCGGAAGGACTCCGAGACCGCATGGAAGGCGCAGGTTAGTCCCGATCGATCCTCCCTCGACCTCGAGTGGTTGACCCAGCAGATCCGGGCCGCGCTCGGCGCCACCTGGCAGCTCGGATGGTAGGCGTAGCGCAGGGCTTTGCGGGGCCTGGATCCTGATCCGCGTGTGCTCTTTTGGTGCGAGCAGAAAGCGTGGGAGGTTGCGCAGGCGCCGTTCAAGAACCTCATGATGATGGGATTTATGATGTGGATGGCCGGGAGCACCGTCCACCTCTTCAGCATCGGCATCACCTTCTCCGCTCTGTGGCAGCCCATCAGCGCCCTCCGATCCGTCGGAAAAGGTACTGCTTTGCCTTCTGTCCAAGCGAATTCTCTACATTCTACTTTAGGACAGCAGCTTGGCACATGTTCGTTACCCAGTTAATTAGAATTAGAACTTTAGCATAGCTGTTCGAGAACTTTAGAATAGCTGCTCAAGTGAGACTAGGAGGTAAGATGCCATTCAGTACCCTATCCTTGTGATTCTGTGACTTCTGTTTCAGTCTGTCTGGTTGCTTCTGCTGATTTCCACATTCCGATCTACATTTTTTTCGTAGCATGATGTGTCTATTCAAAACAAATCTGTTGTAAATGTTGATCGCCTGATGTGTGCCCACATTGAATTATTCTGGATGTGCAAGTGACCTTAGGTGGATCTTAGTCTGGGAAAATAAGATAATTTCATACTCTTATAATCCTTGTTCAATGGATAAATAAAATGTGTTCACGTTTATGATTCCTAAAATAGGAGTTAGTAGTTCTTCAGTAGATATGTATGGGCTATAAATTCCTAATCGCGAACCATTTCAGGGCAGCCATATTATGTGCATGACTACCTATACTGAACTTGCAATGTTTTCATGTTAGTAATGTATTTGCATAAACTCTTTGGTCTTCTATAGGCGCATTGTGTGGAAAATTATTTATTTATTTGTTTTATATATGATATGATCCCATAAAAGAATGCAGTGTCGGTGCTGCCTTGTGCCTGATTTAAAGCTGAATAGTCGATGCACAAAATATTATTCTGGAGTCTCCGGAGCAATGTAATAAGGTCTCCCAGTGCTCAAATTATGAACAATGAGTTCATGACAATGCAGCTATTGGCGCAATACCCCTAGGTGTCACTTGAATTCTAGCTTTGTTAATTGGCAAAGCCTATTTCAAAGATTCACTGTGGACTACAAAAATCTTCTTTGTTTCTGGTCTCTAATCTTGTTATTTGTTCCCCCACCTCAGTGACGAGTGCATTTGATGAAAAAAAAATTGAATGTAATCTTAATCAGAAGTTCAAAACTGTATAACCATTAACAAATACTACTGTCACTCTGCTTTTATGTTCTCCTGGAAACAGGACATGTAATTCGGGTTCTCTTTCTAGCTTGGGATGCATTAATCGTTTCTTTAGGTCATATCAAGCATAGAATCAAGCCAGCACATATCAAAATAGTGATTACCATAGTTGCCTTTTCAGGCGTTGGGCCTTTTCTTATGAAACATCTCTTCCTTGTCTTTGCAGTTTTTGAACCATTTAAGGACCCTAGGGTGGATACTATTGCTCCTAAGTTGCTCTTCATTGCTCTAAATTTGGCTGCCATGGGTTTGGGTGTATGGAAGGTACGTTCCACTAACATGGTTTGTTGAACAAAATAATCTTGTAATTTATATGCATTTCAGGTAATTAATATATTTGCTTCTGCAGCTTAATACGTTGGGTCTTCTTCCAACAAACCCATCAGACTGGGTATCTTCACTGGCACCTGCTCGGGTATGCTCCGAACCTCTTAACTTCTTGACTTCCAATTTTTGGTTTAAGGGGCTTGTTCAATCAACATTATTTTTAGAAGCTTGTCTCAAACTACTTTTCACCTTATTAATTTGAATTGTTGGTTGCATTCTTCAACTAATGATACATATTACTTTTCGGCTCTGCTTACCCATGTTTTTGAAAGTTGTTGCAACTAGTTTCCTGTACTGGTTTAAACCATGGATAATTGTGGGGTATCAGATGGAACACTTCCTCTCCTGGCTGATCCACCAATTAATGTTCACTGCCAGTAAAACATGTAACATACATCTTTGCCTTAATGAAATGTGCCAATTTTACTGCACCGATTAAAACATGCTTTATAAGTGGAGCCAAATTCAATCCATTTACACACATCCCTGTACCTCCCATTTCAATACCTTCCAAGCCAACAGTTCTACAGGTTCAATAACATGTTTGCTTTCCAAGTGACATGTGATGTTTCTCATTATATATTGGCTGCCTCAACTGATCATCTCTTTTTCTCGTGACAGGAGGTTGAATATGCTGGTGGGGGCATCCCCTTGATCTGATGTCGTTTACCCTTTTGAACTTCCACTACTTGGAAGATGATCTGTACTAAGTGAGATAGTATCCTGCACACGGGAGAAGTGTAGTTCTCATGTGGACAATTTGTATTATTTTTCGCTTGAGCTGTACCAATTTTGTGACTGCGTGCCAGTGCCCCGTGGTATCTGCTGGACAGTAACAGACTTAGATAAACATAGTTTACTCGTTTCGCTTGGTTCCTTGTTTCAGAAGGGTCTGTTTGCTACTTGCTAATTTTATCATTAGCTATGAGGGAAAAGACGGGAAGTGGTTAGTCAGCACCTGTTTGCAATTGCATCTGGGAGAGAGCCTCGATTCTTTCTCAATGGCATCTTGGACTTGTGAACAATCCAAGTATAGGCATCAAGTAATGTTGGAAAAAGGGAATCACCCAAGTATAGGCAGCACCCAAGCAAGCGTTAGCCAACAGCCATCATTTTCCATCCTTCTCCTACCTTGTCTCCTAGCCCTCCACCCCAATGCCTACCGTCCTCCATTGACGCGACCTTTATGTATCCCTCTGCCCTCCACTCCTTCACCTTCTTTCCCCGCCATTCCAATGGTGGGCCCTCTCGCCTCCTAAACCCTTCACCCACCATTTCCAAGGACCAGGGCGGCCACCACCTCCCCCGCTTCGCCTTCTTCGCCGCCGTTATCGCTGCCGCCTGCCTCGCCGGCAGCCCTGCTCGGCCGCCTTTCGGTCCTTGCGTCCCCCCTCTCCGGCGACAGACAATGTCTTGCAATTGCACCATTGTCGTGGCCATCTTTATTGTTATTATCCTTGGTGCCGGCCATGCCGTCACCGGCGCCCGCGTTGGCGCCATGATGATCCGGCAGCCGTCCTCCTCGTCGGCCCAGATGTTCAGGGAGGCGCCCGCGTTTTGGAACGGCGCCGAGTGCGCGGCGGACGGCGGCGGCAGGGTGGACATCGCCATGACGCTGGACGCCAACTACCTGCGCGGCACCATGGCCGCCGTGCTCTCCATCCTGCAGCACACGGCGTGCCCCGAGAGCATGGTGTTCCACTTCCTCACCGCCGAGGTCGACGACCACGGCCTCGTCGCCGCGCTGCGCGCCTCCTTCCCGTCGCTGGACCTCCGAGTCTACCGCTTCGACCCGTCGCGCGTCCGCGACCGCATCTCCCGGTCGGTGCGGCAGGAGCTGGACCAGCCGCTCAACTACGCGCGCGTCTACCTCGCCGACACGCTGCCCGCCGACGTGCGCCGCGTCACCTACCTCGACTCCGACGTGATCGTGGTGGATGACATCCGGACGCTGGCCTCCGTGGACCTCGCCGGGCACGTGCTGGCGGCGCCGGAGTACTGCCACGCCAACTTCAGCAACTACTTCACCGACGCCTTCTGGTCGCATCTGGCGCTCAACGGCACGTTCCGCGGCCGCCGGCCCTGCTACTTCAACACGGGGGTCATGGTGATGGACGTCGTCAAGTGGCGCGCCGGCGGGTACACGCGGCGGGTGGAGGAGTGGATGGCCGTGCAGAAGCGGCGCCGGATCTACCACCTCGGCTCGCTGCCGCCGTTCCTGCTGGTCTTCGCCGGGCACATCCGGGCGGTGGACCACCGGTGGAACCAGCACGGGCTGGGCGGCGACAACGTCGAGGGCCGCTGCCGGGGGCTCCATCCGGGCCCCATCAGCCTCCTTCACTGGAGCGGCAAGGGCAAGCCGTGGCTCCGGCTCGACACCCGGCGGCCATGCTCCGTGGACTACCTCTGGGCACCCTACGACCTCTACCGGTACTCGTCGCCGGTGATCGAGGAGTGGTGACCATTCAGCATTGCAGCACCTGAGGAGCTAGTAATGGTAGGACAGTTCTTGCAGAGGGGAAGAGGCACATGCAGATGCAGATCCATGCACGCACGCGAGGAAAAGCTTCATCAGAAGACACAATTGTGTTCTGTTCTTGGGGTACGTCTTCATTGGAAGGCAGAACGAGGAGAAGGCCACAAGCTATTTTTATTTTACCCCCAAAAGACTTAATGCATGGCTATCTCTTTTTTGACTGTGCATTTCACCCCCTCAATTTTGTACAGTATATATATATATACATACAATGTTGTAATATGTACAGATTAGTATGCATGGTGGGGAAACTAATACTGACAGATGAATGTACTACTGTACTGTGCATTTCAGTTCATGTTAACACAAACATATATTTCAAATACAGTAGTAGTTGGTGAATACATCTTTGGTCGAATGCATTTTCTCAGGGCTCTATTTATTTAGTTATTTATTTGAATAAATGGCGCCATTTATTCAAAGAAGCAAATAAATAGATTAAATTACTTGGAAAGCAAGATAGCTACAGTGACTTCATCAATCTCAATTTCAGTCCATCCTTCTGAAAATGGGTGTGTTCCGCTAGTATGCTTGCGTGTATGTGACCATACGCATCTTTTTTATATTTTGCAAAAATACATAAACAACTATGCCTCTCATGCCTTCTATATATGTCCCACATGAGATAATTGTAGATGATTGTTCCATTAAATAGTAAAAACATCAACAACTTGATTATACTGCCATTAGGTGTATTTTCTCCTTTTTCTAATTTCCTTTTCATGTATTGGGGGTATGAATTGACCTTTTTGCCCTTCCTCATTTTTTTTTCACCAGGGCGCATCGTTTCGTCTCCGTTTGTCGGATCCACAGGGAATTGCTCACTCAGAAGCGCGAGAAAAGGACGAGACCTCGCTAGGGCTCTCGGAGTCCTCGGTGTCGAGCCGCTTCAGCTTGCTGCTCCGGTTGCCGGTGCTCATCGGCTCGGTGGTGGCGGCGGTGGTGCCAAAGCAGTAGTTGGACCGCCCCGACGAGGACGCCACCGTGGCCTCGTTGCCCCTGCCGCTGGCGTTCGCGTTCGCGGTACCCATCGCCGACGGCAGCGTGCTGCCGGAGCATCCGGCGCCACCGCCGCATCCGCGGGCGGCGCCGGACGCGCAGCCCGGCGCGCTCACTGCGTGCTGCACCAGAACCTGGTTCCTCCTGTAGATGCTGGACCCGATCGCGCTCAGCATCGACGACGCGCTGGCCTTCACCGCCGCGTTCCCCGCGCTACCCGCCCGGACGAGGTCGGAGAGGTCGCCGGCGTTGTCGCCACCGTCCGCCAGGCTCATCGTCTGCTGCCTGGATCCGGACACGGGCGCCGACTTGGGCGGCGGCATCAGGTCGCACCAGGCTGCAGGGGCCAATGCCGGCGGCGTCCAGGCTGCAGGGGCCATTGCCGACGGCGGCCGGAGCCTGCCTCGGCCAGGGGCTAGGGCCAGCGGCGGCCAGGTGCAGGCTGCAGGCGGCGGGGGCTGCCTCGTCGGCCGAGCCCAGGTTCATGTCCGCCGGCCCTAGCTAGTATCCTCGCGAACGGGAGAGAGAGAGAGAGCGCGTCGGGAGGAGACTCGATCGGGAGAAACGGAGACGAAACAATGCGTCCTGGTGAAAAAAAATAAGGAAGAGCAAAAGGATCAATTCACACCCCAAATACATGAAAAGAAAATTAGAAAAGAGAAAATATATCTAGTGGCAATATAATCAAATTGTTGATGTTTGGAGTCCTAGTTTTACTATGTCAATATTATTAATGATAATATTGCGAAGCATGATATTTGAAATCCTAAAATTGCAATTTTATCGCATGACATGAGACGGAAAAGGGCGTCGCAACCGCCCGAGGCCGGCCGGGCCCCATAGATTGACGACAGTGTGCATTATTACGCCCCGTTGCTGCCGTCTGCCGGCCGGCGAGTCGACAGGGAAAATCTCCGAGGCGAGGCCGCGAGATGTCCTTCTTCTTCCGCATGGCGTCGCGGCTGCGGCCGTCGACGCCGGAGGAGGTCGTCCGCTCCATCAAGGACTCCTTCCTCGCGCTCAACACCAGGACCCACGCCAAGGTGATTTTACCAATCTCTCCTCCTCTCCTTCCCCTGCTTCTCGCGTCCCCGCCCGTCGCGCCTCCTGTTCTTGCGCCTTTTCTTTGGAGATCTAGAGGCCGATCGATCCATGCGCGCCCGGTTCTGGATAGACCTCGGTGGCCGAATCGGATGCAAAGCTGTGATCTTGGCGGCGGTTGATGTCCAGTTTCGCTGGTAATCTCAACATCATGGTTGTTTGGTTCTCCCCCTGTGCCCTGGGGATCATTTCCTTCCTTTTCTATATAACCGAGGAGTTCGGATCGGTTGTGGTACTCTCTTGGTACGTATTGATGGGTTGAAATGGGACAATGCGGAATCGTTGAACCCTTCGTCGTGATACTTGAATGAACCATAGAATACTGATTAGTTAAATTAAACCGGTGGAGGAAATATGGAGTTGTTAGGATGTCGTGTTCCTGTAGTGCTTTGTTCATCTCTGCCGCGTTGACAGGATGCGATTTCTTTATTTCTTATTCCCATGTTCCATGCTCCTGAAAGCTGCTAGTACTCTCAAGTCTCAATTATGCTTTTCGCAAAAAGAAGTCTCAAATATGCTCGTGATAAGGCTTCTTTGTGTTCTTTATCAAATTATGAGAACACAACTTGTAAACTGTTTGGTGCACACATGACCCATATTTGCCTCATTGTTAGGCTCTGGAAGAGGTTGAGAAAAAACATTGCATCCTTGAAATTGTTGATCTCTGGTGATGGAGAGGTTGAACCAAATCAAGAGCAGGTCCTGCAAATAACTATTGAGATTTGCAAGGAGGACGTCATTTCCCTCTTAGTCCAGAATCTACCTTCCTTGGGTTGGACAGTACGTTGTCTCTCCAGTAAACGTCTTTACCTGTTTCTATATAATGACGTATTGAACTAATTGGTTCTGTGGTTGCAGGTAAGAAAAGATCTGGTTCACTGCTGGTGCATTTTGCTTAGGCAGAAAGATGATGACAGTTATTGCTGTGTGCAGTATATTGAAAATCATTTGGAGCTTTTGGATTTCCTTGTTGGTTGGTAAGCCATCCATTTCTTGATTATAAGATGTCAAATAAACCATTGCTACATGAACGTTGATTATAAGATGTCAAATAAACCATTGCCACATGAGATTGGTGGCCTGTAGTTGGCTAGTTGCTTTTGCTCATCTTACGTCACATATTCACCTTTATAGACTTTTCTAATCGTCAATGAGGTTTTAATTAGTTCTGTGTAGCCAAACTTTGGGCCTATTGCTCCTTGATTTTCATCTATACGTGGTAACAGCTGGTGACTTTATTCATCTATTTTTTTGAGTCTGCACGATATCCTTTTATTTAATCTTAGTTGTTTAATTATTTTTTTACAGCTACAAGAACTTGGATATTGCATTGAACTGTGGGAATATGTTAAGAGAATGCATAAAGTACCCAACGCTAGCAAAGTAAGGGTTCAAATTTCCCATTCAATTACAATTCCCTTTTGTTTGTAGTTCATAGGACATGACGCGAACCATGATTCATACAGTATACCTTAATAAATATAGTACTACATGCCTCAAAGAGAGAATAAATTGCAATGATCTATGTGCTTGGGTGTACCTTGCTAAACTCTCCTTTTCTATAATAAGTAACACATAAAAGTTGCTTGCTCTCCTATGATGTATGATAATCGCTATAAAAAGGAAAACCAGAAGATGGACAGATGATGTTTTTTTTTTTAAAAAAAAGACTGGGAAGTCAAAAAATACAACACCATTGCAAGATTACAGGTTATAATGTACTAAAACCAGTTACATCTTTCTAGTTCCAACTTCCAATGCATTGTGTACTAACTCAGCCGTCAGACCAGAACTGTTCCATGTTCAACTCAGTTGAGAACTTGAGATAGATCCCTACAATAGCACTGAGTTCCCTAAACGTTGAACTGGATGTATTTGATTTTGAAGTGCTCTTTCTGATACATATTGGAATCTGGTAGCTTTGAACTGTTCTTTGAGTATGTTGAGCTGCCAAACTTTGACATTGCTTCTGACGCTCTGAACACCTTCAAGGTAAATCCATATGTGCAAATTTTATTTTGTGTAATTTGAACTACTATTGATGGTCGGAGAACAAATATTGATGGTCGCTTTTGATAAGATTGTTGCAGGATCTGCTTACCAAGCACGAAACTGTAGTTTCAGAGTTCTTGGGTTCCCACTATGACCAGGTCACTATCTTGTTCTGACACACCTTTGTTCATTCATGTCAATGATAAAAAGACAAAAAGACAGCAGAAGACATTTGTTAGATAAAATTTCATTGAAGCATACTCTAACGGTTGAATCAGACAACCAGCATGCTAGATATATTCTGTTTGTTTTTCTGTATCACTCTGATTTTTTAATCTTTTCCAGTTCTTTGAACTCTACTCAAGGCTCTTGTTGTCGACTAATTATGTAACAAGAAGGCAGGCAATGAAGGTTTGACTATTTTCACTTCAGTATATTATCGTCTCATTCACTTCATAAGGAAATTTATAGTGCCACATGTTTTCAGTTCCTATCAGAATTTTTACTGGAGGCTCCTAACTCTCAAATAATGAAGCGATACATTGTGGAAGTTCGTTTTTTGAATATTATGATCAATCTACTAAAGGTATTATCTATATTATTTTCACTCTTCTTTTGGAAATTACCTGAGAATATTTTTCATATAACCATTGCACTATTCTGTCTCTTCTTACTTTTATATGTATAACTTTACTGCCCTGTTTTATTCTTGTGCATGCTTTACAAATTGAACGATTAAAATACTCGTTTGATTATACTTGTATCAGTTGGCCACGATATTTGCTTGCCAACTAAATTTTTTTCCAACCTATGTATATGTCTTTACAACTTTTAATTTTTGGGTGCTTGCCCAATTTAGGTTGCTCTTGTGGTAATTCTATTTCTTGACAAGGTGGGTGACACAAGTTACAGGCTTGCTGAAAAAAAGTAAAGGTTCAACAATTTAATTTCTCGTCATACATAAGACTGTACATCCTATCTGAAGAGTTTCAGAAGCTGGCCTTTGTTTTTATCTCATGAAGTGCATTTAGACGGGCTATTACTGACAAATATGTTGGTACAGATGCTCGTGAACATTAAATCCACGCACGAATAATTAACTTTTCACGCGCTTCAAATCTATCATGCATCTCTGCTTCCACTAACTTGCACATTTTTGCAGGATTCAAGCAAAAATACCAGAATATGTGCCTTCCACGTTTTTAAGGTGTCATCTTTTGAAGTGTACTTACATTTACATATGCAGCCGTACATTGGAATGGCCCCTATTAACCAATGGCCCCTATTAACCATTTCCTATGCTCAAGCAGGTATTTGTTGCCAATCCAAACAAGCCTCGCTGTATAATTGAAGCTTTGCTAGAGAATCGCCGTGAACTGTTGAAGCTACTTCACAATCTTCCTACAAGTAAAGGTACTGTTGTGCATGAATGTCTTACTTCCACATTGAACCACTTGTCCAGTTGGAGAATCTAGACTCGGACTGACCGGAACACCATAATGTTGAGGAAAGATGTCATGGAATTATTGTAAGGTCGTTGTTTTTGCTCCTTTAAACAGGTGACGATGAACTCGATGAGGAGAAAGACCTGATAATTCAGCAAATCCAGAAGCTGGCATGATCATCAGCGCGAAACCTTCCAGTTATCAGTTAGAAATGGCACCATGTCCTTTTGGAGGGCTTCAGCACCCGTCAACCATACCACCAGAAATTCCAAAACCATGTATATAGCACTGCATGCATGTAGCCTCCAAGGGCTGTTGTGTTTTTGGAGGGTTTTGCTGTTGGTCTCAGGAGATCGTGGCAGACGATTATCATGTTTGAAGGATTTTGCAGTTGGTCTCGGGGGACCAGGATAAAAAGGGATATATATACAGGGAAAAGAGAGCCAGAGATGAACGCACGAGAGAGTGAGTTTTCTTTGAGAAAAAAATAGACAAGGTGCCACCAATGTAAATTTGTAATGTGGAATGTGCTGTCAGCAGATTCAGAGTATGTGTAGTTAACGGTGCTATTTGGAAAAGAAATATCTGGTGCACTTAAAACACCATGCAAATAGTCATGAAAAACTACTACAAAATTCTAACGTTGCAGAATATGCATATGCTATCATCGGACCTTCCCCCAAAACTAGTCAAACTATTCCTTGTAGCAGGACTGTTATATTGGGGAAAATCTACGAAACTAGCATGAACAAACGCATTTAGAGATAATCAGTAGTTGAAACTGAAGCGTGGAAACATGAATTCCAGACATTGCCACCATCGAACACCATGAAACTGAACACCATCGCATTAAGACGAAACATAGGCGACAATAGCATTCAAGTTCAAGCAGGTAGCAGTAAATTCAGAATCCGAAAGCGCAGCAGCATACAATACAGTACAAACACCGAGTTACAGAAGAAAACAAATCAAACGACAGCATGACGACATGTCTCGTTCACAAATGATCAGAATCCAGAAGCCCATCGCCAGGCTCAAAGCTCGTTAATACCAAATACCGGCTAGCATGGCCTGATGGACGGACAGCACTTGGGCTGATTTTCATGCTCGGCCGGTGCCTGGGTCTCATCTTCCGGCAGCACCCGCCGCAGCTCTTGCACCTGCGCCCGCTGCAGCGAGGATGCAGCGGAACCAGGATGTGACCCTTCTTGTCACGGTATGTCTGCACATGCAAACCGCAGCCCCAACAAGATGAGCATCAGTACCAGCATGATTAGAGCAGATAATACGAGAGGGCAGGTTGCAAGGTATAAAAGTCTGTCCTAATGCTCCAACTGTGTCTCATTTTCTGTTTGCCGATGACTCTTTGATTCTGTTTCGCGCAAATGGTGATGATGCACAGCAGCTACAAGGTATTCTAAATCTATATGAGGAGTTTTCGGGTCAGATGATCCATAACGACAAATCTGCCATTATGTTCAGTGCTAACACAGGTGAAAGCTTTAGGAATTCCAAAGGAAATGATGAATGAGCGTTATGAGAGATAATACAAGCCTTAGTTTAAAAGGAAAACCGCACAATACCTAACAGGAACCAGTGATCTTTGTATTAGGCACGTAAATTAAAGCTGAGAAGGATTGGAATCTAAGGTTGTTTCAGTGCACATCTATTGGGGTGTTTGGTAAAACGGGTTGATGCATCCTAGATACATATGGTCTATTGCAGGACCTTGCATGGATGGGGTGCTGATAAATCAATGGTCCAATGTACCCATAACATACCACCAAATTACCGAGCAAGTAGGTTACGTTTGAAGTTAGCATTGGATGGTACATGCATCACCAATCGGTCCTCAAACCAAACACACCACCAACAAATTTGCAGCAACTAACCTTTATTCCTACTACTACTTAATCTTCAATGTGTAGGAGCACCAAGCAGATGCATGGACCTTCTCAGGAACTTGTATGAACAATTGAGTCCAGGGCCCAAACCCAATCTATAGAACACCTAAATAAGAGTATGATACGAACAGAAAGCAACACTAATTTTGTGAATTGCTACTCCAGATTTTAGAGGTTAAGCAGGAAACGTGATGCAAATAGATAAGTCCGGCGCGATCAGGATCAGGATTTCGGAATCCAAGTTTCCGAGCAGATAAGATACTGTGTATGTGAAGGATTTCTAGATTGTGGCTGACACACCCGGTCGTCGTCTATCTCCGATCCACCGTACCGCGACGCAACAACAAAGCAGTAGCGATACTGATTGTCGCCCTGTTCGTCGGTTCAGCAAAATCGGGTACCAGCCCGCACCCGATCCAGAAGGACCCGTCGTCCCGGTCCCAGCGCGGGTTGGAGCCGGACCGGTGTGGACCCATACAACGGAAACGGCGGTATGCTGGTTTGCGGTGTGGAGCCGTGAAAACCACCGAGACCACGATACATCGAAAGAAAAAAAAAAGAGCAGCTGCGGCGTACGGCGGCGACGGCCGGCGGCCGGGAAGAAGATGCCGCGCGACGGCCTCGCTCGAGGCCTCGAGGTGGAGGGTGCGCTCGCGTCCGAGGCAGCGTGGGAACTGAAGGAGGCTGTTGCATCCATGGCTGCTGGGTCCTTGGATATGGATGTGGACTCACCACCGCATCTCCCCATAGAGACCTCTGCTAACAAGGTTTCCCTTCTATCCTTCTTGTGTCATCGGTTCCATTACTCTTTTCATATCTATTCATTTTTTCCTGGATTGTATTCAGCCATGAACCCTAGCTCAGATCAAGATTAGGTTTAGTTTGCAAAGAAAGGGATGGGTGCAAGATTCAATCCATAGTAATCCCTGCTATGTTCTCAGTTCTAGTTCTTGTTTGGAATTTGGATGTGGAATTCGAGAACTGTATCTTTGATTTATCCTTCAAAAGGGGGACACATTTTCCCCCTTCCATTGCTGATTGTGATATACACTGCTTGAATGATTGAGCATGGTGGAAGTAATCCGTGTGTTCATTATCAGTTAGTCTATATTTCTTCAGAATATGTTTTATTTCAGAGTCGTTCACTTTGTTCAGCTAGCAGGTTTGTTTTGGTCATCTTATCAGGAGCTTAACTATAATTCTGGTTGGTCTATTTGCTTCTAGACTAACATCTGAAACCATGAATGTCACAGATATTTCTAGCTTATGACATAATGTTGACAATAATTATTTCAGGTTATACTGGATGGTGAAGAACATTCTTTGGAAGTACCCGCTGCAAATCCCCTAGAAGATAGCAGCGAGAGAATGAATAGGTGAATTGTTATGCACAAAAGGTTATTGGAAGCAAAGAAGCGAAAGAGATCAATTTCATCAGTTCACACATCAAATTCTGTACATGTAAGCTTTTTTGCCAATCTCAATTTACAGTAGCACAAATATTTAGTTAGATTATTATTGCAGCTGGATATCAGTTAATTATTATTGCAGTTGGACACTCAGTTAACCAGCTCTCCCACTCCAGTCTCTCCAGTTCAGAAAAGAAGCAAAAGAGTTGGTTCAAAAAAATCACTAGTTTGGAAGCATTTCGATACAGGATTAAGGGATCAAGATCCTGTTGCAGTGTGCAAATATTGTGGACAAGTATATGCATATGATAGATCCACACATGGAACTAGCACCTTATGGTACCATTTAAGAAGTTTATGCCCACAAGAGCCACTCAAGGGTCAGGACATGCAAAGGAAGGGCCAAGGGACACCCAAGCAATCTTACAGTATTGAAGACTGCCACAAAGCACTCGCTGAGATGGTAATAATTGATGAGATGCCTTTTAGATCTGTTGAAGGTGAAGGATTTAGAAGGTATTCCAAAGTGCTACAGCCGAGGTTTGACCCACCTTCAAGAATCACAGTAGCAAGGGATTGCATTCAAAGATATATTGAAGAAAAGCCCAAATTGAAGAAGATTTTGAAGAATCACAGAATCTGCCTAACAACGGATACTTGGACCTCCAAGCAAAACTTGAATTATATGAGTCTAACAGCCCACTGGATTGATGATCACTGGAAGCTGCAGAAACGGATCCTTAATTTCTGTTCGGTTGCAGATCACAAAGGGGAGACACTTGGAAAACGGGTTGAAGAATGTTTGCTGGATTGGCGTATAGATTGCCTATTCACGGTCACAGTTGACAACGCATCCTCCAATGACAAGCTAATTGAATACTTGAAGGGTGCGTGCGAAGACTGGAATGGAGTTGTGTTAAAGAATAAATTTCTTCATGTGAGGTGTTGCGTCCATATAGTCAACTTAGTCGTGAAGAGTGGACTCGAGGAACACAATCACTCTATCGAGAAGATAAGAACTGCAGTTAAATTTGTGAGGTCTTCCCCATCAAGATTGAAAATCTTCAAGAAATGTGCAGAATTAGAGAAAATATCCAGTAGAAGTCTTTTAACCTTGGATTTGGAGACGAGATGGAATGCTACCTACTTAATGTTGGAGAATGCTGAAAAGTTTGAGAAAGCTTTTGCAAGACTGGCAAAAGTGTGCAGGCCGTTCAGAGAATACTTCACAAATAGAGATCCTCCCGATCCAGATGATTGGCAATCTGCAAGGCGAATACTGTGTTTCTTGAAACTATTTGAAAAGGTCACAAATCGTCTCTCAGCCTCTCTACATGTAACTTCAAGCATTGTTTTCCATGACATAAGGTTGATGCATGCAAAATTGATTGAGATTGCTGGAGAAGAAGATCCAACATTATCTTCAATGGCATATCACATGAAACTAAAATTTGACAAGTACTGGAAACATGAAGGCAATCTGAACTACTTATTATTTATTGCTGTCATTTTGGATCCTAGATACAAGCTTCAATATTTGGGATTTTGCTTAGAACTTATGTACGGACCAGATGAAGGCAAGGAACTAACTGAGAAAATTGAATCAGCTCTTAATGAATTGTTTGGTTGCTTTGTTGAAACTGTTAATGCCTCTTCTTCTAGAAATAGAGGTTCAAATCAATATCCAGTTCACATCAATGTAGATGAGGAGGATGAAGAGAATCCATGGGATATGCTAGCATCTCAATTTGAGCGACACATGGAGGAGGTTGAGAGTGAATCAAATGATTCAGAGTTGTCAAAGTATCTAGCTGATAAGCGTGAGAAGAGAACTAAAGAGTTCGACATTTTAGATTACTGGAAAGTAAGCTCGAATAAGTATCTCGTACTCTCCCTTTTGGCAAAGGATGTGCTAGCTGTTCCGGCTTTAACGGTTCCTTCAGAGTCAGCTTTTAGCACAGGTGGGCGTATTATACATCCTCTTCGCTGCAGTCTATCAACTCACACCGTTGAAGCTTTGATTTGCGCGCAAAGTTGGCTACAGATATCTCAAAGTAAAATGAGTGCAAGAGAGGCTGCTGAAGAGATTCAAACCTATGAGGAGATTAGAGAAGGTATAGTTTTAGTAATTGACTAGAAGTGTTGGCTTATGTGTCACAATTGTTAACAGTATTCTTTTCTTTTTATTCAGAGTTCCTTTCAAAGGACTGCGTGGATAACCAACAACAGATTGGTATGTCCCTTGTTGTATCAGTGAACTGAACTGTGGTGATTCAGATTTCTCTAACATATTAGTTCTTGAACTTCTGAATTGGATAGCAGCTTGGTAGCTTTGTGCTAAATCTGAGTTTGCCTTCAATTGTATTTAAAACAAACTCATGTAGCTTGTCTTTTTTGTTTCAGATTTCACTTTGTTTGAAGGATAGCAATTTCTGACAAGGCGCATATTTTGTTTCTGACAAGGTAAGGTGATTGATTCTATAGGGTCCAAATCTGAAACATAGGATCTATGGGTATGCAAGGCACCTACATTAGAGTTTATTTGTTATGCTGCAGATTTCGTTATTATACTGTAGACATTCTTTGATCCTGACTATGCTGCATATTTTGTTGTTATGCTATATAGAGATTCATTGATCATGACTATTCTTTTATTTGTCATATGCTGCAGATTTCTTTGTTATACACTACGGGTATGCAAGGATGAGAATATTCTTGGTGCAGTACATCAACTTTATATGAATGCATTCGGGAATTCCTTATAGTTTAGTTAACTTAAGCTATTGTTAGATTTAAGAAATCTTTTGTATGGAACATGATCAGTTCCCTAGGCATGCTATTCTCTTTTCGTGAGGGTGTTTCTTATGTTGACTTATTGCAATTTCGGATTAAATCAGAGTGTTTGCCAACCCACGCGGCCATTCTACGCAGCTACCTTGGTCAGAAGGTGCAGCTTATCCATATTCATCAGGAGCTTCATCAGCGTATTGCATGCTTGCCTGTAGGACGTAGTCTCTCGCGTGCATGCGTGCGTGTCTTGTAAAGCGAACCGCTGCATCAACCGGTGAAACCAGCTGCCCAAACCAACCCAGCATATTAATTAAGCCGTCAGAAACCCGTCGAAATCCAGCCCGAACCAGCATATTTATCTTGGCTTGGGTTGGAAACAAACCAGAAACCGTTAAAACCGGACCATGAACAGGGCGAACTGATTGCCGGTGAACAGGTGGAACCACGGCTCCGAGTCCGTGCAGCGCGCGCAGTAGAGGCCCTCGCAGACGACGACGCGGAAGGTTTCGTGCCCGACGTGGTGCCCGCGCAGCGCGGAGGAGAAGCCAGCGTCGCAGCTCACGCAGAACGAGTCCCTGTCCCCGCTGCGGGCGGGGCCCTGCGCCGCGCCGGGCTGGGCCTGGACCTGAGCCCCCTCGGCGGCGGCGGCGGCTTCTGCGCGGACGACGACCTCCTGTCTCCCCTGGCCGCGGTGGTGCGCGCCGCAGCAGTGGTCGCAGAAGGCGGCGGCGCAGGGCACGCAGAAGCGGTCCTCCCTGCAGGGCGCGGAGAAGTCCTCCGCGAGGAGCCGCCGGCCTGCGTTCGTAGGAGGAACGCGCGCGCCGCCCACGGCCCCCGTCAGGCGTCAGCGCTCGGCAGGTGGGAGTGGAGCAGGCGAGCGAGATCGTGCAAAGGAACCACGCGGCGGCTGACACTAGATCGCTACGGCGAGTAGAGAAGGGGAGAGAAGAAGAATCGCTCACCTCGGGGTTCGCCATTGCTGAGATCAAGGAGAGGGGATTGGGAAATTGGGGTTCGTCCTGGGCAGAAGCGCAGGACGCAGAGAGTGCTTATGCGGGTGTGGTTTATGGCTTAGGCTGATGGATCATTGGATCGTTGCCGAACGTTCCAGATGATGATGCAGTTTGGGCGGTACGGAAATTCTAACGCTACTACCTTCACCACTTGTCTCCCACCTAAGGGTCCTCGACTATTCATGTAAATATCACTTTAATACTAGTACATTTTATCAAATCCTAGATCTTCTTACTCGTAAAACATGTTGGTTGGCACAACTCTTTTTCTTTGACCATTCGCACTTGTACTATCTTTCCCTACAATATGTTGTTGCCTACTCTTATTTGCTATCTATTTCCGGCATAGTTTCTTTTTTTGATAGAATTTCCACCGTAGCTACAAAACCTACTACTACGTACTTCCGGCTCATGCATCTCTGAGGTATTTTGGACTACTAGTGCTTAAAAAGGGAACATTAACACAAAACAAAATGATAGCTACTAAAAGTTTTAACTTCTAAAAAATCATTGCCCTTGTAAAGTTAAGCCATCCTTGCTCAAGTCACTGTCTCATCATCCATGTCACCAATTCCACTACCTAATCTTATGCTGCCACGCGAAAGGGCATGTAGCAAATGGTTACAAGAGCCCCAATAACACCTCAATTTCTGGGTTCAACTTATCGTGGTAGCGAATTTTCTAGAATTTACGGTGGTGTTGTATTTTCAGTGGTAGGCGACGTTCCTCGAGAATTTACCAACTCAATCTTCGAAAATGCTCATAGGGGTAGGGTTTGCGTACGTATATTTATAGAGGTGGGTGTACTTGTATTGTGAGTGTCTTGTACTGTATAATCAAAAAATAAACTTATGCTGCCACCTCCATCACCACCTGTACTGCTGCTCCGCCTGCTAGTATCACGTGGTATAAGATTATTGCATATGGTGATATACTTTCTCCATCTCAAAATATAAGGCGAAATTATCTTTACTGTGAGTATGATTCAATCATATAAGAGCAATGATAGCCTATAGGTAATTTTTATCTTAACGAAATAAAATTTGCCTTATATCTTGACACTCAGACAAGGCTAGAGACTAGAGAGTAATTACTGGCTTTAGTTCGACCGTATGCACATCCATCATGATCCATCAGTAAATGGGGCCCTGCATACAAGAACAGCAATGCTAGCGTCCGGAAGCTTATCACACGTAGGCGCAGTCAAGCACCAAAGCGGCCTTATATGATCGCACGCTGCATATGGTGTCTGCTTCGTAGATCGCACGCTGTCCATGTCCCTACTTGGACGAGAGCGCCTTGCGGACCCTGGAGCCCACCCTGGCCTTCCCCTTGGTCTGCGGAGCCTTGTCTCCAGCCTTCGCGTCCGCCGCGGTCACCATTTCCGCCTTGACGTCCGGCGGGGGCACGGGCACCGGCGGCCCCGGCGGCGCGCTGGCCGCCGCCTTCTTCTCCGCGACGGCTGGTAATTGCAC
Source organism: Panicum miliaceum (assembly GCA_032594955.1). Lineage (NCBI taxonomy): Eukaryota > Viridiplantae > Streptophyta > Magnoliopsida > Poales > Poaceae > Panicum > Panicum miliaceum. The sequence continues at coordinate 44,562,586 of CM064059.1, forward strand.
AGGAACCGGCTGCGGCGCCGCGGCCGCGGGGGCGCCGCCAGCCGCAGCCGGCGACGGCGTGAGTGGCTGCGGCGGGGCCGGCACCGGCGGGCCGCTGTGCTTAGGGGCAGCCCCAGGCGCGGCGCCGTCGCCGTCCTGGTGGCGGACGGTGAGGCGGCGGAGGGGCCGGAATGCCGGCCGGGCGTGGAAGGCCCTCTGGAGCCTGTCGCAGATGCTAGGCGGCTTGCCAGCCGCGGGGTGCGCCGCCGCCGCCGCAGTCTCCTCCTTGTCCGCCTGCATCGCGTACAAGCTTGCACCGGGTGTGCTCTTCCGAAGGGCAGAGCGAACTTTTATAGGCAAAAATTGTAGCTTAATGCTAGTGGTTACGTGAACCAGATGGAATGGAATATGAAACTGTGGAAGTGCACTGCATTTTGCATCCGTTCTTTTCAACTGATGCTCGGCGCACAAAACGAGCTAAAGAGAGCATCCATGAACCGACGAGAAGCGGCATCACATTCGCCAGACAAAAAGGCTGCTTTTACAGGTTATAGAAGCTAAACTATCGCCTGTCGAGATCTTTCAGAAAGAATCAGAAGTGAACTCGTATCTGATATCTCCGTGTAGAAGTGAACTAGACTCGTTTCCAGAACTGACAAAGGCGAGCTTTTCCTGCACTATGATCTACAAGCACACCACTATACATCAAGTAGTATATCGACGTTCTCGACGCAACAATTTTACACTTCGTTTCCAAGTTTTCTGCTCCTCACTCTTTCCTGCTTCCTGGATCCAGTAGCTCATGCAGTCATGCTCTGGCTCTGCATTATTGGACAAAATAACCATTTAGTTCATAACCCCACAGCTTAGTATACGTAGCTCAAAATATCAGAAAGGCAAAACAGTTCGCACAAGACAACTCCAATCCATCGTTCAAAAAAGAAAAGACTACTCCAATCCAGAAACTAACAGTGGCCATTAACAAGATATCCATATTCAAATCAAATGAGCTAGAGTGAACTAAAATCTAAAATGCCAGTCAACCTGTTGAGGTTTTCTAACCGGTATCGTCAACTTCGGAGTGCCAATTTTCCTTAGCTTAATACCATGTTACAAACACCAAATGTGTAAAATGCTGCACCTTGTTACCAGCCCAGAGAAAGCACTGTGTAATAGCGTCTACCTTTTTTTCAGCACGTCGCATACCCTCCAATTTCAAGAAGTGCGCCAGAGGCTTCAAATGTCACGGCCCAAGACTGGCACCACGGCCCAAAAACGGCCCAAAGCTGCAATCAGAGCATCGAATCCGTTCAGCGTCATTATTTTCCTTCTTCCACACGTACTCCTTGACATCCTTGTTCTGCTTCTTCAGGAAGATCTGCGTTACCTACAAAAGGCAGACATGTCAGCGGAAGCACAAGCAGCAGCCACACTGGAAGCAATCTTCAATCAACATTTTCATGGGATCAGCAGTTACATTGTTTTCAACTATTACGGCTTCCAGGCCACTCTGCTCGCCGACAATCGGCGTGTCTGATCCAACTCGTCCACTGAGAGTTACAAGAGGAAGGTATCCGGATGAGGCACCCAGTGTCATAGCTGTCAAGGAGCTAACAATCAGCAGGCAAGGAGCTAACAGCAGAAAGAGCTCAGCACATATCTTATGTAGCGTAACAAAGCATGCCAATGCAGCACGATCCAAGCTCTAGGCACATGGGTAGCTAGAAAATTAGCCCCGGTCTCAGCCAAGCCAACAATAATTACATATTGTCTTTAATTAAAAAATACAGCACCACCACTACTACTATAAATATGTAATGTTGTTAGTAGAAATTTGATTATAGAAATAACAAAATACGACGAGTTCTTTTTTAACATACAAAATATGAGTGATTGGGAATGGTCGCTCCCGTTAAGGTGGAGGAATTCAAAAGGGGTGCAGAATAGAAGGCACACGTGGGCTGAGCGGTGGCCCATTTCCCCTCCACTCGGCCTCTGCTGGGCCTCGGGCTGTCTGGCAGCGCTAATCCTATGCATCTTTCGGAAGGTGAGAAGCCCACCCACCTTCCGATGTTTGAGATTCCTGCGGACTCCATGGGCCGTACATCTTCTTCTTCCTCCTCTCCTCTCACCGGGCTCCTTCCTTCGCCGAGCGCCGCCGCCGACATCCGCCACCGTTGAGGTGTTAGGATTAGGGTTCGGGGTTGGAGGCTCTCTAGTGTCCGCGGTCTTAGAAGGAGCTTGGGGGCGGCCGGTTGGTCCGGCGGTGGTGGCGGGCGAGCCAGCGGTGGGGGCGGCGGGGTACCCCGATTGGGTTGTGCAGGGGTGGGGGCGAGCGTCGGAGGCGACTTGGCGCGGTCAAGACGGCGGCGGGGGGGGGGGGGGGGGGGGCGAACGACGGAGGGGAGGGGAGGAGGAGGGAGGGAGGGTGGGCCTCGCCGGCGAGGCGGAGAACGGCGGCGTGCGGGGAGTGGACGGCGGGAGGAGGAAGATGAGGTCGTGGATCTTGATAGGCTTGGAAGATGGATGTCTTATCCACCTTTCCGAAAAGCATATACCCGTCGTCGTCAGCCGAACAGAGAGCGCCAGCGCCCAGCTAGCGATAGCGAGCAGCGAGCGACGCCGAAAGGGCAATTAGCCGGCGCCCCGCGACCGTTACTAATTGAACAACCAGCCGGCAGCCTGTTTAGCGACAAACAACAACAGGCTATTGCCCTTCTTATCCAGCACGATCGCTGAAAAAAAAATGCACGGAACCATCATGCCATCGCTACTTCCGTTTTTCTACCGGTGGAAAGCACGTGCACCAAGTTCGCTACCAGGGTAGGCGTATACTAACAAGGTCAGCGATCGTGACGAGAGCTCGCGTTGAAGGCTTATGATACGCGTATAGGATGCACTTGACGCGTGCCAGCTTGTCCAACACCTGTATTAGAAACGAAATGACTCCTTGGAAGTCGGGATGGATGTAAAGCCAAGCAAATTTTGTGGGGATTGTAAGAGATGCGAATCTGACTGCCTGCCCACCAGAAATTTTTTAAAGTGTTTGATATTTATCGAGGATATGAAACAACCCGCTGACTGAGCTCGTGTTCCTGATCTGCCTCACCGTCTTGCATCGCGCTGCCACGTTCTCCGTACCGGGAACATCATTCTCGTGCCAGGAACGCGGATACATTTTTATCTTAATAGTATTAGAATCATTCTTAAACAATATTACCACGTTCTACGTTCCTCGATCCATCCATCCGAAAATTTCTGTGACCATGGTTGTGTGGTTGGATCTCGTCGGCTAGTAGGATGATAGAGGGAGGATAACAAAAGCTCCCGCCCCCTGCCGGACACACCCACCAGAAGGGACGATAAGTGGATAACAAATGCCAATCAACCGGCACGCTACTTGCGCAATTTTCAGCTTGATCGGGACAGGTTGCTTGTTTGGCTACAATCTCGCCGTGGCCCGCTTGCAGTGGCGTCGTGCTGCTCACCTCCCTCCAGACCCTCCTCGAGCCCTGCTGTTCTTGCTGACGCTCGCCACAGTACTACCCACCGGGGCCACGACAGTCGACACCGCACCACACTACTCGAGCTCGTCGCCTCCTCCCGCGACCTCCCCTACTAATAGCCTGCCTGCCAATCTTTTCGAAACAAAAAATAGCCTGCCTGCCACCAGCGCCCCCACTCATCGCCCTCGCTCCTGCTCCCCCTTCCCTTCCCCATCGGATCGAATTCGATTCGGAGGGACGACCCGTCAGATCAAACCAAATCAAACCGGCGAGCCGCGGGCGGATGGGCTCGCCGGCGCCGGAGGGGGAGGGCCAGGGGCCCGTGGTCATCCACGCGTGGTCGGCGCCGCGCTCCCTCAGCACCAGCCTCATGTACTCCTTCGCCCAGGTCCGTGTCCCGCCGAACCTCCTCCGCCTGCTGGCGGCTGGGCCGGGTGAGAATCGGGAGGTGGTGATCGCGAGAGGGAGCGGACGGGGATGCGTCCCTGCCGATTCTCGCTCGTTTGGTCAACTGCGTGATGAGCGTTCTGTTGAGGGAGGAGGAGGTTTGGGGCCATTGGGTTGGGTGGGCGCACTCGTGCTCTGTTTCAAGCGAGCAGCGAGTAACCGATGGTCCGAGTGCTGCTGCATTGGACTTCAACCATGCGTTTCTTTCTCCTTCCTTCTTGGCACATGCGGCCAATCTGATCATCGGTTTTCTCATACAGTGAGTGACTTTATCATTGACTTCATCTACTTTTTTTTTTCGGTTCTGCTGCCTTGTTCCAGAGGGACGACATAGAGGTGCTTGACGAACCTCTCTACGCCAATTTCCTGCGTGTCACCGGCCTCGACAGGCCCTACCGCGAGGATCTTCTGTCAAAAATGGTGAGGCTCTGCGCACTCGTTGACTCAGCTGTAACTTACGGCTTGCATTGAATGGAAATAATCACCATTTCATTTTACCTGAATACCTGATGAGATGTTTCAATGATGGGGAAGTGGTTTTTGTATCGAGGTTAATGATTACAAGCCGCATTATCTCTACTAGCCTTATCAATCCGTGCTCCCGCACGGGCTAATTAGAATTAATATAAAAATAAGGCTTATAGCTAATAATTATAATTATCTATCTCACGCCCTCTTTCATCTATTAATTATTAGCTCCGTGCCCGTGCGTTGCTACGGGTCAAATAAATTCTCTTGATGACCACCAATTTTCATCGTATGAATATTTATCGCAACATGTAACAATAGATGCATATACTTTACCTTAAACTGTACAAACCATTGTCCTCAATAATAAAGGAGCCACTACTTGACAGCATGAAAGTCTAGCAAATGTTTTTTCCACCGCTGGATCAAGTAATGGGTGGCGCAACGTCATCTCGTCTTCCTATAGCCCAACTACTGGCCTGCTTCCACCACCAGTAGGCAGTAGGTTGCAAAGCTCCGCGTTGGCATGCTGCCAGCGACAGCCTCCTTGCTGCCACATTGCATTGCTTCTCAGTTCTCACAATCAGTTTCCAACACTTGCATGTCACACCACCTGCTATAGAGCCACACATGGGGTCAGAAAAAAGCAAGCAGGTCCTCAGGATCTGAATTTCTGATGCTAATAGTACCAAAATTAGGAACCAAGTACTAATTTCTATATCCATACTGCTTGTTCCCTTGATGCCACTTTATGTTGTGTCTAGAATGATTTCACGCACCAAGGCATAATATACCCTACAAATTAAAAGCTTTTTAATGCACGTGAAATATGGATGATGCAAAAGCGATTAACTGATCAGAACCTTGTCTGTTTGCATCACTCACTGAGTCAAAGGTATGCAAGTGAGAGTTTTCATAAAAGCTACCGACATTGCCTGAATCAGAAAAACCCATGATGATGAACAACAGTCAGCAACAGAACACAGATAAATTCGGATGAATTGAACAGAAACAATAAGTATATCACACCACAATATTTTTTTTAAAAAAATTAACTCTTACAGCATGACATGTTTTGGTTAGCAGCATTATTCACCTTTGTGGTGCTCAAAATGCGTAAATTTGAACTTCCTGAGGCCTGCTACTATTGATATTGAGTCAATCCTAATACATATATAAAATGATCCTACACGTAAAAATTCCTCAACAGTGGCTCTGCCTCAGCTCATTTTATACTTGAGCAAATGATCACTACCACAGAAGAAGAAATTAGGCTGACAAAGCAAAAGAAAAAGGTATGCAACATGAATCAAAACAAAAGAAACGCGTACTGGGTTGTGTGACTATCCAGGCACAGCTCCCTGTATGAAACTGCTTGAGCTTTTAGCAAGGAGCTTGCTCAAAATCCCAGCGACTGCGCCCACCGGTTAAAAAAACTGATGCTAATGCTGACACCAAATAAGAGTTTTGTAAAGGATTAGATGCTGAAGATGTGAGGCCGAACATGAACCTGACCAGCACCAGCAGCACTCCAGGAAGATGGGGCCAAATACGTTCACAAAACTCCACCTCTTTTGAGCATCATCAACGAACTTTGTTAGAATACCCTCTAAAAAAGTAATATAATGCTACTGAAGGAATTACCCTTCAGGTAGTAATGGAGCTTCATTTAGAAAACAGCCATTCTCAATAACTTGCTGCATTTGAGCAATCTATGGGATGAGCCAGGCATCACGCGCTAGGGAAGAATCAGTGAAACATCATGTATATGGCTAAAATTTTGCAATGAACAACCCAATCCTCGGTAAAAACAATATGGTTAAACTGAGCATCAAGCTAAAGTAAAACAACTGAGCGTCAATTTGAAGTCAGATAACTGAGCATCTAAATATTTGCATAGTACATTAGTACATACAGTTTCTACCACTGATTGATCAAATTGGTAGGGCGCCATGGCACAACCATCAATTGGCCACATTGAAATATTTGCATAGGTGATACAGTACGTGGCTAGCACGATTTGTCACGGTGCTATTGCAGGGGCAGAGGCATGGAAGTATGCAACTTCTGCAGCCTGCAGGTTGATCAAGAAAAAGAAAAACAAACTGATATAAAGAGAAAGACTTCAAGATTCTGGCCAGTTGAAAATGAAACATCGTGTAAAAGTAGTAGTAGTCATGAGATCAGGATGCTGGCCGATTGAAAACAACACAAGCTATTAAAATGGATGCTGATCAAGGTATTGGCGGAAACAAAATGACACAAAACTGGAACCTGGACAAGCACGCGTGGAGCCTGGGGCCGAGGCAATGTCGTCAATCCAGGTGGGTTCTCGGCAGCAGAGTCATTGATCGCACCGCAGTCTTCGGATGGCTTACAGGAAGCCAGAACTGCTCAGCAAGAAGGACGGCGCGGCCCAGCACTGGAAGTCAGCTAGGGACGGCATCAGTTGTGGACGACGGAAACCGTAGTCGTGGATGCCGGCGAGGGATCCCGTCAACGTTTGCGTCACAGTGGGGCATTGGATGGCGACGTCGCAAGGGATGGTGAGGATTGCGGCGGCCCGATGGTGGACAACGGCTTCGGATTGCACGGTGCAAATTGGATGGGGCGGCGGCGGGTTCGAGGACGACGACGTGTGAATTGGGAACGCAAGGGGCGGACCGGGAGGGGGTGGAGGAGGAAATCGCCGCCGTCGCGTGGCCGCCGCTTGAACTGGTGGATGAGGTCAGGGAGGGCAGTGGGTGGTTCATCTCACTTGCGACCGAAAAGAAAAACGGGCGGCAACAACAGGGTGGAGGCCGGGTCGCAGGCTATGCGGCGTGGCGGCGCCGCCTCGAGCGCGAGAGCGGAGGATGACGGCCGCCAGCGGAGGAAGCGTCGGGGGAGGCGCGGTGGAGGCAGCCAGGGGCATGCGGCTGGAGGAGGAAGCGACGGGTGAAGTGGCGTGACGGCGGCGTCGAGTGCGGGGTGAGAGCGGCCGTGGGTGCGAGCGGGAAGTCGGCGGGGACGCTCGGCAGGGAAGGCCTTGTTGAGGCAGCTTGCGAGGTCGCGCTGACGTCACGCCGTCATCCTCACAAACAGGTCGTGGATCGCCCCACCGTCAAGATGGGATCACGACGCCGTTTGCACCAGCAGATCGTCATCCTCATCGCCCCGCAGTCCTCATTGCGCGCCGCCCTGCTGATCGCCCCCCCCCCCACGTCCAGCGGCAGAACGAACGGTTAAAGAGATCGCACGACGCAAGAAAGTAATCCGACAGCGCGTTCCTTTTTTTTTTGCGAGACGACGGTTTTTGGGACGTCGATGCACGAACGAAAAGTTTTTCGCCACTTGAGTTTTCTTAGTTGTAGAGATTCTAACACATACTCTAAAATACATATTTATCATTATCTAGTTGCAATAGATTTCATTTTGCACCACATGTGTTTTTGATATATATATTTAATTGAACCATTTGTTTGTGAATTGGTATTCTTATCTCTTCCATCATACATGAATACATGGTGACACATATCGTGGGTATTATTTTTTTATAAACAGTAACATAAATAATATATTAATAGTGATAGAAATAGTAATTTAGAATTTTATATTGGTGCACTTTAATATTTTGTTATAATTATATAATTTAGATTCAGATTTAAGGGTTACTTATAATGACATAATTGGATAATTTATATGCAAATTTAGGGGGTTATTTGAATTGTTTCATAATGGTATATGTTAGAATCGAAACTCTTACTCTCATCGAGAGGATGACACTAGGAGTTGGGGCAATTTTCTGGTTTTCTTCTCACACAATGCCATACCAACCCGAGGGGTTGGGGTTACATATTTATAACTGGCCAAGACAGCCAAGCATATGCCAAGATGCTAGTCTCAGATGCTAGTCTAAAAGCTAGTGATGCTTAGTCTAAGATGCTGTCCTAAAAGCTAGTCTAAGATGCTGTCCTAGATGTTGTTCTAAAAGCTAGTCTAAGATGCTAAATGCTGTTCTGATAGATGCTGTCCTGGTTGGGGCAGCAAGATCACCATGCCGAGGACCACAAAGACCAACAGTACAAAGACTTATCCCATCATTCTCCCCCTAAGTCTTGTGCGTCGTCTTGTGGGAAAGTTGGACCATCCCGGTCCGGGAACAAAGCTCAAGAAACTTGATCCTCCCAAGGGGTTTGGTGAGCAGATCCGCAAGCTGGTCCTTGGTGTTGATGTAGCTCGCCTTGATACTCCCTTCCTTCAAGCAGCCTCGGATGAAGTGGTACCTCACTCGGATGTCCTTGCTCCGTTCATGAAAAACGGGGTTCCTTGCCAGGGCCAGAGCGGACTTGCTGTCCACCCTGAGTTCCACCGCTTCAGTGGCTCTTCCGAGAAGATCACCGAGCAGTCGAGCGAGCCAGAGCGCCTGAGTCGAAGCGGTGGAGGCTGCTATGTACTCAGCCTCGCAGCTGAACAGGGCCACCACCTGCTGCTTGACCGATTGCCAGCTAACGAGGCACTTGCCGAGGTAGAAGAGGATCCCGCTTGTGCTCTTGCTGGTGTCGATGTCGCCGGCGTGGTCGCTGTCGCTGTACCCGACGAAGTGTGCCTCCCCAGGACACCTCGGGTAGTAGAGACCGTGGTCGAGAGTCCCCGCAACGTAGCGGATGATCCTCTTCACAGCCTGCTGGTGCTCCGTCGTCGGTCGCTGCATGAACCGACTAACGTAGCCGACGGAGAATGCCAAGTCCGGCCGTGTGTGGGCGAGGTAGCGAAGGCTCCCCACAAGACGCCGGTACTGCGTAGCGTCCACCTCCTCTGCTGTGCTGTCACGGCTCAGCTTCAGCCTCTCCTCCATCGGAGTGAGAGCTGGGTTGCAGTCGGTGAGCCCAGCCAGCTCAACAACGCGCTTGGCGTAGGCGGTCTGTCGAAACGTGATCCCAGAGTCATCCTGGTGCACCTCGATCCCTAGGTAGAATGAGAGAGGTCCCAGGTCACTCATCTGGAAGGTGGCCTTCATCTCTTCCTTGAACACCGCCACCTCCGCATCCTTGGTGCCGGTGATCACCAAGTCGTCGACATAGACACCCACCAGCAGGGCATTTCCTCTATTGCCCCGCCGGTAGATGGCCGCCTCGTGCGGGCTTTGCTCAAAGCCCATCCCCTTGAGCGTGGAATCCAACTTGGCATTCCATGCCCTCGGTGCCTGCCGCAAGCCGTAGAGAGCCTTGCGCAGGCGTAGCACCTTGCCTTCCTTGCCGGGGATCGCGAAACCCGGCGGCTGGTGTACGTAGACCTCCTCCTTCAAATCGCCGTTAAGGAACGCCGACTTGACGTCCATGTGATGAACGCGCCAGCCCTTCTGGGCGGCTAGCGCAAGGAGGAGTCGCACGGATTCCATCCGTGCCACAGGGGCGAAGGCATCGTCGAAGTCGATCCCCTCCTGCTGCACGAAACCTCGTGCCACCAAGCGGGCCTTGTGCTTCACGATGGCGCCGGCTTCGTCCCTCTTCTGCTTGAACACCCACTTAAGGGTGATCGTGCGGTGACCGCGAGGAAGGTCAGCAAGCTCCCAAGTGCGGTTCTTCTCAACCGCGTCCATCTCCAACTGCATCGCGGCACGCCATGCCGCGTGTCTCTCGGCTTCTGCGAAGGACCGAGGCTCGCCGTCGTCGCACGCAAGGTGCAACTGCGCCTCCAGGTCATGAGGCACCAGTCCTGGCACCGGCTGGTCGCCGAGAAGGTCTTCCATTGTGCGGTACCGCAACGGCTCGCCGTCGTGGTACGCGTCGATGCGCTCCTCGTCGTGGGAGAGAGGAGTGGCAAACTCCACTGGGCTATGCTCGGCACGGGCTGGTGTTGGAGTAGGCGTGCCCGGAGGGGTAGCAGGTGGTGCTGGAGGCCGTGGGGTCGCCGGCTGTGGTGGAATCGGCGAAGAGCTCATCGCAGTCGAAGTAGTGGCTCGAGAGCGTGCCGCTGCCGAAGTAGCGGGCGCCAGAGTCGGTGGAGACTCGGGGACTGGGGTAGGCACGCTCGGTGAGGAGGAGCTGCCTACTCCCCCAGCTCCCTCGAAGTGGACGTACTCGACAGTGAAGTCTTCGTACGTCGGTGTCGAGCCGTCGTCCACCGTCTTGTCCCATGCCCATCCTCGCCCTTCGTCGAACACTACGTCGCGCGCCGTGCGCACACGCTGTGTCTGCTGTGTCTCCGGGTCGAGAATGCGGTAGGCCTTCGAGACCTCCGCGTAGCCGATGAACACCCCTGGAGTGCTCCTGTCGTCGAGCTTGCCGATGTGGCCAAGCTCCTTGGCGAACGCGAGGCAGCCGAAAACCCGCAGGTGGGAGCCCGCCGGCTTGCGCCCATGCCAAGCCTCGTACGGTGTTCTGCCATCGAGGGCCTTGGTGGGCGAGCGGTTGAGGATGTAGACAGCTATCACCACCGCCTCTCCCCAGAAGACAGTCGGCATCCCCCTCTGTTTGAGGAGGGCCCGAACCATCCCCACAACCGTCTCGTTGCGCCGCTCGACGACGCCGTTCTGCTGCGGGCTGTACGGCGCGGAGTAGTGGCGCTGAATGCCCTCATCAACGCAGTACGACGCGAATTCAGCCGCCGTGAACTCGCCGCCGTTGTCGGTGCGCAGCACGCGTAGCTTGCGGCCGCACTCCGCCTCCGCAGCATCCTGCACACACCCGATGGCGTCCGCAGCCTCTCCCTTGCTGCCGAGGACCATCACCCACATGTAGCGGGAGAGGTCGTCGACGAGCAGCAGGAAGTAACGTCGTCCTCCCGGTGTGGCCGGTGTCACCGGGCCACACAAGTCCCCGTGCACGAGCTCGAGCCGCTCCTTGGCTCGGAAGCTCGTCTGCTGGGGAAAGGGGAGTCGCCTCTGCTTCGTCATCACACAGACGTCGCAGAACTGCTCCACGTGGTTGAGGCACGGCAGGCCTCGCACCATCTCCGTGGCACTGAGCCGCTTCAGGGCCTCAAAGTGAAGGTGCCCGAAGCGCTCGTGCCACTGCCACGCTTCGTCATCTCGGCGAGCGGCGAGGCAGAGAGGTTGTGCCAGCTGCAGCTTAAGGATGTAGAGTCGATTCGCGCCTCTGATTACCTTGGCAAGAAGGCGACGGTGGCGATCCCAAATCCGCATGACTCCGTCCTCGATCGTTACGCGCGAACCGTTCTCATCCAGCTGTCCCAAGCTGATGATAGAGTTCCTCAACGCGGGGATGTAGTAGACTTCGGTGAGCAGCCTGTGCTCACCAGACCCGGTGGTGAAGATGATGGAGCCGACACCCTTGATCTCTACGCCGGAGGCGTCCCCAAACTTGACGGAGCCTCGGATGCTGGAGTCAAGCTCGGAGAAGAACTCCTGCCGACCGGTCATGTGATGGGTGGCACCGGTGTCGAGGCACCACCCATCAATCTAGTCGTTGTTGGAGACGTCGCCGAGAAAGGCGTGTGCCCTTGACTCGTCAAGGTGGAGGAGAGCTGCTGCGGCCGATGCCGCTGGAGGTAGCTCGATGCTTGCGTGTGCCAGAAGGAGAGCCGACTCCTCCTCCTCCACCTGTGCGATGTGGGCCTGGCCGCGTCGTGGCTGTCGACAGTTCCTAGCCCAATGACCAACCCCGCCGCAGTTACGGCAGGTGTCGTCTCGTGCCGGCTTGCGTGCGCCGGCGGCGTCGCCCTGGGCGCCTCCACGAGCGCCACCCTCGATACGTCCTCGCGCCCCGGCCTGGGCGCCTCCGCGCGCCTTGCGCGGCTTGCCGCGCTTGCGGCCGCCTGTCGAGGAACAGGACTCCCCCTTCCTCCCACCACCTTGGGATGCCTCCCACTGCTCTCGAGTGAGATGGAGTTTCCCGCCAATGGTGATAGGCCCCGAGAGAGGCTGTGGCTCATCGCTGTCGACGACCTTGAGGCGACCTATTGCCTCCTCGATCGTCATCGTAGAGAGGTCCAGCAGAGACTCGATCGAGCGAGCGATCTGCCTGTACATCTCGGGGACGCAGCGAAAGAGCTTCTCGATAGCTCTCTCCTCGTCGTAGGTGTCGTCGCCGTACTGCACCATCTTCTGCAGCAGAGTGTTGAGACGGAGAGCAAAGTCATCAATGTCCTCACCTGGCTTGAAGGCCAGGTTCTCCAACTCCTTGCGAAGTGCCTGCAGTGTGGACTTGCGGGCGCGGTCGCTGCCGATGCGTGCCGCAGCGATGGCGTCCCAGGCGTCCTTGGCGATCCGCTTCTTGGAAAGCGTGAATTGCATCTCGGTCGGGACTGCAGCGATGAGAGCATCCAGCGCCCGTCGATCTTCATCGAAGTCGACATCGCCGTACCGGACTGTCTCCCACATGTGCCGCACCTGGAGCCTCACCCTCATGACCGCGGCCCACTCGACGTAGTTGGTCTTGGTGAGGGTAGGCCACCCACCACCGGGACCAAGGTCCCTGACCACCGCCTGGACGCCATGGTAGCCATGGTGCCGATCTGGGGAGGGAGAGCCGCGCCGCCTGTGAGGGCCGCGCTCTTCGTCGACCCGGCCGCTGTTGCCGGGAGCACCGCCGTCGTGCGCGCCCCCGCCTGGGGCTCCGCCGGCGCGTCTGCGCCTGTCTGGGCTGCCACCGCCGCGCCCGCCCCCACCTGGAGCGCCGCCGGCGCGTCCGCGCCCATCTGGGCCGTCGCCACCACCCCCGTGGGGGTGCGCAGCTGCCCACAGCCTCGCCCGCTCGCGAGCTGTTTCCCTTGCCAGCCCGAGGTCCACGTCGGTGCCGCCGTCGGCGGAGGCAGAGCTATCGGAGCTGCTGCCGCGCAGAACCTCGAGCTCCGCTGCCGCCGCCGCCGCCGCATCTGCCGCTGCCGCTGCCTCCACCTCCGCCCTTGTTGCTGCCAGCTCCGCCGCTGCCAGCCTTGCCGCCCTTGCCGCCGTCGCTGCAGTTGCTGCCGCTGCTCGCTCGCGCTCCTCTGCCGCGGCGACCTCGGCCTCCTGCCGGTGCCGCGCGCTCGAGGCGACCGGACGCTGAGACTGCCCTTCGGACATGGCGTGCTAATGGGGGGCTGCTGCGTGGGGAGGAGGTTGCCTCAGACGAGCTGTTGCTGCTGCTTGTCTGTGCAGGGGAGGAGAGGTGAGCAGAAACAGCAGGTGTTGTTGCTGCTGGCTGAGATCGAAAGGAGACGTGGGAGGGAGAGGAACATGAGATGTTCAGGCTGCAGGAAAGAACGGCTCTGATACCAGTTGTTAGAATCGAAACTCTTACTCTCATTGAGAGGATGACACTAGGAGTTGGGGCAATTTTCTGGTTTTCTTCTCACACAATGCCATACCAACCCGAGGGGTTGGGGTTACATATTTATAGCTGGCCAAGACAGCCAAGCATATGCCAAGATGCTAGTCTCAGATGCTAGTCTAAAAGCTAGTGATGCTTAGTCTAAGATGCCGTCCTAGATGCTGTCCTAAAAGCTAGTCTAAGATGCTGTCCTAGATGCTGTCCTAAAAGCTAGTCTAAGATGCTAAATGCTGTTCTGATAGATGTTGTCCTGGTTGGGGCAGCAAGACCACCATGCCGAGGACCACAAAGACCAACAGTACAAAGACTTATCCCATCAGTATAGGTGGGTAATTTACACGAAGTTTAGGGGGTTACTTTAGATTTTTTTATAATGGCAGAGGTGGGTAATTTCAATAAATGTTTAGGGGGTTACTTTAGTCTATTTTCATAATGGCAGAGGTGGGTAATTTATTAGAAAATATAACAAATCCAATGACTACTATGATTAGAGTTGTCAGATTGATGGCCGGATGTTTCTGATTTTTGTGAGAATTTCTAGGATTTCTCTATTTTTTTAGAATGTCCACCTAGGATCCTAGGTGGCTTCACGTGGAGGCTTCAAAAGGAGCCTCCAATTAATAATAGTAAGATGCAGATGCCACCTCCATACTCTTTTCTTGCCCCTAGTAGCTGTCTGGCTCTAGGACCATCTTAGTAGGAAATTCCCATTATTTTATTAATCCCCACCCATCTCTTGTAGAGAACAGCAAAATGTTTCCAGAAAATTGTATCGTCCACTGTATGCCTTCTGTGTAATTGAGTCACTTGGGGTATTTCTGGTGCAGGAGCAGGACCTCGATGGAAATAAGGTTGTCAAAGAAGTGATTTTTGGCCCAGGGGAGAAAATGTATCGTTACTGCAAGGTATGACTTCAAAACTTTAGCGCACAGCTGTTTGTGAAATGCATTGCTATTTATATCCACTAATCTCCTTTCTTTTTTTTAGTAGCACATCTCAAAGCAACGCCTCCCAAACCTGTCTAGCGACCTGATGAAGAAGGGAAAACATTTCATATTGATACGCAACCCTCTAAATATACTGGTACTGTCACCTTTTTGTCTAAGCATCACATGCAGCTCGCCGTATTCTTCTGTTGCACAATTTCTATTTTCTGTAGCACATCCGCAGAAAGGAAACCCATTATGCTTTCAAAATTATTTTGCTTTTAGCAGAGTTTGAATATTTTATAGTGTACCTAATACCTACTGGCTACCACTAATAACACTCGATTCCATATACCCCAGCCATCTTTTGATAAAGTCATTCCACCATCCTTCTTGGAGCTTGGTATAGGCGAACTTGTCTCAATATACAGTGAATTATGTGGACTTGGGAAGCCACCGCCTGTGATAGATGCAGATGACCTGCAACGGGAACCTGAGGTAAATCTATAATTAATTAATGCAATCATTTTATCAGAGTGATAATTGTCCATCTTATGATTGCAGTCTAAGAATAATAGATGCATCTTCCATGATGTGGTGTAGCAAGCTGCTTTGAAGGGCATGACATTTTAGTTGCTCTCCTCAGCTTTTATGCTTTACCAACCACTCTAGTGCTACATTAGTTCACATTAGTTTTGATGATCATGACTCATGAGCCCTGCAATTTTAATTTCTGTGATGCAATAGTTTGGTGGTATCAATCCTTTGCTACATTTTCCATAATTTTATATTTGTGGTCCAATGTATTTGGTTTGTTTGTGCCTCACATGCAGGCTGTCTTGAGGGGACTCTGTGAGGATCTGGGCATTCCTTTCCAGCCACAAATGTTGAAGTATGTATGTTTATGTTGAACATGAAACTGACACTAGTTTTAGACTTCTGTTGTGATCAAATATGTAGCTTCATCATGTATAAAGTTTAAAATTGCTCCAATCTGTTAATTCGATTATAATTATTTCCCCTTTTTAGATGGGAAGCTGGCCCAAAGGAATTTGATGGTATATGGGCCCCCTGGTGGTATAGGAGTGTGCACAAGTCTACAGGTTTCTCTAAGTCCCGCCAATATCCTTTGGTAAGCTGACATTAAACACCTCTCTTTTCCAGTATTTCATGAGTACTTCTGTCCTGGATATTTGCATAGATAGTCAGTTATAACATTGATTGAAAAGGGCCTGCTGAAAATAGGTAAATGGTATGAATGACAGATGACCATGGCTGACAAAACTACCAAGACAAACTGAAGTATTTTATTTAGAAAAAAGATGGCACGAATATATCCATAATTTTCTATTTTTCAAAATATTTTATTCAAGGCAGCATGAGCATTTAACTGGGAATTTGTATGCAATTTAATAGGGTTTTTTAGGCAAAAGGTGAATGTGATACCATGATCATATGTTTTGCCATACCAATTTCTTCTGCTGAAGCGACAAAACTATGTGGTTGGCGACAGTGCTTTATAAGAATGCATTTTGTTGTAGAAGATGGTTGGTTCACATTTTCTGCTGGAGAACTTGCTCTCTTAATCACTCAAATCTAAACATCTTGGTCTTCTAGTTATTTGTGACTCAAGCAATTTTTTTTACCACCAATATCTTAAGTATTTTGTTAGTGGCTTTTCCTTGATAACTGATACATCATACAGCCATTGTTTAACTGAAAACTTTAGCACAAAGTCATTGGTGTGATCTGAAATTAAAATATAAAATATTGTGTTGATTGATCCGAAACAAGATTAACAAGATTTACCATTGTTCTCCTTGAAAAGACGCTGTTGGTACCTAACTCATGATCATGACTTTGTTGACATTTGTGCATCCTGTTGCGTGACCTTATGCTTTAGGAGTTTTTTTTTTGAAAGATATGCTTTAGGGTGATGATTAAGCTGTGACCAACTGAACAAAATGAAGCACCTATTGAAAGAAAGTGTCTTGTTAGTAAACGAGCACTTTGCAAACTATCAATATTTTAACATATTGCTTTTAATAGTTTATCAAAATGCAATTCGTGTTTCTTGCTGTGGTATACTATTTGGTACAGTTCTTAATTACCATGGAGTTTCTTCTTTGATTGCAGACTTTCCCATCTGCATATTATGACCTCCTTGAGCAAAGCTTGCCTTTTTACAACATGCTGAAGCGCCAAGTAAGGAGAACTATAGGATCTCATCAACCACCATTACCTGATCCTCCTCTGCCTGTCCCTGCGAATAAAAAAATTCTAGTTTGGGTTGGAGATGAACTTTTGCCACGTGACAGTGCAAAGGTATTTGTCACTGGTACCTTGTAGTACACCACCAGTATTATCACATGATAAATCTCCCCTTTCTTTTCTCTAATCATCTATCTTTTAAAGGTTTCAGTATTTGATTCGGTTGTACAAGGAGGAGATGCTGTTTGGGAAGGTTTACGTATATATGATGGAAAAGTATTCAAACTAGATGAACATTTGGATAGGTGCAGTACCTAGTTCTATCTTTTGTCTGCATCTGATCTATCTAATGGCTGACCTCCACTTTATTTTTTATCTAGATTGTTTGATTCAGCAAAAGCTATGGCCTTCAGCAATGTGCCCACTCGTGACTGGGTAAATTACCTTTGCTTACTAGCTTAATGATCTGTATATTGTATTGCAACACGGTTGATGTCTTCTATGCCTTCTTGTGCTTGTTTTGGGTTGAAGGCACACCGTATTTTGTTTGGTGTGGTTGTCTAGAATTTAATTTACGTGTCGAGAGGATTAGTGACAGCCAATTTTGAACTACTGAACTGAGCTGTCATTTTGTACATGGTTTGGTGCAGATCAAGGATGCCATTTTTAAGACTCTGATTGCAAATGGAATGTTTGATAATGCTCATATAAGGCTCACACTCACCCGTGGGAAAAAGGTAAAATACAGATCAAGATTCACCAGGATATTGTTTTTACAGTATGTTATTTGTTACCTTCTAGGCATAACCAGCTCTCTCATTCTATTCACTGGCTATGTTTTTCAAGTGAAGGTGACATCTGGAATGAGTCCAGCTTTCAATCTTTATGGGTGCGCCCTGATTGGTATTCATCTTTCTGTCCACCTTTTTCTCTCTTTTTTTGCATCCATGTGCACTTTTTCCCATTTGCAACATGAGTCCACTTTGAAAATTAAAAAAAAAATCCTCAGGGGTGGGATGTCCCCCTGCACTTTAACTGTTGCGCCACAAGCGTAGACAAGGCATGTTTTTCCACAAGCCATAACGCACAAGCTGGTGACTGTTGATTGCCTTGTTGTGGTGTAGCTGTTGATATACTTGCCATACGTCTAGTAGGGGAAAGCAATGCATGCCACTATTAGGTCCAATTTAATTATAACTGAGGCTAAATAGATGCTGTTTTGCTAGTTTCCAATAAAATCTTTTGTTTTGTTCAGTGCTTGCAGAGTGGAAACCACCAGTTTACGATAACTCACATGGGATAAAGTTGGTAACTGCCACCACACGACGAAATTCTCCCAATGTAAGATCTTCAAATAAACTTCTGCATAATTTTGTTTATTTAACTTCAGCTAGCTTTGGGGTCATTTATATTAAAAGTAGGGTCGTGGGGAACCATCTCTTGATTCTTAGTGTGACGGTGGAGGCATTTCTGGTGCCCACGAATTACACACATGCGAGTGCCCAAGAATCACGCACTCACTATTGTGTGAATGTTGTGTGCTAACATGTGTATCATCCTTGTAACCACAAATAGAATAGCAGCATTGTGGAGTCTCATGAGCAAATGTAGTTTTGATTATTAGGTGAATTTCCTGCTTGCACGGTCGGCAACTTGGATAAATATTAACCAGTATTATCATTGTCTGTGTTACCAGCAGCAGGCACAACCAGTAGTAGTTTCAATGCTGCATTACCAATCAGTGCCGACCGATACCAGTATTTCATCCATACCTAGTAGCCTGGGCATGTTAACTCGTAAATATATTTGTCACCTACAGACGATATTTGATTAATGATAATGGTAGACAAAAATGAACAGGAATTTATAAAAAATTGTATTCAACCACTAACTCTTTAACAGTTAGTGTAAACTATTTGTCTATTTCCTAGATCAATTACATTTTTCGTTAGTGTCAATGTCTTACAGTTTCATTGTTTCCAATGGTTTCATCTGACTCTGATTCAACATCAATTCAAATATTACTCTGTCCTTTGAATTAACAATTATGCATGACCAATGTTATTCTTGTGACTTGTTTCAGAGTATAGATTCCAAGATACATCACAACAATCTTATCAACAATATTCTGGCAAAGGTTCATTTTCCTTACGATTTAAGCTCTTCCTTAGTTAGCTCCCTATGTATACCTTAACTAAATTGGTGTTTTTTATCTTTTTGATATTATTATTATTAGTGCTCAGTTATTCATCGTCCTATGCAGATAGAAGGTAATCTTGCCCAGGCTGAGGATGCCATTATGCTAGACAAGGATGGTTTTGTATCAGAGACAAATGCAACAAACATTGTAAGCATACCTTCAGCATATCTGCAAATAGATATTTGTCATATGATTGTTCTAAAACTGCCACTGTGTTTAACTGCAGTTCATGGTTAAGAAGGGAACTGTATTGACACCTCATGCTGACTATTGCCTTCCAGGAATTACACGTGCAACTGTAAGTATAATTAGATTCCAGCTGGAACAACTGGGGGCAGTCTATACAAGTGCCTCCTTCAATTTAGAGAGCACACAAAAAATGTATTTTTTTTAGATCTTTCTGTTGTGTTTGGGCACCAATACTCTTTCCAAGGCTCAAGTGGTTTCACAGTATTCAAATTCTCTTGACGGTCAATACTACTAGATATGTATAGAAAATATCTTATTTTTTTTCTGAAGATGCAGGGATGGTTCTTTTTGCTTTCATTTGATATAGGGATTTTGACATAATAGGAAGTTGGGTTGGTTCCTTTAATTCATTACTGTATATGTTCGAATTATTGGATTAGATGTTCTAACTATCATCATGGAGAACTGTAATATATTTGAAATACAGAAGTAAAAAGTCCTCAGTAGCCTTACTATGTTCCTCTGGGCACTGCTCATTTGCATTATTTGGAGGATCGAAGTATGGAACACTAAAAGTAGTTCTATTTTCCGTGTTAAACAAGAAGAGGAACTGTAATTAGCATATGTTTGCATCTGGAAAATATTATGAATATGTTGTGTTACTGAATCCTTATTGTGGCATTTCTGGTTCTGTATACTGGCTTTAGTTATCGGAAAGTGCTATATTAATGCATCAATATGAACAATTCTTGTTATTTGAAACAGTGTGTTTGCTAAGTTGAACATGTATATTTCTAATATTGCTCTTTAAAAAAAAAACAGGTCATGGATCTTGTGGTAAAAGAAAACTTCGTATTACATGAACGACGCATCAGTCTGTCAGAATTTCATGCTGCAGACGAGGTATGGTACTTTACTTACAGATATCAGTTATGTATTTTCTTAAAGTTACGTGCAAATTTTTGTGCCAACTTATATGATCTTTTAACTCAAGGACTCTTAGTCTTAACTTCCTGTTGATGAACTAACATGACAAGATGTAGTGTACTTTCTCAGATTTTCCCTATCGAGAGGCTTCCATGTAGGATTTGCCATGCACATTAAACTTGATGTTTAGAATTATGCCTGTATTAGCATTAATTTGCCACACCCATGATATGCTGCGCTCTTACAGCTGTGGTTGTCACATGCAGGTGTGGACAACTGGAACAATGGGTGAAATTACACCGGTGAGTTGACTTTGTTTTGCTCATGATCATGTCTGTATTTTTCCTAGTCTGTCGATTGTATTGCTGTCAAATGGTTCTGATAAGCTTGAAAAGTGAAGTTGGATTAGGTGAATGATAGTGCGCAGAAACACTTGCATATATTCTCCTCTTCCGAGGAACATTACTTGCTCATTTTTCTTATTGGTTATCAAAGGAGGTTTGGCCACCCTAAATAGATGGCCCTCCATTATTTTACATGCTGACAAGTGACATCGAGTATTACTACACCTGAACTTGTTTTAAAGTGCTTTTTTCAGCAACTCCCCTTTTGCTACTTTCAGATATAAGCATGAATGTTCTGAGATGAGTTTTTTTCCCCCAACAACCGTTCTGAGATGAGTTGTTGCCATTGTTGGCATATCCTATAGCTGCTTTGTTGCTCATACGTTCTGCTCTGATATAGGTTGTAATGATTGACGGGCGTGAAATTGGTGATGGGAAAATAGGTCCAGTCACAAGACAAATCCAGAAGGCATACAAAATCCTGACAGCAGGGCAAGGGGTACCAATACCCAGAAACGATGACGCATAATCGTCACTGGGGCACTCCTTATCTAGTTATCTACCATGAGGACCAATCCTCAGGGAGCCTGATTGCATTCATCTAGAACAACAATAAAGTAATAACCGCCATATGGAGATGCACCAGCACCATGCATCATTGTTGTACCAAACAGGATATTGTGTATTATTATCTACACAGCTGAAGATCATGTTATTCAATGAGTCATGGCATTGGCATGCGCTTGTATGCGTCTAAGCTGGTTAATGGTTTATTGCCACTCAATTTGTTTTTACTGTTCTTATTGCTGATCCAATTTGTCATCATTTTCACTTCATACTTGGTAACATTCCAGTGCTATTAGCAAATTCTGAACTTCTGAACCTGAAAACTTGTAGTGAGAAGCTATGGCAAATCTTAGCAACAAAATGAGTCAATGTATAAAATTGTGTTGTGCCAGACACTTACATAGTTGGTGAAATGTTGCTTCCTAAGATGTGACCAGCTGCGACTATGAACAAAACAGGCAAACACACGCTCATCAAAAGAAAAGGATTAAGTTCGTTAATAATTTGCAAAATTTGTATATCGAATGGGTTCCCTTGTGATAGATTTTAAAATAATACATAAAGAGAGCTGAAAACACATAATCCATCTCCTACTCTTCGCTAGACTACTCACTGTTGCCCACCATAATCAGACTGAAACACGCTAGGGGATACTCCATGTCTACCAGATTGTTCCATCTCTTATAGAAACAGACCATGCATCTGCCAAAAGAAGCCGAGCTTCTTCAGCAGGAAACATGAATCCATGGAGTCCCCGTATTACAGAAACATTCAAAGCTAACCAAAAGATGCAACACCAGAAGTCCAAAGCTCCAGATTATGTATATATGTTCATGCATCACACAATATATTTAGACGAACAAACGAAGACGCATACAGAACATAACAGTACGGAGAGGATACCAGAGCTGCGTAGCTCAAGCAAAGAAACAGTTCATGAAATTGGTTACCATACTACAACGAAAGCATTAGTTACGATAACAATGTAGACTCAAAGGAGTGCAATGACAGCGTCATTGGTAACTCTCTCGAATATGTCGCGCTCCAGGAACAGCAATAAGCAGTCACTGATCCATTGGTTGCAGGGTTCTTTCATCATCGTGCTGTCGATGAACTTCAAAGCAGAGGATGCTGTCTTGGCGGTGGCTGGTGTCGCGGGAAGGATGAGAGCAAGCTTCAGGAGCAGATAGACCTGCGGATACGCGGTGTTCTTGCCAGTCTCCACCATCTTAACAGAAAGATCGCTGAGAGCATTCATTTCACGAAATCTTGCATCAGAGCGTACGTCCATTATGAAGGCTGCGAGTTGCAGATCAAGTGCTGCGATCGCAGTATCGGAGAACTCGGATGGGTAGAGCCGAGCATATCCAATGAGCTTTTCCTTATCGAAAGCTTGGAAAGAATTCCGTGGACTTAGGCATGATGAAAGAAGAAATAATGCCGAGCTTTGCTCACTGAAACGCCTGTCAAGCTCGTTGAGGTGAATATTGATAACCTTCTCAAAGAAATCAACATGGTAGTGTTCCAGGTTCGTCATTGTTGTAGCTTCATCTCTCAGCCTCGGCCGGGGATCGAATTTTTCTCCCATGTTGGGCATAGGAATTTCATTATCACTGCAAAACATGCCGATTTTGTTAAGAAAACGTGTCCATCCTTCGTCCCTCATTACCTGCAGCTGCCTCTTCGCCTCGTGGAGGAGCGCCGTACAGTTCCCTGCGTCCACGTATTTCCCATCCAGGGCCAGTGACAGCTCATTTGTAATGCTCAGTACATCTTGCATCAACAGCAGGCCAAAAGCAAAGTCATAGGACAATCCTTCAAGTACTTTGTATGCCAGATATGATTGATCATTGTTTTTTACGACATCTCTCACAAAGAAAAGTGCTTCACAAATTGGATCAAAATAAGTAGCAAAGTTCACGAGTGCCTCATAGTATGAACCCCAACGTGTTTCACCAGGCTTCTTAATGTCATTGTCCAAGTTCACCCCTCCCTCTTGGATTAGCGCACAAACCTTTTCCGTGAACTGGGGACAGTCTTGGATTAGATTTGACAATGCATCGACTGTTTGGAAGAGCTGGTAAACATCAAATTGGCCATGGGAAGAACATACAAGAGACGAATGCAGCTGGCAGACACAAGGATGAACGTAGTACTCCAGTGCATTTTTGTTAGTGATTGATGTCTTTAGTTCGGTGAAAATTTCATCTCTGTAACCAAACAAGCCATAGCCTTGGCCGCGAAGCTTTGACAAACTCAATCCAGCTTCAGAAAGCATTGAACCAACCGCCACTTTGAGAGATGAACCATGGGCTGATGGCTCTGGCACAATACCAAGAAGCCTCTCCACAACGTCGACCTTCCCATTGATATAGCGTGCAAACAGAACCATACAGGACATGAACTTGCTAGGTATGTAAATCACATCAACATATATCCCATAGAAATCTCCCTGGATCCTGAAACGCATGAGCAATATCCTTTTCTCGTTTCCTTTGCAAACGCATGAGCAATATCCTTGTCAAGGGTAGGCGTTATCGTCCACATCCGACGTGGACCACTCCGCTGGGAAATACCAGGATCCTGAAACATCATGTTGACCATGAAGCCTGACATGTCCACAATCATCCTTTCTGCGAAACATCTCCCTGACCCATTGTCCAGAAAAGGCATCCCTTCTCTGAAGACAAACCTCATGAGATCAACTGCCCGATCAATGTCGACCTTCTTAGGAGATGGACTTTCCTGAGGCTCCTCCACAACAACATCATCTGCATCTGCGTCTGAAGATTTTACCTTCCTCTTACGGGATGGGCCTTGCTGAAGCTCCTCCGTGAGGGCATGAGCTGCATATGACCCTGAAGATTTATCCGAGTGAATGCGGGCACCACCATCTTGGTTACGAGATCCTGACGGCTCCATATCCTAACCACCAAGCCAAAACACAATCAGTTCCAATGAGCATAAATTTATTGGAACAGGAACCCTGAAATTCTATAATTCTGCGCCTAATATGTGGAATCATAGAACAGCGAATTCGTTAGACTAGATACATACATGGGAACATATCTAAACATGAATCGTAGGTATATCGGGAATCAGAACAACTGATGAATGCCATCCATCAAGGTCGTTTACCCTTTGCAAAACCTAAAACCCTACCAAGAAGCACGATCTACCGTATCAGACTCGGATCAAAAACTTAGAATACACAGGTAACCTCAAGAAAATTTCCCCCCTCTTCCATTCGCTTTAGCACGACGATCGCAATTGGAGAGGAGGCGGACAATGCCGAAGTAAGATTTCACGGCAGAAACCTAGATAAAATTGGGCTGGGCGCATTTGGCAGAGCAGCTTATGCGGGTTTAGCAGTAAACGTGATCATGAAGGGACATGGATTTGGCTATCAAGAAATGGTACCTCGGACTCGGGGGAGGATGAGGCGGCAAGAAACAGAAGCGACGCGTCTCTTTGCGCTGCTCCTCCCCTCTTTCGCACTCTGCAAACCTAGCGTCAGTTGTGCAACTACGCAAAGCTTTTTCGTCTCCTTGGGATTAAGGGGTCGAGGTGTTTTATAATTATAGTAATAATAATAAGGGGAAAACTAATAATATTGATAATGATGATGATAATATTTTTTAACGGCGCCGGCACATATACTCTCACGCATACTTACATGGGCGGACCCACGTTAGGCCCAGCCGAGGTACGGGCCGCCACTCAATTTCTCTTGTTCAGTGGAGTTTGGACCTACTTCACTGTAGTTATAGTAGTACAATAACTAGTGGGCCGACACTTAAATTTTGGGCTGGATCCACCCCTACGTCTTGATATTTGTCGACGCGACGCATGTGGTGACTTCGTCAATCTCGAGCTAACATTTGAATTTAGCTCCCATATTAGTTACAGGAATGTCATTTTTACACGAACCAAATTTATTGATAAAAGTTGTCCACCCTTCACTCCTCATCACCTTAAGCTGCCTCTTGGCCTCCACGAGGAGAGCCATACAGCTTTCAGCGTCTTGTTTTCAATGTAGTAAAATGCATCATCGGTTCTCGAACTTGGCTCGGATTATCATCCTAGTCCTAAAGTTTCAAGATGGACATTCAGATTCTTAAACTTGCTAATCATATCATAAGAGGTCCAAATCACAGTTATTTAAGCTAAATCAAAGTTATATGATTTGTTCAAATAAAAAATTATATACATACAAAAATAATCCATACCAATTTACTTGTACAAATATATTCAAATACAAAATATCTAAATAAAAATTTGTAAAACAAGAAACTCGTATGATCGTAAAAAATAGGTTAGAAAATAAAAAGGACAAATTTTGGAGAAAATATTGGAAAATAAAATATTCAGCATAAAATTTTGAAATAATATTTTGGAAAAAAATAGAAAATATAAGAGTTGAGCAGAAAATTTTAAAATTAAAACTTGGATCCACATATAAGCTCCACATAAGTTGAACACTTACACTTTATAACTTAAAAATGATGATTTGAACTTTCACGTGATACGATTAGCAAGTTTGAGGATCTGAATGTGCATTTTGAAAGTTTTGGGACCGGAATGACACTCCAAGCCAAATTCGAGGGCCAGCGGTGCATTTTACTCTTCTTAGACCTTGTTCGGTTACACATGTACTTATTCCGGACCAGGAATGATGATACAACAAGTGACTCATGATAAGTAGAATAAAAGATCGGGATTCATTCCGGACCGGGAACTAATTGTAATAAAATAGACTCATAATAGAACAAGATACCGGGATTGATTCCAACCTCTCGACGCATGGATTGATTCCCGGTCTCTTACTATACCTATCACGAGTCTATTTTATTGCAATTATTTCCTGGCACGGAATAAATTCTTATATTTTATTGTACCTATCATGAGTCTCTTATCGTATCTATCATTTCCAGCTTGAAATAAATTAATGTAACCGAACAAGGTCCTAATGAGTAGATCAATCGCTCAATCAATCTCGATCTAGCTAGAAGATGAATCTTCTTGAACCTCCTCCATATCAACATCACTCTCAGGTGTGCCTAAAGATTCGTCGGGGTGAACGCCAAGACCGTTGTCTTGATTGCAGTTGCAGGATTGGCAATCTGATGGCTCCAGATACCCTAACAACAAATCAAACTACTGTCAGTCCGATAATTTTTAATTTTTGATATTCTGTTAGTACGGCTTCGCGACTTTGACACTCTCAAGATTTACTTGATAAAATTGACACTCTCCTCGTTAACATCTCGATTTCCTTGACATTTTCATTGTTTTAATAACTTTTATTTTCGTTTTCCATTAACAGGTTAAGGAAAAGACTAATTTGCCCCTTGGATATGTTGCCTTATCTGGTTGGTTCGGTTGGACAACTGAAATCACGGATTGAATCGGTGCCGATCAGTTTTGTGGGTTGCCGTCAGTTCCGCGCGCCGCCAATCTCATTGCCAGACCGCCGTCGCGAGATCAGAGCAACGATCGATCCGGTTTGACAGCTCGCCGTCTGCGTTGCTGCCGTCCGTACACCGCGTGCAGGACCCTTGCCAGGCAGGCAGGGCAGCCAATCGCTGCACGCTGCGGCCAGCTGCCAGGGTAGTTCGTGGCCACGTAGTCCTTGATGCAGCGATAGGGGCAAATTAGTCTTTTCCTTGATCTATTATAATGGAAAACGAGAATATATATCATTAAAATAATGAAAATTCCAAGGAAATCAGGATGTTAATGAGGAGAGTGTCAATTTTACGAAGTCAATCTTGGGAGTGTCAAAGTTGCGAAGCCGCACGAATAGAATGTCAAAAATCCAAAATTCTCCTATCAATACCAAGCAGATTCTCCTGAGCTGCTTGCAGGGGTACTGGCCAGAGGAGAGCCAGCGGAGTATACGGAGGAGTCGGAGTACTATTGTACTAAATACTAATCAAGAGATATTAACCTTGGGACTAATTATGACGCGATTATTCCGAACACCATCAGCACGGGACCTCCTCTGATCTGACGCGATCCGCGGATCCCGGCCGTCCATCTCCGAGAACGGAAGCCTAGGCAAACGGCACGAGCGCCGGTGCTCGGGGCCTCGGGAGACCGGGACCGCGGCACCACCCGCTACGCAGCAGCTGGACTGTGTGCTCCCGCCGAGGCCGAGACGATTCGTGCGCCGAGTCCAATGGAGCAGGTCCCGGACAACGAGGAGTCAACCGCATCGGTCAAAGCGGCCGGCGCAGCAGAAGCCGCAGCGCTGCTGCCCGCCAGGCGCGCCAGCAGGCGAAAAAGCGCGCACGCCGTGGCCCCGCTCCCGTGGGCCCCGACGGGAATCGGGCCCGCTCCGGCCGAACGAAGAAGCCTCGGGGATGGGAGCTCGCCCGTGCGCGCGCACCGAGACCCACCATCGAGACCCGGCATCAGCCCGATGGCCGAGGCCGCTGACGGGCGGGCCCCCTGGCCGGAGCATCGGAGGTTTCTGCTGTGCAGCTGGCGGTTTCCACTTGCGCGCCGGTGGGTGGCCCAATCATGCCGCGCACGTGCCGCACCTGAATGGCTAGTTGGCTAACCGGTATACTCCTCCGTCCCACGATAAAAATATATCTAGCACTTGGGCTAACAAACCAAGAAAATTATCAAATTACACTGTTACCCATATAAAGGACAGTTCAGTTGGGACAATTTAAAATAAACAATCCATAAACGGTAGCAGAACATACTAGTGGCTAGAAATTGCACAGATCAGCAAAGTGACAGACAATAAACAACTATTTATACCACAAGCTCATGGCCACGTATACAATTCAGAATGTTCAAATACCACAAGCCTAGCGCAATTATGCCCAGATTACAAATATTGAATTGGCGTCATTGGTCCACTATAAAAAGCCTCCACCTATTCTAGTTCTAGATCAACCCAGCGAGAGGCTCAACATGCTCCAAATATCCCAAACTCCATCAACCCGCAATCCAATCTATATTTAGAGATGGCCATAGATCTCAACATATTACCAGTTCAAGGAGATGGAGAGATGGCCATAGATCTCAATGCACTGCCAGATGAAGGAGATGGAGGTCTCACCATAGATCTAAACATAGTTCCCGTTGAAGGAGACGAAGAAGCCTTCCCTGACCTAAACGAACAGGTTGTTGTGCATGGCATTGATCTCAACATTGCTGCTTGTGAGGGACAACAACCACCGTATGAAGGTAATGTCTCTTAATTGCATCATTAAAACAAGCAAATGATCAAATTTGTAAATAGAAGTTTCAATCTCGAATTAAACACAATGCCTTACCTTGTATGCAGTCCTTGCTGTTGAAGACCAACAACAACATGGACATATCAACTGTCCTGGTGAATATGAACAAGATCAATTTGACCTCAACTTAGAACCTTTTCATCAGCAACAAGAGATGCAACAAATGATCGGTAAGCTTCATATTAGCATACCATTTCTGATGAAAAAAATTGATTACTATATAGTTAACAGAATATTTAGCAAAATGTATTGGCAAATCAAATTAATTGTATTGAAATCTATCATGAAATGGTCAAACTTTGTCTATTTTTTGGCATGCAGAATCAATAATTGTCATTCCAGTTCTATGCATATGACTGCATATAGTGTCGGTAATTTTTTCATACTGATGCAACACTTCCAGGACAAGTCTTTTAGCATTCAGAAATATTTTTAGCAACTAATATTATGAAATATTTAGCATTTACATACAGCGTGCGCCAATGGTACAAGAACTCACCAATTAATTATTCTTGTAGACATGATCGAGAACATGCAAGACTATGGTGTGTATATTGATGCCATGGACATAGACTTCGATGTTGAGGAGCTGGATGACTCAGATTTTGATGAAGATGAATATGCAAATGAAAATAATGCACATCATCGCACAAATCTTACAGAACTTAAAAGACATCAAATATATGAAGCATTGCTTGAGAGAAGTATACGTGGAAGGTTAAAAAAGAACAGTACAAATATAGTTGCCGAGATGTTCCAGGTCAGTAGCAATCAAGTGCGGAGTGTTTGGTGGAGAGTAAAGCAGTGTCGTGCACAAGGAAGGCCAGTAGATGTTAGATCAAGAAGAAAGAATTGTGGCCACAAAAAGTTACAAATAGACCTATCAGATGTTCTTAGTGTCCCCTTGCATAGGAGGAGAATGGTACGATCACTAACTACCGCTCTTGGTGTAAAGAAGAGCACTCTACATAGGTGGTTCAAGCAAGGGCTGCTACGGCGCCATTCTAGCACATTAAAGCCTCTATTGAGCGATGAAAACAAGAAAGAGAGGTTGCGATGGTGTGTTTCCATGTTAGATCATCGGACATTGCCAAATGAACCCATGTTCATCGATATCGAAAATATTATTCACATAGACGAGAAGTGGTTCAACATCACATGGAAGTACACAAAGTATTTATGCATCCAGAAGAGGAAGATCCACATAGGACTGTGCGCAATAAGAATGTTATTGGCAAAGTTATGTTCTTATCAGCGGTAGCAAGGCCCAAATATGATGACAAAGGTAATTGTATTTTTGATGGGAGGCTAGGAATGTGGGCATTTGTTAGAAAGGTACGACATGCAATTATCTCACTTTCTTACTCCACATTCTGCTACATATATTAGTGATTCCTTACTTGGTTAATTGTACTACAAGAATCAGCAAAAAGAAGAAGCCGTAACAGAGGGAGGGGGGCCAAGTCACCAAGCCTATTAAGGTAGATCGAACAACTATGAGGTCGTACCTGATTGGTAATGTTCTAAAAGCTATTGTTGAACGGTGACCACGAGAACAGAGGGGGAAAACTATATGGATTCAGCAAGATAATGCTCCTTCATATGTGCCAGTAGATGATGAAGAATTTGCAGCTGTTGTAGCACAGATAGGGCTTGACATACGACTCATCAACCAACCTGCCAATTCCCCAGATTTGAACGTACTAGACCTAGGATTCTTTGCTTCTCTTCAATCCTTAACCTATGACAGGATTTCTAAGAACTTGGATGAGCTGATTCAGAATGTGTAAAACGAGTTCGACAACTATGATCCAGCTACTTTGAATAGGGTGTTTCTAACACTGCAAGGGTGCATGATTGAGGTGATGAAAGATGGGGCAGGAAACAGATACAAAATTTCTCACATGGACAAAGATAGGCTAGAGGCACTCGACATGCTGCCTAGAAGGCTTTCTTGTGATCGTCGACTATATGAGGATGTGATGGCCTCCTTAGAGAACTAGTTATATTGCTACTGCTGTAATTTTAGGAACCTTATGATGTAGGGTTGCTGCTGCTAACCATGTATGCTAATGCTGGAAATTAGTCATGTATGCTTGTTAATGTTACTTATATGTGGCACTACTGCTAATCTTATAAACTTAATCATGTATGCTGCTGGTGTAAAATCAAACTATCGGACCAAAATTAGAGTGCATTTGGTTATCTATATCGGTACAAACACCAATTTTATTAGCTACAATAAGTAATTACTACAAACAACATTTTTATCACAAAAGTAGCAGTTCATCGACATATATTCAGATCTAAATAGCAGTTCAGCAGTAGACACAATGATTTAAACCCAATATACAATAGTTCATCATCCCACGGCAAAAGCATTACCCATATCAAAAGCATTCCTAAGCAGACATCAAAAGCACTCCATGACACATAAAAAAGTAGTAAATAAACTAACGATGCAAGGGACGGAAGCATATAGGCACCAGAATCTTGTACATGCTCAGAAAGACATCGTGGTAGATGGGATCCATGTTGGCAAGCACCTCCTTCAGTTCTTCAGGCACCTCAGTGGGCACCTCCATCCTTGAATCCTCCTTCACGGCTAGCACCGGAGGCTCTTGCACGGGCGGATCCTTGTCACCAGCCTGATCCTCCGTGCCGGATTCTTCATCTTCTGAGCCGGGGACGTACACATTGCCGTGGGAGTCGATATGCAGGCTAGCCTTCTTAAATCGATGCCCGTGCGCGTGGATCGAGCCCTCCCCAGCCGAACCGATGTTGCTTGGCTTGTCGACCTCTAAGTCGGCGCTAGTTGCCTTGAGGTCGAGGCTCCCACCACCGTGGGGATCCATGACAACACCACCGGGACTGCGCATCTTGCCATCTGAACGCATCCGGCGGCTACGACGACAGATTCTGCTCCCTCTCACCATGCACGCATAAGGGAACTGCTCTGATTAGGAAGTAGAAGGATCGAACACTGTTGCTGTACGGGGATGTGAGCTGGATGAGGAAGGGAAGGGGAACAAGTGCGGCGGTCGGCGGAGATGATGCCTTTTTTGTATCATCAGTCGGAGACGATGTCATGCGAACGAGTGGATAGGGTTATGGACCCTTCTGGACCTGGATAGAGCCTCCGTTGATATTTTTTATTTTTCTTTTTTTTACAAATTCTTTTTTTTACTTGGTCCCACATGAACCGGCAATATGCTGTCATGGTGGTGTCAGCCTGCTAGTACAGTACCTATAGGGCCTATATTTACCGTTAATTTAGGAAAATTTTTGAATTATAGATGCGCTTTTATTTCAGGATGGAGGGAGTACGGCTTTGAAGATGAGGCCTCGGCGCTCTTGCATATTGGACCGTTGTTGTTGCTGCCTTGTTGGGGGCTCGCAAGTCGTTCTTGTCGCTGTTAAAGAAAAATGCTTTTCAGGTTCGTTCCTTGCGCGCGGGTGGGAAGAGAATGTTCTTTTATCTGGATAGGATTGAATAATGCCTCCGTTACTAATAATACAAAGTCACTTTTAAAATTTTAGAATATGTTAAACAGTAAGGGCAAAGTCGTTAAATCGGCTGGCTCAGCTCTTGAGTCTTGATTAGCACGATTAATTACAGAGCTAGTTCTTGAGTGACAAACTCTTTATAGCAGACTCAAAATCCTCATATTTTAGGATAAAATTTATGCATCAGACATAGTTATATTTAGTGACAGAGGGAGCAGATTACAATTTTTATTTTGAAGTCCACTTTACAAATCATTTAACAATTACTAATCCTTTCTTATTGGCACAACAAACAATAGCAGAATGTATTTTATAAGTTGTTTCCATGTATCAATTTAGTGCTCTACTACGACATGACTGTCTTGAATATACAATATATGACACAAATATATTAGGAGTAGTTCAAGCTTAAAATATCTAACCCGTCTAGAAGTAAACAAGACATCACGATAGTCTTAGATATTCTATATGTCGTCAAGAGAACTTACGAGTTTATGAGAGTATTATACATAAATGTTTACATTTTGAGGGTTCTATGTCTCATAGATTCTTAACTCTGCCATGTAAAAAAAATATATGTGGCGTTTTTATTTAATATGTATGATACAATGATCTGGGACCAGGCTTACAATATATCATTTTTATTATATTTGCCTATTCCTATGTTAATTTCTATTTAATATGCTTTGAGGCATTTTTGGTAAAACACATATGGTTTACAAAAATATGACTAGCAATCATATTAGCTCCTGGAATGTACAAATTCTGTGAGTTCTTTAAGGAGAGATTTATTAAATTCGTGCAGTACAATGCTCTCTAAACAGGAAATTTCCTATTACCAAATAGATGCATTGATGTGTTGCTAATTCTGAATGTACTGTTAGCCATAAATGCGTGCAAATATCCTCTGGTGCACACGTGTGGTGCAAAAGCCATTACCCATTTAATATCCATATCCATCATATAAACGGAAGCATGAAAGTAAGCAAAAGTTTCTGTCCAGGTCAGATATGCTTTTGAGCATTTGTGTGTTCTTGCAGAGTTGTTTTATAAGCGACATGTTACGTGTAAGAGCTTGGTCTCGTTTTCTTAAAACCGTCTCAGAAATATTAAATTATTCTTGTTCAGTTTCTCGACGGTTTCTCGACGGTGATCATAAAAATAGAATATATGCACATATATTTATAGAGGTGAGTATATATGTGTTTGCATCTGCACTGATTTTGATAAGAAGTGTATAATTAAATTTAAGTAACCGAGGTGGAGAATTTTATTTACGAGAAAATAAATCGCTAGGGAGTACATAAGTGTCAAAATAGAAGAACAGAGGGTCTCAGACATGAAAACCGCCATTCCTTTTCCTTTCCCCGCTCTCCCTTCCCTTCCCAGCCTGCCGCTGTCGCCGTCTGACGAGGCCGAGCCCGGAAAAGGGGAAGGCACCTACGCAAACGGAAGGCACCCGAGCCACCACCCCACCCGGTTCACCGCAACCAAAGCAATTAAAAAGCCAGCCGGAGGAGGCGAAGCGGAGGTGGGGGAGGAAATCGGAAGCGATCAGAGCGAGAGAGCAAGCTTGCTTGCTTACCCGAATCCCCAATCCCCATCCTCCCTCTCTCCCCACCGATGGACCAGCTCGTCAATTTCATCATCCGCCCGCCCAGGTGAGCTCCCTCCCCGTGCCCTGCCGCCTTTCGTTTCCGCCGCGCCGCCGGGATTCGGGTGTTCTGGGTTTGGATCTGGGTTGCGCCGCGCCGGCTCGGGGGATCTCTGCTGGGGTGGATGGACGGGTGCGGCAGCCTGGGGTTGTTCGCGCGGTCGGAATTGTACGGCCCCGGGACTCGAATCGGATTCACTGGTGGCAGCCTGCGGGTTGGGCTTGAGACCGCGAAATTGAGGTGGATTCGTGGTTGGTCTTAGGTTTACTCGTGATGGTGGTAGTGTGTGTCTATGAGGGACTAGCAATTCGGTTCCTCAGGCCTCAAGGTGGTCGTAGCTTGGTACTGCTCCAAGTCTCAGAAATAGGATGTTCTGGTAAACCTGAGTGTTTTTGTATCTGTTCAGCTCAGTAGTGATTCGCTGGACCAGTAGGATATCTGTGTTCTTATGATTGTATTGTTTGTAATTTTTGGAAACCAGAGGGAGTGCCTGCTGCTTTGGTGAATTTGATGAAGTTAAAATAGCATGTACATATCGAGCATTCCGAGAGCTGGTCCGATATGTATTTTGCGTTGAGAACATATGAATGAGGTTGGCGTATATGCTAGTAATGTGAGCTGGCAGGGTCAAATCTTATATGTTGCAAATGTTGCTAAATATGTTCCTGTCTTTATGACATCTCTTTCATGTCCTTATTGGTCTGCTGGCTTCTTCATTAATACATCCATTTCAACAACATAAACTGCTGTACTCAAATTGAAGTACTGGAAGTTTCTTTTACCACTATATACAAGTTATTGTCCTGTAACTTTTAATAGCCCGACAATGTACTGTTATGATCCTTTGAGCAACTCTTGTTACTAGAATCACTGATTGGTCTGCTATTTCGTTGCATGACAGAGCTGACTACAGTCCTAATGACGATCTGTTAGAACAGGAGTTTATGCTGAAGGGGAGATGGTTCCAGAGGAAGGACTTGGAGGTCATATGTTTTTTATATACTGCAATATGATGATAAACAGACTAAAATCAGGCTGTGAATCTCTATATCTCTTGGCACTGTACTAGTAATTTTGCACAATTTTTGGGAACAAAGGTGCCCTGTGGACGAGGTGACCTGCTAGACGAACAATAAAGATGTTGCAAATGCAGGATTAACTTAGGATATCAATATACTTGCTTTTCAGGATATCCAGTAATAATGCATATTATTCAAGGGATAATAAAATTTATGGATTCATACATTAAATATTACGTAAATGAGTAGCGATATAGGTCTATATGAGATTTTTCTGTTTTACTTGTTTACTCACTGAATCTGCTTGACTGATATTAAGTTGTTCATGTGCTTTAATTCCATGCAAAGTGATTTCCACTTTCTTTGACTGTTGAACGTTGATATGCAACTGTTGAATTTTGAATATATGATGGTTGGTGGATGAGAACTATACATGATAGTTACTTTCTTTATTTGTTCTTCTATTTAAGTGCCTCATAACATCCATTCCATCTTTCAATATGTCTGTTACCATTATGCACTTGCTGTTTTCCTTCTATACAGTAATATATAACAAAACTGATTTACAGTCTTTCAAAATTTAATTGGGTAGATTATATTGCACATAATGGACAAAAGTAATATGGATAAACTTCTGCAGTTTTGCCAGGACTTTATCTCTATGATTAAATATGCTGACTATTTCTTTTTCAGGTCAAAAATGGCCTGGGCAAGAAATTGCAATGTAGTCACTATATGCCTGTTGTGATTCCTGAAGGAAATGCTCTCCCTTGTGTCATATACTGTCATGGTAACAGGTAAGGTTGCATGTATGTTCACACTAATGCGAATTAGTTTTTTAGTCAAAATGTCTTCCCACCTATAACAAAGACAAAGCCTCAGTCCTTACACATAGTATTTGTTATGATATTTCTATCTGTGTTGTCTTGGCATTAATTGATCTGCATTATTTATTTTCCAGTGGGTGCAGAGCTGATGCTAGTGAAGCCGCTATTATTCTTCTACCATCAAACATTACAGTCTTTACACTGGACTTTTCAGGGTCTGGACTCTCTGAAGGAGAACATGTCACTTTAGGCTGGAATGAAGTGAGTTCCTGTGCTTACAGAAGATATGGATTAAATTTGTTCTTGTTCTGAAATAGTTTTTACATTCCATGTTAGTAGAAATATGGCCAGACAGCCTGAGAAATGAATCATACAAAATATTTTGGTACTTATTCTATTCTATTCATGAGTATGTATCTTGAAACATCATAATTTTTTTTGCATCCAAGACTAATCAAAGCTATGGGGCATTTTAGCATGCAGTTATTCTTGTTCTCCATCTGAGTATCTGACTGATTATTAGATATGTATAGCTGTATACGTCTTGTATTTGACTTGTAATTATCTTACTTGTACTCCAAGCCTATACGGCCTATATATACAAGAGGTCACCCCCCCTCCTAGGGTGTGTGGTGTTTACCCTAAACATATCTCTCCACATGGTATCACGAGTCCGGGCCCTACCCTAGGCCTGCCGTGCGCCTCTCCCTCTCTTCCGCTGCCCTAGCCGCCGATCGGGAATCCCCCTGATCGACGCCACCCACCAGACTCGCGCCTCCTCCTCCAGGCGCGACTCCTCCCCTCCCCTCTCCCCTACCTGCAGATTGCATCTGCAGCCCCGGCGCCGCCATGAGCACCGCAGCACCATGTCCTCGAACAGCTCTCCGACGGCGCCCAGCACCACCAGCGACTCCTCCGGCCCTCTCTACGCCAACCCCTACGCGACCGTCGCCGTCAAGTCCCACATCCCCGTCGAGCTGCAGCGATCCAACTACACCAAGTGGTCGTCCTTCTTCCGCGCGATGTGCGGCAAGTTCGGGCTGCTGAAGCACATCGACGGCACTGCTCCTCCACCCCCCACCGATCCCTCTCAGACGGCCTGGGAGCAAGCGGATTTCTGCGTTCGCAGCTGGGTCTACGGCTCCGTCTCTGACGCTGTCCTCAACTTCACCATGGGCTCGCGATCTGTGGGTTGCGATCTCCAACCACTTCCAGTCCAATAGGGCGTCGCGAGCGATCTACCTGAGTCACGCCTATATATACAAGAGGTCGCCCCCCCTCCTAGGGTGTGTGGTGTTTACCCTAAACATATCTCTCCACACTGATTATCATGTAGAAACCTCCCTTGAGGCCTTGACCCCTTTGGCTCTCACTCCGTTCCGAAATAACAAGTCTTAGCCACTGCATATTCTCATTATTAGTTTCCTTGTCACCGAAGACGCCTGCTGATGAACTGTTTCTTGTTTAACAGAAAGAAGATCTGAAAGCTGTTGTTAACTATTTGCGTACAGATGGAAATGTATCTTGCATAGCTTTATGGGGTCGCTCAATGGGTGCTGTCACAAGGTAAATTCCTTATGTTTCAATGAATGTGGTCCTGAATTTGTAAATTACTATAGCACATCACTCAGCTTAGTAGAGCAGATTATTGATTTGAGCCAGTTATTATAGGTGGTAAATCTAATTGACATGTTTGGCAGAAGTGCCTTGTTGGACGGGAATCAAAATATGACCTGGCTACCATTACACCATTCCTAAAAAGGAGCATTTTCTGACTACCATGGAAAAAAGTACAAGGGGAAACTATTGGAACTTTGTCTCCACAGTTCAGTTTTGTTGCCACTGGCAAAAGGCACATTTGGTACATTGGTGGCCAGGTCATGCCGTCTTAGCTGGTGGTGTGAAAAGACCACTTGCCTATTTAAAGTGTGTACCTGGCATTTGTCTTTAGGAACATTTATATGTTGTGTGCCCCTCTCCATGTGTGCTTACAAACCCTCCCATACATCTTTCTTATTGTTAAAAGCCTATTCACCCTTTAACTTTTATATTTATCATTTTCAGTCTAATGTATGGAGCGGAGGATCCATCAATTGCTGGAATGGTTCTTGATAGTCCATTCTCCAACTTGGTTGACTTGATGATGGAGCTAGTGGACACGTACAAATATCCACTGCCAAAATTCACGGTAAGCTCTCTGATGATAAGTACTTCGCCACTTGTTAGTTGTTACTGTTAATGTGTCAATGGCCTTGTTGGTCCAGGCAGTTCTGGTAGTTATTGTGTGCTTTTATTTTACAATGTTGTTAGTGTCATCATGTCTTATACATACACCATATCGCATCATTTCGATGCATGAGCATAGTCCTGCAGCGGTTAGGATATGGCACCAATAGATCAAAACAAGAGGTGCATGGACAAGACAAGAAGAGCTAGATGAAATTGCAACTCATAATTTCCTTCTAGTATTCACAAATAGTAGTACTTAATTTTGATTATGAACTATCAAAATATGAAAAGTCTTCCCGTATATAGACGAACCAGGCAAGGCCAAGATAAAAATAGAGCACTTAACATTCGGACCATTAAGCTTCTTAGCCAAACAATTACTAAGACCATAGACTCAAACCTCCTATTGGACTCGTGTGTGACCTTTGCATTTTTAGACTCCAATTTTTGTGCCCAGTATGAACTTGTATTAGTTCCAGTGCTGTATGCTTGCATATCCTTTTGCTGTCGGTCATTCTGTTTACGACCCGGATTCATAATTTGACTTACTTTTTTTATTTGTAATTATAATTGTATACTTCAGTTTCTGTTGACTGCTATATTTTTCTTCTTTTTACAGTATATATAATTGCAGCTTTTTCGCATACTTCCATACAGTGCTTACATTTTACTTATTGCGGTGCTTATGCTTGTTGATTAGGTCAAACTTGCAATACAACATATGCGAAAGATTGTCAAGAGGAAAGCTAATTTTGACATCATGGATCTTGATACCATTCAGGTTTGTTATATCTTTGTATAGAGTTATTTACTTGTATTAAATGTTGATATTGTCAAGTTATGAGCAAGATTAGGTGATCTTTAAGCATCAAATTCCCTGGTGTGGCCCTGAATTCACTTTCCTTTTTTACTTTTATAGAAAGGTTTTTAAAAATTCCTTTATTTCACTTTAACTTTCCTAGATTATTATCACAAAACCTTAACATTTGGGTCTGTCTGTTTCACTTTTTTCTTTATTCGAACTTGCTACATCTAAGTTTTACCTTTGTTGATTTTCTGCTCTTTCTCAAATAATGTGAGTTGCTATTAGCTGCTAGGAGATTTCTCAAATCCCAATTCATCTTGCTGTTGACTTTAACAGTAGAATATTTCCTACAATGCTAGGTTGGCAACTTGGCATCATATACATATGCTTTCTTCAATTCCCCCCTTGTTTTCTTCCCACCTTGACTAAACAAGGGAATTATGCAAGCCTTTTCTCCTTTTTGCACTAACTGCCTATTAAACTATGCTGCAACAGATCATTGGAAACCTGTAGGGTGTTCAATTTTGAGGAATGGGATGGTGATGGATCATCCGATCTTGGCTCCTAACCTAACCCGCTTGTTTTATTTGAGGAATGGAACGGGTTGATCCATCACCACCTCCTCCCTCACAAGCATAAGGAATAATGTCATCCCAAAAAAATTGGGATGATCTCATAATGGACCATCTCACAACCCATTATTTCTGGCTCTGTTTTGATGGCAGACAAGTATATATTTACTACTCGAAATGTAACCTTGCAGGTAGCAAAACGTTGTTTTGTTCCTGCTTTGTTTGGACATGCAACTGAGGATGATTTTATACTTCCCCACCATTCAGACAAGATATATGAATCATATATGGTAAGCTTCCATCTTTCCTGTCAATGTACATGACCTTTTGTCTGCCAAGTTAGTTATGGTTGTTTCAAATTCTGCAGGGCGACAAAAACATCATAAAATTTGACGGGGATCACAATTCACCGCGTCCTCAATTTTACTTTGACTCAATTACAATCTTTTTCCATAATGTGCTAAGCCCTCCTGAAGTGTCTGAGGATCATTATTTCATGACGCCACATGGCAGCCTTGGTCAGGTAGTATAGAACAATATTCTTCAAAGCCGATTGAAATATGTTGGTTTTACTTACCTTAGGTTCTGCTGATAGGGTCATTGGGATACAGAGCATGGCATAGAATATAGGTTTGCTCAATCACCAACAGGTATGATTTGCAAACTTTGATCTTCACTTGGATTTGGTATATGAATTACAGCACAACCTCTGATTTTTTTTTCAGGAGCAGCCCATGCAACTACAACTGAAGATGCCATTGCGCAGTTACGTTCTAGGAGGCTCATGAGTAGAATGGAGGTGGGTGTTCAACTGGTTGATACTCTAAATGATTTCTTAAATAAACACTATGCTTCCGAACATTATCGATTAAATTGCTCCATCCATTTTCAAATACTTTGAATAAACACATATAACTAGGAAATCACTCCTTGTATAAAATGTATCCCTAAATTAACAAAAATATGGGGTGGACAATAGAGGAATGAAAGAGTTAAGAGGGCCATTCTGGGACAATCCTAAGAAATTGCAAATCGCCAAATATTGTGAACATAGCTTTTAGTCAAAAGTTTCAACATCTAAAGACGGATGTAACCCGATATTTGCCTTAGCATTGTTGTCTCTCATAATAGGTAGCAATCGTAGTCTCAGCTTCTTATGATTGTTTTTGCAGGTGCCATCTGGTGCCACCACAGAAGATAGGGCCGACCAAACTGAGGTGCTTCTTTGTTTTGCTTCTTTTGTTCTGTAGCACTGAAGTTTCCTAATTGATCATATCCTCTTCCAAACTGTGACATTTAGTGGTACAAAAGCAAATCTCCTTAAGTCAATCCTACAGCAACTGCATTTTTCGAAAATAAGTATAACATGGTTATTTGCCATCAATTACTGGCATACTGGCTCTGATAGGGTGTTACAGAAAATATTTGACCCAGGGCATATCATGACTTCACAACTTGTATTATATACTGCAGTATTTAGGGAAGCTATGAGGTTGATGTGTTCAAGTTGGTAAACTATGCATATAAAGGGTACATAGCAAATTGCAGTTAATATATTTTATCAAATGATTAGAATTATTTGATGTGCACCAATATGTCCATATGCAGGGTGCCTTGCACCATTTGCTGACCATAATATATAACACGCCGTAACCATAATACCAGCTCCCTTTGCCATTTCTATCTTTTTCTGTTCTGTTCCTTGCTGACGGGCCTGAACTTAATATGTTCCCAGAACCATGCACTTGAGTAGCCAACGATTACTGTATGAATACATTGTATAATGAGTATTGAGTGCAGTCCATGTAAAATTTGAACTTTAACATAGAATTTCAGATGTTGCTTGCTTCAGGGTTATAGTTAGGGATGCAAGTGGTGACACCACTGGGTATTAGTGGGTCAGGTAGCTAGTTCATTTTTATCCCACTTCCCTGCTTTGGAATCTGTATTAATTCATTTTAATGAGTTTTGTGTCAACCCAATGACCCAGAAAAAAAACTTCCCTAGCTGTCGTTGTAATCACAATGGGTTTAGACCTCATCTGACTTGGTTACTGCTATGCCAAGTACATATTGTTCAAAAACATGCGTGGACCTGTTTGATACCTCATTTTCAATATAGTTTGCAGATAAATTTCAGTGCTATGTTTGAATGCTAATCTTAGCAAAGCTTACAGAAATTTACACCTATTGAGCATGAGCATGACCATACAGATTCTTACTTGCATGCTGTATGAACAGGGATTGGATAGTGATGTTGGTCCCTCCTCATCTAGCGTATCAACAGCAACCCCTCCCAATGGCCGCAACGGAAGGCTACTCACTCCAACCTCTGATGATCGCGAGTATGTGGAGTACTCATTTGATAGCTTATCAGATATGCCTTACACCGTGGAAGATGAAGATAGAGTAAGTTATAGCTCAAATTCATCCAGCTTTCGGAGTTGCAGTTATGACGTTATGTTGCACTATCCTCCCCTCCACCCCCCCCCCCCCCCCCCCCCCCCCCCGCCCCCGACCCAAGGTTTGAAGCACCACACCTTTGTAGAACAGGGGAAACCCCCTCCCCTCTATTGGTTGAGCTTATAGTAGTAGGCCCTTTATGTAGTTCTACAGAGGTTGGAAATAGGTTCTGGAGCTGGGTGCCTGGATAATTGATTATAAGATTGTGGCGATAAGTTCAAACTGATATTTGGTTGTTGAGTGATGAGAGTACACCTCCTAAATGACTATTGGTGCAGATGAACACTAAACTTGAAATGGGGATCTTAACAACTTGAACTGGACTAACCTGTTAGGTATGTAGAGAGATATGATGGTAGCGCTTTTGTTGTGGTACCATATATCTCATATTCTCATGCATGTAGTTACGCAAGTCAATGTCTTAAGGATCACAAGGATGAGTTCTAACTATGTTGAACTTACTTCTATTTTGTATGTTGCATCCCTTTTTATGTTGCTGAGCTTCTCAGTGGTGAATCTTGTGTTGCTGTGCTGAAATGCAGATGCTGATGCGAGCAATTCTTGAATCACTGAAGGACTATGAACAGTCAAATACAAAAAATGCGCAATCAGCTGCATCTGATGCTGCATCCAAAGAGAATGATAATACTGTAAAAGATTGCAACGGTGTGGCCGATGCAGCATTGGAGCCAGATGCTCCTGGCAAGCATACTACTGTCTGCAACAGTGGAGCAAAAGTGGGTGCAGAGCAAAGTGCAGATAGCCACGCTGTAAACAACACTACTTCTGCCAATGCTTCTGGCTCTTCAGAGCCCCCGGCGTCAACACAGATTACCAATGGGAAGCCTATCTCAGCGGAATCCCAGAAAACGACTCAGAATGTCAATGTAGAGGATGGCACAAGAGCTACTCTGGTAGTTCAGAAGAGCCGGAGCAGTGGCCTGATAGATGGTTTAACACAAAAATGGGGTTCCTTCTTCAAGAACAATGACTGAGATGAGCAGAGTACACGAATAACCCCCCTTGACAATACGTGTTCCAGTGTGTTAATAGACATAGTTGCCTTCGGCTGATGTCCAGCTTGATTCGTTTTACGTGTAAAATGGAAAGGAAACAGATGGTTTCAGGATGTTCGTATATGTATAGAACTAGGAATTGTAGCTCCCCAATTGGTTGTGTATCATGTGTCAAAACACTCACTACTTTGGTTCTGGTGAATTGGCAAGCCCTTATTCTTGCTGATGGGTTGTAACATAATTGGAAAGCTCATTATTTTGTAGTCGTATTTGTGGTTTTTTATTTCTTTAGTAAAGGGTAGTGTGCGTCGCAATGTGGATTCGAATTCTGTCGCACGTTTCATGTTAAATTTTTGTATTGTATTTGCGCCAGCGATCCCAAAAAAATCTTTTAATTTTTTGAGAAATTTGCTATGATCTCTCCTCTACTTATGTCTGTTTTGTTCTAGAAATTTTTAAACAAGATTAATTTTAAAAAAATTGTTTGAAAAAGATGGGAGGCCTAATAATTTCAGTATGTTGTTAAGATGCAAGTTGGACTCTCGGCGGGTACCAGCTCAAGAAACTTTACTGTGCTGCTCTGCTCCATTCAGTTGGTCCCCTATTTGAGGCTTGAGGCAGTGGAATTGAAAGCGATCGCCGCCCGGCAGTTACATGCTGCAACAGGCTTACAGGCCCATCTAGCTCCGACGACGCGAAGGATACGTGGAGGAGTCTGGCTGCTTCACCGACACGACGGTGCACGTCGGAGCACGGAGGTGGGAATCGGGCAATGGGCTGCTCCAATCACTCTCTGGGGGCACAGCATGGGGCAGAGCGCTGCCGCACTGAGGCATGGCCCGATCAGCCACAGCCAGCCAGCCCGTGCCACGCTCCCCCCACCCTTTTTCCTCACTCGGCCGTCGGCAGCGACGGACGTGCTCCGGCCGGTCGATGGCGCGGCGGCGCGCAGGCGAAGAGAGGTGCCGACACTTCAACCGTGTGACACCGCGCTGCATCGCATTCATATCTCGCCCATCCAACGGTGGATGCAATGTTAGGCTCGAGCCACGCTCGGGCGCGGTGGGAGCGCACGCACTCTCGCCGGCGAGCGCGTGCGCGCGCGTCCTGGAGGATTCAGACCCAACCGAATCCCGTCGGACGGGACCCGCCTGCTTCTAGTAGGACGGACCGGCCCATGCCCACCATCGCCACCACTTCACCAGGCGTCCCACCCCAGTTGAATCACACCCGGTGTCCGTCGCCCTCGCCCGCCGCATAAAACCCGCGCCCCGACTCCGTCCCCCCGCACCGGCGACGGAGCGACGACGCCGAGCCGAGGAGGCTATCTCCTCCCAT
Source organism: Panicum miliaceum (assembly GCA_032594955.1). Classification (NCBI taxonomy): domain Eukaryota; kingdom Viridiplantae; phylum Streptophyta; class Magnoliopsida; order Poales; family Poaceae; genus Panicum; species Panicum miliaceum. The sequence continues at coordinate 44,606,293 of CM064059.1, forward strand.
TGCCGTGAGTGAGATCCTTGCCGCGCAGCTGGTCGCCGGCCGCGTCTCCCTCCCGAGCACGGAGCCCCCGCCGCCGCCCTGCGACGAGTGTCGGTGACCCTCGGGTTCCGCGGGGAAGCCAGCCTGCTGACCTGCTGTCCACCAAGTTAGTTGTAGAGAACTACAAAAAATTAGTTGTAGAGAAATAGGTACTCAGCCAACCTGCTGACCTACTGTCCACCAAGTTAGGGGCGACTCCTAGCTCCAGGTAATCAATCAGAAATCTGGCACAACAATTTCATGTTCATTTTCAGAGTTCTAGCTCTAGGGTTCTGCAAAGAGTTCTTCGTTTTTTGTGAAAGTTATGGTTGCTAAACATTTTCGAACTAGCTATGTAGGACTCAATACTAGAAAGGAATAGACTCAAACTTTATTTTTTGTTTCGTAAGTTTATAGGATGGATTTCCTTCTTGTCAATTGTCATCCTATTGTTGTCAGAATGCTTTGGACTTTTCAACCTGACTGTATTATACATCTAGATAAGATCTTGCTGCTGATACATCAACATGTGCAGGCCAATTTTGGACCCTATAGCTTCTATCTTCCACAAACTTTTCTGTGGGCGATCTGCAAGATCTGAAGGCACAGGCCAGGCACTGGATGGCTCACAGTTCCCTGGTTCAGGCTCCATTGAGGCGAACAGGAGGAGGTGCGAATCCCCTTCTCTCATTGTCTTAGGATCATCGTTGAAACCATTTGGATCGTCAAGCACATGTGTTGCTTTCCTACTCATTGAGCACCATCACGAACATGATTTCTACCCATTGATTAGCTCGATGTTCTGTGGAGCTTGAGCCCCCTTAACTATCCGGTGATACCGGCTTCATCGTCCATCACGAACATTTGATTTGCCCATTCCTTGCAGAGAAAGGGGTGAGAGAGCGCTGGAGCAGAGACTGGCCGAGAAGCTGGCCGCGGTCGGGAGCGCAGAGGGCAAGACCCCGCCATCACCGCCGACGCAGCAGCTGGAGGATGATGCTTCTGATGAAGTCTGAGCCCTCTTTTTCGGTTGGTGGAATTCGAGTCTGCATTGTGCATTTGTTGAGTGTTTTTGCGCATGCCGTCGTGTGAGTGAGTCTCTGGAAAGTGGAGTAGCTCACAGGCATGACAAGACTCATGAGTAGTAGTGTAGCAAAGGGCGAGAGGTGCAAGAAGGCAAATGCGATGCGCATGCGGGAGCCAATCGTTGCAAGACAGCGAGCAGTTTTTGTTGTACCGGTGTTTCGTGTCCAGTTGTCAAGTCTTTTTTCAAAGGAAAAATACATTCTCACGATGACCCAGCTAAATCGTTGGACACCTAGCTGTCAAGCCTTGCAAAACACTTTATGTTTCATGTGCGATCTGACCGAATGCTATGTGCCAAACAACCCTGTATCTTGTGCTGTCTCGCCTAATTCGGTAATCTATGTGTTGGGCGATCTGGGCAGGATATAATATCTACTTAACTGACGTGGCACAGTCATTAAGCGTAATCTGGAACGGAACAAGCATAAGCACAAACCTTGAACTACAATGCTTCACCAGTGTTATATAGTTTGCATCCATGAAAAAAAAAACCGCAAGAGGGCAGGATGGAGAAGATGGTGGCTAGTCAATACAACATCTACTTACACAAAAGGAAACAGACACGACGAGCATGAAGGTGAAGATCAGGGTAATAATACAGAAATGTACTACAGAAAGCAAAGGTGTCTAAAATATTGCTACAACGGAATAATTTTTGCAAGCGCCTACTTCTGCAAGTGGGTGGTGGATGAGATCAGAGGACATGAGATCTATTCCTCAAGGGCCTTCTGGATGTCCTTCTGCAAATTCAAACGAACACCAAACATAAATAAATAATGAGAGAGGGAGGGAAGGAGGGAGGGAGGGAGAGGCAGAGACCTCAATTGACATTGGAGTGGTCGAAGTTGCATATCTTTCAATGACCTTCCCATTTTTGTCAACGAGAAACTTAGTAAAATTCCATTTGATTCTTGACCCAAACAAACCAGGCTTGCTCGCTTTCAGAAACTTGTAGACCGGCGCAGCATCTGGACCATTTACACGCACCTGCAAACCAGTTTGAAAAGGTAATCACCCTCTTGATAGAAATAATACATGGTTTGCCTGCTGATTTCAAGTTTATCCAAAATATGCCTTTACAAAAAAAAAATCAACACAACTGATTAGCTGTATTTTATTCAGCGAGACAGATGCAGACTTCATCTCTAAACAAATTTGTGCAAAGCCAACTTAAACTTCTCTGATTATGCCAACAAAAACCAAGATAAAAATGCCTCATCATGTTTTGTTTCTACTGCATGAAGTTAGTTTCCAAATTGATGTACTCTACCATGTGACATATTAGACACCATGGCATCGTCTAAAAATTAGGAAATTGATCAAAAGCTTCTGAACAAGCAAGCAAGTTCAACAAACAGTTCTTACCTTCTGAAAAACTGGGTATTCCGCTTTAAATCTGGTGCAAGCAAAATCTTTTGCCTGCTCGGCAGTCCCTGGCTCTTGCCGCAAGAACTGATTGCAGGGGAATGCTAATATCTCAAAGTCTGGTAATTTTGGAAGTGAAAGAGTTTCGGTTAGATCCAGAGAATAAAGAGAGAGCAGTTCAATGGAATAGCACACACAAATTAATTTTGATGCAAGGTTGCATAAGACAATTGGTTTGATAGCCACCGGCAATAAAGTTAATTCGATGCAAATGCGTAACAGGGTACAGTACTTGATGCATAAGTAACAACATATAAATATCGTTCTGACTTCCAGGTATCATTTGAACTCCTTGCAGTTTTGATTTGATTTCGCTGAATGCTGCCCATAATTTGATGCTGGGTGGCTGATAACTAAGTGTGATGCTTTCTTTCAATTTATGGAGTTGTTCAACAAATTTGGTGAAATAATCCTCATGGAAGCAAATATCTTCATTGGAAAACAGAGTTCCCATTGCCTTCTTTCAGAACTTTTTTTGTTTGCCTTCGTCAGGTGTCTGTAAGTTAGTATCACTATCCAAATGGTCCCTGAAACTGTGTTTAGATTGAAATTACTAGTCTATAATCTTAAAAGAAAATTGAACAAATTGATCCTTACTCCTTAGAACTTTTCAAGTCTAATCCTCTCAAAATGGTTCCAAGACAAAGAAAGGCTATGAAAGTTGACAAGATTAATGACTCTTAAACGCATTTAGAGCAACAGCACTCCATAAACCAAAAAGATCGCCACTCCTATTTGATAAGCTAGCTCTATGAAATTGAATGAATCATGTACCAACCAAGAACACAATATTTGCAAGCAGTCCCAGGTATGGCCACTGCTAAACGACGCTTTTGGTATCAGTGCTGTCAGCCAAACGATGTAAAATCTCTCTAGAGTAGTCATGCACTCTTTTTCAGGTGGCCAATTAGGTAGTTCTTTTGTTATTCCACTTCAAATAGAAGACTACAGCCACTACTCAAACAAGCATCAGTGTGCCACAACTCCAATTCCAACTAGAACAGGCCAACATCCACAAAGGTTCATAATTCAGACCATGAATAAGCGCAGAAATTGGTCAAGAACAGCAGCAGGCAAAGCTCTTACCTTTGTCCCTGTACTTCTGATAAAGCTCCGTCAGTTGCGTGTAATTGGTCTCCGTGAACCCACTGGCGGCATCAAGAACACCAACCGTTTCAGCATCTCCCAAACCAAGACACCGCCAAAAAAAAGAACAATTCTATCAACTGCCAGGGGGGAAGAGATGATACCATTTGGAGGCGACGTTGACGAGGAGGAGGACCTTCCCCTTGTAGGTCTCCAGGCTCACTTCCTTGCCGTTGCAATCCTGCTCCGACAAAAAAAAAATCCCCAAATTTTTATTTCGTCCAGAACCAGCGACAGAAAATTTTAAAACACAAACAGGATCACGCAAAAGGACTTGATTTCGGGAGGGAAATCGCCGCACCTTGACGGTGAATTCGTGTATGGAGGTCTCCGGCACGGACTCGACCGCCCCCATCCCGCCTCGGCTCCTCCTCCCCCCCTTGGCCTCCTCTTCCCTTCCCTACCCGGGCGGAGCTCTCTCGAATCCCCGTCTCTTGATTTGATTTTTTCTCTCTCGTGTAACCTTTTTCTAGCATGGAGAGAGAACGGAGCGGAGAAGCGCGTGTTTATTTATAGCGTTATCAGATCATCAGAGGTCCGGGCGTGTGGGGCCCGCGGAGCAGTGGCACAGGCTGTCAAGTTGGTCTCAGACCTGGCGAGGAAAATTGTGAACGACTTTTGCGGCCTCTGGGGCCCACCAACAGCATTTATGTGACGGCATGAGCGCCCTCTCAATCGGTGTACCGGGTACATGGATGATCCATGTCCGGATGTGTGCCAGTGTAACATGAGCAAAGTTGAAAATTACGTAAAAGGAACTTTTCCGTAGTATGTAACACTAAATCCTGCTGTAGATTTTCAAAATGGTACTCCATCCGTTTATACTTATTTTATTAGACGTAGTTTTGACTGTATCAAATCAATCTTTGACTGCAATTATTTTTTTAGAGATGGCTCAAAATCATGATCATTGGCAAATATTTTAAAATATGGAATCAATTTTGTGTCACACAGCTCATGTATAATTGGAGTAATCGACCATGTCTTAGAACAATGAGAGTAAGTTTGAAACAAACATACTTTATTCTTGGCAATTGTTCATTGTTAAAATATAGTGTTTCAATCCAAAGTCTAAAGTTTGCCTCCATGCGCACCATATAGAGGTTAAGCTGTATTTCGTTTCCTCCTCCATGCAAAACAAATGTTTTGTTTCCTCCTAAATCCAAATGCACACCATGAAAAGTGTCACGTGAAAGTACAATGAGTCCTATCAAGAAGGCACCAATCTGAATAATATCAGTAGAAATTATGCATCGTGTGCACATCACTAAGCGTGATTGAAATGCATATCGCAGTCAGCTCTCCTAGCGAAGATACCTTTGTGTGATGACAACGACATAGTCATCAACAACCAAAATTATATTACAGAGATAGAAGTTAATTCTTCAGCTTTGTAAATGTACAAATTTGCTATTTAGTTAATTTATATAACTCCAATTTGATATTAAACCTTAGCCAATTTGCCCCTAATCTTGTACACTTTTCCCTAGTCAACTAGCAAAACATGCAATATTTTTTTTAAAAGGAAAAATAATAACTATACTAAAGAAAATAACTGTGTAAATATATGCAAACAGGTTAATGAGTAGTTACACTAAAAAAAGTAAAAAAATATATAACTTTATAAATATGTGTGGACCGTATTATATCTCTTAAACTAACCCAAGCATTACACCATTGTAGGCTTGTAGCATCAGTATGATATATTCAATTGGCACCAACAATATCTACCAAAGTAACCAAAACGATGATAAAAACTCCTACTTTACCTTTCATGTGATAGTAGTCCCAACTATCATCAACAACCTATTTAAAATAATCTAGAAGGAGATAAAAAGTCAGACAAAAATATTAGAAACACACAAAATATAGAGGATACATTACCCTCCGTATCCTGATGAAGGTATAAGATAGAGTCGTACTAAAACTCCCCATATATATTAGTTGTAATCTAGTATATGATCCATAAATTGCAACTGACTAGAAAATTTACTATGTAATCCTACCCTCGGAATGTATAAGACTTGTAGAGATCCCTCTGAAACACAAGTCACACAAAATACTTAATACAACCCAACGGAACACAACACGTAGAGCATTACACCAATCACGGTGGTCTGAGCTTTCCAAAAAAAGACCCGTATCCCTCGCTATAGTGTTGCCATGATCATATATCTCACTATTCCACTTCCAAACAATCTACTACCGCGAGTTTCTCTCTTAGTGAACCGTTGAAATAAACCTTGATATAAAGTTATAACACATGCGAAATAAAACACCGCTATATATCCGACCTTGCCTATAGCTAGAACTTAATTTGCCTTATCATCAGTTTTCATAATCAACTAACACTATTGATATATCTTAGATTAAAGATGCAAGAAGATATTTTTTATGGGAAAATTAACAAAAATGGAAGATATGTATTAAAGGCTGGTGCTTTGGTTTCTAGTCCTTTGCATGTGTTGATGATGTATTATATCTTTTTTCAGAAACGTTAAAAAAAATTGAAAGATATGCATAAAGGTTGACGTTCGGCTGGTTTTCAGTCTTTTGCCACATATTAGTGGTTTATTATATCTTTTTGCAGAAGCGTTAACAAAATGCATAAAAAGGCCGACGTTCGGCTTGTTTCCAGTCTCTTGCCACTTTGTTGGTGCTACACAACATCCAACCAATTAGCTCACTATCTTTTAAATTTTGCATATATTTTAACAACACAATACGCTATAATAATCCTATAATATTTGCATATTTATATTGGATCTTCAGTGGAGTTCCAGGTTAAAAAATTTGTAGATCGCTTCAAGCTAGGTAGTAGTAACTTCCAAATATTTTGAATCTGGAGTTGGATGTACGCTATAAGTATTTAAATGAATCATTCTACCTATATCTAGACTAAATATAAATATTTAAACTACTTTAATATGATCTACGAATTATAGATTTAATTTTAGATCTCAAAAACTGGAGCTGTGCCAAACATCCTTTATAAAGAAACACCCTTCGGACCTGCTTCAATTTGATGATTTGTTTGTTGCTGAACTCGAAGAATTATGCATGGTCGGCTTACACTTAACACCAGGTACACTAACAGCAAGTGCAAAGAATACCAAAAACTGAGATCCAACCCATAACCCCTAGAGGCGCTAAACAGAGGACCGACGGCAGAAATGGAGATGGGCATGCGGCGGCAAGCCACTCCGTCCACATAACCGCGGCCGCCTCGCTCACGCGCACCGCCACCCCCACCACTTCGCCCCTCCCACGCCCTCCTTCCTTCCCTTCCCCACCGAACTACCAACCCACCCCGCCTCCCTCCTCTCCTCTCCTCTCCCTCACAAAACAGCACAGCGCGAGCGCAAGCGCAGTCGCACGCTCGAGTAAACTACTGAAAACGCGCAGAAAATAATACCGAGAGAGGAGGAAAAATAAAAATAAAAATCCCCAAAGCCGCTCTTCTCCTCCTGCTCTCCCCCCTCCCATGCCTCCTCCCCTCGCCGCCGCCGCCGCCGCCGCCGTCCAGAGAAGTAGGACCACCGGCGGGCGGAGCCGTGGCTTGCTCCGGAGCCGCCGACGGGCGCAGGCGGTAGCCGCCGCGGAGGCGCCTTGTGACCTGTGAGCCCTGATCGGTGGTGGGCGGGGTCGGCGGGCGGTGGACGGGTGGGGCGCGGTGCGGGCGATGGCGCCGGCCAAGAGGAAGCGCGCGGCGGCAGCGGCGGCGGCAGCGGCGGCTGCGGCGGCCGCGGCCAAGTGGAAGGTGGGCGACCTCGTGCTCGCCAAGATGAAGGGCTTCCCGGCGTGGCCGGCCATGGTGAGTGCGTCCTCTAGCCCCGCTTACTGCCCTGCTCGCTGATCTGAGGCCTCCTGCTGGCCTGGGTAGCCTGGGGGTCCGGGGATTCTGGCCTCCTGGGCATGGGCGGGGGGTTTCTCGCATAGGGTTTCCTGTGGGGTTGGAGACCCGGGACTTTGGGGCTGTGCTTCGGCCGGTTCTGTTAAATCTTAGGTTTTGCCCCGGTCTTCCTGCCCCGATTTGGTCATCTTAGCTGCTAATCTGTGCTAATTTTGTCGTCCTGTTGCTGCATAGCACAGGGGCTTTGTGCAGCTAGGGTTTCGGTTACCACATGCTCAATAAAGATAGGCTCTTTAATAAAACAAGCTCCTTTCTGTTACTTTCTGCTGAGCTCTAGGGAGTAGGGGCTAATTTCTACTGCAATTTTTGACCTAGCTTGGTTCAATTCTTGGTGATTTGCTTGTTGCTGTCTTTTGGTCCAGATTTGGTGTTGCTGTTGATTTATGGCGGGGGGATTGGGTAGGATTTGGGTGAGTAGGGGCTACCTTTCCTGTGTTTGGATGTGTCAGTAAGACTTCGGCCCTGTTTGATCTATGGATTTCATTACTTAGCAGTTACAGATATGGATTTTGTTCTTAGTGATTTGCTCTTAGTGCTTGCCTGGTTACAATCTTACTAGTACAGAGGCAAGATGCTCTTGTCATTTGTGACAGAATTGACAGGTTTCCTTGGTAGGTTGTACATGTGAAATTACTGATTGACTGATGCCTTCAAGGGAAAGGATGCTTGTTAGGGTAGATGCCAGTACTTTGGCATCTTTAATTTTTTTCACTTCTAAATTTAGTATCTGATGATTTGTTGTTTTCTGTCTATACTCTCTATTGTAGATATCAGTAGCTTGCTTTTTGTTGGTATTGCAGAGCGCTCTGCAACTAGAATGAGTCTTAAATGTTCTCTCACGTTTTGTTTTAAGTTCAGATCAAGGCATGGTTGATGAACTAATGAAAGGTGGCCTCTCCTTATGTTAGTAGTCGCACAAGCAGTGCCATGTGTTTAGTAACTTGATTTTGCTTCTTCAGAGTTTGTAGAGTTCTTCTGACTCCTCTATTGTTAGGATGTCTCTGCCTGTTTGCTGATAGAAAATATCCAGTTTAATTTGCTAGCACTCTATTGAGGTTTTTCTAGTTTTTGCTGCCCCTTTCTGTATAATTTCTTCTTTCACTTCAACACTCTTCTCATTTTCATCACATTCGTCGAACCACTGCACATGTATTCTCAATCCTTGTAAGTACAGTACTGTAATTGAACATATAAAGTTCATAAGTCTTCTGTTTGGTTCCTGTGATGGAATGTTTGGTAATGTGCTATTCCTGCATTCCAGTCCATTGTATGAAAATAAGTACGCAATCATTTTCATCAAACAGATTAATTTTTGAAGTTAAAAGAAAAAATCTGGCAAGCCATGTGTTTTGTTTAAATTGGCCAGTGCTTGTTGCACATGTCAAAATATTGTATGTCCAGGATTTTGGAAGACTACAAAAGCTGGTCCTGCATGTAATATTCTTTACTATTTGCTTGAAGAGTAAGAGAAAATGTAGGGCCCATATTGCTTTTACTTGGATGTATGGGTTTGATTAGAAATGTGTTCACAGAGAGGGCAGTAGGCCATAACTTGGGAGAACATTGGTAATTCTTAGGTTCCATGTCCATGTGTGATGTTTTTGGGCCATTAGCTTTGCATGGTTGGTACAGGAATGTCAGGGGATGTATTTGAGCCGGTGTTCGCTGAAATGGTTGGTATTTGGGATGGAATCAAGTGCATTGATTTCTGCCTGTGTTGCGTTGCAAAATGCAGCCTCCCACAATTCCTTACCTGAACAAATAGAATGGATTGAGAAGCTTGGTTGAGCATCTATACTTGCTATATGTTGGCCATTCTTATGATGGATAGCGTACTACTGATGATTTTGGACAATAAAACACTTACAAATACAATATTCTTCACTGCTGATTTGATAGTTTGTTATTTCTTGTTAGCATTTTGCCCCCCAATTAGCTAAAATGCATAGGGTGTCTAGGTGCTTCCTTTGAGAACTCCTGTTACATTGATATCCTTGCAAATTTCTCATCCTGTATTCATTTATAGGCATACTGTTAACTTTTGTCTGCTCTTTGGCTGATGTAGACATTTTCCTAAGAGTGATTAGGGTTCCCGATAAATTCATTTCGCCTGAGGTTTTTATTTTTAACTCTAGCTAGTGTAGCGGACTTAGGTCTGGCTACCCTAGTAGTGGGCAGGCATGCATGTCAGCATGACTGCATGAGATATTTGCTCGTATCAATTTTGATTTTACACTTTCATAAGTTACCTTTTTCTTGAGGAAATATGGAGAAGTTTTTTCATTTTTTGAATTTTCATACTGCAGATAAGTGAACCAGAGCAGTGGGGCCAGTCTTCTGCTAAAAAGAAGCCGCTGGTCTATTTTTATGGTACTAAACAGATGTAAGTGCTTTTTTCTGAACCATTCTCATTTTTATTTGAGTTTATGAGTTACTTTGTATCTTCTGAACATCATGTTTTAGAAACATCCAAGTGTTATTAGCTTATATTCATACTTTTATTTGTAGATCTTCTTGAAATACTGATAATCAAGTGTTTGGTTCTTTTATGAGTGGATCAAACATGATGTGTTTATTTGCAATTGCTTTCTTGGGAGATTATGTAGTTATTTGCATATACGTCTTTTTTGAAATAAATTAAGTTGTTGATGAAGCTACAGTAACAAATCAGACGCCATTTGGGATAGTTAATGTGGATATTAAGGTTTAATATTTTGTTCCCTTACTGTAATTTGCATGTAAGCTGTGTAGTGTTCTTGCTCCATGCCTCATATGCACGTTTCTTTTTTGTGTGTGTGTGTGTTGGATTGGGGGGGTCGGGTTGCTATCTTCCTAGCTAGGTGCTATGGGCCAATGGGGTTTGCTACACAATGTATGTTGGGTACCTGTATTCCAAACAGGGCTTATAATTATCTCCCTCTAAACAAACAAACAAACTGACCTTTTGTTCTATTTTTCATTTAAATTATGGAAGTGCCCTAGTTAATTGCCACATCAAAGTCCCTGATCCTAAGGTGAAAGGTTCCTTGAGAGAGTTGACTTGGGGTATTTGGAAAATGCTGATCAAATCAAGCATTCAAGCTAATCGAGTTCACCTACTTCTGGCTTTGGAGATTCCATTCACCATAAATAGGGTAAACAAACTGCCTAAAAGTCCACTCTCTTGTGTTGATTCATTAACAAATTGAAGTACTATTGTGTATTGAGGGAACCTGGTAAAGTAATTTGTTGCCTATATGGTCCTTGCTGCCTGCTGAGTGCTGAGAACCAACAAGTTTGGTTGAACTTGAAGATTTATGATTAAGCCAAGGCAAAGTTGCTCTTCAAGTAGTTAGGAAACCTAAAAAAATGCTCATAAAGATGTTCCCTGGAATGACCTCATTATTACACAATCATGATAGCGCTTCAGAGGTGGCAGTGCTTGAGGCTAGAAATTGAATACACATTAACATAACTATTTGAAACTGTGATTGTGTGGCTATTGCTCTATGAAATTCCCGAGGCCCTATATCATTATGGTTTTTGTGCTTTTGGTCAGCAATATCTGTTTTATTATTGTTATTATTGTTATTCCTCTAACGCGCAAGAGAGCTGTCTGTTATTTCATCAAAGAGAAGTACGCTACAACACCAAACACACACCCACATAGTTACATTTTTCTTATTGGAGAGACTAAGTATGCAGAGTGACAATATTACTGCAAACAATCATTGCTCTCTCCCTCCATCACTTCTCCCTGTTGGCTGTGGTCTGCATGCTGCTGTGCGCAAAGTTTGTAGTATGGAACTAGATTACCTTTATGGAGAAGTCTGAACTTATGCATGACTCTTGCTTTTTTCTGTTGCAGTGCTTTCTGCAATTATACTGATCTTGAGGCATTCACTGAGGAGAAAAAAAGGTCTCTACTTGCTAAGCGACATGGTAAAGGGGCTGATTTTCTGAGAGCAGTCGATGAAATAATTGAAGTTTATGATTCTTTAAAGGAGAAAGATAATAATAAGCTTGAATTGGCTGCCGATGAAGTAAAGCCAGTTGTAGAAAAGCTCGCTGAAAATAATGGCTGCATAGATACTGAAAATCTGGTCAATGGCTCCAATATGCACAGTGGTAAAATAATAGAAGATCATTCTATCACTACCAGGAATCCTGACATGGTCAATTCTGATGGACCTTCTGTCACTATAAAGGGTGACGAGCCCTGTGTTGTAAATTCTGCTCCTGATGAGCCTACTGAAAATGTAACCATCCTTGATGAAATGAGGGATATTCCTTTGTGTCCTAATTCATTTTCAAATAAGCCAAGGGATGCACATCCGCAGAATTGCTATACACGTTGTAGGGTTCCATCGCTGCGGAAGTCAAGAAGTTCAATAAGTGTTGAATCAAGAAAGGCTCAAGGTTCTGGTAAACTTTTGGATCATCATAGTCATGCAGAGGATGACAAAGCTAACTCTGGTGCTGTTTCTACATCAGATAATGTTTTGTTGCATTCTAGTGTAGGCCCCTTCAACAAATCTGTAGCTTTGGAGACTATTAGCAGCAAGAGAAGGTTGAACTCTCCTGTTAAAGCGGATAGTACCTGTAACAGTGAAGCATCTGAAAATGGAGCTTCAGAGACAGAATTGAAATCAAATGGTACATCGAATCTTCCAATGGACACTGCAGTAATTTTTAAGAGAAAAAGAAAAGCAGACAGAAAGCCTGTTCCACATTATAAAGATTGTACACCACCAAACAAAGGTGAAGGTTTGCATGCTGAGTACAGTGAAATCCTTCCAGATTCTCCAAATTCAAAGAATGAAGTGAATAAGTCAGATGGAGATGAGCACTTGCCACTGGTCAAAAGGGCAAGGGTCCGAATGGGAAGGTCTCAATTGGAGGATTCACCAATTGATGATATTGATGTTTCTAATAAGAAGCCAGAGCTCGCTATGACTGCAGACAAATGTGATATGCATTGTACACCTGCAGTACCTGGCAATGATTATTCAGCTGATCAGGTATCGGCAGTGGTAAATACTGTTTCTAATCCGTCATCCAAATTTGATATGCCTATCCTGTCAGGGGAAGGTCATCCTTGGAAGAATAAAGAATACCATCCAAAGATTTTGGCATTGGATGTTGAAGCTGCTTTGCCTCCATCAAAACGCCTTCATCGTGCCTTAGAAGCAATGTCTGCTAATGTTGCTGAAACTAACAATAGTATACCTGAAGTGACAGGACACAATAATATGGTTCTAGATGGTTCTTTGTCAACGGGAAACAACCATTCTAATATATCTGCAGATGCAGTAGTCACCGTATCTAATAAGTCTGGAATAGTTCAAAGCCCTGGACCTTCTTTGGACACAGAGTTTGTGCATAGTCCATCTGGCAAATATACCTCTGAATCAATTTTACAAAATAATGCTATTTCTGATTCCGCTTCAGTTCCTTCAAAAGCAAACAATCATGACAATCATATCATGACAAAAGGCGATATTTGTGAAGAAACTCATATGGATAGCAAAGCTGTCAGTTATTCCTTGGTTTGTAATGAACTGGATAATGATGTCTGTGGGAAAACTTCAGCTCTTTGTATGAAATTGAATGAGCCTGCTCTTGATGTTACACAAACCACATCTGTACCTGACCGGTTATCTTCGTCTTTGGAGAAAGCTAGTGAAAATGTGGTGACAATCGATGTCAAAGAGACAAGACCATTTGGCTCAGCTGCCTGTAGTGTTGAGGGAACTGATGAGCCAGTTGACCATGCAAACAACAATGTGATCACCAATGCTATATGCCATGGTGAGACTGTTATAGCGGAATCCGTGAACAATGTGGGAGATACGGCAAGCAACTCTTCGTTGGCTACTAAATCATCCAGTATACAATCCGATGCAGACACCCGGACATCTGAAGTGTAAGATCTTGATTTTTATGCTTACGTTACTATTTATCTGTTTGTTTACCATGATGTATTTTCTATGAACGTGTCTGTCATTGCTCTTCTACAATTTTAGTGCTTATGCTATTTCTGTTTTCAACTTTCCAAAGTTTTGTTACAATGGGCCTTTTCATTTTTTTTGAATAATGTTAAAGTTGATTATTTCGCTGTAGATGTCTACTTTTGAAATTGCATTTGCAAAAATAGGTCTATGCGATGGTTAACCTAGGAGAGTACCATATATTCTTCATCATTCTGCTGGCATGTAGGTATGGTAACCTATGTATTCACATGGTTTTATGAAATAGCAATTCTTCTGTATTACATATTGGATTGCCTTCCACTGTTAAAAAAAATCGAAATTTTATCCTAAAAGTGTGCATTGTATCTTTTGTCCAAGTCTGAAATGTGCATTGACCAGGAAACAATAAATATAGTAATTTTTTTAAAGAAACACAAATTTCCCTATTAGATGATCGGTGCTATAAACCTACATGCTTTTGACACAGCATAAAAGCAGGGGTTGGGAATGAAAATATTGCAATTATTGCACTTTCATTTTTAAAAACTACACTATCATTTCCATTGATGGACATACATTTTGAAATGTTGCTTCCCAAGAAGCGCAAATATTGTGAAATAGATGGAACATGTTTTTTTTCCCCACTTCAATCAAGCTGTGAAGCAGAAGTAAGAATGATGTTCTCTTATGTGAATTCTGAATGTAAGATCTACAGTTTTTATGGAATATTTGTTACTATTGTAGATTAGGTACCTGAGCACAGTGTTTCTTGCTGTTCAGATCTTCTTATCTTCCACCTTGGTGTTTAAATTTACAAGGCAGCCTTCTGAGATGGCATGACTGTCCTTATTTTTTCTTGCAGGCATACGTTCTCATCGTTGGCATTAAAAGAACTGAACCACAGAAATCTAAAGGACAAGAGCACTTCCCCAGATTCAATGCCAATGAAAGAACTTATAGCTGTTGCACAAGCTAGAAGGTTCTCACGGTCAACTTCCTTTCCAGAAAACTTCTTAAATGCCAAGTATATTCCTGAAACATCAGTAAATACACCTCCGAAGGAAGGATCGCAGAGGCAGTTGTCACCTTCAAATCGGATAATCAGGTCCACCTCTGCAAATGATAATGTTCATTCTAGGAGTCCTTTTGACAGTATTCAACAGAAGAAATTAGCAGGGCATGATGAAGCCAATGCGGCACGGAGGTCTTTCAAAGATTTCCTCGGTACAATGACAAGAACAAAAGAAAGTATTGCACGTGCGACACGTCTTGCTATTGAGTGTGCTAAATTTGGCATTGCTGGTGAGGTTAGACCTTTCATCTCCTCTTTTGTTTCTATTGTCCACATAGAACACTTTTTTTGTTGTGATTCCTTCATCCATGTTCTGTAGCTATTTTTCCCTTTCAAATTGTCTTTATTTTTTGCTTCTGGAGTTATGATATGTAATTTCTTTCATTGATGTACTGGATTATTGGTGGATTGATTAGCAAAGATTTGTTTTTATTCTGTTGGTGATTTGATGTTCTGTATGCCAACCGCTAGCTCGAGG
Organism: Panicum miliaceum; assembly: GCA_032594955.1. Lineage (NCBI taxonomy): Eukaryota > Viridiplantae > Streptophyta > Magnoliopsida > Poales > Poaceae > Panicum > Panicum miliaceum. The sequence goes on from CM064059.1 coordinate 44,621,382, forward strand.
AGCAAGCTTTTCATTTTGATGTATGTAGCTAATTGCCAAAGTGAGCCATATACTTTCTTAGACATGATATGAGAAGACTTATCATAAACTTGAGGATTTGGAAATAACAAGTGATAATGCTGCCAGACATAGCACTTCTGAACTCTAGTTTACTTTGTGAAATTTATGTAAACATGTATGCCACATTCAGCTTACCATGAGAATCACATGGCCTTTCATTTCATCCACCAAAAGTGCCATCTATCAACATTTTCTGATGCCTTTTCTTTGTTTGACTGTCTAGGCAATTGACATTATCGTTGAACATCTGGAGAAGGAATCAAATTTATATAAGAGGGTGGACCTCTTCTTTCTTGTCGATTCAATAACACAATGCTCTCGCAACCAGAAAGGCACGTGTATAAGTATTCCTGAATTTGGCTAATTTTTTTTGTTACAATGATATTTATCCTACCATTACAAATCATGCAGGTGGAGCTGGAGATGTATATCCCTCTCTTATTCAGGCAGTTCTACCTCGAATACTCTATGCTGCTGCACCCCCTGGAAACTCAGCATGGGAGAATCGAAAGCAATGCCTCAAGGTAAGTGCATTTCATGGTCTGGTAGAATAGATATCATGTGCGGCATTGCCATTCTTTTGCCTCATACAAGTTTGATATTTGATTATCAGGTTTTGAAACTTTGGCTCGAAAGAAAAACACTTTCAGAGTATGTCATCCGTCACCATATTAGGGAAATTGAGACTATCAATGAGGCGTCATTTGGAAGTTCTCGCCGTCCTTCGAGAACAGAGAGAGCTTTAAATGACCCTTTGCGTGACAATGAAGGAATGCTTGTTGATGAGTATGGGAGGTATGGTGCTATCCCTTTTTTGTGTTACTGGAAATTGGTTTAATCTTTATGGAAGTGTGATAGTGTTACATGTGTCGTTTGCATGTTACGGTGAAATAAGCACTATTTTTTATTTGTTGTTTACCAATGCATAAGAGAAATGAGGTATGGGGTTCGACCCCTTTCATGTATTGGATTGGATCATTGTTTCAAGTTATATGCTATAGTGTCATAAGTTTCCATTTTTTTCTATTGTTTCTTACTCTATGCATATCAATTAACTATTAAGACGAGGACCATATGAATTGACTGGCCATAAAATGAGAACATGCACTAGCTTTCGGTAAAGCCTGATTAGGGTATTCCTATACCTATATCCTCATGTTCATGCATGAAGTACTGTTCCTTTTGTGACTTGGGCCCATGCTCTCTCGTGATTTTTTTTTGTTTCTTAATGCATTCTTCCTGGGATTCTCTTGTTGGTTTGTTAAGCTGTGTGCTATTGTGTTTTGTGGGTAAATGGTACTAACAAAGAATCAGCAAATATTTTGGGGAAACTTTTTTTCCACCAGTGTTACATTGATTCACTGCCCCTTTTTGCTTTGCTATTTGACTCTACATCAGCTAAAAAAAATGTAATAGAACTATGGAATATATGGGAGGACTTAGAAAGTTGCTTAAGACTAAACAATCACCAGTGAACACCCTTTTATAATAGATATGGAACACATGGTAGAAAAATATGTGATGATATGTTCTGGTCCCTGTGTGATACATGCAGTGTGGAGCTGCATCTGTTGCATCATGGTGCCAAGGGTGTTTACTAGTTTAGCAAATCAGTTAGCACAACATGCAACAGCATCTGTTGGCAAGTTTTTCCTAATTACCTCTGATTTCCTCATGGTTATGTGTTTCATTATTTTCAACAGTAATGCTGGTTTTCAGCTACCCAACATAATCTGCACGAAAGTACTTGAAGAAGATGGAAACTCCTCTGAAGATAGGAGCTTTGAAGCTGTTACACCTGAACAGGATGCTCCAGATAATGATGACAGTGAAGAATCTCAAATGCCTGTGGAGAAGCATCGCCGCATTCTTGAAGAAGTTGATGGTGAGCTTGAAATGGAGGATGTAGCTCCACCATCTGAAATTGAAGTTACCACCAAATGCCGACCAGAGCAAAGTGGCACCAATTGTACGACATCTGATCAACGCCCTTCAGAGGTTGGTCCTCCCCTTCCTGTGGACAAGCCTCCATCACCTCCGCCGTTGCCATCATCTCCTCCGCCTGTGCCACCTCCGCCACCTGCTCCCATTCCCCAGAGTGCGCAGATGCAGCCAAAATTACAAATGACATCTGATCCCATTGGGCCGCATCCTCCAGGAGCTACATATGTATGTATATTTTGTTCCTGTGCAAGAGATTATGCAATCATAATATCATGTACTTAACAGGTGCTTCTTCTTTTTTTTTCAGAATATTCAAAGTCAACAACCACATTCTATTGAGCACCAAGGTAACATGAATCCTTCTGTTGCACCATTGCCGCCTCCACCATTTAATAATTCAGGATATGGAGGGCAATCAAATCAGATTCCACCTCCCCCACCGATGGCACCACTCAATCCTCCTGGTCCCCATGGCAATTTCCCTGCAACCCCAGCACCATACCATGGAAATAACTATCATCGGCCTCCAACTACATCAATTCCTAATGAGGGATATCATATGCAACCACCACCCCCTCCGCCACCTCCAAATCAATTCCCTCCTGTGCCACCAGAACACCAACAAAGGCCACACCACTGGGGTAATAACTGTCCTCCGTATCCTGAGAGATATCGGTACAATGGGCATGATCGAGGTCATCACAGACATGACAGAAGGCATCACGGGCATGACAGACATCATTTTGATGATAGAGGATACCACTACGATGATAGAGGATATCACTACGATGATAGAGGCCACTACTTTGATGATAGAAGACATCATTTTGACGATCGAGGACACCATTTTGATGAGAGAGCTATTAGGGGGCCAATGCACCATGAGGATGGCAGGGGAAGATATCCTTTTCCAGCAGGTACTCTTCTTGGCATTGTTGCGAACCTTTCTTTATTTATCATGGTCTTCATGCTGAAATGTGACCTAATAGAAATGTCTTCCATTGTCAATTACAGTTCCAATGTTTGCCATGCTTTTGTAATGTTTGGAGTTGTGCAACCATTGTGTAAACTTGTTCTGTTAATGCCATTGCCGTACCAATTCGAGTGGCATGAATGAACACGTTTTGCCACATGAATTGGTATGGCAGTGGCATAACTGAACAAGGTTTTACACAGTGGTGACATGATTCTAAATATCACAAAAGCAATGTTGAATCCGTAATTGACAGAGTGGCACAAATATACTTTTATCCAAAAATGTGATTTACTAATGTTTTTTCATTAATCTACTGTTGTTTGTTGTATGATCATCCACATCGAGCACTGAGTTGATTTGGTTTGTTGTTGAGTCATATGCAGGACCTCCTCCTATTCCAGACCATTTTGAAGCTCCACCAGCCCCAATGCACTATGGGCGACCATCGGATCCTCCACCAGGGCCTTGTGCAGGCTGGTCTAGGCCCCCTAGGATATCTAACTATTCACCCTCCAGACATTCTATGGAGCCTCCAGTTTCACATGCAGCTGGTGGTATGTTACATGTTGCTTTGATATGTTTCCTAGTGCAAGTTGCATCCATTTTTATGAATTTTTGTTTTTGGAGAATCTGGTTTTCTTGTATGGAATTGCTATTATTTGCTGTTATGGTAGAAATTTTCACTTCAAATCACAAGCTTCAGTTTAGAAAACAGACGAGGGAACACTTTAAATCACAAGCTTCTTGTTGATTCATCTTGGCCTACATTGCTTCGAAAGTAGCTTACGGCAGCAGCCCACTAATTCTAATTCCTGTTACTTAACAAAGATTCATTTATATCATTTGAATGTAGCTTCCGTCAGCAGTCCACTAGTTCTAATTCTTGTTACTTAACAAAGATGCATTTATATCATTTCCTTGGTGTGAGATGCTAATATACTGTTGCGGGGCATTCGAAAAGAAAGTTCCTTTAGATTCTCGTGGTGAATTAAAAACTGTGGATGCTAAATATATGTCATATTGCAGGACATGGTGGCTGGAGACCACGGTAACCTTTTGCGAAATTGAAATGGTATGCTATTTGTTCCATTGGCATTGCCTGATTGCCGTAGCCTTTTCTGCTTCATCTGACCTCCTGTTTCTTTCAGGTGCTGATGCTTTTCTTAGTATGGTCCTGGAAGACTGAGGTCACTCCACCTCAGGGTGGAGGCACCAGCGAGATTCTCCAGGTTGTACATATGTATCTCAGGATTGCTCTCTGGATGTGGAAGCATAACGCTGTTGTATCCTTGGGGCAGACTGTCCGGCCTCACGGATGGCTGAACTGTAGGGATAGGGTATCTTGTATCAAGCGATTGTAGCCTTAGATTGTATTTGTTAGTGCCGCTGTCTTCGGTTTCATCTGGAGGGACTTCATTGTTAATGTTCATGTATGAATGCCTCCTGTCAGACATCATACAGCTACTCTGATGACTTACTGAAACTGTTTGATTACAGCGTACATAAGCCAAAGAGTAAATACAAATCATTTTCCCCTAGCCCCTGCACTTTCTGGAGACTCCATAAACCCCTTCATCAGCTGTAGATCGCTGCATGCATTTGCTTGTCCAACCGCAGAAAACAGCATTCAAATGTTCCATGTGGACAGTTCCAGCTTTGATGCTCAGTTCTCTTCTTCAGCACAACTTTCGTGTATAGCAAGTATGGTAGGAACTAAGGACTCGCTATTGATCATTTTTTTTCTTTGTATTTTTAAGGAGTGCACACTTGATCTTATGTTACATACCTCCTGTCATCACAAATATAGTTCCATTTATTATCTACTAATAAGGTCAAGTAGACTGTTTTAAATACGATGTCCAAGTAAACTGATATAAGTCAATCAGGAGATTCCAAGAGCCGACATGCAATGCCAGCTTTGACCTTAGTAGGTTGTCTGAGTAGACTAGCAAATCTGTCATTAGTTATTACAAAGCCCTAGAATACCAGAATTCAAAAACAATTGAACAAAAGAGCCACTAACCTCTCACCAGCTACCAGTGCTGCTAGCATGCATGTAAACAAGGTGGCCATGGCTGAACAAGGTGGTGGCCCTGGCTTGATGCATGCCACCGGCATGAAGCACCTAATTCAGACCATGCACCGATGACCCCGGCCACTCCTACTTGTCTAGTTGTGCACGAAGAACCTAATCCAGACCGTGCAGAGGCTGACCCAACTACTACCTGAAATAACGGGCATCTTTATATATATATAAACATGTCGCACGCCGCCAGCGAGCTAGAGAGGCCAGGCCACAACGGCGCCGAGTAGCAGCAGCTGCGCGCTAGGCCAGAGATGGCGGCCTCGGCGGCGCACGCCGCGGTGCTCGCCGCCGCCCTCCTCCTCCTCCCGTCCCTCCTCGCGCCCGTCGCCGTGGCGCAGCCGCCCAAGGGCGCCAAGGCGTTCTGCATCAGCCAGTTCGCCATCGCCAGCCAGGCGTGCTCCATCCTGCCGCCGAGCCCTCCCGACGAGCATCACCACCACGACGATGACGACGACGACGACGATGAAGAGGACGATGACCACGAAGACGACGAGCGTCGTCGTGACCGCGACCGCCGTCGTCGCGGCCACCGCGCGGCGGCGATCAGCCTCTCGGCCCTGATGGCAAGCAGCAACGGCAGCCAGCACGGCGCCGCCGTCGTCGCCGTGAACCGCACCGGCGGCCACCACCACGGCAACCGCACCCGTGGCGGGCACGGGCGCAGGCGCGGCCGGGGACGCGGCCGCCGCGGCCGCCTGCGGGATGGCGACGACCAACACGACACGGATGATCCCGACCACGACGATGACCACAGCGGCGGCGATGACCACAGCGGCGATGACGACCACCACGACGCCGACGACCCCGATCACGACGACGACGAGCATGAGGACGACGACGACGCTCACCACCACGACACCGACGATCCCGACCACGACGATGACCACGACGATGATGATGACGACGACGACGACGACGATGACGACGACCACCACGACGAGGAGCTCCGAGCGTACCGCGACTGCTGCCGGTGGCTCAAGGAGGTGCAGAAGGACTGCGTCTGCGAGGCGCTGCTGCGGCTGCCGCCGTTCCTCGTCAAGCCGCAGCACACGTACGTGGTTAGGGTGGGCAGGACGTGCAAGATCACCTACCGCTGCGGCGGCGTCTAGCTAGCTAGCCCCATGTCGCCGGCCATCCGCCGCTCGTGGCCGGAGTTTCGTTAACTGCGGGCACGTGCGGCGTCCGTGTTTCTTTTACGATTACATGCTTGGTCATTTTGTTCACGTAGGCGATATATTAGGTACGGTAGTTCTACTTGTGGTGTGTGTTTTGATCTACATATTTGTGGTTGCAATGTTGGCTGTCCAGTAGTTTTGAATGATAATGTAGTCCCTGCAAAATTTTTCTACTACATGTTAACGGCCGTCTGCTAGACACTGATTTATTTACCATATATAACACACATGTGTTGGTGTTTTAAAATAGAAATGATATTAACGAGCGTAGCTCATTTGATTAGGTTTCTTGCGGTGGAGTTTCCACATCTAGGATTCGAGTTCTCCACTCAGAATATTTTTCATATTCAGACTGCAAGGTTGTTAAAATCGTAGATTTTAGATCGAATTGGTGATCTTTAGGTAAGAACGGAATCATAAGATCTTGAAGGAATAAGGTAAAGTAGGTATTTTGGTCCCTCAACTTTGATCTGAGGGTCAACTTCGTCTCTCAACTTTTAAATTGGCCAATATAGTCCCTCAACTTTGTTTTGTTTTGTTTTATTTTAAGGTCAAACTCGTCCTGGTGCTGATATTATACTCCATAATAACATGAGATAAATAAAAAAAATCTATTTTACCCTTGGCTCATTCTTCCCCTCCTCATTTTCCAATATTTGTATCACGTTCGCTCAACTTTCCGAAATATTTTATACGATGGTACAATTATGCAACAAGTATATGTGTCCGCAATACAATGCGATGCATGGGTAAATATTTTATATGATGGTACACTTATGCAACAAGTAGGTCTAATTTTACTCTCTATGCGTCCGCAATAAAATACAATGCATGGGTAAGTAAACTTCTATGTTCCAAATTAAACACCTGTGATGTTCAGCTTCTAAATGCATAGATGCCACCACACTGTGTGACTTGCATTGGTTAAATATTTTTTACTAAAAAATTAACTGTTGCAGAATTTAAAGGGGAAAGAGCCAAGGGTAAAAAGGACTTTTTGCATAAATCTCATATTATTATGGAGTATAATATCAACATAAGGATGAGTTTGACCCAAAATCGAAAGTTGAGGGACTGTATTGGGCAATTTGAAAATTGAGGATAAAGTTGACCCTTAGATCAAAGTTGAGAGACAATATACCTATTTTGCCAACGAATAAATTGTAGAAACGTGGATTCTACGGAATGGAAACCGTAGAATCAAGGCCCCGAGTCAAGATCGTAAAGATGTGAAATCAGACCACATCGTGGATTTAAGGACCATGGTGGACAACATGACGCTAATGTTGATCGTGTGAATCTTAAAATTCCGCCTCCGCTAGCCTAGTGTCTCGGACGGAGGTGCTCATAGAGGCAGAGTTTGTATTTAATCATCTCTACCGTATCCCATAAAAAAATAATACTAATTAATTGTTGGATTGCAGGCATTGCACATGCATATACACATATGCGCCGAAGGCAATTCAAATTATAGGCGCCTAATTGTAACAACCTAGCTTCTTTTAAAATCCAGAAAACTTTGTTGCAAACTACTTTTAAGTGTTTGGATCTCTGAAGAATTATCTGAGTACTCTTATGAAACTTCGGACAACGCAGCCGCCTCCTGATTCAAAGACCAGCTTATTTGATGTTCTTCTCAACTAGAAAATATTCTCGCATTTCCTCTTAATTCAAAGATCCCCTCAAAATGTTCTCTCTCGGCCCGGGTCCATCTCCTCACGGCCCATCATTCCTCATGGTGTGGCACGGGCCCACGAAAGCCGGCCCGCACTTCGGACAACGCAGCCGCTTCCTGAATGTCCTGATTCGAGGCAGCTGAGCTGAATGGAGCACAGTGATGTGTGCGTGTGTGGTCATGTACGTACGCGTGTGCTTCACCTCACATGTCGATCGGGCTTGTGGAAGAATCCGAAGCTAGATAGGGAGAGGCAACGCACGCAGCTTCACGTGTATCCTTGGCTCCCTTGCGTCAGCATCATCACGGCATGCAGACAAGAGAAGAGGACCCTTTGGCAGATCACAGCGAAGGAGGAGCAGCTAAAGCTCTCCGGGGGACGGATCGGAATTGCTAGCAATGGCGGAAGCAAGAACCATCGGGTCTCTCCCGGTGGCCAACGTGCAGGAGCTCGCGGAGGCTTGCAATAACGGGGTTGATGGCAAGGTGCCCGAGAGGTACCTCAGCAAGGACCCCAGCGCCGAGGAGGTCGTCGCCGGCGACGACAGCGCTTGCGCGATCCCGGTCATCGATCTCCGCAGGTTGCTCGACGCGCAGTCATCGGAGGAGGAGTGCGCCAAGCTGGCATCTGCATGCCACGACTGGGGCTTCTTCCAGGTATGCAGCCGACCTTCCTTAGCTTATGATTGGAGAAAATGTATGTGAACCATATATGAGGTGCAGCTCATCAACCATGGCGTTCCGGATGAGGTGATCCGGAACCTGATGAGCGACGTGGCCGGGTTCTTCGAGCAGCCGCTGGAAGCCAAGAAGGAATGCTCGCAGCAAGCTGACAGCCTCGAAGGCTACGGCCAGGCCTTCGTCGTGTCCGACGACCAGAAGCTGGACTGGGCGGACATGCTCTACCTCCAGGTCCATCCAAGCGAGTCCAGGGACATGCGGTTCTGGCCGACACGCCCGGAATCCTTCAGGTGATCCAACCTTGTCAAAAAAGAGTTGAAAGTTATTTTTTTATCTGAATTAATGGTAGAAACTTCATATATAGCCTCATCTCAATTTAAAATTCAGTCAACTTCATAGCCTCATCTCAGTTTATTTTGATCTGAATTCTTCAGGCAGCTGGCGTACAGCCTGCTGGAGTTCATGGCCAAGGGCGTCGGCGCCGATCCCGCGTCGCTGCGAGGCGTGTTCGAGGGGCAGGCCCAGGGCATGAGAGTGAACTACTACCCGCCGTGCCGGCGGGCGGCGGACCGGGTGGTGGGCCTGTCGCCGCACACCGACCCGAACGGCCTGACGCTGCTGCTGCAGATGAGCCACGGCGACGTGCAGGGACTGCAGGTCAAGAAGGACGGCAGGTGGTTCGCCGTGCGAGCCCTCGACGGCGCCTTCGTCGTCAACGTCGCCGACGCGCTGGAGGTACCTGGCTAAATCCGCAATCGCTGCAACAGATCGATGCTGACGGGCTGCTTCTGAAATCTGAATGCCATTTGGTACGGTGTTTGCAGATCGTGAGCAATGGATTGTTCAGAAGCGTCGAGCACAGGGCCGTGATACACCCGACCAGAGAGCGTATCTCGGTGGCGCTGTTCCACTACCCGTACCAGGACCGGATGCTCTGCCCTCTGCCGGAGCTGGTGAAGAAAGGCGGCGGAGCGCGGTACGGGCCGACGAGCTACCGGGATTTCTTGACGCAGTACTTCACGGCGCAGCTCGATGGGAGGAAGCACCTGGAGAGACTGAAGCTAGACTGCTAGAGCAGTAGCTACTACTAGATTGAAAAAAAATATTTGGTTGCAGTGTTTTTTATATGGACGAGGGTTGTTGTTATCCATTGCATTTCTTCTTCTTCCTCCTCTTGAGGGCAGTATTTTTTTTGCTTCATCATGCAAAAACTGGAACAAAGGGTCTGATTGGTTGGGTTCCAATGTTTGCCCAACCAAAATAAAGGCATGCCAATAAAATTTGGCTATCAATTGATTTATATCTAAGAATTGGTCACTTCAATATTTGTGATCAAAACCTTAGCAAGTTATTAGAAATTTCTTAAACCTTACAAGTGTAACGAAAAATATTGGTTGTCATATTTTGGCACTAAACCAAATGAGTACCTAAATTTCTTGCCCACAATTTAGCAATAATGCCTACAATTTGACATGCCCATAATTTGGCTTGCCATGATTTTGGTCACATTTAAGAAAAATTTACACTGAGACCTGCTGCTCTACGTCTCTACCTTAATTTTTCGATATGAACATGCTACTCGACATTATGTAGAAGAGAAAATAAGGTGAGGAATAGCACGAAGGTAAACAAAAATTACAGCTTGCAAGTCAGGGTATATTCTTGATGAAATGATAGCGCGCTATATGCCACACCTATAATATGTGAGCATCATCGTCTTTTAAGAAAATAGACGGGGATAGCCTTGGCAGATTAGCCTACCTTAGTACTATATGTACAGTGTCAGCATCATCGATGAATTCCTGAAAAACACCCAACACCAGCAGCTGAATTTAAAAAGGGCAAAAATCCAGTTGACACACACCCAGCCGTAAATTATTGTCAAAAATCCAGAATCCAAACTTGGATTACAATACCAGACATCTAATGCCCTTGAACTCTTGAAACCATTCACTTACGTCTTTACCCCTTCCAACCAAAACCAATCTGGCTTAGGTTACGTTTCATCTACATGTTAGCTACTACGTCAGTGTAAATTCTTTCCCTACCCCTACTTCACAAAATTTTTGTATGCAACAGCTTCGCATTAATACAAATGTCACGTTATCTAATTTCCCTTTTTACGCAGTGCCCTTCGCTAGCTTGCCGTAGTCCTCTTAAAAAAAATGTCATCTCATCATGCAACTCGCCACAGTACTACGTCTCTCAAGACTACCTCTAGGCTGGCGCGCGTACACGTCGTCTCTCTCAATTGTTTGTTCGATATCTTCCCCAAATTTCTTTCTACTGCACTGTTCACCGTATCTCCTCTGGCACTCGGCCATTGGAAGCTGGGTCACGTCGAGTAATCCCGGGGCCGGTGTGGCGCGGGAGGTTGAGTGCAAGTGTCAGAACAACTAACTGTACGATGGTCAAGGAGGGCCCTCATCTTCCTGTGCGATCAGTGATCGAAACCATCACTAATTGGTAGTACCTCGCGGCGTGGAAGTATATATCGGATGCGCTTAATGGCAAGGATGTGAACCTTTGATGCGAGTGCTCCCTGGTACAAACGTGCATGATCAAATGCAGTTGATGACGACGTGCAGCTTCCCAGCTGCCTCATCCCTGATACTCCATGCGCGTTTCGATATGTAAGAGGTTTTAGTTTTAGCCTGAGTCAAAGATTAATCTTGATCAAATTTATAGAAAAATTACACCAACACTTACACGTAGATGATTTTAATTAATAGTACATTTTTTAATATAGTTGATGTTATAACTATTTTTTCTAAACTTACCTGAAATTAGAAAAAAAAATGACTTAGAACAAATATCTTTGATTTTGGAACCTAAGGAGTATGAAGTAAGTTTATGATGATGTTTAGCAACCAGAAACCACTGGTGCACGAAGAACCTATTGCCAGGTCCCCACTCGCCCAGTGGTCTGGGGTTGCCACCTATTGCCAGGCCGCACCCGCACCCTGCGCCTACAAACATCAGGGTCAAGAGATATGTTTCTATACCATTCTCAACTCATCAAGTCCATCTAATTAAGCGATAACAATAATAATCATGGACTACTCAACTGAAATATGCATGCTTATGCAATGCTGAAAGCTTCAAACCTTTAACAAAACCGTCAATCCCTCAACACATCAAGATAGATCAAGGCACATTTTAACTTGGTCTCTCAAGCTATGTAGAGACCGTGTACATTGTATTTAGACTTGTTTATTAATGACATGGAGATGCATTGTAGAGGATTATTATTGTTACATGAAGACACACCACCTTTTTCGTTGAACCTAACTATGGCCAGTGACGCAGCTGCATGTCCAATCTCGTACCTATTTCTAGATGACTAATCTGAAAAAACAAACGAGTAAGTATGATAGGAGTCAGCAGCTGTCTGAACCTGGCCATGACTAAGAGAGACATACGCACATGGATGCAAGCATGCAGAATTGAAGGCGCGCCTTCCGTAGCAACTCCACTCATCCAACCTCTAACCGATTGATGAAGAAACTAACCACCGAACTCAATGAATTTAGTCTGCCGCCGACACAACAATGTTTGTGTTAAACTTAAACTCTTCTTCCTCGCAAGCAAGCCCGGTATGCCCATAGGAACAGGAGGAAGCCAGCTAGGACGATCCAAACGGGGCCCTCTTGTTTCCAGCCAGCGAATTGAAGCACCGTGCCCAATCTTTGAATCTCTGATGGCTTTCGCGCGGTTGGCTAAACATTCCATTCGGGTTGCATTGCATGCCGCGGATGCTGGTGTGCAGCTTGCCAACCACCTGATGCTAGCTTGCCATGAATGAATTAGTACAATGAGTGTACTGTGTAATCCTGCGTTAGTTGCAGCTCTGCACTAATATAAGCTCCGCGATCATCAGGTGCCCTCCACACCCATACACACACTCACTGTGCGTAACAATCTCTGGTGCCATAGCAAGGATGGGTGCCCATGGCGCCGCCGGCCCCCTCGCTCTGCCGCCGCCGCCGCTTTCGATAGACACTCGCGGCCGAGATGGGGCCATCGGCGAGCCGGACGACGACGGCGGCGAGCCCCTGAGCCCTACGGCACGCATGTTCCACGATTTCTACATCGTCGCCGTCGTCGGCCTCGGCACGCCCATCGACTTCCACCCCGCCCGCGCCGGCCTCGAGGTCACCCTCGTGCGCCACCCCCGCTTCTCCAGCATCCGTGTACGTTGCTCTCCTGATGAGTAGATACCGTTAATTTCTGCAGGTGTGCAACCAAACTTTGCAACGCCTGCAACAAAAGTAATGGTGCCCAATCATGAGCACGAGCGAGCCCTGATGACGTGAACCTGGACGTGCAGGTGATGGACGGGCCGGAGCCGCGATGGGTCCGGACGGCGGTGAACCTGGACGACCACATCATCGTGCCGGACCTGGACCGCGCCGCCGTCTCGGCGGACCCCGACAGGGCCCTGGAGGACTACGTGGCTTCGCTGTCCACGCTGCCCATGGACCAGTCGCGGCCGCTCTGGGAGCTCCACGTCCTGGACTTCCCGACCTCTGAGGCCACGTCGGCGGTGGCCTTCCGCATCCACCACGCGCTCGGCGACGGCGCGTCGCTGGTCTCCCTCCTCCTGGCGTGCACGCGGAGCGCCGCGGACCCCAAGGCCCCGCCGGCCATGCCGTCGTCCGCCCCGGGCGCGCGGCGCAGGGCGCGCCCCGTCTACGGCGCCCCGCCGCGGCCGGCGTGGTCGGCGGGCGTCCTGGCGCTCGCCGCGTGGGCCCTGTCGTGCGCCCTGCTCGCCTGGCACACCGCCGTGGACGTGGCGCGCTTCGTCGCCATGGCGCTGCAGCTCGTGCGCGACCCGCCGACGCTGTTCACGGGGGTGAAGGGCGTCGAGTCCCGGCGCAAGCGCTTCGTCATGCGCACCCTCAGCCTCGACGACGTCAAGCTCGTCAAGCACGCTCTGGGCTGCGTACGCAACACCACCATATTTCATCTTCAAGCCTCTTCTTTTACACTACGACTACTGAATGGCTAGCAAGGCGTGCTCTCTGACAGTTTTTTTTTATCTGTTTCCATGCATGCCTTTGACGCCCACAGACGGTAAATGACGTTCTAGTTGGAGTGACATCTGCTGCTCTGTCACGGTATCACTTCCGAAAACTAGGTAAATAGTGGAACATAACTATCCGGGTTTAAATTTTCATCATCTTCTAAGGTAGTGGTAAGAATATCCAATACAATGTTGGCTAACGATCGAACACACTCCTCAGGGGATGACAGTGACACAAACAGAAGCACATGCTTCAGATCAGTCCTTTTCGTCAACCTAAGGCCAACGCCTGGCATACAAGTAAGCCGACCAACAGATTATACTTCTCCAAGAAAATTTGAAATTTACCTTTTGGAGTAGTAATTGAATTCCTGTGTTGCGCATGCAGCAACTGGCTAAGATGATGGAGTCTGGTAATAAGCACAACGACCTGAAATGGGGAAACCGACTTGGCTACATTGTGCTCCCCTTCGAGATCGTGAAGCACGATGACCCTCTTGACTACGTCCGCAACGCGAAGAAGACTGTGGACAGGAAGAAGCATTCCTTCGAAGCGATCGCCACTCATGTCATTGCTGAGACGGTCACCAAACTTTTCGGCATCGAGGTACCATCTTCCTATTCCCCGCCTACTAATAATGTCTCGTGTTCGTTCCAGCGAACCTAACCATCTTAGATGTGCCGCCTTTTTTGGGTTACAAACTTACAATTGTAGTCAAAATTTATACATACATACATACATACATACATACATACATACATACATACATACATACATACATACATACATACATACATACATACATACATACATACATACATACATACATACATACATACATACATACATACATACATACATACATACATACATACATACATACATACATACATACATACATACATACATTTTCAGCACTACTAAAGTCTGTTAACTGCAGGTGTCAACTGGTCTCTTCCACCGTATGATATCCGGCACCACCGTGCTGTTCTCCAACATGATCGGCCCTGCCGAACCCATAGAGTTCTACGGGCACCCGGTTGCCTACATTGCGCCAAGCAACTTTGGGCATCCATCGGTAAGTTCTTCGATCGGAACAAGTATAGTTGTGCCGCGTCATTTTTTTTAAAGAGAACGGCAAGAGATTTGCCGTAACCGTAACTTTTATTAGAAGAAGAAGTTTAAAGAAATACAAACAACTCCAAACCCCCACACATCATGATAACACTTTATTTCATTGCAGGCGCTGACTATACATTGGCAAAGTTACATGGACACTATCAAGATCATACTTGCCGTGGACGACGCGCAGTTTCTTGATTCTCACGACCTCCTGGATGATTTTGCCGAATCCCTGGAGATGATAAGAAAAGCAACGTCCAGAGCACAAGTACTCAAAGGTTGATTCTAAGTACATACGCTGACCGTTTCGAGTGCTGTAAGATGTGTAGTCCGCAAGACTTCCTGGGAGGATGATGGCTAGCTACTCGCGAATTACTACTATATGTGCGTGAGTTTAGACACTCCGTTTGTGCAAAGGAAACTGTAATCCGGCCTAATCCTAACTCAAAGCAGTTAATCCTAACTGTGATGGGTGGATTCCTTTGATGGCTTTGAGAAACAAGGGAAATGTTCCAAAGGGAGGGGAAAAAATGTTCAATCCAAAATATGAACGGCTTTGAGAGTAAAGGGAAATGTTCCAAACCAAGGAAAAAATATTCAGAGAAATGTTTCAATCAAAAACAAAAAATATTTTGAGTAAGAAATAAATTAAAATATTACAAAAAAAATTAAGTAGCAACAAGAGCATCCAAAAAAAATGTTCAGCTCAAGAAATAGTAAAAGGGCAGAGAAAACATTCGGCCCTTAGCTTGAAACAGTTCCACACATCCCATCGAAACGAACTAAGTTTTTTTTTAAAAAAAAACAATCAAAACACAACCTAGCTAAAACTAAAGGGAACAAGGAAAAAAACGTAAAGCAGGCCCACTAACTAACTAATAAAGGCCCAGAAACACCAGGCCCGAACTCGATTGAATTCTACTACATGCTAGAATCTTGAAAACTACACTTATTGCTAATGTTATCTTCGACCCAGAAGACTTGAGAACTCACTTTGATTGAAACCGACCATCGTATCTGCGCAACTGTTGGAGATTTTTGGTATGCAAAGATGAAATAGAAACAGAATGTTCTTGTAAAAAATAGAAATTAAATTTCCAAGTATTATAAAGTAAAATGTCCCAAACAAATAAAACATTTCGTAAGCTAAAAAAGTTCTGAGTATGAAAAATGTTCTGGTAAAAAGTAGAAGTCATTCTAGCACTAATAAGGACATGTTCTAGACATAGGAAAAATGTTCTATGCTCGAAAAAATTGTCCAATCCAAAATACAAATGGCTTTGAGAATCAAGGGAAATGTTCCAAACCAAGAAAAAAATTCAGAGGAAAAACAAAAAAAAATTCATGAACTAAGTAAAATCTAAAATAATAATAAAATATTTCAAAAATTAAGCTGCAACAAAATTAGTCCAAGAGAAAAAAAGTTCAGCTCAAGAATAGTAAAAGTAACAGCGAAAACATTCAGCCCTTAGCCAAATGCACTTCCACACATCCCATCAAAACAAACCTAGTTTATTTCCATGAAACAATCCAAACAACCTAGCTAAAACTAAAGAAACAAGAAAAAAACAAAAAGCAGCCCCACTAACCAACTAATAAAGGCCCAGCAAAACTAGGTCCCAATGAAAATTGTATCATTCTAGAATGTTGATAACCACAATCATTGCTCCGACCCAGACTTGAGAACTCACTTGACTGAAACTGGCCAGTGTACGATCTGCGCAGCTGTTGGAGATTTTCGGTGAAAAGAAATTGCCTGAGTTTACTGCCAACAACCTCGGGTAAACCATTCCAGTTATCACGGTTTCCTCTACGCCACTGCGAGAATGATTGGTCCTCTCTGCATCAACAAACCATCGAGACATGAGTGGCGCGCACGTGATGATAAACTTTGAAAAATTCCAATGGCACGCGAGCAATTAGCCAGACAATTGATTCGCTGGTAGCAACATGCAGAAGACAACGGAAGAGGACCACCACTTTGGCCGATGCTCCTTTCACGTTCCCCCACATGGCCATCGTCTGGATAGCTTGTCATAGGGTCACTGACACGTAAGACGACGGAAGAGGACAACCGCTTTGGCGGATCAACAAACGCTACATTTTATACCTCAACGTCGCCATCAGCATCCAGCAAGTCCTGAAAAACTCCAGGCGAAGCAGGTGGAGGAGGAGCGGCAGCCGGAGCTCCGGAGGGGATACCAATGGCGGAAGCAAGAGCAGCTGGGTCTCTCCCGGTGGCTAACGTGCAGGTGCTCGCGGAGGCTTGCAACGGCGGGGTCGATGACCAGCAGCAGGTGCCCGAGAGGTACCTCAGCAAGGATCCCAGCTCCGAGGAGGTCGTCGCCGGCGACGATGGTGCTCGCGCGATTCCGGTCATCGACCTCCGCAAGCTGCAGGACCCGCAGTCGTCGGAGGAGGAGTGCGCCAAGCTGGCGTCTGCGTGTCTGAACTGGGGCTTCTTCCAGGTTGGTACACCGTCCATTTGCTCAGAGTTGTGGAAGCAGTATGACCAAACCATGGAACGAATAATTTGTGCACTGCAGCTCATCAACCATGGACTCCCAGAGGAGGTGACTGGAAGCCTGATAATGACGTGGTCGAGTTCTTCAAGCAGCCGCTCGAAGACAAGAAGGAATGCGCACAGCAAGCCGACAGCCCGAAGGCTATGGCCAGGCCTTCGTCGTGTCTGACGACCAGAAGCTGGACTGGGCAGACATGCTCTACCTCCAGGTCCATCCAACTGAGTCCAGGGACCTGCGGTTCTGGCCTACTCGCCCTGCATCCTTCAGGTGATCTTTTCCAAGTTCCAACCATGTCAAAAATGAGTTCAAAGCTACTTATGTCTTGCTGATCTCAAATTTCAAATCTGATGGAATTCATCAGGCATTCTGTAGACGTGTATTCCTCGGAGGCCAGGCAGCTCTCGTATCGGTTGCTGGAGTTACATGGCCAGGGGCGTGGGCGCCGAGCCGGCGTCGCTGCGGGCCGTGTTCGAAGGGCAGACCCAGGGCATGAGGGTGAACTACTACCGCCGTGCCGGCAGCAAGCTGACCGGGTCCTGGGCCTGGCGGCGCACACCGACGCGGGTGACCTGACGCTGCTGCAGCAGAAGAACCACGACGTGCAGGGACTGCAGGTCAAGAAGGACGGCAGGTGGTTCGCCGTCAAGGCTCTCGAAGGCGCCTTCATCGTCAACGTCGGCGACGTCCTTGAGGTAGGTGATGCTTACGTGGACTCGTGAGAAGTTTGTTCGTAATTAAGATCATGTCTGCATCCTTTCGCAAAAAAACAAAAACATGTCTGCATCATGATGCGTGTCAAAAGGTCCAACAGCATATTGAATAATGTTCATATATATAAATAGAGCACAGCGCTTCTGTCATCTGATCATGACCGTCTGGGAATTCTTGGCTATATTAGTTGCCAGATATAGTCTAGTTTAGGCCTATATTTCTGTTGTCTCCTGTGCTGAATCGCTGATGGTATCCTTCATTTTCGCTGCAGATCCTGAGCAATGGGAAATTCACAAGTGTTGAGCACAGGGCCGTGATACACCCAACCAAAGAGCGAATTTCAGTGGTACTGTTCCACTATCCTTGCCAGGATATGGTGGTTGGTCCTCTGCCAGAGTTCATGAAAGGCGATGAAGTGCGTTACGGATCAACCAATTACCAGGATTTCTTGAAGCAATACTTCACAGAAAAACTTGATGGGAGGAAGCACCTGGAGAGATTGAAGTTGGAGCAGTAGCTACCACTTCTACCGTACGTTGTGAGGGACGATAGTTAAAAAAAATATATCTTGTCCATGAATGTGACTAGCAGAGAATAATTTGTTCTGTCTTCGACCATACACCATGAGTGTTCATTCTCAAGCTTTATGTATGTAGGCATCTATGCTGCATTCCTCCAGAAAATAAACATGACTATTTGGTGAAACGGACATACTCCCTCCGTTCCAAAATGTAGGTCATTTTGACAAATCTAGATGCATAAATTTTGCTACGCACCTAGAAAATTATTGTGTCTAGATACATAACAAAAGTTATACATCTAGATTTGCCAAAACGACATACAATTTGGAACGGAGGGAGTACATGTTATTAATATTCATATTTCATCATTACATAACTAAATAAAGATACCCGTTACCATGTTTCTTAACATATGCAAAAAAAACATCGAGCAACCGGGGGGGAGGGGGGTGGGGTGGGGTTTGACACTCCGGTTTTCAACTTTAACGGACACACACCGTGGAATTAATAAACGGTGTAAAAAGTATGGTCCCATTAGACTATAATTATAATTTTGATGATTGTGTGACAACATAGTCAATGATATTAACAAATTTGTGAGCTCTTGTAGGATTTCTAGATCCCATAGATAAGTCCGATAAATAATCAAGGTGTCCAAATCACTGTCAAGGTGTCCAAATAACTGCAGCGATGATTTAGACAAGGCTTAGCATGAATACATGCGCCGGTTGAACCGACGGCATAAAAAATGAACGGAGCGTGCATTGAAGAATTGCTACTGTGACCAAGTCAGTAGCACTGGTTGAACCGACGCTATAAGACAGGAGGTGTCGGTGCAATGAGGAGATGACATGGCAATCAAGTGAAGAAATGACAGAGGCATCGGTTAAACCGACGGTGCAAAAGAAGGCGTCGGTGCATTGGTAGTTTACTGATACAGAAGCGTTTGGAGTTGGAGAAGCCCGAAGGTCTTCAGCACCGGTTGAACCGACACCCGTCAGTGCAAAGCGTCAGAGCAATGACGTTAGCAGAAGAAGACAATTGGAGTTCAACGGCTAGCAGGCAGGGTCAGTGTGACCGGTTAAAGCGATGGTGGCGACCGGTTTAACTGACGTTTTAAGCTTTTAAAGGAAAAAGCATGTAACGGGTCGGAGTGAATCTCTAGCCTATATAAAGCCTCACCTCGGATCATTTGAGGCTGCTGGAGCTTGTAAGAAGCTACAAAAAATCTACTGAAGTTCTCCAAGCCAACCAAAGAGCTCATTGATCAAATCGTTAGGTTTAGAACAAGCCTTGTAAGGTGTAGTGCTAGGCTAGCTCTAGGGTGAGTGTGAGAGCAAGGTGTTGTGATCTTGTGCTGGTTCTTGAGTGAACCTGAAGCTTGTACCTCAGTGTGTCGGTCCCTTGGAGTCTTTGTGGCTCGTCGGCAAGTCTTCGACCCTCCGGCTTGGTGTGGAGCGGCGACGACGGCTTTGTGCGGGGGACAAGGAGACCCCTCCTTCGTGGGAAGCTCCTTAGTGAAGGCAGCATCAAGGTGACCGGGAGATTTGGTGTGAGCCTTAGTGGCCAAGCCTTTGTGGCAAGTCAAAAGGAGCCCTGGAAGAGCTTGGTGACCGGAGTGAGTGCTTCAACAATGTAGACTAGGGGTGGCTTAGTGTCCCCTGATACCACGGGATAAATCCTCGCGTCAAGAGTTTGCTTCCTCTTATCCCCTCCTTTACGTTTTCGCATTACTCTTGCAACTTGTGTGCCTTTACTTTTTAACTTTCTTAGTGTAGTATCTTGCTAGGATTGGCTATAGGTTGCAAAACTTGTTTGGGACGAGGATTTTACACTAGAGGAACCATAGTTGCACATCTAGATAGCATGTTCTAGATTATGTTTTGTGCAATCTAGTTTGAGCCATAGGTTAAAATTTTTAGAATTGCCTAATTCACCCCCTCCCCCTTTAGGCTACGAGCACCGATTCCTTTCGAACGGTAATGCTTGTGGACGGCCGTCCGATTCGACAAAAATAATCGTACACCGAGCGCAGCTACTCTATATCACCTATTGTTTACCCCGCTCCTTTCTTACCCACTCGTCTCCCCTCTAGACTCTTCTTCACCAACCTCCTGCTTCCCTTCTACCTAGGGATGCAAGTTATACTTATTTTGTATTATGTTAGATTATTGGGTTAACTCAAAAAATTGATAAAATAAACTAGAAAAAATTGATAAAATAAACTAGAATGACATTCTACGTAAATAATTTGGGAAGAGAAATGAACTAGAACGGCGTACCATCGTAATTATAGAACGGCGTACCATCGTAATTAGTACTATTGGATACCCACTTGCATTCTTAATTCCACTCCACACATCACTCGCTGCTGCGACATTGGTGCTGCCATGTGCTTGAGCCCATAACACGCTGCCTCACGCTACCATCGCCACATGCTCGCCTTGACATCACTGAGCCTGCGCTACGTGCATACCCTCCTCCTCACATCTATTGCCTCAGTTCTATTACAGCCCCGATTCCAAACCCCCTACCTTTCGCCATTGTATGCTCGTCCACGATCTCGCCATGGCCGTCCAATTCCTCTTCATTCTCCAATCCCAAACCCCGGGCTCAGGTTAAGCCTTCGGCAGCACGATTGGGGCCGGGGTCAGATGGCAACGAGGCTAAGGGATAGGGATGGACGATGTATTTGGCGCGGGTGAGTCTTCCCTGGGTGGCGGTGAGAGACCGGCAGCTGCAGGTCGATTGCATCACGCGCAAGAGAAGCAGGTCACGAATCAGCGTGACATCGCCATGTTGCTTTAGGTATCCTGTGCTGTTGTAGTACGGATTTTTAGGTGTTGCAAGTGTTGTAGAAATTTACGAGTTCTACAGATTTATGCATCTTGTGAAGTTGCGAGATGGATTTTTGAGATGTTTAAATGTTGCAACATTTGGCTTCCGATGTTTCATTTATTGATTTCTACATTGCAGTGTTTGTTTTAAGTGTTCCGCTTATATGAGCTCAAACTCAATTACACAATAACCCAATTCCAGTTTGCTCTTTACAGAAGCTACGATCTAGGATTTTTTTTTTTTTGTATCGCAATGATTTTGGATGTTACAACCAGTGATTTGGGATGTTGAAATTAATGTTTTCAAATGTTTCAAATGTTGCATCATGTGATTTGGATATTGCTATAGGTGTTTTGGTTGGGATTTATCATTTTCGTATGTTGCAAAAGTGATTTTCTAATATCTTTATACGCTATTGATAGTTCTGGTTTTCGTGTTGTGGAATTTTCATCTAGATGTTTCAACAGGTAATATGTGCTGTTGCAAGGACCTGAAATGTTGTAGAATACAGATAAGTTGTTGCAGTCAAATGTTTTTAGCTGAAATGTTCCGTGCAAATATTTTTAGCTGAAATGTTCCGTGCAACATGAGGGAGATGTTGCAGCGGGATTTTCCCCATGTAGGTTCAAAATTTATACCAAAACTTTGTCTTTCAATATGTTGCATGCAACATATAATCGGAAATATCGTGGTTGTTCAATCATCCGACACCATAGCATCCGGATCGGACGTCTGGACATAGCAGCTCCGAATTAACAAATATCTTTCTAAGAACGACCCGATCAAGGATGGCTCACCTTAGGTTGCCTTAGCGCTTAGCGTTAACATGCCAAGTGGGACATCCACGATCACTGTCTCTTTTTTTTATACCTCAACCTTTCAAATACAAGCTGTAGAATCTGAACTCACGCGCTAACTCACACTACATCACACTCACGCACGCACGCTGCACGCGAGCAAGACATACAACCTATACCCAGGAACTTCACGTGTCTGAGAGGTATCCGAAGTCACCAGACTTCGCACGTGACAGGCACGTCACCCTGATCATTGTGGAGCATCCACGTGTGAGACAGCCGCAGTACACATCTGCAGAAGAAACTGGAAAAAAACCGGTGGGAATCATGAGTCGAGCAGCGCACTCACGACCGGTAGCTCCTAACCTGGAGCGATTGCTGCATGAGTTGCGGCTCGTTCCCACAATCATTATCTCAAGATGAAGAAATAATAGCAATTAGAATTTTAAAAAGGAAATAAGTGTTTAGAAGTAAAAATAAATGTACATGTGTTTTGATCTATTGGATCTACTCAATTCATCGTGGCTCTTCATATTTAGTACGAGGCTCGCCCGACTTTGCTTGTGGTCGCAAAATTGCAAGAACATATCCGGGACAGCTTAATAATGGAGAGCATGAGCATCGGCCAACTGTGCGCCGGCAGGCCGGCACACGGTTCTCCCTCCCTAGACCGGGTCTTCCTGCACTACGGAGGCTGTCCACTCCACTGTCTCCACGGTCCACAGTCCACAGCCGCAGCGCAGGCGGCAGGCCTGCCGTCGCGTGGCTCGCTCGGTGGTACGCCTACGCTTATCCGGCGACGTGATCCACGATGCGAGACCGAGACAGCTGGGACCCTGGTCCTCGCGTCCTGCTTTGCTCTGGCCGGTCTACTAAACCCTGACGCCACCTTGTGCAGCTGAACAGTCGGTCATCTCTACCCGATCCGCATCCGCCTGATGAATCTTGAGGTGAGCCTGCCTCTCTCGTATTCCTGTTCCCCCTGCCGAAGAAATCGTGATTTCGATCTCCTCCCTGATTCTGATGCTTCTTGTACTCCTGTTGAATCCGGTCATCCGGGGCATGGCCGGGGCAAAGCTCGGGCCTCATCTGGATTAGGGATCTCTTGTAGATTCTTTTCTCTCTGAATGAGATTAGATTATTACATACATTTGGTTCCTCCTCGAGCTGCAATATGTTGTAGATCTGTGGGTTATTTGTTGGTTCTGATGTAGTTTCCAGCCCATGATTTCTTCTCTCACGAGTAGCAGACCGTCCTTCGGATTCATGGCCACAACTGTTGATTCGAGTGTTCGTCGTCTGCTCCCCGTGCTTGCCCAAAAGATTCATAGGTTGCCTAACGTACGTTGTTCTGCTTTAGTTAAGCTCCTTTTCAGTTGTTTAGTTGAGCAATGAAGTGGCTACATCGTTCTTTGCCTCTCGAACTGAAAAATGTTGGTTTAATTGATTGATATGCAATAGAGGTGGAGAAAGAGTTAACCTTTTAATTCTCCGATGTGAATCGAAGTGCAAGTTTTAGGGGTATTCCGCTGCCTACTACTTTGCAGACTTGGAACTGGAGATCTTAGTTTTGCTATTGCAATTTAACCACATTGCTATATGTTTTGCTAATGCTATGATGCTTTCTCCACTTCCTTGGGAGTTGGGACTTCCAAGAAATTTAACTGATGGTCCAAATTTTCAGCAATACCGTATATTTAGTTTTCGGAACAACATTTCACTAAAATCGGATATTGACACGTTGGATGACTTTGAAGATTTGTGTATATATGTCAACTGGCATGCTGGGATATAACTGACTATTGTCCTCATGCATCAGCTGATTAGGTATAATCTCTTTTAGCTGCAACGAAGAGAAGCTGTGATCATGGCATCACTAAGTGCTGACCTTTTCTATGACATACTCAAGCGTCTTGATGCTGCGGCTCTGGCAAGAGCAGGCTGTGCTTGTGCTGACTTCCGTGCCATATCAAATGAAGAAGACTTGTGGGAGAATGCTTGCACATCTCTGTGGCCGTCGACAGGACTTGATGATGTTAGGAGCTTGATTGTTTCTGTTGGTGGATTCAGGAAGTTCTATGCTGATTGTTTCACCCTTATATTGAACAAAGATGTTCCTGTAGTTCAGACAAATGAAACTAATCCCTTTGCAGAAGAATGGGCCGAGTCTGACTACTACTATGGTGACATGGATGAGCTTGAAAACTCCCAGCCTTCAGACTTTGTATCTCTAATTGACGTATGGTACAAAGATCGTGCACTCTACTCGAAGGTCATATGGGGAATTCCCAACTCAGATGGTGCCAATGGATGGTTCTATAACTGTCCATTCCGTATAGACTTATTTCATCACTCAGCTGAGAACGAGAACAATAATGGAGAGGTATTCCTATCAACCATCAGTGACTTGCCATCGGTGCCCTCAATGGAGCAAGAAAGGAAAGACGGGAAACTTTGGAGGGAACTTAATGATGGCATAAAGTTGAGCTGGATCATTGTCAACAGAAAGATGAAGCGGGCAGTGAACCTGACAAGTTGGCACCCACTGGGTGGGCAGAGGCACTGGCCAACTGATACTGATTTTGTTCTACGGTTTGGATCTGTCCTTCCGGCAAAGGAGGTCCTGCCGTGCCAGGTAGCAGAATGCATTCTGCTGATGAAATTCCGCATGACAAGCATGGGGAGTGAGGAGGCTGGGGAACCATTGACTCTTGCTTTGATGGAACTGAGTATGCAGATCGAAGACATGGGTGGCGTTCATCTCAACGGGCGTTGCAGCCTCCTCCTCCTCAAGGAGGCACTGAGCTGCCATCGGAGTAGGAATTACGATGAGGTGCTGGAGTCTTGCAATTTGTATCTGAAGGCACAGAGCGAGCTGAAAGAAGAGAAGATACGCAGTGAATGCCGGTTTGACACACTTTGTATTGTCAGTGGCATTACAATATTTGCTGCTATCTGCACCATGTGCTATAGAAAGTTTGAGAACGTTTTGACTTAACGGTAGTTGCAGAGTTGCTGAATTCTAATTCGTAAAGCATTCTGTATAGTGTGGATTTCAGAAATGATGTAATGCATGCTTGTGAGCTGGTAAACACAGCAGACTAATTGCTGGTTGTTAATTCATCTTTAGATCTTTCAGGGGGGAAATAACCTCATTTATGAAGATGAAAAATAATGAAAATTTCCTGCTAGCAAAATTCAGTTACTGCTACTATACTCACAATTGATTCAGAAACTACAATAGATCGCAGGAACCGTAGTTCTTTTTTAAGGGCTAATTGGGAATTTTATTATCACCATACATATATTCATACTTTGAAAGTGTACAACATTTTGATAGCTATTGCATTCTATAAGATTAAAGAGCTACACTTATATGAGGTAATGGGACACTTTCTTGGTAAGATTTCTAGATTATAAAACTCCTATGCTGCTCATCCAACTACAACAATAAAATATATCATAGAAATATTTGCCTTTAAGAGAACACTGTTTTACCATCTACTCCCTCATTCCCAAAATACAAGTTATTCTAGAAATTTTAGGACAGATTAACGAGAAGGTAAAATGACTATGTTTGTCTTTATTTATTACTCATATTTGGCAGCAGTTGATTCTTACATGCACGTGCACTTTCTAAATAGGGTATAAAAATAGGGTATAAATAGGGTGTAGTGACTTATTTTCTAGGACAAATTTTGAATTCTAGAATCACTTGTTTTTTGGGATGGAGGTAGTACGATCCTTCATGTCCCATGAGCACTACTGCACTGTTGAGCCGTAAAGATGGTTAAGACTTAGACCGGTAGAACAGCACCAGAAAATAGAAGCTTAAGTCTTAACAAAAATATGTTCCATACACCTTGGTGCCAATGCATCATTACCTTACAAAAATCTCACTAGTAATGCCATTTGCACCAAAAAATAATTTCGACGAAACCATTTGCACCAATTTGATAAACAAAAAATCAAACACATAAACTGGCAATGCTCGGTAGGAGCTCAGAATAATGGAGGGGCCAGGGTTATGACCCATGGACCTATATAACGCGCCCAAACCATGTGCAAATAAAAGAGTACCCTATACAGCTCATAAAAACAGCAGAACGAGCTGCTGGTGATCATCCTTGCAACATGATGAGAATGCTGGGTAGCGTGGGCTCTCCTCTGAAAAAGAAGAGGTAGGAGTGTGTAACTCTGTAGAATGGAAGGGATTTATTCAGGGCCAGCCATGTTTCAGAAAAGATCGGCTTTCTTTTTCTGCAATTCTTGCTTCCACCTTGGCTGCTCGTAGAATTCCTCTTTGGTCATACCAAACACAGTCTGGAATTCACTGTCCGCTAAATATGTCTGCAGGATCAAAACGAAGTTAGACTTTGAAATTGTTTGAAACATGAGGGGTAGTAAATGTAGAAGAGGCTGCTATCAATTCTAATACATATTCCAATAAGAGACGATAACTATTCAAAAGCATCATCAGTTTAGGTGCATCTCTATAAAAAGCCCCAACTTAATCATTGTACTTCTGTAAGAGAAAATATCACTATTCCTTGTGTTCCACAGAACTGCTGGTTGTGCTACTTAGGGAATCATGGTTTAAGATGTCACGAGGAACTAACGAAGGCCTAAAAATTACTAAGAGCATCACTATCTTGGCGGGTATAGATAAATCTGAACTATAAGGATAGAAAGGTTCCATTTTCTGGAGTTCTAGAAACAAGAATTTGGCTGTGATTATGTTCAAGTCTTGACCCTTTCATTTTGTACTTCTTTTCTAGTACAGTTCTTTTTTTTGCAATAACCTTTGTATACCCTCATGTTCTTCATAGCAGCAATTGCGGCAAAATGCCTACAATTCTAAATTTTAAGTCTGAAAAGTTAGTAACCAGCAGTTACCTCTGCGAAATTTGACGTTGATGCAGAGCTCATAATAAATTTCTAAAGCAAAGAAATTTTACTAGCTTGTCTTATGGGATGAGGAAACAGGATCGAAAAATACTAAAGTAAAATGCCCAATTCCTCTATAATTACAACAAATACTCGGCCCTTTCACAAGGAAATGAGGTAACAAAGCATACTTTTTTCAAAGATGCAGTAGAAGGTACAAACCTCTCTGCGCTTGTAGTCTATCCCACTAACAGGGTCAGTGGACTTCGATATCAAGCGTTCATAGCTAAAGGTCGTCTGGCCTCCATTTTCGTTAGCAGTTTGTTCCTGTGAGACATCAGGCTCTATCCTGCCAGCTTCTGTGGCATCAGGCTCTGTTTCCGATGGAGGAGAAGCAGGAGCTAATTCAGTCTTCGCAGCATCTGCATCAAGTGAAGGTGTCAACCTTTGGCATCAAGCTAGGGGGGGGGGGGGGGGGGGGGAATGTAACCACAGAATTCTCCTAGGGTCATCTTCATCTACTTTCTGGCAGTTACTCAGTGCATCCTGTTCATTATTATAAGTAAAACGTAAAGAAACACAGTCAAAGCACTACAACAGATTACATATCTCTTTTTACTCTTCCATAGCGAACAAAACAGACACGACTTCTAATATTTCTAAAAAAAGGATGCAGAGAGCTAAAAATATCCAATTTTAGTTACCGGAGTTACTGGTGACACAGGAATAATACCAGTGATGTTTCTAGTTTTATTGTCTTCCTAAAAGTGGCGAAACTGCAAACCAAATTTCGGCCGGGGACGCCATACCGTGGTGGGGGCTATGAGATCCCTCGGCAGTCAAAACATTGGACAGTGCGGCAACAGCAGCGGCTCTTTGGGACCCTTGGCCTGAATGAGTCTGTGATTTTGACGATGTATTAATGGAGCCTGACAAGGCAGCCATTGCTGATGCACGCTGAGTATGTCCGCCATCACCTGAGCTTGAGGGCCTCTCATCCGACTGAAAACACAGTATTGGGTGGTTAGCGGATAAGAAAAATTGGGAAGGAAATTATTAGCAATACCTGTTTTCCTTGGGAAGATGGATTCAGTGCAGATGAAAGAGCTGCCAGTGCTGATGCTCTTTGAGTTGGCCCACCATCACCTGAGCTCTTAGGTCCACCCTGCAAGCAATTAAGAATGGCATGAATGAAAAAAAAAAAGAAAACAACACGAGTCGCTTCATAAATTGAAAAAGAAATGTGGACTTACCTCTGAACGCATTCCAAAAAGGACTGAAAGTTTCTTCTCAAACGAATTCCCATGAATCTGTTTCAAGGATTGAACTTTTATGACATAACATAACAAGTGCAAGTAAAGAGAAAGGTATGGCCAGAAAACACAGCATATTCAAAATAAGGGAAAAGTCTATTTACACTAACAACTTATAAGAAATGGTAATTTCGTAACATTAAATATCCTTTGTGTAACTACACAATTTATTTCTTATAGACAGAGATATATGTTCTGTATTCTCTTTCTGTTACTTTTCAATTTTTGAAATGTCAACTTAACCCTGTCCAGCCTCCCCAAGCCACGAAATAACTTCTATTGTGCGGTACAGCTCAACCTAAATTAGTAATAAAATTATGAAAGGCGGTGAAAATTAATTTCCTGTTTTCGAGAATTCATCTACATCAAGCTGATGCCAAAGGTACTCTAACTATTAACATCGGAAAGCCTTTTTCCCTCAAAAAGAACATGAGAAAGTTTTATGTTTATATAAGTTAATGTTACCCTTAAATAAAAAAGGTAAAACCTTCAAAATATCAGCTATCTTATACATATCGTTGATAAATAGAGCAGAATTAGAAGCACAAGTTCAATTTTGAAATACGGAAGTAAATATGTAAGAGTTACCACAGATCGTGTGTTATCCCAGGAGAAGTATGTCCTGAAGAAGCAAGGTTCATTCCCTTCAATGACTTTATAGAGAGGCACATCAGGAGAAATACCTTCAAAGGCCACTGCATGTTCTACATATTTCTGGGAGGGAAGTAGTCATTGCTAGGATTTGAACAACAGCTAAAAAACTGAAAAACAGAAAAGTTAACACTTGATATCGCACCTCACCAATTTCAAATGCTTTCTGTTTCTCTTTTGTCTCCACACACTGACCCATCCAAACAAAAACCTCAGAGTGTGTATCCAGTATCATCGTGTCTTCTGTCAACAAATCGTCTTGTGAAAAATTGAAAACTTCAGTGACCTGCATAAAAACGAGCTTTCAGAAAAAAATTTAATAAAAACGAGATTGCTGGAAGCCTGGAACATGACAAATTTAGATCAAATAAATACAGCAACAAACCTCTAGCTTCCCTGGTAGATGGCGAAGATGTTATTGTAATGAAGCCAAAAAAATAAAAGTAAAAATTAGAGTCAATATAGAGCATAAGAAACAGATGTGATAGCAATAAGAGAAATGTGGATATAAGGATTTTGACGCCTACTAACCATTCCTAAGAGAGAAGGTATACAAATGAGGCTCTCTGATAGCAACATCAGTTGAAACATTTGTGCTTGTATAATTCTGCTTTCCACCAATAGCTGACCAGAAAGTAGAGCTCTCAGTTCCCTCCTTACAATGTTTGACAGCAACACCAGGCTGTAAGATTGGGGGTACGGTTGATCTTAGTGAGTAATAGTGGCCAGGATAAGGAAGTAGCAATTACTTTCAGTTTTTTCAGAATGACCGGGGAATGCTACAATATTTTACCACATGAAATCAGTATAACTTTTGCAAGTATAATAACGAAAAATGAATACTGATGACAGCAATTGTGAATAACAATCATAATTCAAATATACTAGACATTAAGCAGCGGTTTATTATGTAAATACTATTCCTAACTAAAAGGAAGAAAAAACAAGAAATATAAATGTTAACATATTATGATATATTAATGTCTCGTTGGTTTCCTTGGAATGCGTATTGCAAAACCAAATTATATATCTTGTGTTTCATGTATAGTAAATTCGTGATATCAGATTCACATCCAAGTTCGGATTTCAAAATAATTTATTATTTTCGGCTTTTTGTACTTCAGATGTCCTAAAAGACCAAGACCAAGTAAATTGGAACAGAGGGTACTATGAAAAATAGGAATATCAGAATCGGTTTCATTGCTCCTCCTTACCTTCAAAAACTCAGCAACTTTAACAGCCCATTGTTGTTGTTCGTGGGAACTTGAGTTGCCAATCCATGTAAACATCACGCTTTTGGATTGCAAAATGAAACAATCCGTGGAACTCAAGGATGTTGAGACCTAGAAAGTAAAATATAAGTTCAAGGGAGTAAGTGAGTAACATTTTGTGCTGTTCTTAGTTCTTTACAGTTCGAGTTTCTGTTAGCTGTACGAACAAGGATAAAGCTGCTTGTTATTAGCAATGAGCAACTCATCTATTACCATGCCCAAAGGGGCAGATATGAAGAAGTACAAAGTGCAGATAGCACCCTAGACTAGTGATTAATTACACAAAGTATATATACATCTAACACTTGTATGCACTCTTTAAGTCCAACTGCCCAAAAGAACACTGTAAAACACAATGAGAATGCTAGTATGCAGGACCATGAAGAGAAGAACATAGCAATTCCATCAAGTATATTTCCATACTTCAGAAACAAAAGCTATTGAAGTATATTTACCCACATTTTCTTACAGATTAAGCTTTTGGACGAACTGATAGTTTTAAGAACTTAAATATGTTATAAGGGCAAAAAATCTTGAGTTCGAGACCAAAAGCATTGTTGACCAAGAAAATTGTTGTGCCCCACTTCTTGTCCATGCCACAGGCCTAATGGAGGCTAGGCATGAGGGATGTGCTGAAGTATTATTTTGTGTACCTTTCCTCATTAGATTAAGCTTTAAGGATGGAAGGCGAATGAAAGTCAAGAAAAAGTTAAATCTCGTTTCAATATCTTTATAAGAACAGGTAGAGGTAATAATACCGCATCAACTTGAAGTGTCTTATTATTATGAACTGATGTTCCAGAAACTCGAATGAGAGCAATGCCATCAGCGCAGTATGTTTCATCCTTCAGACCCTTTTCTTCTACAAATTTCTTGTAACCAGAGCTAATGCCACCCTGCATGATTTACCAAATATATTTATCTGATAACAAATTATTCTTCAGCTCCATAGACTGCACCATGAGTTCCTTTGTGGAGCAGCACTCATTTTTCATTAAACATGGTACAGTCACAGTGAGGATCATACCTTAAGAATAACCATTGGCTGAAAAAGTGCAACAAATTGAGGTGGCTCTTTTCCTTGATAAATACGACCCTAAAATGATGCAACCAATACATGAAACTCCTCCATAGGAAATATTGTATGCGTCACCAAAAAATAAATACAGTACCAGGACAGGTCTTCCTTTCATCGAACTCCAAAGCGTATTAGCTATTTGAAAAACCATCTCTTGATCTTCCTATGTGATATAAACCAAGGGTAAGTTCATGCATCACAGAACAGCTGTATGGGTATTGAGTCCACCACGAACCCTTGTATAGTGTATATGCCATACTATTACAATATGTAAAGGATCAACATTAATCAAACTTGCACAAGTTTTTCTTTATTTGTGTGTGTGTTGTTGTTTGGGGTGGGGGGTGGGGGGGGCAAGAAAATTTGCGCTATGTCTTAAGCATTTATATACAGAAACTATAATTACCCGGACACTGTGTTTCCCAATCCAATAAGTTAGATAAAACTCTTCTTTTTTGTCACCAGAATGATATGTGTAAAGAACAATATAACAGTCTCCACTGTAGAACTTTCCAAGTTCCTCCTTTGGAAGAGCAGTCTTTGCACTGCCATTAATACACCAAACCTGAAATATACAGATTGTTCTTATGGTTTCATTTCTATTAATGCATTCCCTAATCCCTTTTGTACTCGATAAGATTAGAAAGTACGAAGCAAGTTCAGCTAAACCTCAAGCTTTCCACCACCATCTAGCAAAGGAGGAACTTCATCATTTACTGGCGCACTACTTTTTGAGATTCCTTTGACATCGACACCTTTCTGCTTCAGTAGCGCTACATAAAACATATGCTATTAATAATGACAAAAGGTCAATTTTAGTATATCAATAAATAAATATTGTACCTGTAACTTTTATCCGGCCTTCCTCCGTGCTGGCGTTCCCTGCTGTGTTGCTTACTGGCCATGACTCAAACTTAGACTTGAATGTATGATTCTCATAACCTTGAATCACTTGAGTTATTCTTGTTGTCTTTGGCCTATTTTCTTTAATAATGAATTTCTACAGGAGGTAATTTTTAGATAAGGAAACATTTTTTTAACAAGGCAACAAACCAAGCAATTTTAGCTCTAGGTTTTACCTCAACCGCCGCACTGGCAGTTTTCCTGTCCTCCACCTGTGTTACCCGACCAACCCACACAAATAGCTCGGCCCCACAGTCAAGTAAAAAGCATTTAGTGTTCTCCAGAATTGATTTTGTAAGAACAATGTCTTCTAACTTCAATTGGCCATTGTTGATCCTGCAAACATAACAATTAACAGTATAGAATAAAACTATTGGATTAATAATAAAAGATGAAGAATTGAAGAATAGGAAGGCATGTATAAAACACATACACAGGGCAGTCAGATCTAAAGATAAAGTAACAGGCTTTATGAACCAATTAGAGTCTTGAATTATGCTGCGCAATTTAGTACAGTAAAGTTCTACAAACATCCGAGCAGACCTATAAAACTCCAGCAGACCAACAAATTTTTGTACTAAATTTCCAAAAGAATTCATTTGTGATCAAGGAACGAACTTCTGTAGAAGTAAGCTGTAAATTCAGCAGAACAAAATATATTACTAATTTTGGTTATCTCCTCCAAAAATGTGTTCATCAGAAAGTTACAAGTCGTGACTGCCACCCAGGTACTAACTTAAAACAAACCAAATACAATTTTCAGTAACAGGTGTCTTTGGGTTCATCCCCGTAAGAGTAGCCTGATTTTTATGCTGGCTCGCCAGACCTATCAGTAACCTCCTTTACGTGGGCTCGTGAATTTTAAAATACCATCTCACACTTTCAGAGTGCTTATATGTGACGTTAAGTGATTTAGCTAAGCCCCATCTCAACCATCCAGCCCAAACTCAGTTCAGTATCGCTGCCACTGGGACTCGTGTAAGCAATGCATTAGGAAAAGTTTAACACAGATGTTTGATTGTCCTTAAGTGTCACCATGAAAATTTGAAAAAGCATCATAAGAAAAACTCTGCAATTCTTACGAGTCAGGAACAACTGTTTTCAGAAAGGTGATACCTGTAAAGCTTTGGTGCTGTAGTTTCAAGAACAACATCATCATCACTTATAGCCTTCTTCCCTATTGGTGCAAAACCTCCAAAAAGGACCCAGAATTCACCGGAATCTGATTCCGCTTGCAATTTCCCATCATCTGTTATTGAGAAAAAGGTATCGGTGAAGTGTGTGGACTTGCTAAGGTTTTACATGTATGAAATTTATGTTCAACTCATCTCACCAACAATTGCAACATTACACACTCCATCATGATATTTCTCCTTTAAATGTTGAATCACTTCCAAAGCTTTGGCTCTTTCTTGAATATTGGAGTTTGCACCATTGAATTGATATATTTTCTTTTCAGTATCCAAGATAAAGACATCATCATGGTTCAATTGTGAACGAGAAAAGGGAACCTGAATAAAGAAGTCATTTAGTTAATGCATCACAAGGATTGACTTAAATAGTTGATTAAACATAAATGAAGAGAGGAGGTGGAACACAGTGCACCTCTTTAACTCTGATAGCTCTCTTCCCTTTGCAAATGTACAGCCGTGTTTCAAACTTCTCCTCTTCTGGCTTTTTAAACCCAGAAGCAAATCCTCCCTCCATGGGTATGATGCATGGCTTAAAGTATGACAGGAATTTATCAGATTCATAGCCTTGTGGTTCCCTGTGCTGTACTGCACGACCCCCAAGCATGGTGTCAAGCTCGATTGTCTTGATTGCTGCAGTTCCAGCTTCATCCTGCATAACATCAGTGCAAGAAGTGGGCATGGAATTTCACTTCTAACATAGAAAATCTGAGGTGTTATAGAAAATCAACCTGGCTAGAATCTTTTCCAATCCAGAAGTGGATGTCAAGAAGATAAGCACCTCCTTTGTTACAACTCGTCTAAAAACGGACAGATGCATCAAAAAAATCTTATTTGTAAAGAGAAATACAAAAATGCCTTTAGAAAAAAGGAAGAAAATCAAAACTACCTGCAGAACTATATACGAATCTCCACAGTAGAATTTACCATAATCTGACTTTGGCAAAGGAACTGGCTTAAAATCTTCAATCCTCCATATTTCTGTCCCTCTGTATTTAAGTTAAGGGCAATACAACACAAAGAGAACAGAGAAGTCTTGACTGGAAAGATAAAACAGCCAAAATGAACCAGCAGCCTATTTCAAGACATCTAAGTAAAGGATACGGTTTATGGCCAACTCCTTGAAACGCAGGCTCAAGCACCACTTTTGCATTTGACATTGCACTGGAGTCTTACAGAAGTTACTCAACTTCAGAGAGGCACCCACCACCAAACAAAGGCCACAGAACACTAGAAAGCCGTGGACTGCAAAAGCGCATCGAATGAGATTGGAAAACTATTAGCAACAATGTAATCTAGAACTTTTAGATACAGAACACTGTACAAAGTCATATCTGCAAACAGATTTGTTTTTCAGTTAAGAGATATCCAGCGCTTCTATACGAAAGACTGGATGACATGCAGCAAAACTTATCCAAGTTCACGGAACCCACCAAATCAAACACGTTAAAGGTCATGTACTGATTTTACAGTGTCAGATTAGAAAGCATGTCAGACCAATTTTAGTGTGGATCAGGAATGAAGTATATACATCGTACAAACAAACCAGAAACCCAAGGATTGCAGCCTAGGGGTACTCAGAATCATACGTATTCATTTATGAACAAAACTACCACGGCAACCATCAACGAAAAAATGTGAGCGCGACGGAACCTTTCGAGTTTTATGGGACATGCCTCCCCGATAACACCATTGGTGCACAGTGGCACCGTGACTAAAAAATGGTGGATTCATGCCAAAGTAGCGACGGAAGTGACGGTAGATCAGCCTCAACATCACAGAGAATATGTGCGCATTCTGTGTGTGTATACATGGACGCATACGCGACACTGAGCACGCAGCAACCGCAAGCATCCACCGCCGCCTCGTGCCATCTAGCTAGCGTGGCAGCCTCCCCACTCGGCTACCGATCCAGAGCAGGGACGCTAAACTACTGCAGTTGCGAGATGCAGCCGGTGGCCAATGCACGCCAGAAATCTGATGGGGGCGAACCCAAAAATGGGGTCGCCGAACAGACGACGCCACGTAGAGGGAGGATCCATCCGCTGGCCACTCCGCATTTCGATCGATGGCAAACGAGATCTCGCGATCACTCACGCGGTCACGCCAAGGGCAGAGCAACCTGCGGGCGGTCACGAGGAGAGAGAACAGAGAGACTTTGGACCGGACCGTGTCCGTCGGAGTGGGGTACCTGGCCGGGCGAGAGGGAGGGATCGCCGGTGAGAGGCGGCGGCGTCGACCGGGGAGGAGCGGGGCGGGGCGGGGCGGGATGGCGTGGAGCCGGAGAGAGGAGGGAGGCGGGGAGGTGGCAGGCGCCTGGGCAGAAGGAGAGGGAGCGAGCGCGTGTCTCGGAACCGACTTGGAATGGAACGGATGGACGGGGTGTTACGCGACGCCGCGCGTTTTGCGTCTGCCCGGTTTTAGAATTTGCCCCAACTATTTATACGCGGCCGGGCGGCAGCGGAGGACGGGTGGTCGGTGGCAAGGGGCGGACTGCGGGCTATACTCTACTGTATATGCTATGTTTAGAATTTTTTTCTCAAATCAAATCTTTTAAATTTTAACTGTCATAAATATTGATAACATAAAAATAATATTAATTTAATTTATAAAAATAAAATAAAAATAAAAATGATATTGGTTAATTCATAATAAAAGCAACTATCATAGCACGTAATTTTTTCTATTTAAAATTAATTATTTTTTGGAGATACTTGATCAAACGTAAAATTATTTAACTTAATTAAAGTTTAAAAGTTGCTATACTTTAGAACGGAGATAGTATGCAGTGATCGTCGGTACGTGGTGGGGGAGAACGGGGTGTTTTACTTGCAACGTCATTTGCCAAAAATGCCCATGGAATTCGATGAGAGCTGATCAACTTTATTCGAGATGAGTGACTTTTATCTATCAAGATTACACGATGGATAGCCTTCCGTTCGTCGAGAGAAACGGATGGAGGAACGACGTCCGCTGCATCCACCAGGTGATGGGCTGATGTGTCCGCACAGCAGCGCGCGCACGGTGACAGTACAGATGATGATGGTACGAAACGAACGCGGGGGTTACACTTTGCTGGATCGGCTTACTCTGTCGATCTTGCCTCACCGTTTCCGCTAGAACTAGAACGGCCGGGCTCAGCAGGATCGAGCAGTCTGACGAAACGAGTCGAGTCGAGACGACGGGGACCGTGGCCGGCCGTGGGCGTACGTACGCCGGGCAGGGGACGCCATGCATACTGGAGCTATCGATCGCTAGCTCGACCGGGCAGAGCCCAGAGGTGACTGCACGTCACAAGATTCTTCCAGCGCCGCATCCGCATGCACGATCACCGTCCGGTAGGGCCCAGCGGCTCCGCGTGATCGAAGGCGATAATTGCGAGCTTTCGGCCGGCCGGTCGGACGGGGCAGACACGCACCCATCAACTGACGCGCTGCGAGAGCCGGCCGGCATCTGGAAGGAATCAGGCGGCGTACGGGTTCACGCACACGGCCACCAGGGGTGATGCCCATTTGCCATCGGCGATCCATCGCGAGTCGCGACCCGGGCCGGCAGCAGCTGGGGTCCGGGGGCGTGCGTGTTCCACACGTACGCCCGCGCCCACGGTACAGTGGATGCTGGTCGGTGGACCGCCCCGCCGGGCCGCGGGGGATGCAACGTCGATACACGTTCAGAAATGGCAACACACGCGTCTGCGCGCCCGTCACCAAAGAAAGGGGAAAAAAAGGGACTGAAAGTAGGGTATCCTTTCTTTTTTCTTTCTGCCGTTTGTGCGATCTCTCGTATCAGGATCTGGTTACTCTTGATCAAGTTCCCTCTCGTGCCAAGGAAACTCAGAGGTAAATGAGGCGGATCTAGAATAACTAACGTGACCCTCCTCGTGTTCTCATCCTGGGAGCGTGGGCGATGAGCTGATGAGCAGCCCTCCTCATGGAAGAAAGAAAAACTTTGCGCGTAATAATAAGCAGACTAAATCTTGGGGTTTATTGGTTAGATGAAAAGTCATAACTCTACTACCTGTGTAGGTTTTGTGGACCGTACCTGAACTTGAATTTGACGAGTTTGGTCTCGTTCGGCAAAGCTATACCTCTTACACCAACATTAGATTCCAAACTTTTTAGTATAAAATAAGGTAATGATTTTGTTCCGGCCGACCGTATGTTTGCACTATTGTACGGCAGTCTAATTTTTTCATCCACTCTGCATCCAGTGTTTATCCTAGTGGGCTAGTGGGCACATGCAAGCAACTTTCAAAATTTTAAAAATGTTGTAGTTCTTAAACCATCAATCAATTCAAATTCTGATTCCACAACTGTATCTTTTTCGAAGAAACCTTCGAAACAAGATCCCATTTGTATATATTTCGATAATATTTTTCAAAGACACATAAATTGCTTTATGTTTAATGGAAAAATATCAGAATAAATTAGTTAAAATGATCAATTGATCTAGTAAAGTTGCCTATTATCAATCATGCAATAAACGTTCACCTACCCAACAAAGTTATTTACCCCCATCCACTAATCACACCAAACAATCTATCCTCACAACATGAACATCAATATCCACTTAACTGAACTCAAGCGTGTGAAACAACATTTTGTAAAGCCATAAGCAATTTTTGCAAACATCATAAGCAAACTAGAATACACTAAAAAAAATTTCTCACAAAAAATATATCATTAGAATATAGTGGTGTGAGCTTTTATTTTGAAGCTCTTATTGCAAACACATCGGATTTTGATTTCGATGCTCGATTTTGAAACTAGATCTATTTATTTTGAAATTGTGTGCATGTGCATGAGCTTACATCATTCCTCTATTCCTCTTTTCCTTTAAGTGCTACGCAGCATGTGTGTAGGTGAAGTCGGCCGCAAAGAATCAGAATGGTTAATATGCTAAAAGTGGAAGTCCCTTGATAGTTTCTTAACTAAAGCTATCCGTAGAGATGCGCTAATTTACAGCCGGTCGTAAATTAGCCACGTCTAAAAAATAAAATGGTTCAAATATTTCTTTGTACTCTAGATTGAAAACATAACAAGTAAACAACCCAGCAAACGCTACTATTGGTATATCCCTAGGCTAGCTCCACAACTAACACGAGTTCTTGGAGATACCAGCCTGCTCCGATAATTTTGAAGCGTGCAAAACAGATCCAACAATTTTAAAACCTATTGCTATATATATGTTGGTATTGATGCGAGTGTGATATCTTACCGCTCTACTCCTATATAATACGAGTGAATAACTAAAAAGACTAGTACAATGTAACGATTGCGCATATTTTAATGTCCACGCGCGGGGGCAATAACATATTTATGCACATGTTAGTTTTCACTAGACCGTGTTTGAACCGTACCTTTTGCGGTGGGTATGCTCAATCGTTTTGAGCACATTTAGCTATGGTGCACACAATGGCTCTCTCTTTAATAAGCAATCAATAATTATATCTTGCTTGTACTTTTTTACAATAGATGTAGGGATGTTATATAAAGACTTTATCGAAGATCTAAAAACAATACAAATTTGCAAATTAAAACGAACTACTACCTTCACGTAATTATTTTGGAGCCAAAGCAGGATTTGGGCGTCTAGCGCAGCCGTTGATCGTTGAAGTAATTACTATAATATAATAAGGCTACTTCTAATGGGAGTTCCG
Organism: Panicum miliaceum; assembly: GCA_032594955.1. Taxonomy (NCBI): domain Eukaryota; kingdom Viridiplantae; phylum Streptophyta; class Magnoliopsida; order Poales; family Poaceae; genus Panicum; species Panicum miliaceum. Next base: position 44,660,472 of record CM064059.1, read on the forward strand.
TTTTCATTAACGGGCTGTCATATAAAAAAAGTAATGATGTGGGGTTAGTTTAATATAAAAGGTAATCGACAAGCTTTCATCTAGATGAAACATTCTTCCCAATTTCTAGAAATCCCACCATCCTCCGTTGTATCTGCGGAGTTTAATTCATATGATCTGATGATCAAGTGGTCAATCATGTTAGCTAAGCTAACTAGCCATGGAGGAACAATGAAACGGATTTTTTATTGTTAACCGAAACGGACCGAGAAAACTCCGAATCGGCCGTTAACCCCTCGCCTCCTTCGTCCGAATGGAAGAAGATTCCAAGTCTCTGATGATGATAAACACGAACAGCTCAATCAACTGCGTTCGGCAGGCGGTCCAAATCGCCGCCGCTCCGCTCCATCATCCACGCCCGCATTATCCATCGCCTCTGATTAATTAATTCTCCGTGACGCAAGCGCCACGGATTCCTCAATCCTCCTGCGAGTCCGCACTGCCCTGCTTGCGGGGAGGCTGTGGACTTGTGGTGCTTCTGTGCGCGCGCGCGAGCAACCCAGGCGGAGCGCGAAGGCCGGAATTCGCCATGGGGCCACCGCGGCCTCTTCCTCTCCTCCTCTTCGTCCTGCTGCTCGCGCTTCTGCCGTCGCCTCCAGCGGCGGCGGCGGCGGCGGCGGCGGGCGGCCCGTCCGCGTGGGGGGCGCTCCGCGGGGCGGCGGGCAGCCGCAGGGCTTCGCCGGCGGAGCAGGAGGCGGCGGCCGCCGGGGTGCTGCGCCGGCTCCTCCCCTCCCACGCGCGCAGCTTCAGCTTCCAGATCGACTCCAAGGTTGGAGGGTCGTGGTGCTCGTGCTTCTTTTAAAGTTGCTCCTTTCCCGTTTCGTGGCAGAATTCGTTGACTCCTTTCTGGTGCCTTTGCTTTCGTCGCTCCAGGGGAGCGTCTGCGGCGAATCAAGCTGCTTCAGGATAAACAACGTCGTTGACAATTCGGGCACAGGCGGAGCGGAGATTCTGTATGTTGCTCTTTGGGCACTTGTTTGTTCCACACAATTTTTTCTTGCCATGAACTTTTGGACAAGTGGTTTTGAAATGACCCATCTGGTAGCAATTCTTCATGCATGCATCGATGAGCTTGATATGCAGATATAGTGAAACATGATGATCTTCATTCATGTTCTAGATTTTGCTGTCCTGCGATCATTCCTTGTCCACCATCACGTTGGCACAGTGGTTTGCTTAAAATTCAAAAATCTATCTTCGACTTTGGCTCCTTAGTTGAGCATTAGGAATGCATGTAATGCAAGAATTGACAAAACTGGACATGGTCTGACTATATCACGAAGGTTAATGCAATTACCTCGTCCTGGTTTTGGTGTTACAGGATCCAGGGAACCACAGGTGTTGAGCTCGTGTCTGGTCTCCACTGGTACTTGAAATACTGGTGTGGCGCGCACATCTCTTGGGATAAGACTGGGGGCGCACAACTGGCATCAGTCCCTTCGCCTGGGTCTCTGCCACATGTGAAGGGCGAGGGCGTGAAGATTGAGCGTCCTGTTCCTTGGAATTACTATCAGAATGTCGTCACTTCTAGCTGTGAGTCATTTCTTGGCTTAGATTTCTGTTTTCGTAGACCTATATTTTATTCATTCAAAAGTTATTTGTATCTTCAACATCAAGCTCTGAGTCCCTCATCACCAGGACTCATCACAGTCAGCACTCTACTGTCCTTGTGCCTGGAGAGTATAAATGTATGATGTGGTTTTCAAAGTATGATCATGCCATGTTTTGTTTTCATCATACTAATCTGCAACTTCTATTGTCCATACAGAACCATTGCATCAGCATCTAGTCTCGTACATCCAATCCTACTAATTTTTGCCCAAGATTTTTGCTTCGTTAATCCGTAAATTGCAAACATATAGCTTTCTTATTGAACATTTAGTTATAAGTTCTAATTTTGAAAGAAATATCTTTGAAATCTTCCAACTTTACAGGGATTCCAACATTTTTTTATCTCTGCTAAAATTCATGTAGTGTTTCTATAGACTCCTTTGTGTGGTGGGACTGGAAAAGATGGGAGAAAGAAATTGACTGGATGGCACTTCAAGGAATTAACTTGCCTTTAGCATTTACGGGACAGGAAGCTATCTGGCAAAAGGTTTTTAAGGTAGCGTGACAGACACATCTACAATGCTCTTATTATTGCAGCTCATGTTTTTAAAACATTTTTCCATTAGTGTTTAGACTTTACAGTTGAATTATTCAGAATAATATCAGTGGTGGTGGAGCATATGTTTAGACCTGAGCAAAGTCTGCACCAGCGTAAAAACCAGTTATATTCACATGGCGTTGTCCAATTGTGGCCCACTAGGCTAGCTCAGCAAGTTGAGCTAAGTTGCCTGCCCCTTGTTAATAGGAACTGACCACTGAATACAATATTTACATTCTGTTCTAGAACTCTAGAATCTAAATGATCTAATAGCAGAACAGCTCACAAAATAATGAAGCGTTGAACCGATTTAGTTCTGTATGTGTCAAACTAAGTAGGGTAGTAGTGTGACAAATTTCAGTGTTTTTCTCCTTTGCCATATATAACTATACGTCAAATATTGTCTTAACACCTGGACATTGAAAAATCCTTGTGTATATTGCAGACTTGCACTTATTACAAAAAGTACTATCTCTGATCAATTTGGACCTTGTGTAATCATCAAAAAGACAAAAACCTAAATGTTAATTACAAAAAGTACTGTCACTGTTTTTCATGTATTGTCCTTGTCATTTTGAATCTGTGCTATGATTTGAGTTTATTTCTAACTTCTCATTGTGATTGGGGCCTTATTAATTCTTGAATGTTATTTCAGAGTTTTAATGTCACCGACAGAGATTTAGATAATTTTTTCGGTGGACCAGCTTTCCTTGCTTGGGCCAGAATGGGGAACTTGCATGGGTAAGGACTAAGATTTATTTTCTATTGCTAAACTTGGCAAAAGTTGTGAGAAAGTAAGATAAACAGTACATGACTATAAAATGAACAAGGATATATTCTCTGATGTAGGTGTTTGGTTATGTTCAGATAGGATGATTTTTTACCTTATGCATACGAAAAAAGGAGCTCTTGTTCAAATGTGTCTACATCATGACATCACCGCTCTGAAGATGATATCTTTTGGAGGTGTTCGTTCTTTGGAGTTTTGGTTCAATAAAATTTGTCGTGTTAAAGATCTCTTTACCTGCTTGTTTCTTTCTCTCTTGAAATCAGGTGTTACTATTCCATGTGACCACTAATTCATCTAACTTCATTATAACATTGACTAAACCACTGCCTTAGTTCTGTAGTTTAACTTAATAGATAAGACCTTTTGGAGATAGGATCATTTGGTGCTATGTATTTGTCGGCCTGTCATAAAAGAGGATGAATTTATGTTTTTTTTCAATCTCTTAGGTGGGGTGGACCACTCTCACAAAATTGGTTGGATCAACAATTGGCACTGCAGAAGAAAATACTATCCCGTATGATTGAGCTAGGGATGGTCCCTGGTATGGTTTATTTACTGTTCTTCAATATTTAACAAAGTCCATCGCATTTATACCACCTTGCCACCTATCTTTCAAGTTTCTTACATTTGCAGTTCTGTTTATCTTTTTCCTTTGTGATGCGTCAATAAAGTTGAAAGACCAATGCACTTTTTTTTTCTAGCGATATTCAATTACTACAATGCGGTAGATACTGTTTCGAGATTTGTACTTACGGTGCACTACTATTTTACAGTTCTTCCATCGTTCTCAGGAAATGTTCCAGCTGTGTTCTCAAAATTGTTTCCATCTGCCAACATTACCCGGCTTGGTGACTGGTAAAATACTTTCTTATAGAATTTGTATTGATGTCATTGATACTTTGTGTAGCTTAGGCCGTAGTTATTATTATATTCATAATGTCTCTTGAAAACACTAACATGACATGTTAGCTTACATATTTTATTGTCTACATGATATTTTCTGCTTCAGGAATACTGTTGATGCTGACCCTAGGTGGTGCTGCACTTATCTTCTTGGTCCATCTGATGCATTGTTTATAGAAGTTGGGCAGGCTTTTATCAAGCAACAAATAAAAGGTATGTACCTGTCATTTGTTTCCTTGCAACATATGAAACTTGATTTTGTTCCGAAGTTTCTGAATCAAATAAAAGGTATTTATAGATATTCATTTTTTTTCTTTTATCTTTTTGGATGTATGCAGAATACGGCGATGTAACTAACATCTATAACTGGTATGTCCGACTCATCTGTTTCTTTGGAATATCTCCTGAATGTATGTGCGATTGCTCTGTGTCCTTTGCTTGTCGGGTCACAAGGTTTTGCTATCAGATGCTATTAGTGGGAATGGTTTATCTTTCCTTGTTAACAAATGAGTTTTGATTTGTAGCAAGGGATACAACTTGAATGTTGAAACTATGAAGGGAAAATCTTAACAATACTGTACTACAGTTATTCCTAAGTTGTAAATAATGAAGCAATGCTTTAGCCTTGGAAGATGTCACTGGAGAAGACCTACTATATTCTAGTAGGCCTAGTTTGAATATTCTGTTTTTAAGTGTTTTTAGTATAGACTATAGAGTACATGAGGAATTACAATTCTAGACCAAAAGTAGATGGTGGTAAACTTAACTATCACACCTGCTCGTTCTTACCTCAGTTCGTCCTTCATTTAACTCGCAAGTGTGAACTTGCTATCCTGAGGGGGAAAATGGTTCTTGATTCTGTTTAAAGTATTGATAGAATTTTACATATCATCTGGTTTAAGGTACTACTGGTGGATAGTTCAAAATTCTTGATTTATTGGTGGTTCATTATGTCACTCTTCTCATATCTCATTGGTTACCAGCTTAGCACGCCGTTGGACATTCTGTGTATATATGTTATTTGCTCACTTGCTGTTATTACTTTCTAGATCCTGTACACATTGCACATTTTACAGTTACGGCTATTACTTTCAGTGACACATTCAATGAGAATACCCCACCCACAAATGAACCAGCATATATTTCATCACTTGGTTCTGCTATTTATGAAGCAATGTCAAGAGGAAACAAGAATGCCGTGTGGTTAATGCAGGTGTGCTCACAAGTCACACCCTTCTTTTACCAATGAAAAATATTTCTGCCTTTTATGTTGTCATGCCAGTCATATGTCCTATAGATGGTTGTAAATTGACCAATTAAGAGGATGGAGCAGTCATTGGGTGGAAAAATATGTGAAAACATAAAGAAATACGCCATGCAGTCAAACAATGTACATAGGAAAATACATATGTGAGGTATTATTTTTAGTAGTGGCTCCTGTCCAAGTTTGTTAAAAAGGAAAACTGTCTTAACATGGTGTCTGTGAATATGCTTGCAGTACGCTACAGTTTGTTATCAGTCACCATCTAATGACTGGAAACTTTGAGCATAATCATGTGCTTCTTGATGCAGGGTTGGTTATTCTATTCAGATGCTGCGTTCTGGAAGGAACCTCAAATGAAAGTAAGCTTCTGTCTTGCTTTCGATCGACTGCACTTTGAGCTCTCAAATAAATGTGATAACTTAGAATGTTAATGCAGTAGTTCCTTGTCCTTTTAGCACCTACTTGCGAATAGGTTAACCTGCTCCCCTTTGACTTTCAGGCACTACTTCACTCTGTTCCAATTGGTAAGATGATAGTCCTTGATTTATTTGCGGATGTCAAGCCCATTTGGAAAATGTCCTCTCAGTTCTACGGCGTACCATACATCTGGTATGTCTACTTTAACTACCCCCTCCTTCCCATCCTGTAAATCGAAACCATCCTTTTCTGTTCTCATTTCTGTTTTTGAAATCTGCATAGAATTCCCCATTTCCTCAACCATATTTATAGAATAATTTGTTTAATCTAGGTGCTTGCTACACAACTTTGGTGGGAATATTGAAATGTATGGCATACTTGATTCAGTTGCATCTGGCCCCATTGATGCCCATACGAGTTACAATTCAACAATGGTGCGTGCACCCTTTTCTCTAATGGAACAAATATCTCATTTCCGGCATTTTCATGTGTGAACTGAAAACATTTATTGCCTGACGTATCAATTTTGAAGTGAACCAATGTGTTCTGCCATACGTGCTTGTTATTCTGATTATTTGGTCATTCATCTTTCATGATACACATGTAGATTTTCGAAACTCATGCATTTCCTATGATGCATCTAATGAATACTTGTGAAGTGACGTTCAACGCTTGCTCTTTTTTTAGATTGGTGTTGGCATGTGCATGGAGGGAATAGAACAGAATCCAGTTGTTTATGAACTTACGTCTGAAATGGCATTTCGTGATAAGAAGGTTGAAGTTGAGGTAATAGTATAAACCTAGCTTTTCACCGCTCTTCACATTTCTTTGTTTTGGAATAATTATAGTTGTATAGAGTGTGAGGTGCCACTATATATAAGTTAGCACTTTAATATCAATGTACCACTACACAAGGTTTTTTATTTGAAATGCTAAAGATAACCAATCTGATCAAAAGGTAGCTTCGGCCTTCTGCTAATAGTCTTCCATTCCCTCGTTTGATTCTAGTACGATAAGGGAATCAGTTAAAATTTTCTCCATCTTGAGTAAAATGTTGACAGGTGCAGTACCAGAAAAGGATTACCAAAAATACCAAACTCTGTAACTTTTATAATTTCTTGCTTGACATCCTTACACACATTGTGCTATTTAGTACAAATCATATATGTGTCTTTTCTTTCATGGAAAACTCGCTATGGTTTGTCCAATATTACTGCTTTAGATATTATCTTACATCTGTTAAATTTGACCTCATATTTTGCTTTGATAAGTTGATTACCATCTAACATTTGTTCTCATAACCTTCCAGGATTGGTTAAAAACGTACTCCTATAGGCGATATGGTCAAGCCAATGCTGAAATAGAGAAAGCTTGGAGATATTTGTATCGTACGATATACAATTGCACTGATGGAATTGCGGTGTGATTTCAAACATTCTTCTTTGTTGCAACTATCCAGTGCCTGTCCCTAGAGTAATATGCACTTTCATATGTTGGTTGCAGGATCATAATAAAGACTATATAGTTGAATTTCCAGACATAAGTCCAAGCTCATTCAGCTCTCAGCTTTCTAAACGAAGGGGTATGTCAATTTGGAGTAACCGTAGGAGGTTTTTCTTAAGTGAGGTCTCTGGAAGCCTACCACATCCACATCTATGGTATTCCGCAAAGGAGGCCATCAAAGCCCTTGAACTATTCCTCAATGCTGGAAATGATTTTTCAAGAAGTCTCACATATAGGTCTGATATGCATCCCTCTTTTAAGTCTTGAGATCGGTTTGTTCCTTTTTCAGCTGTTGCCAACTCTGTTCCTGAGTCAATAGGTTCGATGCAGAATTCAGGGTACCATATTGACGCTCAGTTTTTCATTTCTTTAGGTTTAGTGAAATGAAGTAGTTATGCCACTTAGGCATGATTTTGTAACCGAGTATTGCTGATGAGTGATGATTTTTACCTCAGGTATGACCTTGTCGACCTAACCAGGCAGTGCCTATCAAAACTAGCAAATGAAGTGTACCTTGACGCGATGCGTTCATACCAGAAGAAAGATTTGAATGGCTTGAATTCTCACACACGGAAATTTCTTGAACTCATTGTGGATATTGATACATTACTAGCCGCTGATGATAATTTTCTGTTGGGCTCCTGGTTGGAAAGTGCAAAAAGTCTTGCTGTGACTGAAAATGAACGCAAGCAGGTACGTTCAATGTTCTTCATCTAATATCTGGATCCTAGACCAATCCCTTTTTCTTCCTGTTAGCCAGGACTGAACTGAACCTTCTTTTATCAGTACGAGTGGAATGCCAGAACACAGGTGACGATGTGGTACGACAACACAGAGACTGAGCAGAGTAAATTGCATGACTACGGTAATGCCACGTACTGTATTTTGTAAAATGTATAACCTACTATACTGGTTGTCTGGCTCAGCTCTGCATTACTAATCCTGCTCTTCCTTGTTCATCCCAATGCAAATTACCAGCCAATAAGTTTTGGAGCGGGCTGCTGAAGAGCTATTACCTTCCACGGGCGTCAAAGTACTTCGCCTACCTAACGAGGAGCCTGCAAGAGAACCGGAGCTTCCAGCTGGAGGAGTGGAGGAAGGACTGGATCTCGTATTCCAACCAGTGGCAGTCCGGGAAGGAGCTGTACGCCGTGAAGGCCACGGGCGACGCCCTGGCGATCTCCAGGTCGCTGTGCAGAAAATACTTCAGCTAGTCGCAGGCCGCAGCTTTGGTTTGGTGTCTTCGTTGCCGGGGGGAAATAATGCGCTGGTGTGAGAAACTAACCTGTATCCTGTGTGATCCAGTAGCTTCTTTTCACCGTTTGGTTCAGGTGCGGGATGCAAATTTGCAATGCGTGATGCGAAGGCAGATGTGTATATATACATATGTGCCGCTCTACTGTACGGACATCTGTTTGACCATGAAGTTCTCTATCTGGCACGTTTTGAATTCCATGTACGACAAATTTCTCACGGAGGGCGGGGAGAAGTGTGCGTACCGTGCCTGTCACGTTGGATCGAAGGGACACGGCTCCACCGAGCAAGATCCAGGGCAGGCGGAGGCAGCACCAGATCCAGCATTCGACGAAAGTTTCATTTACTCGTGCAGCATGGGTAAGGTACACGTTGACATACATCACGTGACCCTCCTGTGACATTTTTGGACGATCAAGCCCATAGGGGAGAGGTTGCAAAAATGGTTAGCATTGGAGAAGCTGGAGGGATTTGCAATACCGGGACATGTTTGATGTTTGATAGTCTGAGTGACAACTTGTAAAACAAATACTCCTGCCAACCATAGATGACTGGTTTCACCATAGCAATTGTGCACGAACCTTCGAGCATGCCCCTCTGCTAAGATCATGAGTAAGTTTTTTCAACTAAAATCCTCAATATGTCTTGCAGGTTGGCATGAAAAAGAGAGACACCTCAACACACCCAAGTGCTGTTCCCTCCCGGCGGGCCGCGTTTCAGACGACCGCTGACCTTGATCCTCAAACCCGCTCGGCCCGGCCCTAGCCCTACAACAAAAGGGGAAAAAATGGAAGCCAAGGGCCCGGCAAGCCCAAGGCCGGTGCCTGATGGTACTGTAATTACTCCACCCGGACCCAGCAAACGAGACGAACTCCAGCATGCCACGCCTGACCTCGCCTAATCCACCCACCTCCCTCGCCCTCCCATAAATTCTCTCCCCCCTTCCACGGATCAATCACTCCACCTCCCCACCGGGTCTCCTCTCCTCTCCCCGCCATCGCTCGGGACCTCCGGCCGCGCCCTTCCTTGTCGTCCGCAGCCCAGCTCTGCTCGGCCTCTGCCGCGGGTGAGGAGACCGCCCCCGTCGCCGATCCGATCGGGAGCCGGAGGTCAAGGGGCGGGCGACATGGCAGCGACCGGCGCCGACACTGATCTCGCCGCGGCTGCCCCCGCCGTCTCCACCTGCGCGCACTGGTTCGTGGCCGCCCCCCGTTCCTGGCTTCCGATTTTGGCCCCCTTTGTTCTGTCCCTCGCGGCTCCCGACGTCTTGGCGGGTGCACGTGTGTCACGTGTCGGTGGTGCTGTTGTGTCTCGTGGGCTTGTGGATCTGGAGGGCTTGGGAGGAGTCCGATTGGATCGAGGGGAGGGGAATTCGCGTGGTGGCGCGAGGAGCTGTTGGTTGGGTTCTGGTCTGGCGTATCGCGTGATCAAGATGTTTATTAATCATGCTTTTGAATTCGGCGGCGTCCTAGCAACAATACCAATATGCGCATATGCTTCTGCATTTCATGCGGCAAAAAAAATTCAAATCGGAAGAAAAATGGCTTGTTTGCTGATCAGCAATTTAGCATATTATTTCTACACACATTGTAGAATTAAACTTAGATGGATTAACCAATTGTTTGTTACTTGAAGAAATTAAACAGAAGATATCACATTATGTTTTATCATCATACCAGGGGCACTGTTATGCATTTATGTAAGGTTAGGACAAAATGCATTTTACATGCTTGTTCTTTTTAGGCTCATTTGTCGATTAGGATGAATCAGATGTGGGAGAGAGATTCAGTCTTTAAACAGACTTGGATCCCTTGCCATTATTTCCATAGTAGGGTTTTACCTGGGATCAACTATTTTTCATTCCACAATGCAACCAACCACCATTGCTAGTCAAGTTCATGCAAATTTTGACTTGCTGTTCCATTGTAGAAATGTAGTTTGATGACCATTGTTTTTCATGCACGTATGCTCTATTTGTCAATCAGGTCTCCTCATTCATGATAAGTTTCTTTATCGTTGTCATGTCAATCCTCATTCATGATAAGTTTCTCTATCGTTGTGTTCATCAGTCAGCGGGAGATCCCGTCTTCGAACATCGACTTGCATTCTGTACATTGCGCCCGTAACCTCCAAAAGTGCCAGCACTGTGGAGAAATGGTTCCGAGGAAGCTTATGGATGAACATTACGATGAAAACCATGCCCCGGTATGTTTGCAACCATCCAAGTATGATGTGGTGATGTCTTACTCTTATAACATCATACCATACTATTTCTCTTTGTACGGTACAAAATATTTTTCGATGTTGATGTTGTCAATGTCTAGCTCGTAGCCATAGTAACTTCTCCCTCCTTTTTTTAAAGTATATCTAAACATCATATATTTAAAACAGGAGGTAGTAGGAACTTATGTTTGGTTGCATAATTTAAGTTATTTGCAGAATGCATGGAATTAGAATCAATGCTATGGTCATGTACGACACTGGTTTTATTTCTGTTATAACCATGATATTGCGGTAGCTTTCTTTTTATACCTGGGAACTGTATAGTTCATTTTCTTACGGGCTTCGTTGACCAAAGTGAAACACTGTTGATCTGTAGTGACTAGAGGAGTAAGCTGCATTGTAGTCCCAGGATATAGAACATCTGGCTTAGTTTTGCCTAGTGCATTTCCTTAAACATATCATCTTCTTACATACAGATGAATTGCACCCTTTGCAAAGAAACGATAGAGCGTGAGAGTTGGGATCTTCATAAAAGTGAAAAGTGCCCACAGAGAATGGTTGCCTGTGAATATTGCGAGTTCGAACTGCCTGCAGTTGATATGAATGAACATCAGGTATAATTTGTAATTTCCTTTGAAAATACGTAATGTTTCAAGTTTTATTTTAAATGTTCTCATCACATCATTTTGATATACAGGATGTATGTGGAAACCGAACAGAATATTGCCAAACATGCAAAAAATATATTAGGCTACGTGAGTGGATAGGGCATGAAATACAGTGCCATACAAACTCAAATGGTTCTGCAGAAACATCAAGGTATAGATGCACATCTTTCTTTTAATAATACTGAATTCTTTGCATTCATATGTTAACATTTATATGATCCAACATATAACATACTGTAACTCTGTCTAATGGACCTAAATTTTTGTGCAAGCCAAATTCATGAAATTTAGCAAATCAAATACCCTAGCCTTCCTGCCTATATGTTCACTCATTGTTGGGTTATATATTGACCTTCCATTTGGAACAAGTTTGATGCCAATTCGTTCCTAATTGTGAAGTATTATAAAACTCTTGAGCTAATCACACGCTTCTTTTAAGTGCCAGAACAATTCCAGAGAGGGAAGTACGACCTCCGCCACCAGTACGACCAGCACGTCCCGCTCATGGTTCACAACACAAGCGGCTCCTCTTCACAATTGCGGTCACTGGAATAGCTGTCATGGTCGGCTCAATACTGTTCCAAAGGGACGAGAGTTTCTAGCTCAGTGGCCATGTACATCCTTTGTCGAGTTGTATTTCGACAGGGAGAGTGTTGCCATAAGAGGTCTGTTGGTGTATAATAACCCCTTGTAATCAACTGATAAGTCGTATTTGTTTGAGAGTATAGTCCCAGGGCATGTATTTATCAGAAAAGCAAAATAACCAGGATATCCCGTTGTCAGTTCTTAAGCTTCTATTTTGTTTTCAAATTAGACTTTTGCATTTGTTTCTCTGTAAGTTAAGGTGGATTGTACAATCGGGGTATCACATCTGAAATTGTAACACGGTGCACCAGTTCATATGTTTGTTTGTCCAGTTGCGACGTGGAGGCTGGAAACTTTGCGGTGGGTAGCTGCTCTGTGTATTAAAGTTGTGGACATTGCTTTTATCCTGTGCGAAACTAGACTATTTTCCAATGCTCTCTTGATGGTCTGAACTATGTCGAAGTAAGCAAGGGCGTTAGGTTTGGCTTGACTGCATGGACGTTGTGATATTGCAGCAAGCTAGTTTTTCGGGGAAAAAAATTATAGCAAGCTAGATTTACGCTGTGTTTGGTTGCGTCTACCGGTTCAAGCATGGAATAGTTCAAGATGAATGGATTTTGCATTTGGATCGGGTTTACCTCAAGTTGGAATCTGTCCGAATCTGATAAGATTACAGAAGTGATCGATGAAGAAGCAAACCAAATAATTGAAATGCACTTCATGCCTTGCAGCCCTACATGTATGGGTCGGCTTGGACATCTAGCTGGCCCCAAGCTACAAGCCGGTCCAAGGGCAACGGACCAGAGACAGGCAAACATCTTCGTGCAGTGGCAGCTGCTCATTCATGACACTGTACCTTCGCCTGTTGCTCGTACCAGAGCTTTGTGGAGAGGCTTCGACACTGTGTGTGGCCACGTGGGCCATTTGGCATCGACCAGATCGATGCAGCTAGACCTAGACTAGACACAGTTGCTGCTGCTGCTAACTTACTGTGTGGGCCTTGATGGGAATGGTTAGAATTACTGCCGCGATCTCCTCCTCTGCAAAAAGCTGTCTGGGTCTTCCTGAACAGGCTGAGATTGGCTGCGACGATGAGCCCACGAGGATTGCAGCATGTGATGCACAGCATGTGATGCTTGCTGTTGCGAGTGCTCGAGAAAAGATATGGTAGATCCATCTCTTATGTAAACAGAAAGGAAAAACAGATGCAGTGTTATTGCAAGCATGCTAGTCAGTCGTCACAATGAAAAGCTAAACCTTTATCTTTATTTCCGTCCCTTTTTATGGTAAGGGGAACTATGCCATTTCATTCGGATTTCCGTCCCTTTTTTTTCTTGAAAGTGTGTGCTTTTTTTCTTTTTTTCTTCAGTCTCATAAATCGATCGCAAATGGCAAGTAACAAAAACTTTTAAAAATAAGCATCTCCTATGAAACCCAACTAGAGAAAAAGTGTGCTGCCCATTGTCATGGCATAACTTCAGTGGGATATATCCACCGCAAATATATTGTAAGACATTGCGTGAATATCTTTTGAACTGGCGTTCCTCGTTACACAAGGGGCCATTTTCAATAATATGAATTATATATTTGTATAAATATTTATAAATAATATGAATAGTCAAACGAAAACAAAAAGGCTATGGTATCATATACTAAGAATGGATGTAGTAACTAAAGGGGAAAACTTATAAACACGGCTTTTCTGATGGAGTGAGGCCTTGCACTGGATGATCCGGATCCACTAGACCCCTACCTCAGACGACACACCGTGCAGATTCAACCTCGCCTACGCACCTAGTATACGGCTAGGACCCACGAACGTACGGCTAGTCCACGTGCCCGAACAAAAATACGTTCAACGACGTGTCGGCCCGCGACAGCTCGGCGGAACCTCGACCTTGTTGGACGGACGCGCGCGATCGACCCCTCGCGAGTTCGTGCTCGGGCGCGCGCGGGCTCCAGCTAGCCTCCAGCAGGGGACGGCGGGACGCCCACCGGACCCGGCGCTCACGACGACGCGGGCACGAGGCGGGGGAGGCGAGGGTGCTCCGCGCCGGCTGCGGTGGTCCGGCCGGCGCGCCCGAGGCCGGACACGGTCACACGGACACGAGACGATCCGTTGGCCCCCGCCCCACCGCGCCAGCTCGCCGGCAACTGTAGCAGGTAAGCAAAGGAACAAAACTAAAGGGAAAGCGAAAGGGGAGATCGATCGGGGGGGCCACACGCTTCTCAACGGCCCAACCAGGCTGGCAGGCAGCCCACCACCCCCACTAAACACTAAAACACATACATGCTACGCATTAGCTAATACGCCCTTGGACGTTTAAAAGATGGGGAGGCACTGACCCCAGGCTCAAGCCATGGGTTTTCTTTTCTTTTTTATATGTATTATTATTGTCCCCACTTGACAGGTATACAACGATTCCAGTGACGCCCACTTGTTACTACTGACAAAGGACACGGTGAAGTCCACTGTAAAAGGGTACATCAGTGGAGTTCATGGACGTGTATGAGTCGTCTCAAACAATCACGAGGTTTTAAGCGATTGAACTGTCATGTATTTTGCATGAAACCACATCAAATTCCAACATACGTCCGTCCCAAATCACAATTCATTTTAATTTTTCTAGATACATATATTTTACTATGCACCTAGATGTACACTGTATCTAGATACATAGTTTTGCTATATATCTAAAAAAATCAAAATAAATTGTAATTTAGGAGGAAGGGAGTAGAACCATCAAAACTACTCCCTCCGTTCCACTCCGTTCCAAAATATAGTTCGTTTTGACTTTTTCAGATTCATAAATTTTGATATGCATCTAGACATATATTATATCTATAAATCTAAAAAAGTTAAAATGAACTGTATTTTAGAACGGATGGAGTATATAGCAGAGCTCGTGTGTCGATCAAGGTAGCTGCCATCGCACTCACAAGAACTTTGAGTCGACGATCCCGCTCTAGCCCATCCACCGGTTGCCCTAATCCAGTGCTTCGGGAGCAAATCTACCTAATTACCAATGTAACCTCTTTGGTTTCAAACCAGGCGGATTAAAAAAAAATACTGGAGAGGGCCCAAGGTACTTGGGCCAGGCGGGCAGGGGCTTAGCCGAAAAATTAACACGCATCACCTACTCCGAACGCTGGCTGAGCTTACGGAGAGAGAGCGTAGAGAGCAAGCCCCCCACTCCGCCCGACAGGCTCCAAAGCGGCCAGCCCGTAGCTGGACCTGGACGAGAGGGGGGAGGGAAGGGAAAGACGGACAGCGCCATTGCTGCCATCGCATTCACAGCGCCACCACCTCTGTCGCTTTCCTCTCCTCTCCTCTCCCCTTCCCTCGCCGTACCACCACCTCCTCCGCCTCCGCCTCCTCGCCGCACAACCCGCCACCCAAAACCCAAACCCTAGGCGCCGCCGCTCCGAGGCGCGCCAGATCGGCGGCGGCGGCGGGCCGCGGCTGCGGCTGCCCCGGATCCAATGCGGCGGCGGCCGTAGCGCGGGCGCGGCCGATCTGAGGCGCCGGCGGCCGCGGGCAGCGCGGGGATGTCGTCCGCGCCGGTGGCGGGGGCGGCGTTCGAGCGGTACCAGCAGCGCGGAGGTGGCGGCGCCGCGGCGGCCAACGGCAACACGGTGCGTTCCGCTCGCTTCCTTGCTTCCTTTGCGTGCGTGCGTGCGTGTGCGCCGGGGGTTGAGGGGGTTTGGTGCGGTTTTGGTATCTGATGCTGATGGGCGCCTCCCACCATTTCGTGTATCGAGTGGGTGGCCGGTAGCCTGCTTGTGGAGTTCGCATGGCTTGAGCGTCAAGGATGCGCTCCTCCACTGTGCTATTGGCCTGGAAGGAGTCGCAGCTTCTACTACTATTATTAGGTCCCGGGTTGGACCTTGGTTGGATTGCGTTGTAGGTGACGGCCCGTAGAGTTTCCGCCCTTCTGGGGGTCCTCAGTGCCTACGCTTGTCTGGATTGATGATGATACTGGTGGATTGCTGGCAATGCAGCTCAGATTCGGATTGCGTGTAGGTGAATTTAGCATCGGGGTGCTGTGCAAATACAACATAGGGGAAGTGCATTTCTACAGGTGGTTTTGTTGGTTGCACGGTGGTGAGAGGAGCATTGTGGGTGTTATTCTGCCTTGAGAAGTGAGAACTGATATGTACAGTCATTCCGGTTAAATGGTGTGACTGGGCGAAGGATGTAACAAGGTATTTTGGCGTGCTGCTGAGATAAGTGATATGAATAAAGTTGGCAGTCTGGAAAAGGCAGATCAGGCATTCAGGTTAGCGTATTCACAGTATGCAACAAGGAGCAAAAAATGAAGCAGCAAGTGATACTGTGGTTGGAAGAAGCAACAGTACAAGGAGGGGGGTGATATGAAAACACACTTATTGTTGCAGACCTGACATCAATCATGCAAAATGTGTACATTCTTTATGGATCAATGGTCTTAGAGCCGCAAACATGTAGACTTCATGGAAATACGAAAAAGACAATTGGCGTTAATGTGCCAGCTAGGATACTTATATGACAACATCTTTTTTTGAATAAGCACATACACATCAATCAATGAAAATGAATCACTTCAGTTACTCCTAAGACCTGTTCATGCTTGCCACATTTATTCCTAGAGCTGAATTCGAAATAGTTAACTGGGCAGGATGTTTTCATTATTGCTCTGACCATACTACTTACACTGGATTGGCCTTTTGATAGTACATGGTTAAAAGCTAGGATTTTGGGGTGGGCTACACACTGTAGTCTCGTTGATTCTATTCATTATTTGCTGTTTGTATTACTACATGTCTGATGCCTTAACCATTCCAACCAGGTCTTCAAGAGTGGACCTCTCTTCATATCATCCAAAGGTAAACCTTTATCCCCTATCATTCTCTCTTAACACAGTGTTTCACATACAGAGCTCATGTCATGTTAGTTCCTTGATGGGGCAATCAAAATGAAGTATTTAACTATTTATCAATAACAACATGTGCACCATTAGCTCAAAAAAATTCTGAATTGTACATAAAAGGCTGCTTCACGCATGAAAAGAAATCATCAATGCTTGTATCAAGATTTTTTTTCCTGTTCTCCTGATTTCAGTATGTACTAAAAGTGACTGCTGTTATATAAGTAATTTTAGCAACTTTGTGTCTCTCCAGATTTCTGTAAGAGTCAGTTAGTGGTGTGAGTTGTACCGAGTACAGGGGTGGTCCAATCCCTGTACTCTTTCCTTTTTTCTATCTTAAATGAAATGACGCGCAGTCCTCCTGCGCCATTCGAGAAAAAAGGTGGGAAACAAAAATGGAAATCTGTTATCATGGATTAGACACTAGTTCTTTGAATTTTTTTCACTTTACTGCAAATCAACCAACTCAATAACCCCTCCATCCATTTGCTCTAAAAATTTTATTACATTCTGCAAGTGAGACACTAGTTTTTTTGGTTCAGTTCCACATGGTTAATTGTGCTCTTGTATGAATGTTTACTTCTGTTAATACCTCTTAGTGTTTATTGCGAAAGAGAACTCATGCATCTGTGCTTTTCAGGGATTGGATGGAAATCATGGAAGAAGCGTTGGTTCATCCTCACACGAACATCATTGGTTTTCTTCAAGAGTGATCCTGTTAGTACCTCTGTACTTGACTTTCTTTATTGGCAGAATTCTATACTTGGCCAGATTGGAACTTCTATGTTACTCATTTCAAAAATAATTTCCGTGGCATGTAACATCTCAGTTCTTGCCAGTGTACAACTTAAACAGAATTTGAGGGTAAATGTGTAGACTTCCAAAAACTGCTACAATAATACTGCCTATGGATCTGTTTGGTTATAACTTGGACACTTCTCTCCACATTGCATCCTTGAAATTCATATTTTGTTGGCATGCATGCAGAAACTAAAAATATGCATGAGTATTCACTGGTCACTTTTTCATTGCAGACAGCTTAGTGATTACACTATCTGATATCTTTATATGTCAAGCTCTTTTGCACTATATATCTTGCACGCAGCAAATAATGTTATCATGTGCCACAGCTTCCCCTTTTGTACTTTGCTTTTTCCTTGGTTTGGATGTATACGAATTCTCTTATGCTATTGGATATGATAGTTCTGTGTATTAATTACATCAAATATCCAGTTATTTGGGAATGATAAACCACATTTTATTATAATGCAGCAGCAGGTCCACAATGAGGATTTGTTTATTGCATATTAAGTTAGCTAAATTAGATAAGGAAATTAGAGTTTTGATTCTTTAAATAGATTTGCAATCTATTGATTAGTTCCAGATTCTTCAAAGAGAGGAGGGTCATTGAAACATAATAAGCAGAAATTAGAAGGATATCTCTTTGCCTTCACCAGACAAACACCACCCTCATGACTGCTATCGGTGCTGAGGCCTTCACCCCTGGCCTGTTGTTGTTCACTACAACTACACCCCGTGCTCCAATTCTATTCTAGCCCATGAAGCAAGATTCTTAGCTGTGCCGAGCAGGGAGCAACTTGCTCTTGTTCCCCAACATTCTTAGTGGAATTTAGTTGAACTATGTGATGACCATTTCCTTTCTTCTCTTCTCTTACTATTCTACCCATCCAATTTATATCTCGTGTAAGCACTAAGCACACCTTATGTCACTTGACAAGTAACTTCTTGTTGGAATTGTAGAATACCTTGCCCCAGAGAGGTGGTGAAGTGAATGTTACTCTAGGAGGAATTGATTTGAATAATTCTGGGAGGTATGTATCTCATTCTTGTACTCCCTTTTTATCTTCCTTTTTGTCGGGGTTGTGCATCAGGAATACTGTACTAAGAGCACTTCTCATTTGCAGTGTTGTAGTTAGAGAAGACAAGAAATTGTTAACCGTACTTTTCCCAGATGGCCGTGATGGTCGTGCATTCACTCTTAAGGTACTCTGGATTTCTTTTTCAACCTAATAATTAGATTCCTCTGATGAAAAATGAGAGTTTTAATAACAAAACACATTTTTGTTGCGTTTATATTTTTTCAAAATGTTCACCGCTGCGTAAATCGTAAAACAGGCAGAAACTTCTGAAGATTTATTTGAGTGGAAAACAGCATTGGAAGAAGCTCTCGCACAAGCTCCAAATGCAGCTCTTGTGATGGGACATAATGGGATATTTCGTAATGACACAGCTGACACATATGAAGGAGCTGTTCCAAACTGTTGGTGTCTTAAACTGTTTCATTTAATCCTTCACAACTTTGGAACTTAATCAATGATGCCTTTCCCCATTGTCCGCAGGGAGAGAGAAGAGACCAATCAAATCATTGGTGACAGGCAGGCCAATTCTGCTTGCACTTGAGGATATTGATGGCAGTCCTTCCTTTTTAGAAAAAGCCCTGCGCTTTCTTGAGAAACATGGTGGGGGCAAAAACTATATTGCCTGAAGCCTTTACATGTTGCTATGTTAATTTCCTTGACATGAATTTTGATTGGTTTTGCAAATCTTCTCTTGCAGGAATAAAAGTGGAAGGAATTTTGCGGCAGGCTGCAGATGTGGAAGAGGTTGACAGGAGGTTGCAGGAATATGAGCAAGGTTGGCATCAATTTCTTTTGAATAGTATTATTAAACAGTGTTCTTAAGGTGTCGCTGAGTGACAAGGTGCTCGTGAGGTATTGGGTGTCCTTGACACCTTGCCAAATTCATTAAGAGTGAGGGAGGGAGAAGATAGGAAAGTAACTGGCCAGCAATGCAAAGTAGCCGCCGTCGTGCTGGCTCCAGCACCATGGGCCCAGGCAGCTTAATCTCCAGTCAACTGTGGCTGCAGTCTTCCTCGAGGGGAGTGGGGGTGGGAGTTGACCTGTAAGGGAGATGCGGTGGTATTCCACCTGAGTGGTGGTGCAGGCAGTTAGGGGCATGGGGAGCGAAAAGGAGAAGGAGCAGCTGCATGAGATACAGGGAGCTAGCAATAGCATTCCCTTTCCTTTATCACTTTCCCTTTTGCTTCCTTTGCCTCAGGGTTGGGTTTGGGGTTGCAATGGCTCGTCTTACCTGCCTTACGAACATTTTTATTAGGTGATTGGTGTGCATGCCACTTTATGTTGGTATGGCAACTTTTTACTGATTAGGCTGTATAATATTTGAATCCTGTACCAGGAAGGACCGAGTTTTCAGCAGATGAGGATGCTCACATTGTTGGTGACTGTGTAAAGGTACTTATGCCATTGTAGTTTCAACGTCTTAGGTGCTCCAAAGATCACGTGTAATTGTTCTCACTAATTGTATTGGTTGAAATGCTTCTGCAGCATGTTCTTCGAGAGCTACCATCGTCCCCTGTGCCTGCTTCTTGCTGTACAGCATTATTGGAAGCTTTTCGTAAGTGTTATGTTTAGTTTGATCCAATTGTTTGACTATGTATATGTTCTGGCATGTGATGTAAATATTATATGTCTTAAATTTTGTTACGGATGGTGTGGCAGTGCTGATGATTGTCCATGAATTATCTTCTTCATTACTGTAGTTAACAGGTACTCCTAGTCACATGAGTGGTGGTTTAGGTTCTGTGCAGTGTCAACCTGATAATCATATATTTTGCTATGGTTTGTTAATATATTATAGTAGAAATTTAGTAGCCAGAATCCATGTTCCAAACGACACTCCTGTGATTGGAGGGAATAGTTTATACCAGATACCAGATACCACCCTTGTATTCATAAAATAATATTGGGGAAGGGAGCCCTCTGTTTTTTTTTGGCATAAACATAAGGTAGCTCTCTTCAGAATCGACTCAGGTGACGGTGTTGGACATGTCAAATTTATTTGGGACATGCCAGATGCCATTTGGAACCAACACAGTGTGGCTGTCCAACTTGGCACAATTATTTAGGACTCAGGTATCTGACAGTGGTTACTGTGGATATGGGCCAAATATAATTATAGGAACTCACACCTATGGATTTCTCTTTGTTGGTGGGTCATGTTGGGTTCGTCTCTAGCCTACCCAACTTGCTTGGGACTAAAACTTATTGTTGTTGCATCTATAGATTTCCCAAGGCTGTTAGTTTTTCTAAAGCATTTTAGTTACTCGAATGGTTATTATGGACGTAGCCAAGATTCTACATGCGTTCCTATTCTTTTGATGTTTTCTATCTGGCTAACTGTTCCTATCCTTTTTTTACTTGCTTAGGCCTTGAAGCTAAGGATGCTAAGATAAATGCTATGCGTTCAGCTATATCTGAGACATTTCCTGAGCCCAATCGGAGGCTGCTGCAGAGGTTAGTTTTGCATTTTTATCATAACAATATCTTTAAGCACTGGATAACATCTACATTCTCTATTTTGTTGTAAATTATCTTGTCATTAGATTTCCCTTTGTCAGTCAGCTTATGCTAAATGCACTGCATGATACATTTATGTGTGATATCCGGTTACTGAGCCTGAGCCTGCTATCATTGTCTTGCAGATGCTACTTGCACTTAAAATAATCACTAATCCTCCTATTCTTCACAATATTTGTCTAGTTTGTTCAGTTTCACAATGTATCTTCATTGTAGTTGCTTCATTTTTCTTCATCCCTGCTATTAATATGAGAAGCATGTTTTTAAGTGGTTAAAGGTTACTGAAACATGTTATTATTACAGAAACTCGTTCCTCAAAGACTTGTAATGTTTTTTCTTTCTTTTGTTGTAGAATTTTGAAAATGATGCACACTATTGCATCTCATACTTCTGAAAATCGAATGACTGCATCAGCAGTTGCTGCCTGTATGGCACCTCTTCTGTTGCGTCCACTTTTGGCTGGTGAGTGTGAGATGGATGAGGTATTTGATATGGATGGTGACGATTCTGCTCAGCTTCTTGCTGCTGCAAATGCTGCTAACAGCGCTCAAGGCATCATCACAACTCTTTTAGAGGAATATGAGGGCATTTTTCATGTAAGATTCTTCCATCTACAGTATAGCCCCCTTGGGTTTAATCTTTGCATTTATCCGCATTGAAGGCTCTACAAATTGAGTCTATTCCATTTGAGCATATATCTTGTTAATTGTGCTTAAAAATTTGCACATGAGAGGGATCGTTCCCTATGATCATCTATGATTGCCATTTTTACAGGATGAACACCTCAGATGTTCCTTGTCACCCGAGTCTCAAATTGAAGATAGTGGTACTGAAGAATCAACTGATGATGGGAATTTGGATGCCAAGGGCAACGGATTCCACGATGCAGAACATGATGTAGATCAAGAAATGGATGATGACAATGGTGCGGAACGTATACTTAGTGGAAAATTGAGTGAGAGCAGTGGATATGCTGGCAGTGACCTTTATGACTATAAGGTTCGGCTTTGTGTCCTTCATTCTTTTGATCTTTCAGATACTTGGTGTTCCGTGGTTTTAATACTACTGCAACTGTGATTAAGAATCTGAGTTTGGTGCTGGTGTATGTTATGAATTGACTTTTGGGTGGTGGAAGGGAAGGAGAGAGATGGCTGGGCGGGGCCCTTAGCCCAAGCCACAGCAATAAGCTACTTTTCCTTCTTAGGTCTTGCTTACCCTTTCTTGATAATCGTCCTGTCTTTAAATAGAGAGTTTATTTAATAACCAAGTGACTAAAGAAACCTATTTAAAAGGAAATTAATCCCTAACAGCCTCTAACTTTAATGGGCAAGCTAACTTGTCTTATCTTCTGTTTGGGCATGGCTACATGGACCTCGCTACTGCTCATCTGCTATGTCTTCTCCTTGGGCCTTTGGCCCATGCGGTAGCAGCGTACAGAAGACGATATGACATGTAGCACATGTGTGTCCTATTGCATATGAATGGCTTGAGTGAAAATGTTGTCAAATTTTCTTATTGCCTAGCAGCATCTAGCGTGTATGCAATTAAATGACAGTTTATGCAAGAAGCTTCGTGTTAAATTTTGGATATATCCGTGGAAGAATTATGCTTAAGGTTTGGCAGTGGATTTCCAGGTTTTATGATAGCAAGTTCGCTTGTTAGTGTTAGACAGATAGCTTTAATCTAATACGGCTGGACCCCTCTGAGCCACCAGGCGTCATGCTGCACCGGGCCTAGAGGCCGTGCGCACTCCTGATGGTTGATCACAGGCAAGTTGATCCCATGGTGGTGGTTATACTTCTATAAACCAACCTAGGGTTCCCTTGCCTATATAGATGCTTGTACTCCAGAATCATCAATCCATCCATTGTTATGCTTATGCACCCTAATCTCGCTTACAGTTAGATTCCTTTCTGGCTCCAAAATTCCCTTGTGTTCACTTTTGATATTTCTAGCTTTTTTTAATAGCAAGTTCTGATACATTCCAAATTTAATGCTCTATTTGCCACTTGCTAGTTTCCATGCTGTTCTTGTCTGTAGCTTACTGTCCTTTTCTGGATTGAACAACAGGCAGTCAATGCTGACGAGTCAGATGCTGAACGCCCTGTAGAGGTGTTGGAAGGAAATGTGGATTCGAGCAAAGTACAAAATAGTCGTTCAGTTGAAAATGGTTCAGCAAATGTGGACACATTACTCACTGAAAACAATCCTTCTAATCCAACATCTGGTCATGAGACTCCTTTGTCTATGGGAGAGATCCTTTCTTCTTTTGATCCTGGAATTTCTGTACCTAGTCAGAGTTCTGAATATTCTGTAGAAAGACAGTCAAACAAAATTAATGGATCTCACCCACACGTGAAGCGGAGCAACTTTTGGGGACGGAATAATGTAAGCAAGAAATCTACATTAATTTTTTTTCTGTTTTCCTTTGATTGCTTTATTTTTTAGTATGAGTAAAGCCTCTTTCTGGCACACTGAATTCGATTTTGTTCTTGGGGTTGTAAGTATAATCTGGTTTAAAACTCTGATTCATATGCATGATTCATGCAGGCAAGAAAGAGCCAACACTCGGAATCGGTCGATTCATCTGGTGAAGAAGAGTAAGCTCTTTGCCACTAAAAGTACTAACCATATGTGTTTACACTATATTTTCATGCAGTTGATTTTGTTGATATTTGTAACTGTGGGAAGTAATATTGCATTGAGGGCATTTTATACCACCGTTTATGGCAGTTCTTGTCCTGTAGCATATGTATTGTTCCTGCTTACTACTTTGTTGGAAATGTGTAATATTGTTTGATTTGTTGCATAATGAAGGTAATTGTATCTTAGCTTTCTGGTCATGTTGCCTCAACTGTCTCAAAAGATTTACAAAAAAAGCACACTTTCTTTTGGAAGTTTCCTGGTCTTTTCTCGAATGCATGTAACCAGGATTCAGTTTATTTACTTCTACACAAATAAACATTTCAGGCTTGCTATTCAAAGGCTTGAAATCGCAAAGAATGATCTGCAAAACAGAATTGCCAAAGAGGTAAGTGAAGACAGTACACATGTGCTCATTGACCTTGGTGTAGTGGCTTCCTGTAGTCTAATAGTAATTGCTTCTCAGGCTAGGGGGAATGCAATTCTACAAGCGAGTTTGGAAAGAAGAAAACAAGCACTACATGAACGCAGATTGGCTTTGGAACAGGATGTATGCCCCATTCCCTTGCCTTGTCTATTTTACTTAGCCATGCTTTGTTGTGTGTTTTAGGATGAAAGTATATTTTGGTCCCTCAGACCCACAGTTAGGTCCTTTTTACCCTGAACTTCTAGGTATAGGCCCCCATATCTAGGAGCAGGATATTCAAACTCTCTAGAGCTTTTACTATGAACTTGTCTGTTGGGAGATGAGGTGTCTGTTGTCTTTTTATTTTCCTGCTGGCTTTCATTTGTTTTGCTTTTTCATTTCCATTTTTAGTTTTGTATCACTCTATACCTATGATACCATAATCAAGTTTTATGATTCTTTAGAGTAGGTGCAAACACCCAGGTCTCACAGATTTTTTATTTCTCAGTCCTAGCTAGGATTTCTGATAACCAGAAGGAACCAGGTTCAGGCTGGGGTTTGATCATTTATGGTCCTGCTGATAGATGGAAATTATATATGGGCATATTTTGTTGGTAACTTGTAAAAAATTCGAGGGGTGAAAAATATTACCTGTGCTAAATTTGAGGCTTAAACATTCCAAAAGTTGAGGGGTCAAGTTGGTACTTTCCCCTTTATTTTTTTTTCCTGATGCTGTTATTGTTGAATAGTTCAGCTATATAGATGGCTTTTATAATGTTCTAAAAGGTACTTCTGCAACTGTTTATAACTGTAGGTCTCCAGGTTGCAAGAACAGCTACAAGCTGAGAGAGATCTTCGAGCTGCATTGGAGGTTGGGTTGAGCATGTCTTCTGGACAGTTTTCAAGTGCGCGTTCGATGGACGTGAAGGTACCTTGCTACCTTGAAGCTTGAACTGTTCCTACACTTGCTGGCTTTATTTTATGGAGTCTCATTTTCCTATCTATTCACCTTAGACAAGGGCAGAGCTAGAGGAGATTGCTCTTGCTGAAGCTGATGTTGCAAGGTTAAAACAGAAGGTTGCAGAGCTTCACCTCCAACTCAATCAACAACGGCAACACCAGTATGGCTCTACAGTGGATGCAAATGATCGCCATCACCGCCTTCCTGGTCACTTTTCGCAGCAGTAAGATACAAATTCTATTCTTAAGTTCCTTTGAGATGTTTCTGGATCTCTGGCAGCTGTAGTTTTTGGTGTCTGAATCCAAAGGGAGTTGCCAACAGTTTTATGCCATATGAGAAAATTCATTTCTTAAGTATCACTGTATCAGTGAATCATGCTGAACTTGGTTGTAAGTTGTAACATCGACTCTATGCATGCACTGTCACTGACATTATTTCTGCATTCACAATTAACAGTTCGATGCTTCTAGACATGTGTTGTATATGCCATGTTCCCTAGATATTTTTCAATTTGACATAGTATTTTCGTCCTGCCAGAAACTTTGTTCAACAAGGATTTGATATGAACCTTGCTTTCTGCAATCAAGAGAAGCAAAGAAATGAGGTATGTTGTGGACTTATCTTTTTACACCCTGTTCTCAATGATAGTCTGAAACCTGTTGAAATCTCAATCCCTATAGCTTGGCTTGTCCAGTTATCTGCATCCATGATTAAATGCACTTTGGAAATGCTATGTTGATATACTGTTGTTCATGCCTGGTAAGCAGAAAATTAAAAACTGTCCAGCTGGTATCATGCCTTGATTGAGTAAATCTATTTAGTAGTCAAATATCCCAGAAGCGGCCATTGGAGTTTCATGCTTGTAATTTTAAAATTAACTTCCACAGGTTTGCAATGTTTTGGTAAAAATGGACCAATAATCTGGAGGTTTTATAATTATCAAACTTCCATGTGTTGAGATTGAGTTGTCCTAGTACAGAAAGTTACCAGTCAAATATCAGAGTGTGAGTACAGAATTGCATGCCACAAAGTAAAAATTTCTGAGCATTATCTTGGTCGTCACAACATGTTACTCTACATAATCATCCATTATCAAATGCTTTGATTCAACTGGTGGTTCTAACAACTTGAAATTTCAATGTGATAAATGGCTCGTTATATGTGGCATTCCCTTTTAAATCTGATGAAAAGTTGGTGGATGCTGCTGCATCTGGCAATATTTAAATTGGATCATGTTAGCAGGAGAGTTCGATGGAGTCATCACAATGGAGAAACATCAAGCAGCACGTGCTACCTTATGGTTCTTCAAGGCCACTCACCCGTAAGCTTTCATTTGATGCCTCTTCGAGTGAATCAAGAGGCACAGAAGCCTCAACAAGCATGTCAACGGAGAACACCTCTGTGGCCATCAATGTCCCAAAGTTAGCTGAGGTAGGGAAACTCACAGTCCTTTTTTTTTGGTTAAATACAGACATACAATGCCTAAATTTTGAGATGATTTACATTTTTGTATGCCAGGGCATTGAATATGGGAGGCAACCAATGGTGGCATCCTCCACTTTGGTAGAACTAACGACTAGACTAGATTTCTTCAAAGAGCGGAGGTCGCAACTGATGGAACAACTCCATAGTCTTGATTTAGGACATGGGTCTGCTTCTCAGGGTTTTCCATTCAAGCCACCCTCTCCTTGGAACCATCCAAGGTAGGATGACCATTCAATTCCATGATTGTATATTCTTTGGTAGTGGTTCTTTTCCCTGTCTATCAATTGTAGAAAACTGCCTATCTGAGTGTAAATCTGTTTGGTTCTTCAATATGATTTTGCTGTCGTGCTGCGAGAGAATAGCTTCTCAAGTGGGGGATGTGATGTAGTCTTCTGTATGTAATGTTGTCACGGAGGTGCCTCTTAGACAAGTTTTTCCAGTGCTGTGGCGGTGTATATGTATTTTGTGCGTCTTCTCATAGAAACTGGATAGGCTGACTCCTTGTATGGCCGTTTGATTCATACCTAGTGCAAATGATGAGGAAAACAGGGATCACATGAGGACAGGTTCCCAGCTGTGTTTTCTCGAAATTATTGTCCATCACATGTAGCCTGGTTCTGAGGCACCTCTGTCTTTGCCACTTTATATACACGTTCCCGTAAGTTTGTTGCTTAACCTCAATCCTAAATTATAATTCATTTTGGCTTTTCTAGATACATATACGTTATGTCACATGTCTAGATACATAGTAAAAAATATGTATTTATTTAAAAACGAATTGTAATTTGGGACGGAGGGAGTAATTCCTATTTTTGAGTTTAAATTCAATGTCGTGCAAGGCAGGGCAAAATGTATTGACGGGAAAAAAAAGAGAGGAACAATGGTAAGTTGGTAACGATGTAACCAGGGCACGGGTACGGTTACTGGAAACTTGAATGAAACTGAATGAAATGTTCTGCCCAATGCGAATATTTTTTTTAAAATAAAGTAAAGACGAAGAAGCTCATGTACATGCACGTACACTCACCTTAATGAATACACGCACGTAACTCTACGAGCATCTCTGAGAGACTCTACGAGCATCTCTGAGAGATTGAGTTGACAGATTCTCGAAATTGATGAAGTTACCATAGGCTTCTCGCTATCAACGGCACGTCACCTGCCATTGAAAGAATTTCGAATGCGAACTGTACTAGTGTGCGTTATGCACTAATGCACTTCGAAAAAGAGTAAAAAACTGTGGACTTCTGAACCTGCTTAGCCTGAGTTAAAACACGGGCCAGGGGCCATTGTCGAAACTTTGCTGAAGTCATTGCAAATATTGAAACTTTTTTCTACTACCTTGGAAGAGGGAAATCTGCAGTAATGATGCATTATGTTAATTTTTTCAATAAACTGAACTTTCCTTGTTCTAAGGTAATTTACAGAACAAGGAGCTCAACACGTCAGGCAAGATAATAGTGCAAGCTAAACACGAATCTTTTTTTTTGAACAAAACTAAAGACGAATCTGCATCAAAGGGTTTCACGTATGAGCAGGAAGTCGATGTTGAGATGTGACCAAGGCAAATGTGGCACCCTGCCGGCCCCTCATCCCCTATCCGCCGATGTCGCCGCCGGGCGCACGCCTGTCCCAGTCCCCAGCCACGACCGGTGCACAGCATTGGTAGCTCATGGAGCTGACCGACATCACCCTCCGACCGCCGCGCGCCTAGACTGGACCTCGCGTTGATCCATGGCCGCCGCGCACCTGCATCTCTCTCGCCAAATCCGTGCTTCTCTTTCCAGTGGGGGCGCCTGATCTTTCCAGTGAGGGGCATCGAGTGTAGGCGTACCGAGCAACCGAGGAGCGCGGGTTCTCGCGGTCCGGGGAGGCGGGGAGCTCGGAGCAGCCATGGACGCCTGCGGTGCGGGCGATGTATTTTTGTAGAAATTCCCCTATTTGTAGAAACCCCTCTAACATTTACAGTAAGCCCCCTAAACAGGATCGCGACTATTGATCGCGATCCGACTTTTTACATACAGCCCCCTGAAACGGGTACCATTGGCAAGGAAAAGGCAAAGCCATCTCGCGGCGGCTGACCGGCTTCCCGTCCGGCTCCGGCGCCGTCGTTGTCGGCAAGGACTCGCGCACCTCCTCCGGATCCCCCCTTTCCGTTCCCCGCAAGTTCCATCCTGCCGCGTCCCCTCCTACCCACCTCTCCTCCGCCATTACCGGCCGGTCCCAGTCGACAGCTCGATCAGATTCAGTGCTCCGAGTAAAAGCAAGCCATCCATGGAGGGAGGAGCTGGGCGGCAGGCATGTCGATTCCGCTAGAGCGCATTATTTGCTGCGATTGGTCGGCCGGCCGCCGGCCGTGTTTGCAAGCTACAACTACCAAACAAGAGCGTGTTCACAATAAGACGACGACAATGGAAATCTGCTTGTACCAGCTGCTGACGCTGCTGCATTTCTCGAATCACCGTGATTGGTTAAACTCGATGGGGAAGTGAAGACGGGCAATCCTCGTGTAGAACTTTCAATCTCGACACATTCATCAATTCATGTTCAACTTGTGGTGGTTTCGTCCGGCTCAAGATAACCATACGTAATTTTGTGCGCAGAGAAAGCTGCCTGAAAATTGCGTAAGATCTTGGAGCTATTAGTTCAGAACAAATGGGGCACTCTGAAACTTGCAGGATCGTAACTGCAGTTTTCAGAATCCAGGTTGGAAAAAAAGAACGAATAAGATAGGGTTGAAGAAATTGCGACGTTTGCTGTAGCCAGGCAAAATAAAAATGGCATGGCTTTAGATCACGGCTGGCTGGCATCTCGTTCGGATGTAAGTGGAGAGAGGGCAACAAAAACAGGAAACTTGATCCTTGTTGGCTCCCTCATTGTTGCAGTTGCTGGCCTGCTGCTGCTAGTGCCGCAGGACGTATGGAGGAAGCAAAATCTGCAGTAGTGATGCATTATTATGTATCAAATACGAACCCGCGTCAAGGTTTTCAGATCTTAACAGCAGTGACAATGACAAACTCATCTTGTAAGCGGATGGTTATGGAGTGCAGCAGCAGTAAGGTAGTAGTAAAGACCAACACCACACCCAGCGGCAACACTGATGGTATGCTTCGGAACTTGACTCTTTGCAACACCAGACTGGACCTCCGATCAAGCGTATGCGCAGGTCTCCTCTGATCTGCACGTCGTTTACATTATTGCCCGGTCAATGTCTAGATGTGACGGCGGCGGCGGCGGTAGCCAAAAGTTGAGCCAAGCGCCTCGACGCAGTAGTTCTCTGAATCTGATCGCGTGATGTCATGATCCGTTCCTGCAATACTGCAGTAAGCAACCTATGGTCGCCATCGCCGAGGGCTAATGCGCCCGCCTGCCGACCGGAGATGGCGGGGCTCTCGACGCGCCGCTCCCCATCCCCTATCCGCCGACGTCGCCACCGCCGTCCCAGCCCCAGCCCCCAGTCACGGCAGGCAGCTCGTTGTCGTGTGCACGTCGTCCATGGCCGCCGCGCGCCTGCGTCTCTCTCGCCTCGTCCCCGCTTCTCTCTCTCTCTCTCTCTCCAGTGCGAGCGCATTTCGGGATGATCTGGACGGAGGTGCATCGAGTGGAGGCGGCCCGATCAACCAAGGAGGCGGGTTCTCGGGTCCGGCGAGCTCGGAGCGGCTATGGAGGATGCCCAGCGCCGGCGATGTATTTTTGCAGAAGACCCCCTGATATTTACATGAATCCCCTAAATTGGATCGCGACTATTGATCGCGATCCGAATATTCACGGATAACCACGTAAAACTTTTCATATACACCCCTAAATCGGATCGCGACTATTAATCGCGATCCGACTTTTTACATAAACCCTCCTGAAACGGGTACCATTGGCAAAGCCATCTCGCCGCGGCTGATCGGCTTCCCCTCCGGCTCCGGCTCCGTCGTTGCCAGCAACGGACTCGCGCAACTCCTCCGGATCCCCCCTTTCCGTTCCCCGCAGGTTCCATCTTGGTGCCGCGTCCCCTCGTACCCGCCTCTGCTCCACCATTACCGGCCGGTCCCAGTCGACAGCAGCGATCAGATTCAGACCTCCGGATGCAAGCAAGCCATCCATGGAGGGAGGAGGTGGGCCGTGGGCGGCAGGCATTGTCGATGTTGCTAGAGCGCATCATGTTCCTGCCTGGTGCCGTTTGCTCCGATTGGTCGGCCGGCCGGCCGTGTTTGCAAGCTACAACTACCAAACAAGAGCGCATCATGTCTCAACATTTTTTCATTGGTCCATATTTGATAGTTTTTAACTTGATGAATAAAAGATTCTCTGGTTGACTCAACGTCGTTTTTCATGAATTTCTTGAATCAATATTTCTATAATCAAATGAAGATGTATAATTTGTTTTATGTGACCACCACCTGCTTAATTTGTGGTCCACAACTAAATAGCAAGTCCCGGCATCCGTCTCTCTGTGAAACATGTTATGTGGGTTAAAATCATCCAACCCAACAATTCCATCAGAACATAGATTCCATGTACGTATTTACCAGCAAGTTCTATATTACCAGATAAGCAGAAGAACTGTGACCTGTCGCCTCATGTAAAAAAGATTTACATCCCTGAACTGTCATTACAAATTTCTCTGTAGGTTGTCAGCGTCTACACTAATATCAGTGATTTCTATATGCATGTATACTTGTTTTAGGCGTCGCTTGGCATTACAGTGCAGTGTAAACAGCAGCTGTAGAAATGCAGCTGAGCGAACAGCAGTTTGCCAAGCAACTATTTTATGAAAAAATACTGTTGAACCTGCTTATTGAAATGCACCGATATCTCGAGTTGGAGCCTTATTCCTACATCAGAGCCAGCTGAATCCCTCAGAGTCTACAGGCAGGGGCTTCATCATCCGGATGCCTTCTACTGAAGCTTCTGTCGTGCGCTGCAGTCTGGTGTGGAAGTAGCAAGCAAGGTCGCCAAAAGCTCTGCCACAATGCGAGCAGCGCCATGTTTCTGCATTTCAACACTGGTGGTATCCATGTCAGCAGCAACGCTGGCTCCTGAGGTTCCATGTGTTTTTTCACAAGTCAAACTTCTCTTCCTGGAACGCTTTGAATACGAAGTCTCTGAAGCGTCTCGAGTACTGTTTTGGATCGACTGCTGAAATGGATGTTGGGTCATATTGGAAAGACTTGTATGCATGCTCAAGCTTTTTGCTGATATCGTAATCTTGAAGTATGTCTATGATCCCGAAATATAATACAACGTCGTAGAACTCTCCAGTAGGCTCGCCAATAATCTGCGGTTCAATGTCACTCTTTCTTATTGTCCGTTCAGCTCTTATCGGCATGTTTGACCCAAGTTTTATCTTGGCGAACCTGTCCAAACGAACAGTCTTTGTTACAATAACATAACAATGCATTAATGCAGCCAAAATTAGAAACTAGAGCCAACTCAGCCAGCAAACATCAAGGGAATGCCAAAATGTTGGCCTCCATGTTTGACATATGGGTGTGATCTGTGGATAGACTATCAAGCAGATCCACTTGGGAAATAGGTTAAGGCATGATGAATCAAAGGATGGAAATGCTGTTGCATCTAGCAAGTATTTTGATTGGTATCTAGTTTCACCCAAGTCAAGAATAATTTACTGTCTTGTTTTACCTGTTTGCATCAGTATCTCCTCTAGACAAGTGAGGCGATGATCCTCTGCTGCTGTCACTATCAAATGAACCTTCAAGTAATGCAGGGCAATGCACTTTGTAAGGTACATGATAACCATGTGAAAGATTATTAAAATAGTTTTGTTTCAACCAACCTCCGGTCAATAGCCTATCCCTAGTATCCCTAAAATGTACACCAACCAAGAGACTATAATCCATGATATTTTCCTGCTCGAGAAACTCACAGTCCCTGTCGACTTGCCTGCTTCAACAGATTTAACCTCGACGTTAAAATGTGTAAGGTGGTTGTGATTTCTTTCAGCCCTAGCATCACTCACCTTTGGAACTCCTGGCACCAATGTTTTTGCAATCGAAATATAAAGTTGAGATCAAGATCCTTCAGAGTAGTGTACTCATCAATCTCTGTCTGTGGCTTGTCAGTTGTACGTCCAAGAGATGAACCTTTCAGGTCAAATCTTCTATGAATGGGGTAATCAGAGCAGAACAGATTCCCCATTATGACAAAACGAACCTGGGTGATAGTACAAAAGCAAACAAACAGTCAGGATACAGCCATGACAAGTAAGCTAGGAAAGAGTCAGTCTACTCATCATCACAGCTAACTAGCTATACCATGATAATTAGATAAATATTAAATTCTGACCTTCTTTTGGTTCGCTCCAGCTAATTTGACACAGTGAAGACCGAAAAACTTTGTGACTAGAGTGTTCTCAAATGCCCTGACATGATTATAATAAGCTCGAAGCATCTTCAGAAATATCTATATGATATTATAACAACAAATGTTCAGTTGATTAAGGACAAAACCACTGATGATCTTTGAAGTTGAGGAAGAACTCACAAACCTTTACTTCAGATTTCTTCATTGTCTTTATCATGTACTGGTCGTTGCTCGTAAGATAAAAGAAGCTTCCACTTTTACCAGGTGATGAGAGCTCCCGGAGAGCCTGGTCTCCACAAAGGGATAACATATAGTCTGCGGCATCAACCTTGAACAACTTGCGCAATGTCCTGAGATCCAGTCCAGTACAAATTAACTGCTAATGTCACGCATGCCACAATAAGGATGGTGTAACATATATATTATGCCCGGGAGTGATGACCAACCGGAATACTTGTGGGCAGTAATCCTTCCATTTGAAATCACAAGAACTGTGTGGAGGGGTGTACTTTGAGCCCTCCGGAGGGAACCGTGTCCATACTTTCTCCTTTGGGTCAAAAGCTGATGATTTAAGATCAAGTGTAATTGGACCTTGCTTTCCTACCGCATGCCTGTTATGCAGAAAAGATGATTGGGGCATAAACATACTTACTAAAAGGCGTATGACATTCTTAATGTGAGAATTAATATGTATCTCTACATGATAACTGAATTATCTAATAGTAAAGAAAAAATATTCTATATTCTTCTGCCACAGGGTAGCTCCATATTCTTATTATGCTACACCGCTTAATGTCCTCAGAAAAAATTATGCTGTTGAAAACTACAGCGCAGAAGGGCTGATCTCCTGTACTATTTCAATCGGCAAGCTGCTGCCGTATGCCAAATTAAAGAGCACGACGCCATCATGGATCTTATTGCAGTCTCCTTACATCTGGACTTCTCTGTGTACAATAAACTCTTATGCTTTCAAGTTATATGATTAAAAATTGGGTGCCCCTTATATAAAAATGACTTTCCAGGCATGAGCATCCAACCAAAAATCATGTGCCAAGCTCTGAAGTACTTGTCTGCATTCATCCCTGCCTGTTAATTTTCAGTAAAAAGGCACACGGTGTTATCATTCATGCCCTCCCGAATCAATTAGCAGAGGCAGACCAATCCTCTCTTGTAGGTCAATAATTGTCCAGGACATTAGGCACCATTAGTATAGCTCTCAACAGTTGCAAGATACCGGAATGACCACAGGTTATATACTTGAAATGATGAAATCCCATATCAATGACTGGATGGGAAGGGGACAAAGAGATCATCAATCATTTGCTTCACATCGTTTAGGAACCGCACATGTTCTGTTTAGCAATCATATAGGTTCTCATCAAAAAGGGCAAAATCTGTCAACTTTTACATTGGCATCGAACCAGGATGATCGAATTATCTAATGGTAAACATAAGATCACCAACCAAATGCAAATTCCTCGGCCCTCTGGCAATGGCATTACATTGCAAATCAACAATCGCATGTAGGAACAATTTCCCAAGTAGTAGAATGTTAGCACCGGATGTCTGACCGGATTGATGAGGTAAACCAAGAAACGGTTTTTTCTTTGGAAGGGTCATCAGAAGAATCAATGGGATCGAGAAATGAGACACGGCTGAGGGTGGGCACCTACCTGATGCCGAGCTGCAGGTTGAGCATGAGCTCGTAGTTCTTGTGGCCCTTGGCGATGGTCTCTCCCTGCCGCCGCGGGCCTCGCGACCTGCCGCCGGCGTAGGGGCCCGTCGCCGGCGACGGCGGCGGCAGCCCCCTCCCATCGCCGGCGTCCTCCACCCTCACCGTCGCGGCGCGCCCCCTCGTCGTCGTCGTCGTCCTCCTCCTCCTCCCGCGTGACCCTCGCACCTCCTCTCCGCAATGCCGCACGTGTTGTCCCCATCCAGACCCGCGGCCCCGCAAAACCGGATCTTTTCATAGTTTCTCTCTCCTCCTCCGCTCCCGGAAGTTTTGCTCCGCCACGACGCCGAGCTCGCGCGCCCGCTCGCTGCCCGCCCCGCCGAGCTGTGTGCTCTTCCGGGTTCGTCTCCCTACCACGTGCCGCCCCAGCAGCCACGCACGTCATCCTGCTCCAGGCTCCAGCTTTACTAGAAAAGCCTTGAATTTGCATAATTCCAGCCACTTTCGACCCTTTTTTAGACTCCACCATGTGTCCATTCTAAATTCCCAAGCTACCGTCGGTTTTTCTCAGCACCAATGTCATCTGTTCAATACGTACTGCTAAATTGTGTGGCTAGCTAGACTTTATTCTAGGGTTACTTATTTCCTTAATATATAGAAATCTAAACATCTATGATCAAAGCGCAGCTGTATTTAAAATAAAGTTCTAATGTATATACCTAAAAAGTATACAACTGTACATTGTGCATATGTAACATCTCTAAGTTATTTGCAACACTATAGTATTACACTAGAAAGATAAGTAAAGCTATTCTCTTTTTCATTATGTTGAATAAAGGAACCACGGCACAAATATTTTTCCTAACTTCCATATGCACCCACTCAACACTATGAACGAATACACGCACACTCTACACCTACAGGCACTTCTAAGAAACCGAGGATCTTGAGATTGCTAAAATCACTACATCCCACTTGTTGCACGCATGGTTATATTTTATATGGTTTTCTATATTATCAAGAATCACATTTTATTTTATCTCCAATTTAGTTGTTTTCTAAGGATGACTATGGTGTATTTATTTTTTGATTATGGGTCCGTATGCTTACAGATGATTAGCTCCCACAATACCACAACTACCTTATTATTATTTTTTCTGATCGTCTGACTATTTTCTGTATTTTTTCTATTTTATTAAAAATATTTCCACCTAAAATTTATAGAATCTCTCATTGTTCTTTACTTTCCTTTCTCTTGTATTAATTTTGCATAATATATAGTATACATCAAAATTCTACACAAATTCTGAGTCATACATTAACGTGCTTCCTCTAGTTTCAAAATTCAAAAAGTATCTAGCATTGTCCATTTCTTTACAAATCAATCACGAGATGAATCTCAAGGAAAAAAAACTTGTGGAAAATGCCCGGTTCCCTTAACGCGTTACAAGAAGTTGGTCAAGCCACTAACATCTGTTTGGTCTGCATCATGGGGCGCTCTGACGGGCCATCCGATCCAAAAACCGAGCCTCCGCGCTGTTTGGTTTAAGTCACGAGATCACGTCGTCCGTTATCAATCGGTTCCACTTAGTATTAAGGATGGGTCATTTCGCAGGACAAACTGATTCCATGAAAAAATTAGCAGGCCATAAACGTATTCTCAAGATTACGTAATCTAGCGTCTGAAGTATACTGCCATCATCACAAGCTGACCTTCAGGCGGACCAAAAACCGGTGCACTTGATGCCTCTGCTGCCACTAAGTGGACCCACCTCAGCATTGCATAGCAAATGCCAAACACATGGTTACTCTCAACAAACCGTCAGCAGGATGATCTTCCACTTGACGTTAACTGATACAATGAATGACCTTACCACTCTTACATTAAAAAAAAACATCATTGCACCTCGCTCTTGGAAGCATTCAGATTCAGATAACTAGATGGATGACGAGATAGAGGTACAAATCGTTAATGCGATGACATGCAGCTCTCCAGCGCGTTTTGGGGGGGGGGGGGGGGGGGGGGGGGGGAGTAGGGTTTTGGACGCCTCAAGTGTGAAGCGCAAGACTGAGAATCTCAAAATTTTCCCCTCAATCTATTGAAAGGCTCCCAGATAAGAAAATAATTCCGGAGGAAAAGAACATTTACAACCCCTGAATTGGTTTGCACTTTTGGTCGCATGTTTCTATGTATAATTTGATTCTGTCAGTTACATTTCCTATGTTCGTGGATGTTGCTGAACTCTGTATCTGTGCACATTGCTTGTATTTACATGACAGCCAATCCGATTCCTGGAAATACCACTAGGAGCTCCAGCAACTATGGCTTTGGTGCCTTCTAAGGAAACTGCTGAACTCCTGTATGGTGCAGTAAATCGATAATGTACAAGTCTATCAAGAAATCGTCGCACTGCACTGTTCTCAGCTTGATCTCTCGCTTTTTCAAGTCACAGACTATCAGCCACAAGGTCTCAAAATGCTTTCAGCTGTCTACTTTATCCTCTTGAAAAGCTTTGTATATGAAATCTTTGAAGCGTCTGGAATACTGTTTTGGATCGACCGCTGAGATGGATGTTGAATCATACTGAAAAGATTTGTAAGCATGCTCTAGCCTTTTGCCAATATCATAGTCCTGAAGTATATCAATAATCCCGAAATACAATATAACATCACAGTACTCCCCAGTTGGCTCTCCAAAAATATCACCATCATTCTTTCGGGCTGTCAGTTCAGCCCTTGACAGCATGTTTGCCCCAAGTTTAATTTTTGACCACCTGCTCAGTCAAAGAAAATTAATCACCTTACTGTCAGAATGCATGAAGTGTGAATACCAACTATCACATTAGAAGGCTCAAGAACTAATTAACTGAATGGTGTTTTGAGTTCTGGTACCTTTTGCAAAGTGACTAGATAAAACAAGAATCAATAACTAGGATTTTCCTATATTTAAGGATCATTACCTGTTTGGATCAGAACGAAAGTGATCCCTGTCCCATCTTGAAAGCCGAGGTGTAGCAAGCTTTTCACCATCAACGTCAACGGCACCTTCAATGAATGCACATAACCAAATCAGGATTCGAGTTTTCAACCAACCTGCAGAAGCAGATATGTCTTCCTTACCTCTAAAATGTACACCCACCAATAGACTGTAATCCATAATCTTCTCCTGCTCAAGGAACTCGCAGTCCTTATCCACTTGCCTGCTTCAAGATATTAACATCTACATTAGCACAACGGTAAAAATGACAAGGTTACAGACCATTCTTAGGTCATAATGATATGAGAATCATGCACAAGATGTTCACACCTTTGAAACTCTTGGTACCATTGTTTCTGTAACCGAAAGATAAAGTTAAGATCAAGGTCCTTCAGAGTTGTATACTCATCAATCTCAGCCGGTGGCTTGTCAGTTATACGGCCAAGAGATGATCCTTTTAGATCAAATCGCCTATGGATAGTATGATCAGAGCAGAACAAATTTCCCATTATGACAAAACGAACCTGAGTAGTAAGTATGAAGGACACATGCAATCAGCCACAGAAATGATGCTTCAATACTAACATGTTCTGTTCATAGACAAATGACAAGGATAATGCTTTGGTATGCAATTGTGTGTTTTAGGTGTTGGTGTGAAATTGGTGTGTCAGTGTTTATCCACCTGGTGAAACCTCTTGCTGTCAGTTTTTATCTTTAAAAAACTATTTTCTCTTTAGTGAATAGTAGCTCCTGCCATCTGTTTCCAAAAGAAAAGGAAAAGAAACTAGAGTAAATGGTGAGGATGGGATGGACAATATATAATTTTCTAACCTTCTTCTGGTGTATTCCAGACTTTACGCAATGTAGACCAAAGAACTTTGTCACTAAGGTATCCTCAAATGCACGGACATGATTGTAGTAAGCTGGAAGCATCTTCAGAAGCATCTGTATGGTAATAGGTAATCCATATATTTAGAACAATTTTTTTTCCAATCTAAGAAGCTTAGAAAGCGTTTGGAAAAAAACAGCAAAAGATATACCTTCACTTCAGCTTTCTTCATTGTCTTTATCATGTAGCCATCATCATTCGTCAAGTAAAAGAAGCTTCCACTCTTGCCAGGGGATGAAAGCTCCCGAAGAGCATCATCTCCACAGAGGGACAACATATAGTCAGCTGGGTCAACCTTGAACAGCTTACGAAGAGTCCTGCAATTGAACATATGTGTGCTTTGATGAGCATAACACTATCAAACGATTAAGAACACATACTATGCATCTTTATTATGGGAGTGATGACCAACCGGAACACCTTTGGGCAGTAATCCTTCCATTTGAAATCACACGAATTGTGTGGAGGGGTATATTTTGAGCCTTCAGGAGGGAATTTTGTCCACACTTTCTCCTTTGGATCAAATGCTGATGATTTCAGGTCTAATATAGCTTGACCTTGTCTTCCTACCGCATGCCTATTCCATAATGTCATTCAGAAAATAAGAAATTTATTTCTGTTGTCAGAAAGAAATATGACATTCTGAAGATAGGACCAAATCCTCTCTCCTCGAAAATATATGAAAAGAAATAGGAATCCATGGCGCTTATGTAATATGTAGGACATAAAGCGTGATTAGTAGAGTAAATTAGGTCCTGATATAGAACTTCTTCACAAAGCAGAACCAGTGCCGAGTCAATCTAAATATAATTTCATTCAGGTTTTAACTAGTGATGACAATTCAGAA
This sequence comes from Panicum miliaceum, assembly GCA_032594955.1. NCBI lineage: Eukaryota > Viridiplantae > Streptophyta > Magnoliopsida > Poales > Poaceae > Panicum > Panicum miliaceum. The sequence goes on from CM064059.1 coordinate 44,699,766, forward strand.
GGCAGTGCTACGCTGATGAAAACACAACACCCAATCCCCTCTGCTAGCTCATAAAAATCCGGAACATGAAATGTTGTTCCAGTTTGAAGCCATTTTACTCTACACTACAAGGCTTTAGATGCTTTTTGATGTTTTGCATTGTCAATGCATGATTGCAAAATTTAAGTGCTTCATTGCTTTCCGAAAAGTAGATATAGGCTGTCACAAAGAGGCAGTATTAAGGTTTAATTCACATTGCCCAATGTAGATTTATTGAAGAGACCCAATGTAGATTTATTGAAGAACTATGTGAGATACATACCTAATTGCGATTTCAAGTTTCTCGACTACTTCAGGTTCAGCTACAGGTCATACCAGATAATCATCACGGCCAAGAAATGCACCTGATCCCGAGCTGCAGGTTGAGCATTAGCTCGTAGTTCTTGTGCCCCTTGGCAATGGTTGCCCCCTGCCGCTTCAACACCCGCAAGGGCACGATGTTGGCCAGGTGCGGCGCTGGGGCCGGTGATGGCGGTGGCAGCCCCCTCCCTTCCCTGACACTCCGCCGCCTCCAGTCGTCCCCAATGTCACACTTGACATCTCCATCGGACCCCCAGAAGTGCACGAGGCTGCCTCCCGAGCCATTGCTCCGCCCGGAGGAGGAGCTCCCGCGCCCGCTGACCGACCGCATCAGCCATTTGAGCGATCTCAGAGACGTGAGCGCCGATTGGGCCTCGGTGCCGGAGCGCACGCACTCCGGCAGCTCCCGCGCGAAGACCTCCCTCGGGTCGCGCCCCCGTGGGGAGTCGCCCGCCGCCGCCGGGGACGGGTAGTACACGCCCTTCTGGTAGACGGCGCCGCCGGGCGCCTCGCGGCCCCAGAAGCCGACGTAGAGACTGCCGTCGGACCAGCGGAACGTGCCCTGCCCGCGCGGGCGGCCGCCCTCCCAGCCGCCGTCGTAGCGGTTGCCATTGGCCCAGACGAGCGCGCCGCGGCCGTGGATGAGCCCCGCGCGCCAGCCGCCGGCGTACTCGGTGCCGTCGCGCCAGGCGTAGCGTCCGCAGCCGTCGGGGAGCCCCGCGCGCCACTCGCCGTCGTAGCGGTCGCCGTTGGCGTAGTGCTTCTCGCCGGCGCCGTGCTCGAGATTCTTCGCCCAGGCGCCGCGGTAGGTGTCCCCCGCGGCGCCGACGTAGGTGCCGGCGCCGTGCATGAAGCCGTCGAGGAACTCGCCCTCGTAGGTGGCGCCGGACGGCCAGGAGAACCTGCCGCGGCCGGTGGCCTTTCCCCGCCGCCACTCGCCCTCGTACATGCACCCGTCCGCCCAGAGGTACTTGCCGGCGCCGTGGGGCACGGCGCCGCGCCACTGGCCCGTGTAGATGTCGCCGTTGGGGAGCGACCGCTCCTGCGTCTGCGTGTCGCCTTCGTCGGCGGAGCCGCTGCAGGAGGGCGCCGCGTCGGCATCGGGGTCCTCGCCACCCGCGGGCGGCGGCATCGGTGACACGCGGGTCGCGTGCCGGGCGCGCTCGCGCATTGGTCGGCCTGGGCCCGCCGGGTGGTGGTCGGGGGCTCTCTCTCCGGCCGCGGCGCGGCGTGGGGTCGCGCGGGGATCCTAGCAGCGCCGGCGGCCGCGCGCCCGGGCGCGGCGCGGCGGCATTGTCGGTGGGGGAGAGATCTGGAGGCGGCCCACTTCCAGGGAGGAGGGAAAAAAATTGGCCAGCGCGGAGGGTCAGAGGCGGAGGCGGAGAGGGAGGAACGTGCAGCGAGGTGCCTGCTTGTTTTCTGTTTTCCTCGTGATTGTTTAGGCTTTCTATTCTGGAATATTATCTCTGGATCTGTAAAATCCTTACAAATAATTCCATTCCATCAGGGCGTCAACAACTGGATCTTTTTTGCGTGTATATCAATCAATAAAAATGCTTATAGCCGTTGGATGGTTTGTATGGGCCAAAGATTTGCTTCTAGTACACTCGAATGATGATTCCACAATATAGTAATAACAATAATGACAACAATAACTTGTATATGTATTTTATATAGCATTCGATAAGATGGATAAGCTTTAAAATTTGCATACCAAAACATTTACTCGATAAAGTTATACCGTATTTTTTATAGTCTCATTTGTGGATATATCCAACATATTATTTGAGTCGCAACTACCGGCGTTGTGGCGGTAGAAATAAGTGAGGAAATATTGGATGCATACCTAAGACTAGCAAAGCCTCGTAGCCACCAAAATAATAACAATATTAATAATAATAATTTGTATATGTATTTTATATAGCATTCGATAAGGTGGATAGGCTTTAAAATTTGCAGATCAAGACATTTACATACCAAGGAGCAAGTATCTATATAAATCTTTGTTGGCCTAGTCTAGTTCCTTTATATTAAACGAAGATAGCATGCTGCCAAAATAATATATTGACACAGAAGGGAGGTAACAAATTAAAATAGCTGGGCAGAAGCGCCAAGAGTTACATAAAATAAAATCAAAAGGGAGCACTAAAATAAAAAGGTGTTAGTTTCTTGATTCCCAATAAAGTCCATTGTACCCAGTGGCGGAGCTTCCGGTACAGCAAAGTGTGGCCATTCCCATACCTTGATTTGCTAGCAGTATCTCATCCTCTTATACATGCATGCTTTCTTCAGTATTTTTCTCTGCAATGCCACCATGCATGAATCAAGGCTTGGAGCTCTGTCTACCATACCATAGATTTACCGAGGTAAGTAAGGAAATAAAGGCGACGTCTATTGGCACTTCCAAAGGGGAAAGAAAAAGGAAAACTTTATAGTGCTCCAATGTCTCCCCTCGCCCATTCTTAAACCCCACGTGTTGTCATCAAAAGTGTCCCTATATTTCTACAGCCAATTTCTAGATGAACACCTCAGCCATTCTTAAACCCCAGGTGCTGTCATCGGAAATATTGGATGCGTATCTAAGACTAGCAAAGCCTCGTAGCCTTACATGTCTTATCTATATAGTAGCATGTGATCGCACGTCTTGTGTCCTGTAACACCGTACACGCGGCGCGTATAATCTTTCAGGCTTCAGGGTAAGCACCATGTGCCGTGTGAACGGAACGGAACGGAGCAAGTATAGCAGCAGACACGGTCTGGTGTCGCCATTAAACCAGCGCTCGGCCGGAGCTGTGCCCGGGAACGGACGGTCACTGGCCGACCCCGTCGGAACAGCGGCGCGGAAAGGGGGAGAGCGCCCGCGCGAGGCCCGGGGAGCGGGGCGTCGCTGGCTGCCGCCGGGACGGGCGACACGGTGGCCGGCCGCCGGCCGGGGGCCCCCGGGGGTGCTCCACGCCGTGTCCCCTCGCTGCCCCGCCTTTCGCCGGCCATCCGTAGCTCGATCGATCGATCTCGCGCCGGGATTGGACGGTGCTGGGAGTGGGACACCGGCGGGGATCCTCTTCGATCGCGCTGCTAATTTTCTTTTTTTGCGAGATTATATAGCAACAGTCTCCTCCTATGATTATTGCTTTTTATCCTTAAACTCGCAGCTTTATTACTCTGCGGGGTTGAGATAATAAGGTTGTTACCTTATCCTCACTTGAGCGACCTAGCTAGGTTGAGATAACGTATGCAACTGTTTTTTAAACCAACTACAGCGTGCATCATTAAAGGATGTGTCAAACCACAGATTACAGAGCATAGAGGTATAACTCAATATAAGAAAGAATAATAAGGAAGCACAACTTGTGAATAATACATAATATCTGAGAGACCACCACCGATCGCCGAAAAAGAGCCACCACCAAACAACTTACTCGCCGAACAAACCAAAACCAAAGCCAACACGCATCCACACTGCCCCCAGTAGCTACGCCGCTCCACTGGTGAGTGGAGCAGCACCCTACGTCTCCACCATCATGCCACGAGGCAGTTCACATATATATCTCATCCAGCTAACGTATGTTTTACCACAAGAAAATTGCCCCTCTATATGTTTGTTCCCTGATCACTACAAGCTGCAGTATCGATCATGACTCGCAACAATAGAACTTTGGCAGCACTACGGCCGGTGCCGAGTCCGGTTATAATTAGTGTGCGTGCTTTTGTCCGTGACATGATCCCGGCTCAATGCTGGCTGTCCATCCGGCCATACTATCCGTGTTGGCGCCCGTCTGTCGGAAAGAGACGGCCAATTAAGCTGGCACCGCCGTGTCACCTTCTCATTAGTTGTGCGGGGGCTCCACCCCTCCTCCTTCCTAGGATCCCCATTGGAGCCCACCAGGTGAATCATATCATCAGCTAGGCATAGCTAGCTGATGCATGTACCAAAATTATTATTATTTTTGTTTCATATGTATAAGCGAAACTAAAACCGCAGAAGCAAATGTACCTTAATTTTCAATTTGCCATGGCAGTGTTTGTCACAGAGTAAACTATGTACGACGGTGGCACGGCTGAACGTGGTGGCAGCAAGCATGGAAGGTTAGAAGATGCGCGGCGATTCTTCTTTTTTTTTCCTGGTCGCCTTTGCCTCTCTGTAGAGGACATTCTTAGGATTGACTTTATGAAACTTGCGTTGCTCCGCGGATCGCAGATCTCCGCAGCAGCTAGCGTGTGCTAGCATACATATTGTCTGTCAGTATAGTGCCTCCGGAGGGGAGGGCTCGTGGCTCATCACTTTCACTCAGCTCGAGTGTGCTGCTGGTTCATGACAGGATGGCCTGTCATCATGTAATCATCTGAAAGTATCTGAGATATACGCTTCCCGGCATAAGTTTCCAATCTGATGCGAGTTCGAAGGGCTAGCTGCTCTGCTGCTTAACTTTAGCTCCTCCAAACATGCCAACTGAACGGTAAACTTCCAGTACGGGTATGTTCAGAGCAGAAGGCAGGCTCGTTCAAGCTGTAAAACTCTTGGAACGCCCCCGGGGCGGGCGGGCGGGGATCGTACCAGTCAAACCAAGCCGTGCCCGCTTGTGCTCTGCCGGCCCATGGCCCCTCCTCCTGCCTGCTGAGTCTGTCCCACGTTCTAGCTTATCATGGGCTAGATTCGTGTCATGGTGGTGGGCTGCACACGCATATAACTTTTGGGCCATATACTTTCTGCTCGGGCGTTTCAACCAACAACCATCATCCATCTTATTATTTACTCCGTAGGTTCCTCTAAAGAAAAATACTCCGTACTAGGTTTTCAATCAACCAATCATGCGCGCGCGCCGCCGACTATCGACGACCGCCGAGGCGACCAAGGATGGCCTCCTCCCGGCACACCTCCCCGCCCGCGCCATCCATCGCGCGGCCGTGCTTCGACTGCAGCCGCGCCCCGCTCGCAAGTCGCACCACCACCCCGATCGAGAGCCCCCGATCCCCCCGCAACGCGACGCGGCAACGCATGCCGCGCGCCGCTCGTGCGGCTCGTCGGCCGGCCGCCCGGCCGGGCACCACGGGGGCAAGACCGCGGATTCGGGGAGGCATCGGGTCCTGCCTGCGCGCGCTCATACACTTCGTTGCAGGCCGGGATGAACAGGCATTTCATTGCAGGGTTGGCAGCCTTTTTTGGTGCTGGGGTATCTTCTTTTTTTTTTATATGGGCACGAATAGTTTGTGACCATGCGTTTGTGCAAGGTAATATCTGTCCCGAAACTAAATTTTTCGGATTATCTCCACTATACATTGGAAACCAAACAGTCCAACGCCTAACCGATCCTTAACAATTTCGTCACACTATTACTAAGGCTTTAGCTAGTAAATATACCAAGCCATTTTAACAAGAACTGACACTCTGAACTGAACTTTAATTTGTTGCTTCCCACTTATTAGCAGACTGAAGTTGACCCCAGCAGAGCGAGGGCAATTGCCATGACCCAACCACCGGGCACCAGCACCGTTCCGGCCGCTGGTCCGCGCTGCCATCACGCCCAAGGCATGAACGCGCCGGCCCCCGCGCGTACAAATCAATCCGTCCATCCTCTCGCGCCAATTCAAGCCCGCCATCCTCCCACCTGACCGTCGTGACAGTACCCATGGGCCATGCGTCCTGGCCGCCGTCGTCATCCGCCGCCGTGAAGACGGGGGCGATAGTGATCTGCGTGCTGCTGCTCCTGCCGGCCGCCGCGATCGCGCAGCAGGCGCCCGCGGAGGCCGCGGCGGCGATCGACGAGGAAGGCGACGGCAACGGCACCGCTCGAGGCGGCGGCGGCGGGAGAGGCGGTGGTGGTGGCGGCGGCGGTGGCGGCTCGCGGAGTAAGCTGGTGAGCAGCATCGACTGCCAGATCTGCGAGGCGACGTGCCGCGTCAAGTGCCTCATCAACAACCTCTTCCAGTGGGGCGGGTGCTACCAGCGGTGCAAGGGCGATAACTGCAACGACTGGTGCAGGTAGCGGACGCGAACGAATTGAAGCCAGTAGCTGCTGCCTGCCTGCATATGTCCATGGACGGGGTGCACAAACACGTACGCTCTTCGATGATCTGCCGGGCCGGACGACGGACACTCTTCGACAGTGGTCGATCGGGTTAGTTGATAGGACGGTTCAGGCCATGCCACGTACCCAGCCTTCTTCTGCAATCTACTACGTAGATCCACAGTACAGTATATAGTATATACATACAGCCATACACATATATATAAACGTGCCGCTGACACTCATATACATGTATTTTATTATTATTATCCAGAGTTTGTATTTGTACTGCTATTTTTGAATAACCGGTCGAGAATTATACGTACGCAATTATTTCTCTTTTTTTAAGAACTGTGCGCAGTGATTTCTACGTGAGTATATTAGTGAGTTGACACACGCCGAACACGTGGATGCGGTCCGACTCAAGCTATATGCAAAAGCATTTTTTCAGGAAGGTTTCCCCGCTTTATTCTCCGCAAGATTCAATTATTGTTTAGAGTATCTCCAGCAATAACCTTCAAATCAGACCCTCTACTTCTTAAATAAGGGCTCCCTCTATTTTTATAGGGCAAGTTTTAACCTCAACTCCAGCAGTGGTCTCTAAATCTCACCCTCTTCTTTTAATCTAAAAGGTGGGACCTATTTGTCAGTTGATAGGGGGCTCCCTAGGGACCCACCAGGAATAGAGGGTGGAGAAAGAGATTTGGAGGCCTCCCAAAAATGGAGGATTTAATAGAGGATCTGCTGGAGTGTGTTTTTTTATTCCACCCTCCAAATTTAATGAGGGCTTATCTAGAGCAACTCCAGCAAAGTCCCTACTTGAGCCCCTACTCAAAAAGTAGGAATCGAGAGAAAAAAATATACTCCGGCAGGGTCCCTACTTGCAGCGTGTAGTAAACATTCAACTTCTATATTCTCGCGAGTGACAGGAAATCACTCGACTTTTACCGGGTCCTATTAGCATAGCATTCTATCGAAACTTATATCTAATGTTCAGAGCATGGGTACCTAGGATCATGCAACTAAGTTTTCGTTCAACTCCTATAAATTTAATGCACAAGTAAAATAGAGTAATAAGTTGCATAATTTAGAAAAATAGGGTTCATGCTCCGGGGCTTGCCTTCTTGAGCAAAGCTAGCCTTGGGCTCTTCCGAACTTTGGTTCGGGTCTTCGAAAACTTTAGTTAGATTCACTTGAGCTTCACGCTGCTCACTCTCGGACTCGGGCACCAGCTCGTACGTTCCATCAGCGAGAGTAGTCGATTCTATATGAATGCTCAAGTATGAGTTGTAATGATGGTATATGATATTTATTTTCTTCACGATAAAGTTGCAGTCCACAAAAACATAGATTTAGTTGTAAAGTTACTTAGTTAAGATTTCTTGGGAAATCGTTAATAGAGTACATCTTAAACTACTTAACTACATTAAACAAGAAGAGATTATGTTATATTGGAAACTTAATTTTCTAAGCATGAATATGGATTAAACACAATTACTGAACTAGGTAACTTCTGGTGATGAAACTTTTATTCAGAGTACCACATGCAGAGAAAAAACCACTACAAAAATTTCAGGCATTTTTGTTCAGCAGATTAAAGATGAAAAATGTAATACACAGCCACTACTAGAACATAGTTATTTTCATACAGAAAAAACCATGCAAGTATTGATGCTAAAAGTTCTACAGGGTGTTAATCTATCAATATATGTGTTACTGTAAATTTTTCAGATTTTATTGTGCATGATACAGAGCATAATAAATAGGACAAGATACACCTATTTTAATAAAGATTAATTTCTACAGGATGTTATACAGGGTTTCTGAGTGTGAAACTTTTTATACAGCATATACTAACCCAAAGTATCCGATAGTAAAAATATGAAATTTTTCAAGCACAAAAACTAATTACTTTGATTTAATGCATTTTTCCACCACAAAAATCATATAAGTAGGTTAAAGAAAGGTAAAAAGTCTCTAAATTTTTCTGTGGCATCTAGGTATCAATATAACAGAAAAAATATAGTTTCATAATATGAATCACTATAGAACAGCAGGAAAAAATAGTTCTATCCCTTCATGGCATAAAATAAAGTCTAATAAAAAGTTTAGCTAGAGATAGGTTCTGGTCCTGAACTTTTTGCACTGGCCTACAAATAAAGAAACTAATCCACTATCCAAAAGTTAGGTTCAGCCTTTCTCTACAACAGTGGGTACAAATAAAGGCTATTAAATATTCCATTTAATCTAAAGAAAAATATATCAAGAAACTGAAGCAATGCATGTAACAAAAGTTGCAGATCCTCTTCTAAGGATTACAGAACATTTGAGTTTGTATTTTTATTATTTTTCTACGATTTTTAAAGCATTTTCAAAATTTGCTGTTTTTGAATCTAGGGTCAAAACACTGGTTCGCAGATATGCCCCTGGAACTTTCTACTGGGAACTCTAAAATCAAAAGAAGAAACGCAATTGGGTCCCTAGCGGCCGGCCGGTGAGCTCGAGCTCAAATCCGGTGAGGGGAAGGGCCGGCGGTGAGGGGAAAGGGGCAGGGGAATACCAGGGGGGTGAGAGCTACCTCGTGGTGGCCTTGGTCGGGGTCGGGGACGGCCGGAGGTGGGTCTCCCACGGAGCAGTAGCTCCGGCGGCGGCGGCGAGGGCGTTCTGGCGAGGCTGGCGGGTGAGGGCCGGCGGGGGCTGGCCGGTGAGCTTCGCGGCGTCGAGGGGAACCGATTCCGAGGGTCGGCTCAAGGGGATGGAGGCCGGAGGTGGGGGTGCGGCGTGGTGGTCTGGGCGGCTGCAGTAATGGCGTCGGCGTCACTCTGTTCCGGCAAGGGAGCGACGGCGTGGGCAGGCCAGGGAGGTTCAGGAGGAGGTGGGCGAGCTGTTGGTGGGCCTAGCTCGGGTCGAGGACGGGCGGAGGAGAGACAACACTGCGGAACCGAGCTGGGTAGCGGCAATGGCGGGCAGTCATGGCGCACGCGGGGACGGACTCTGGGCGGCTTTTATAGGGGCAGCAGAAGAGGGAGAGGGGCTGGCGTGTGGGAGGGGCGGCGTGCTATAGTGGGAGAGCGCCGGGTTGGACAAGCAGGGCGGAGCTCCGGGTGGTCGGGCGGCGAGCTCGGCCATTGGCTTGGCCGGACGCGTTGGCAGGGATTCGCGCGGCGCGTCGCGTCCGTGCGTTGGGCGAGCTAGCGGCGCAGGGAGGGAGCTTGGCGTTGGCAGGGGCGTGGGGAGCCATTGGCTTGGTGCCTAGCGCCGGCTAGGCATCGCCGGCGACGTGGCGGCCGGCTCTGCTGGGCGGTCGGGGCAGAGCAGGGGAAGGGGGTGAGGGGAAAAATAGAAGAAAGGCGAGGGGCTGAATAAAAAAATGCTCCTTTTCTCACATTTTTATGTTGCAACTCAAAATTCTCTGAACATGAAAGTTGTTCAAAATGAAAAGTTACACAAGTTTTGTTTCAGGCCAAAGTTCATTTGAGTTCTAGTTCAAAAGTTATTTTAAAAACTCAAAAAATATGATTCGGATAACACGTCATTTCATGGGCACAACTTCATATTTTTTTTTCCAAGGTTTCAACTAGACTTTTGTTTATCATGTCACTGGTGATGTGCCTATTCAATTTCGTAGCCATATTTGTATCGAGGTGAAAGTTATTTAATTTGTTTGATTAAAGTACATGTACTTATGCACATATACACATACTTTCAAAATAAAAGCAAAACCATATTATAATACATTTCTTTTAAACTTTTCTTAGTTATTTCTGCGTATTGTTATGCTAATGAGACTTGTTTAGCAAATTAAACACCTGAGTTGTTACAGCCTTCCCCCCTTAAAAAGAATCTCGTCTCGAGATTCGGACAATAAGCTTAGTGTGGATAGTGTGTGCACATACCATTGGTAGCGTCAAGAAAACCGGAGAAATTTTGGTTTAGATAGCTCTCAGTTTCCCATGTGGCTTATTCTTCGGTGTGATGATTCTATTAAATTTTATATATTTTAATCACTTTCCTTCTGGTGCCCCTTTCTTTTTGATCAAGGACTTTCATAGGATACTCAACATATGAGAGGTCGGGCTCCACCAATACTTTTTGTTGTTCAACAACCTCGGTAGTAACTCGAACACACTTCTTGAGTTAAGACATGTGAAAGACATCATGGATGGCTGCAAGCTGAGGGGGCAGTCGTACTCTATAGGCCACGGGTCCACAACTCTCGATGATTTCATAGGGACCAACATATCGGGGAGCTAGTTTTCCTTTGACTCCGAATCGTTGTACACCCTTGGTTGGTGAAACCCGAAGGTAGACATGATCACCAACTTCAAATTTCAGTGGCTTTCTCCTTCTGTTGAAATAGCTCTTTTGCCTGGATTGTGCGGCTCTAAGATTTTCTTGTATTACTATCACTTTTTCCTCTGCCTCGATTACCGAGTCTGGTCCAAATATTTTGCGTTCTCCGGTTTGTGACAAGCTCAAAGGAGTTCGACACCTTCGATCGTACAAGGCCTCAAATGGTGTCATTTTCAAACTCGCTTGATAGCTATTGTTGTATGAGAACTCTGCTAGGGATAGGCATTTGTCCCAACTCTTGTCATAGTGAATGACGCAAGCTCTAAGTATGTCTTCAAGAATTTGGTTCACTCTTTCAGTTTGTCCGTCAGTTTGAGGATGATAGGCTTAGCTTCAAATCAATTTAGTACCAAGAGATGCTTGCAATTATTCCCAAAACGTGCTACAAACTGAGTACCACGATCGGAAATAATTATCTTAGGTATTCCATATAGGCAAACAATGCGGTCGAGATAAATCTCGGCATATTTCTTGGCGACATAGGTGGTGTGCACCGGAAGAAAATTTGGCGTCTTTGTGAGCCTATCAACGATAACCCATATGGAATCATGTTTCTGCGATTTGCTTGGCAACCCAACAATGAAATCCATACTTATGTCTTCCTATTTTTAGGAGTGTATAGGCAAGGATTGAAGTGTACCGGCTACTTTTAAGTGGCTAGCTTTTACTCTCTGACATGTGTCACATTGTGAGACATATCTAGCAATTTCCCTTTTTATTCTAGTCCACCAGAAGTTTTGCCTAAGATCTTGATATATTTTGCTACTGCCGGGGTGAATAGAAAATTTAGAAAGATGTGCCTCATCAAGAATTTGTTTGCGGAGCTCATGATTCTTCGGAACGACTATGCGACTTTTGAACCGTAGAACTCCCTTACGGTCTTGGCGGAAACATTTATACTTCTCTTCTCCTAGAGAGAGTTTTAGTTTGATGATCTTGACACCTTCATCATGTAGTTGTGCCATGATGATTTGATCATGGAGAGTGGGCTCAACCGAGATGTGATTCAGAGTGCCTTGGGGAATCATTTCCAAACTAAGCTTTCTTATTTTTGAACATAATATTTCATTATAGACTTCCACTGATAGTCAATGGCAATGAGCCTTGTGGCTTAGTGCATCCGCGACTATATTAGCCTTGCCTGGGTGATAGTGCACCTCGAGGTCATAATCCTTGATTAATTCAGCGTGCTGCAGTGGGAGAGCGCCGGGTTGGACGCGCAGGGCGGAGCTCCGGGTGGTCGGGCGGCGAGCTCGGCCATTGGCTTGGCCAGACGCGCTGGCAGGGATTCGCGTGGCGCATGGCGTCCGTGCGTTGGGCGAGCTAGCGGGGCAGGGAGGGAGCTCGGCGTTGGCAGGGGTATGGGGAGCCATTGGCTTGGCGCCTAGCGCCGGTTAGGCATCGCCGGCGATGTGGCGGCCGGCTCTGCTAGGCGGTCGGGGCAGAGCAGGGGAGGGAGGGGGGGGGGGCGCTGAGGGGAAAAATAGAAGAAAGGAGAGGGGCTGAATTAGAAAAATGCTCCTTTTCTCCTATTTTTATGTTGCAACTTAAAATTCTCTAAACACGAAACTTGTTCAAAATGAAAAGTTACACAAGTTTCATTTCAGGTCAAAGTTCATTTGAGTTCTAGTTCAAAAGTTATTTTAAAAACTCAAAAGCATGATTCGGATGACACGTCATTTCATGGGCACAACTTCATATTTTTTTTTTCCGAGGTTTCAACTAGACTTTTATTTATCATGTCACTGATGATGTGCCTATTCAATTTCGTAGTCATATTTGTATCGAGGTGAAAGTTATTTAATTTGTTTGATTAAAGTACATGTACTTATGCACATATACACATACTTTCAAAATAAAAGCAAAACCATATTATAATACATTTATTTTAAACTTTTCTTAGTTATTTCTATATATTGTTATACTAATAAGACTTGTTTAGCAAATTAAACACCTGAGGTGTTACATGTTCCGCCGTCGGTCGCTCACCTCACCGAGCTCAAAGCCCTCTCCTTCCCCCCTCCCCCCCGGGCTCCGCGGCGAGATTCCTTAGGAGCTCGAGCTAGACCAGCGCCACTGAGCCGAGTCTGCCAGCCGCCGGGGGAGCTCGAGTGTCGCCGTCTGGATCCGCTCCAAGCTCGATTCGTTGCGCCCCGAGCTCGATTCGCTGCGCTCCCACCCTCCTTCACCCCGGCGCTCGACCTTCTGCCGCGACAGACATGAAGGAGCCGCGGTGCCCCTCTCGATCCGCCCGTGGAAAGCCAGATCCCGCCAACTCCAACTGTTGCAGCCGGCGCCCCTCCTCTCCCGCTGAATTTGCCCCGCCCTTGGCGTCACCGGCGAAAGAGCAGGCCGCCCAGGTGCTGCGGAGTCTACAACTCAGAGGAAGGAGAGAGAGAAGAGAAAGAGGAGGAGATAAGCTTTGACTACCGGCCCCACATGTCATAATGGAAAGAGTAGATGAGAGACTGACAGGTGGCTCCCACTTGTTATAGTAGGAGTAGAAGCTGAGTAGTAGGGGATGTTGCTGGAGTTGATGATAAAAAACACAGCCCCAAAAAGTTAGGCCAGTCTCTACTCAATAAAGTAGGGGCCAGAAGGGCCGGAAGTAGGGATTGTTACTGAAGATGCTCTTACAAGTTTAAAGTTTTGCGCTTAGTATTCTAAGCGCTCTCGCTACCAAGAAGAACCGGTAGCCTAGCTTCAGCAGCAGACTCTCTCAGAATTTCTGTGCAAAAGCATATAATATGCTCTATTTATTTGTTGTATAAGATCAATTTGTTTTCATTTTAAGAAAGATCAATATTCTACGCTTTATTATCAACAAGCACAGCTAAGTATACTCTACATCACTACTAATCAGGAGATCAAGATATATATAATCCCACATGTGTCCCACCAAATGCAAGTAGAATACTAATCTACGGATCAAGAACCGTACGTAGACTAGCTACCGTAAACTAATCACGACAATTAAGCTGCAGGTTGCTTCATAAACTATACGGCCATACGTATGGTGATCGTTGAGCCACATCTAGCACTATAGCAGGTAGCCTGCTCCACGGTCTACTGCTACCAGCACGAAACTGTCGCAAGGAGTGGTGGTAGCTGCATTATGCATGTTCAATTCATGACCCTTCTGTATCCACATCATGTCAGACTTTTCCAAGACTCAAGTCTACACTAAATACTTTAGACTTTTGCACATTGCACATAAAATATACACGAACTTGGACAAATAAATCATCCCTGCATCCAGCCATCGCAAAAGTCTAAAACGCTTACGAGACACTTAATCTTGAATAATGTTTCGATTCAACACGCTGGTGTCACTCACGCCCAGCAGATCGTACCGACGACAAGGTCGTAAACAAATGGAGCAACTGCTAGTAGGCACATGCATGGATCATGGATGGCACGACCCAGACGATGATGTCGATACTCCAAAGACCAGACGATGATGCTGGTCTCTACGACAGTAAGCAATTGACACGGTGTAGATTGATGCCAGAGCAAAGAGAGATTTCGAGGACTGACCGTTGAAAGACGCGCGCTCTGTCAGTGTGTACGAGTTCATTTTCTGAAAGGGAGATACAGTTAATGGCCGTAGCGTTTCTTCTTCCCCTTTTCCAAAGGGGCTGACGTGGCGGCGTACACATCCCTCACTAATCATCATGGACGCAAACAATGCTTGCAGTTGGTCTAGGTATCTAGTATCTACGACCACACTGTCACATTCCCGTATCTCTCTTAATACTTGGATGCTCTGGGGCCTGGGGGCAGCTCAAGACTATGGACTCGAGCTTATGGCTAGAAAAGGGAAAACTTGCTTTGTAGTACGAAAAGTTCATTTCGTAATAATTTCTCCGATTCGCGCTCTTTTTTCTTCCATTGCGTACAAAACTAATATTCATTTGACTTATTATGAAAATTATTAATTGCAATTTGGCTGGCTAAGTATGATAACGAATAAGAGCTGCTTCTGAACTGCAAACAAAGGTTATACATCACATTTATGTATATCCTAATTTTAAATGAAAAAGCTCACTAAGTGGCTCGATATGATTAGGCTGATTCAACACGCATGGACTTTAAATTGACGGAAACTGTAGGAACTAGGAATGCTTTTTTTTTTTGGAGGAACTAGGAATGCTTGATCATGAATTTGAACAGATAATGTCGAGACGAGTCCCATGTGTTCCTCGTTGGAACATATACTTGTATATGCCAAATTTTCTCTTTTTAATCTCCCTGGTAAATTAAGCAAGAATAATTCGTTTTCCGTCTGAACTGAAACTTTTTGTCCAACCACCATTTGAAGACTTGGGACCCCGGCCCGTGCTGTTTCTTTTTGTTCCTGTGACGGCTCTGACGTATCTCTCGTGAGCTCACTGATCGCGATGTCTGACCAAACAGCCAACCGGAGTAATTAGTTTTGACAAGTACTGTTTGTTTTTCCAGGTACTTTTAAGGACCTGGCCTAATCAAACCCTTACGAGACTGACCATTGATCGAGCTCAAGTAAAACATGCAGAATTGAGTAAGTTTCTAAGTTAACTGGCGGTACCTTGGTTTTCCTTTACTTTCAGGTCGTTTAACTAGTCGTACAATGAATTGAGACTGACAATGTGGGTGGACAAATATCAATTTGTAGCAACTTGGTTGTTGAAGCATATGAATTGAAATGATCAATAATAAGAGTAGATGATGTGGGCGGAGATCGTAGTCTTGGTGAATTTTTTGCTGAATTTCTATAAAATACAGCGATTATTCTTTTTCTTAAAACACAGTATAGACGCAGAAGCTCATATACACGTACACACACTCACCCCTATGAATACATGTGCGCAACCCTACCCCTGGGGATGCAAGTTATATATATTTTGGGTCATTAGGTCGACCCAACAAGTTGATAAAATGAACTAGAATGGCATTATGCGTAAATAATTTAGGAGAAAAAATAAACTAGAGTGGCATGCCATCGTAATTAATTTGCTAACCAAAAAAATACTATTGGGTACCCACTTCCATCATTACCTACCTCTATGAGCACCTCCGAGATACTGAGTTGGTAGATCTTCGAAATTGACGAAGTCACCACAGGCGCCTCGCTGTCAACGGACACGTGGCCTACCACAGCTGACCTAAGCTCAGTTTGCATATGGCAATTATTCTAGCTATGAACGAACAGCATGTCATCATGTCCTGGAATTTGGCTCTCAACTATCTTCTTCTCATTTTCCTTTCGGTGCCACGGTTTCAAGTAAAAAAAGAAAAAATATAGCCAATCTAGGTTAGTGATCTAATACAGGCTCCCTTAGTAGGATAATTGTCAAATTTCATCGATCAAGAAGCCATTTGACCAAAATTCCAAATGAATTTTTTCAGGAATTCACGAATCTTATACTTCTCAGACATGAACGGAAAGAACAAAAATCAGAACTGGAGCCCCCTAGAGGTGAGGACCATATATTCTTTGAACCATGGATGCATGCATACATCGATCATTTACTTATATATTTTCTTTATTTCCCTTCCCCAGCATATCGTCATGGGAGAAACATTATATTGAACCCAAGAACTGTGGACGCATGAATGCTTGGTTTTAATAGAATATCTAATCCATGAATGTGAGATCCCGATGAGAGAAAAATCCTTGACAAAATAGTGCACTGCAGTAAAAGCCGCGGTAGTTGATCAATCACAAGCATGCAAATGCATGGAACCCTATTTATTTCAGTTTGTTTTTTTTTCCGCCCTCGCTGGTTATTCTGGTTCAAGTTAACTTCGTTCAGAGAGCTCAAACAGGGTGTGTATCTGGAAATGAGGTAAAAGTTTGGCCATCCGGCCTGCGTATCGGCGGCTTTAGACATTTGATCGTAAACTTTGCTCTGTTAGTTTAAAATAAGCTCTCTCCTTTTAAAAAAAAGGGTCAAAAGGGAACCAAAGACAGTTGTTTGATTTTATATGTTTTGGTCAGGTGTTGTTCAATTCATTGAATTCAATGGTGAGAACCAAAAAACACCGGAGTTCACCGTCACAAAGGAAAAGGGCAAAACAAAACAGGGAACGTACGAACACCACCAGAACCGAAAGGAGCAAAAAGCTACCAAGATGCATGCATGCAAGGAGTCAAGAGAGCTGAGCTAAAAGAACGCACCACTCTTAGCTAGCCAGTAACCGTGATATGCGGCAACTTGGTTAGAAATGTCAAACAAAGATCTCGTCCTAAACCCCGGCTGGTTACGCTTGGGCATGGTGGGCCACTCGAGTAATCCACGCCAGCACGGCATCCACAAGTAGACGGAAGCACCGCTAATATTAATACTAGTGTCCATCTAGCTACTAGCACACACTTGTGGTTTAGGGCACACAAATCGTGGGCCGTTGGATCCGCCTCTCTCACCGAATCCAACGCAGCATCAGCTACCTCAAAACCACACGTCCTGGCCGGATCCATGGCATTGAAGGAAGGCGCAAAGACGACGACGACCAAGACCTCGCTCGCTCGGACCGGACCCCGGCCAGTCATCACACTGGTCGGCGCAAAACGCTAGCGGCACGTCTCGTTAAAAAGGGTTTCCTTGGACTTGTTCTCGCGCGCGCGGACGGAACGCCGTCGACTTTGACCGCCGACGAGCTGCGGCTTGGTTGTTTTTGCTCACATGCGCTAGCTAGCTGCGCCCTCTCAAGGCGGTCAAACCTACCCCTTCCGGCCATGTCGTCCACACCCATATATCCAGCAACCGGCCCGGTCGGGCAAGCTAGCTAGCTAGTGTACAGACAGACCCATTTGCATCCACCCCCGAGATCGCTCGCTGACCGGCCGGTCCGTCGATCGCCTGCGACCTGTTTGGAGTTTGGACATGGCCAATGGCGGAGGCTGCCTCCTGGCGCCGTACTTCTGCGCGGCTCTGCTGTCGCGGCGCGGGCGGCGGGCGGCGCGGCTGGTGCTGTGGGGCGGGGAGTCGCGGGCGGCGCGGCACGGGAAGCTGGCGGGGCAGGTGATGCTGGACTTCGCGGGCACCGTCGTGTGCCGCGCCGACGGCTTCTACCTGGGCCGCCCCGCGCCCGTGCTGGCCATCGAGGATCGCCTCCTCGCCGGCGCCACCTACCTCGTGCTCCCCGTGGAGCGCCTCCCGCAGGGCTACGACGCGCTCACCGCGGCGTCCCTGGCCGCGCTCTCCTACGAGAGGGCCGCCGGCGGGGGGCCGTCCATCGCGGGGGGGCCCAAGAGCCCCTTCGAGTACGTCAAGGGCGACGACGGGCGGACCGTCATCAAGGTCACGCCGGAGTTCCTCATCGGGGCCGTCACGTCGAAGGCCGGAGCAGCCGACAGGGAGGGGGGCGGCGACGGCGAGGAAGCGTGCGCCGGGGCGCTGTGCAGCACCCCCGAGCTGCGGAAGCACTACGAGCAGCTGGTGGGCGCCGCCAGGGGCCGCGCGTGGTCCCCGCGGCTGGACACCATCAAGGAGCGCAAGGGCAGGAGGGGATTCGCGGCGGTGAGCCCCGGGAGGCTGTCGCCCGTCGCCGTCAGGCTCCTGGGCCTCGACGCCAACAACGGGGAAAGATAGTAGCGAGCACGAGCTCGACGGCAAGGCAAAGGGGGAGAGCTTGCTCGACCGATCGAACAGCTGCAGCTTGATGACGATCCACCCATCGTGCTACTTCCTCGTCGTCGCTGAAGCAAATTCTTGGATCCGGAGGGAAGAAGCGATGACCAGCCGCAGCTGCTGCGTGCTAGACAATTAGCTGGTAGTTTAGCGTATAGGCGTTTGATGATTTGTACTATGTGCAGAGTGCAGGCCACTCGCTCTCGCTTGTTTTGTCGGAGGAAATTAACTGTGTATAGATGTCGATCTGAACTTGATGTCTCAGCTGGGAGCGGAAGCCCAACTTGGCGTCATTGATATCATGATATCTATCATCCATCGAGCATTCGAGCAGTTTCCTAGCTCGGATGAGAGGCGCTCCGATCCCCGGCCGGCCGCGGCCTGGGAAGCGGATCCTCCTCCGCAGCGGCGATGCGAAGTTCAGAATGCCAACAATGATGTGCAGTATAGTAGCACTCTGGAGCCAGCCGATCCACGCTCCAGTTCTGTATGTAGCACAAGTTTCTCTTTCTTTCCTTTTTTTCCCTTTCTTTCGAGAGAGCGAGAGGGGATACGTCGTTGTATACTTATATATACTCCCTCCGTTCTGAAATATAAAGCATTGAAGGTTCAAAATTTGTATCCAAATATAAAATATTCTAGGATGTTTTGAAAACTAGTTATTCCTAGCCAGCTATAAAATTAGTAAAATGATAACCAAACAAAGTATTAAATAGGGTACATGCATCTTTTATTCTCTCACTTAATATGTCTTATAATTGCTAGAATACCTTATATTACATTATATTACAGGACCCAAGGAGTGGGACAAACTACAAAACAAGGGGTTGCTGCTGTTACTGGCACCGTCGTCTCGGACGCGACGGCACGACGGGGCACGAACATACGGATCGAAACCGAAGAGCAAACAAAGCAAAGGTGCCAAGGTTTGCTCGGCGCGTTCGGAGTCGGGGGTAACTAAGCCATGCACGTCGCGCCAGCCAAACAATGCGTGTGGAAGCGTGGAACAAGACGGAACGAGATACGCATGCACGTATTCGATCGGTTCACACGGAGCAGAGTAATATAACACACGAGTGAAATTGCTAGGCAAGAATTCAAGAGAAGATCTGACTTGTTCTGTAGATTGTTCAACCCGCAGCTACGTAGATAGGCACCTATCTACCGTCAGTTATCTGCTATCCGCCGCAAACATATAGCCTGCGCCTGCTAAAAAAAAAAGTCAACGTGCGTACGCTCAATGTCTTTGAAATGCAGGCCCTGGGCCACATGTCAGCGACTCAGCCAGAAGCAGCTTTTGAATGGATGAACTATTTGCCCAAAAACAATTATATTCAGACAACCAGCCCGGTTCATCGTCCATGTAAACAATTAGTCAGCGCGGTGGTTTCAAGTAGGGATGGAAACTGAGAGGAAATAGAAAAATGGATATCCGAGATATCCGAATCCGTTTCCATGCGTATCCGATTCACTTCTATTTTAGGGGATGGAAATTAAAAGGAAATAAAAGGATGGATATTCGAGATATCTCGATCCATTTCCATGCGTATCCGATGCGGTTTCATCCTTGCTTCCAAGCACAGTAACCGTACGTACGCCCTGGAGAGTGGACCAGTCTGCAGTTAATTAACGCTGTGCCGTGCTTAATTAGGCCGCCGCTTATATTATTAGTTGCATTGCGGCTGTATTTTACGCGTATCTCCGGATTAGTTAGTACGACCTGTGCGTTAAATGGTTAGTCAATCTCCTGTGGATCGAAGCGACGACATTGTTTTTTTTTTTGTTTTTGTTTTGGGTGGAGCGACGACATTGTTTTTGGGTTTCGGTTTGACATGGTGCATTGTGTTTTTGTTCTTTTCGGGTGTGGACGCCACGAGCGCCATACTTTTCCACACGTGTGATGCATGCTCCCTCTCTAAACTTATGGAGTGTAATCTAATTGCAAGAAGCCAAGAACATATTCATCAAATAAATCATGAAAATAGGCATACTTATTAAATCATGAAATAGCCAAGAGAACAGATATGTTTGACCTAATAGGAAAAACCTAAAAACAGATATGTTTTGCACCGGTGACTAAAATATAAATTCACTTTATTTAAATCCACCATTAAATATATATATATTATCAATGAATTTATTTAGTGTTATATACGTTAATATATTTAATATAAATTTTGACAAAGTTTTCTAATTTCACAACCAAAGACGGCTTCTGATGAGAACGGACGAGGCAGCGACAAGCAAGGTCAAAACGTACCGTATGCATACAAACTATTTTGCAGGCAATGCAGAAGAGGAACTAGTACTGCAAGTATATACGTACACACAGCAGAACCGCGTACGTGTTCATCGAAGGACGGCTGCTGCTGCTATGACAGGTTGAAGTTTGGCTCTGGGTACAAAATACGTTCCACGTCACGTCAGCACGTTTTTCTATTTGCTAATATATGTGCACCGCAGGTCAGAAACAAGCAGCTTAGCACCATCAGCAGGTTGAAGAATGTGGTTCCTGATTAAATTAATTAAAGTACTCTCTCTTGGGCGACGACCGACTAGTGCCCCTATCGGTTCGTGCTTGTCTTGTCGTACACCGGTCTTGTACGTAGCATCTGCCGGCGCCACCTGCGGCTGCGGCGGTGCTAGACTGCTAGCTGGCCCTCCCTTCTTGCATTGCTTCGTCGTCTGAGTCGGCTTGATATGCAGCCGCGATGGAAATAGCCCTCGTGCGCGGACGAGATCTCCTCATCACCCGGCGTGATGAGCTTCGTCGAGCACACACACCCGCGCTGACGCGCGCGCACAGCGTGATGTAACCAGGTCTCAGCAGGACAGGCAATGGTTTGCTGAAGCTCAGTCTGGTATCAGCAAGGCTGCGCCATCAGCGAACCTGGCTCCGCAGTTGAACGACCACTAGCTAATACTACTAGAGTTCTAAGTCTTCCACAGCATTTGTACGACGGAGACGGACACGCTACAGCAACAGCAAGGATGGGTCACTTCACTCTCTATCCTATGTACATCATCATCCTCACGACCGCGCTCCTGGGCACTGTTCTGCACTGTACTTGTATTCGTCGCTGCCGAGGCGGCACCACCGGTGGATTGGGTCACTTCACTTGTTCGCCACCTCAACGCCGATCCGCTCAGCCACCTGCACCAAGAGCGCAAACACGCGTAAACAAAGGTCAGAACAGGCGGGGTTGCTTTGCTGCACCTGCTGCTTTTCATTTCATCCCAAAAAACTCAATGGTCTGAATATCTGAAGATAAGCGCGGGAGAAAAAATGCTAATTCTTGCATGAGCAGTTATCCAGAATGTCACATGCCGGTCTCACATCTGGACTGTTCTTTAGCCCGTGGCGATTGGGATTCACTGGGCCGCAAATGTATCCATCAATTCCCTGTAGTGCGTGGCTGTCTGACAGAGCTGCCCATTACCCTTCACCAACAGCCCAGTGGGCCGTACGCCCGTACCAGCAATACTCCTATCACTATGCCAATCAGTGAAAAATCCGGGCATGTGCTCCGATGGCGGAATTTATTAGCTCCCCGTGGGGCGAAACCTCTAGAACAACCGCAGGAACCCATGCCACCAGCACAGTGTACCAATTGCCAGACCACTTGCAAGGTACAACCAACAGAACAACAAAAGGGAGCTACTTTGCCCAGGAGAAAATTTCAGCTAAAGAAATGGTAAATGCTGGGGGTATGGTGTATAGAAGAAATAGAAGTACCTCTTTGAAAGAGTGAACGTCGCTGCCCCAGAGCCAGGCATCACAGCCGGCATCTCTAGCTCCCCATATATCATTCCTGCGATCATCACCAACATGCACGGCTTCTTCAGGCTTCACACCTAAAAGCTCACAGGCCTTCAAAAATATTGTTGGATTCGGCTTCTCCGCTGCTACCTGTTTGTACAGTATACAGAAACGAAGAGTTTTCAACACAGAAAATTGCCTGGAAGTAAAATTTCAAACTGAATATACATGTTTTTGCATGGAAACAAGAATCACTACATCACTAGATCACAACAGCAGAAGGTAATAGTACATAATACAAACATGATAACTTGCAGTCGCAAGTGCATCTGTTTCTAATCGAAGCTGAAGAATGACAATATAAGTCAACAAACCTCGGCCGAAACAGCAACTGCATCAAACCAGTGGTCACATTTCAAGGTCTGCAGAAGTGGCCGTAGACGGGTATCAAAATTGGAGACAACGGCAGTTTTAACACCAGCTCTCCTTAAAGCTTTAAATACATTTTCAGCATCAGGATCACAAAGCTTCCAAGCCTAGCAAGCACAAAAGGCTTCTCATTAGTCTGGTTGAAGTCAGAGACAACAAAGACAACATTCTAAGTTATCTCTGTTTGCTGACTACATAGTTAATGTCACCTTTTCTGTCATAAAGTATTGATACAGTTCCTCAAAGTATTGTGCGTCTGAACAGCCTGTAGAAGAAGTTACTATGTGCTGCCAGAAGGGTCTCCCATCATCCACATACCTGGTCCATGTTGGTATAATAACTTAATCTCAAAATGGATCAATGATAATATAGAGAACAGGCATTCTAAAAAAAGAGGATAATTTAGAGAATAACAGGAGCATGAAGTATTACAGCAGAACGAGTATAACAATAATAGGTAATGGGTTTGCAATGACAACATAAACAAACAAGTAAATAAATAAAAGGCTTGCAATGATCAGCACAGGCCCACATCCAAACATGTCTACAAATAACATTATCTCTGGACGGTTTCCATGAAAGGGTGCTGCCGATAAGTAATCACAAAAGAACAAATGAGTGCAAGAAGAAAAGTGAAGTTAACAGCTTCCTGGCTGTCTATACCAGGGAAGCTCTCCTGGTGGTTTTAAAGAGGGTCTATTTTATCAACAAATAACAATCTATGTACATAAGTATATCTGCAGTAGCAAGTATGGGGAAACAAAAAATAAAAATGGAGCCAGATTAAATTGGTCTATGAATGCACCTTTGAGGAAAGGTTCTGATCAAACTATCTGATTGGGAAACACAGCAAATAAATGTGTTTTCATGAATTATGAGATCATGAAAATATAGCACTAGAAAGTAAAGAAATGAATAAAGCTGATAACATAGGATACAATGATAAATAATTCAAACTGTAACTCCATTCCAATTGTAAAATATAGAACAAGATTAAGTGACACTGTAGTCCTGCTCCATAATACAAGCAATGGCTTCTCCACTAACCATACAAAGCTAGAATTGACACCACAGCCAATTTCTTTTGGAAAAAGAGTAGCTTTGCTGAGCTTGTCGTCCGAGGATCCATAAAAGACATGTCTACCTATATGTGTCTGGGGACACTGAGATATGGAAGCCTTAAGCAGCAACCTTTTTCTTGTAAAAAAAATTAGATCTTAAGGGTGCAGCTTGATACTAAAATAAACAAACCTAAAGAAAAATGAAAAGTAATGCAATAGCTTGCCTCATCTAACCACTTCACTATTTTTCAGTCTTCCTTTTTTTCCAATTTGTCGTTATTTGCATATCTAGGGCTGCTAATAAGTAGCAGGTGAACCGAGAGCCGTTATGGTACAAGTGGTTTTTTTCCATTTGTCGTTATTTGTGAATCTAGGGCTGCTAATAAGTAACAGTTGAACTGTGAATCCTTATGCGTACAAGTGGCAAGGCAGTTGTGCACTAGGAGTCCTTAATCCTTGTATGAACTGAGCTCTGCGCAACATGCATGGCACCGCACACCAATTTCATTGCAGGTTCATATGGAGTTGCGAACATAGAAAATAAAATCAAATCACTGAAAAAGGAAGAAGAGTAATCTCCAACATCAGCAAATTGGCATTTCAGCTAATCAACTAGCATCACACACCAACAAACAGTCACTAAATCTAACCAAAATAATGTGCAGACGGGAAACAGGGCAGTATGGCATAACAATATCTAATGGACAACTGTCAATAAACAGATATTCCTACACAGGCATCAGGATAGAGTAAGACAAACTGTCAGTAAATGGCATATTTAAGCATCAGAAATTCGCACCTGAGACGAGATCCGCCCCATGGTTGCTCATATGCCCGCCTGTACCTCATCAAGATCTCATCTTCTGAATACTTCACTCCATACTTCTCACCAATGCTCTTATACACCTAAGCAGAGGGAACAAACAAACAATTCAGAAAAACCAAACTTTTACAGACAAATTTGAACCACAAGAGCCACATTAACGCAGTGCAGAATTGGCACCCAACAATTCAATCCTAGCAGCATTGATCAGAAGGCTATCGTGCTACAGGAGCGCAGCTCAATCGCCACCCAGACTGCAAATCACAGTATCTCGCTACACCCTGAGGTAAGGATCACTGACTGACGCTGCGAGTCGCGAGAACACGAAGAAGCGGACTTGAAGAGGAAGGCAACGGCAAATCGCGCTGACCTGTGCCGTGGGCTGGGCGGGGACGACGAGGGTGCCGACGGCGTCGACGAGGAGGGCGCGGTGCGTGACGTCGCCGTAGATGGACTTGCGGTAGTTGTAGTACTCCCGCGCCGCCGAGAGCTCCCACCCGGCCCTCTCTTCCTCCTCCTCCTTCTCCCTCCCCCTCTCCCTCTCCGTCTCCGCCGCGGACGACGTCCCCAGCCACCGCCCTCCCGAGAGCGCCACCGCGCGCGCCCTCGCCGCCGCCGAGCGCAGCGCCGGCGCCGCCATTTCCGCGTGTGCTGTCGTGCAGGTGGAGCTGGTGGGCGGGGTCGCGGGGCTCGGCGGCCGGCACCAGGAAATGTGATGGGCAGCGGCGCTGGGGATGGAGATGCGTGATGTCAGATGTGCGCGGCGAAGCGAGGGAGGTGCGGGCGTGCGGCGGCAGGCGGTGGCTTTTCTGTTGCTCTCTCCTTGCTGGGTGTGGTGGTGTGTGTACTGCTTCGGTTGGCAAGGGTTTTCGTTTGGTTTTGGACCACTTGGGTTCGGGGCCTTCTGGAACATGTTCATCAGGGACCGCCGGTTATTCTGCTGAACCCCTTTGAATCCTTGCATCTTTGGTAAGCTTGTAATGACGATGATGGCAGGCTGATTTTAGAGTATTTTTTAGCCAGATATTTAGATTAAGAGGTTATGGACATGTTATTTTAAAATATCACCGGAAGAAAAATTACGTTATATGTAAATTCATTTCTGATAAGAAATAACGGAAGATAAAGATCTAGTGTGATTCGTTAAAAAGATATATATCCTTGTGCAAGCAATTATGTCATAGTTATCCAGCTTTATATAATCAAAATTCAATATGGTTGGAGTAAACTTGCGAACTCTATACTAGAGTATAAACCTCCCATCAAAATCTTGATTATAATTAAATTCTCTAGAGACGGATTGCATGACTTATGGTTGACATTGACTTAAGTGTCTTTTTAAGACCACACATTATGTAGAAGTAGGATATGTTATCCTACTATGTAACGGTGATGTTTAGATTTAAAATGAGCATATGCTAGATGTCACACTCAATAAATATGAAGACTCACCGTATGATACGTTATTTCTTTTACTTTTAGAGTTATTATTTTGATACTATTTAGTAGTCAGTTTTATTTATAGTAACTTAGATAGTGCATCTCAAAGGATCTTGACATAAATATACCTCTAAGATATTGGATTTTTTTCGTAGTCCCATTTTGTAGAGAATATTTAACTAGTTTAAAAATGTAAAAAGAATATTAAATAATATGTTAATCAATGGAAATGAAATTTCTATAGAGTTGCTTTGCCAGACAACGATCTAATATTCAGGGAGCACTCACCTCATATAAAACATAGCTATATATGGCATGATAACTAAAGTTCCACCAGTATAAATTGAAGGAATGTAATATTAGCTAGTAATCATGACTAATTGACTACAACCAAATAGCTTAGGTTACACTCTATCTGAGCACGGAGAAGGAAAATTATATATCATACCTCAAAATAGAAGGTATAGAGTGGAATTTGTAACTTGAAAAATGTTATCAGCGGTATATAAAGGCAAGGTGAGATATACCAAAAATTATTGTAACTTGGTATTATCGCTAACAATCTGCTTAATATAAATAGCTATATCTCTTTTTTTTATAATCGCTCATATAACTCTATTTAATGTTGGTCGAAGAAGATAGTTGCTAGAGAGAAAATATACAATTTAGAAGAATTAAACATATGTTCATAACATTCTATAGCCTATCTCTTCCAATATTACCTCTCGACTTACTCCCGCCGTCCTGAAATATAAGATATTTTATTTTATTCTAAGTCAAAGCAGTCTAAGTTTAACTAAATTTATAGAGAAAAATATTAACATCTAACGCATCAAATAAGTAAATTATAAAAATATACTCATAATAGATCCAATTATTCTCATTTGATATTTAAAATATTATTACTCTTTTATATAAATTTGGTCAACCTTAGACTACTTTGACTTAGAACAAAGCAAGATGCCTTATATTTCAGGACGGAGTGAGTATTTTATAAGAAGTTCCCGAATAACTAAATAAGATTGCAAAATATTTAATCATAATTATCAACACGCCTTTTGATGTTAAAACTACTGTTGAACGATATATACCGATGACTTCTCTCACTCTAATTAAATAATACATGCTTTTTATTTACTATGAAATAATATCTTACTCACTCGATATCAAAGCAAGTCTTCAACATCAAATGTTTTTCCTAACTACGTCCGGCAAAATATATATGTGTGGAATGGATCAACAAATACAGGAACTTCTGGTCTTCTGATACAAGCAAATTGTGCTCACCGCTCAGCGCGTTAAGTTTCGTCACAGGACCACACTCATTCGCTGCCTCATCTCGCTAACGGCTTCCTTTCCTTGCTTAGCCCCCAAGGCTACCTCGGGTCCATTCGTCTGCCGCACCGAAAACCCCGTATAAAACTCGCACCGCCCTCCCACGGATCAAACCACACCTCGAAAAGCCGCGGAAAAGGGCAGGAAAAAGGAGGGAGGGCGGGATGGACGCGTTCATGGACTCGGTGGGCTCCATCTTCCGCGGCGCCGACGTCCTCCCCTGGTGCGACCGCGACATCATCGCCGTAAGCTCCTTCGTCCTCCCAGCTCCTCACGCCCCTCTTTCCCCTCGCTTCTCAGTTCTCACCGAGAGACCATGGCTCGGCCTCGGCTGCCTCCCTGGGGAGGCCTGGTGATGAGTGCCCCCCAATTCGACCCTTTCTCCCTCCGCTTTCTTGCTGCTTCGACGCGGCGGCGAATTTGGGGGTGGAATGCGCGGGAGCGGTTGACGAATTGGCGCGGGTTTCGCTGCTCGTGCTGCTGAGTCGTTTGTTCCCGACGAACTCCGGGACAGGTTCCGTGCAGTGACGGGGAATTCACTAACCACACGGTGGATGTCTTCCGTTGAATCAATGAATCAGCTCCCACTCCACCATAGCTCTACTGGGACCATGGAGGATTACAAACCAATTTACCCGACTGTGTCATGTTATCCGGTCAAACTGTGTTTGATCGCCGTTTTGTGGCATATCGGTGCCATGCATTCTTATCATCAATTTTTCTTAGCAGGGTTGTGAGGGGGAGATTGCTGAGGCAGCAAATGAAGAACAGAAAAATGAGAGCCTTATGAGGCTCTCCTGGGCGCTTGTTCACTCTAGACAGCCTGAAGATGTCAACCGGGGCATCGGAATGCTTCAAGGTGATATATGCACATCCTGTTAACCTCCCAATGCATTAGTAGCTGGGAGTTTGTTTGTGAAATATGACTTTAGAAAATTTATAAGAGTCCTCCTTCTATTCCTTCACAACTATACATATTTGCCCCATGCCATGTTATAAGAAGGGTCTTACACACATGGATTTCTGTTCAATCGCTCGACTTCCTTCGCTCATTTCTCTTGAGAGACCCAGTTGGCACTGTCATGAACATGAGGTCTACATTGCTGAAATTGGAAGGTGTGAAATTTAAAGGAACTAGCACACAAGAGTTACTAACAATGAAAACTGCTATTCTTTTCAATCTAGGCTAGTCTCATCGTAGGCTCAGAACCTTGCACAATTCACTTGAACCAAGCCACTCTTGACTCTTGGTCACTGCAACCTTTTTCTTCTCTGTTGTCCCTCTAAGTCCGACCTTCCTGCTTTCACTCACTGGGAGCTCATGATGTTATCTGTTGCCAGCTTCATTGGACAGGCCTAGCAGCCCGCTGCAAACAAGGGAGAAGCTCTATTTGTTGGCTGTTGGCCATTACAGAACTGGGGATTATACAAGAAGCCGACAGCTTTTGGAAAGATGCTTAGAGGTTTGATCACAAAATGCATTCTCTGTTGTTATTCCCTTGAGATCTTCCATATTTGTTTTTTATCTAGTCATGTACTGTTAACCAAAACGTTCCTGAATTTGATGCCTGCATGTTGACTAAGACATTTGTTATGTTCTTTTCAGATTCAACCTGACTGGAGGCAAGCTCTGACTTTGCAAAGGCTCGTTGAAGAAAAAACCAGAAGAGGTAGGTGTTGTATTTATGCTGTCCGATTTCAGGGTAGGAAAATGATTGTCCATTCATTCTTTTTTCCATTCCCTACTATAATGGCTACTATCAAGGTAGGAAAATGAATTCCCAATAAGTTAGCGTTTCCTACTATAATGCCCATTGACAGGGGATCAAATATCAGGATAGAATTTTCACATATGCCCCAATACGGGACCTCCCCACCCAGAAAAGTTGAGATCAAGACAAAATATAAAGAATGATAGAGCAAAACTCCTATAATTTTGCCCTGTTTATGGTTCTTCTGACCTGGGTTAACATTACTTTGTGGATGTTGAATGCAGATGGTATGATTGGCATGGCTATCATCACTGGCGCCTTTGGACTTGTGGGGCTTGTTGCTGGTGGTATAATTGCTGCTGCCTCATCGTCATCTTCATCCAGGAAGAAATGAGGATGTCTTGTGAAGTTAATAAGAAATCAAGATGGGCAAATACTTGATTACAAGCAGACATCACTTTTGTGCTTCTTGTGAAGGGGTGTTTTTTTTTTCTTGGTACTCTTTACGTGTGACACCAGCCTTGCATTGTGTTCAAACGAGAGAGATGTATTGTTAACATGATAGTAGTCAGTAGAGGATGAGGCCCTGTGAATCGGTGATCGTATAGTTCCAACGTTTGGACTGTTGTACTCTGTCGCCGCAGAACATGCTGTCACCATATAATAAGAGAATACAGTCATACACAATAACTTGATCCTAGATTAGTCCATTCCTCATCGCAAAAATTTTCCTTACTATGCTTGCTGCAAATTGTTTTGGCCTCAGAACATTCTGCTTAAATTGCCTTTCCGAGCGGAAAAAAGGAGCCTTTTGGAATTACCAAATAGCTGCAGAAAAAAAAATGTTTTGGTAGATCTGAACAATATGACCATTTGAAATCTTGAAAAGAACCGATGATTATGCATCTTCGAAGTTCCATGTTTACAGTGCATAACCCAAGTCCTTAACACACAGCATGAACTGTTAACCTGCACTCTGGGTCTCTGATTAAACCTTTTGTTTCGTGGTTGTGGATACATACACATTCTACATCATAGAAGCAGGCTGCCTAATCTTCACTCCCCACCAAGGTCAGCAAAAAGTCCTTGTAATTCCCAGAGGTGTCGCCGACGACGTCGCTGGTCACCGTGGTCTTGAACCTGGCCTTGTACTCTTTAATCCTCTCCATGCCGATCTCGGACCCGGACACGATCGCCCTGGTAAGTGTCTCCTCGTCCGTTCCAAATCCTAAGATGGAGTATCTGATAGCCTGACGAAACAAAGGACACGCTTAAGGTCCAGTACAGCTACAGCATTTCTCCCAAGCCTATCAGCAATGCCGATGATAATCTTAGTATCGCAGCCAGGTTTACCTCTGCAAAGTGCTTCTCCGGCGATGTCAGGCACCAGACGGCGCTCCTGAGGATCTTGGCGAACTGGCTGCTGCTATGCTTGGCGATGTCCTGGCAACAGGGAAACAAGGAGTCTAGAGTTCAGTGGCTATTGTTTCTCGACGGCGAGTGGTTGACGGATTGGGTAGCGGGAGGTACCTCGTCGATGCCGGTGCCGTGCTCTTGCTTGTACCGCCGGAACGTGGCCCGCAGCTGGTGCTTGCTCCTCGTGCTCACGATCCGTATCACCTGGTCGCCGTGCGGCTGCTTCCTCCTCCTGATGGCCTCGGCCAGCTGCGCCGCCTCCATCCCCGCGACGTCCTCGTCGACGAGCTCCGCCTCGCAGCGGTACGACCGCACCAGGCTCACCAGCAGCTGAAGCACCGAGCGGGAGATCAGAACCGATCGAATCAAGGGAAAGGGACCGCGCGCCGAGCGATACGCCATTGCCGGCAGCTGAGTGAGGCTTGCCTTGAAGGTTTCGATTGGTTACCTTCCTGAGCGGGTCCTGGAGCGCCGGGCAGGCGGCGGCGCCCTCCTCGAGCGAGCAGCCGAAGAGGGAGCGGTACGCGCGACGCACGGCGACGAGGTGGTCCGGCGCGGAGGCGCAGGCGACCTCGACCAGCGCCCAGGCGTGCTGGTCGGTGATGGTTCTGCTGGCGGCGGCGAGCGCGGCGTTGGCCAGCCGCGCGCCCCGCTCCGCCGGGTCCATCGCCCACAGCACCATGGCGGTCTGGGTTGATCGGGGGGAGAGCACGCATTGAAGCGGATGGAAGATGAGCCATGGATCGGTCGGCTTGTGACGCGTTCAGAGAAGGAAATGAAGCTGGGCGCGCGCGCGTATTGTACCCGGAAGTCGCCGGAAAGCTCGGAGCGGAGGCGGTCGAGGAGGGACTCCCGGTAGAGCCCCGCGTAGGCGCGGCGTACCTCGGCGCGCTGCGCGGCCGTCCGCCGGCCGAGGATCTCGATCAGCGCGCGCTCGTCCGTGCCCCACCCTGCTCCGAGCCAGCGCCGCAGGGAGCTCGGTCAGAGGCTAATGGTAAGAACGATGCGGGATCGAGGCGAATGCGCGTGACCCGTTCACCTTGCACGGCCTTCCGGAGGCTCTCGGCGTCTGCCGCCATCGGTGATGCCTCTGCCGAACGGCCGGGCCGGACGCCGAGGAGGAAGGCGAGCGAGATCGATGAGGGGAGGTAACGTAACGTGCGAACGTGGAAGTAAAAGGAAGGATGGACAAGGACAATAATGTCACCAGGTAGTTGTGAGCAGCGTGAGCCACGACTCTGCACTAAAGTTGTACAGAGACAGAGCATTCGTGCCGGTAGGTAGGTCTCTCTAGGTTGGACTTGCATTCGCATGCTCTGGAGCCTGCTCTGGTGAATCGGCACTCCCGCGCGCAGTCGATGGAAGCGTGTGAGCACGCTGGGCCGCAGTGACAGGCTTACAGCACAGCAACCCTGCGATCGGGAGTGTCGTTCAATCGACGCGCTGTTTCCCAACCAGCAAATGCGTTAGCTGATCTTCGCAGGTCCTGCACTAAAATCTTCCCCTTCGCGCACGCACCCCCCCTCCGATCAAACCCACCAAGCAAGCGCGCGTGCAGGCGCGTCACCAAACGCTCCCCTGGCCGTGCCGCCGAACCTGGCCAAATTCGTAAACGCCATGAATTTTGTCATTAATTCTGCAGCGTTTTTTTCTTCTTTTTGGTATCTGAACTGATCCTGCAGCATGCAATGCGCCATCAAGCGACAAACTGCAACTGGTGGTGACGTGTGCGGGGTCGTCTGCGGCAGAGCATATATATATATGGAGAAAGCGCGGCGGCGACCAGTATAAATAAACAGGCCGGCCCCCTCTGACATCGACCCGTACCTGGGGAGCCGTGGGCGCGGCGAGCTTTGCGTAGGCGATGCCGCAGCAGGTCCTCGCGCAAGCCAGCAGCAACAGCTCGCCGCCGGCGTCGCCCCAGCCGCCGCGTCCCAGGCAGCAGGCGCCGAGGAAGCAGGAGAGGGACCCGCAGCACAGGGGAGGCGCCGCCAGCCTTGGCCGCCGCCGACGAGCACCAGGACCTCACCAGAGCCTTCGCAGGTTGGTATTGGTGCACTTCCCCTGCTGCGCGACGACGTCCATGGCTTTCGCATGGAGATGTCCGTGTGCACGTGCGCACGGAAATGGAAACAACGCTGACACGAGTCCAAATTAAAACGAAGGCATGGGCGGGCTGGGCGTGGACGAGGCGGCGCTGGTGGCCGCGCTGGGGCGGTGGCGGCGGCAGCCGGAGCGTCGGGGGCAGTTCCGCCGCGGCTTCCCGGGCTTCTTCTCCGCGAGCGGCGGCGCCAGCGCCGGGATCGAGCGGTGCGAGGACGAGTACCTGCGCCACCTCGAGGACGAGTTCGCACGCTTCCGGGACGCCGCGGTGCTGTGGGCGCTGCACCCGTGGGAGCGAGACGCGCGGTGGGCGCACCACGCCCTGCACGGGGCGGCGCACCCGCGGGGGGTCCTCGTCGAGGTCGCCTGCACCCGCGCCGCCGACGACCTGCTCGGCGCCCGCCGCGCGTACCAGGCGCTCCACCACCGCTCGCTCGAGGAGGACGTCGCCTACCAAGTCAAGGACGCCACTGCCGGCGTGCGTCCTGCTTGATTGCTTCCCCTTCCAGGAGCACTCGCACTTTCTCGTTTGGTCCGT
Source organism: Panicum miliaceum (assembly GCA_032594955.1). Taxonomy (NCBI): domain Eukaryota; kingdom Viridiplantae; phylum Streptophyta; class Magnoliopsida; order Poales; family Poaceae; genus Panicum; species Panicum miliaceum. Next base: position 44,732,693 of record CM064059.1, read on the forward strand.
GATACGGTGGCATGCACGCTCACAGCTGCTTGGCTGGCTGCAGCTGCTGGTTGGGCTGGTGACCGCGTACCGGTACGAGGGCGCGCGCGTGAGCGAGGAGCTGGCCGCGGAGGAGGCCAAGGCGCTGGCGGCCGCCGTCAAGGCCGCGCCGGCGACGGCTTCGGCGGCAAGGCTGGTGCAGAACGAGCAGGTCGTGAGGATTCTCGCCACCAGGAGCAAGCCCCAGTTCAGGGCCACCTTCAAGATCTACGAGGAGCTCCACGGCAAACCACTAGAAGAGGTCTCTCCATTCTGAATTGCCACTTTTTCCCCCTCGAACAAATGCTTAATTTTTATTATTTCTTATACGAATTTCTCGCACATGAATCTGGCCAGGATTTCGCCGGCGAACCGTGCCTGCAAGAGGCCGTCAGGTGCCTGGACTCGCCGCCCAAGTACTTCGCCGAGGAGATCGGCAGGGCGTTCCGGGAGGACGCGGACAAGCATGCCAAGGCGGCGCTCACCCGCGCCGTGGTGTCCCGCGCCGACGCGGACATGGAGGAGATCAAGGACGCCTACGCCAAGCAGCACGGGGCCAAACTCGCCGACGCGGTGGCCAAGAACACCAACGGCCACTACAAGAACGCGCTGCTCGCCATGATCGGCAAGTGATGGAAACCAAGGGTGCTGTGGCCGCTAGCGCCACGCGTGAATAAGAGATGTTCTTTTGATGAAACAGTTGAATAAGTTTCTACACATCTTTTTCCTAAAAAGAAAACAGTTTGTACTCATGCATCTTCTTTATTTCGGCTGAATGGAAAAAAGAACAGCATGCAGCTTGCCCATGAACCATGGGATATGGAACAACAATTGCAAGTGGCAGGCAGGAATTCATCTCTTGCATGAACAAGGCATTGCTTGCACATGAGCAGCAACCCAGCGATGCAAACTGTTTGTCGGGCATACAGACCGTCCGATTTAACAAGGCAAACAAGTCAAGAATTTTTCAGAAACTGGGGGCCTCTTTCCATTTTCGCCCCCTCGATGTACCTTATCCACCCTGATAAAATTTACAAAACATCAGAAAGAACCATTCTTCCGTCAGAGTACACGGCCCAACAAAGCTCTCAGGTATCCCGTGTCAAAATATCCAAAACTGCCGTACTAAATCTCGGAGTAGATTAGATTACTGTAGAACTTGCGCACGGAGTGGCCAAAACAAAAACATGACGTCCAGTTCGTCACACAAGAAAACTAAAGACGCGGCAAACGGCTAGATGAGAATGGAAGCAAGCAGTTATACATCCACTTCAGTCGTGACACAACGACCATCTTGTCTGCCATTCCCATGTCGAGCTTTGCCAGATCAAAAATGTCTTCTCTCAAGCTGCATTGCAAACAGTTCCATACGCATCAGATCAAAAGTAACAGAAGAGGGGTGAAGGATTTTGCACGAAGAGACTGACCTTAACCATTCGCCTGTTTCTTTTGCGTGTGACTCAACAGCTTTGCATAGCCTATCAAGGGTGTAAAGTACTAATCCAAACTTGTACCGTGCCTCTTCCTCCTAGAAGACATTAAATTCAAGGAATTTCCGTATGAATGTATGACGATCACAAGGCTTACAAATTGGTTCAAAAAATTTGGTGCATGGTGCCTTCTTGATCAGTAAACACGCAAAACACTAAAAAGACGGTTTTGGCACTTTATATGGTGATAGAACAAGATGAGGCAGAGGAACTAAAGTCTAAAGTGCTATAAGTATAGTAAAGACAATAAGCAATAGAAGGCTAAGTGAGCCCTACACTGAGCAATAAATATAAAACAAGAACACAAAGAGAGTTGAGAGGACTAATTTCAGATGTAGATGAAATTACCATTCCATTATCCCTGTAATGCTGAAACTCCATAAGCCTTCTCTCTACATCGACAAGAAGCAGCCTCCGTTGACATCGTGCAATATTACCTCTGCCCTCTGCACCATGATCCTGTTGAACAAGCACGTGATTAGTTAGTCAAATTTAACATAGTCCTTTCTAGTTTCTACCTTCCATATCCACTTTCATGCAACATAAACCATACAGAGAAGTAACACTAACAGGTTAAAGAGAGAAAAAAACCAAAATCTAGTAGGCCTAAAGCTACTGCAAATAGCCCAAAGTGAAATTGTGAACAACAAAATATTTTTGATGGTTTATATACATACACGCTGAATCCATGTTCGCAGTAACATAAGCAGCAGAAGCGAAAGACCAAAAGCAGGAAGAGCTGCAAGAACAGCGAAGTTTATAGCATTTGCCCTAAGAATCTGATCCATTTCCAGTAGTCCCCTGTGTAAGATCACTTTAATCATCAGTAACAGTGAGTAATAGACAGGACAAAATATATTCTTATTTAATTTCATCAAAATTTTCAGACAGCAATTAGTTAAACTTACGATTCAAGATCCAGCTTAAGCTTTTGAATCTGAAATTTCAAAATTGGAGATCAGTGAAACACTCAGTTTCAATGAATGTACCTGAAAAACAGTAAAGAAGAGAGAGAACCTGAATAAGCATGGCACGGGCTAATTCTCCACTGAACAGATTTTGAATCGGGTGGATCAATTCCTTTTCATATCTGCATAATGCAAGTAAAATTATAATACACTTCAATGCTTAAAGAAAATGATCAAAATAGACTAGTGAAAATGAATGTGGTCACATAATTCATCACTCAACAGGTTAATAAAATGTGAACGTTGACCTCTGAACAAAAGAAGACTACCAAACTTAATGCGTTACTAGTCATCCAAAACCAGAGAAACTCACATATCAGCCAGTTGACGCAGTAGAAGTACAGCAGCTAAAAGAATATACTCTCATAAATAATCCAATCTTATGGGTGCAATGCCAGATATAGTCGTGCAATCATGCTAATTAGTGCCAACACTCCTGGAGTGTAGTGGTAAGCTTCCCAGTTGAGGAAGACACCAACCAGGGTTCAGATCCTGGTGGCAGCAAAAAAAAAAAAACCTCGCTGGCAACCCAAAAAATAGTGGCAGGGCGCCGGCCTGTGGCACCAGTGGTTGGTTTGGGCCCTCCTACCAGGGGGTAGTTGCAGTGGTCGCTAACCCAGTGGGTCATGGTTGGCCCAGGTTACGGTGCGGCCCTATAGGGTTCTCGGCTGGCTTGGCTGAGATTTCTTCTTAGTGCAATGCCGCGGGGGCTGTCTTTCCCCCACTGGTCAAGGTTTTTTTTAATCATGCTGATTAGTCATAAGAAGTGGCATGATTAGGACTAAAATTTGACAATAACAATCCCTGAATCATTGAAGCGATTGCATACATGGTGATGTTGGTTGGTTCCTAGTTTACTGAAGCATGTGGTAACTATTAGTGAGTACAAACTCAAAGTTAAGAAAGTCTCCCCAGGACACGTATAACCAAATGTAAAAACAAAACTAATGTCGGATAAAACTCTATAGCATAACCTTATTCTGCAATTCAATATTCAAATGTGGGATCAAATCAACTTCAAATCGATTTTCAGAATATGCTGAGGTCACGCCCATTTTGAATATTGATATCTCCGACATTAATTTAAATCCACTGTGTGCTTGTAACTTTCAGAAAGGAAACTATTGTATCACCAGTTAAATTTGGATGGGTTATAGTTTCCAGCTCAGATAGCATTAAAACGAGTCAACCATCTCCGACACTAATTTAAATCCATTGTGTGCTTGTAACTTTCAGAAAAGAAACTATTGTATCACCAGTTAAATTTGAATGGCTAATAGTGTCCAGCTCAGATAGCATTAAAATGAGTCAGCCATGAAGTTGAAAGGGGCAAATTGTGTATATGTTTCTGGTAGATTATTGGCTTTAGTTGCTGGAACATACAACAATATAGGTTCATAAAGCAACTGAAACTCTAATTAGATATATAACATATAACATGCACAAAGTTTTCCTTTCGTAAACAAAGGAGAATAGATTCCTTTAAAGGTGGTAGAATGTATAATTTGTTAAGCAGACGTCTGGACCGGTAAAATTGCTCTCTTGAGGACAAGGAAATCATAACTGAACACTGGAGCATATGAAATATTACTGAGATTGGAAATGGCAACAGCTACAGCTAATGAGACGGGTGTCAGGTTTGTCAAACAACAGTTGGCATAGTTCAAACATTTTTACCTCTTCGTGAGAGTCTCCAACATTGCCTGCACAGGTAAATCTTCCGGCAACTTTCGACCTTCTGTTTGCTCACAGAAGGCTACTAGCATCCTACAAATGACAAGCCCAACATGTATTATGTAACTACTGGGATTAAACAATGCAAATTATAACTTTATGAGAAGCGATAGCTATTAATTCAGACAAAAGAAAGAAAGACATTAGGTCAGGTGCACATGTTTATATGAACACTGTGCTAATAGGTATACTTGGCATGAAACTGTTACATACACACGTGCAAGTGTTTACTTATAAACCAAAAGTACCCCACAACAGTAAATAAGACCAATTAGACATAGGGAAACGACCTAATGACCTTTTACATGCAGAAGAATATAATAGTTGCATAAAATCAGGGTGGTAAAGAGCCCAAAATTTTAGCCTAAAAATTTCAAGGATTGGCTCAAAAAGGGCCAGGCTGAAAATTTTATATGTTTCTGAGATAAAAATTGATCAGGGCCTGAGTTGGATTGTGACAGGACATTAGGGCCGCGATCCATTACCACCCCTGCTTACAATACTATTTGTCATTTTCCCCACTGTATTTGCTTAAGACATGTATGTTTGGTACAACATTGAAATGACATATACTGATAAATTGATATGCACATTTGTACAATAATAAAACAAGTACATAAAACCATCATAAGTTTATTCAAATATAACAGTTGATGCTTAAAGTAGGTCAAATAGATAGCAAGACACCAACATTGCTGTATTTATTTGATGGTTAAGTAAAAGCAGACATTGGCTTCAAGAAATCAGCATGTCAGTAGAAATTAGAGAGAGCATTGATTGATAACCTGCGCAATGAATCTTCAGTTAGTTGGACCTCTTGATTTTCCATTACACCTTTATCTCTTTGCTTGAATGTCTCGAAAAGCTCATCTCTAATGGAAATGATCTAATGAGTGACAAATGCAGAGAAATATTCACACAGTGAGTACAGTAGTAAAACTAACTTCCAAATTTTAGAACTCCATTTATCCTCAATTAGAAGTCAGGAATTCACAGCTAAAATGGAGCAACCTGCACTCCTGCAGCAACGGTTTGCGTTTACATCAACTCTTCAATTAAGTTGCTTGTATGCACATATACTCCTTTAAGGAACACATGGATTTACTGACATGCCATCTTATACCATACTAACAAAAGACTACAACCAATAATACATAACGAAGCATGCTTCTTAGTTCTCTGAGTAATCCTCTGCATTTCCTTGCTGATATTTCCTGGAACAGACTAATATAATCTAGCTTCATCTAGTAACTCACATAACTTCTTATATATGTACATATATAGGCAATCAGAAAAAGACTCTTACTGTCTTCCCACTTTTAATTTACTTCGGTGACTTACACTATACTGAGAAAAAATAGAAGTGCATATATACGAAGTATCTTACTGGTTTCTCTACATGCTCATCCCAAAATCCAGCCACAGACTCCTTAGCATCTTGAATCCAATTATCGATATCAGGACTTCCCATCAAGCTGCTATGGCGTAAAAGCCATAGAGAACATACAGAGAGACCCAATGCCCCACATGTGTAGGGTAACCAGTATATGGTCAATCTGTTTGGTTTTTTATGGCTTGAGAGCTGCCATTACAGAACTTCTTTTCATATAATTGATCAACAAAACACTTCTTTAAATAGACTCATAAGGAACATACATATCTAAAATTCTAAAGCACTATAAGATTTCAGGAAAAGGAACAATAGCAGCTAATTTAGTGATCAAACCAAATTTATTTCTGGCAAGTAGCCAAGTACCACAGAATAAAATATCTATAACAGCAATAAAAAATCAGGAGAAAGTGCCAATTAAAAAGGTCCATAAAATGGTACACTAGTATGCTAATAATGAGATACAACTATAGAAATCCGACTCAAACGCATGATTGTCAGCTTATAAACGTAATGAATTTTGATGTTTTGTCACTTGTCCAGTGTGTTTGCTGATAGCTTTCACTTTGATCCTACCACCAATTCTAATCAGCAAAGTCACAGACTGTTGTGTGCATTTAACATTATTTACAGGCAGAACAAGCAGATAACGTCAAAAGTCAAAACTTTGTTAGTATAATTACAGATCAAATATGATGCATTGCATTCTCAATGTATTTCAACAATAAAGAACACTGATCTTGAACCTAAGCAGAAATTTCACGTGTGTGGTTGTCTTAGCTTACCTGAGAGGACAGAAAACTATCTAACTTCTGAAGGTTTTGATAGATTAAACTTATACCATCTGTTAATAAGGACTCCGTCCATTCTTGACTCTCTAAATCAACTTCTGGTAATTTCCCAAACAGTTCATATGAGTTTCCATCATGTGTGAATAGTTCATCTTGCCCCTGAAAGCACTTAGTTAAATACAACAAGAAAGTTTGATGTATATAAAACACAAGAATATACAAAACATAAGCATTGCATACCTCGCCAGCATTTCTAAGTGATACCTCCAGCTTGGAGAATGTGGTATTTAAAACAATGAATAATGTATGTAGCGATTTATCTGAGTTTGCAGTTAACCCTTCTCTGCATCTATCAACTTCAGAATGAATCTACACAAGAGGCAAGTAGAGTTTATTTAATCTGTGTGATATGTATATGCCTGTAACACAATGCATTATAATCCCAAGATGAAAACTGTGAGTTTGAATTTTGATCAGAGCAGCACAGCAGTTATGTTTGAATGTACCCAAAAAGTTAACACTGAAATCTGAATGCAAGATAAAATTTTACTCTACTAGACATAAGCAGAGCTATCACAATTATAGGATTACTACTGGTCTGTTATAATAATTGCACTTGACGAAGTGAAGTAAACAAACCTCTGCAAGAAAAGTAGCCAAGCAGTGTTGCATACTTGCCAGGGCAGCAAGTTTCGTTGACACCATATCAGATGCAGAATGCAAAATGTATTGGACTGGACGTCCATTGCTCCCAAGTCTAGTGAGTGTTTGATATGTTGCGTCAACAAAGGCCCTTGGACCTCTCTCAAAGATCATAAAGTACACTTTCTGAGAATTTGTTCCCTGAGAAGAAGTATTCAACATGTAAAATAGTAAATAACACAAAGAATAAGATGCATCTCCCTAAATACTTAGATCTTAAAAATACTTCAAAGGCCAATGAATTAACTTAATACCTCAGCCTTGGCCTGCCAAAATAGTAAGCTTTTGTGAATATTGTGCAAATTGGTCAGGGTGTGTTGCACAACATCATCTAAGATGACAAAGGCTTTGGGCATCTCTCCAGCAATCCTAAAAACAATAAATAATCAGAAAGAACTTAAGTAATCCTGCTTCATCACAGTGGCATACAAGAAAAAAATATTAGACCAGAGTAAATAGGTCAACAAACAATTAGCTAAAGAAAAATCATGGGTTGGGTTGGCTTTTGCTTTTACTGAAAAATGTCTAAGCAATCATTCCGAGTTATATATGAATCCACAACTTGTAATAGCCCAAAACTCGCACAAGTTTGAGTGCCTAGTCGACACTCTGCAGTTTAACATAAGAACACGTGCAAAGCGAAATCCCACAGAAGCACCTGAGCGACATTGTTCAAACAGAAGTTCGCAGTATACACTTCCTAAATGATCGATCTCAATGGCACTCCTAGGTCAGCTAATAATTCAGACTTCGAATCCCAAGCACGCGGGTATCTAGGAACCAGCATCAAGCGCAAGCCAACCGCCGCAGGGAATTCTCACCGAGCGGAGTGCGCGGCCGCAGGGCGGAGCGGGAGCGGCAGAGCTGCGCGTCTGCGCCGGCGGCGGCGGGGGACGCCGAAGTAGCGGCGCTGGAGGTCGGAGACGGCCGCCAGGAGGGGAGGGAGGCGCGAGACGAGGGATCTCCATGCGCGCGCGGGCACGTCGAGCGCGGCGGCGGCGAGGCTGGTGGCATCGGAGGGGTCGCCGGAGCTAGGGTTCTGCGGCGGCGATGTCTCCATCGGGGTCGGGGATTCGGGGGACGGCAGTGGTGGGTGGCCAGTGGGATTCGGGTTTGAAATTTTTTCCTTTGGGGTTTTGACCTTGAAACTTTTTGGTTTTGGTTTCTTCTTGCTGAACAAGTTTTTTGTTGTTCCATCTAAAAGAACAAGTTTTGTTGCAAATATGAAACTAGCTCGCAACAAGTCGACGACAGCTGAGTCTGTTTTGAATTTATATTTTGTATACAAAATAATAATTCTATTCTTGTTAAACAAGTTGTTATGGGGTTATTGACTTTCATAACACAAATATTTGTAACTATATCAATCTTATGAAAATAAGAATAAATCAACCTTTGTGTATATATATATATATATATATATATATGATATCTCAGTAACATTCGCTTTTATTGTTTGGATTACATTCATGTGATTCTTTTTTCAATATAATTACTCGTGCAATTCTTACTTCAGTTTTTAATGCCATTGCTTAGAAGACATTGACAAAGACCCATACTTACTGATATAAGTATATGATTGTGCAAGACCACCAAATATAAAGATGCGTGTAGTGACTTTATTTAATGATACGTGTATATGATGGTACAATGTTACCAAAAATTTGGCGGATAACTCATCAATATGAAAATCTTTGGCTAGCAAAAAAAATGATATCTTGAGACCATTTATGGACTCCTACCTTTTTTATTATGGATTCATAACTTGAGTAATGAAAACATCGTTTTGTGAATAGTCTACAATGGGGATCCAGATATCAAAGGATGGAGCAAAGGATCACCTGACACATATGGATATTATTTCGTCCATCCTAAAATATAATATATGCTAGTAATTTAAAGATAAATTAATTAGGTCAACAAATGACACCTGACACATATGGATATTATTTTCTCCATCCTAAAATATAACATATGCTAGTAATTTAAAAATAAATTAATTAGAAGCAAATGACTATCCTAATTAATGCCTTATTTGGTAGTTAAGTTGCTGAATTCTCAGCCACCGTTAGATTGCCGCAGTTTTTATTTATATTTTGTATTAGGTTTGTCCTAAGTTAAAGTTAGCTAACTTTGATCAAATCTATAGAAAAGTATAGCAATAATTATACTGTCAATGCATACTTCATGGTGGATTTAACGAAAAAAAGTTTTATATTGTAAATATTATTATTTTTTCTATAAATTTGATCAAAGTTGGTCAATCTTGACTTAGGACAAACCTAATAAGATATGTAAATAAAAACAGAGGAAGTACAAAGCAAGTTCGGTTTGTTTTTAGACCCATAGCTAAGATAGAGGCTAAAACTTAACTCTAGTTTTGTTAATGGACTAAACATGAGTTAATTATGGTCTAATTAGGGCTATAGACTCTAACTATTCTTTATCCATGCAATTAGCTCATATTTGATGCTTCCAATTAGTATCTAAATAAGAGAGATAAATTTTAGCTCCCAGATCCAATCGGGGTCTAGAAGAGCATTTTTTGAATTTTTTTCTGCTAGGTACAGTCTTTTAATTTTATTTCAAATGCTGCTTGCTCGCTTTGAACGGCCAAAAATAAAAGAGACCCTGGTGGCTACTAGGTACCTGCCACTCAGGTAAGCAGACAATCTCAGAGCCTATTTGTTACTTAAGGCTTATTATAAATCTATACGAAGAGATTTATAGTAAGCTCGAATAGATATTTGATTGTATAAACTTATGATAAGCCTCTGTAATAATAAATGATTTTTGTACCGCTTATTAATATGCTTAAAGAGGTTGAATGGATAGGGTCGCGGAGAGTAGAGATTGGAAAGTACTGTTTTTTGGTGGGGCTCACAGAAAATAAGCTTCATAAGTACCTTTGAAGGGGCTTATGAGCTTGTGGAGAGGCTTACAATAAGTCTCACCTTTAAACCTAGGTATTTGGATGGAACGTGGCTTATTTGGAACTTATTGAATAGGGCTTATTATAAGCCTCAAGTAACCAAACACCCCTCAATCTTTGCCGTCGGCGACGCGTTTACACGGTTGGCGAGAAGGACAAGGAGGCTGGCTAGTACATCAGAAAAGGCAAAATAGGTGTTTTGGTCCTCCAACTTTATTCTAAGGGTCAAGTTCGTCCCTTATCTTTTAAATTGGCCAATATATTCCCTTAACTTTTATTTTGAGGTCAAACTCGTCCTTGTTCCGATATTATACTCCTTAATAACATGAGATAAATCAAAAAGTCCTTTTTACCCTTAGTTTCTTTTCTCCCTCGTCAATTTCCACTGTTTGTGTCACTGCTCGCTCAACTTTCCACAATATTTTATATGGTGCCACGTAGTTATGCAATAAGTAGTTTTAATTTTACTCTTGATGCATCCGCAATACAGTACGATGTATGGATAAATAAAATTCTATGTTACAAATTAAATACTTGTGATGTTCAGCTCTTAAATAAATTTGGAAGGGGAAGGAGCCTTTGGGGAATTTTTTTTTTATAAATTTCATATTATTATGGAGTATAATATCAACATAAGAATGAGTTTGACGAAAATGAGAGTTGAGAAACTATATTGGTCAATCTAAAAGTTAAGGGTAAAGTTGGTTGACTGGAACGTCCATTTTGAAGAAAAAAAACACTTGATCATGAGTCCACGACACAAGATCATTAGTCAAAATTTTTCCTAAGAAGGGGTTAAATCGACTGTTTGCTTGCAGACCATGTTTATAATCTGGAAGATTATCCAAACGACTCTCTTCGTTGCCAGAGTTTGAGCGCATCGACCGCAGCCATCAGTATACGCGGTTAAATGATTGACTAGCAATTCGATTTGTTTATGGCATCCTCTTCCTTACAATTATTCGATTTATAATATTATAAAAATGGGTGAATGAATGGAAGGGTGAGTCCCGAGGGCCGGAGGATCCAAACAAACGGCGCACGGAACGAAAAAGCTTCACGACTTTCACGAGAGACAACACACAACCAGAGCAAGAAAACAAAAACGAGCAGAGAGAGAGAGAGAGAGAGAGAGAGAGAGAGAGAGAGAGAGAGAGAGAGAGAGAGAGAGCATTCATTCGAAATCCCTCGCCTCCTCCTCTCTCATCTCGGCCGCCGCCTCCTCACCTCGCCAACCATCGCCGCCGCAGGCCCCCAGCCGCAAGCGGGCGGGATCAGGGCGGCCGAGCCGGCCCATTCCGCCCCCTCTTCAGCCGAGGTAAAACCCTGCTCCAAGTCTTTGCCGCTTCATTTTTCTTGGGAATTTTTCATGGTTTTCGGGTGAAAGATTGGGTTTTTCGGGAGGGAGGGTGGGAAGGAGTTCTACGAATTTCCGAGACGACTCGACTTGAGCGATTCGAATGTGGGCAAGCTGAAGGAAGCGAATGGGTTTAACTGCGCGCTTGCTGGTTGCCAGGGTTTGAGCAGGGATTTTTGGTTTTGTTTCTCGATGTGATGCGATTTCCTGCCGCTTGGATTCGCTTCTTTCTTATGTAAATCTCCTTGCTTTCCCATCTAGGTGTGATTTTTATCGATAAAAGATCAGAAAAGAGTGAAGCTTTGGTTGTTTAACATACAAAGGCCACAGGGTTCCAAACACGCCCTTTGTTCAATTCAAAGGCACTGAGACACTCAAAAGAATGAAAATATAACATCACATCCTCGCTCTCAAGGTGTACAACCTTTTCTTCTCGTGAAAGCAATGCTAATAAAAGCTTGATATGAGGTGTACCCGAAAACTTTGAACAAGTCTATGAGACTTGTGTGGGATATTTGTTGCGTAAGTAGGAAGACCTGCCTGGTCAACACTTGAAAGCATCACTTGAGGCCCTAGAGACTGTGTGCTCCATCTATTTCAAAATCTTTTAATAGTGCCCAATCATATCGCTAGACTGTATCGGAACTGTAAAATTGTGCTTATACTCGAGATGGTAATGAAATAATTTGTGTTACGAGTACCATTATCTACAGACTACTGACTTATTGAATGCATCTTTCCCGTCCTTTTTAAATTGCACACTATAATGGAATATTTTTGTCCTTTTGCTCCTACCAGGACCATATAATTCCAAGACCCTGATGATGGCCACAGCTGTTTATATTGATGATTCCTGTTCTGAGGTTATTGATCCCCCAAAGACTGAGGTACTGGATGTTACTGAACTCACTGGCGACCATATTCAGCAGCCACCAAAACCACCAAAACCAAATGTGGTGGTGTCTAGCAGTGTGCGTGATCTTCTGGAATGTCCAGTCTGCTTGAGTGCCATGTATCCTCCTATTCATCAGGTGCACATTGATACCGATCAATTGCATGTTTATATCTATGCTTGTATTAAATTAACCCTGTTCAAATCTAGTCGTTTGGATGAAAATTATGGTCTACTGGTTTAAGAGTTGCTTTCAGTATCATGAACTACTATCGCAATTTTGTCTTGTCCATTCCAGTTTTCTGGAGACGTTTGACGTACATTGTTTCAAAACCACAAATTGCTCTTCTACATATCTTTTATCCAACTATTATAATCTTATTTCATATGATACTAATGCCATCTTTTATCTATGCAGTGCTCTAATGGTCATACATTGTGCTCGGGATGCAAACCAAGGGTTCATAATCGCTGTCCAACTTGTAGGCATGAACTGGGTAACATAAGATGCCTTGCTCTCGAGAAGGTGGCTGCGTCTCTTGAACTTCCATGCAAGTACCAGAGCTTTGGGTGCTCAGGCATATATCCTTACTACAGCAAGCTGAAGCATGAGTCTCAGTGCCAGTATAGGCCTTATAGCTGTCCATATGCTGGATCTGAATGCACAGTTGCTGGTGACATTCCGTACTTGGTAAATCACTTGAAAGATGACCACAAAGTTGACATGCACAATGGCTGCAGCTTCAACCATCGCTATGTCAAGCCAAACCCTCATGAAGTCGAGAATGCCACCTGGATGCTTACGGTATTACTCATTTACATCAACACGTTGATTAACGATTTCTATTGGGTAAAGATTGAAGTTTGAATTTTTATAACTTTTTGTGGGTGTTTCACAGCGAAACTTTTTGTATATTTGTCAAATATTAGCGTGGCATGTGTTTATCAACTTGCAAGTATCTGTCGCACATATACAATAAAGGTGCTGATCATCACGAATTTGTTGGGCTGAAGATAATTTCTCATACAAAGACAGTGCATGTACAGATCCATCATCATCTTTTAACGAACAGTCTTTGACTGTTTCAAGTCAAGAGAGCAAAACATTTCAAATTGCTTCTTGATCTGCTATCTTCTCTCACCGATTTCTTCTAGTGCAATAAAAATGTGATGTTTCCTATTAATTTTGTCATTACCATTGAACAAACAATTAACTAAACAGACTTATTATAATTATCTCATGCAGGTGTTTAGCTGCTTTGGCCAATACTTCTGCCTACACTTTGAAGCCTTTCAGCTTGGCATGGCACCTGTCTACATTGCCTTCCTAAGATTCATGGGAGACGATGCAGAAGCAAAGAACTACAGCTACAGCCTGGAGGTGGGAGGCACCGGACGCAAGATGATCTGGCAAGGGGTGCCACGGAGCATCAGAGACAGCCACCTTAAGGTCCGTGACAGCTATGACGGGCTGATCATCCAGCGGAACATGGCCCTGTTTTTCTCGGGAGGGGACAGGAAGGAGCTCAAGCTGCGGGTCACTGGGAGAATCTGGAAGGAGCAGTAGGATAATCAGGTAGTCCACCCTCTTCAGCCTTCGCGCTGTCCTGACCTCCTGAGGTCACGAATCACATTAGCAAGAGCTGTAGCCGCATGCAGGAACCGACGATTCGCATTTTTTTTTAGCCTGCTCTAGTTTGCTATTGTCTTTTGGCTTCTGTAACCTGGTGCCGGTGGATGTAGCACATCTCATGTAAACCAGGACGGTACTGGTGTAGAATTGGTAGAGATCTCTTCGATTTGAACTGTCTAGGAGCTGCCATTCTGTGGTATAGGAGAATCTAATGGCAACTCATGAGATGCGTATGATATGTGCTTGGGAATTAAGTATGGTTAAATGCTAGAAAGGATCCCTTCTGGAGTGGTGAGTGCCATCTTCCGGAGGCCGGAGTAGAGAGGAAATGAAGTGCTAGTAGATGAAAATGGAAAGGTTTCAAACAGGTAGGCTCAAGATTTTGAAATATACAGTGCCAAAATATTGGATTATGCATCGCACTAGAACCCCGGGAGAAACAAATAGCACTACTATAAGCAGTTCCACAGTACCGTCTACCGTGCGTTCATACTTCCGTTCAAACTCCTTATTGATCTTTACATCCATCCTGCGTGCACAATAAAGTTTCTCAGCAACATCAATGTGATCCAGTTTCTGTCTCAGCATCATCAATGTGATCCTTCATATCTCATTCTACAGATCTCGTTCGTGTAATCAGCGGGCTGGTTTAGAAAACAGAGCATATGTGACACAAAAGCATAATCACTAGTGCGACAAGAAAAAAAAATAAAACATGCATTTTTTATATGATGTCATAACAACTACGCAATTGTCAAATTCAAACTTTCAGTTTATTCGCATATGAAAGACAAATGACGCCCCTATAAGAAATACAATATGGAGATGTGATTTCTTTTATGTACAATCAGAAATTATAATCTTCAAACAGGTGCGGCCATTACAGCCAAAGACGAAACAAGACAGATAAGCTTTTTATTTCATACAGTAAACATTTCTTTATAAGTTAAAGTCTTCTTCCATTTACTTGCAAGATATAAGCTCACAGGCAATTAGGTTATTCAAGCTCATCCAAACTTTCAGTTGGAGAGTCACTACAGAGAGTTTCATCCAAATTGGTTTCATCAAATTGTAAAATAGAGAGTTGAAACATAGTCTCCTTCATGTGAATTGCAATAAAACGCCACCTCCTTAAATGATGATGAGATTATCGGTTCTTTCTATCAATATGATTAGTGGGTGGCTGCATCTACTTCAGTCTTCAGACATTTTACTGACTCAAATTAGTACTCTGGGAACATACGGAATCATAATACTGTTCTTTTGCTAGTTTAGTAATCCGAAATGTTGAGCCATCTATATGTTTTTTTTTCTCAAGCTTGTCATGTGGAAAGAACATTTCTCAGGCTAATGGGTTGGCTCTGTCCCAACTCTGGTCCCAAGCCACTACACAGCAAAAGTGATACTAGTTCCAAGCCAGTTCTTAGGTTAGGAAGTGATCTTGCATTGCTGAAAATACAAAGTTTCGCAATGCACACATGCCACATTACAAACCACAGCACCAGGATTCTTCAAGACAAAAGTGTAGTACTGCAGAATTTGTGGTTACAGAGTTCTCGAATATTCAATTTAACTATTGAACAGCAAGATCATAGTATTGCAAACAACAGCAGCTAGGGTTCTTTAAGACAAGCAATGCTCCATTTTTTGCGTAAGATAATGTGTTGGTAGGAATAAAATAACTTCAAAATCATAGGCACATGGTGTTCAAGAAAAATGCGCATCAAATGTTTCAGAATTCAGAGCACAACAAATGCTTACCCAGGAGCCAAGAAAACATCTAAAAAGAGAGCAGCAAAATAGGGGGAGATATACAATGAACAACGTTTAGCACAACCTCCATTACTTACATTGACCAAACCCACTCCGGATATCAATGTTCAATATACATTCCACGCACACACAAATATACATGAGATGGCACCCTAATCACCAATTGTGATTCCCCATCACAGATTTTTTTAACTACACAGCCAATGACCCTATTGGCATATTGTCCTCTTCCCGAAACATTAAAACCACTCACCACACCCAATCTCCAACCCTGTACACAACCACAAGGTTTACAGCATAAATCTGGCCAAGGAAACAAGGATGGCTCCACCTTTCTTGCCTCTGTGTACAGCCTATAAATCTCTAATCCTATGGTCCTTCTACTACATGAAGAACGTTTCTCAATATATTTCATACACACAAACATGTATAGTATTTTGAGATGGCACCTCAATCACCAGGTGCGATCATCGCGCTGCAAGTTTTACAAATGCAGGGCCAAGAAACCATTCGTTCTCCACCCAAACACTAACAACATACCCAATCTCCAACTGTGTGCATAACTACAAGTCCACAGGCTACCACAGGCCAAGAAACCAAGGAAGCCTCCTTCCTTGTTTCTCTCTGCATCTCTAATTCTTTGGTTCGCATACTACAGTTAACATGGTAGGTTCATCTACTGAGCGATCAAGAACAGCAATTGGGGCAGCGTACCAATCCGTTCTCGTTGCACTCGATGCAGCGGCGGGCGCGCCCCTCCTCCTCTACGAACACCTTGCGGGAACCGTCGCAGGCGCTGCAGGGCACAAACCGGAAGCCCCCGCAGGCGCCGCAGACGAAGGCCGGGTCCTGGCCGGGGGCGCCCTCGAGGACGCGGCGGAGCTCGCCGGACTCGTGCAGGCGGCGGACCTCCTCGGCGCCGCCGACGAGCACGCCGCCGACGAGGAGCTGCGGGAGCGAGAATCCGCGGCCCCGCGCGGCGAGGATACCCTGGAGCTCCCGCCGGAGCGCGGCGTCCATGGAGACGTCGCGCTCGTCCACGGCGACGCGGAGCCCCCGCAGCGCGGCGCGCACCGCGCAGCAGTCCGCGAACGTGCGGCGCACGCCGCGGAGCGACGTCGTGTAGAGGACCACCGACCGCAGGCGCTGCGGGTTGGGCGCCGGCAACGGCGGCGTCGTCGGTGGCAGGTGGCGCCCCTGGTACGGGTGGTGGTGGTGGTAGGTGAGCGACCGGGCCAGGTGCCGCGGCTTCTTGTTCTTGGAGCCCGCCCCCGGTGCGCCACCGCTGACGTCGTCCATCTCCGGATGCCTCCTCCGCCGGGGAGATGGCCGGTGAAGTGTACTGTGAAGGCCGGCGAGTCGGCGACGACGAGAGGAAAGGGGAGATGAGGTGTGGGGAATCAGAGGAAGGCCGGTTTGGTGTCTGAGTTCTGACTTGGGTTATTGGTGTCGACGACGACAGATTGCTCGCTCTTGAAACCGATATACGCATCCTTGACAGCTAATTACAATTAGCCCCCTTATTTGAATCGCGATTATTAATCGCGATCCACTTTAGGGGGTTATGTGAAAAAACACGAATCCAGGTTTTGCATTTAACCCCCTAAATTGGATCGCGATTAATAGCCGCGATCCAAATCAGGGGGTTTTATGATAAACTTGGTCTCATGTTTTCATATAGACCCCTATTTGGATCGCGATTGTAAATTACGGTCCTGAAATTTTGCACAGCAGCACTGCTCCTGCGATCCTCCGCGCTCATGGCTCCCCGCCTCCCCCTTCCCGTCCGGCGCCAGCGACGGCGACGGCCACCTCGCCATTGCGATTGAACTCCGGGTACTCCTCTAGGGATCCCCTCAACCGCACCCGCTGGATTCTCGCCGAGGCGCTCCTCCTACGCGGCCTCTTCATCGCCGTTGCATCCCTCCTCCGGCCTCCCCTTGCTCCGCTCCGCTCCACCGAGTCCACGCTCCTCCGGCCCACAGCGCGTCCCCCGTGCCCCGAGCCGGCCTCCCGCATAGAAGCACTAGCGGCACCCCGGCGGCCGGCAGTGGCTCGGGCTGGCGTATGGTCTATAGCTTGGCAGTGGCCACTGGCCAGTGAAGGTGAAAGTCCATGGATCCTGTAGCTTGCCGATGGTGCGGGCTGGCGGCGCATGCTCCTCTTCTTCTCATCAGGCCAACCCCTTCCTCCATCAACTTGATCAGACCAATGCCATTGTCTTCGTCTCCTCTCGTTCGCGTGATTTGGATGCATGTGCGCTTCATGTGTTCGCTGATTTGCCTTAACAAGGGGCAACTTATTTCAAACAAAAAACTTTTTTCAAAAAATTCAAAAAAAAAGAAGGAACAAGAAAACTTGTTGCTGATCGGAACCGAAAAGCTTTGCATCTTTTGTCATCTGATTCTTTCCGTGCAGTTCGTCTTGGTCATTTATGTCTGAACTTTCATACACAGGTGCTGGCAAGGATTTCGAATCCATGGCTCGGTGGTGGAATCCGAGAAATGCTGTTTTGTTCAGTCCAAACATGAATGAAGAATGTTTCAAGGGATCTCTGTTGCTGCAGACGGATTCGAAGATCAGTATGCACAGAGATGCCATGCCAAACAAAACCAGGGTGAATTTCGAGAAAACCATCCAGCTTTTGTTTTCTGTGGTTAGTGGTTGAACCACTAAAATACTGATTTGTATGACCTTTGGTCTTTTGGATGTCGAGATGGATCCAAACTGGTTAAAACACATCACTCGAGCGGCAAAAGATCACAGTTCAGAGGAGAGCATTGGCCTGTAATTTGATTTGCATTCCTCGCTATATGATGCTAAAACAGGTGTGTGGATCAATTTTTGGGAGCTGCTCTTGAGATATACAATTGACGACTAACCACAAATGTTCAGGAAATATTTCAGACATCCTATGCTAAATTCAGGTGGTAAATCTCTACATGAACAGGTTTTCTTTTAAGTTGCCTCCCGTGTAACCAAACCACATCAGGAGTGGAGTTTCTTGAGAGAAAAAACACTGTCCGTGAGGGACGTAAAAATAAAAAGGATCCATGTGAGGAAAAACAAATGGGGATCGAGAAGCGCGGTCAGAAATAGCAAACAAAGAACAAGAACATGAGAGAAAGATTGGAGAGAAATTGATAGAGCGGCAACTGCAGTACTGAATAGGAGATAACTGGGTTCAGACCCGATACCGGTGCGACAAGAAGACGGCATTGAAATACAGCTACTACGTATCCTAGCGTTTTCTGCGTGGTTCTTCTTCAATAATAGCTTACAGACCTGGATCTCAACCTGAATAACAGCCGGCTAGGAGTCTAGGATCAATATTTTAACGAAAAGCTTAAAGGAAATAGCACGTTGTTTAACATCCAGCAAAACTACTTTAGGCGCTAGTCCAATCTTTACTTGATCTGGAGTGTTGGATGCGCACTGGACGATGATGATGAAGTAGCTGAACGCCTGAACCGGCCAGTAAGCTGCCAACTTGCTCTGCTCCCCGCTCACTCTGAATGTTCTGAAGATACTGAGTGTCTGAATGAGGAATTCCATTCCTAGCAATCCAACACTATTTTCTATGCTTTCGATGATCGATCGAACCGATTCCGGCACCCGCGTGGGTTGCTTCCGTGCAGGAGGAGATGCAGTGGGCACCTGCGGCCCGCGACGGACAGTCCCGACCTCCGCGCGAGCTCAAGCCGCGGCCGCTCGCTCATCCCGAATTCAAAGCTGTCAGCCAAGCGAACGCCTCCAAAGAGGAACCGAGCAGATCTGCAGAGTACTTGTGCTGGGGTCTGAGAGGGTGACGGGGCTGCGAGATTCCGACCGGGAGCACGGCGACCGCCCAAGAAAAATACCAAGACAGGGGTGTATTTGTAAACTAAGGGGGCAATCTGCAAATAATCGGATCGCGACTATTAAGCGCGATCCAAAATAGGGGGTTATATGTAAATGTTAGGGTGCAATATGCAAATATTAGGATCGCGATTACTAATCGCGATCCAATCCAGGGGGCTATTTGCACTTTTAGGGGCTGTTTTGCAAATATTCGTCGCCGGCGGCAATGGCCTCCGGCAATGCTGCGCTGCTGCCCGCCAACCGCCGCTGGCCTCGCCGCTGCACCCGTCCCGCGCTCTCCGTCGATTTCGTGCTACCATCCCCTTCCTCCGATCCGGCCCACAGCGCGTCCCCGAGGACGCGGCCCTGCCTTCGCACTCCGCTGTAAAGCACTAGCGGCGGCGGCGGCGGCCGGCGATGGCGCAGGCTGGCATCTAGTCTATAGCTCGGAAGCGGTCAGGGAGGGCGAGGGACCGTGGATCTATAGCTCGCCGATGGCGCGGGCTGGGCGGCGCCTGTTCCTCTTCTTCTCATCAGGCCAACCCTTTCCTCCGTCAACTCCTGAACTCCATGATCGCACAACGCCATGGTCTCCACTTTGTCTCTGTGATTTCGATGCTTTGCCTTAACAACAAGAGGCAACTCAAATCCAAAAATAAAAAGGAAAGAAAATGTTGCTGATCGCATTGCATCGTTCGTCTTGCATTGCAAGATGGGGCTTGTCATTTGTTTCTGAACTTTCTTATACAGATACTGCTTGGATTTCGATTCCCTGGCCCTTTGGTGGAAGCTGAAAAATGCTATTTGTTTACAGGTGCAAACATGAACCGTTTATGTCTGAACTTTCTTACAACAAGTACAGGCTTGGATTTCGAATCCATGGCCCATCGGTGCAATCTGCGAAATGCTGTTTTGTTCAGTCCAAACTTGAACCAAGAATGATTCAAGGGATAGTTTCGTCAGTCAAGAGCAACCAGAGCAAGTCAGCTTCTTTGGCAGCGGTTGGGCGACTTCAGTTGATGCTGTCCAATGCGCATCTAACGGCCCACACTGACTGATTGTTGTGGAGCCTCCTTGCAGCCGAGCGAGACAAGTTTACTGGTGCCTATACGGGCTGAGCCCATATGTGCGGCAGGCCTGGCCTGAGCCCAGTCCAGTAGTCAGACGGCTTCGCTTCATCTCTCACACTGAGACACCCGCACACTGGATAATAGAAGAGTCGTGCGCTAGCTCCGAGCGCCAGGATAAGAAAACCGCGCGGCTGCACGGAGGGCGGCCGACCGCCCGACCGACCAAGCGGAGCTCCGGCGATTGCGAGCGCCCGACTATGGCGTCCCTCTCCCCTTCCCTCCACCTCCCGTGGTACGCCCCTTCCTCGGCGTCCCCTCTCCTTTCTGTCTGCGGCCCTCGCTGCCTCGGGCACGGGCTCCTAGTCTTAGGAAAGATACATCTTTGTGGTTTTCTTCTCGGCCCTCCTTCTACGGCACACGCGAAGTGCTGCCGCTCCACCATCGTGGGTCGATGATTGCTTCCGTTCAACAATCAGTCTAGCTTTTTAGGAAGATTCCGTTAAATGCAGTCAATCGCATCTTCCTGCATTACCGCAGGAAGTTGCAGCCTCCGAATGGAGGTGCTGTATCTCAACTTCGACAGCAATTTGGATGCGTTTAGTGTTCTGTCTTACGCAAATGTTCGGTTTGCCTGTAGCATGGATGTAGGTCCTTGTTTTGCTTCCAGGGCTCGCTGATTGATAATCTACTTCTAATGTTTTTATCCACCTGATATCTGAAGACTGAAGCCCCGTAAACTTACAAAATGTGGTACCATTCAGTATGTTGCCCTTCTTAACATCCCTCCCTGGTAACATCATGAGTCATTAGCTTGATATATATAGGATTATATAGTGCCTTGGATCTGCACTTTACAAAGTTCAAGGTGAAGTGACAGTTTAGCAACCCAATTTTGGGGCTTGATAGCTTTTACTGCTTGGTCTTTAGAAGTTTAGATCCCATCTTTCTAGTCAGTAGCAAATGTTGTGCTGAGGAGTTCATGTTTTAAATTCATTTTTGTTTAATAAAGTGCTTACTGCAAATGGATCCATTGCTGTTTAATAGGAAGGAGTGTTTTCTTCTAAAATCTAATATGGAAATTTTAGTGGAGGTCTTACTTCTCTGAAATGAAACAGCAATTCAAGAACTGGCTTCCTTGGAAAGACACAAGGGATTTGTCCTCGTGTTATCCCTGCTGGCAGAGTTAGGTTTGTCAGAACAGTAGTGGAATGCAAGGAATCTAGAATTGGAAAGAAGCCCATCGAAGTTCCATCAAATGTTACTCTCACATTAGAGGAGCAGTTTGTCAAAGCTAAGGGTCCGCTAGGGGAGTTATCATTGAGCTATCCAGGTGAAGTGAAAGTTGTGAAAGAAGAATCTGGTAAGCTGAGACTTTTTAAGACTGCAGAGACCAAGAGGGCGAACCAGATGCACGGACTTTTCAGGTAAACGTCAACTAGAAACTAGAAAAATGAGTTTTCCCAGATCATTTTTTGCTGATTTTACTTCTCATAATGTGTTTCACTGCTAATTTTAAGATTAAAATAATTCAAATCTTAAATGAGAGTACCCCCGGATCTTCTTCCATAAATACGCCATCTCCATTTAGTGAGGATATTCCTTATTTAATTGTTTTATATATTTTCGCCTGATATTCCTAATGTTATCTGCCAATTTATGACCTCTAAGCTCTTGTCACAACTCTTATAGTTGAGAAATCACTTTGTACAGTCCTGAGAAGTTTTGATTCCCATGAGTATTTCATTGTGATACCACCAGTGCCTTAGGTGGTACCTTGAGTAAGTTGTATCACACATGCTATTTTCAGTATATAGAGTCGATAACCAGTCCTATGATCCTATCAGCTGTTACAAGGATACGGATTCTAGATAGCAATATTCTGCTTCCTGTATTCATTTTTCTCTGACCTCTTGTCTTGCCAATAGCCAGTAGCTTTGATGGCCTTGCTTTGTTCTAGACCTGAGAAACAACACTTTATGTCTTAACAAAATCCACCAAGCGATCTGCTTAAAGCAAAATAGCCACATTCTAGTTGACCTGACAAAGATTTGAATATGAATGTCTATCTTCGTGTTTTTACCATTCTCTGTCCAGTAGTGCTATGGTACCAAGGAAATAGGCTATGCTATTGTTCCCTTCTGGTGTTCAAGAACTGTGAAATCTGTTTTATCTATAACAAACATCATCAAGTGTCTGTTCCACTTGGGCTGTGATTTATCTTGGCGCTATCTTAATGAATAAAAGGAGCAGAGATATGGTGGGGAAGGTACCCACCTTGGTTAAGAGACACACATGCAAGTATTTTATGCACGGTCAAAAATTGAACATAAAGGCGTCATACATCACCATATTGTCTATCTGCCTCTACTCATGAGCCTATGTTTTATCTTTCATGCTTCAGCTAATCATTTGATAGTTGACTCACAGTGTGTACATTCTCTGTGCCTTAAGCATCAATGATCTCTTTGCTGAATGATCTTTAATATATTTTTCTATTATAGCTCAGTTAGAGAAATCACATTATGTATTCTTTGTACTGTCTCACCTATCCTTCACATCTTCCTCTAAATACTTGGGGTGCAAATATTTGATGCAGAACATTGACAGACAACATCATCGTTGGTGTGTCCAAAGGATTCGATAAGAAGCTTCAGTTAGTGGGTGTCGGATATCGTGCTGCGGTGGAGGGCAACGATCTCGTGATGAACCTGGGTTTCTCGCACCCTGTTCGGATGGCTATTCCCGAAGGCCTGAAGGTCAAGGTGGAAGAGAACACCAGGATCATTGTGAGTGGCTATGACAAGAGCGCAATCGGTCAGTTTGCTGCTACCATAAAGAAGTGGAGGCCACCTGAGCCATACAAGGGAAAAGGTATCCGGTATGCTGATGAGGTTGTAAGAAGGAAGGAGGGCAAAGCTGGGAAGAAGAAATAGAAACCGTTTCTTTGTTTTCTGCGGGTTTCACGCTTCGTTTTACTTTTCCACTGTAATGATCATCGTGTACTATGGCCGACCCTAAGAAAATTCTGTTCTTTTCTGATCATGGCATGTAGATCTACACTTTCAGGATCCCACGATTTCCTTTCTGGTCCTTCAAGCTCTTATGCAACTCCACTGAAAAGAAAGAACAGCAACACTGATACTTGATCTGCAATGTCTAGGACCCTGATCAATGCGCAAGTGATAAGAAGGATAGGAATATCCTTATCGTAATGCGATACTTGCTGTTTTCATGGATTTAAGAAGTTCGGTTAATTCAGTATATATTGACTATATGTTGATTTGACCAAAGGCTGTTCCAGAAGTTATGGGCAAGCAGGCCTGGATGTTGAAGTGAATGGGAACAGAAGGATCACCGTGACAGGTTGTGACTCGTAAGTGGCTGCGACAAGAGTGCGCTCAGTGTGGCTTTTGGTTGTGAAGGAGGGCGCAGAGCTGCAATGAAAGAAATCGACCAGGAGCGAGCATGGGTGTACGAGACCAACGATTAGCACCAAGAAGAATGCCCATATCTGCACCAATTGAACCCAGAACGTAATGATCTGGCCACTCCAAGACTGAAAGATTGAAAGGTGATTCTGAATCCGAATGCATGGGAAGTGCGTGAACTCTGACTAGTTGACTGGCTGAAGCGGGTGTCCTACAACTTTCTAGCGGGTGAGTCACTAGAAAGTTGTGCTGATCACAAAAGCTTCATCGCTGGTTAGGATGCTCTGGCAAGCTTAGGATGTGATAAATAGCGTGAGTCTGTTTCAGATTTTGCTAGCTGAGGAAGTTGGAACTCAGTACGTGAAGGTGCTTTTGATGTTAGGCACTTAGTGCCGGTGTTTTACCGCCACGCCGAGGGATACTCCCGAGGTGGTGAGTTTGTAGGTAGGGTGTCACCGAGATCAGGACCTCGAACGTGCATGGAACACAAGGTTTGGACAGGTTCGGGCCGCCCAGAGCGTAATACCCTACGTCCTGTGTGGTTTGTATTGTCTTTGATGGTGATCGGGTGATCTCCTGGGTGATTCCCTAGGTTGTTCCCCCTGGAGGGGGTCCTGTCCGCCCTTATACAGTCTGGGGGGACAGGTTTACATGGAAGTCCTAGTCAGATACATGCCCTAGAGTCCAACCCGAGTACTTTTCTGGTAGTTCTCTACTGTATCCGACTAGTTTGACTACTGTATGAGTAGTTCTACTGGGCTAAGAGTAGTTACAACAGATGTAGGACGTGGGCCATGTCCCAACTCTTATCCTAGGAAAAGTATACCACGTGTACAGTCCTGTGTACCCGGGTCTGACAAGCCCCTGAGCTCTTCGTAGCCGAGTACTGCAGGCGTTCGAGTTCGAGTACTTCTGAAGGCGTCTTCGAGTTCTCCCGAACTTCATCTTGAAGGTGTCCTCCGAATACTTCCTTGGCTGCATCGAGGCTGTGAGGTGCTCATACCCCGAGTAGTTGTCCAGTCTTCTTTTATATGGGGTGCGATTAAACTCACACTCCATATGGAGTAGCCCCCGAGCCTTAGATTGACTCGTAGAATCAGGCTGAGGGTCAATTTAATCTTGAGTCTTCTGTGCTTATCTTCCAGCAGATTTGAAAAATAAGTCGCTGATGACACGTGTCCTGCAGCCCCCGATCCTTGAATCCAAATCCCCAAGGTTTGGAATAAAGGATCCAAAGAATCGTGGCATGCAATCTTCATTGCTGAGAGTCGTGTCGTATCCAGCCCCCGAGCCTGGGAGTTAGATGAGTCGCATAGGATATGCCCAGTAGTCGGTGGCGCCAGCTCACGAGTCTAGGTATTGGCCAATTGTCTCTGGATCTTAAACTATCGATGAAGCCCATTAGTCGGAGTCGATTCCGACTAGTTTTGTACGTGAGACGAGTAGTCGATGCAGCCGCCAGCGTGTCGCCAAGCATAGTCGATTCCGACTAATTTGTAGGCGAAACGAGTAGTCGAAGTAGCTGCCAGCATGTCGCCAAGCATAGTCGATTCTGACTAACTTGTAGGCGAAACGAGTAGTCGAAGTAGTCGCCAGCATGTCGTCGTGCGATCTTCATGAAGACCAGTAGGCGCCGACGGTTGTTGATGAACCCAACTAGTCTGAGTTGAACCCGACGAGTTGTTGTTGTAGTCAGCGACGTGTACCCGATCGTTCTTGCGAAATCGGAGTAGTCGTTGGCGATTGTTGATGAAGCCAACTAATCAGAGTTGAATCCAACTTGTCCAGCAGCACGGTCCAGATCAGGTCCCCTGCAAGGTAAACATAAAAGTACGTTGTAACTGATAGACATGAAACCATGTTGGGAGCAATGCCCTTGCGGTAAACTTCATGCATAACTAGTCAAAAACTAGTACACGAAGAAATACTGAAAGTATGGAAGCGATGCCCCTTCAGTAACATAGAGTACTAGTCGGAGACTTAGTAGTCTGAACGTTACCGGAAATATGAGATTAAAACCCCTTCAGTAACATAAGATACGAGTCGGTAACTAGTAATCAGAGCGTTACTGGAAGTATGGGAGCGAGGCCCCTTCAGTAAACTACGCGTACTACTAGTCGAGAACTGGTAAAAC
This sequence comes from Panicum miliaceum, assembly GCA_032594955.1. Taxonomy (NCBI): domain Eukaryota; kingdom Viridiplantae; phylum Streptophyta; class Magnoliopsida; order Poales; family Poaceae; genus Panicum; species Panicum miliaceum. The sequence continues at coordinate 44,758,845 of CM064059.1, forward strand.
GGAGTCTTACTGGAAGTCTGAGAGCGAAACCCCTTCAGTAAACTACGCGTAGTACTAGTCAAGAACTAGTAAAATGGAGTCTTACTGGAAGTCTGGGAGCGAAGCCCCTTCAGTAAACTACGCGTAGTACTAGTCGGAAACTAGTAAACGGAGTATTACTGGAAGTCTAGGAGCGAAGCCCCTTCAGTAAACCTGCACGTAATACTGGTCATAAACCAGTAGAACGGAGTTGTAGTATGTGAAGGTGACTAGAAGTCAATTAGCGAAGGAGAAATAAATCTTACCGGTAGCTTCAATCATATCCTTGGGCGGACCATGAGAATTCATATGTTGACTTGCGAAAATATCATGATTGGCACGAAGGGGTTGATGACCAGACCCTTCATGTGGGGCGATGAGTTCCTTGGGCAGCCCAAGACAAGTCTTAAGTGCCATGCAAAGATATCTCGGTTGGCCCGAAGGAATGGACAACGAAATCCTGTACGTGCGTTGTTACAGAAGTAGTCGTTGAGCAAGAATGACTCGGCTAGCCCAAAGGGAGTCCTTGGGCGGGCCAAGAGAAGTCGCATGTTGCCGTGCGCAGATGTCTCGGTTAGCCCGAAGGAAATCATTGGGTGGGCCAAAACAAGTCGTACGGCGCTGAAATATTGTTGAACAAACAAACCCCGTACGCCGGTTTGTTGAAGATCCCGACTAGTCGGAATCAATTCCAACTAGTCACTGGTGGAGTGAGTCCCGCTCCCGGCTAGTTGTGTAGTCGAAATAGTCGTCGGTGGGTCGCCGAGTGCCCTGGCGATGGCAAAGTAGTCATCGAGGAGTCGAAGATCCTGCCTTTTTGGAACGGTGCTACGCCCGACAGGTTGTCGGGGTTGATGGCGCAAAAAGGTGGGCTAAGCCGGGTAGCTTGGAGGACTCCGTGCCCTTCCGATACCCGAGCTTGCTCGACTAGGTTGAAAATGCAGAAAGGTGGACTGAGCCGGGTAGCTTGGAGGACTCATGCTCTTCCTGTGCCCAGGCCCGCCCAACCAAGTTGTAGGCGCAGAAAGGTGGGTTGAGCCGGGTAGCTTGGAGGACTCGTGCCCTTCCGATACCCAGGCTCGCCCGACCAAGTTGTAGTCGAAGAAAGGTGGGCTGAGCCGGGTAGCTTGGAGGACTCGTGCCCTTCCGATACCCAGGCCCGCCCGACCAAGTTTTGGGGCAAAAAAGTGGGCCGAGCCAGGTAGCTTGGAGGACTCGTGCCCTTCCAATCCCCTGGCCCGCCCTACCAAGATTGAGGCGAAAAAAGGTGGACTGAGCCAGGTAACTTGGAGGACTCGTGCCCTTCCGATACCCAGGCCCGCCCGACCAAGTATAGTCGAAGAAAGGTGGGCTGAGCCGGGTAGCTTGGAGGACTCGTGCCCTTCCAATGCCCTAGCCTGCCCTAGCAAGATTGAGGTGCAAAAAGGCGGGCTGAGCCAGGTAACTTGGAGGACTTGTGCCCTTCCAATGCCCTGGCCCGCCCTACCAAGATTGACGCGCAAAAAGGTGGCCTGAGCCAGATAACTTGGAGGACTCGTGCCCTTCCAATACTCTGGCCCGCCCTACCAAGATTGAGGCGCAAAAAGGTGGGCTAAGCCAGGTAACTTGGAGGACTCGTGCCCTTTCAATGCTCTGGCCCCCTAACCAAGATGGAGGCGCCATCAGGCCGCGACGGCCGTTTCATAAAGGTATGACGTTATTGATGAGGTCCGAGTAGTCGAGGGGGGGATGGGAGCCCTTCGATGGATGTTGGCTAGTCCTTCTCCGACTTGATCCAAATCCTCCTCCGACTTGTAGTAGGCGATCCAAATCCTCCTCGGACTTGTAGTAGATGATCCGAATCCTCCTCCGACTTGTAGTAGAGGATCCGAATCCTCCTCTGACTTGTCGTAGACGATCCAAATCCTCCTCCAACCGTCTTAGACCATTCAAATCCTCCTCCGACTTGTAGAAGGCGATCCAAATCCTCCCGCGACTTGTCGTAGATGATCCAAATCCTCCTCCGACTTGTAGTAGTGGAGCTCCGACCGAGGAGGATTCGGTTAGAGGGGTTCCGAGTCGTCGATTCAGTCGTTGATTGCACGGTTGATTTCCATGTGGGTGGTATGGTTGCTTCGTGCTTCTTCTAGTTGGAAAAGTTCGATTTCCGGCGAGACTATTGGCAAAGTTGTGTGGGAGTAAGGCCCCTTCAGTAAACTACGCGTAATACTCATCGGGAACTAGTAAACGGAGTGTAGCTGGAAGTTTAGGAGCAAGTCCCCTTCAGTAAACTACGCGTAATACTAGTCAGGAACTAGTAAATGGAGTGTAACTGGAAGTTTGGGAGTAAGGCCCCTTCAGTAACATAGAAAACTAGCCGGGGACTGGTAATCTGGGGGTTACTAGTAGTCTTTGATATACAATAGCGTAGGTGCTTTGTTTGACTAATTAACGGGTTCCACTAGTCATTGCCAAACGAGGCAACCACTTTTGGCAGTCGCATGGTTCGGCTTTGACACGGTTCCCTGAGTTTAGCAAGGGAATCGTGATTAACCCGAATAATGAACATAAATATCGACTCTGGCTAAGTGGTAAAAAGGGGTTCTTTTAGGTGTACAGAACCTCTTATTTCGAGATAAGGTCCCAAAACAATGGTTTAAACAGACGAAGCACCAAAAAGACCCTCAGAAAACCATTTTGAACTGGGTACTTAATTTATGAATAAATCATTAGTCGGGTAGTCCCGTCGCCTTTCGTCGTAGACTTGGCGGAGCTCCAAGGGCCTTCCTAAGGGCTTGACATTCGAACGCAGAATGCTTGCTCTTCGGGTGGCACGGGCATTGCCCGTGGAGCACTTCCTCGGGTCGTTTCTTTGATCCGGGATTCTTCTTTCTGCGAGTGGATTGTTCCCCGGCTTCTGGCTTGCGCTTCCGAGTCGTCTCCAGGTAGTCAAGAGGGAGCTGATAGCGGGTGGGGTTGTGGGCTTCCACTTCTTTGCGCTCCTGCTGCCTGGCAGTGATGACATTGCGGGCGTCCCGGCCAGCATTGATGATGGCTCGCAGGTCACCCGGGGAGAAGTCATGGAGGTTATGGCTTCCCCGCTGGTTTGTCTTGACGGCGCAGTGCCTGCGTTGGGCACGCTTCGCATTGATGAGCCTGCGGCGCTCCTTCTTGATCTTATCTGCGTCTTCCACCTTGATGTTGGATGAGGATTCACTATCCATTATTTCGTCCACGTCGTCGTCGAGTGGATCAAGGAGGTAGTCGTCGTAGTCGTCTAGCTGGACCCGCTCTAGGCCTTCACAATCCTCGTCGGCGTGAATCATGAGTACTTCTCGATTGAGTTTGTAGGTAGGGTGTCACCGAGATCAGGACCTCGAAGGTGCATGGAACACAAGGTTTGGACAGGTTCGGGCCGCCCAGAGCGTACTACCCTACGTCCTGTGTGGTTTGTATTGTCTTTGATGGTGATCGGGTGATCTCCTGGGTGATTCCTTAGGTTGTTCCCCCTGGAGGGGGTCCTGTCCGCCCTTATACAGTCTTGGGGGACAGGTTTACATGGAAGTCCTAGTTAGATACATACCCTAGAGTTCTACCCGAGTATTTTTCTGGTAGTTCTCTACTGTATCCGACTAGTTTGACTACTGTAGGAGTAGTTCTACTGGGCTAAGAGTAGTTATAACAGATGTAGGACGTGGGCCATGTCCCAACTCTTATCCTAGGAAAAGTATACCACGTGTACAGTCCTGTGTACTCGGGTCTGACACATAGGCTGATACGTTCTACCAGGAAAATGATAAACTAGAATTCAATAGACATCAGAGGAGAACTGAATTATCTATATTCATACTAGCCCGTACATGTATTGAGTACAGGTACTATTAGTAAAAAAAGCAATAGTTGGGCCCTAAGTAATGTGGGAGCCACTGTGAAGAAGAACTGCACGGTGGCGAAACGTGGAGGGCACGTATGCCTGTTTTTGCAGACCTGAAAACTTAGTATAAGTGTGCGCTCAATTGATCTGATGAGTTTTCAGGTTCACCAGATAGCGGCCAAAGCTGGAAAAGGCGAGTTCGTTTCTATGTTTCTTCTGACTTTCATATATCACTTCATTTTTCTTTTCCTTTGGCTAGTCCTACAATTTCAGCCCCTACGATGTTCTATAACATGAAAATGGCAAGGAGTAAGAATTGCGTTGGCTATGATTCATGAATGGGAGCACCTTTGATGCAACTATGCAAGTCCTACAAATTGCAGCATCTATGATGCCCTGACATGAACATGGCAAAGGTGTGTGATGGATTATCCTATCCTGGCTATGACCTATGATCCTATAAATTTGCTAGCAGTAAGAGTGCATGAATAAGGCCTCCTTTCTTATCATCCTATAAATGTGAAGCGAATGACAGTGTTCATCACGCAAAGCAAAAATATAGCATATGACACGCCACGTATATGAAAATTAATACACGGCAGTGATTGCCGTTGGACTGCAGAAGACAATACGGAAGCTCAACTGTGTCTCGCGTCTCGTCGAGCCACTCACCCGCACGGGCCCCACCGGGGCGTCCGACGCCTGGCTGGGCTGCGACCAGGTGGCGCGTGGCTCGCGTCCCCGCCCCGCCTTCCCCTCCCGATATCTCCTCCTCCCGCCGCCGCCGCCGCCGCGCGCGTGCTCTCGTTGGTTTTTCCACCCGCTGTTGCTCTCGGCCCCACGATGGCGGTGGCTTCCTTCAACCCCGTGCTCTTGCCGCTCGTCCCCGCGGCACCGGGTAGGCGAGGGCGAGCGGCGTTCCTGCGGTCGCGTGCGGCCTTCCTCGGGCCGCTCGCGAGCGGCGCGGTGGTGGGTCGCGGCAGGTGGCGGCTCGCGGCGGCGGCCGAGCCGCAGGCCGTGCAGGAGCAGCCGGCGCGGACGGAAGCTTCCGGCGAGACCGGCGCCGCGGGGGCCTCCGAGGCGTCCTCCAAGCTGGTTCTGGTCGTTGGGGGAACCGGCGGCGTTGGTAAGGCAGCAATATATCTGCTTTGTTTTCCAGCATTGCTAGTATTTTCCTGATAGGAAGTAAGATGTCGTGGCAAATTTCAGCTCCTAGACCATAAAGCTGCAGAGCCCTTTTATCTCTGATGAATTTAACAATATCCTAGTGTCAGTTACCGACTGTGAATCATGCCATATACTAAACGTTGTAAGACGATGGATGGTATGTTTGTGTTGCATTGCTTCTTACACATTTTCCGGCTTGTGTTACTGTGTCCTGCTGCAGTAGTTCTAGTGTTGCTTGCTAGATCAATTGGCAAAATATTAACTGAGTACATCTTGCAGGGCAGTTGGTTGTAGCATCGTTGCTGAACAGGAAGATCAAGTCAAGATTGCTCCTCAGAGATCCTGAAAAGGCCGAGTCTCTATTTGGCAAGCAGGATGAGAGTGTGCTGCAGGTACATTTGGAGCTTCAGCATTATGTCAGTGTCATGACTTGAGCGATACTGATTCCTGCCAAAGTGCTAATACAGGTTTATCTTTTATGACAGGTTTACAAAGGGGACACAAGAAATCCTAATGATTTGGATCCACAAATGTTTGAGGTTGGACTCCTCTGTTTCTTTGATTTCATACAGTTTATCTGTTTATGAGCCATATTTCTTGGATGATTGAATAAGTCAAAATATAGGGGTCTCTTTTCATAGGGAGTTACACATGTGATATGTTGTACTGGAACTACAGCATTTCCGTCAAAGCGCTGGGATGGAGATAACACTCCAGAACGTGTAGGTATGTACTGCCTGATATCATGAGTATGAGCATCAGTAGTTTACTTATGTAATCAAACACTATGTACCCATGGCATTGATTCTCCTACTTAAATGACAGGGTAGTGCTCCTACCATTTCTTCAGAAGAAAAATGTACTGCCTGATATTCTGCAGTTGAAGTTAAATCACCCAAGATGCTGCAGTAAAATGCTTAACAAAGAACCTGCACTTAAAATTCTCTTACTTAAATACTCTCACAAAATTTAAGATAGATGTGAGAGTTTTGGGGATAATCCTGATGGAGCTTAGGAGACTTTCAATTCCAGAATGAGGCAAATAAAAAAAATAACTGCAATGTCGCTGCAGTACAGGGCTAATGAGTTCTTTGTTTGTCTCAAGTTCTAAGCATCCATTGAAGTTTTTATAATTTACATTTGGCTGCTCAGATCATGCGTGCATATTGATGATTATTGCTATACCCATGTTTATCACGTATATAAGCTAACAACGTCAGTGATTAATTAGTAGGCAAGAAACTGTCTTACTGCTCGTTCACTGATTACGCACACATTTCCTGTTCATAGACTGGGATGGCATCCGAAATCTTGTTAGCGCCCTTCCACGGACAATCAAGAGGATGGTTTTCGTGTCATCCATCGGTGTTACAAAATACAATGAAATACCATGGAGGTATACCTTATAATTCTTAGGAAGAATTCCAGTATTTACAGTTGAACTTCACGACATCATAGTAACGTAAATGCTATGATACCTGTAAAACAATATGCAACACATGTCTGATGCGTAAATCCCTTGTTTTAAAAACAGCTTATATATGCAAAATCATACTAGTTTATTTTGCAATTGACTTTCTTTCAGCAAGTCAAACCTAATATTTCGTGTGCAGACTTAACATTCTGGCTTGTTAATTCCACTGTTTATGGCTCTGTGCCTTTCATCCTGATATTTCTGTATCCCACTAGGCCCTATGTTACACAGAATTGTAACCTTGGTTCTTAACCAATCATGCTATGCATTTTTCAGTATCATGAATCTCTTTGGTGTGCTCAAGTACAAGAAGATGGCAGAGGACTTTGTCCGCAATTCCGGGATACCGTTCACCATTATCAGGTTCAACTCATGCACAGAAAATTGTATCCGTGGATGCATCATGGATATATTATTCTGACGTGATACGAGCTGTTTGCAGGCCTGGAAGATTGACTGATGGGCCCTACACTTCGTATGATCTTAATACACTTCTTAAAGCTACAGCCGGAGAGCGACGAGCAGTTGTCATAGGCAAAGGTTACTCCTTTTGTTATTCCCCTGCATCTTATGATGATTTTTTTTTAAAAAATAAGTTTTTAGCTCTTCTAACACTTGTTCATTATTATCCTACTAGGTGACAAGCTTGTGGGGGAAGTTAGCAGACTGGTGGTAGCAGAGGCCTGCATCCAAGCTTTAGATATTGAATCCACTGAAGGACAGATATACGAGATTAATTCAGTGAAGGTATTCATTTTTTTTTCGACCGGGTACAGTTGGTTATCGGCAGCTATTTTCAAAGACAGATATCTGAGAATTCATGTGATTCAATTGCACAAGTTAAAATTCAAAGCTCGTTAGCATTTTAGACGGCTAATAAAGATTGAAACCATGGCTTAATCACAAGGACACGGTACCAAACCATGGCTACCATAAATTTTTCTCCCTAGACTAAAATAGTTAGCAGAATTGCATGCCAAAATGGACCTCACTAGATATGCGTCTTTGCTATTTCTTTTTCCTGGTAATTAATTGCAATCTGTTGTATCTTCCACTGAGATGGGCACAATGTAATTCAGGGCGAAGGACCTGGGACGGACCCAGAGAAGTGGAAGGAGCTATTCAGTTCTGTCCAATCAGTGTAGTGGCATCCGGTGAATCTCTATATACATACACCGTATATAATAGGCAAAATACTGTAGTGTACGTAATTCCATGGAAGCAGCACATGTAATCCCATTAGACATTGAACATTATTATAGCAACCGTGTACAGAGGTTTAGATTATCAGTCAATTGCGAGTTGCAAAGAATATTTGGTCGCTTGTGTACATTGTGCTGGGGCTGAGCATGCAGGTATGACGATTGCCTCTCGAAGGGGAATATTTGGAGGGAGGGAGGGAGTGGGTTTGCCGAACACGTACGCCGCGCGAGACTCTAGCTTTCCTTCCATCGGATTGGATCGGATCGGATATATAAGCCGTCGAATTCACCGACGCCGACGACTCCGACCGCGGGTGAAGAGGGAGAGAGCTAGCAACCGCGCCGCCGCGAAGGCAGATGCTGTACATCGTGGGCCTGGGGCTCGGCGGCGACCGCGGCGTCACGGTGCGGGGGCTCGACGCCGTCCGCCGCTGCGCCAGGGTCTACATGGAGGCCCGCGCCGCCCTCCTCACCTTCGGCGTCGACGGCGACGCTTCCAGCAGGCTCGCCAGGCTCGTGCGTGTTACTTTCTCCTCTCGATGACCCGATCCTAGCTTGCTTGCTCCTGTCGGGGGCAGAGACGCCGCCTGTCAACGGCTTGGTCGACGCGAGGGCCGGCCAAGGCGCCGCCGCTCACTACTACTACTACGCCTCCGTTGATTTCTCGTGCTCTGCAGGAGATGCTGTACGGGAATGAGGTCACCGTCGCCGGCCGGGAGATCGTGGAGGAGGAGAGCGGCGACCAGATTCTGCGCGAGGCCACCGGCGCCGACATCGCCTTCCTCGTCGTCGGCCACCCCTTCGGGTAACGATCACTATGCTTAGCTCCTTGTATGCCGATGAAGTGCCGATCGAGTTGGCTGTCAGATTACGGCCATGGATTTCATCCAAGTGGGAAATGCACACAGTACAATTTTTTATTATTGTTGGGTACGGTAAATGAGTTGGCTGGCTTTCTTGATTCTCTCCCTATTTTCAGTTCCGACGAGCCCTCCAGCAAGACCACACACACTGATCTGGTTGTTCGAGCCAAGAAGCTGGGGATCGAGGTGAAGGTGATCGACAGCGCGTCCGTCCTGAACGCCGTTGGGGCCTGTGGGCTGGAACTCCACCGCTACGGGGAGGCCATCACCATACCGTTCTTTACAGAGACATGCAAGCGAGATCATTTCTACCAGGCGATTGTGAACAACCGCTGGCTCGGCCTTCACACGCTTTGCCTACTAGGTTCGCCGTGCTTTTCTTCGTTTGGCTTTTTCAGCGGTGTCGTAAGTCAGCATTATATTACTGAAAATACGCAGTTGACCGTGATCATCAATATATGTGTGCCCTGGTTCAGTGTGCTAGAGCATCTCTAACAACCTTTCTAAAATTTACTCTCTAAATCATCACGTAGAGAGTCATTTGAGTAAAAATCATTTTTTATATCATTGTACTCTCCAACAGCTTTTCTATATCTTATGCGTAGTCTAGAGAGCCATTCTCGCTCTCCATCTTTGGCTAGCGAGGAATCCAGAACAGAAGATGTCTATATTTAGACATCCAATTGAAGAGGCTGTTGGAGGGTAATTTTTAACCAAAATCTCTATTTCTAATTCTAAAGATATAAAGAGTCTCTTGGAGATGATTTTATATTGTAACGTTTCCCCGCTACGTGTGCCTAGTTCAGTGTTATCATTATCAAAAGGAAAAAAAAGGATCACTGATCGAAGCAATTATTCACTGCAGATATTTATGCAAAGGAGCCAATATTATCCGATTCTTTGAGAAGGTAAATTCGCATAGTCTTTGTACATGAATTTTTAGCATATATTGTTATTTGCTGTCTACGGTTCTCATTACCGAACAGTATACAACTACATTTCTCCGAGTTTGTGCATTACGAACAAATTAGCTTGCACTTACTTTGTCCCACTCAATGCCATATGCGATCCAAGAAACTGCCATTTGTCTAGTTCTATGTTTCTATTTGTGGAAGATTTTTCAGTTTTCATTCTATATAATTTGGTCTTCACTTGCAGAGGAAATAAAGTGTACGAACCACCAAGATTCATGACCGTGAACACTGCAATCAGCCAGCTTCTGGAGGTGTTAGAAATGCGTGGGGAACCAGGTAGGTTCTCTAAAACTGTTTTCCTCTTTATCGATCACTGATCTTACTGTTTGGTGTGCTCCTTCTTTTTCTTTTTTACAGAGCCGGCGTATGATGAGGATTCGCTATGCATAGGCCTGGCTCGCCTTGGAAGTGATGATGAGAAGATCGTCGCTGGCCCTATGAGGAAACTCGTCGATGTAGATTTTGGCGCACCCCCTCACTGCCTCGTCGTAGTTGGGGAGACCACTACAGTGGAAGAAGAGATGCTAGAATTTTACATGATCAGGTCGTAGCCAGCGATCTACAGCTACACTGTTTCAACTTACTAGTGTGGAAACGAATTATTTCTCCAGTCAAGTTCTCTCTTCGGAAAATTGCAACATTCCATCTCAATCTGGTGTAGTTTTATTTTCGCTTAGTGAAACTTCTTCTGTGTCTCTGTGTTCTCTATGATTGGTTGCTTGGTGCTCCGGAGCCTCGCCGGAGAATGGCAATGGCCTGGCGGCGCTCACCGGTTGCAGTCGGTGGAGAATGTATCCCCCTCCCGTGAGCCGTTGGATCTAATCCCGACGGCCCGAATTCGAACGCTTTAGTTAGGGCTGTGAAAGCACGCCACGCTGAATAGTCGGGCAAACCCACCCCGAACACGCGAGCCGCCGCCGGCTGCACACCAGAGCAAGGCAGCGCAAACGCCGCCGGATACCTCGCTCGCCTCCTCCTCCCAATTCGTTGGGTTCAAAGCCCTATACGGTGAGCTTGCCTCCTCCGGCCCGCGGCTCTGCCCTTCGCCACCCGCCGCCGCCGCCATGCTCTACATCGTGGGCCTCGGCCTCGGCGACGAGCGCGACATCACGGTGCGGGGGCTCGACGCCGTGCGCAGCTGCTCCAAGATCTACATGGAGGCCTACACCTCCCTCCTCTCCCTCGGCCTCGACCCGGCGGCGCTCGCAAACCTGGTGCGCCTCCCTTCTCTCGTCCGCACACAACATGTTCGATCAGATGCTTCCGTGGTTTGTTGGGAGCTGCTGCTCACAGGCGTCGTCGCTCGCTCGTGTATTTCGTCCAGGAGAAGCTGTATGGGAAGGAAATCACGGTCGCTGACCGGGAGATGGTGGAGGAGCGCGTCGACCAGGTGCTGCTTGAGGCTGCTGATGCCGACATCGCCTTCCTAGTCGTCGGCGACCCGTTTGGGTAACTGCTGCTTTGCTTGTTTCTCGTTTTTGAGCTGATTGTGCTAGAGCGTTTGTAGGCGGCAGTTGCGTGCTCATCTCTCAAATAATGTTCTGGATACACGTGATGGGATTCTGTGTTCTGTTTCTGAGTTGGCGCTTATGAACATGAGGATAGCAATGGTGGAGCACACACTGAGCACTGTTAGTACCAAGATGTTCTTGGGCGGACTTGTATGCATGAATATCGTCTAAACTTGTTGGATTGTGCTTTGGTTGACCACCGGTACGCCGTAGTTGTGTTCCCAGTTACGTGTCACAGGCCATGATTCAATATGTCTTTTAGGCTTAGAGTTGGTTGGTTGTATCTCCTTGAGGTTTAAAATCTATTGCTCAACATACCACTTCCATATTTCTACATGCTAAATTTATGTGCACATATTTAAGCTTACTTTTGTTCCAGTGAACAAGTAGGCAAGCACTTTTTTGTTTTATGCTTTTCTACAAACACAGGTATGCCATTGTGCATGCTGGAAGTTGCTTGGGATTGCTTGTAAGTTTTTGTTAGTGTTGTGAGTTGATTTCTTTTTTCTCAGCTTTTCATTTGAATGAGACTTTCAGGGCAACTACACATACCGATCTGGTTGTTCGCGCCAAGAAAATGGGGGTACAAGTGAAGGTGATTCACAATGCATCCGTCATGAATGCAATTGGAGTTTGTGGGTTGCAACTTTACCGCTATGGAGAGACTATCTCAATACCATTCTTCACGGAGGAATGGAGACCAGATAGCTTCTACGAGAAGATTCAGAGTAATTCCCGGCTTGGGCTGCACACGCTTTGTCTACTTGGTTTGTGATTCTTGCTCGACCTTCTCAACGCTATCTTAATTCATTGTTAACAAGAAAATAGGCAAGTGATCATAGTTTATGGCCATGTGTAATGTGCCTTATAGGTAAATCGCAGTACATGATGTACTGATGAGTGATTAGATCTTGATTCCTGTAACTTGTAAGCAATGCTCAAACTATCAGACTGCCACAAAATTAAGGTATAGTTTTGTTCAGTCCCTCATCTGTATTATTTAAAGCACGAGATCTTTCTTATCATGTTCGTTTCGATTGTCTCTATAAGATTAAAATGACATGCATTGGACAAAAGCTTGGAAATTGCTACTTTGTCTTTTTTTTTCTTGTACTGCTATAGCTTTTTCATGTAACTAGAGGGCTTGGTTCAGTGTTATCATTATTAAAATAGCTGATTTAATGTGTTCAATGTAGATATCCGTGTAAAGGAGCCTACATGGGAATCTTTAGCCAGGTAATATAGCATACTTTTCTGTCTCTGGATTATCATTCTCATTACCTTGGAGTGCATAACTGCATCCTAGTGAGGATCAGTTTGGCACTGAAAATGTTCTGTCAATACATTTCTTCTCTCAAGTGTTCGGTGAGATGCAAGCGGCCCTTAGTAGCTGTGGTTTGGTTGGTATTTTTCTATTGGATAGATGATAGATATTCCCTCCATTCTCTTTTGATAGTCCTATTTCAAAAATTTAAATGTTCACAAATGATAGTCCTATTTGCTATTGGCATGGGCTATGGCAATAAATAGCACTAGTAACGAGGAGTTCCAAGTTAAAACATTGGAGGACCAACTAAAAAGTCCGTGTTGCATTTATTATATGATAAATAAGGTTGTTTTCCTTGGTCATTGTGTTAAGGTGAAATAGGACTATCAAAAGAGAATGGAGGGAGTACATCTTTTGCTCATATATTTACTTTTGGTGTTCACTTGCAGAGGGAAAAAAGTCTATGAACCACCAAGATTCATGACCGTAAACACTGCAATAAGTCAGCTTTTGGAGGTGGAGGAAGCGCGTGGGGGATCTGGTAGAATATATGAACTTCTTTTTCTTTAGCTGGCTTTCTTCGAGAAGGCCTTTTTTATTCTTGCTAAACTAATATAGTAGTTTTCCTTAGTGCTCCATTAATTAACAAAGATCATTTGCTTCCAGCATATGGCAGGGATACACTGTGCATAGGAGTGGCACGCCTCGGAAGTGATGATCAGAAGATTGTTGCTGGGCCTATGGAGAAGCTACTAGACATTGATTTTGGCCCACCCCTTCACTGCCTGATCATTGTGGGAGAGACTCATCCATTGGAAGAAGAGATGCTAGAGTTTTACAAGATGTAGTTTCAGAAATTCTTTCATGTGTGTTGACACTTTGTATTGATGAAGGGAATCATTGGACAACTTCCCTGTCAAAATTGTTCAATCGATAGCCATTTTGTCACTTCGTTTTCGATCTGAGAACTTGTAGCCAGGTGGATGTAGAATTACGCTCAAACAACATTTTCAGGTTTGCTCCATCTCTTCAATTGTGTGCACTAGTAGTTTGCTGCTTTGATACAATTATACAAAGAACAATTGAACAACCATGGGGGGTGGACTGTATTTTCTTCTCAATGCAAAATACTTTTGACTGCTCATATAATTTCCGTTCTTACATCATGGTGCTGGTCACCTAAGTTTGTGATTCATGTTACATTGTGGCATTCGATTACTGAATACTTGAACCCTTCCGGCAAGAAAGGTGAACAAAAAAGAATGGGAGCAGGGAATTGTATCTTCACAAAAGAGGGGAACTACCGATGTATTGGATGGATGGGTGTATGGCCTCACAAAGGAAGGCACTCTCTCTAGTCTTGTTCACCGGACTGGGGTGTAGTGCTCCATCTGCAGCTGGTGCAGCGCGGCCTCGGAGCCGAAGCTGCGGTGGCTGGGCGACCTCCGTGAGCGAGACCGCGCCGGCGTCATGGAGCCCTTGGCCGCCACCCGCGGTGACCTCTGCGCGGCGGGCGGCCTGGTGGACCTGGCGAAGCCCATGTCGCTGGCGATGGAGGGGATGGGCGACATGGACGGGATTGGCGAGAGCATGCGGTCGGCGAAGGGGAAGCAGTGCTCGGAGAAGGCGTCGGCGCCGGCGGAGCGCTCCTTGGGCGTGCTCATGGACCGGAACTTGGCCTTGGCGGAGGCCGTGGACGCCATGTACCCCGGGAACGGCGCCGGCGAGCACGGCGCGGCGTCCTCGTAGAAGTAGTCGCCCGCCCGCGCCGGCGCGCGCCTCGGCCGCACGAAGGACCGCCGCGCCGAGCAGCCGAGCCGGTCGGCGTCGCCGCCGAGACCGGTGAGCTGGTCGGCGGCCCGGCCCGGCGTCTGGCGGCCCTTGCCGGCGCCGTCGTCCCTGCTGTAGGGCGACTGGTGCGCCACGGGGACGTCCTTGTCGAAGGGGGGCTGCGCGCCGACCCACTCCTCGAGCCAGCTCCAGCGCCGGTGGAGCGCGTCCACCTCCTCGTCCCTGGGCAGCGGCGGCCGCCGCACGCCCAGCCTCTCGCTCTGCAACGAGGCGTACTGCAGCGCGCGCACGCGCTTGAGGGCGGCCTCCTCCCGGCTCCGCGTCACGGCGCGCATCTCCTCCTTGGAGAGGATGCTGCTGTCCCACCCCTTGCTGCCCGCCTCTTGCTGCTGCTCCTGCACCAGAGAGACCAGCCGGATCGTCAGCCTGCCAGCCACTCTACAATCGGCCGGGCCGGGCCGGCGGCAGCGTCGAGGCTGCGGCGCCGCCGGCCGGTCCGCGATACACGGTCGGGTCGCACTGTGCACGCGTCTACCAGTACCCAGTACGAGGCCGCGGTCCACACCTGCCACCCTGCACGGCGGCTGGAACTACTCCGGACGCGTCGAAACAGGTCAGGCAGCGCTGGTTCACTGTGCACTGTGCTCTACTGCTAGCGACCCACGTGCACGACGAGCCATGGCGAGTGACGCCGGCAGACGTACGCGGCGCCCACGCGGGGGGTCGGGGGGGGGGGGGGGGGGGGGGGTGGTAGGTCCCGGTCCCGGGACACGAGGCGGCCCGGCCGGCGGCTACGGCCTACTACCCGCGACCCCAACCCCGAGAGGAATCATCAATCATCGCACACATCACACGCGCATGTGCCGTGCGCGCGCATCGGGCGGCACGCCGACGGGACGCGCCGGCGTGATTGGCCACCAGTCAGTCGGTCATCCCCCTCCCTGCTGCGGCCTTGCCTAGTTGCCTGGCCGCCAGCCGCCCGCTAGACAACCCTTCTACCCACATGCCGCGCATGTGCGATGCGCCGATGCCAATCATTCGCACGTTGGTCGCCAGCGGAGAACGGGGAACCGCCTGGAAGAGGAACTCAGCGACGCAGGGCAGGGCAGGGCAGGACAAGTGTGGACTTACGTGGACCGCGGCGGCGTAGAGCTCCCGGCCGCGCCGGAGAAGGAAAGCGTCGTCGTCGTCGTACGCGCCGTCGAGCGCCGCCGGGTGGTCGGGGCCGCCGGCCCTGGAGCGGTGCCGGGCCTGGATGCTCATCAGCGACTCGAGGCCGCGCAGGGTGGCCGCCGTCTGGCGCCGCACCGCCTGCCCGCGGATCAGCGCCTGCAGCCGCACCAGGCCCTTGAGCGCGCGCAGCGCCCGCCGAGCCTGCACCCACACAGAGCGACCCAGCGTCAGTCAGTGACATCACCACCAGAAGCATGGCAAAAAGCGGTTCAATTCACATTGTGAAAAATGCGCTGAATTCGCCAAGATCAAAAAGCTAAATTTTTACACGGATCGATTTTTCAAAATGAGAATTTGCATTGTTTGTTGCGCAAAAAAAGAACATGTCAAACAGGCCGCGTGCACGCACCAGGTACCCGCGGTACGCCGATTGGATCAAGACGGCGGCATGCTCCTCCACCTCCAGCTCCTGCCCGGGCGTCGGAGTCGCCGGCTGCTGGCCGGTGAGGCGAACGACCTCGGCGGCAGCGTGCGCGGCGGCGACCGCGGCCTCGGCGGCCGCCGCGGTGGCGAGCGCGACGGCCACGGCGTGCTTGCTCTGCTCATCCTCCGCCTGCCTGATCTGCTGGTCGGCGGGCGCGGTCGCGGGCGCCGGCAGCGCGAACGACTGCTGCGTCCTCAGCTTCCCCGGCAGCCACCGCTTGCTCTTCGCCTTCTGCGCAGGAAACGATTCATCATGCGCCGCCATTGCCATGGATACCAATCGACGAGCTTGTTTTCTCGATCAAATAAAAAAGGCTAGCACAAGAGGCGTGATCGAACCTTGTCAGGTTTGGGTTTCTCCTTGGGCTCGGAGGAGGCGAAGAGCCGCCTGATGCGCTCGAACCAGCTCCTCCTCCTCTTCTCCTTCTCCATGCCGGCCGGGGGGGAGTGAGAGTGGCCACGCTCTGTCTACCGAGTGACGACTATCTGAAGCAAATACGCACATCGGCATCAGCACCACCCGACATGCAAAAGAAAACTCGAAAGAAAAGCGAGGGAACGAAAAAGAGAGAATCAAGAAGCGGTGGTTCGCACGTCTCGATCGCGAGATCCACGGAAATATGGACTGAAAGTGTGGCAGGTCGACGGCACTTTGCCGGGAACACAATCCACACCCTCCGTGCCCGCGCAAATCAAGAAATCGGCAAGGAATTTCTGTCCCAAAACCCAACCCAACCAAAAAAAATTCAAGAGGGTCTAACTGGATTCAGGATCGCTGGTGCCTGGTGCCCTAGCCGGACGCCAGTAATATGAACCATGAACACCTCTGAACAAAGCAGAAGAAACAAGCAAGCAGTCAAACATGGCAGGAACTTGGCGCCCCTGCATCCAAGCTGCTCCTCCCCGGATCGAGAGGGATTGGGCGACGCGACAGAAGAGGAAGAACTCGCCGTCGGGACAAGAAGAAGCCGAAACCCACCGAGTACCTGGATTGTCCTGACTCCCGGGTCTCGAGGGGATCCAAGAGCCCCGTCGCTCTCGGTTTCCCGCGGAGAGCTAGCTGGACAGCTGAGGACACGGAGTGTCACGGAGAGCCGGCGAGGAGGCTCAGATAGCCAACAAGCTGTCGCGCTCGATCTCGCCACGTCTGATGAGAGGAGAACAGGGGAGGCCAGTGGGAGGCCAGCAGGCCGTGCTCCCCATCTGAGGGATAGATAGCCCCACATCCACACGAGAATCTCTCGCGTCTGTCCAATTTATACATGGGCGGCACGTTTGCAGAGGAGAGAGGAGCCCGCCCTCGAGATGGGGCAACCTCGCGAGGCGCCCTTCGCCTTCCGCCATGCCTGCTCGCATCGCATCGTCGTCATCATGAGCCTGGCCTGCATGTGGGTTTGCCCCGCTTTGTTCTTTGACTGACGGTATGGGGAAAGAATACGAGAATGCAGGCGGCCTATTAATGATCTATAGTTAATTCTAGTTTGAATCGACAGAATGAGCATTTCGATGGGCTCTTCGAATTCCAGCGAATTCAAAGAGTTTTTTGGACTCGTGAGATCATTCCGTCGCTCCTTTTGGGCGGCAATGGCCAATGCAGTGACAGTGAGCATTGGCGCTAGCAGTACAAACAAAGCGGGACCCGGTGGAGAGGAATAAAGAAGGAAAAGCAGGCAGGAAAAGGGCCTGAAAGTCGTTGCGGGCGCAGTGGCGCTGCATGGGGAGATCTGATCAAAAGCCGAGAAACCTACAGCACTCGCTCTCGTGCAGGACGCCACCCATCCCGGGTCTCCCGTGCACGTCACTCGGCGGCTCGATTAGCCCAAAGCATAATCGCAGAACACTGAAGAGCAAAGCATAATGATCACAAGTAATACTCCGTAAATCTATGGAACATCGGCAGTGTTTCGACTAAGATCGTTGCTCCTCCATCTGACGGACGGCGAGACTAGCCCTGTTGAAAAAATTCAGGGCGAGAAGGGCATCGGCATCGCTACTTTCTTTTCGGCCAGGGCTGGGATGGGATGCCCCCCAACCCTAATAAAAGGGGCATTTGCTCCATCTGTGTCCAGGGAAAGTGCCCATTTGACTCGCTTTCCACCGGGCAAAGGCAAAGCTGGGCCTTCAGATCCAATCCGCCACGGCGCATGTCTGCACGAGCAGGCAAGGCAATAATGCCATCAACCATGTGGCAGGCCATGCTGCTCCTCCACTGAGGCCGTGTCCAAAGGTTAGAGCCAGCAATGGCTCTAAGCCAGCACCGGCACAGTAGCATACAGGGCAAGCAGGTGCGGGGGGAAACGCGCCTGTGAGGAGGAGGTGCATCGGGAAGCGGTAGAGGCAGCCGACGAGCGTAGCGCCAGCTCGTCCGTTTTTTTACTGTTCATTGATTAAAAAACTCTCCCAGCTAGCGACGTCGTCGCCCTTTGGAGGAGGCCTGAGCAGGAGACCCCGGGCACAGGGAAATGAAATCGTCAGATGACCGCAGCACAGCAGCCTCCGTTCACACGCGCTCGTCTGTTCTTCTGATGAACACTGATCAACTGAACAAGCTAAACATGGAGAAAGGGAGGACAGGCAGGCTCCGACATGATTCCATGCCAGATTGCATTGCCCTGCCACAGGCTTCCTGTAATAACCACTAAGTGTTGAGGTTGGAATAGGGTATCGAAGAACGGTGAGACTGTTTCGACTATTTAGGTGCTGCCCTGCTGATCTGCAGTACTACTGGGTGATGATTACTGCCGAAATGGAGGAGGATAGGGGTCATTCAGAGTGGTTGGGTAGCCCACGTAGCCAGTCCAGAAACAAGGCTCCATCCAACCATTCCCAATTTCCCACACATGCACCACAGATCATGCGGGAGGGCTTACCCCTTCCCTGTTGAGATGCAACGCAAGGTCTCTCTGCACATGCTGAGACCTGCATATGCACCCCACTTGTGGTGTGAGCATGTGGACAGCCTCCTACAAACATCCTCACAACATGTTGCATGCAGCCCCTGCTGCTGTCTGCGGCCAGTGGTTCAGGACTTGGGGTCACTGCCAAAGATTCTGCCGCCCAAATTGTTGTGGTTCATTCTGCAGTGGCTGTTGTTAGTGCAGTGTGAAACTGTGAACTGAAGTGGGTAGATGAAATCGAGTTGATTTCTGAAGGCGGTACCTACTCCGGTAGTTAATTAAGGTTGTCTGGCTCCAAGATCCAATGGGCAACTGTGGTTGGCTTTGAGCTAAACCGAGAAATCTAGCTTCACTGGGCTGTGGTATTATTCTCCGGTAACTGTACGGTGTACTGAACATTTGAAACCAAGTGATGCTTGGTTCGCATAAGGTGCACCTCCTTTTCAAAAGTGTAGAGTGTAATTTTTTGTGTTGCTAATCAATTCTTGCATCACGCATATTTCATTTCAGGAAGTGGTTTTTTATGTATATCTTGAGTTCTTCACTAACAACTGATAAAAAAATATACAGTTAGATCCGTGTTCTAAAATGCTTTTTTTTTGCATGATGATTGATGGTTTAAAGCTATGGATTATATATTCTGTAACAAATCAATAGCCAAAGTCCTAGATAAAAGGCTGATTTGTACTCCCTCCGTGTTCTAAAATGTAGGTCGTTTTTGAATTTTTAGATTTATTGTATTTGCTATGTATCTAGATATAATATATGCCTAGATGTATAGCAAAATCTGTGAATTTAGAAAAGTCAAAATGATCTACATTTTGAAACGAAGGGGGTATTCTTGAACCGCCTCCGCGTTATTCCTCACGAACAGGCAGGGCACTGAACTTAAACCCGACCTACAGATCCTGCTGGTTTGGTTAGCATTGGCAACCACCTGACCTGAATGGCTCGGAGCAGGACAAAGCATATAGCATCGCTGCGTCCTATGCCCGTGAGACGAGAATTAGCTAGAATACTTTCCGCGAAAATATGGACAGAGCAACTAATAACCTCACTATCAACTTTTGTACGTGCCAACTTTGTACAATCGACCAAAGGGTTTTTTATTAACTACTGTTTTCCGGAATCATTCAGTACGATTGAGATGCATAAGGATTGTGATGTTATGCTTTTGAAACTTTGATTGTTAGTGTGTAAAATCATACCTGTGAGACGAGGAGTCGCAAAAGCCGCACAACGTCACTGCCACGTGGGTCCGAACTTCTGTTCTTCTTCTACCTCGCGCAGTGGCGGCCGGAGTTTGGGGAGGGGAACTGCCGGGGCTTCCGGTGGCCAGCGGCCTTAGAGGAGGAGGTGGGAGTGGTAGGGACGACCGGCGGTAGTGACGGGTTGAGTGGGCGGCGCGGCGAGGCGGCGGGAGCCGCCGGCCGATCGGGTAGACAACCGGTGGATCAAGATTAGGACGGGGACGCAACAGCTGGCTGTGGCGGATTGCAGGGTGGCGTTTCCGGCGGCGGCCGCCGCCGGAGACAAGGAAGGTTGACGGCCGCGGAGGACGTGGGCCGTGGTGAGCCTTCTCTGATGCGACTGCACGCAGTCGCGCGCGTTGCTGCGAATAGCCTCCAGAAATAAGGTCAAAGACATGTGTCACATGGCTAAATAATGCCTTAACGATGTTTGATTGTACCAGTGACGCCTCCATTGTGACCTAAAATTTTGCTTAACCACCGGTACCTACCTGCTAATAAGACCGGCTAGCAAACCGGATGCTTAATTCCTTGCTACTCAGCTAGCAACGACCACTTCGTACCCTTTTCATGGTTGCTTAATTTGCTGGGAGGTTGCAAGCCTTGCCGAGATGGGAGTATTGCCATGCTCTTCTGATCAGATTGTCCCGTGAAGAACACTTTGGAAGTGCCAGCTAAGCTCTGTTCTCAAGATCGGATGTTTAGATGAGCCTAAAAAGAAGTTTAGATGCGCAGGTGCTTCTTCTTCCATGCCCAAAGAAGTTGTTCTGCTGCCACTGGAAGTCTGGAATGCTGCTTGCTAATTGCTATTCGTAATTCGTGTCTGCCCACGCTGCCACGCATGATGATAACGTGGGCCAGCCCATCGTACGAACGCTCGGAATCGTGTGTTGTTGAGTGAAAAGAGAGGACCCAGTTTTGGCCCAAGAGAGAAAAAGAAATACAGAAACTACCGGGAAACTAGAATTGTGACGGCTCAGTTGCATCAACTTCGCCAACAATTTTTCCTTTTACCTTCGGATTTCAGCTCTCGCCGGTTAGCAATTTATTTATCGGTGAACCAGGGAACAAGCCCAATCTACTTCTACTACTAACAATCGCGGCGGGCTCGGCGGCCGGCGAGGCAGGCCACGTCGGCTAAAAATTTCCGACCGTTCGATCACCGGATCCGGCTAGAAAAGTTTATCCCGGACACTTTGCAAATCCCCCAATCAGGGCGTCTCGACGGCCGGCAAGCCAGGCCACGTCGGCCAAAAATCCCCGGCCGTTCGATCACCCGATTCAATGGCTAGAATAGTTTGTCGCAGACACTTTACAAACTCTACACTTTTGTAAGAACCAACCCACAATCCTTTGAGCCCATCGATGTTTGCAAAAAACATCCTAAACTTTATAAAAATTAACCCACAGTCCTTGTCTCAAATACTAATTATGTTCAAACCCCTACAACCTTTAAAACATTGCATCTTTAATTTTAGTTCGGTTCTCAGCGATTCTCGTGGCCACCCGATCGTAGCGAACCACTACGTTTATAATTATTTTAATTTTCATAAAAATAAGATAAAAATACACATGTAATACGATAATATAGACACTACGTGCGCAGAGGCGCTGTCGGCGAGACCAACCGATAAGGCCGCGTCAAACAAATATTAATTAATATATTGCTCTAAGAATGCTATATCTAAGTTTGTTTGATTCCTCAACTCAAGTAATTGATAGATATGTAGCTTAAGATCAAATATTGCATGTCTCTACACCTGTTTCAATTTAAGTGATTGTTTGTTGCCTAAAAATGGTAAACTGCATAGTGAATAGTTCAAAAATGCTAAAATGATGAAACAACTTTTGGTACCATCTACCACATCCTATTTGTTTCTTTCTTTTTATCGCGTAGCTAAGAATTTGAGGTTTTTATAGGGATCCTACAGTAGTAGTTTTATTTGGTGTAGGCGAATCGTTTGGCCAGAGCTAAAATATTTTTTTAGTGTCGGTTTTATGCTTACTAATGCCGGTGTTTTTTTTTTCAAAAAAAGAGTGTTGTCTGGATCCGCTGTCTTCCTCTCCGCAATTTTTTAAATACCTGCTAGCTAGCTTACTACTGTATTCCACTATGTATAAATCTTAATGTATGCCATCATGTACTCTACTATATCTTAGTCACGTTTATGATGCACTTCAATCGCCGCTGTTTCCTTCGCGAGCCAATCACACTAAGAGCGAGGGCTTAATTCTTGATAACTCCTTTTCAATTTGCTAATCTTAGTGAACTGAGTTTAAGAAAACCATGATGGAAAATGATGAACTAGACTACTAGTTATACATAGTGAACATTACATATACAGTCCTTAAAATGTTGTTCGCCTACATGGCCGTTTAGCCCGTGTACACGCCGTGTAAACGCTACACAGTGGTTAGCCGTGTCCGTTTAATCAGCCATTTACCCTTTTAATAATCGTTTAACACGTTTAAATGACTGTCTAGTCCGAATAAATACCTAAACGGTAGGCGACCGAATGTTTACCGTATAGATTAAGTATTAGAATTTGATGAAATGCCACTTAGAATATATTGTAATAAAAAAGCAGTATATATGATTTTGACGAACTATGCGTCATTTGTTTCAAACCATAACACACGATTGAGTTGGTATTATCTCCAAATAGAATTTTATTCATTTTTTCCATATACATTACCCGTATTAAGTTAATAACGAAACCGTGATAAAAAAATGTTAGTTCAAACAAGGCACACAAAATACCATATTTTTTGTATCTAATGTATTGCTCTTCGAAAGTTTTTTCAGATTCTCTGAAGATATTGAAGTTCGACCTTCAAATACAGGTCACGTATAGGGGCATGAATAATGTAAAATTTCTCTTGAACGTCATAGCGACATGTGAAACGGGCAGTAGCGATTTTATGGAAAATTCTTTTCGAAAGTCAGTCATACTAGCTAACATGTGAAGATTACAGAGGCAGGGAAGAAAGAAAAGAAGACGAAACTGATTTTTAGCGGCACGGCAACAGCCGATCAGATCTCCACCGTCGTCGTCGCCGCCCCCCTTCTCCCTCCCGATCTCTCAAATCGACAAAATCCCCGAACTCCTTTCCAGCCTCTTCCCCGCCCCCTCCCCACCCACCCGCCCGCGAGATCACGCGCCCCAGCACCGCGACCACCAGCGCCGCCGCGGCGTCCGGAGCAGGCGGCCAGCGTCGTCACGCAGCGTAGGCTCGGCTCGCCGGGGCGGGCAAGATGAGCGGGCACGACTCGAAGTACTTCTCCACCACCAAGAAGGGGGAGATCCCCGAGCTTAAGGAGGAGCTCAACTCCCAGTACAAGGTGCCCACCCCTGACCCGCTCTCGTTCCGTGACCTGCTACGCCTGCGGATTGGTTCCCGCTCGTGGACCCAGATCTGGGCGCGGCGTTGGGGTTCCAGTCGCGGCCACTCCTAGATCTGCGGGTCTCTGTTGGTTTCCTCGTGGGGTTTGGTCGTGCTGGGGGTAGGATTTTGCTGCGGAAAGTGCACATTTCGGTGCTATGTTGGGGGTGAAATGAGCTGGAATTTGCAGAATTCAGCGCTGAAGCAGGCTGCTCAAGCTGCGTTAGACCTGTTCGGACAGAAATGGGTTGGATTAGAATGATATGAATGGATTGTTCTCTGATCCATCTGCTTGGACCGTAACCCCTCAGTAGGAACTTGTTTGGATCATCTCATGGTTCAATTTATGCTTGGATGAATTAACGGGAGGCTAGGCTGCTCGTTGCTCCATCGCATTGGACTAGTGTAGAAATTGCAACGCATGGGTTCAGAGCGGTTCATTTCGTCTACCATGTCCGGACATACTCTTTTTATACCCACGTACACATCTTCTCATTTCATAAATTGTGAATGCTGTAGAGCTCACGTCTTGTTGCTCACAAACTGGTTTATCTATGCTTCATGTACAATTGTGGGCATGTGAAATAGTGACACATTAAGGTGTGCTTGGTTAAATTCACCACTTTTCCGTGCCCCAAACAAACACATGCTATTCCATATTTTTTGGTGTTTAGGTAATTCAAGATGCCTTTTGTATCCAGTGGTGATGCCAAAGCTGTTTCTTTGTTTGCGAACTGTCTTTTTGGCTACACAATGAAGTGTTCCACATATAGCGTAAATGATGTTTACGGCTGAAAGAAAGAAAAATACTTATCCAATAGATAACCAGTCATACCGCATGTGTCCTCACTGTGTCACAAATTAGTTGGCTCAAGATGAATATCAAATGTCATGTTTCCATCATGGTACTAATTTATGTACTCGTTAGGCTTTTGTTGTGAGATTAGTTGAGGAGGTGAAATGTACTATGTACCGTGGTAGTTGGACCTTGTACACTGCTATTCAAAAATAAGTACCTTTGCTGAGTTGATACTATAATTATCATTGTTGTTGCAATCATAAACTAATTTAGGATTCTACAATTTGTGCTGTTTTATGCCACCCAAGTTTCTTGTTTTTACTTTGGTTTTCAGTAAGCAAACTGTAGTTTCTGCAATTTCTGATGTCTGAGCTTCGAAATGTGGCTTGCAGGACAAGAGAAAGGATGCTGTTAAGAAAGTGATTGCTGCTATGACAGTTGGAAAAGATGTCTCATCATTGTTCACTGATGTCGTGAACTGCATGCAGACTGAGAACTTGGAGCTCAAGAAACTAGTATATTTGTATCTCATCAACTACGCTAAAAGTCAACCTGATCTTGCCATACTTGCTGTGAACACATTTGTTAAGGTTAGAAAGTATAGCCATACTTGCAATTAACATTTGTGCTGGGAAAGAAGATTGATGTATGCAAACTATGGGACATAGAGATATCATCTAATCATTTGCTTGATGACTTGACTTCTGCAGGACTCGCAAGACCCAAATCCATTGATCCGTGCTTTGGCTGTTCGGACAATGGGTTGTATCCGTGTGGACAAAATCACAGAGTATCTCTGTGATCCACTTCAAAGATGCCTCAAGGTCTTTCTTCATTTCCTAGAACTTTGTTGAATCAAACTAAGCCCACTTCCATCTAATGATCTAAATGACCAACTATGTTAATTGTTCCCACAGGACGACGATCCTTATGTGCGGAAGACTGCAGCTATTTGTGTTGCTAAGCTTTATGATATAAACGCTGAGCTAGTGGAGGACAGAGGATTTCTAGAGGCCCTTAAGGATTTAATATCTGATAATAATCCTATGGTTGTTGCAAATGCTGTTGCTGCTCTGGCAGAGATTCAAGACAGTAGTGTTCGGCCAGTCTTTGAAATTACCAGCCATACACTGTCAAAGCTTCTGACAGCTCTGAATGAATGCACGGAGTATGCTACACTTCTTGCTATATTGGGTTTTGAATTTCTTGGTAATTTTACTAAAGCAGCCCCCTTAACCTGTTGGTAAATACACAGGTGGGGTCAAGTCTTCATTTTGGATTCTTTGTCAAGATACAAAGCAGCAGATGCCAGGGAAGCGGAAAACATAGTGGAGCGAGTTACACCCCGTCTCCAACATGCAAATTGTGCAGTTGTTCTTTCTGCTGTCAAGGTACAATATTACCTGATTCGGTTTACTGGAATATCATAAGGTTTAGGCATCCTCTTGTGCAGTAACTGTAACTTACTATGAGACTGACTAGCAAGGTCCATATAGAGGTAGTTCCCAATCCTCATTACATGGTAGCTGGATTGGTAGACTTGTTTCTTTGTTCAACTTGAATTTGTATCATGATGTTCCGTTGACTAATGAACCATGCCCTGGAGTTATTTTTCGTTTCTTGACCTTTGAAGTCAATAAGACTACTGGTACACTGTCATTAGACTATTGATGTCATTTAGCGACCAACAAAGCATCATTTACTTTTTTTTCATTTTGTTCTTCTTTTAAGAAAAAAGCTTAGCCTATTTGCTGTTCTGTTCTGTGCCAGATGGGAGCTTTTGTTAATACTCTTTTTCTCTGTGTTTTTAGATAATCCTTCTACAAATGGAGCTCATTACAAGCACAGATGTAGTCAGGAATCTCTGTAAGAAAATGGCACCTCCTCTTGTTACTCTTCTATCAGCGGAGCCTGAAATTCAGTATGTGGCCTTGAGGAACATTAATTTGATAGTTCAAAAGAGGCCTACAATACTTGCTCATGAGATTAAGGTGACATTTTTTGAGCTCTTCTTATTCTTTGATCATGTCACAGTGGGTTCCTTTAACTCAATAATGTATTTCTCTGTAGGTCTTCTTTTGCAAGTACAATGACCCTATATATGTTAAGATGGAAAAGCTGGAGATTATGATAAAGCTTGCCTCAGATCGAAACATAGATCAGGTAAAGAATCAAATCTTTTGCTTGTATGCTGCTTTTGATTCGTACTCATGTTTAACTGAAGTCAAATATCATGTAGCTACAGTTTTAGTCTAATATTCCTGTCCTTGTACAGAAGAGAAGTATAGAATTGACAAAAGAAAGCATTCTGGAAACAGTATTCAATACCTAGACTTTAAAATTCAAATGCTAAATTTATTGAACATGTTTATCTTATTACAAAGTTAGAGTTCTTTTGGTACTAAGTGATTTCTGTTCTTTAAGTCTACATTCAAGTGCTTACAGAGCTTCTTGTAGGTGCTCTTGGAGTTCAAGGAGTATGCCACAGAGGTTGATGTTGACTTTGTGCGGAAAGCTGTTCGTGCTATTGGGAGATGTGCAATTAAATTGGAGCGAGCTGCTGAAAGGTGCATCAGTGTTTTGCTTGAGCTGATTAAGATAAAAGTTAACTATGTTGTTCAGGAAGCTATAATTGTTATCAAAGACATCTTCAGACGCTACCCTAACACGTGAGTTGCTTCTGCATTGGTTTATGTTATATATTGGAACTATCAAACTATCAGAACTCTCTTTTTGTTCTGCACGATAAATGGTGTGTGTATAATAAATGTTCTTTCTTTCTGAATATTTACAGGTATGAGTCTATCATCGCGACACTTTGTGAAAGTCTGGACACTTTAGATGAACCAGAGGCCAAGGTCTTAGTCAATGCAAATCTTATTGATTTATTGTATTTTCGTAAGGAAAACTTATTTTATTTTTGCTCACTCGTGCGTCATAATTTCTTTAGGCATCAATGATTTGGATAATTGGAGAATATGCTGAAAGAATTGACAATGCCGATGAACTTCTTGAGAGCTTCTTGGAAACATTCCCTGAAGAACCAGCATTGGTTCAACTGCAGCTGCTAACTGCTACTGTTAAGTTGTTTCTTAAGAAGCCAACTGAGGGGCCACAACAGATGATACAGGTTGCGATTTTCAGATGCTACTTGTTTACTTATTCATATTTCCACTTGGTTTAAGCTGTGCCTGAATATTTACTTATTTGCTATCATGGGCCCTCAGCCTATCATGGATGACATGGTGTACTGAGAGCACTGATAATAATATTGGTTGTTGTTGCAAGTATTTTTCTTTTTCCTATAATGCGTTGCTTCTAAATGTTTTGGTTCATCTTCAGTGTTGTGATGAAAAATCGCATTCAATGCCTACCACAGTTCACTGCTAAATTGCATAAATATTGCCTGTAGGCTGTTCTCAATAATGCAACAGTTGAAACAGACAATCCTGATTTGAGGGATCGAGCTTACATATACTGGCGACTTCTCTCTACTGATCCTGAGGTATTGCATGTTTGCAATTTTTGATTCAATGATTTATGAGATATCCACCGAGCCACTGAGCTATGTTTGGCTTTCTGCAGGCTGCAAAAGATGTTGTTTTGGCAGAGAAACCTGTGATTAGTGATGACTCCAACCAGCTTGACTCATCACTTCTTGATGAGCTGCTAGCAAACATTTCTACCCTTTCATCAGTTTATCACAAGCCCCCAGAATCATTTGTCAGCCGTGTCAAGGCAGCACCTAGGGCGGATGATGAGGAGTTTGCTGATACAGCTGAAACAGGGTATTCGGAGTCACCATCACAGGGGGTTGATGGGGCATCACCTTCCTCAAGTGTTGGTACTTCTTCTAATGTACCTGTGAAACAACCGGCAGCTGGATCCCCACCTGCTCCTGCTGCAATGCCAGACCTCTTAGGTGATCTTATGGGCATGGATAATGCTATTGTCCCTGTCGATGAACCTGCACCTTCCAGGTAAGTGAAGTTTTTATAGTTTTTCTATCTGATTTCTGCTCTGGTACTTATCCATTTTGTATGTCTTGTATAAGTATTTAACCATACTGATATGTCATTATTTATATTCTGCAGCCCTCCGCTACCTGTCTTGTTGCCTTCGACTACTGGCCAAGGGCTGCAGATTAGTGCACTACTAACACGGTGTGATGGCCAGATATATTATGATATATCTTTCGAGAATGGAACCCAGGGTGTCCTAGATGGATTTATGATTCAGTTTAACAAGAACACATTTGGTCTTGCTGCTGGCGAAGCACTTAAGGTGCCAGTGTTTATATTCAATATGTTACACCAGTAACCTTTTAGTTTCAGTTCCATGGACTCAGCTTGATGTCTTTCTGTGATTAAGGTTCCTCCACTGCAACCGGGGACATCAGCAAGGACACTTCTACAAATGGTGCCTTTCCAGAATATCTCCCCTGGTGCACCAAACTCGCTACTACAGGTTGCTGTGAAAAATAACCAGCAGCCAGTGTGGTACTTCAATGACAAAATTCCGCTGCATGTTTTCTTCGTCGAAGATGGAAAGATGGAGCGAGCCAGTTTTCTCGAGGTAAAAGGCGAAATGTTTGTGTGATTTTCCTTTTCCTTTTCTTTTTCTCGTTTGGGCATTGAAGGGGTGAGGGTAGGGCATTGCTTGCAGTGGTAGCTGATTTAAGTCAGTCAACAGTTGGTTCAAGTCAGATTCGTGTTTTGATTCTTTGAAATGGCGTTTGAAATGATTTGATCTGGCTGCAGGCCTGGAAATCTTTACCTGATGACCATGAGTTTACAAAAGAATTCCCTGGCTCTGTCATCAGCAGCATAGATGCAACTGTCGAGCGCCTTGCAGCATCAAATGTGTTCTTTATAGCCAAGCGGAAAAATGGAAACATGGATGTTCTGTATCTATCAGCCAAGATGCCCCGTGGAATCCCCTTCCTTATAGAGATTACAGCCGCGGTGGGTGTTCCTGGTGTAAAGTGTGCAGTCAAAACGCCAAACAAGGAGATGGTCCCTCTCTTCTTTGAAGCTATGGAGGCTCTTACCAAGTGAGGACAGTGTTAATTGATCAGTGTGTCTACAAAAATCTTGATCAGTTGATGAGCTGCTATAGGCCTTTGGATGCGGGAATTTTTTTCACGGAAGCTGGTGTGAAATGTATTTGTTGTTTTTGTATTAGATGTTCCAAAGTTTTTCCCCAGAAATACTGGAGATGCTCTTGTCTCAGCATGATTTGTATATTTTCCCATTTGGGCTCGGAACCTTTTTCTTCTTGTTATGCATAGCATATGAAATATGACTAGTTTTCAACATATAGCTGATGTAAAAGGGATACAGTGTTGTTTTGCTTTACCCTAGACTAACTTCTACTATCTCATTCTCATCTTCGATGGAATGACCAATTAAGAGCAGCTGAGTAAGAATGTAAGGTGTTTTCTTCCGACAAGTGCAATGCATGCTTCTGATAAGCATTATTAAACCTGAACATGGCTTGTGCTGAAAATCAATGGGAGCATGAAATCTGGTAAAAAAAAAAACAGCTCAAACATCAGATGCTACAAACACATCAAGCCAGAATTAAAAGCTGCCCCTCTGCTTCTGTCGCCGGGCGCTCGTCCCTACCATCCTGTGCGCATCCGAGGCGGCATCCCTCCTGTAGCTGACGCTGGCCGCTGCGTCGCGGACCGCAGCCCCTGGTCCATGATCACGGCGCGCGCGACACGGGACACGGGCGTGCCGCCGTCCACCGCCCGCTGGTACCCCTCGTCGCCCTCTACGTCCCCACCGCTGAACGCGAGGCGGACGAGGCGCTGCACGTCCCGGGACGTGAGCTCGTGCTGGTCGCCCGGCTCGGGCCCGTCGGCGCGCGCCTCGAAGCCCGACAGCAGCAGCGTGCCGTCGCTCGGCCCGCCAGCCCGCGCGATGGCGCCGTCGAACGGCCGCGCCGAGAACTGGGCGCCGCCGTCGTCTTCGTCGTCGCAGAGGGCGGCCGGGTCGTGCCCGTGCCGGCAGTCGCCGCCGTCCGACCTGCCGCGGCTCCAGGACTCCTCGTCGAGCTCCAGGTCGCTGCCGGTCTCCTCTCTGTCCGGCTCCGGCTCGGACTCCTCGTCCTCATCGAACGACTCAACGAACACGACGCGGAGGCGGAACTCGACGCCGCCGAGCCGGTCCCCTTCCTCCGCGCACCTCGCCCGGACGCACTCCGCCGCTCTCCTGGCCTCCGGCGCGACCTCGGGGCGCAGCGTCGGGTGGTCGAGCCCGGCCAGCAGCTCATCGAACGCGCGGTCGACCGCCGCCGCGCCGCGGAGCTCGGCGACGGGGACGCGGCATGCGACGTCCTCCATCGTGTCCACCTCATCGGCGCCGGCGCAGCGGTAGCTCTGCTCGACGACGAGCCTGAAAGTGGCCTCTGCCGCCTCCACCTCGGATGCGGTGGGCGACGGCGTTGTGGTCGCCGGGATCACGGCCAGGGACACCGTCTTGTCGTCTCGCGCGAGCAGCACGAGCTCCTCCGCCACCATCGTCGTGTAACTCGCGACAGCCTAGCGCTCTAGCTTTTGTTAGTGGAACTAGCACTCTAGCTGACGAGGGAGCAACTATGTAGACAGGCTTGTCCGCTCGGGCGCTTGGGCTAACAAGCCTAGAGTTTATAGAGACGGCTTTCACCCGATTCCGAGTCAAATTCACCTCCAACCCCGGTCGGATTGCTCTCCGATCAATAGCAGAGTCGGATTTGAATATTTGTGGTAAGGTTCTGGGCCCCCCTTGACCCGATCGCGGGTTGGAATTAGGGGCGAATTTCCCCCATTTAATTTGAGAAAAGAAAAGAATGTGTAGCTGAGAAGAATTGAAATAACGTGGCGATAAGCTTTATGTCAGTTGCTTGTATGTGTATCAAGTTGTTTGCATCAAGCTTTGCGGAATTCAGTGTGCGGGTGCTCCTGGCAACGCTAATTGAGACTGAAAATGGCAAGAGGAGTGCGCAGCCTTCACAGGGAGATGCCTCTGCCTGTTCAAATTGTTCCACGAAATGCAGGTTTTCTGATGTACTTCTCCGACAGCCGGATGCTTGTTGCACGATGCAACCACACCGTGGATAGCTCCGGCTTTTGTAATCTAGGAGGACTGCATCCAAATATCATATCTAATCTAATCTAATCCAATCTAATCTAGTCATGGATGGGTAGCAACTTGCATTTTGGTGTTCGTTGCAGTTCTTAGAGTGAGAGGAAGGTGCATTTGACTCCAAACTCCAAATTAGGTTGCCGCCTGCGCGGCGCCGTCAGTGGTGCAGGCACCGTTGACCGAGCGAGCCCAGTCCCGCAGCGACGCAGGCGTGCAGCGTGCGCGAGCGGGTCAACGCGGGAACCTGACGCCCGGGATCGTACGCGAGGGCGCCGCTGTCCGCCACGCGAGCCGGGTGTCAGCGCCCAGGCGGAACGGCGGCCACCTGACGCGCCAACACATTGATCAGATAGCTCGTACAGCATGTCATCAATCGAAACAAGCCTCTCGGTAAACACACCTTCAAGCCATCGCACATGACTGTGACAGACTGGCAATACTACTAAACAGCCAGCCAACCCACCGCCACTACCATCCGGTGCGCATCCGGGACGGAGGCATCCCGCCGGGCGCCGGCGGCCGCGGCCTCACGCCGCCGCCGCCGCCGTTCTCCGTCCGCGCCGGGAAGGCAGAGCGCCAGAGCCTCATCCATCCAACCCACCAAGGCACCAATCACCACCCACTCAAAAAGAGCACCCCAAAAGATCCCCAATCATGCGCTCCCGCAGCTCCATCTGACCGGACGCGACTGAGCTCGCGCCGGCCGGTAATGGCGAGCTCCAGCGGCGGCGAACAGAGACATGTCTGTGGAGACGCCAGGGCTGCTACGCCTCCGATGGGGGCGGTCACTGTCTGCAAGCCACACAAGCTGCTCAGTGGAATGCTGCAGCCGGAGCGTTTGCAATTGCAAAGTTGAGCGGCTGCAGGGTGGCCAGAGGTCAGAGCAGACCACACCGCCGTGAACCGATTCCAGCTTGGAATTGTGAAGCCCATGCGTGTGAAGTACTAACTAAAGATAAATTCCATCGCGTGATTTTGTAGTGATGTCTGATGACGGATCGACCGGTTTGCGAGGTCCAGTTCTGAATGTGGCAAAAGGCTGACTGAAAGCTCTACACGCCGAACAGAAAATCTGCTGGCCAGTTTCCAAAAAAAAAGGTTGAAAGCTCTTCGGTTTCTGATTGAAAAAATCGAGAGATGGCAACTATGGACAAGCTATATCTTTATCTTCAAACAAGCACTTAAGCAGCATGTATCGAAAACTCGAAATGGGCAAAGACCCTGGGAAAATGCAAGATTCTGAATGCAGTTGCAGTGCTGGCAGGGTATACATCGAGGAACTGTGCAGAATTGCAGAAATTCAGACTTGGTGGTGCATCAATTTGTAGTACAGCAAGTAAAAATTGATCAGCATTACTTTTTCCTTGTTGCAATTCCTGACCATCACAATCTCAGATGTATAACGTGAAATAATATCCAAACGAGCTTTCAACATGCGGGTCTTAACTAGCCTAACTGGTTTGATATGCCTTCCCCACATATAAAATGTTCACAAAATAGAGCTTCTTTTCGTCACATGATATATTTATATGACATGGTCGAGGATATGTCCTCTTGACTTTTATTTTCTATTAAAATATATCTATAATACCTAATAAATATGTGATCTCATGAGGATACATTTATGAAACAAATTTACACATATAGTTACCATGTTTTCAAACAGAATATTTAAAATAAATATTTACAGTCAAAATTTTTAAAGTTTGAGTGGGTTGACATCAATTATCAGTGATAAGAGGAAGTAAGTTTTATAGACAATTCACACTTATCTCGTCATCGTTATCATGTTATTTGGTTATACATTTTTTTTTTGCTAAGAGAGTTATGTGGTTGTGCATGATTATATGCTGCAAATACTATCCCTCGGTTGGAGCCTAGGAATAGTTTGTAGAGATAGCAACCTTTCGAGCTGTGTCGGTGTCCATACGGAAAACAACACTGCTGTTTCCTCGCAAAAAAAAACACTACTTTGATAAAATATACTCCATAATAATGACAATACTATATATGAGAGTATTTTAAAAACCAGAGAGGGAGCACTTCCAGGTACGTACACAAGACGGTGGGCTGTGTAGGCTGCCGCTGGCCTCTAGCAAAGTTGGCCCGATGCGTTGTCCGCCAGACCGACCGTTGGGCTGAGCTCAAAGCGAAAGGACAAGCCGCCCGTTCTTTCCAGAGTGGAGCCGGAGCGGAGAAGCCGGGCTTCTTTTCCGCCGCCTCCCCCACACGGCTGTCGCCGCTGCTTTCCTTCCCGTCTCCACTCCATTCTCCCCTCCGCCTCGCTGCTCTGCTCGCTTCTCTCTCAGCCAGCGCCAGTGCTCTCCTCGATCCTCGCTTCGCCAGCGTGTAGAGCTGTAGGCTTGCTTGCCTCAGGGAGTTGGGTTCCGCTTTGGGATCGATTCGGTTCCGACCGGCCTCCGGATTCGAGGTCGAGCTCCACTGCGGCTCGCCGGCTCGCCACCCGCGATTCGAATTTGAATCCAGAGGAACGAGATCGACGGCGCCGCCGGGACCGACCGAGTTCCGGCCGCCAATGCCGCCGCTCCTGCTTCTACTCCTCCTGCTAGCCGCGTCGCCGGCGCCGGCGCGGGCGGGGGACCCCTACGCCTACTACGACTGGGAGGTGTCGTACGTCTCCGCGCAGCCGCTAGGCGTCAAGCAGAAGGTGGCGTCCGTCCTCCTCCTCCTCCTTTTCTCTCTCCCGTCCCCTCGCAACAGTGGCCATCGACACTGACACCGGCGATGGCACCAGGTGATTGGCATCAACGGGCAGTTCCCGGGCCCGCCGCTGAACGTGACGACCAACTGGAACGTGGTGGTGAACGTCCGCAACGCGCTGGACGAGCCGCTGCTGCTCACCTGGAACGGCGTGC
This sequence comes from Panicum miliaceum, assembly GCA_032594955.1. Taxonomy (NCBI): domain Eukaryota; kingdom Viridiplantae; phylum Streptophyta; class Magnoliopsida; order Poales; family Poaceae; genus Panicum; species Panicum miliaceum. Next base: position 44,792,957 of record CM064059.1, read on the forward strand.
AGCAGCGCAAGACCGCGTGGCAGGACGGCGTGCTCGGCACCAACTGCGCCATCCCCGCGGGGTGGAACTGGACCTACACGTTCCAGGTCAAGGACCAGGTCGGCAGCTTCTTCTACTTCCCCTCCACGCCGCTGCACCGCGCCGCCGGGGGATACGGCGCCATCACCATCAACAACCGCGACGTCATACCCATCCCCTTCGGGTTCCCTGACGGGGACATCACGCTCTTTATCGGTGACTGGTATAACCGTGGGCACAAGGAGCTCAGGAGAGCGCTTGACGGCGGCAACTTGCTGGGCGCCCCTGATGGCGTGCTCATCAACGGATTAGGACCATACCAGTACAACGAATCCGTGGTTCCACCGGGGATTGTCTACGAGCGGATCAATGGCGAGCCAGGTTTGCATTGGCATTTGAATTTCTATTTTCTAGACTAGATAGATACGAGTTGAAATCAATATTGTCATCTTGATTGTCATTTCAGGGAAAACTTACAGGTTTCGGGTACACAATGTTGGTGTTTCCACAAGCCTCAACTTCAGGATCCAGAACCACAACCTGCTTCTCGTGGAGACTGAAGGCTCCTACACCTCGCAGCAGAACTACACCAACTTGGACATCCATGTCGGCCAGTCATACTCCTTCTTGGTCACCATGGATCAGAATGCCAGCACTGATTACTACGTGGTCGCAAGCGCTCGCTTTGTTGATGCTGCCGTTGTTGATAAATTGACCGGTGTTGCTATTCTCCATTACTCCAACTCCCAGGGTCCAGCCTCTGGTCCTCTTCCAGATCCCCCAAACGATCAGTATGACACAGCATTCTCTATAAATCAAGCAAGATCCATCAGGTACTTCAGTAGATTTTGCATTTTCCTATTCATGAGTTCGTGAATGAGTCTGTTCACACAATATATCCTCCAACTTTTGTGCTGTTTCAGATGGAATGTTACAGCTAGTGGTGCTCGGCCCAATCCGCAGGGTTCATTTCATTATGGTGACATTACCGTGACAGATGTGTATCTATTACAGAGTAGACCACCTGAGCTCATCGATGGGAAGCTGCGTTCTACTCTGAATGAGATTTCTTACATTGCTCCATCGACTCCTTTGGTACTTGCACAACTATTCAATGTGCCAGGAGTCTACAAATTGGATTTTCCAAACCATCCAATGAACCGACTACCAAAAGTTGATACATCTATTATAAATGGAACCTACAAGGGCTTCATGGAGATTATATTCCAAAACAATGCCACAACTGTTCAGAGTTACCACTTGGATGGCTATGCATTCTTTGTTGTTGGGTAATGCAGAAATTACACGCCCCTCTTCTTTATCCAGATCTGCTTTGATCCCTTACGGTTGTTTGTTCTCAGGATGGACTATGGATTATGGACAGAAAACAGTCGTGGCACCTATAACAAATGGGATGGTGTTGCACGCTCTACAATCCAGGTGCTGAAACTGGTCTTTATGGATTTCCAAGTTAACCATGACAGTATTGTAGTATGGTCAATAAACCTGCTTTGATATTAATCGCATACAACACAACTTACAACAGGTCAATTATTAGCTGTAGTTTTAGTATTAGTTCGAGTGGCAGGTAGCAGCTCAATTATCTGCATGGTATTGGCTGAAAAAATCCTGTAGTGGTTAGAGTAAATTCTGTGGCATCTTATTTCATGTTATTTCAAATAAGGATATATATGAATTTAGATAATTAGTTCCTTTGTTTAAGCAGCTTCTGTGACATGGGGACCTAATAAGTTTACAGAAAGTGACACGGTGCAAATTCTGATGGTAAACCATAAGAAAGGTTTTAGGCAGCTACATGTGATTGCTCTATCTTGACTTAATTTTTGTGTTTAGGAATTAGGATGAACCTAGGCTTCAGGTATAATAAACCTCTGTAATCTATAAATAATTTGACACTGTAAATTTGCTTTGTGAGGCATCGTTGCAGTGTTGTACAGCTTTTAGCTTGGCATGCCTTTGATTGTGACTGTGTCTACTTTATTGCAGGTATTCCCTGGGGCTTGGACAGCTATTCTTGTGTTTCTGGACAATGCAGGCATATGGAATTTGCGTGTGCAGAATCTTGACACTTGGTACTTGGGGCAAGAAGTGTACATCAATGTGGTTAACCCAGAGGACAACAGTAGCACTCTTCCCGATAACGCAATTTTCTGTGGTGCACTCTCAAGCCTACAAAAGTGAGCTTCCTGTGACTGCATTTTATAAAGTTTGCACCACAAGCACAATTTTTACTTATTCCTACCTGTTCTTATGTAACACTTGGTGTCTATTTTTTTCTCCCTGCAGAGAGCAATCTCATAGATTTGTGTATTCAGAAGCTTCGCTGGTTGCCCCGTGGAGGAACACGGTTTCTCTCCTGTTTTTGTTGGCATCTTTCACTATATGGTTGCAATGATCCGATCCACACCTTCAGTTTGTCTACTGTGGGTATGAAACACCGGGGAAATTGCTAGTTTTGGGAGAAAGCCAGTCTGGATGATGTCAATTTGATGATTCTTTTCTAGAGTTTGATGGTTGATTTGGTTCTGAATGCAACTCCCAAAAGTGGGAGAGATGCAGAGTGGGGTAATAATTTTTTTCCCTGGACAAGTGCAGGTAAATGATGCACTTGGTGTTGGCGGGTGAGTTGATTGTTCTGTATGTAATTTGACTGGTTAATCAATTAAAAACCACTATTGTTTTACTTATAGTCGAATACAAATAAAATGCAAATCGTGTTGAAGTTGGAGTGATGTCACACTCAATCTGCCTTCGTAATATTGTTTATAGTCGTGTACCCGTTCAAATTCAAGCATTTGACAGCACGTGGATGTGGTTGGTGGTCAGTCTGTCGAAGTTGAGCAGATGAACTCCAGGAGCCGGGCAGCTGCTGCTATTCGTTCCTTCCTCAGTCGTGCCCTCTGAATTTGAACTTCGAATGCTGCAGCGAGCTACTCCAGTATCATTGCTCTCGTTCATCACAGGACATGAGCAGAAAGGAACCATGAGGGGTTGCCAGAGCACTGCTTTGCACACGCATCCGTGATCAGGAATGGGAAATGTTTAAGAGCTAAGACTTGACCCGATTTGCTCAACTGTCATTCTGTCATCAACTAATGATAATGACCATATCAATAGATAATTGGAAGCTGACCTGCTGAAGGCTTCCCCGGACTACCAAGAGTAGACAATCAGCTGCTGATTGACTGACAGCGACATCCAGCCATTCAAAGATGAGGCATCCAAGACACACGTTTTCTGTTTGATCTGCCTGTCTCTCTTTTCTGCACATGATATTCGCTAGAAAAGGTAAAAAAAGTTTGTGTTTTTCAAGAAAAAAAATGGTAAACAAAGTGGGAGCTTTAGAATGGCTGGTATAGTGGCATGTGTCTGATCTGAGGAATGGAGAGTAGGCATATAATAACAGTATAACACAGCTCCTCTTCCCATTGTCTTTGTTGAGTTGAGCAAGCAAGTAAAGCTGCCCAGAAAAGGCTGGAGCTGCTGCTGGATTCTTCTTCTCCCTGCTGCTGTGCGCGGCAGCTTCGGTAGCTGGTGGTCAACCAGGGAGGTGAGGGACCGATCCTCGGCCATGGCGTCCTGCGCGGCGGCGCGCATGTTCGCGTACAACGCCACGCTCTGCGGGTGCGACCCCGGGTACTACTACTACCTCGGCGGCAACGGCACCGCGAGCTGCGCCCTGATGCCCGGCGGCGGGTGGGGGGACTGGAAGGTGGGCGCCGTGGGCGCGCCGCGGAACCAGAGCCTCTACTTCCTGGCGCCGGTGCTCCCCATCGACGCCATCCGCCGCCTCACCAGTTCCCAGGCCGTGCTCCTCGAGGCGGCGCTCGCGTCGCTGCTCTGCTGGCTCGCCTTCTGCGCCGCCGCCAGGTTCGCCGGCCGGGACCCCCGCGGGGAGACGAGGCTGTTCCGGGCCCGGTACTGGGTCAGCCGCCTCGACTGCCTCTTCGACAACAGCCACTGGGCGGTCCGTTCCCCATTCCTCTTAGCTTGCTTGCTCCTCCCTCTTGCATTTCATGAGAGCGCTGTAGAAATTTTACAAGGAACATTTCAATGCGCTTAGGAGTTGAATTCCCCAAATGCGACTTTCATATTTAATTTCAAGTTGAATTTTGCAAATTTTATGAAGCCACGTGTCTTCACTAGTTGACTAGTTGCAATTATTGCCATCTTTTCTCGTCATAAGGTTACAATGAATTATGGATATGCTTCTCCATGTTGAGGGTTTACTGAACCATTCTACCATCAAACTTGAGTTTAAATACTAAATACCACAGCCATTGAACAAGTGGTTTTTGTTCGATCAATGCGGAACAGCTTCCTTGGTTTGGGCCACCGCGTTCTGGACTCCTCTGATTTCTGCTGGCCTTGGGGATCTCGCTAAGTTAACTGAAAGTCTGAAACTTCCAACTAGCATCTCTTCTTTTCCATAACGTGGCTGCAGGCTCTGACGGTATAGTGCATTTTACATGTCATTTCAATATTCTCAGCCAAATCTGAATGCACAAACACCTTGTGCTGGAACAGATGATCAGCACTAATCATATGGGATCATACATTTTTGCTCGATTAATTAATGTTCATTCTCTCGTTGGAAATTGAAAAAGTTTATCCTGAAAGTCGCATTGTTTTGGCTCCTGAATACATTCAGGGGGATCAGCAAGTACTAAGAAAAAGGAAAACCGAGCTGGGTGGCACATGCTCAATGGCTAGCTTGATCCTCTTCACCGGGTTATTAACTGTGTAAGTGCTGCCCATAGACCCTTTTTACTGGAATTAGTTAGCTCCTCTGCTTGCTTCCATTAGTTACCATCTGCTAACTTATTATTGGTTATCACAGGCTCCTGTATCAAGCCATCAAAAGGCGCAGCATTGAGATGCATCGAGTCAAGCCAGCCAACGCTCCAGACCTGCTGTCTTTCGTGAACGATCTTGAGTTCCACATCACCACTGTCTCTGGCATGTCCTGCGCTCAAGCAGTTGCGCCTTCGACATTTGCTATGGGGACAGCGGGATCCACGGATTTCAGGGTAGTTCCGCTGCCAACGCTGTTCACCTACAGCTGCGCGAACACGAGCCAGGGGCCATCCATTACACTCAAGTGCAACGGCTGCCGGATGCCTCCGAGAGACCATTTCGTGTCCTGGCAGTTCGTTGACCTGCCAGGGCAACCAGCTGCAGCCGTCGGCTTCCAGTTCAACCTGACTGCAAGGCAACACGGCAATAACAAGCACGTGAGCTTTGTGAGTGGCACGGTGAACTCTGACGGTTATGCCGATGACGGCAAGCTGAGGACTTTCAGGGGGCAGGAATCCAATGTTCTGAAGATTCAGTTGTTCCCTCAGATGTACAACAATCTTGGTAGCCTAAGGATCTTGCAGCCACTGGTTCAGGACTTCACCCAAGGGTCTGCATTTTCGGATGTTGGCAGCCTGAATGCGTCCCTGCGGAACCCCAGAGATGGAGTGGTGAATACTACGCTCTACGTAAGTTATCTCTCAGACTACATTGTGGAGATCAGCAATGAGAGTGTAGTAGGCCCAGGTGAGCTGCTCGTGAAGCCATGTGCTCTATGTGCACATTTTACATTTCTAGCATCTAATGGAGATGGTTATCTGCAGTTAGTGTACTAGCGAGTATTGGCGGCCTTTATGCCTTCAGTGTGGCAATTTGTCTCTGCCTCACGACCCAAGTAAGTCTTCACAAAATCTGCTTTTTGTCTGTGAAAACTTTGCCAATGTTTTCCATATTTTACCAATGAAACTAAATAGCGTGACATTGATTTCTAAATTTTGCGTCCCCTGCCCTTTTATTTGGTTCCCTCACGTCCAAAATTCCTTTCCTACCACTGCAATTTTGCACAATCTCTTTTTTGCCACTGTCAGTGACACAAACAGGCCCATGTGTTATTGGCACACTGAAGGCTATTAAGATTGAAATTTTCTTCAATGGAAAATAAGGAATTATCCTACTAGTCTACCATTTGGTGTTTTTCATGCAAGTTTTGGCTCTTTGTGGCACTGAAACAAAGGAATAACCATGAACTGTCTGTGTATCATGGCAAAAGATAAAATAAAAATTGTGCAAGTGCTTGTGATATTAACACATAGGCTTTCAGTGTGAAGCTAGGATAAAGAAGCTTCGTGACGAGGATACCAGAATGCTGAAAATTTTGAGCAAACGGCGTGCTCGACGGAATTGGGATAAGGTGAAGAATGTCTTAATCCAACTATGAACATTATATCTTTATGGCTGTCTCTCTGCTAAGCATATTGATTTCACTGCCAACAGGTGCGGAAGTTTGTCATGTATACCTGGGGTCCAAGCAACCTAGATCCAACTGATAAAAGTGGCCAGCCTGAAGGTTCAGCAATGGATTCTCTGCATAGAACCTTCCACAAGAGAAGAGAACCAATTAGACAAGCAACCTCAGATGTTAGCATACCTAATAGAGTTCCTGCTGACATGGTACAGTATTTGTTCCTTTTCAGTTGCTATTCATAACATACAGATATTTGTGTTTAGTACAGTAAAACATCTATTCCACGATTATTATTCACTTATTTGTGTTGTGTGATTTAAGACCATTCTTTTCTTCTTCCATTAATACTGCAGGGTGCGACTGACATTGAAAGAGCTGCGGAAATGCAGCGGCCAAGCAGTTCTAGATAGCCTTGATGGATGGGTGATTTGGCTGCAAAGTTCACATGGGCCATTCGACTCATTCCTAATCCTTACCGTTCCAGCATAGATGGATTTTTAAAAAAATTTCCCCTTTGCATAGGCCTGCATGCAGATGAGTAACAGTTTTGGCGCCTGTGCTCACTGTGAAGAATTGTCAATGTGAATGTTCTATTATGAAAAGCGGCAAAAATTGTATAGAGGCAGTGGTTGGATGCACCTGAAGCTGCAGAGCTAGACCTCCACCTTGTTCTTGGTATAACTCATTCACTACCCGGTTGTTATGTCCTAGTTAGCACCATTAACACGCTGTAATCGAGCAGCATATAGAACTAGCATTCTATTGCATAGTGAATTTGTGATTGATTGGTTGGCTGGTGCTTGTTCGAAATGAGTATAAGTGTTGGCATATGCGAAGATTGATTGCCAACTTGTGTTCCTGTCCTGAAACAGAATCAGCTTTATAAACTGAATTCATGACCTGTGTGCGTTCAATGCATATTTTACAGTCAATTTCCCTCCGTTAAATGCTTAAAAGTGCCTGCTAGTCAATCTCATGATTGTAACGAGTGTAACGAGTAACGGTAGGCTCTGCCCCCGTATGGCTGTTATGCTCCATCTGTAAACAGGTTGATCAGCATGGTTACTGCTTAAACGGACCAAGAGTGTAGGACGTATCGACATTGGCAGATTTTTCCAATAAATTTTGAGCAGAGGCACATGAATCTTTGGCAGAGTTGGTCGGAGCGCAAACATGATTGATCAATAGTCGGCCATCCAGACATCTTGAGCACTCGAGCAGATGCAGGACGGGTTGCAGGAAACTGGAAAGAGTACCATGTAAACACATCAGGAAACCCCTCTACCCGTGTGGCTATGGGAGCAAAGCCAAAACTTTATTCTGATTACTGAAATAAAGCTTCCATTATCTTAAAGAATTAAGTCACCCAAGCTACGCACAGCAGAAGAGTTTCAATACAAACAATACAGATGAAAGGACTAGGTCCCTGCCTCACTCTACAACCAAAGATTTGCCAAAAAGAAAAGGAACAAAGAGCACAGACTGTCTGTCTGATCAATCTAGTGTTAACCTCAAGGAGTCAAGGGTTAACTAGTAAACGTAGGCAGCTGACCTGTAGCCAGGCTCTCGGACGAACTCTAACACGCAAGGTACATTTCCTTGAAGTTCAAATCATTCTGATTCTTGCCTGCTGATTGACAAATACTTCAAGAAAACATCTCTTCAGTAAAGCTTATATTCTTCAACGTGTCCCTGTGCTGGGACACTCTGTAAGCATTGCTCCGAACTATATATGCCTTCCAAAACATTGTCTTCGCAAATGGTGCTTGCTGATTGACAAATCTTAACAAAAAAAAAAGGCTAATTCTTGCCAACAGAATTTCGTGCAACACCTTTTCATTATTTCTTCATTTTTTGATAGCTTTCTGGCTACGCGAGTAAGCAAGAAGAAATGCATGCATCAGCTAGCCATAATTTTCAGCGTACAATCAGTGGCGGACACAGCCTAGAAAATTAGAGGGGGCTTGTCCACCTCATCCTCCCTCTTTTTCTTCTTCCTCCTCTCTCTTTTCTTCTTCCTCTCCTTGATTCATGTCAAAAATTTGCTGGGTGGGGGGGGGGGGGGGGGGGGGCTGGAGCCCCCCCTTAGATCCACCCCTGCATACAATGCAGAAAGGTCTAAAAATTAACAGACCAGATCATCTTTTGCGCTAAGGTTATTTTCCATCAACCTAATTATCTGGCTGAGGAATTACAAATACAATTACTACTATCAGCTACTGTACTGTTGTGATGCCGTAATCATATGTTGAAAATAAAAGAATTCAAATAAAAAAAAGGTAATATAGAGCAAATAAGAATATGTCACTGTCTCCCTCTACAATGACAGATTTAAACAAAAACAACAAAGAGCACATACTTAGTCAAGGGTCAACTCGCGGGTTAACTAACAAACGCAGTCAGCTGACCTGTAATCAGGCTCTAACATGCTCTCAGCCTAGTTCCAACACGCAAGCAACATATCCTTGATGTTCAAAAAACATTCTGATAGCCCATAAGATAATAATTTCGGATAAGCCTTTGGGGCCAGCAATAGTGAAACAACTTTATAGAAAGAGTAAAATGCACCAGAGGACAACTTTATAGAAACCTTGGGTCACATTTGTCAGAAGTAAGCGCATCAGGTCAAGAAAACATTTGTCTGATAAGTGGTTATCATCGTCTTCAACGTGTACAGTATACTTGTTCTGGTACATTAAGCATTGCTCCAAACTAAATATGCCTTCCGGATCAGTGTCTCTGCATAGTGCATACGGTACCTCTGTATGGCCGTACCTGCTGATTGAAGCTTTGAAATTCATCATAGCTTTTTATGAGGATAAAGATGCTGCCAATTGAACCACATCCGTTGTGCAAGAACCATGGTAGCAGGTTGGCCATGCCTTCATTTAGCCTTGCTTTTGTGCTGCTGTTCTCCTTGTCCAGCTCATGCTACGAGCACGAGAAGAGTTCCCTGTTTCTGTTCCTTGCCGGGCTGTCTCGGGATGGCGGCCTCGCTGCATCTTGGAGGAGCAACACGGACTGCTGCACATGGGACGGAGTCGCCTGCAACGCAAACAGGGAGGTCATCGAGGTCTCTCTGGCATCCAGAGGTCTGGAAGGACACATCTCACCGTCCCTTGGCAGCCTCAAGGGCCTGCTGCGCCTCAATCTGTCCGGTAACTCTCTCAGTGGCAGCCTCCCGTTGGAACTGATACTCTCCAGCAGCACGGTTTCCCTCGACGTCAGCTTCAATCGCCTTGGAGGGGGCCTGCTAGAGCTGCCATCGTCAATGCCTGGACGCCCGCTGCAGGTACTGAACATCTCGAGCAATTTCTTTACTGGATCTTTTCCATCAACGACATGGGAGAAGACCAGGAACCTGGTTGCGCTCAGTGCGAGCAACAACAGTTTCACTGGACGGGTGCCATCATCTTTGTGCATCAGCGCGCCATCGTTAGAGGTGCTTGACCTTAGCTACAACCAATTCAGTGGACATATCCCCCCAGGCTTAGGTAAATGTTCTGCGCTCAGAGTGTTCAGGGCTGGATACAACAAGATAACTGGGATTCTCCCGTATCAACTCTTTGATGCTACCTCATTAGAACACCTATCCCTCTCTAACAATGGGTTGGAAGGAACACTTGATGCTGCACATATGTATAAGCTCAGCAATCTGTTCTTTCTGGATTTAGCAATGATCGGGCTCAGTGGCAAGATTCCAGATTCTATAGGGCAGCTGAAGAAACTCAAGGAGCTTCATCTGGAACACAATAACATGTCAGGAGAGCTACCAACATCTCTGAGCAAGTGCACCAGTCTCACAACCATCAGCCTCCGGAGGAACAACTTCCAGGGAGAGTTTACCAACATCAACTTCTCCACCCTATCCAATCTAAAAACTTTAGATCTTTACGGCAACAATTTCACTGGTACAATTCCAGAGAGCATCTACTCTTGCAGCAATTTGACTGCACTGCGGTTATCTGCAAACAAGTTCCACGGTCAGCTGTCAAAGAGAATAGAAAATCTGAAGTCCCTCACCTTCCTATCACTTACTGACAATAATTTTACGAATATCACTAATACCCTTCACATCCTCAAGAGCTCCAGGAACCTCAAGGTCCTGCTAATTGGGTTGAACTTTAGGCATGAGGTCATGCCACAAGATGAAACCATGGATGGTTTTGAGAATCTTCAAGTCCTGGGTATACATAACTGCTCATTGTCTGGAAAGCTACCCATTTGGTTATCAAAACTCACAAATTTGAAGATGTTGTTGTTATGGAACAACCAACTCACTGGTCCAATACCATCTTGGATCAACACCCTACACTCCCTGTACAATATAGACATTTCAAACAACAGCCTTACAGGCGAAATTCCAGCAGCATTGATGGAGATGTCGATGCTGCAAGCGCAGAAGACTGTGGCTTATCTGGATACAAAATACTTTGAACTACCTGTTTATCAGTCACCAGAATATCAATACCGCTCGTTCAATGCTCTCCCTCAACTTTTAAATCTTAGCAGTAATGACCTCACTGGTACAATCCCCCCGAATATTGGTCAGCTGGGAGCACTTGCTTCACTTGACTTGAGTTTCAATAACTTATCTGGGGGAATCCCCCAGTCGGTCTGCAACCTCACAAACCTTATGGTGCTTGACTTATCTAACAATCATCTCACAGGTCCAATACCTGCTGCATTGAATGGCTTAAATTTCCTATCTGAGCTGAACGTTTCTAACAATGACCTAGAAGGACCAATTCCAAGTGGAGGCCAGTTTAGCACATTTTCAAAGTCCGGTTTTGATGGAAACCCAAAGCTATGTGGCGTTATCCTGGCTCGTCCTTGTCATTCAGCAGAAGTACATCAAGACTCAATTCTCTCTACCAGACAAACCTTTGACAAGGCCAGCTTTGTGATTGGCTTCAGTGTTTTCTTTGGTATAGGGGTGTTGTATGATCAGATGGTCCTATCAAGGTTTTTTGGTTAGTACTACTCCAGTGTTCGAATGAATGAATGCTTGGCAGCATCTCTAGCCAACAAGTTTCGTCTAATTGTGTACTCAATCTTGCTAACGGAATTTTGTAAGGAGCCTACATGTGCCAACCAAAGAAAACTCAATCTTGCCAACGGAATTCTATGCAACAGCATTTCATATTTCTTTGCTTTGCTTTCTAGCTACGCGAGTAAGTCAGTAAGAAATGCACGCACCAGCTAACATAATTTCAGCGTACGATGCAGAAAGAAGGTAAAAACAGAAGAGATTGGATCATCTTTTGTGCACACAAATTAGCAAGAAATCGGGCAATTTCAATATCGCAATCAGAGGCAGCACCGCAGCAACCGTACTGAGTCCTGACCCCCCAATCCCTCACCCGATGTACCTCAGTAGTCAGTAGCGCAAGCACCGGACCGGCTTTCTCGCATTCCGGCAGCCGGCGCGTACGGCGCGCTCCGGGGGCCTGCCGCCGCCGCCGCTGCGAATTGGTCCCTCGCGTCGCGTAGCGTGGAATGGTAGTTGCTGGATCGTGCGAGTGGCGGCGTGTGTGTCTATCTTCGTGGACTGGACGACCCAGATTCAACACAGGTGGCGAGCTAGGCTCTGTTTGTTTCCGGACTAAACTTTAATTCCATATTAGATATTTAAACACCAACTAAAAATATTAAATATAAGTTAATTATAAAATTAATTGCATAAATGGACACTAATTTGCAAGACAAATACAATAAATCTAATTAGTCCATATTTTAACAATATTGTGCTACAGTAAAAATATACTAATAATAAATTAATTAGGTTTAATAGATTCGTCTCGTAAATTAGTCTTCATTTGTGCAATTAGTTTTATAGTTAGCTCATATTTAATCTTCTAATTAGTATCCAAACATCCGATATAATCCGAAACTAAAAATTAATTAGTCCCTGAATCCACATGCAATTTCTTTCGTGATGCAGCTGCTGATTTGGAAAATGCTAATTCGTGGCTGAAAATGATGAAATTGCTGATTCGTCCAGTTAGGGTAAAAAGTGTTGCTCCTTTTCCGGTTGTTCTTGTATCAATTAGTAAAATGCATTTGAGTCCATAGGCGTCGATATATAATTAAACCAACTCATGTTTGCATTTTGTTCGGTTTGTCTTATTATTTATTGGGCATTGTTTTTCTAACGTAATCTTTTGTTTATTTAGACAAGGAATTACTAAGTGGCTTGACGTTCTATTCTATCGAGTACCATTAGAGGTGAACACATCGTAAATACCTTCAATCCCGAGCTATTAATTCATATTCAACACTCAACTCGTTCAACTTTCGAGTCAAAAATTTATAAATTACCATTTCATTTGTTTTTAGCATTTGCAACTCAACCATTAAAAAATAGCGTGTTGGCAAAATTTGCTTATTAGATCTGTTATACTACCATCTCGGATATATAGACGTCTCTGTTTATAAGGAATGATATACGATAAAAGGATTAATATTATTAGATTCATATTTTTTTTAAAAGATATATTATTCAACAGTCATAGAAAAAATTTAGTATTTCTAAAATACATAATGTTTCCGTCTTAATTTTTGATTTAGTTCAACTTCTATCATCGATATATGGACTTTGGTACATACTATATGCAAATCGGATAAGTTATATGTCACGTCTCGGTCACTTAAACACCTACAAATTAACCGTGTGCCAGCTGAGACGCAAAGACCGCGTGCGTCTCCCGATCGAGGGATCGATCGTCGAGACCCCGTGACCGATCGATCGTCTCCCAGCCTGTGCGCGTCTCCGACCCTGCACACGCCGTTAGAATTCCAATTCGTCTCCGTCCTCCAAGTTCCGACTCCGCCGCCTGTACTGATGCCCATGGCCTACACTACCGTTGCTTAATCCCCGCTCCCTCCTCCACGGCTTCCATGCCCTAGCTAGTTGCTGCTGCTTTGCTTCAGGTCAGGGTTTTCCTCCATCCCCTCGCCAATCTCAGCCCCCCTGCCCCAATTGCTTCCCCCAATTGCGGTTGCCGCTGGTCTAGGCTAGGGTTTCCCCAGCGGCCATTCCGGCTCTCGGCAGATTCAAATTGAATTGGCTCGCCGCTTCCTCCAGCAATCGAATCCAGACAAGTCCGATCGGGGATGGCCACCACCCAGTTCGCCATGGTCGAGGAGCTGGCCTCGCTTATCAAGGACAACCTGCACAGCAAGCACCTTATCCTCTCCACCGAGGAGGCCCTCATCGCCGCCCTCCAGGAGCTGCGCTGCGCCGACGACGGCGACAGCGACGGTGGAGAGGAGGACGGTGCGGCGGACACCATAGAGCTCCAGCCCGCCGGGGCCTACCACCGCCTTCTCTTGCATCGCCTTGCTGAAATCTACGGGTACAGCTGCGGTGCTGCCTGCTAGCTCAATCGGGGGTGGTGTCGCGAGTATAACTGGCTTCTTTGTAGCAGCTGATTTTTGCCTGCTTGTGCGTAGGTTCGCTCATGAATCAGTTGGTGAAGGCGAGGATCGGCACTTGGTCCTCCAGCACTGCCCTGAAACAGCCATGTATGTTGCCAAGCTTGCTTGCAAATATCTCCCTTATAATGATGTATTCTTGACCTGTTTGCCTGTCCTATTTATACCTTTCCTTTTGTGTTTCGTATATCATATTCTGACATTAGATCACAATCACTATTGTACCACACCATTAGTATATTTCAAGGATCTAGGATCTTTCTGCCAGCACTTGAGGCTTGGATGAATGCAAGATCAATAGAATTACAGCCAATTACTCTACACATGCAGATGTATATTTCTTAACATGTCTTTCCAGTTGTATACCTGTATCTATAGTCCCTGTGTAGGATGATGGTCCATTTGAATTTATTAATAAACATGATCACTTCCAGGGTTTACAATATCTTTATCTCATTCTGTTCTTCAGAGAGCGGGAGCTGAAATAAAACTGTTTTTGTCACTTGGATCTATGCATATTCTACTATCATGAGCCAATTCAAGTGCAGCTTGTAACCTTAGCATATTACTATGTGCTGCTTTCCTTGTGTTGGAATTGCCTCTCTCCTGCTTTTTTTCTTTCTATATTATCATTATCTAGAGAACTCTGCTGCGTATCATTGATCGAGTAAATCTTCAGCAGTTGTTCTTTTAGCCTTAGGTTGAATTAGTTATCTTGTTTGTTGCAGCCCTCCTGTCCTTATTAGTGATATGTTATGGAAGTTTGACAACAGTGATGATTCCACATCTGTTGATGATTCCATATCTGTTGTGCTAACCAGAAATGATACAGGTGAGTCTCTCTTTGTTTAAAATGTAGATGCACATTTATAAAGAGGTATTTTGATCGGCATCGGCTGTATCACGTGCATCTGGTATTTCAACTTACAGACAGTTGTAAGACACCTATTAAAGAGCTGTAGAGTGTAGACAATCATGACAGTTACTGATTAGATGATAACCTCAAGTAGCAAGTGACTGTCATTTGGTCATGGTCAAATTTATTTCACTTCAATGTTCTGAGAAATATGGCAACTTGAGATGTTACAAACTGCTTGAAGAAGTAAATCTGCAGCCTTGCTCCATGTGGGCTTTAAGTGGGTGGATAGCCGATATATCCTTTTTTACCTGGTTCATTTGGCAGTGTATGTGCTTTCGCTCTTTGTACAGCCATGTGCTGATACTTCAGAGGATATACTTGTTTCGATGCCATGCCCTAGCTGTTGTTATCCTCAGAAACTCTAAATCCATAATAATGTAAGGTTTCATGCACTCGCTCCTGTGTAACAAGTTATGATTTTTCAAGCAGATTCCCAAAAGCCTTGCAAGGTAGATGTTGTCCAAGAAGATACTTCTATTAAAAATTCGCATCTGAAAGACACTACAGGTATACAGGACATGAACTCTACCTTTCGGCCAAAAGTCTTCTGGTTATAGATAGGAATTTGGCATATATTTTATTTGCATAGATCCCAACATAATGACATAAGAGGATGTGGGTTTTGAAAAGGAAAAGAGTAACCAGTTAGCCCCTATCTCTCAGATTTGAAGCCCCTGAAGCAGTCAGCGGTTTTTCCGGCAGCATCACTGAAGGAGAGGGAAGCTGCTTATCGAGCTGCCCGTGAGCGGATCTTCTCTGGAGATGATCCCAAGGGAAATGATACATCATATGTGAAATGTAGACAGGTTCCTGTTGTTGCTCAACGGATGATAGCACATGCGCTTGGTAAAAAAGTTCAAAATCCCACAGAGACAGTTGCCTCGACAAAAGGCAGAGGAAAACACCTGCCAGATGGGCCAAAAGTTCCAACACATAGCAGGAAAAACTTCTACCCAGTTGCAACAGATAATAGCGAAGAGCATAATGTTCGAAACGGTAAGCCAAACTCAGCCAGTAGGAATTCATATCAAACTTCATCCAGCCAAAGGTGCCGCACTGCTAACAGTAGAGCTGCTACCGCTGAGAGCTTGAAGAAAGAGCAGACTGGAGCAGCTAGAAGAATGTTTGCACATGCACTGGGGCTGTCTGCAGCTCAAGGAAGTTATGGTGCACTGCCTAAACCGAAGTAAAGATCCGGAGATGAGATGCCGTGAATTGGAGAAGCTTTACAATGCATGCTATGCCTGCGCTCTTTGTCCAGTCATGCATATGGCGTGGGATGAATCTGTGATGGTTGGTGCTCTTCAAGTCCATCTGCTGCTTCTGCGAAATGGCTTTTGTGATGTTGGTAGTAGATGGAATCTTGGTTCGATGTTAACTATTGGACCGACACAGAGGGTATGTGGCCCTGGTTGGAAGAAGAGCGTAATTCGCCACACCCTTGATCGAAGCAGCCTTAAGGCCTAATCTCAGTTGGGGAAAGAGCTTGCCGGGTGCACATTGCATGCCAAGCTGAGCTGTGCAAGTGCTTCACTGGAGTGGAAGAAACAGTGTCGTCCTTGCGTATACTATGTTGTGTTTTGAGCTCCAGGCTGTTGCAATGTGTACGTGTACTAGTATGTTTTTGTAGAGACATGTGTTATAATACTACAATCAGACTTGCTGTATTTACATTGTCTTCGTTCAATTTGCAGTTTCGACTAAAATGTTATTTGGAAACGTCCCTTAGCGTCAGAACCTTTCAAAAAAAGAAAAACAGATGTATGTAATCCCAACTCAACCCACAGAAACAAGGAGATAGATATTTTAACGTCCCTTAGATATTTTGATATATTGAACCACTGTTCGCCGTGATCACAAAAGGAGGCTGCGTGATGACGAAGGTGATGCAACTGCTTTCCGTCTAACTTCCAAATCAAACTTTGAAACAGCTCACACGAGAGATTGAAACATTTTCAACTAAACCTCCGCATTTCCCATTCAGTTATTCAAACATCCACCAGTCAACCAAATGGCAAACATTTCCCAACCAGCGAAGCAACAAATTCAAACACATCAAATTTTAGAAATTTCATGCAGAAACTCTGAACCTATTTACTAAAAAATAACAACACAAAAGGAACGCACCCAGTAGTAACCGATGATAGCATATGCCACTAAAAGTTTCTGTGAATGATTATGTTGTTATTTTCCATTGAAATTAGTATATGACAAGGCGCATCCTCAAAGTTGTCATAGCACAGCATATTTCTCAAGCTAAGGGTTTATACATGCTACAAAATAGCTCTGTGCTATGCAAGAACAATTAATTGAGCGGCAGATCAGGGAGAACATCTATATCTAGCTGACAAATAGAGCAGTACAAACACAATGAAATCACGTTTCAATCCAATTCCATCACATTATCCTGAGTGCTGCTTCTGCATGACCAAATCTTTATTGTACGATCATGCGCCACAGTCACAATCTGCTGTCCATCTGCATATACCACATATACACAATCAATTAGAAGTTGAATATATTGGCACTTGTGTAGGAATTTCACAAGAACATCACACATGAGAAAAAAAAAGGAGACAACCCAACAGGCAGATCATTAATCTACAAATGTCATCAGATATATCACCTCACATAAAGAGTGAATGGTGCACATTTCCGGAGGACAAAAGTCCAGCAGAACGGGCATATTTACCCGAAAATAATTACAGAAGAACAGAGGTCAAAAGAACAAAGCAGAGCACAATAAAGATGTAAATGATTAATTAAAGATCCTAAATGTACAATTCTAATAAAGTTTTAATTGTGATGCTTCTCACACCTCTACTAATCACAAAAGGGAAACTATCCTAGTTAAATACTACACGATAGCATAACCGCACAAAATACCACTGCTACTTAAGAAACTCGAATGCTCATCAAAGGTAAAAAGGAATGGACCTACAACTGCACTGCGCTTGGTCTTTTTTTCACAATTGAATAACTCAACTTCATTTTCAGTAAAACTAGATTGAATTGGTAACTCCTACAAAGGGATTCTGAACAAATACTATTTACACAAGGATAGAGAAAAACAATAAGCTAATATCTTACCTCCACTAATATCCAAACTCGTAACCTTCGACTCGTGGCCCACCAAACTTTTGATTGGCTTGTAATCCCGAGCTGACCAGAGCTGAAAATATGGAATGTATATATAAGATCAATTGGGTAGTGAAGTAAGCAATAAAGTTAAATAAGTGAATTGTCAAACTTACAGCTGCTTTAGTGTCATACGAAGAGGTTGCTAAATAATACCCTTCTTGGGGTTCAAATTTCACATGTGAAATAAGACTTTTATGAGCTGGTATAGAATATAACATTTCCCTTTTCCTCAAATCCCATATTCGACAGAAATTGTCTTCACTTCCAGTTGCTACCAGATAACCATTAGGAGAGAAGCTGACTCCTAGGACCTGAAATAGAAAATATATTAATTCATAGAACAAGCGAAATATTCCCTTAAAGATTACAACTGCACAACAAAATATGTATAATCTCATAGGAAATACTGGAAAGGTACTTCCAAAGTTCCATGCTAAAAACATGAACTTACAGGTTTCACATGTCCCCGAAGGGTGAAGAACAACCTTCCCGATCTCAGATCCCACACTCGAGTATATGCATCAAGACCGCAAGATGCCACCAAAGAACCATCTGGGTGAAAGCTAACTCCATAAACACTTCTGCTGTGCCCCTCTTGAAGCAGCAGTTCCTTTCCAGTATTGATGTCCCACAATCTCCAAGTCTTATCAAAGCTAGCGGTACCAAGGTACTTTCCAGATGGGTGAAAAGCAAGGCGAGCAAGACGATCAAGGTGACCATCAAAGGACACTAGAAGTGACCCATCTGGTTTCCAAAGTTTTGCAGTTTTATCAGCTGAAGCTGTTGCTAAGCAGTTATCAGCTGGAGAAAAGGCAACATCTGTTGCACGTTCTGTATGACCTTTCAGGGTTGCAACTTTAGTTATTTGCGGCATGCTCCATACTTTGATTAATCCACTCCAGGAACTACAGAATGCGGATAAGCAAAGGGTTATTCCTGAAAAGAAGCAAGAATACAAGAACATAATCTTCCGTATTAAGGTTCAGAACAAAGGTAAAGAGATGGTGGCCAATGTGAGGCTCAATAAACAACCGATCGTATGACATCAGTAATGAAAAAACACCAACACAGGTGAGCTGTTTAACATCATTCAATAAATTTATTTCTTGTGCATGTGAACTACTAACTGATTGCGATTAGAAACTCAAGTAAATATCACTCACGACACCCTTGCTGCTATATTCAGACTGCATAATGCCTAGTTATAATTTCAGCTTTGTGTTCCAACAAGGGTGGGCTGGATACGCCAGGATACTGCAAATTGGATCCAGCCCTGTTCCAGGCTTCCAGCCCACCTGAAACAGGACTACACTTGTTTGGATACTCTGCATCAAGTTGAAGAGTAGAAAATCTGATCCCGGATCCTTAACAGCCCAGTGATTTCAAACATCAAAATACAGCTGACTTGATAAATTCCAAACCAATTGATGGCAATGTTTTCTAATGGTATGTCTGAACTTATCTAGTTCAGTTGGTTCGCCATGAAACAGTCATGAAAGTGTGTTCAAGCAGAACTGCACAAGTGCAATCCATGTAACAAAGAACAAAACTGAAGAAACATGGATATCCAACAAAAACTGCAGCAGATTATTTTCTATCACATTGGACAACAGAAATTTAAATTTGCTCAACCGGTTTGAATCAAAATTCAACAAGTTTGCTCCGCTCAATTGCAACAATTAAGAATATTGATAGACCCGTCATTTTAACAACTAAATCAAATAAGATCGATACCCAACGGTTTTGTACATCCCTCCCTAAGAGGCTCAGACTATGTGAGAAACACAAGAAGAAACCACATGTAATCGTGTGATTAAGAGGAAGTACCTTGTGGCAAGCAGTGATGCATCCCGAGAGAAGGAGCAGCCGGTGAGCGGGCGATCATCTCCAATCTCGCTGCACTCAAGCACAAACTCCCCAGCCTGCTTCACGACAAGGTCGGCCTCTGCCTCCGGGTCCTCATCGGGATCCTCGTGGCGGCGCTTGGCCCTTTCGATCCTGGCTTTGGCGCGGGGCAGAGAGTACTGTGCGATGTCGACGCGTGCATTGAGCAGGTCCTGCGTGCCCTCGGTGAAGAAGGGGTACTGGATCTGCTCCTCCTCTTCCTCCTCGCCTGCGCGCGCGGCCTGGTCGTCCTCCTGTGCGCGGAGGAGGCGATCGACCTGGCCATTGGCCTCGAGCCGCACCATGAGGGCGCGCAGGCGGTCGCGGCGCTCCATCTCGCGCTCGCCGAAGAGCGTGATGGGCTCGCCGAGGCGGCGGAGGCGGGCCCGCACGGCGGAGTCGTTGGTGGGCACGGCCATGGCGTACGCGCGGCGCCGCTGGAGGAGCTCCTGCACCGCGCGCTCGTGGCGTTCCCGGGCGGCACGGTGGTCTTCGGAGACCTCATACTCGACCTCGTCGCCGCTCCCACCCCCCGCGGCGGAGGCGGAGGTGGAGGCCACGGAGGCGGCGGCGGGGATGGGCGCGCGGGGCGGAGGGACGGGGATGGGGGCGATGGGAGGGTGGACCGGGACGGGGAGCGGAGCCATGGGAGGGGTGGGGGCCGGGGGCTGCGGCCTGGGGTTCTCCATGGGAGAGAGCTCGCGCGAGGAGGGGTTTAGGGTTAGGGTTTTGAGGTGGGAAGCAATGCGGGGCGGCGATGGAGACGAAGGCGGAACCCGGAAGGAGACGCGGCGGCCCCTTCCTTTCCTTTTTAGTTTTTTGAATCAACCTTCGAACGTTTTTATGGACCCGTTCTCAAACTCGCAAATTTAACTCAAGTTATGAAATTCGGGACTCCTATGCTACAATTACCAAATTTAAAATTTTATTGTGCAATTTGAGAGTTTGATGATCGCAGCAACACATATGACAAGTTGCAGAAGCAGTCATAGACTTTACTCTTTTCCTTTTTGATATAATTGGATGTGGAATTTTTTCTCTTCGGAATCTTGTGCGAATGAAGTTTATAGATTTCATAATTACTTGTGTCTAATGAATGCATTTTATAAGTAGTCGGCTTACGTGGTATCAGTAATTATTTTCGATTTGATCGTCAATGATGAGTAGTTGACATAATGAATAAAATGCTCCGATTTAAAAGGTTATTATCAATTGTTGTGCAGATCGTATCTTTGAGGTTAGGTTTCATGTGGTGTGTTCTGAAATGAATAATGTTGTCCCATCAATTTTATGGATAAAATATTGATTTTATCATTTTCAAGGTCAGTCACCGAATTCTCATGTGCGCGGATGCGTGAGCATTTGTGTCTTGTATTTACACTGAGCAAAAAAAACTATTTTAGCTACAAATATATAACTCTACTCTAGATACAGGCTTTCAATTCCTATTCAGCTATGACAGTGCACACAAAGTCTTATAGTGTGCATGTGTGATGGTATTGTACATACGTCATTTTTGTAACAATGTGTGGAGAGAATTAGCCCGTGTGTGTCATCTTTATAGTAGAAATGTGAGGAGAGAGTTAGTTCGACATGCTGACTGAGATCAGCATGCTTTGAAATTTGAATCAATTATCATGCATCAAAAATATTCAATTATATCTGCAAACTTTTATTAAAGAAACATATAAATATCAGCATGTGATATTATTTTTCAAGCAAGGAATTAAACAACAGGCATCGCTTTATTGAGAATAGCATGGGCGATGGTAAAAAAAACTCCCAACTAGTGGCGCGTCACCGTAAATTGGTTTGTTATTAACACATACTAATGGTAAGTTGATCTAACAACAACCAATAATATGGGATGACTCACCCGTTACACAAGAAATATAGACGAAAACACTACGTCCTTCTTTTTTGGAGCGCACCCTTAATTATTAATTAGTACTACTATGGTAAAGGTCTCTCGGCTTACAGTGTTGTAATAAGACCCTTTTAATTGGTAGTACATGGGGATAGCTTCCTTCCTGGAGGAAGTTATTCGGCGAGAGCCACGACCTAATTGGACAGGGAATTAAGTGCCCGACGGGCACTGATAAATCTTTTTACAGCCGCGGGGGTTGGGCACGTATCGGTCACCAGGTTTGCCCGGGCAACTGCGATCGCACCAGGCTCTCTCTGCGTCGAGCGCCTTGCTGGCCGATGACTGCCCGCCTGCCTGCAGCGCCAGTACCACCCTCCGGTGCGCCTCCGAGTCCATCTCGGGCGGCTCCTGATCCTCCACCCTGCCGCTGCCACGAGCCGCCACCAGCAGCGGCAACGCTCCCATGACGCCGCCGCCGCCGCCGCTCACCGGCGCTGCCGCTGCCAGCCACACGACGACAACGCACATCACGGCCACGGCCGCCGCCGCGCTCGTCGGCGGCACCACGGGCGGCGCCTTCGCCATCTATCCCCGGGAACAACAATTTGCTGACGGTGCCGGGGCGTCGTCGACGATCCGCTGCTCGCGTGCACGTGCTTAAATAGGCTCGATCGATCGGGTCGCCTGCGCGCGGCACGGCCGGTTGGCGCGTCTCTCTCTCGGCTTGAGTGGAGTGGTGCTGCGTGCTCTCGATCCAAACTGGAGTGGTGGTGCAGTGTGTTGGTCACTCGGTTGGCACGTCTTCGTCTGATCACCCTTCTGGTGCGGGCACCGTGCGGGCGTGGGATGCCGGCCAATTAGCTAGGGCGGATGAGGTAGTGATGCGACTCGAGCAAGGGTCTGATAGCATACACGAATAAAGGGCATTGCCACCTATAGACTATAGTTGTTGGGCCGTGCAAGGCCATGATCTTCTCTTGTCTTTGCATCAATCACCAATATGCGGAAGGTACACGCACTAACTATATTGATTAATCACTTGTGCAAAACTAACACCATACCTACGATTCCTTGCTGTATGCACCATAGGCAGTTCACTTTGTGCTCCATCATCACTTGGTGAATTTGTGGCTGGGTGGAGCTAATCAGTGATCCACAGTGCTAGTTGTGGCGCTATCTGTCAAGCTAGCAGAACAGGGAAGCCTACTCGTGAATTTTAAGGATTTAGTTTGTGGGGCGTCCCTAAACAGCCGACCGTCAGCTATTCAACCCGGCGCACCCTCTAGCAAACCGTCAGGAACTCCGGCATCCGGGGCTCACCACGCCGGCAAATGTATTCCATATCTGTATAAAAAATATAGACTAAGTGAAAACTTATAAACAATCACGAGTTCTTCACGGCAACAAGACCGTATCATGCACTACAAGATCCTAACTAGTACAAATGTATGTATGGGAGTAGTGTTTGAGGTGGATTGGATAACACTTGCACATGGTGTGAGAAATTTGGTTCATATGGATTGGATGCCGCTTATTTCAAAGCCCCCATCTGATGGGGAAGAAATGCTGAAAAATACTATCTACATCTATTCGGATGACTACAAAACCATCACGAAGATCATATTGAGGATCTACAAGATCAAAACCGGAAGTTGTAACCAAGTAAATTGCAGGTCACTTCAGCGCTCAGTAAGCTGGAGGCGTTTCAACTCGGGACTTCCAACCACCATCGGAGACAACCTTTTGCTGACGGCACTGGCTAATCTTTTGGGCTTGTCTCTGGCGATGATGAGTCGGAGGAGTCTGTGTTGTATCCAGCAGGAGCACGCGGTGGCAGCACTTCTTGCTCAGAAGCTGAAGGAGAAATCAACACGCAAGTCAGAACTGGGAGTTACTCCACTGAAAACAGATTCATTCCGCTTTACAAAATCAGTTAATGATGATTGCAGCAGCGATACTCCAGTTCGTTTGGTTATGTATTAAGAATCTATCCATTGTAGTGGTTCCATGTAGCGCAGATGTGAAATTTTGTTAACATCGTATACTAACAAATGCAGAGATTATGAGTTTACTATGCAAGCAAGATGCTCAGATATCTAGACATGTGCCATAATGAAATGATCAATGAAAGATTCTTTTTGGTGCATTGCATCTAATAGCTCACCTGAATTTTTGTGAACCTTAGACTTGTTCAACTTCTTTGTGTGCCGCCGTATAAGCTTCTTCGTCTTGGTTATAGTCAACTGCCGAGCAAATGGAGAGAACTCAATTTCATTCTCACTCCGTTCACCATGGAAATCATGCTCGGCCTCTCCTTTCATCGTCTTTAGGACAAAAGCCTTCGCTTTCTTCTTTTGGGAATTGAACAAGCCCTTAACTGAGGTTGCAAATCCATCACCAGCTCCATCACTAGGCTTTTTTAGAAATGCTGGAAGTTGATCAGAATTGCCAGCATCATCACCATCACTGTCACTTAAATTAAAATCACTGGCACTGATTAAAGAAGCAGATGGCTCTTTTTGGCTAGTAGATTTAGCTTTGAACTTTTTGCCCTGTAAAAGAGGAATGAGTGACCTCTAAGTCAAATTAGCTGAAAATGTAAAAAAATATTTCTCACCAGTTGATTTTCCATCTAGGAGCTCCTTCTTAAAAGTTATCTAAATAACAACAACATTATGGCATTGAACTACACACACACATTCACATGTGGCTTAACATTATGTTCGACAGCTGAATCATTTGGAATTCAAAGTGTGTTTTCGACTTCAAAGGTCGTAATCAAATCAAATTTACTTGCCTGCATGCCAGTAACAGACTTCAATACTCCCCATACAATATGTTTCTTTACTCGTGAAAACAATCTTGGCCATGTTCCAGTAAAATCTTCACGATGAAAGGTATCCATAAGTAGCCTTACATCACTTACAGCAAACGGCAATCCTTCATATGTGAGAAGCAATTCAACCTAGCATACCAAGAGTTAAACTGTCATCATTGGGCAAAATAGAGAACATATTCCATTAAAAGGAACATTTGAGAAAATTGACTATTGTTTTGTCATGGTATGTACTACAAGTACCAAGTTTTATACAAATAAAACTGCACTGAGAAGTTGATGCCAACCTGGCTTATCTTTATGTTGCGGAAGTCCATCAGTTTTTGAGGTCTGGTTTGCTTCACCTCATTAGGCTCCACAATTTTCTTATCCTCACGAGTAGAGCGAACAGGACGTAATAACTTGGAATCCTTAGCAGCATCTTGAGATTCAGATTGGGCATTTGACTGACCCTGCATCTGTGAAACAAGTTCATTAGCTACAGACTCAGCAACTGTTTCCTCCCATGTTCTGTCAAATGAAGATGTCCTTCGTAGTTCAGGCTTCTGCGCAAATGTAGATTCTTTTGATGACTGGTTATTGGGACTGTTTGTCTCCACATTAGAACTGCTTTTCTTTCGTCTTGTTCCTGCTGTAGTGGAGACCTTGAAAAGCTCCTGTACAATGAAAGGAAAGATAAGGACCAAAGAGGAAAGCACAATAACATTGAGAACATCAAAGAACATGAAATGATCTAACCTGTCGCTTTTGCGGTTGCTGTTCGTCTCCAGGGAAGAAATATCCCCACATCATTCTGTACATTGCTTCAGTCAAATAAATTTTAAGTGGATAGATGTCTACCTGCAGTTACAAGGGATAAAAAACGAGGCACTATTATTGGCATCCACAACAAAAAAAGGAGTCAGTACACAGCTACATCATACTAATGCTTATTTGTATATAACAGCTATATTTCTTTAATACTTGAAAACAGTGGTCTAAAAAACTTGCAATCGCAGGAGAATACGATTCTAAAGTAAAATATTAGAAGTTCAATTGAAAAAAAAATCCAACTCGACTTACTAGTAAACTCTCGATAACTGAATTTCCACCAGTTGGAGCGCCCTGCCGGGCATTAACACGAAGCATTGCATTCCTGCATTTTGAGTCAGGAAGCATGATTACCAGGGCAGAGGATTAGTAAACTAAAACACAGGTCCAATGAACATATAAAGTAGTAAACACAAATAGAAAGAAAAATGTTTGGTGTTGGTAGTTCAAATCACAAAAAGGTGCCAATGTAATGTAAGAACTGCATAAGCAAATGCAACCCATTAACACTATTCTCTTTCTTAATGCAATGACACACAGTTTCTCCTTCTCCTGCGCGTTCTAGGAAAAGAAAGAAACATGTAGCAACCTCACTTAGGGCTTTGTTTGGAAAGGAGGGAATGTATTCAAATCCTCAGGAAAGTTCCCAAAATTTCCTAGAGCAATCCCCTCTTCCGAACAAGCCCATAGAAATTTATGGTTAGTGTGTTCCTTTAAACAGTACTGCAGGAGTAGCTTTTCTTTCCCTTTAATGGAGCATTCCTGTACTTTACACTACTACTGCCATTTGAAATACAACCCTGCATGTCAGCTTGAGATGAATAAAATTTGATCATCTTAAGAAGTGAAAAGCATCTCTCTTGTGTGTTCGAGGGAAAAAAGTGAAACATATACAGTTATATCCATAAAAAGAACGTTGCCGAAACTATAAAAGATTATACACACTCTATAGGCTTGTCACAGAACATCATCATTGTAAATGTCATGTTACTTATATGTTGAGCATCCTTAAAAATATTATCATTCAAAAAGGAAATAGAAAAGACTGCACAGAACTTCCTATGAGCATCCAAATAGTCATGTACACCATACAAGAGGATATATGCTTACTTGCCCCATTCAGAAGGTGGGTTCCATGGTGCCAGAACAGTATCTGATTTTGCATTAGCAAGTCCATTTCTAAGGACAAACAGCTTGGTTGTCAACTGTGCGATGCCAATATCTTTGTAGTCCCGGTCGAAATCAAAAATCTATATATCAATTGGAAAATCAGTGCAAGATCTAAACACATTCTTTCATGGAGAGTTAGTTTTCTACAGGAACTAATGATCATCATTCTCAAACACATTCTGAACATATTACTCCTAGTACTATCAGAAATGGCAGACAAGACTACATGTGGCTGGGAAGAAATCAAGTTTACCAGATCATTTATTTCAGCTTCAGCAAAGGATTTTCCATCTGCTAACATGCTCCAAACAATCTTGTTTATCCTCGTTGAAACTCTCATGGCACATGAAGGGCTTTTATTCTTTTCCTTTTCCGCCAACCTCAACTGTGCAGCTTTCTGCATAGCAATTCTTAGTGTAGAATATGCCTCTTTCCTACCATTCCGGACATTCAAGAGCCCTTTCTTAAGTTGTTTGACCTGGCAAAGGCTATGTTAGCCATGATGGTTAGATATAAATGACATGACAAGGAGAAATCCATAGATTTATGATAATTTGAACTAAAGCAAGTACTACTTTAGGTATGAACTACTAAATGAAGTTTAGTTAAGAATACAGTTCGTACAAACAAAGTGATTTGTATACTTAGAGTGAACTAAAAATGGATATAAGCATGGTACTTGAACATACCAGAATTAACCTTGAACCAGTAACAATCCATGTAGCGTCATCAGCCTTTGGTGACGGACTCTGATCATGAGATGATTCAACACCAGTAGACAAGGCTCGGATATCATCAAGCAGTAGCTTTCGTGCTCTTCCTTTTACTTCAACACCGATCTTTGCTAATTCTACCTCCTCAACCCCATCAGGTACAACTGCATCAGATGCTTCTTCAATGTCGTCATCATCATTGTCCAGGGGATAGCTTAGATTACTCTTCGGTTTTCTGAGTAATCGATTAGTTTGATTATGAGAAGCAAATATAAATAAGATACAAATGTGTCTGGTCAACATAAAATAAAATGATTTTTAAGAAATAAACAAAACTTGTCTTGTGGTATTGCTTGCTAAATGCTAATGAAGTGGCAAATCATGAAATATACTAAAAAAGGTAAAGATATTAATTGCACTAGTATAATTCAGTGGGAGTAATAACTCAGTCCTGCCAATGCCATGTCTAATTCAAAATACTTAATTTTGGTTACTAATCGTGGTACATGAACAACCTGAAGTTTCCTAATTTGATACACAAAAGAATTTATATGCGTCAGATCAGAAAACTGGTCTACTAAATCGTTTTTTCCTGTATAATCTAACTGCTTCTACGTATAGAGTAATGTATATGCTTTGGGTATGATGTAAGCAACATGGTAGAGTTTGATTCCAATAATAGTCAAGAATATGATCAATGATAATAATCAGATATGAACTTGAGTCATCAATGCACCACACAAGCAAACCGGGTATACAATAGTTCATAAACTTTTTATTTGTAGTCAAAGTTTTGTCCAAGTTGTGATTGCCACAAGCAGCTAGAAGCTACTAGTACTGTAGAGAGCAGATTTTGTGCCTATGGCTCAAGTATCACCTACACACGAGACCTAAATTTGTGCAAACTGCAGCACATTCTTCACCATTAGATTTATCCCGCACAGCATGTGGAACAACATATGCCCATGTCACAGGAATGCACGTGCATAAAACCATACAAGACAACACTGCAGTGCATGGATAAGATTTGAACCCATCAAAATAGGCATGGACAACATATTCTAATGTAATACTATTTCCTGCAGCATTTGTTAGCTATTTCAGCAAGTGAATATAAGTGTTCAGATAATTTATGTTTATCCATGCACTTCAAACACTGACCCTGTCAGAAAAGCATCAAACACTTCATCCAGAAACTTCTAAGCCCTAGCTAGTTCACACTGGTGGACATGTATAGCAGAATTGTTGTTTCCTTGAAAGTTGCGAGCAACTTTAATGGTATTTCCTTAACTCACATAAACCATACTGTAATATATACTTTTTTTGTACTATCTTCCTTCCATCTATTTTTGTTTCCATATTCGATAATAGATTAGTTATTCTACTCAATACAGGTTAACTTGTTCTCTCTTATCCCCCAAAGCCACATTGTTAAAAGCAGTTGATTTATGTTACAACTGGGAAAACATTGGCAATATGAACATTTTGGAAAAGGAGAACAGTTTATCATTCTTTATGAACTGCAAGCAGGATCGATAAAACTGTGCTCTGGATTATATTGCTGAAATGCTAATATATTGTTTGGGGCAGTTCAGAAGAGTCAAGGAAACATGTCTTTTGGGTGAAATAAAGCATTTGTTATGTTTCTGCCCCTAATTAAACTAGAGCCTGCAATGACTCAGTGACATAGTTGGCTGGAATGCGTGTACGATTTCTCAGGGAGAGGTGTGGGCAAAGCAGTTAACAGGAACAAACATGTAAACGTCACCCCTCCTTAATTTCTCCAATCCTGTCCAAGACGTCACATATTGATTACTGGAGGTAGTAGCTACAAGATAGATGATGTACCTTGGAGTTCTTGCAAATAGAAGATTAGTCAATACATCCATCATAACTTGAAACTGACGTGATGTCATACCAGCGGTTATATCTGGTGAGTTAAATGCTAGTTCTTTCAGTGGCTTAACCTGCACATAAAAACAGTTGATGGATAACCTAGCTACCTCCACTAATTGTTGAAAAATATGCTCAGCAAATGGTGTATAAAAAAATGAAATCATGACAAGAGAATATACCTTTAGTTCAGGAGTTCCTCCCTTGTGCTGTGTAAAGCGGAGATACATTTGGCATGGCATAAATACCCTTTCAAGTAAAGCGCCGGTTCGTTTAACTTCAGATGACCTGCGGTGTATTTTTGGCAGCCACTGAATACCAGCACCTGGATCAACATCGGTGGGAGCAACATGAGCCTGAACATGCTCCAACATGACAGAGAGCTCCACACGTGACCAGGTCATTTCTGGCCCAGCCCCACCGGTGGCAACATTGCTGGAACCAATTGCTTTCTCAAACATTTCTTGACCAACTTGCACAATTGAATGAAATGAGCGAACCATGACCCGCCCACTACCAGCAGCTAACAGAAACCTACCCTGATGTAATTGAGCAGATATCTAGTAAGTAGTTGCAGCAGCACTCCTAAGACTTCAATGTAAATAAATGAACATGAAAGGAATTATATCATGAATTTCAACATCATGTTGCCAGCAGATAAATGAAAAAAGTGAGCTTGAAGCTAAATTTATCAGCCTTCACATAGTGCTCCACTTGCCATCTTGATATCTCTATAAATCTATAATCCACTATGAGTCATCCAAGAATTGTGAAGTTTAAAGCTCATTCAAATGAATAATATTTAGTTATATCATAGTACTTTGTGTAATACTGCAGGGTATAAAATCTACTTAATTTTAAATTTTGAATACAAATATGAATCCAGTTATGTGTCTGGTGAAAACAATCTGACAGCCATTTTGAAACCAGGATTTGCTTTAGCAAACCAGCCAGTTGGTTTCTGGTCCCCCAGAAGAGGTTTTTTTTTCTCGAACGGCGCAGGAGGACTGCGCGTTATTTCATTCAAGATAGAAGAAAGGAATGACTACAGAGGTTAGACAACCCCCGTACTCAGTACAACACACGCCACTAGATTCTCTTACAAAAAAACAACCCATGACCAAACACCCCCAGAGGAGTTTTGGTGGCGTAATGTGAGAAGATCATGAATTTGGTAAAAAAACATCATGAATATAGTAAAAAAACAAACAGAAGTTTGTACATTGAATAAACAATCTAACATTAGTTAAGCTGCCAAATGCCATTTCATAATAGAATTTAGCAAAGAAGTGTGGTGGCAATTTACTCACATTTGCTTCTTCTGAATGCAAATTGAACTGAGGTTGCACAACATTAACCATGAAATGCCTTGTACCTTCCTCTTCAGCATCACTATTATTCAAAGGCTTAAGTGCTACATCAGATAATAGACAAAGTGAAAATGTTGAATGTACTTGCTATTTTGTAGTGTTTAACACATTGCTGAAAACTAAATAGTACAACAAGAATGTGTCTATTGATCATAGATAAATACCATTTTAATCCTGGCTGATGGCAATAATGTCACAACTATGAAACATGGATTATGCTATTCAACATACCAGTTTCACTACTTGGTGTCAGATTTGACTTGTTGGACCCATTGGAAGGTGGTGACTCTGAACTCTTGATCTGTTGAGGTTCTGAAGGCTGTGATGCTGAGGACACAGAGTTGAGAGCCCCATCCTTCGGCATCTCAGCTTCTTTAATTAACTGTTTCTTCTCGAGAATCTTTCTTTGGGTGTATTGGCGAGAAGGAGATGGTTTTGGAGGCTGAACTGCTTGAGTTAAACCACCAACCCAGGAGAGGATAGCAGCTCGGTTTTCTAAATTCCATAAAATTTTTAGTCCATGGACAAAAACTCTCTGGCAACTATCAGCCACCACAACATTGAATCCCTCGTCGTCACTGCCTGATTGATCATGATCACTTTCATCACCCCCATCAAACTCAGACTTGATTAATGGCATTTCAGATTTTTTCCTGCCATCTTCCTGCCATGCTGATAATCTAGCGGCATCAGCCTTGGGAGTTTGTTTTCGTATTGTGAAATAATCAGAATGCAGAAAAAATCCATCATCCCTGCTTTTCTCAGTAGAACTAGTTTTCGTTTTGCCCTTTTCACAACCAGGACTATCTCTATCTTTTGTACTCTTATTTTCTGCCTTAGAATCCTTAGAAGTTGATGGTTCAGGAATTCTGTTAAGAAATACTTTCACCAAGTGCAGATCTATGCCCTGGTAGACAAGATCAAGAGGTTCACGCTTGCAATCGAAGGTAAATATCTGCTTCCCACGGCTGAAAGCTATTTCAATCCTAAACTTTGTGAAGTGTAGTGTCAAACCCTTAGCAGGATCATCTGGCTGTAGAGGCATGTTGTTAATCCTCAACAAAATGGCATCAAAACGAATGCACTGTTCGGTCATAACTCTATCAAGTGGGAGGTTTCCAGACCGTACAAATCTAGGAACTCCAAAACGTGGAAACCTGGAAAACAATCTTAATTTGTGGGGAGGAAGAAAAAGCAAGTTCCACCACCTTGCTAGCCAGACCAAATCATGAGCCCCTACATTCACAGTCGGAGAATCATTTGTAAGCACATCACTCTTTCGCTGATGTTCTATGGTTTCTGTTGTTGAAGGCTTAAGTGAAAAACTCCACTTCAGTGACAGAGAAGTCGAGCGGAACGGATCAAAAACTTTATCCCGTGGTTTTCCCTCAGCAGGAAGAGCAAATATAAAATGATCCATAGGGTTACCTGAATCACATCCCCACTGTATTGAAATATCCATGAAAAAGGAAGGGGTTTCAAGGAAAGGTATACCTGGATGATGTGGGATTTCTAAACTAGTCTTCTTGGCTAGACTCTCTAAGCTAGTTATGTACACCTTTAGAGACTTCGAAGACAGACTGACATAACCATCCACATAACATATTTCCATATAACCAGATGTGATTAGCATTTGATCATGCTTTTCATAAGGGTTTGTCGAAGCAGGGAGATGCCACTCTGTCTCAGTAAAACTCAAGTTAAATCTGCCATGAATATAGTTTCTCATATCATCCCACCAGGGTAAGCTGCGCTCTCTTCTAGGGGGTTCAGGACGCTCAAAGAACCACCTCTTAGCTAAATTTGCCCTCCGGAGTGCAACAGTAAAAGCATAGCTTATATCAGCGAAAACTGGCTCATAGCCAACTCCAAATGACACTTCCCCTTTCTTAAAATGCAATGGTATGTCAGCATATGTTTTCATTGGTGGGGTATAACCAGTTGCAGAGCGGAGCAGATTTACTCTCCACCATTTGCCAACATAGACATCCTGTCGAACTTGGGGCTGAAAAGTGGTTGCCTGCCACCAGGGGGAAAAATCAGTGCAATTTAGAATGATGCTTGATTACCATAAATAATCCCACAAATGGCTGTAGATAATATCAATTTGTAGGAAATACTAATGATGTTCTCAAACAGAAGGGAGAAACTACAATAGTATACAGTTAGATGAAGCCAATAGGGTAAAAGGTTACCTAACCATTCTAATGGTATTTTCTAACTGAAAACAGCTAACAATTCTAAAAATATTTCACATCGAATTAAGTGAACAGCAAAGAACACTAACCTGCTGACCCAGCACAAGGCGTCCATCACATTTACCAGAGGTTCCAGCAAAGAGTGGAAATGCATAGTCTCTCAAATACGCAGATAAAGATCTAGTTTTCAAAGTAAAATTGCTACCGTACAAACGGGAAAACGGGATATCATTTTTGGCACAAACTGGATCTACAGATTTAATAAAACTAATCATTCCTTCATCGCCCCCATCAATCTTTGATAGGCTCACATCAATATCTTTTGCATGTACGGACATAACTGACGCCCTATGAGTGCTCATCTTGAATCCTGACTGGAAGCCACTTGAACATGCACCTGACCCTTCTGAGACTGGCAATTTTTGACATGCTTGGTAATATGACCGGAATGCCTGTCTGTATATCTCTTCTCTGAGCTTTTCAATGGAGTGTGGGCCAGGTACATCTGCATCGGCTTCAGGGCAATCATTGTTTTTTTCAGAAGCAGAGGTATCCAGTTTTGCCTTGGGGGAATCCTTATTTTTGCCTAAAGCAAGCTCATCAAGTAGATTCAACCTGACTGCAGACTCCCAAAATACATTCTTCATTAAACTGATATGCTCATCAAGCCATCCTTGTATGGGCTCTTCCTCAATTTCTGCTATCAGGTCACGCACGATGATCCGCACATACCGAAAAGCCACTGAATTTGATTTGTTCTTTTTGCTGCTACTGCTACTGCTGCTGGTGGCGCTAGATTTCTTCTCAGGAAATAAAACAGATGTTTTTGCTGCAGAAATAAGTTTGAAGGCCCGCAATGTGTCTTCTACAGCATCATCTATAGCTCTTAGTTGCAACCTAAATGGCAAGCAAATATTAGCATCACGGCATTGAATAACCCAATCACATACAGCTGCAGATTGTAACTTCTTATCGGGATGGCTATCAGAAACAGAAATCGGGATACGAGACAACTGCATGCGACTGCTTTTGAATATCCATGCATCACAAAAACTGACTGCTAGTGCCTCAATCAAAACACCTATCTTTGCATTCTCAGAAAATATGGATCCTACTTGAACCATTGCTTCAACCCCATCAGCAAATTCACCTGAAATTTTCAACGATTCCAAATCGAGGGCAATAACTGATTCTCGCTTCTTTTGTGCCTTTTCTTGTTGGCCATGGTCTTCTTTTTTTGCTGGGATATCCATGCTTAATGTATCATCTTTCACCTCAGTAACAGAATTCTGGAGTTTCATCCTATGCAGAACAGATTTAAGTCGTGTGGCCACTTCAAGCAGTTCCAGATAGGGATCAGGCTCCCACCTGATTGCAATGTCAGTCACATTGATGAGAGAGCAGGCTGCAGCATCATTTTGCCCACCAGAACGCTGGACAAACTTTGCTTTACGCACATCCAACAGCTTGGTCTCCTCTACAGGTTTATTGTCAAGCTGATCCTCTTTATGTGTCACTCTGAACCTCTCAAGTTCAACCTGCACTGAGTGCTTTGCCTTATTCAAAGACACACAGACCTGAGAAATCTCTAGAGAAGTGGAGAAGTGAACATTCTTATGATCCGGAAGGCTAGTAGAATTTACATAGGCCATCCTTGGGGAACCATTATCTTCATTGATGATTACAACACGACCACCCTGAGATCCAAAGTTTACACGCTTTGGATCGGCTATAGTCATATCTTCCAGCCTCATATCACCATCATACATAACAAAGCACTGTGCAACATTGATTTTGATAAGCTGTGCTCCTTTAGCTTTCTTGCTAGACTTTTGAGGAGCATTCTCCTGGACAGATCGTTTCTTAGGAGGCAAAATGCTTTTCAGAAACACTTTGTAGGACATTGCATTGGCACAAAGTGACTCGAGATAGTAAAAACAGAAGTACATTCTGATTCCAGATATATTAACAGAGATAGAGGATTTAGCATGGTCTTCACCATTATCTTTGCCTGGGTCCTTTTGTTCCAGATCAAGAGTTGAACGGCTAATGTGCAGTAAGGTGCCTGCGATGCTTTCATTCATCGACTGTAGGCGTTTGCCAGCAAAAAGCAATTTCAGTTCACCAAGCTTGACATGCAACCGAGTTCCTTGGTCTACCAACTTACTTGCGGAAACATTAGTTGATTGAAAAATACACTGCATTATCCAGTATTTACAGAGTGAGATTAGCATAAAATCAAAGAATGACAATGTTAATAATTCTTGGTGTCATTATAATTTGGACACACCGAAAAGTCTCGAAACATTTAAACATGGTACTTTTTGCTTTGTAAGGAAATATCCCTACTGCATTTAAACATGATAATTACAAACCCCTTGGTACTAATCTTCCTGCACTACCAAGCATAAACAAAAAACCCCTTGGTGAAAGACTTGGAAAGGTACCCATTATTGGCACCAGCAATTTCTGGTTTAATAAACTCATCATCTACCAAACCAAATAAATTGTAAATTTAGTATCATGACATTTGAATGCCCCCATTCATGTAATCAGGGCTCAAATCATTGTAAACAAAGAGCAATTCAAAAGGCACTTTGAAACATTCACTGTTGTTGTGTGAGTCGAGTATTATTGAAACTAGATGAGGTGGTCACGTCATCAGAACACAGTCATAGTCTCATGACTATTGTCATGAACAGCCATTCCAGCTCATCAGGGGGGTCACCAGCAGGGAGTAGCCACTGCTGCTACGGCCTGCATCCTAGCAGCTGCAACAACGTAGTTATCAAGTTATGTTGCATAGCGTGTTGCATAGGGTGGAACCTAATCTGTTTGCTAGGAAGGTTATTGTTAGATTGTGAGAACACTATAAAAGGAGGCCTATTGTACGAACCATAATTGAGTAAACATGAACTAGTAACAAGTTTCTATCTCTTCCACAGTTGAGTTCCCTTTCTCACCTACAAAAGCACTGTCTCCAGGAGTGCCATTTTTCCCTTGAAACCAGTGCAATCAATATCTCTGTAGTGTTTAGCACGTGGATGCTAAATATGATTATTTCGGCACTATGAAGATGAGTTATGAATAGAAACGCCACTACTAAAATCAAATATATGAGTAACACAGTGCATGCAACTAAACGTCCAACTAGAACAGAACAATACGGCACAGCATCCATAAGGTACTTAATACTTACATGGTAAAGAGGTACATCATCAAGACTGTGAAGCACAATAGTCAAGTCAGGAGCCGACAGTGTACATGCCCAAGCCAATGCTAATTTTTCTTTAGGTGCCTTCTCTTGTTGAGGACTCTCATGGACAACAGGGGGCTTCTTTTTATCTGAGTTAATTCTAATCAGTGGCTTAATTCTGCTCATAATGAGATTACATTGGAACCCACTAATCTTCACATCTACTTCAGCTTGAACTGGCAATGCTGGCTGAGGGGAAAAACGCATCAGCACATTCAGTTAACTCTCAGAGAAATTATAAACCATAGAAGACGTGCATAGTACGCTTCAATATAAAAAAAGGAGACCATACAGTGCATTACAGATAAATAACCATAAATGGGAAGCATAGAGTAAGAAAATCAGAAGGAGGCTCTCACATAAAAGGGGATAACTCTTTATCACATAGATTCAGCCCATAAATGAAGCAATAGTTCATGAAACTATTTGCAATGAATAATACTGGCAAACCATGCTGGAAATCCAGGCAGAGACGTGGTGTAATATCATTTAACTGGCCAAATATTATAATGTCATTTAACTGGCCAGATATTATATGCACTTCTTGCTTATGTCCCAGTTGCATGGCAAACAACTTATAAACTCAATTACATGGAAAACAAAGTCCTAACGGCTTGTTTGGTTGGGGGTAATTGGTGAAAGGGAATGAGAGTTTAGAGATATGAGACTAAAATTTTCTTGTTTCTTTCGTGGGAGGGGGAGTTCATTTGGGATGGGGAAAGGGAGTTTAGAGACTCAACTCCCACCGATATCTTCCCATGGGGAGGGGTGGGAATTGGGAGGCAATTCCGCTTTAAGATGAAAACAAATGATCTTAACCGTTCATCATGACTTATGATATGATTTCCCACATCAAAACCCATATACCAAACAGAGGATATGAATTCCCTCTCCAACTCCCTCCCTTAATTCCCTCCACGAACAAAACAAAGGATTGGGACTAAAAATCAAACTCCCAAGTGAATTCCCTCCATCAACTCCCACCGCTAAATCCCATGCTCCTTCCTATTCAGTTGCCAAACACATCCTAAATAGAATTACACAGAATTCGGCCAGCTATTCATAGGCAATTTTCTATATCCAGATACACTCCTTTACTCTAGCTTGGAGATCACTATCCAACACTGCAAAACAAACAACAAAAAGTGGGCATTGCTACATCTTATGGTTTTGGAAGATCCACTTGGTGGATAAGGAGTTTTTAGATCTAACTTTTTTACCACCTGGATCAAGTCAAACCAAAATTGTGTATTGAAAGGAAGTATTATCTATGTGTAAGGGGAGTATCCTCCAAAAAGTACAGCAAGTTACAGATAATAAAAGGAGGTAAGGAGGCCCACAAAATTCTCCAAGGGAAATCACCGGATCAAAATAGTAGAAAGTTTGATTTAATAACGATTTAGATCAAACTGACCTGAGTGGGAATGTTAGCTGAAACTACTGTTGAAATTTTTGCAACCTCTAATATTGAGGTCGCACCATCCATTAGAAGCTGGAAAACAGAAACAATAATTTTCAAAAATTTCAGATTCAATCCTAAAGAAATCAATCATGTTGAACTGATCAAAAAGATTATATTTCCTAGAGAAAAATTAGAAACATACATGAATCTCCGTTACAGCAGTTTCCAACCGGAGATGTTTTGCGCTCTCTCCGAAGCCATCTTGTGGTTGTAACCTTGTACATCTCAAAGATATGCTACCAATTTCATTGTTGATTGAGAGGCCATGATCTTTGGGCAAAAACTTCAGATCCAGTTTGGACATGTTGAAGCTAACCTTCCAAATAAAACTACATTTTAGTGAATAATAATCCAACAGTCAACTTATGTTAAAAGTTCACAGTAACAATTTAAAATGGCAAATCTAGACCAGGAGAGATGCTGTAATCTGACTAAGTTTTTAAGTGTGCCCCAGGGAAAGTTAAATTTTCTAATACCTAGGTTAGGTCTGCTGGCAAAAAAAGAGTTTAGAGTTGATTCATGATATTCAATGTCACATCTAAATTTTTCTTTTTGACTTGTTTATGGTCCTAAAATATTAGCACACTCATCAACAATTATAACGTGTGGTTTCTACTGTGAAATATCAGCGCTATTGGAAAAAAGATTACTTGGTAGTTCTACATATAAAAAAATACACATCCTGCACTGATTGTGCGTACATCAGGAATAGTTTTACTTTGGCCTCGCAATATCACTGCAATGCAGCCTCCTTCTAAATCAACATAGATAACAAAATCATATTTCCATATACTTCATGGGGAAAATGAACGAGGATGACTATTGTTGAAGATATAAACAAACATAAACAAGCTAAAAGAATATGAATTATGCATGCAGATAGGCAAAAGGCTGGTCGACAGCTAAAAAGAGAAACATCAGGTGTACTCTAGGGAGTTCATACAACCTTTTCAGGAAACAGACTTATCTTGTTA
The DNA here is from genome assembly GCA_032594955.1 of Panicum miliaceum. Taxonomy (NCBI): domain Eukaryota; kingdom Viridiplantae; phylum Streptophyta; class Magnoliopsida; order Poales; family Poaceae; genus Panicum; species Panicum miliaceum. Next base: position 44,831,188 of record CM064059.1, read on the forward strand.
TTTAGTGATGCAAGTTTGCCCCCTTCAGATCTGGCAGCTGATTTATTATCCACAGAAGGTTCATCCTTTTGGTCAGCAACAGTAGATGCAGACTGTTTCTTCTTGGTCAATAATTTCTCTTCCAAATTCACAACAATTGGACCAAGAATCAAGTCCAAATTCTTGACTTTAATTCCTTTATCCCTAAAAGCATTGTCAAGAATAGTTCTTATTGTTCATTTTTTTCATTGTTTACTAATCTAGTGATGTTTGCAAAGCATTCAATTAACATATTACCTCTGATGAAGGTCACATGAGAATGATATGTCCTCAAACAGGAATGAGCTACAGTCAGAAGTGTCCATGGCTGAACAATATTGTCCACTAACACACCAATCCAATTTGCTGAACACCGACGTGTTGTTATCAATGCTGTCTGACTCCAATGCTTGTACAAATAAAGGTATTATATTAACTTGAACATTGAGGACTGGATCCAATCCTCCAGTTTTGGATATATCAATCTTAAGATCCTTGATGCCAAGAGCAGCTTTTGGAGACTGTAATTATTAAAGACCAAGTTATCGACGCAGAAAAAAGCAAGACAGAGGTGCGTTAAAGCCACTGTGACTCATACGTAACCCTTGTGTTCTGAAAAAAATGCCATAGATTTCAAACAAAAGCAATAGAGAGGATAAGAAAATCCATGTAAATTGATGCATATAGACTTCGAATAAATCCAAAGGTTGTTTAACCCACATCACTAAGCTCCTAATAACACATTAAAAATAGGTGCAGGCTATTATTTAACTATTTGGATATGGATATATCATATAGAAGACTGAACCAGAACCATAGCACACATCTCCTGTTAGCACAAAACTGGGCACAAAAATTCTGTCAGGCAACTAAACCTTTGATGAGAATATGTTGCTTAAGAAACAAATTGTATGACTGACTATTTCAACTTGTCCGCTTCCAGCATCTGCTAATAATAACAGAGAAAATTTGTTTACGGAATGGCCGGGAGAGGAATATGTCACGCACAAAAATGCCCGTGTTCATAATAATATATTATCTTTCTTTTTTTTCAAGAATATGCAGGAGAGCTTTGTACTTTTTAATTAAAAAGAAAATAGGAGTTGTTTGCAACATGAGCTATCTAGCAACGCTTGCAACTACATAGCTCGTTTTACTGACTTAAACTATAACTAAAACAGCCAGAATACAGAACGCAAGATAATCAACTAGAATCATCAGTATATGCAACCATGGTTGATAGAGTTTAGATATCAGATAGAAGGCAGTACCTTAAGCCTCAGTTCCACTATGGATAATGATAATAGACTGGCCACGCTTGTTATTAACCTCCATTTCGCTTGTGCTTTGGATTTTCCTTTTGCTTTTGTGGATGAGGTTGAGGGCGGTTTGCGAGGGCTAGGTTTCTTCTTGTTTGCGGATTTCACAGGTTGCCTGAGCATAACGTCCAAATCAGAGACTTGCAGTTGCAGGATTGGTCCATGAGTTAGTATAGTAAATCCCAGCTGGGTGAGCGGTTTCCGCAGGACAAGTCTGATTTCACCAATACAAATAGACTCAACAGCGCCCTGAAATGCGACACAAACGCGATTCGATCATATGTCAGGATCGGCATTGGCATGGAGGGACGGAAGCAGGTAGACGACCCGTAGCCCTGAGGTACCTTTGGGGATGAAATGGTGATGTCCCGCAGATAATTGAGGCCGTAGGAGCGGCACCCGATGGATAGCTTGGCGGCGCGTTGGAGCACCCAGGCCACTGCCCTGGCGAGGAAGCTGCGATTGGGTTGCAACAAACAAATCCTTAGCCGATCGCACCCATCCCACTCCGCGAACGTATAGCAGCGTAGAGCAACGAACGAATTCGTTCGGTGAGGGCTACATGGAACGGGGAGGAAGAGAGTGGGCGCACGTACATGACGGCGACGCATCCTGCGGCGGCGGAGAGGGCGGCGAGGACGCCGAGCTTGAAGACGGAGAGGAGGAGGCCGTGGCGGAGGACGAGCTCGACGGCCTCCCAGGCGACGACGAACCCCACCAGCAGCTGCACCAAACCAACCATCATCGTCGCTTCTCCTCCTTTGGGCTCTGCTCGATCACCGGCGCTCCGTCATCGCCGCACCAAACCCTCCCTTCCTTCCTTACAGATCGCGATGTCGCGGCGGCGGCGAGGGGAATCGCGGCACGACGTGCGGGAACCGATGGGTCGGGGGTTGGGGGGAGTCGCGGGGAGGGGCGGAGCGAAGATGGTGCGGAATCGCTGAGTGGACTAATGGAGAGGAGAGGATGGATGGGGGAACGGAGTGGAGAAGAGGTGGCGCGCCATTTCCGGAGAGGAGAGGGGAGGAGGGGAGGAAGGGAGCGGAGTGACGCGGCGGTTACGCACGTCCGAGTCAAAATTCCATAAAAAAAACATTGTCGGCACGGCCGCACGGGCCACCGGCACATCACCAGCGCGCCGCGCCCGCGGCTTGCCACCTCCTCCTCCTGACCTCCAGTTTCAGACTTTCAGTTCAGTTTCAGACAAGTGCCAAGTGCCATTGCTTGTGATAATCTGCCCACTTTTTCGATTGATGTAGCCGGCCACCTCATTTAACACACTACTTAATCTTGAGATAATCTGCCCAAAACATAGGCACCGGTTTTGATGCAATTGGCACACCTCATTAACACACTAGTACTAGTTAATCTTGATAATCACTCAAAACATTGGCGCCCATGCTTGAAGTATATAGCAGGTGCTACTGTTAGCAAACTAGGAGCAAATCAGAGCATTTGGCTCAAACATTGGCGCCCATGTCGGGAAAGATTAGCCCCAAGGACCAAAAACAATCATGAAAATTATCTCAACTAGGATCAAAATAAATCTTCAATGTACCCTGAGATTGACAGCCGACATGCAGCGCAACTCAACCCCTCAGCAGCGCAACCCAATAGCAGCACAACTCGCAGCTTAGCATATCATCCCACAGTATGGATGACCAACAAACAAGTGCAGATCCGAGTTATATGAGGTTACGAGCAGCCCAATCAGCAATACGACTCTCCTCTACAGACTGAAGACACTATTTCCGTCCTTTGCCCTTCCTTTTACCCTTTACCGCGCCCCGCTTCTTGTCGCCCTTTTTCGCCTTGCTCTTGTTCTTGAACATTCTCTTCTGTGGCTTCTTCTTCACGCCTAAGCTGGAGTTGTTCTTGGCCACCGAGCTAGGATTCTTGCTGGTGTAGCTCGTCGACACGGGGCCGATAGTTCTCGGTCCAATGTCATCATCTTCAGGAGTAATTTCGCTAGTGGTCACAGTGATTCTAGTCCCATCATCTTCGTAAGTTTTGATTTCTGGAAATAAAATCAATTATTAGATAATTATTATGAGCTCAATTTTCAAGACAAGGAAAAATTGGTTCCATGACACCGAAAAATCCTAGTTTTAGAAATATACCACCGAACTGATCTGGTGCACTTTAATACCACGGAAAGTTCACACCGTTAAGAAAATTACCACTCTTTTTTTTCTCGAAAAATGGAAATTACCACTTTGTCACGCTTTCCATCCGTCCACCCATCTTTCTTCCAGTTGAAACAGTTGATCTTCTCCACTACTAACTAATTAGTGAGGAGAGGTGCTTACTTCTGTGGTCAGACCTCATTCCAATGCCACGCCCCATGCTGCCTTCCGCCCGAAGCACGCCTCCCAACACAACTGCATTGAGCCTAGATCCAGTTGATACTCTTCTGCCTGGTTCAAATCAGGCAAGATTGCTAACGTCGCTGCCTCAAAATCCTCTCCCTTCACAAAATCAAGCTGCCAGGTGCTCAAATAAAACCTTCACACCATGGAATTGAGCTCTGCCCCACACGAATCCAGCCGCTTCGTGGTCAAACCGAACCTGCACGCTGCCGAATTGGCTATTCCACTCAAAATTTCTAGTTGGAAATCGAGATCAGGAGCTGTCTCAATTTCTAGCTGGAAATCAAAGATGGATTCTGCAGCCCAAGTTCTGTTCCACTGCCTTCCTTCTCCAGTCCAACACCTGTCTCTTCCAGTCCAGCACCTCCTCGGCTGCTCCAGTCCACAACCTGCTCCCAGTTCATCATCGCCGTCACTACTCCTCATCCTGGACGGCCGCACCGCCCTCTTAGGAATCATGGCCAATCTGATGCCTGAGAACAGGAATCACCGCCCAGATGCATGTGTTGTGGTATGCTGTCGACATGGCTGTGATCCAAGTTGGCGCATGTTGACAATGAAAGAGCAGGAGGAAGAATGCGGTGCGTGAGAAGCAGGATGTGCAGACTGTGCAAAGAATAACGCTCCAATGAGGAACACAGATGGTGTGCGAACTTTTGATGGTAATAAAGTGTAACAAGCCAGTTTAGTGGTATATTTCCAAAACAGGGATATTGTGGTGTCATGGAACCAATTTTTCCTAGAAATAACATCACAATACTGTATAACATGGTAGGAACTGTTATAAATTCAGTTCATGTACTCACCAGACAAAGATTCATCATTTATCTCCTCACCATCATCGCCAATATCCTCATTTTCTAATCCAGCATCATCCGATGACAGTACTCTACCATATAGAGCAATCTCTTTCTCTTGTTTTCTCTGAAACAAAATGATATAGCTCAGCAAATCAACAAGCAGAAACCAGTAAACACAACATAGGCTGAATGAAAATAAAATTAAACACTTTCAAAGTCGTTCCAAAATCTTATTTGGCCAAAAACTTGGGTATTCCAACTGGCACATAATTCAGCTATCAGGATTGCATTACATGTTGCACTTCTGCACCTTCCGTAGACCACAAACATCATGGTAAATGTTAGCTATCTACATGGTAACTATCTCACTTGTGATGTCTATCAATTACATTTTTTTGAACTTGTATCAATTACTATTTGCAGTGTTGTGGGTTTCATGTAACTGTCTCATAAATTTCAATGTGAACAATAGATGCACACACCCTTTTGGCTTTCAGCCTGACAATTTTTTTTCTTAAAATTTCTACTGATGTTGGGCTCATGCTGGATAATTGATAAATCTATCGCACATGTCTAAATGAAACAAATCTTCACTTAGAAGAATCCTAAAATCTGTTGACAGATAAGTGATTGCAGGAGAAATTCTTTCACGGTGAGTCATGGTTCTCTGGGAGTATTGCCTTTCAGCAAGCAAGAACCAATATTATCTTTCAAAAACGGATACCAGAACCATAACCTTGCAGAAAAGGAAAAAATATTTTTGTTGTGCGAATTACTCACCCTCTTGCGCTCCTCGATTCTCTTCTTCCTCTCCTTCTCCTGCAAAACCTTCTGTGCTTCCTTTCTTCTCTTCTTCTTCCTCTTGTGGAACCCAGTCACGAAATCCCTGCCAAACCAAGATCCGTCAAATAATCTTGCAGGTGCTCGGATAGGGGATGGTGAGTTGTCGGAGTAGAAAGACACACTTGAGGGCTTTCTTGTCGAGGGTGACGGAGAGCGCCTTGTTCTTGAGGGAACGCTTATTGATGTGCTTCGGCACCATCACCGTCGGCATCTGCCCCACCACAACGTCCTCCGCCTCCGACTCCGACGCCGCCATCTCCTCCCCGTATTCCTCCTCCTCCACGGCCTCCTCCTCCCACGCCATGGCTATTGGCTACACAGCTCCCTCCGTCCCTCCCTACCTCCCTCCCTCAAACACACGGGGAGAGAAGGAAATGCCGCCGCCTTGCGGAAGACGGGAAGAGAAGACGAGGGCAGGACTAGGCAGCGAGGTTAGGGAGGTCACGTGCAGGCCGCGTGATCGTTTGTCTACTTATGAATTTGCTTGTATACCCTCTTGGAACTCTTTTATTCCACAAGTGCCATTGCGACAGATAAAAATACGGGAAAATACACACAAATGAGGCAACCTGGCTTTCCCGGTACCAAAATGCACTAGGAGTCTACCTACCTGTGTCAGATTTGAAGCAAATCTAAATAATAATGAAGCAACTTTATTAGGAAATAAAATAAAATAAAATGTTCAGCAATAATTTTTCAGAATTATCATGTTTAGTTTATTGATATCATTCTATCATAGTCTCACCTTTTGTTTATTGATATCAGTCTATCATAGTTCCAGCTTTTCTTTGTTGATATCATTTTGTCATCTTTTCACCTTCTAATTGGGGACTCCAGAAGGTGCACACGGATATGCAGATGAGCTCACTACGAATCTGCGATTATCATTCGAAATCCAAGGTAAAAATCATCGAAAAAAAGGTGGAAAATCACTATGACAACGAACTGTGTCTGGTGCCAGAAGAAAACATATCATCTTCTTTTCTGTTCAATAATTGCTGGTGTGCAGAAGCTCCTACAACAAATTTCAGACTGGAAGCTTTCATCATTCAGGCATGCCTGTGTCCCGTTTTGTTTATTGAAAAAGGCCTGTGTCCCGTTTTCTTTAAGGCAAAACATCAGCAAGCCTGCAGACATACCGTGGTTTTTCATTCCTTACAAGCATCACCCAGCAGCTATCATCATCTCGTAGGATCATATGATGGAAGCAATACTCCATTCATCCGCCATGTCCTTTTCGTGACTCGTATCCCTGGAAGCAAAATGTACCCGGATGAACGAAGCTGCAAGGCAGGTGGTATTTGACGTGTACCTGAGTCCTTGCTTGTTTGGAAGTTTATCATTTTGTTGAACGCTGAACTGATGCGGACGTCAAGAAAGACCAGTAACGATGAACCTTTTGTTGTCCACTGACTTGGCCCACTGGCCACTGGCACACAACAATGTCATCATCTACAATGGCTGCCACGATGATAAGTACAAATTGCTACATGCCCTTAGTTTACACGATATTGCTTCACGAGCAATGGCAGCCATGAATCAGCCGAAGACTCTCACAGCAGTTGCTTCAAAGAAACTTTGAAACAAAGACACTGAAAGACAGAAGAGTGTGCGCATTTCGTGCCTGATAACCATTTTTTTCAGGTCAAAGGCTCCCTTATCAGTTACTCCTAGATAAGTTCAAGTGGATGAGATCATCATCCAACATACTTAATATTGATAAGAGGAGTAATAAGAAACAGTCAAGAGAGCAGCAAGAGGGCTATTTGTAACATTAGACTGCCTGCCATTGCACATCAAACGAAACATTTACAGGACACCCTACACTGGGGAGTCTGGGACTCCACCTTCACCCTCTTCCATTTCTTTGGGGGCTCTCTAGACACACTGGAGACTGAACTCAACTCAACCAACGCAACTTAGAGAGAGCAGCAGTAAACAGCAGCTGCATTTTGTTCTCTTTTTTGGTCATTTTTTTACTTGCTTGCTATACAAAAGGACACTTCTACTTGTACTAATTCCAGTACTAGACTCGAAAGACCAGACCACAACGGCAGCAGCCAGGAGCAGGAGCAGACGCTGCAAGAGGGCACAGCAGCCTTGCTCGATTTCCCCCGTCAGGATGACGAGCCTAGCGGGGCTGGTGGATCACACGGGGGGCGCTGCTGCCCTTGGGGCTGCCGGCGTACTTGGTCGGCTTCTCGGCGTGCCTGGGCTTCTCCCGGAACCCGCGCGGCGCGTCGCCGCCGTTCGGGGAGGTCAGGTTCAGCGCCTTGAGCACCGCATCTGCACAGGGAAGGTACACGCGGGTATGAAGATGAGCTCATGTCTCGAAATCGAAGGCAAACCGGCAACCGCCGAGAGAGAGAGAGAGAGAGATATCCGTACCGGTCTTGGGCGCAGGGTGCTGCGGGGCCTCGACGGCGGCGGGTGCGTGCTCGGGCTGGTCGTCGTAGAAGAGGTCCTCGTCGTCGTCGGGCAGGAGGCCTGCCGCGTCGAGCTCCTCGGCCATCTCGTCGAGCTGGGTGTGCTCCCGGGACCAGTGGTCGCGGAACCAGGCGGTGGTGGTGACGAGGTCCCACCACTGCGGCGAGAAGTCCTCCACCTGCAGCAGCGCCGCCGGGATGAAGAGCGGCGCGTCCGGGTTCAGCGACGACGAGGAGACCGCCACGGCGCTCATGACTCCTCCTCCTCCTGCTCCCCCTGACTACAGCGGAACAAACCAGATCCAAATCAGATCACAGCGAGCGCGCGCCCAAAACCTTCTGCTAGAAATCAAGAGCACGGATCGAAATCGCAAGCAGTCCCCAAACCGGAAGGGGGGGAACAAAACCCGCGAGAGACTTCCGGATCGGAGGAATGGAAAACCGCAGATCTCGAACGACAGAGTATCGTAACGGAGCAGATGGTGATCTAGGCACGACGCGAGGCTACAGATCGAAGGTGGGAGGGCGGGAGCGGATCGTTCGTCCACGGCGCTCACCTTTCGGTTCCTGGATGGATGGATGGATGGATCTGTCCTCGGCAGCGGACGGGGTGGGGAACGAAATATCCGGTGCGGTTGAGCGAGGGGGGTGGGCTGGGCACTGCGCAGAGAGTGGGAAGAGCTTCTGCTTGCCAGTGGACTCGGCGAGGACCCGGTTTATAGGAGGGCGGCACGCGCAGGCTGCAGGCAGGCAGGCAGCGACCGAGAGCGAGCCTTCGTTGCTGGTGCTGCTGGGCCGCAAGGAAAGCGTGTCGCCTCAAGGCAGCTTCCGTGCGCGTCGGTGACTCACCTCACTCGGGCTACCGGCTGCCGCCCATCACACAGCGCGCGCGCGCACTCTCTCGAATCTCGTATCTCTCGTGTTGTCAACTTGGGTTTCAAGCGCGTGAATTTTTGACTTGAGATTTGTCCCCGAGAAAACGTTTACTTTGTTCCAGCCTGTTCTTCAGTTAAATACTTTTGAATTTTGGGTTCAGAAATGGATCGGAAACTGATCAAGTGCCGGGATAAACGCAAAGCAAGCGGCTCGCACATGGAGGCCGGCCCGGGGAGACGCAACTCGCCGTCCAATCAATCGATGGATGGATCGTCCTCCATGATTGGCGTCGGGACGGTGGCCCCCCGGTGGATGATAAAGGTGCCGTTTCGTTTCAAAAAAAAAAAAAAGCTGCCGTTATCTTCTCTCAATTATGGCCATGATCGCTCTGCCGGCCCCATCGGCGCTTGCGATCGATCATGGATTTGGTAGGAAAACAACCCATCATTTGAGTGAAAATGGGGTATCAGATCAACCCACTTGCACGTCGAGATATAGTGTTTCTAATAAACGAAAAAAGTAGTAGAAAATGAATATTTCTAATCAACTTTTGCGTCCCTAGTGAATTGTGTCGCTGCATGCCTCTCCCTCGACGTTGTCGGCCTTTCTAGCGAGACCAAGGAGGCAATGGCCCTCTCTTTTTCTTTCCCGGAAAAGGAGGCGAGGACCCTTGATTAAATAAAATTGTAAAGTATTTATTTTTAAATGAAGGAATCATTTAGAGGGTTGATGGAGATGGTAAACGATGTGTTCCTCGATGGCTGAGACGGTGATGACCTGGTAATATCATGTAAAAGCGTAAACGTTGATAATGGCATTGACACCAGCAAATATTCCCTGTCAGTATAATTTTCCATTTCCTTTTTTTCAGTCCAAATACAATATTTTCAAATAAAATTTTCATACGCAGGCTTTAAATGAAATTGTGTGAAGACAAAATCAAGTCGAGAAAAGAAAACGAGGGAACAGTGAAAGTTGTTAGACGGGCCGGTCATCACAAAGCTGGGCCAAGAGTAAACAGGCCCATCCACTCTCGTCTTCCACCCGGACCACCCCACCTTCGCTCCGCAGCCGCAGCGACCACCTCCTCCTCTCGCCGCCGCCACCGCAAGTACAGCGCAGCCGCGTCGCCTCGCCGCCTTCGATCCCCTCCCGAGGCTAAAGCGCCAGCGCATACCCCCCGAATGGCGGTGGCGAGGAGTCTGATTCTGAGGCACCTCCGCTTGGTGGCGGCCCCGTCGTCAGCGGCGTCACTCAGGCCGGCGGCTGCGCTGCAGGAGGCCCTGTGGGGTCGGCGATGGATGTCATCACAAGAGGCAAAGGGGTCGTTCCTGGACAAAAGCGAAGTCACGGACCGCATCATCAAGGTCGTCAGGAACTTCCAGAAGATTGACGACCCCTCCAAGGTATACACAGTGCCACCCTCTCCCTAACTGGAACGAGATGTGCTTAGTGACAGACAATCGAGACCCTGATCGTGCCCTTCTGTTTAGCATCTCGTTTTATTTGGACGAGGAATTAGAGTTTCTCCGACTAGGGGATGCTGGGGGGAATGCAGCCTCAGCTGAGTGGTTAGATCTATGCGCAGTGTGCAATAATGATAGGCATTTCCATGCGGGGGAAGTTGGATTAATCGTTCAAAGAGTGGTTTCAATTGGGCTTCAAAACAGCTGCAAGTTGTGTTGTTACTTGTGTCCATGTGTTCAGAACTTCAAGTTGTTTCTGTTGTTTCGCACGGATAGTTGGTAAAATTAAGCTCGCTAACCTCTGGATTCTGTGTTTTGTATGAAGCTGTAATGCTAGGGTAAGTGAATTCTGTGTTTTGTGACTTTGTCTGAAGCTGTAATGCTAGGGTAAGTGAATAACTGATATATTAGTACTTAATTATTTCTATTTGTACATAAATTTTTTCTATCTCGCACAATTTTGACATGATTCTATTGCTTTCCTGCTCTTTCCATCTTTGGGGTTTTCTATCTCGCATATGCATTTATCTTTTGTGCCTTTTACATGTTTTTTCTGTGGATAGTATGGGGAAATCCTGTCGAGCAAGCTATGTTTAGGAATCTAGTTTTGCATTCCCTTTTCTTTTGTGTTCCTTAACTCCTCTTTGTTGATGTTATGGAGGTTAGTAAGTAGGACCTAAACTAGTCTTGCTAAGATCTTCTCTATTTTTTCAGCAATTCAATTGTATTTTGGAATTTGGAACACACATTTTCATGTTTTATTATACTTTGGAATTTGAAACATGCATTTTCATGTTTTCAGACGCATCAAATAATTTCTTGCAAACTTGGATTGTTAATTATCTAATTGAAAACTAATAGTAGGTATAGTATGTTTGAGAACTTTTCCAGACCTTTTGAAGTAATTTTGATCAGCACACACGTTCATATGAATTTCATGATTTTAAAATAATAAAATCAACTGTGTGCATGGGCTGCAGAGTGTTGTTCTGCTGAAGTGCTGATCCATGTGAGTCGTTGTTGAATTGTCTGAAGCTGTTAATTGACTTAATTCTGGGTCACTTCATTTAAATAACTGCAGACAAGTTCATATGAATTTCAGGTTTTTCTTCTGCTGATCCACATGAATCTTTGTTGAATTACCTTAAGCTGTTAATTATGGGTCATGTAGCTATAACAGCACACAGTGGTATCATAGGTACGTGAAATTTAACACTCAGCAGTGAGGGTAAGTTTTAGACAGACACTTTAGTTCAGAAATTGGTGCTCTATGTTTATAAGTCGGTTCTCTATGCATGATAACTACAGGGTGGCAAGAATCAGTGAGAACTGAAAAACGTTCATAATAGCTCTAAACTTGTTCTGTCTGCAAGCTAGTTTGCTGTTTGTTGTTGTAGTAATGTGTGATGGAGCAATAAAACATATGCACAGAACAAAAAGAATTGTTCAGGTTCAGATGTTGAGCTGCTAGCTAGCATGTTCTCACCTTGAGTCAGCATCTTATGCCCTTTTATTTGTCGCACTCATTTGTACGCTCTAGTAAGTAAATGCTGTTGGAACATGAGAGTTTAGTTACCTATTTTCATGTGCTAGATTAAATAGCTGATGCCAAATCCTGAGTCAGTTTCTTCCAAATGACTTTTAGGTGACACCAGATGCCCATTTCAAGAATGATCTTGGCCTAGACAGCTTGGATGCGGTGGAGGTTGTCATGGCCCTGGAAGAGGAATTCGGATTCGAGATACCTGACAATGAAGCTGACAAAATCGACTCCGTCAAAGTTGCAGTTGAGTTCATTGCCTCACACCCGCAAGCGAAATGATCAGGCAATTTGCCTTCTGTAGTCTTTAAGATTTTTATGAAGAAGAGTTTGGCTTAATGATGAGCACTGTTGTGACCGTTTCACCATTTTACTGTTGCGATGATCCTTTCTGGAACGTTTTCTGCTACCGTGGGTTATTCTGCACTAAATAAGATGATAATTTAGCCCTGAGAAGGAACTTGGATGGGGCTTTCCCCTCTCACCAAAGGTATAGTTTGTTAGAATCGAAACTCTTACTCCCATTGAGAGGATGACACTAGGAGTTGGGGCAATTTTCTGGTTTATTTCTCACACAATGCCATGCCAACCCGAGGGGTTGGGGTTACATATTTATAGCTGGCCAAGACAGCCAAGCATATGCCAAGATGCTAGTCTAAGATGCTAGTCTGAAAGCTAGTGATGCTTAGTCTAAGATGTTGTTCTAGATGCTGTCCTAAAAGCTAGTCTAAGATGTTGTCCTAGATGCTGTCATAAAAGCTAGTCTAAGATGTTAAATGCTGTCCTGGTTGGGGCAGCAAGACCACCATGCCGAGGACCACAAAGACAAACAGTATAAAGACTTATCCCATCATTCTCCCCCTAAGTCTTGTGCGTCGTCTTGTGGGAAAGTTGGACCATCCCGGTCCGGGAACAAAGCTCAAGAAACTTGATCCTCCCAAGGGGTTTGGTGAGCAGCTAGTCCGCAAGCTGGTCCTTGGTGTTGATGTAGCTCGCCTTGATGCTCCCTTCCTCCAAGCAGCCTCGGATGAAGTGGTACCTCACCCGGATGTGCTTGCTCCGTTCATGGAAAACGGGGTTCTTTGCCAGGGTCAGAGCGGACTTGCTGTCCACCCTGAGTTTCACCGCTTCAGTGTCTCTTCCGAGAAGATCACCGAGCAGCCGAACGAGCCAGAGTGCCTGAGTCAAAGCGGTGGAGGCCGCTATGTACTCAGCCTCGCAGCTGGACAAGGCCACCACCTGCTGCTTGACCGATTGCCAGCTAACGAGGCACTTGCCGAGGAAGAAGAGGATCCTGCTTGTGCTCTTGCTGGTGTCGATGTCACCGGCGTGGTCGCTGTCGCTGTACCCGACGAAGTGTGCCTCCCCAGGACACCTCGGGTAGTAGAGACCGTGGTCGAGAGTCCCCGCAACGTAGCGGATGATCCTCTTCACAGCCTGGTGCTCCGTCGTCGGTCGGTGGGGCGAGGTAGCGAAGGCTCCCCACAAGACGCCGGTACTGCGTAGCGTCCACCTCCTCCGTCGTGCTGTTACGGCTCAGCTTCAGCCTCTCCTCCATCGGAGTGAGAGCTGGGTTGCAGTCGTGAGCCCAGCCAGCTCAACGACGCGCTTGGCGTAGGTGGTCTGTCGAAGCGTGATCCCAGAGTCATCCTGGTGCACCTCGATCCTTAGGTAGAAGGAGAGAGGTCCCAGGTCACTCATCTGGAAGGTGGCCTTCATCTCTTCCTTGAACGCTGCCACCTCCGCATCCTTGGTGTCGGTGATCACCAAGTCGTCGACGTAGACACCCACCAGCAGGGCATTTCCTCCATTGCCCCGCCAGTAGACGGCCGCCTCGTGCGGGCTTTGCTCGAAGCCCATCCCATTGAGCGTGGAATCCAACTTGGCATTCCATGCCCTCGGTGCCTGCCGCAAGCTGTAGAGAGCCTTGCGCAGGCGTAGCACCTTACCTTCCTTGCCGGGGATCGCGAAACCCGACGGCTGGTGTACGTAGACCTCCTCCTTCAAATCGCCGTTAAGGAACACCGACTTGACGTCCATGTGATGAACGCACCAGCCCTCCTGGGCGGCTAGCGCAAGGAGTCGTCGCACGGACTCCATCCGTGCCATGGGGGCGAAGGCATCGTTGAAGTCGATCCCCTCCTGCTGCACGAAACCTCGTGCCACCAAGCGGGCCTTGTGCTTCACGATGGCGTCGGCTTCGTCCCTCTTCAGCTTGAACACCCACTTAAGGGTGATCGTGCGGTGACCGCGAGGAAGGTTAGCAAGCTCCCAAGTGCGGTTCTTCTCAACCGCGTCCATCTCCAACTGCATCGCAGCACGCCATGCTGCGTGTCTCTTGGCTTCTGCGAAGGACCGAGGCTCGCCGTCGTCGCACGCAAGGTGCAACTGCGCCTTCAGGTCGCGAGGCACCAATCCTGGCACCGGCTGGTCGCCGAGAAGGTCTTCAATTGTGCGGTACCGCAACGGCTCGCCGTCGTGGTACGCGTCGATGCGCTCTTCGTCGTGGGAGAGAGGAGTGGCAAACTCCACTGGGCTATACTCGGCACGGGCTGGTGTTGGAGTAGGCGTGCCCGGAGGGGTAGCTGGTGGTGCTGGAGGCCGTGGGGTCGCCGGCTGTGGTGGAATCGGCGAAGAGCTCATCACAGTCGAAGTCGTGGCTCGAGAGCATGCTGCCGCCGAAGTAGCGGGCACCGGAGTCGGTGGAGACTCGGGGACTGGGGTAGGCACGCTCGGTGAGGAGGAGCTGCCTACTCCCCCAGCTCCCTCGAAGTGGACGTACTCGACAGTGAAGTCTTCGTACGTCAGTGTCGAGCCGTCGTCCACCGTCTTGTCCCATGCCCATCCTCGCCCTTCGTCGAACACTACGTCGTGCGTCGTGCGCACACGCTGTGTCTTCGGGTCGAGAATGCGGTAGGCCTTCGAGCCCTCCGCGTAGCCGATGAACACCCCTGGAGTGCTCCTATCGTCGAGCTTGCCGATGTGGCCAAGCTCCTTGGCGAACGCGAGGCAGCCGAAGATCCGCAGGTGGGAGACCGCCGACTTGCGCCCATGTCAAGCCTCGTACGGTGTCCTGCCATCGAGGGCCTTGGTGGGCGAGCGGTTGAGGATGTAGACAGCTGTCACCACCGCCTCTCCTCAGAAGACAGCCGACATCCCCCTCTGTTTGAAGAGGGCCCGAACCATCCCCACAACCGTCTGGTTGCGCCGCTCGACGATGCCGTTCTGCTGCGGGCTGTACGGCGCGGAGTAGTGGCGCTGAATGCCCTCATCAGCGCAGTATGACGCGAATTCAGCTGCTGTGAATTCGCCGCCGTTGTCGGTGCGCAGCACGCGTAGCTTGCGGCCGCACTCCGCCTTCGCAGCAGCCTGCACGCGCCTGATGGCGTCCGCAGCCTCTCCCTTGCTGCCGAGGACCATCACCCACATGTAGCGGGAGAGGTCGTCGACGAGCAGCAGGAAGTAACGTCATCCTCCCGGTGTGGCCGGTGTCACAGGGCCACACAAGTCCCCGTGCACGAGCTCGAGCCGCTCCTTGGCTCGGAAGCTCGTCTGCTGGGGAAAGGGGAGCCGCCTCTGCTTCGTCACCACGCATACGTCGCAGAACTGCTCCACATGGTCGAGGCATGGCAGGCCTCGCACCATCTCCGTGGCACTGAGCCGCTTCAGGGCCTCGAAGTGAAGGTGCCTGAAGCGCTCGTGCCACTGCCACGCTTCGTCATCCCGGCGAGCGGCGAGGCAGAGAGGTTGTGCCACCTGCAGCTTAAGGATGTAGAGTTGATTCGCGCCTCTGGTTACCTTGGCAAGAAGGCGACGATGGCGATCCCAAATCCTCATAGCTCCATCCTCGATCGTTACGCGCGAACCGTTCTCATCCAACTGTCCTAAGCTGATGATAGAGTTCCTCAACGTGGGGATGTAGTAGACTCCGGTGAGCAGCCTGTGCTCACCAGACCCGGCGGTGAAGATGATGGAGCCGACACCCTTGATCTCTACACCGGAGGCGTCCCCAAACTTGACGGAGCCTCGGATGCTGGAGTCAAGCTCGGAGAAGAACTCCTGCCGACCGGTCATGTGATGGGTGGCGCCGGTGTCGAGGCACCACCCATCAATCTTGTCGTTGTTGGAGGCGTCGCCGAGAAAGGCGTGTGCCCTCGACTCGTCAAGGTGGAGGAGAGCTGCTGCGGCCGATGCCGCTGGAGGTAGCTCGATGCTTGTGTGTGCCAGAAGGAGAGCCGACTCCTCCTCCACCTGTGCGACGTGGGCTTGGCCGTGTCGTGGCTGTCGACAGTTCCTGGCCCAATGACCAACCCCGCCGCAGTTACGGCAGGTGTCGTCTCGTGCCGGCTTGCGTGCGCCGGCGGCGTCGCCCTGGGCGCCTCCATGAGCGCCACCTTCGGTACGTCCTCGCGCCCCAGCCTGGGCGCCTCTGCGCGCCTTGCACGGCTTGCCGCGCTTGCAGCCGCCTGTCGAGGAAGAGGACTCCCCCTTCCTCCCGCCACCCTGGGATGCCTCCCACTGCTCTCGAGTGAGATTGAGTTTCCCGCCAATGGTGATAGGCCCCGAGAGAGGCTGTGGCTCATCGCTGTCGACGACCTTGAGGCGACCTATCGCCTCCTCGATCGTCATCGTAGAGAGGTCCAGCAGAGACTCGATCGAGCGAGCGATCTGCCTGTACTTCTCGGGGACGCAGCGAAAGAGCTTCTCGATAGCTCTCTCCTCGTCGTAGGTGTCGTCGCCGTACTGCACCATCTTCTGCAGTAGAGTGTTGAGACGGAGAGCAAAGTCATGAATGTCCTCACCTTCCTCACCTGGCTTGAAGGCCAGGTTCTCCCACTCCTTGCGAAGTGCCTGCAGTGTGGACTTGCGGGCGCGGTCGCTGCCGATGCGTGCCGCAGCGATGGCGTCCCAGGCGTCCTTGGCGGTCCGCTTCTTGGAAAACGTGAATTGCATCTCGGTCAGGACTGCAGCGATGAGAGCATCCAGCGCCCGTCGATCTTCAGCAAAGTCGACATCGCCGTACCGGACTGCCTCCCACATGTGCCGCACCTGGAGCCTCACCCTCATGACCGCGGCCCACTCGACGTAGTTGGTCTTGGTGAGGGTATGCCACCCACCACCGGGACCAATGTCCCTGACCACCGCCTGGACGCCATGGTAGCCATGGCGCCGGTCTGGGGAGGGAGAGCCGCGCCGCCTGTGAGGGCCGCGCTCTTCGTCGACCTGGCCGCCGTCGCCGGGAGCACCGCCGTCGTGCGCGCCCCCACCTGGGGCTCCGCCGGCGCGTTCGCGCCTGTCTGGACTGCCGCCGCCGCGCCCGCCCCCGCCTGGAGCGCCGCCGCCGCGTGCACGCCCATCTGGGCCGTCGCCACCACCCCCGTGGGGGTGGGCAGCTGCCCACAGCCTCGCCCGCTCGCGAGTTGTTTCCCTTGCCAGCCCGAGGTCCACGTCGGTGCCGCCGTCGGCGGAGGCAGAGCTACCGGAGCTGCTGCCGCGCAGAACCTCAAGCTCCGCTGCCGCCGCATCTGCCGCTGCCGCTGCCGCCACCTCCGCCCTTGCTGCTGCCAGCCTTGCCGCCGTCGCTGCAGTTGCTGCCGCCGCTCGCTCGCGCTCCTCTGCCGCGGCGACCTCGGCCTCTTGCCGGTGCCGCGCGCTCGAGGCGACCGAGTGCTGAGACTACCCTTCGGACGTGGCGTGCTAATGGGGGGCTGCTGCGTGGGGAAGAGGTTGCCTCAGACGTGCTGCTGCTGCTGTTTGTCTGTACAGGGGAGGAGTGGTGAGCAGAAACAGCAGGTGTTGCTGCTGCTGGCTGAGAGCGAAAGGAGGCGTGGGAGGGAGAGGAACATGAGATGTTCAGGCTGCAGGAAAGAACAACTCTTATACCAGTTGTTAGAATCGAAACTCTTACTCTCATCGAGATGATGACACTAGGAGTTGGGGCAAATTTTTGGTTTACTTCTCACACAATGCCATGCCAACCCAAGGGGTTGGGGTTACATATTTATAGCTGGCCAAGACAGCCAAGTATATACCAAGATGCTAGTCTAAGATACTAGTTTAAAAGCTAGTGATGGTTAGTCTAAGATGCTGTCCTAAAAGCTAGTCATAGATGCTATTCTAAAAGCTAGTCTAAGATGCCAAATGCTGTCCTGGTAGATACTGTCCTGGTTGGGGCAGTAATACCACCATGCCGAGGACCACAAAGACCAACAGTACAAAGACTTATCTCATCATAGTTTCCTTTGTTTGTATAGGATTCCAATGAAGTACTTCTGAACAGTAGAGCTCATGTAGCCTATGAGTTTGCGCTGCAATTGATATATGTATTAGTGACAGCATATATGATAATACGCTATCCCTTTTGAAGTTACATTTATACCAGAGAATACAGAGCATCAGATTCAGTCCAGCTTACTGAGCATTGGCTCTAGCAGCCTAAGCTTTCTTCACTGTTTTACAACTCAACAAGCAATCATGTTAGGGCTGTACGTGTTTACTTGGTACAAATCAAGCCATCAAGGTGCCATGCACGCATGTAATGCTTGAAAGCTGCCATGATTACTGTATGATTCGTGTCTCAATAAGCTCATTCCTGTGGTGGCGCGAGAGAACACCGGGCGGGCATGGGCACCAAGATACTTCTGCTCCATTACTTGGCCAGCCACTGGTTGCATTTGTTGCTGCGTCCTCACTACCACCGTGGCCGCCTGCTGCTGTCCACGGGGATGAAAGAACCCAGACCCCTCCGGTGGCCGTGGCGCCGCTGCCCTGTCCGTGCGGCGAGCACTACCACCCTCAGTCCGCGGCAAGAAAACGCAGGTGCCGGCCTGGCGGCGCACCGTCGTTGGCTGAGCTCCGGCACCGAGCGGCATGGCCGGTGCGAAAACCATGTCGTTCTTCACGCCCGCCATGGCGTGCCAGCCAGGCACGGGTGGCGCCGGCGAGTTTAATGGCGGCGCTGGCACCGCCCTTCGCACGTTATTACCACGGCTGGTGAGGACGATGTCTGTTCCACCCAACCCACGTGCAGCATTAGCCTGTGGGCGGCGGCTGGATGCTATATTTGGGTTGTTGCCACCGAGGACGACGGCGAGGCGCGCCGCAAGGTCCTCGACGACGTCGAGGAGCTGCTGCTCGGCGGGGTCGACAATGCCAATGTCCTCGAGGATCTCCCTATGGACGTCGTCGAGCTCCGGCATGCTCGTGTGGCAGTAGTCAGCCATTGCAAACTGATCGATCTGCGGTGAATAATGGTCGAGACAGACCGACGATCTATGTGGAGAGCTAGCTTGAGCACGGCGCGCTTGCAGGTAAAAGCTAGCTTGGAAAAGGTAGCGTCTGAGCTTGCTCGCGGGAGGAAGAAGAGAAGCTTTTGAGCTTTCGAAATGGAGGGGTAAAGCGATGGTTTTATAGAGGAGTCACAACTGACGACAGACCAGGTAATGTAGGCATGTCTCTAGCTGTGCTCCTTTCTTTCGGCGTTTTGCTTAATTTTGTGCATTACATGTTTTCTTGTGTGTTGTAATGACAACATGTTTAATATGCATTGTAAAGCAAACTTGGATCTATAACCATGCGGCATAGAAGCTGTAAAAGTGGCTATATTAGAATTACAGGGTTTTAGAATTTTTTTTTCTAATACCTTTACGAGGTTTAGCTTAATTTCGTGTGCATTTATTCCTTGTATGATGTCAATAAAAAAGTGTGTTGTATGTTCTCCAAAAGAAATATTGATCATATGTTTGTTGCCTTATTAGTTCCTTTTCCTCTCCCAGGATAATACACTTGACGGCCTGGCATTGGCGAAATGTGACTGTGCTCAACGGGCGTCAACGAAATACTGGCTGTATTTTCGTTTTTTCATTTGATTTGTTGAATTCCTATAAATGCACAAAGCATGTTTGTATTCCTTCTGTAATCTAATGCTTGTTATTTAGGGTGGCTTTTTTGCAGAAAGCAATTATTCAACAAAATCATAAGTGGAGCGACAAAAACAAGATGTGATTTACTGTGTTGTGTTGTGCGGTTATGTTTTCATTTGTTTCTTAAAGGAATTCAAATAGATGTTTTGAAATTTTTATTACAAAAATTGCTTTTAGGGCACTTCAAAGTCAGATTGTCGGAGAAACAGATCACTAGTAATAAAATTGACAGTTCTGTATCAAATTTCAAAGCAATTGAGCGATGTGATTAGGTGTTTTATTCACGTTTATAAAGTTTATATGTTGCCACCGGTGGCTTGAATGAGCTCATTTTTCATGGGCCAATATATACATCCCCGGTTGTAAACACTTTGGATTCCTCCTGGCCAAACTTTTTTTAATAAAATGAATTAGGAAGACTGACAATGCAAGATCAGTGCTATTACACTAATCGTGAATGGAATTTTTTCCATAACATGTATTTACTTTTTAGATTATTTAGTTTTGTTGAAGCTGCTAGTCAAAGTTTAACCATAAGAGCATGTCAGTGTCCCTATATAAGTATTGTATTAGAATACTTAATAAATTAGCTAGGGGGAGAAAGAGAGAGCAAGGTGAGCAATTTAACTATTATTTACGGGCACTATTTTTTTCATGAATTTCCGATACTCATGTCTCTCAAAATTCTCCGTCTTACAGGAGGCGCATGTTGATGATTAGTGATGTAAGATTAGAAAGATGGCTCTACTCCTTTTGTTTATTCAGCCGACGCCAAATCAGCTCTATAAAAAATTACGAGTTAGTATTGTAAAGATAAAATGCTCATGAGACTTCCAGTTCCATGGGTAAGCAGATTATTCCCATGCAATAGCACAGAGGACCTAACAAAAACATACACGAGACTCCTCGCACAAACGTGCATGGGAAATAATTTTTTAAACATCAACTAATGCGAAAATACGGTATTACCTTGTACTCCTTTGAAGCTCATACGCCTTTGAAGTCCTGTTTGGATCTACTCGGTTAATACTAGCTAGCTAAGTTTAGACATAACTGATCTAAATGGACCATCCACTACCGGAAATAGCAAATTCGCCGAGTGTAAAACTTTTGCCGTGTGCTTTCTTTCGGGCACTCGGCAAACAGCCTATTTGCCGAGTGCCATAAATCCGACACTCGGCAAACCGCTCATAGACACTCGGCAAACGTCCGACACTCGGTAAATAAATGGCGCGTGCTTCGCACGTGCACCGTCCGTCACCGGACTGGGCCGGCCGTTAGTCCTTTGCCGAGTGTTGGATTCCGACACTCGGCAAAGAGGCCGTTCGCCGAGTGCCTCTCCAAGACACTCGGCAAACATATTACTTCGTCGAGTGTCTCACCCTGGACACTCGGCAAACACAAGACTTCGCCGAGTGTTACGTTTTGCACTCGGCGAACAAAAAAAAAATTTCGTCCCCTGGCCTCCACACATTTTCTACTCCCCACGTAGGAGATTTTGTAATCCATAATAAAAGTTGGTATATTTTGTGGTCTGTTTGCTATTTTTAATAAAATGATTGCATTAATAGAAATTTTTTTATTCATGTCAGATTTTAACTGCAGGTACATGAAATGATGGATTATAACCGGTGGAAAAATTATATCCATATTATGGAGTCCGGATTGAGGTCTCAACCAGGAAATGAAAATAAATTTTGAACATTGTTTTTTAAAAACACAACCACGAACGTGTGGTTGAATGGTTGTTAAATTATAAAAAAACCAAACGAAATCTGAAAATCACAAGATTTGTCAAGATGTCATGATATTATATGCGGAGGCTGTGGTAAAAAATTGAGAAGGTTTCGCCCAATTTTTGATATATGATGCTTAGAAGCGGACTCATCTCCTGAAGGATTCATAGAAGTTAGAGAGGACACAATAAGATTTGAAGTCCAAGTGACACTTGAGTTAAGGTTTGGCTCCAAATCTTTTTGTATAGGCAACATACAACACAGATTGGTTCGTGTCAAAATTTGGAAATTTTTCGGATCCGTTTACTATTTTTTATTGATTAAATGCAATTATAGATTTTTAGTAGATATAAATGCAATTTGCGCTATAACTGCATGAAATAATAGAATATTATCAGTAGAAAAATAATTTAACCATTGTTGAGTGATGGTGACACGATTTTGCCCAAGTATATTAGAAAAAGTTCTGTAAAACATGAAATATTAGTGTATTTTGCCGAGTGTATAAAAAAACACTCGGCAAAAATACCTTTTGCCGAGTGTTTTCCACAGACACTCGGCAAAGAAGGTACACGGGCCCACTGGCAGCATTCTCCTCCTCATTTAAAAAAAGAAAAACGCTTTCTTTGCCGAGTGCCTTGGATCTGGCACTCGGCAAAGAAAGAAGATTTGCCGAGTGCCAGATCGCGGGCACTCGGTAAAGAACCGGACTTACGTTTTCAGCCGAACCGCCGCGCGCGGCCCGGCCTCTATCCCAAAATTTTTTATACACTGAGCGCCCAGCCGCCCAGGCGCCCCGCCCCGCCGCCCCTTCACGCCGCCCCGCCGCCGCGCCGCCCCGCCACCCCTTCACGCCGCCTAGGCGCCCCGCCCCGCCGCCCCGCGCCGCCCCTCCGCCCCGCCGTCGCGCCGCCCCGCCCCGCCGCCCCGGCGCCCCGCCCCGCCAGCCCCTTTACGCCGCCCCGCCCCGCCGCCCCTTCACGCCGCCCCGCCGCCCCGCCCCGCCGCCCCGTCGCCGCGCCGCCCCTCCGCCCCGCCGCCCCGGCGCCCCACCCCACCGCAGTTTCATAACAAATTGAAATTTTGTAAGTTCTTTTATGCCTTATAAGAAAATTACATTAATGCTACTATAACAGAGCAATATTAACTTCAACTGCACTTATAAACAAACTAGTACTCTTTTAGGCAGAACTTAATGTGGTTTGTACATTGGGTGGAGAGTATTTCAGAAGAGAAAATAAGTAGTTAACTCATCTACTCCCAAACAACAAGCTAAATCTTAGGATAATGGAACCACAACTACAGACACAGGAGGGAAACAGATGGTCGGAAAGGAAAAACTGCATACATGCTTAGCCACACCAAAGTCAGCAAGTTTGACTATCCCGTTAGAGCCCACAAGTATGTTCGCTCCTTTAATATCTCTGCCATAAAAATCAATATGAAATGATTATTTTATTTTGTGCAATATATGGAACAAGCAAACAGTTGTAGACAATGTATACCACCTGTGAATATGTCTCCTCTCATGCAAGTAAGCAAGACCAGAGAGAATTTGTGCCGTGTAATTACGAATCATAGATTCCTTAAATGGGCCATGCTTGCCAAGTAAGCAATGTGTCTCCTCTCATGCAAGTAAGCACTAGATTGCTTAATACACCAGCTTCGTTGGACATTCTTGAAAAAATACTTGTTTGCAATGTGTCTGTACGCAGGACTTTTATAGATGCCAGGAGGGATTCGAGGCTAGGGCGGCCTCCGACATTGAACAAGCCGCCAAGAAGCTCGTTAAGGACATGCACTACGAGGCGCGGGTTCAGGCCATCATCGACTTCTATGCTGAATACAGAAGGATGAGGGTCAAAAAAGAAGAGGCCAGGATAATGAACCTGACCAAGGAAGAATTCATGATGGTACGTACAGAAAGTTAATATTTACTATTTCTGAGATTAATTACGCTTCACTTCTTTTGTTATATGTCACACACTTGATGATGTAGGTGCCTCCGTGGTGGTGCCGAACCTTTACCCGGTGCTGGGAACAAATGGTGGACGTGTGGTTGTAGCTCGGGTGGTTGGAGAACCACGTTGCTTGCCGGGAGCGGCGTCTGCAGATGCCATATGCACCACACCATCAAGGCAGCCTGAGCCTTGATGAATACAAGGAAAAATGGGTACGTGAATTCGTTTCTTTATTCTCACACATAATACACATAATACTGCATATTTTGTAATCCTTTTGTATTTTTGCCGCAGACGTCATCACATAAAGGCCAGGAGTGCTCCCGGTTCAAGGCATGGGTTATGTCCAAAAAGGACAAGGCCACGACAGACATCAACTTCAACCCGGAGGACCCGCCCGAGGCATACAGCCATCCCAACATCCACAACCGCGTCACCGAGTACACAGCAATGGCGAGGGAGGTTCATGGGCCAGAGTTCGATCCGAGCTCTCAGGATATTGATCCTGAAATTGTGATGAGGGTGGGAGGAGGGAAGAAGCATGGCAGGTATTGGATTGGAGATAGCGTGATCGACAGTGCCAGTACTCCCACCCTCTCCCAGATCCGAGCAAGGAGCACGGACTCAAGCCCCGCGATACGGGCACGGCCTACCGCTGCACAGTTACAGATGCAGGCTCTGCAGGTTATTCCTGTTTCTTTAATTTTTCATTCATTTTGTACATATCTTTTGCTTGGCAATAAGACATTGGGATGAAATATTGTAGGCCCAGGTGGAGGTAGAACGGAAGCACCGGGAGGAACTAGAGGCGAGGATCGAGGCGGATCGGCAGCTAGAAAGGCAGAGGACGGAGCAGATGTTCCAATACATGCAGAGTGTCTTTCACAGTTTAGGTCAGACTCCACCACCTATGCCACCGAACCTATTCCCGTCACCTCGACCACCTCCTGCAGCTACTCCTGTGAGTCACTCTCAACCTTACAATCAATCTAGAGTTAAACTAGAAACTACAGGCACTACAGACTTACACTAGAAAAGTGACTAATGCAATCTCTATAAACTTTGTGCAGAATCAATCGGCGGCGTCCAATGCAGATTCTTCTTGGGGCAGTGGCCACCTGCACATCCTCCTCAGCCTCCTCATCCTCCTCAGTGACTTGTGAACTAGATATGTTTGTGATGCAAAACCTGTGAATTACTTGTTTGTGAATTACTTGTTCCGACGAGAACTTGTGAATGTTATTTGTGTGCTTGTGATGCTTGTGGTGCAATTTATATGCCTGTGGTGTAATTTATATGCCTGTGCTTCTGTGGTTGTTTTTTGAGAGGGGTCCTTTATACGTAAAATTTCTGTTTTGGCAGTAGGCGGAAAGATACTTTGCCGAGTGTTAACACTCGGCAAAGAGGCCATTTTCTGTTAGTTCGACGTCTTTGCCGAGTGCATTGCCAAAACACTCGGCAAAGGCGTCATAAAATTTTTGCGGGATTGGCCTCTTTGCCGAGTGCCACGTGGAAGGCACTCGGCAAACCGTGTACCTTCACCGAGTGCCGTATATGAATACACTCGGCAAAGATTTTCTTTTTGCCAAGTGTCGGCCGTCTGACACTCGGCAAAGCAGCCGTTACCGTCACAGACCGTTATCGCCTTTGTGCCGAGTGTTACGTTTTGCCGAGTGTTTTCTAGCACTCGGCAAAGAATTTGCCGAGTGCCCGACGGTCGACACTCGGCAAACCCACTATTTGCCGAGGGAAAGTTTGCCGAGTATGGTTCGCCGAGTGTTACACTCGGCAAACCCTTTGCCGAGGGTATTTCGACCTTCGCCGAGTGCCTGGGGCACTCGGCAAACTTACTGATTTCGGTAGTGATCTAGTGTGCCCATCTGGCCAGCCAGATACTAACAATCTAGCTAGCTGCTCCTACCCAGCTAATCCCTGCTTATTATGAATTGCCAACAGACTGAAATACCCATGGGCTTCAGCAAATATTACCCACATCTGTTTTTGTGTTGGCGTAGCAGTAATAATACAATTAAAGTAAAGGTGAGATAGACAATTACCCATTCAAAAAAAAGAAATAGACAATTACCACTCCAGTTAAAAATCAACTAGCTGCGTCCCTAACTGATGGTTAGCTAGTTAATGTTAGCCCACTAATAAAAAGTTCTAGCCATTAGAGCCCTAAATTGATCCAAATTGGCTCCGAGGATTTGTGATAGCGTGTAGAATATGTCAATTTGGAGCTCTTCAACGTTAATTCTCAAGATTGAACAAGCTAGTGTAGTACTCTCTCAATCCTAAATATAATGTATATCTAGATACATAGCAAAAACTATGTATCTAGAAATATCAAAATGACTAACAACGAAGGACACAAGAGCTGAGAGACATCGATCTTGTTCCTCCACACGATCAGCATTGACTATTGGTTAGTAATAAGTGCTACAACTTTGTGTTACAAATGTGTGCTATCTGGCTTAATTATATATACACATGCGTGCATCATCGCTAATGTCCACGCGGCCATCATCAATGGATCCATCCGTGTGGGCGCGCGAGCTCAAGAGGGCGGGCATGAGTAGCCATGGTGTTCATCATGTGTAGCTGCTGCTCCAGCATTTCTGCGCCAGCCACTGCATGGGCAATTGCCAATTGGGCGTGGAGGTGGAGTCTCTGCTGCCGGACGGCTGCTGCATGCCCGTCCTTCTGCCTTCCTCCTCCCGGCACCGCCGTGGCCGCCGCTGCTCGCCGGCACTTCTGCGGTGTCCTTGGAGGGACGGTTTGCCTGGTGGCGTGGTGGATGTGGCCCCCATTGGAGCACGGCAGGAAAACTCCGGTGCCTC
Source organism: Panicum miliaceum (assembly GCA_032594955.1). NCBI lineage: Eukaryota > Viridiplantae > Streptophyta > Magnoliopsida > Poales > Poaceae > Panicum > Panicum miliaceum. The sequence continues at coordinate 44,857,304 of CM064059.1, forward strand.
TACTGCTATGCTTCGCCATTTCATGATGCGGGACGACGGTGCCAACTACCGGCGGTCTCGCCGGCGCCGGAGCAAACCTTGGCAGCAAAAGGGTTAGGTCATGCTCCGGCATCCTCCTGCTGTTAGGAAACGGCGACGCTTGGCCCATCTGCATCTGCGCGTTGCTGCCGCCGGGGAAGCCGCCGCCCTGCTGGACGTGCTGCAGCCCGTAGACCTGCGGGTGCGGGCGGCGGCGGTGCTGGTAAGAGCTGGCCGTCGCCCTCGTCGGCGGGACAGCGTGGCATTGGGCTACGTTAGCTGTGCTACCGAGGACGGTGGCGAGGCGAGCGGCGAGCTCCTCGACGACAGCCAGGTGTTGCAGCTCGTCAGCTTTCACAACGCCGATGTCCTCGAGGATCTCCGGTGGCAGCAACCGGTGGACATCGTCGTGGTCCGCTACGTGGCAGCGAGCCATTGTAAGACTCCGGGGAGGGAGGTGGATCGCTGCGGGGAGGCTTGAGGCTTGAGGAGGTGGAGAGGCCAAGGGAAGGGAGACGAGGCGGCTCTGATCGAGTGCGGCTTGGGGATGGAGGGAGAACTGGCGGAATAAATACCTGGAGACGATGAAGGAATTTGGCATGTTTTTGTTGTTCCTTGGCTGCTTCTATTCTGGGGTTGCTAGCTTGGATATGAGCTCTCTTTTGTGTTACGTAAAATGTGCTCTCTGTGGATGTAAAAGGTAGCAAATGTTAGCTGTGTCTACCGAGGTGTGTAATTGGACAGATGCAGGAATGATACTCATTCACACGAAATCAGATTGTGATGATGGTGTCTCCGTCCCAAATTATTAGTCGTAAGTTTTGACTTTTCTAGCATCTAGATATACATTATGTCTAGGTGCATAGTAAAATCTATGTATCTAGAAAAGCCAAAACGACTAATAATTTGAAATAGTGAGAGTAGTTTGTAAGAGCCGGTTAATACAATCAATATAACTGATGAATATGTTTCATTGAGGTGTTGTTGCTCCCTTGCAGCTGCAGAATATGAATTTAAAATCTACTTCGGTTCTAAAAAGGGTAAAAACACTATCAATAGATTATCAAAGCGAGTAAATATATTTACCTTTGCGAAGCAAAAATAATTTGATGGCAAACTTCACCTTCACTAAAATTTTGCGTTCGTAGATTTTACCAAACTAACGCTCTAAAGTTACCAACTTGACATTCTAACAAACTATATGTATGTCCAAAGCTGTGCATGCTTACTCATATAGAATGGCAATAATGTCCCCCATGGCCCATGCATTTCTTAATTTTCTTGCACTCTTTGGAGAAGGACATGTGTCCAGTTTCCACGGTGTTAGATGCCGTTGATAATTTCCGAGCACCTACGTGCACATTACACTAGAGGGCCCTACACTAGAGTATTGTATGTCTACCAATTTCTAATAAGCAAACCAATCCAAATAAATTATATTTTAATAAATAAATTATATTCTCGCGGCCAGGGGTGGAATGTAGAGGCGGCAAAAAGCAGCCACGGCTTCCGCTCTCTTCCTCTGGCCTCTGCGCATGGACCTCCGGCGGCGTGGCCGAGCCGAGGACGCTGGCAAGACTAGCAACGAGCTCCTCGACTGTGTCCAGGGTCCAGGATGTGCAGCTCGTTCATTGTGGCAGTGATGCCGATGTCCTCGAGGATCTCCGGTGGCAGCAACCGGTGGACGTCGTGGAGCTCCGTCGCGTTGTAGCCAGCCAGCCATTATTGCCGAGACAGCAGAAGAGAGGGACAGGGCTCCTCTGCATGTGAATGGAGGGAAGAATTGGGGAATAAATTCCAGGAGAGACACTGAAGAATTTGGCATGTTTTCACTGTTTATCCTCTATCGTTTCTATTTTGAGGCTCTGCGCATGTGCCTGTTTTTATGTGCTCTTAATGAGTTGTAAGTGCGTTAACAAGTACAGAGTATTGCGGTGTTTCTGTAACTTATATTTAGAAACTTTACACACTGTACGTGTGCACGCTCGCATTATCCACAGAATATTTAGGCTGCATATTGCGCCAGCTTTTTCCCTCTAGTCTAGTGTTTCACCTATCAAGTGAGGAAGTATCGCAAAGTCATCAAACCTTGATGTATGTATAGCACATGGTTGCCTTCTTCACCGTGTTGATCAACTAGAACCCAAAATGCTATTTACTCATACATGCACTTAAACCACCTATGGGAGCACCTCCGAGAGATTGAGTAGAAAATCGCTATAGGTGTGTTATTATCAAGAGAAACACTAGATACCATTAAAAGGATAATTAGCTAAACAAGTGAGTACCCATACCAAGTCGGAGACTCCCCAGAAGATGGGTCTAGCTGAGCGCTGCTCACTTCACAATGAACAATCCATTTGACTGCAAGCAAAATATGAACTGGTTTTTCACGATTATATTTGGCTTTCTCAAAAAATATTGAGGTCTAAGTGGATGGTAGGGGCTTCATTTGGTGCGTCTAAGTTATTCTGGTGAACAAAATAGTCTGTTGGCTCAAAAGTAGCCTAAAAAGAATAATGAACTAAAATCCAATTTGGTATTCAAAACCAGTTTTCAGAACATCAAGATCAATTTATTCAGTCAAACATGTTTAGCTTAAAGTTAAAATTCAGGTTATGTTATAATGAATCAACTCACACGATTGAACCAAAAAGATAACTTTTTCAAGGTGAAACAAAGAAAAATAAAGAATACAAATTTCATTCGGGGTGCTTGGGAACATAAAGGCGACATTTAGAATCAAGCCTCGCTTTGGAAACCCCTCCTATTCACTTGCAAAGTACTCCTGTCTTTTTAAATATATATAATTTAATTAGCTTGGTCTAAATATCATATATTTAAAAGAGAAAGTAGCGGCTAATGAGTTTATTTGTGGGTTCACTGCATCGAGTGTTTTCCGTTATCATTTCATGTCCACAAGTAGGTACTGCAAACGTTCAGGTGACGGGCTCCACATTGCGATTTAGCTTAGGCGTTTGACAGAAGATGCACAAGCCAGAATGTGTGTTCGACGAGAATTGCCCATCTTCCTTAGGCGTTAAAAGATAGATGAGTATGCACATGACTGTCTGCTCGACAAAAACACAGGTACTATGCGCTTCATCTCCTTTCAGATACAAATATCTATGCGCTACAGAAATCTACCATTAGCATACAACACGGTCAGAAAAGATCAGATACGTTTCCACTCCACGGCAGCTGTTACCAGCCATGTTCCTTTTCTTTAGTTATCAACACCAAAACTATGATCAATACAGATAGCTACCCTCTGTACACAATTATTCCTATATGTGCTGGTCATTGGATCATCTCTTCATGGTTATGTACACGATGGCCACAGCCAGCACAATGAATACTGCAGATGTGGACTGCATGCTAAACTCTGGAGGATAACCCTCTCTGCCTTTAAAAGGCAACCTGCCTGACCTTATTGCCACCGCACTGACTACGAAATCACCAATTTCAATGATTTCCTTAAGAGAGGCGTGCGGTTAAATACTTTTTTGACCAAGAAAACTCCAGGTCTGCACCCACCTCTGATGCCCAGCCTCAGCATAATAAATTGTTCTCATCTTGCCATTTAGCATCCTAGGTTTTCATCTCTCAGTAGATTAAGCTGGAGTGACATCTTGCACCTCCTGTGTCATCATAATCATGTCCTGTGAGATTTTCCACTTCATCTGCAGGTTTCTCAAGATCAGCAGCAGCAGCTGGTTCCTTATCATCACTCATGCCCTTCATCAGCCTTTTTGATCTTTTAGGCCTTGGTTCGGCGACCTGTTCATTTTCTGTGTGACCACTCCCCGTAAGATCACCTCCTGTAGGGGCCTCCCCGTTCTTGTCCACATTGTCATTATCATGCATTTTCGGATGTTTCTTGTGCAAGCTCTTCTTCTAGAAATGTTTAAGAAACACTTAGATGAGTGAGCAGGACTCATACGGCACAAGACCAAACAGAGAATCTAAGTGGTGAATAAACAAGGTGGCAAAAGAAAAATATGAAGACAAATTTGAGGTTAGTTGCTTTGCATAATCTCAGTAACCAATACAAAATGTTTATAAGCAGTGTGTAGAACAGTAGTTTTGAATTGCAAGCTAATCCAGCCAATATGACATCAAGATGCAAGATCATGAAGGCAAATACAAGAAATTCAAAGTAGCAGAGATTTCTCAAGACAAGCATTTCAGTTTAGTGCTCTCAATTTGCATTGATACTGCACAAATATAGCAATCATATGTTATCATATGGACTAAAATGCAAGTCAAGTTCAACCGATATAGCCCAAAACAAAACCTCATATAAGGTTTCCAACCATAGAAATTGTAGTCACACAAAATTGAATTTTGAATGTTTCCTTTTACTCGAAGTTTGAATTTTCAAGCTTGCATATTGATTTATTGTCTCAGTGATTTGCATCCACATGTGTGAACAAATGAATAGTGCTCAAGAGACTGCAGGTACACACATCGAAAAAGAATAATGACTGTTCATAGGTATGTGATGTAGTCCTATAAACAGGTAAATCAATAGGTTAAATGTATTTCACAGATGTACCTTTTTGTTGGTTGTGTTATCTTGATCTACAGCTTCTGCAGTAGCATCATCCAAGTCCTCGAGCGTTAAATCTCCTTCTTTGTCAACCTTGATGCCCTTCGCTCGTCTTTTCTTTTGCCGATCCTTTGCCTAAAATGGTAAATGGACAGGGAAAAAACAATATTCTCACAAGACTTTCCAATTGAATTTAAATATAACTTTTTTTGAAAAAGGAAAATGGCATTATATACTAATAAGAAATTGACTCTAGAAGCCATCGTTGCAGGAGGGAGGACCAGTATTTTCATAAATAAGTCCAACGGAGGTAGAGTTTATGTTGTCATATGATATACAGACTCCAGCCTACCAGCAGTAACAGTAAATTTCGGGACAATTGAACAATACGGGCCACAATAAAAAAGTATAATTGTAAATTGTAATGGTGTACCTAATAACTCCCAAGTCAATATAAAGGCACAGAACCTAATAGCCCAAACACACGATTAATATAGGTTCCCTACCAACAGTAAAAGCTAAACTAAGTCTCTGCGTGTTTGGCTTTTACACAAGGACCCTGTGACTCCCAGTTGTCTGTCTCTGGCTCGACCTGCCTCTTTCTGTGCAGCTGACCACCAAGGATGCAATTTGAGAAATGTCTTGCTAAATCGCAAAGGTGTCATTAGCATTGGAGATGATCAGAAAAATCAGAATTGTCCCGATACTTGCTAATATATATCCCTACATATTGATGCCATAAAAACATTGGACTCCGTTACGTGTACAACTATGTGCCACATCATAGCAATTGCTACAAGTTCGAATACAGACATGGTAAAATGCATATTGTTTGGGTATGGGCTAAGAGTGTCAGACAAGTGACCAAAAAAATGGAAATGATATTGTAAAGTTACCTGCATGGATATTTCTTTCAACTTATGTGCAATCTGTGTGTCATCAAGAAGTAACGAAACAACGTCCTCTTGTCTCATCAAATGATCGTCCTGGATATGTTTCCCCTTCATGACCAACTCTTGCACTGCATTTTTCTGCTTTGCTCTTTGCAATATTTTCTCTTCAATAGTATCTTTGCATATAAGTCTGTACACAGTAACCTGAAATTGCACATTTCAAAGAAAATATAAGGAATCGAGCTATTATAAAATGCATTCCCACAAACAACAAAGAACTTCGACTCCAAAAATAGTCGAGAATACAAATGACCACAATCAACAGTTTGCCAGGTAGCACCAACAGACTTGCTGCTTCCATGTTACCAGTTGATTTGTAAAACTTTCTGGAGCAGACCCCCTAAGAGCATCTCCAAGAGAGTAGCTATTTTTTTGCTCTCTATTTGACTCTCAATTTAACTCTCTAAAAAAATTACCCTCCATACTGAGTTGCTTACTCCAACAGACTCTCCATTTCCCACTCTCCAAATCACAACGGCTCCTTCAAATCCACATACAAAATCAATCCTCAAGTTCACAAACAATCATCCTCAAATCCACGCACAAAATCGATTCCAAATCAAGAGATAAATTACAAGAAGCTTGCAACCGTGGAGGAGGGGAGGAAAAGGCGGATCCGGCCCTGCAGCACGCCGGATCGGGAGATGCCGGCCTGCAGCACACCGCCCGCGCGGGCGCCGCTGCAGCTCGTGAGCCATGCGCGGGCACGCCGCCGGGCGCCTGCCGGCCACGGCTGCCGCACAGGAGCCGCGCGGGCACGCGGGCGCTGCCGGCCGCTGCTGCAACACGCGAGCAGCGCGGGAGCCGCCGGCCCACGGCTCCAGCACCACTTGAACTCGAACAGGAGGCTGGAGGTGCTGATCGAGGTGAGGCGCCGGCCGCCGCCTCTGCCCCAACTGCGCGCACCTGCGGCTGTTGTGGAAGCCGGCGGACGCGCGGGAGGAGGACGAGCAGGGCGCGCGCGAGGGCGGGAGCGGCGCGGGAAAGAGGAGCCCGAGCGCAGGATTTGGGAGATGGCGAGTCCTGCGCCTCGGCAAAGATGCCTAGCGAGCGGGAAGGGATGCCGAGTGAGATGGATTAGCGAGGAGGAAGGAGAGGCTGTTGGATGCCTGTTTCACGGACGTTTTTGCTTTTTTACCGATTCAGATCGGTTTTGCTAATCCCTTGGAGTTGCTCTAACAAGCTAAGCAGATTTTGATTAGGATGATTGCTCTGAGGAATTATATCATCGGGGTCTGAATACAAATCCTCTGTCCAAAGTCCCAACATGCGCTAGATTCAGAATTACAGTTTGCAACATTGTGATGTTATATCCCAAATTGGAAACTAAACGATTACAATAATGCTAATAGCAAAACAAGCACTATACCTAGACATTTTTTTTTCTCGAACACCACTATACCAAGACATTGAATCCACTATGCTAATACTGCTGTTATTATAGGATAAAATGAAGGAAACCTAGTGATGGACTAATGAGTAATAACACTCTGTTCTCTTTCAAATGTTCAATTCCTATATAACTGATCGTTTATTACAATGCAATGCTTACCAACTGAATTAAACAGATAGTGGTACTTCAGTTAATCAAAGTCCCTATATCGAGTTTAGTACAGCTACTGGTCGCACATACTTGTTGCTTTGAACATACAGCAGTCACTTCCAAAAATTGACCATCTATATATATCCTTTTAAGCATATATACATTGGAAACCATCAAAATCATGTACAGATTTGCCTTGAAAGTACCTTCATCACTTTATCAGGTTTTATAAACATATTACAACAGGAATTAGCATTCAAAAGTACGCTTTGGGGATCGCATCAATATCCAAGATAATAAATATTTGCGACAAGATACACTTTGCAATGCTATTGTAAGATTTGACATGTTGACACTTGACAGATAAGTCTGACTTTGTCGTAGAACAATGCACCCTAGGGCAAAAACAACAAGATAGGGTGGTGCTCTGGTGGATACTTTCAATCTAAACTGAATGGAAGGAATAACGACTAGAAGTGGACACAAAAGAGTCAAACAACTCGCTAGTTTTTTCGTAACAAGCGATCTAACTTTTTAAATGTCAAACAAGCTAATCAAAAAAATATCATACAGAGGTTAGTCAAATTTCTGAAGCACATATGTTTTTCATAGTAAGAGTGCCCTAAAGAAATTTCAATGATCACTCAAAAACATAATAATGATAGTCAAGGAAATAAAGTTAGCAAAAACTGATGTTCAGCTACCTCTTTTGTCTGACCAAGTCTGTGTGTTCTATCCATTGCCTGCTGGTCTTGTGTTGGATTCCAGTCAATTTCATAAAAAATAACTGTATCAGCAGCGGTCAAATTAATACCAAGCCCACCAGCTCTTGTGCTTAACAAGAAAACAAATACATCATTCCTACAAAAAAGAAAACATCGGTTAAGGACATGTTTCGACAGAGTTATATCATCTTGTTGTAGCAGTTCAACTCTGCCACCTAACCATTTATGCTTACCTATTCTGGAAATCTCGGACCATGTCACGACGGTCCGAGATTGCAGAAGACCCATCAAGTCTGAAGTACTTGAATTTTCTGAAATTCATGTAATCCTGAAAAAAAAAAGATATGATGATCAAAATTATAAGGATGAAAATTTTAGTATATACCACTCTAAAAAGTACATTCTTCGCGAATAATGGACAGAGAGTTCATTTTGCTGGTAAGGTTTTCAACTTTGCTGAAATATCTAGAAGTCTATTTTCAGCTCCTTCACCAAATTCAAAATGTTGGTATTAGAAATAGTGAAAATCAAAACTGCTACCATGCTTCTAAAGATTATTAGGTACCAAGGCGTTGTAACCTTTAGCTACAAAAGGTATATGAATTTTTCCCCTAATAAGTTTGTTTTCACACTTCTCCCAAATACACTAGCAGCATTAGTAGATTTTGCAAAATGTATGTGTTATATATTTATCTTTACCTATTTCTAAAGCAGGTAACATTTCCATCAGAAATTTTGGTTTGGTCCAACAGCATTACCAACGGGTGGACCAAAGCATATATAATGAGAATTGAACAACAACACTATATTGTAACCTAAACGGACTCGAATACAATGAGAACGTGAAAACACAACAAAATCCGTATCAAAGAAAACTCATCGCATAGAAAGAAAAAAAATCAGCCGCAATCAGTATGGGATCTTCGACCGTGGCAATGCATGGGCATATTACAAACATGTAGTATTTATGACAAATGGCTCTCCATAATCTAAATTCAAACTACCGTCAACAACACAAAATATTTGGTTGTTCACTACCTGAGCACAGATCTATTCAAATAATACAAAAACCTTCAGGATCAACACAGTTCCCATGATAACGTAAGGTCTAAAGGTATACAATTACTGCTGGTTAGTTTACAAATCATGGTACAGTTTCTTCATAGAGTTGAGTGTTTCATGTCAATTTTCCTTAAAGGTTGCAGGTACTGATTTCTGTTAGAGTCCTATGCAACATGGAATTAATCCCAATAAATGCAATTTAATGACTATCTATTGAGTTGCATGCACCAACCAATTCAACCCAAAAGCTTAAGCTGATGGGGAGAGGTGGGCAATTCACTTATACTCCAACACTCCCCCTCACGTGTCCTCAGACCTCAAACGTGGAAATTAGGAGTCAGCTGCAATTATTTCATTTAATCGCGCCCGCCAGGATTTGAACTCGAGACCTCTGGCTTTGATACCATATTGAGTTGCATGCACCAACCAATTCAACCCAAAAGCTTAAGCTGATGGGGAGAGGTGGGCAATTCACTTATACTCCAACACTATCTATCAATTAAATGTATCAAGAATTAGTTCTCATTCAATTTATTCAAGTGAACTATTCTTTGGAATTCTATCTGCAATTTTGTCCGAAGAGTTGTACTTCAAGTCCTCAACAAGATTTGGAATGCATGAAGAAAAAGTAATACCTCAAGGATGTCCAACATTTTAGTCATCTGAGCAAAAAGGAGCACACGATGACCTTCAGCTCGAAGGCGCCGTAATAGCATATCTAAGGTGTGGAGCTTCCCAGAATCCTGTCATCAGGCACTCCACATTAGTAACAAGGTACCGAAACAACCAAAGTAAGGTGCAACAAATACCGAAATGATTTGGCATTTATGTTAAGGAATTCACACTAGTTCTAACAATCAAGTCATGCTGTTCAAAGACATATTTGAGCTCTTCTGAGCTTAAGCAGTTCAAAAGGTACCTCAGATCCACATTCTTCTAAACATTTTCAATGTTTTGTTCAAATTCAAATAATATAAGGAAACTGAACCAAATATTCAAACAGGCCCTAAAAGGGTGATGAATTATGCAGGTTAAAAAATAAACATGAACAACAATCTGCAGCATAACACAATAGAAGTGATGAAGACTTACGGTGAGCATTTTAGCTGGATCAAAATTACTCATCGGCGGAGAAGACCCAAAAATCCTATAAGGTAGCTGCAGCATCGGCTCAAGGATGGGCAAATCAGTATGTACTTCTTGTATCAAAGGATGAAGACCAACTGGTTTTCTAGGACCATTGAACTCAGAAGTACGAGCAAATCCCAGGAACAGTTTCTTGGCCCAAGGATCATGCATCTCATCAGTGAACTTGTAGGCAAAATTTCTATCGGCGCACCAAACATTTACCTGGCGAAGGAGAGACGGGTGTTAATGAACACTGGCAATACTTGATAAAACAGATAAATTTAATAAGAACTCCTACTCGGAGGTTCCAAACTTCTAACATTAGAGCTAAAATGTACTCAGAGATGACCAGACACACTGATTGCTTCATGCAATGCACTATCCAAAAATAAACCAACATGGATAAGACAAATGGACTCACAGGCGGTGCTCTAGCTGGCGGAATAAAAGCATATGCTGAACGAAGAAGCCTTATGTTTGAGGCAAGCCTGTCATGATGAGAAAGCACCAGTGCCTCATATGGGCAATCACCTGGGCCAGTTCCAATCTTTGTTCTAAGCAAACTGGGTATGTCCTTTGTAGAAGAAAGCAACAACCGACCAACTGCATGAATGCTTGTAGCATCATTCTGACTGAACCGGGGACCTTCTGAATCAACGAATGCATCCATAATTTCATCAGTGTACTTCATATTCAATTGCATTGCCAAAAATGCTAGTCTCTCAAACAATGATGAAGTGGCCAAGAAGGAAACTTCAACTGGGGACAGATTCGATAAAAGCGTAAAGCCGAATGCACCGGATGATAGAACAGACTCATTCGATGAACTAGCTTCCGGAATGGCTGAACAATGGATATTGCTGGGCAAAAATATATTAAACAGCCTGTTCAAATATCCACTCCGAAATCCACAGCCGTTTCCAGAAATTTCCACGTTGCGGATGATTCCCTCATAAACTAACTTTGGAATCTGAGAAAATTACGGTAGATAGATATTAACGTATTGTTTGTGCTCATGGACATATGCGGGAGGTTGTAAACCGCATGCCCAATAAAAAACAAAGGCAAAGATAACAGAAACTATACCTCAAACGTTATAGGATTTCTCTTGCCGGCATAATGTACATCTTGTAATTCGCCAAACGGGGGAGAGAGAAGTGAGTTTGGGATATCAGCAAAGTAAAAGTAAGAACTTCCCTCATTGCGCTCGAACAGTTCCGGGTGATTGCAGACCTAAAGGTGTTGCAGAGAAAGAACAAGTTACAAACAGAAAAAAGAACCAAATTAGCTAAACTTACAATAGAGAAGGAAACAACTTTGGACAGTTGGGTTCTTATAAATGATTTTCCACATGATCAAAAGTGAGAAACATATTATAAAGATATACTACCTTCCGTAGCTGCATGACAATATTCATCAGGCTAAGTAACTTCTTATCATTTAGATTGCCGCGACTTCCGTCAAGCAACTCATTAAGAGATATCTTATTTTTTATGGCTTGATAGAAGACTTGCTGACGAGAACTCAATTTGCAGGGAACAATTTCTTCTTTCTTTTTTGTCATTTCAGCAATGACATCAATCTTAACCCGGCGCAGCATAAAGGGTTTCAAAATAGCATGCTGTAGAAATGGAGAAGAGTCATTATAATTTTAGAAGGATAACAAATTGTACCAAACCCCACAAAATATTCGATAGAAACAGTATGACCACATCTTACCAGTCGACTAAGCTGATGTTCATTCAAAGCTCCCCCATGCTCAGCATGACCCTCAATACTGGCAAGCCAAAAATATCGTCAGCAACTCTTTAAGGATGGACAAAATAATGAAGGTAGAACTACAGCAAAGAGAACTACCCCTTTGAGAACCACTCGTTAAATTGTTCATGGCTGTCAAATAGAGTGGGCATGATGAAATGAAGAAGTGCCCATAACTCAGCCATATTATTCTGTATCGGTGTCCCAGTGAGCAGTAAACGATTTCTACAGTTAAAGCCCAGCAACGTCCTCCAGCGCTGGCTGCAGCAGAGTGACGCAATTTGTCAAGCAAGGGAAGGTATATATGAGAATTCCAGAATAAATCAATGAAGATTGCCACAAATGAGAGGATTTTGGGGAAAATAAAACAAAATAAAAGCTTCTCTTCATTCACAAGTTTCCAATGTGTAAAGTCACCTGCTTGAACTTTTTATGGCCTGGGCCTCATCCAGTACCATGTATTGCCACTTAACACGTCTCAGAAGCTTCTCTTCATTCACAAGTATCTGATAGTTTGTAATAAGAATGTGAAAGCTAGCATCTCTGTACGGTAAGAGAGAACAAGTCACATGATTAGGCGTTCATGTTTGGACCTTTGAAGAAAAGAGCCACCTGCACAAGTTTGTGCCCGAGCCAGCAACTTACCTGCGATAAAGACGCTTGGGGTTGATATTCTTCCGCAGAATCATCCTCTCTGGGCCCCAGTAAGGAAGTATCTTTAGGTCAGGACAGAATCTAATCAACTCCTCAGCCCAATTATTCACAACAGATGCAGGAGCCACCACTAGAAAGGGGCCCCATATATTTTTGTCCTGCGTGATATACCAGTGTCCATAGCGAATGGTTAGTGCGCTATACTTAGGTTTAAATTATATACTCTATTCTAAAATTACAGATATGATAACTGGAGGAAAGAAATAAAATAAATTGTGGAAAAAACAACAAAGATCAGTCACAAACGTCAAATAATCATAGTGTAGTATAATAATGGAGCACTGGCTCAACTAATGGAAAGATAATTTTTATGTCAAAAAACAAATTCACCAACCTCAGCCAAATGAGCCAGGAATGCCATAGCCTGAACGGTTTTGCCAAGACCCATCTCATCAGCAAGAATGCCATTCAACCCCTGCAAGAATTCCAAATTTAAGTGAATCAAACACATTCATACCAAACAGTCAAAATGTATCAGCTTTTAACAGTTTACCTGTTCATAACAATTAACCAGCCACTGCAAGCCCTTTAGCTGATACTCTTTTAATACACCCTTAAACAACTCTGGTGTCTGCACAGATGACTTCTCAGGCATTGTTGAGCTAAAAATAAGATAATATAAAGCAATCAGTTCTAGAGAACTTATTCATTGTTTAAATATTCAAAATTTTCAAGAACTTACGGGTGTAATAGATCAATCTTGTTTGGATCCATGCTACATGAATCATCAGTTGGAAGACCAGACTCAGAAGTTTGACGAAGCCTCCCAACTTCACTATCAAATGCATTCGTCTTCATCTTTTGTTGAGAGACGGCATGCTGAGCTGCTCTCAATGCCTCTCTCTTTAATTGAGCTTCCTCAGGATCTTCTTCCCCATCTTCATCAGGGACATCTTCCTCATCAGGCGGTGCTGAGGCACCAGCCTTGTTTTGCATGAAATGGCTATAAAGCTCTGTTTGTGAAAGCAGAAAGTTTAGCCTCTGTTGCTGTCTTTTTGCTTCACGCAGCTCCTCCTCACGCTTCAAAGCTTCAGCAGCTTCTCTTTCTTCCTTTTTCCTCAACTCATACTGATAAGATGGGGAAAACATTAGTGTCGTAAATCTGAATGTGTCCTGTGTTTGAAGACAACTAAAGGGAAAGCAACCATGTGCAAAACTGAACTAAACAAATAATGTTTATGCAAGAGGAAGGGGGGGGGGGGGGGGGGGGGGGGGGGTAATATCGAACCTGATAAAATTGTATTAATGCAGATAATGAACAGATAAACAAAAGAATGAAATGAAAAGTTTAAATTTAATATCAGCCCCAGCAGAATTACTTTATAGTAAGCGTAAGGGATAAAGGAAAACCTGTTCTTTGTCTACTCTTTTCCAAAATATCAGCATGTCCCTAGCCAGCTTCCTTGTACGAATTGCAGCACATCTCATCAGTTTCAGTGACCGGCTTACTTTGAGCTTTACCTGGATATTTCAGACATGCATAACAACACTAAACAAGAGCACACGAAAATTGTACAGTACAGGACAACAACATGCATGGGTGCAATACCTCCCGTTGGCAACTATCAGAGAAGCGCTTCGCATCTACTTGCCGTTTCTTTACCAAAGCATTGAAATTCCTGTGATGCTTTGGGATGCTTTTGGTAGCAAGAGACTGCCATAGTTTGTAAGTTTTTTCTGCCTCTTCTTTCACGATTACAGAAGGTTCCTTCTTTATTATTTGCTTCTTCGGTAAGCTACGCTCGATAATCTGCATTCATAATTCGCCATGGTTGCTAAATACAATGAATTGAATGTACGAAAGTGCAACTAAAATTAAATCAGCTAAGAGCCTAAGACCAACCTCATATGTATCTCCTTTTTCCAAGACTTTAACATAATGAACCTGCAAATTTCCAGCTTCTGATATAATATACCTCCGTATCCTCCCAGCTGCTCCTTCCGGAATTGCAAAGGGGTCCTCAGTAACTTGAAGAGAAAACTTCTGCACCTTTACCCTTTCTTGGAGAGATTCGAACTGTGGCAGAGGTTCTGATAATCCACCACGATTGGAAGCCTCAAACTTTTGGTCAGTACCAAGCATTGCTGCTAGGGTGCGCAAATCTAGCATTCCCCTCAAAAAGTGTTCCTCGACACGTATATCAGAAGAAACAGGCAGATTAAGGGATAATGCTAACTTATCATAACCCTCGGGAACTAAGTAGCGTATATTATCCCCCATATCTAAGTAGGTGGAATCAAGGGTCGCTACAAGCTTATTAAAACCACCATGGGTTTTAATACATTCTATCCCACTGTACTCATGTGAGGCTTCTACTTCATCCAATGTTGCAACATTCCTAGAATCACTTCTGTGCTTCATAGTCTTTTTACCACCACTTTTGTCTTTTATTTGGAGGCTTGCAACACAAGGAGGATCAGAACCAAAAGCACCCTCCCTGAACTTTGACCTCTTGTACTTCTGGACATGTTCACTGAGCATTGTATGGTAGTGCTCCTCTGTTATTTGGTTACTATAGGGATCTGCCTCATCATCATCGCTGGCGCCATCAAGATGCCTTTTTCTCTTCCGATGCAGGCCATGCGAAGCATCATTTATACCGTTGTACTGATCCAACAAGGATCCTTGACCTAAAAAGGGAAGTTGAATAAGAAAAATGATGCACGTAGAAGCATGGCAGATGGGTAACTGAGCTACCTAAGTTGCACAATGGATTTTGACAATAAGCAACACAACTCTTAAACAGAAAACATCAAAATAAAGGTCAAAATGTAAAGATGAAGGTAGCCAACCTTCGCTGCTTGCACTCCCATTCGGGCTGCTATGCCCATAGCGGGCAAGATCTTCTGGTACAGGAACCCTGAAGTTCAACAAAGGCTGCAACAGTATTTTCAGTACAACCCCATCATCAGAATGGCATTGACAAGATAAACAGTCCAGAAAGACATAAGAGTAGATAAAAACATATCTGCTTCACGAAGTTCAAAAAATAAGAGAACGACTAATATACTCTACGCAATTCTACACTACCTGAGATTACAAGGTTTAAAGAGCCTGCACGGGTCAAATAGATAGATTCATAGATATGGAACAATTACACTACACGAGTAATAAAATGATGGATCAATAGCTCAAAAATGCAAACGACTAAACAACTCTGGCATGACAACCCGAAATTCCCTTAGCAGGCACACATCGTAAGAATACCAAACTGCATAAAATCAAACCCACTAAGAAATTTGTTGATAAAGACTATGTAAAAGATAGCACTTAAAAGAACTGTCAGAAGACATTCATGTGGCAAAAAGAAAAATGTTTACCACGAATGTCTGCAAATGCTTAGAAGATGGAACACAAAGCTCTAGTTGGTGTGATTTTATACAATACAAGAATGTCAGTAGTGATGATTGACACACTGCAAACTAAGCAGTCCACAATCACAAAATGCATAGCAAAAGAGCATGGTTAGATCCCAGCAACTAACAAACTGAGTGTGTAAATCAAAACATAGTATAACTGGATTAAGACCAACGACTTATGCGAGCGATTGTGCTAAAAAAATCATGAAGATGCATGAAATAGTATAAATTTTGAGAAAAATGATGATCGCAAACAAACAACAGCAGTTGACATAAGTTAAACAAGACGATAAGCACACCACCGCACCAGTTGATCATATCCCTTTTGGTTTGAATCTTCTCTTGACAATCTTGCTCCCACATGTCAAGCCCTCACTCTTTCCCAACCATCCGACTCATGAATCATTAATGCACTAATACCCATGCTTACACTACAAATAGACCAATACAGTGCCAACTATCTTAGTCCAGCGAATCACAATGCAGGTGCAGCAATTGATTGATATAATCCAAACCAAATAAACAGTAACATTGAGTATCAGTCACTACAACTATTGGAACAGCACCGCCAAACAACATGCATTAATCCAATTCTAGCCAGCCCCTAACACCTGAGCTAAAAGCGGGTCTCCAGCCCAAAATGACCAACCACTAAATTACACAAACAAAAGGCAACAAAAAAGTAAGCAGCCCTCCGGAGGAGAATTAAGAGAATTAACCCAAAACCGCGCGACAACGAGCTCGGCAGCCCACAATTGCATCCGCCACGCAGCACTTTCGATCCAACACAGCCCCTAACGCGCAGAGGAAACCCCTTTTGCGCGCGCGAGAGAGGGAGATAGATAGCACAACTACACAGCGAGCAAAGCGGCTACCTCGAGGTTGAATAGCGTGGAGTAGGAGAGGCCGCCGCCGCCGCCGTTGGCGCCCCCGCCGCGCGGGGGGGCGCGGCGAGCGTCCATGACGAAAACCCTAGCGCCCCCGCGCGCCGCGAAAGGAGGGAAGCCGGGGAGGGAGAACGCGGAGCCCGAAGAGGACGCAGAAGGCGCGGCGCGGGCGGCGGCCGGGTCGGTCCCGCGACGTAGGCGGCGACGGGATTAGGGTTAGGGTTCGCGGGGCGGGAGGGGAAGGAGGCGGAGGAGGAGGGGGAGGGAGGCGGCTGGGGTGGGGTGGAGGCGTTGTTGTGACGTGGTGGGGGAAGTAGTAGGAGGCATGGCTTTGGCTTGACCGCGAGGGGGGGGGAGAGAGGAGAAGAGAGGGGAGCAGGGAAAGCGAAACTGGAAGGGGCTCGGGGTACGCTCCGCTCGCTCGCCCAACTTACGTACGCCCACCCGGGAGCTCTTCGATTTTGATGGCCTTCGTTTTCTTTTCATTTTGATTTTTTTTCCCCTTTCGAGCTAAATTTGGGTAAAGGAATTGAATTTTTTTAATTTGGTAATTTCAAATAATTTAGAAGTGAACCTAACTGATAATTTTTTCAATATCAAAATATACCAACTAGAATGTCAGAGATGTTCATTAGAATTAAGTGTATGACATATGTTTAAAGATATGAGTATATATGTCTACGTATGTATTCCATAAAAATATGAGTTCATTATATATTGGAAAAAGAAACGGCAAATATAATATCCCTGTGCTAGAGTGTGAATGATATTTCTCATAGACACTGATTATGTCAAGTCCATTTTCACGTATTATTACAAACCGCAACTGCTTTATATTAGCTAGCATTGTACTATAGTTTTGACTCGAAACGCGCAGTTATCCCATCTTATTTGCTTTTTCTTGATACATGCAAGGCCAATTTGGCTAGCATCATAAATGCTTCACGCCAATGCAGTCACCCGACCCTCGTGTAGCTTAGAATGTGAATTTTTTTTTCTTTATAAGTGTACACGTTGGTTTCACCACTTATAACAAGCCCTTTGTATTGATACAACTACCATATTTTCTAAGTTTAAATTTAAATTATTTGATATTTTCTTAAAGGTACATACCACATTATTCAATCTGATTACTTAGAGCAAGTAATGACTAGCCCAATATTTTTGCTCTAGAAACATTGGTACTTGTCCTAATTTTACTTAGAAATTTCATGGACACGAGCAACATCTGACTACCACATGTATATATCTTTTTTTTAGTACTTGGCAACGAATATGAACCGTTACACTTCATTTCTTGCATGTCAGTTTTCTCTATGACTCATTTCAATGTAAGGAATAAGAACAAATGACTCTCTATGTGTAGGCTACTTTCCATGTCCTAGTGATTTTTCTCATCAATAGACATGTATGTTTTGTCCTATGCATCCCTCTCTTGCTTCTGCTCAACAATTTATATTTTGTAATATATATTTTGTTTTTTGGATTCAGTTGAAATGTGTTCGTACTAAGTTTCGTGTATGAATATTTTACACTCATAATTTGCAAGAAATGTGTGTCATTTCCCCTTAACTTAGTTTGAGGTGTCCTAACCTAAAAATGGAGCCTGCCATATGCCTGGCACTGTATGGATATAAGTAAAGATGATCGTTATGGACGGGCTATTTTCATGTACTAGTAGTATTTTTTTTAAGCTATGATTTTATCTTTCAAATACTTCACTTTCCTACTTGTAGTAATCAAATTGTCGTATCATAGGCCATCTCACTTGAACTTGGTTATTGTTTATAAATGTTCTTAGTTTTAAGCTATTTTTTTGGATAGTGGTTCATAACATTAATAAATCCAAATAGGTGTTCAAACGTTTTAAGCATACATACACATCCAGATTTGGATTGTATCTTTATGAAAACTATTAATTTCAACTATTAGGGTAAAGTCTTCTTACTTTATAGCAAAAGTTTAGAAACAAATCAACAAAGGTATTAAAATGAAAAATAAAAATAACAAAGTGAGAAAACACTTCAAATGCAGGTCACTTTACCAAATTTATTTCAATGTTTTCATGGATACATAATGCCAAACTACTGTTCAGATTCTCACTTTATCACCCAGATATACTGTGCAACCGTTCCATAACAGCAAAATAGTTACGGGCTCCATAGCACCATGTGATCCATATAGAAAACAATAATAAAAAAATCTCTCTTCTTACTCGCCTCTATCACTGACCTTTATTTGCTAACGGGTCTATTGCTACACCTAGATCTTTAACATCGTGTAGATTTCAGCGAGCAAAGCCTACTGACATGGAGTCCATCTATATAGACAGGTTGATCCATATACACTAGGCTTGTCCTAAGTGTAACAACAATCCCATTAAGTCAGGCTTTTGCACATATCTGAGTTTAATCATATCAAATGGGTAAAACAAAAATAGCTTCACACGAGAAGCCCTAAAACCACAAAAATATTTTCACCTGACAACATGGGTAAAAAAACAAACCCACCACCGGCCTATCCTACACCAGGCATGTATTGCCCAAAATTACTTATATGGTCGCTAAAAAGCCTTTTCAGAAGGGCTTAAGCTCCACAAGAAAAGCTAGAGCCTGAGCCGCTTGAGAGAAGCCAGAGGCCTACCAAATAAGGATCCAAGTATGCGGCTATTCATAAAGTCGCAAAAAAACAGTAAGTTCAGAATAGATAGAACTATATAAAAATAAGGATGACTTCACCATTTTTAAGAAAGATGTATATAACTGAATTTGTAGTAGATAAACACTGCGATCCAACGAGGTAGCTAGCAAAACTGCTCTACTTGCCCTATTACAAGATTTAGGTAAGATAAAAAGTTACAAAAAAGGAGGCCAGTGGCTAAGCAAATCACCATCCTTTGTAGCAGCTGAACCAACATGAATCCTTTTCTGGAACTACAGTGATAATGAGGTTAAGTAGCTACACACTCCTGAGCGCTGACATATCAACTTTAGTCCATATCTGCACCCGAAGTTACTCTGATTGCTCTGGAAGTTCTATCTCCTCGTTATCTTCACTTTCAATGTCTTCATTATCTGCATCATGTTCCTTATGGCAGGGTACATTCATGTTCTGCTGAGACGAAATTATCCCTGCAATGGCTTTCATTGCGGCAGCAGTCCTGTCGCTGCTTACTCCGTCCTCTTCGGTTTTATCAATAGGCTCAGCACTTTCAGATGCACCATCATCACTCTGCTGCGGAGGGGGTACAAAAAAGGGAATTTTACCCCTCTGCCAGTCATGAAGAACCATCTTGGCTGCTGTTGTCAGGTCAGGCTCCCCACCCTGAGAACGAAAAGCATAATCATTAGGGTAAACAATATAATGGGTGAATTGTTTATAATCACACAATGTATTTCTAACAGATAGTACTGTAAAAAATTGTAATAAGCAGATACAATATATACAAAATATCAGTTTGCCTACAAACTAGTGGGAGAAACACTTGGTAGAAGTATAGCAAGACTCATAAGATATTAAGAACACATGCATACCTTGAGAAGTTTTCCAGTAGTCCTGCACAGCTGGAGAAGAAAATCGTTATCATCAGTCCTGCAGAGAACAGATTAATTCAGCATAAGACCCTGCCATGGGTTTTAATTGTATCAAACTCTAAAAATCAGTGTTCATACATAGGAGTATACTGAAAAGGCTGTTAGTATATTTATTCATCAGGTAGCACACTGCATATAAATAATGCTTGATGTGTTCCTACCAACATGAAAGATGCAACCAGGATAATACTAAATTACAACGTTCTTGAAAACAACATACCAATCTTGAATTTTGTACGCTCTTTGCAGATGCTCCTTTTTAACACGCCTCAGAACTTCACCAATGTGCTCAGCAGCATCTTCTAAATTTGTCACTCGTACCTAGTGACAAGTACATAAATTAGAAAGAATACATGTATTGATAAGGGGATGACAAGAAAACTAGTGTTTCTAAGATGGTTGGCATCCCAATAAATACAAGAATATGCAATAGGACATGTCAACACTATTCTCCTCAAAAGGTGTATAGTCCCACCTCATGTTGAACTACACGGTGTCTCCAATAGTAAAGATAGCTTGCTAGCTATAAGGTTGCCCACGTCATTTAGCATAACCTATCCGATGGTCTTGTTATAACACGTTCTTTAAAACTAGCATGGGTCCACATGGGTAGTTAAATGCTACATGTCTATGAAATGCCATCATAGACTGACTACTAACTAGTAGTTAGCTTTTATCACTCTTCATTTATTCTCTTCACCACACAAGCAAAATCAGATGTGGCTCTCCCGTAGCTAACTGACAATACATTGTTCGAGACGCCCTTAGACATTTGTTCTATGCACAATAGCAACTATAGGGGGAGTCACTAGATGCTTGAAATAAGTCTTTAGATCAATCCAACTAAAAAAGATCAAATGTGCACAGCTCAAGATACATACCACACCCTTTAGAACTATATCAGTTTCTGAATCATTATTTTGATACACAACGCCAGGACAATCGATCAAAAAGATCTTTTTAGTGAGAGTGATGTACTGCCACACTTTTGTCTCTCCAGGAATGGGCGCGACCTTGCAAACCTGCAGGCATAACACAATCATCAGAATAACCTGAAAGATCACTAGAAAATGACATCTTGAAAGCATTGGAGAGGAGAGAATTACACTCTTCGATCGTAATGTGTTAATAACAGATGACTTCCCAACATTGGGGTACCCAACAAATCCGACAGATATAGCTTGTTTGTCATTCTTCAAACGAGCAAACTGCCTCAATACTGACAGAAGAGATCCCTGGACATGTTCAGAAAAATTAAGGGGTCATTATATAATAGAACAGTGATGATACACTGAAAAATATCCTGCAAAATGCAAACTTACTTTGCCAAATGACTTGTTGATGCTAGCATGGAATGCTAGGGTGGGATAGTCCTTTGACAGGGTCCTTAACCATCCTTTTGTAGCCCAAGCAGGGATTAGATCGCACTGAATAAAAAATGGAACAAACAATCATTACGCCATCAGACATCACAACAGGAAAGTGACAAAGCTTTTGTACAGGGATAAGTTGCAGAGCTTAAATTAATACCTTATTTAGTAAGAATACCAAGTGTTTGTGTTTGCAATTCTCCTTTAGATGTTTCTCTAGATGATAGCATCGAGTGCCCATTGGATCCCTAGCATCCAACACCTGCAAGATAAAAAAAGGTATAAATATTTAGCACACCTTTGGTTGAGTTCACGCTGCAATTTTCACATGGACAAAAGAACTGTATACTAACCTGCACAACAACATCTGAAGAGTCAATAACTTTGTACAGTTCACCCCAGATTCTTTTGCTCTGTCCCTTCTCAAACATCGTATGCCTCACTAGATCCCTTAAGCCATCTTCTTCTTCCTCCCTTGGCAACTTTGAGGAAGCATACTTTTGCTCAAATGCATCTGAAGTAGATAAAATATACATGTTCATGCAACTAAAACTAAAACAGAAAGTACACCAAACAAGGATGTGTGCAATTAACGATCCAACGAACTTCAAAGTTGCATGTTCTACCATAGCAGTTATGGAACATCAATGACTGACACCATTGGTTGACTAATAATAGTTGAGTCAACTTAAAAAGTTAAATGGAACCAATCAAATTGCTATATTCTTAAGTGACATGCACTACTTTGGAATCCTAATTATTCAGAAGCAAAATACTGACTCACCTTGGGAATCATCAGCTTTCTTCAGTAAAGATTCATAATCGAGAGCAGTTAGTTTCGGGCGTTTCCTCTTGCCCTTTGGCCCAAAAGCATGCTCAAAAGGTTCAACATCAAGCAAATGCGCTCTCGCTTGCTGCAGGAAGACAAGCAAACTTACATAAGAACATTTCTGCATAAAGTAGGGTAATTTACAGTGGGTGGAATGAAAGGGTGCATGTTTCGTTTTTTATTAAATATCCAACTGAGACAACAGCTCAACCAACTAGAAAGGGGAACAATATTCACACCAGTTGCTTCAATCAAACTAATAAAGTTACACGCATGTTATTTTTGCCCCTTTCACCAACATTTGAACAGGCTGATGACCATCATGACAGATCATAATGGTATACACAAGAGCAGCACCTTTTGATGATCCTGCAGGAGTGATAGTGGTAGCTTCCGTTCTTTCAGGATGACACTGAAGTTGTCAGAAAGACGATTCTGGAGTTCCTCCCGAAACATTTCAAGCTGTGGCTGGCCCACAACCCGGGTGTTGCCTGCAATTACCAGGAACCGCATCAGCGTAAGATAGGTACAAGCAATCAGCATCCATCAATGGACATAACTTGTGGCAAACATCGGAACAAGCAACGCTTCCTACAGGGCAGCAATTCATCCTGGAGCCACCGTGCAGCATTTGACAGCTTAATTGGCGCACCAGCTAAGCTTATATAAATAGGCACATAGAAGGTCGGGTTGGGCATGAGGCGATGTGCTCACCGAACCACCGGCGGTCGGGCTCGATGCGGGTGTTGGGGAGCTCCTTGGACTGGAACTCGTTCCTGAGCACCTTCCCGGAGCGGTCCCTCTTGGGCCGCGTCTTGTACATCTTTAGCCGCCGGACGGTCGCCGCGGACCGGGCCCCGCCGCCGGCGCCGCCGCCCGCGCCCTTCTTGTCATTGGGGCGGTTGACGTCGTTCGAGTGCCGCGGCTTGCCCGACACGTTCACCGCCTTCTCCTTCTTCTTCGCCATCTCCCTCTCCCTCTTCTTCTTCTTGATTCACTTGTGGGTTCGCGAGGGCGGGGGGCGGGGAAGTGTCGAAGGAGGCGGTGCCGCGGTGGGAGAGACTAGAGAGGAGGCAACGATGTGGGCGAAGCTAGGGTTTTGAGAGGACGCGGATGGGAGCGGGTGCGTCGCACGTGCTGCGCGTAAGGCAGATGGGCCTTTAGTGGCTGGGCTTTGCGTGAGGTACGACGCGGAAGTAAACTGTTGGCTTGTTGGCCCATTACTCGTGCGACGGGCCGACGGCGGCTACGTAACGGACAAGTACACGCAGTACCGGAAAAATACTGGTGAAATACTCGCAATGTAGGATTATTAATTGGGTACCTAGTCTTTACCTATTTTTAAGGTAGCTTTTAGAAAATTTTATTTCTAAAGTACGTAATGTTTGTATCTTAATTTTTTGGTTTGGTTCAACTTCTATCATCGTGTGAACCTTGATCCATTCCGTATGCGAGTCGGACTAGCCCTCCATCCATGATTGGATCATTCGAATCTCTACAGATTAACGTACATCACATGCCCAACTATATGTATCTAATATCTATACAGTCTTTATCCATAATAACATACGGATACATTTGTCTAGTGAAAATTTAAAAGAATATGCGCACCACGCTTCTCCCTCTGCATGTTCGTTAACACGAGAGACCAAGCTTCTGGAGTCGGTTTGCATTTCCTCAATGCAAACTAGCGCGCATCTCATTCTCTTCTTTGACGTTGAGTAAAATGAGAGACATGGTCATTCTCGCTCTAAGAATCTGGTGCTAAGTTAGGGACAAGATGACGAAGACCACATAAACGGTGAAGAAAATTTCATATGCGAACAAGCACGAGACAAGAATATAGCTCATATTTTTTAAAAAATACTCCTTTGCTGTGTATATGGTTATTTACTCCGTATGTTCTTTTAAAGTTTTTTTAGTAGAGGTCCCAACTCCAAAAGAGAGAGTAAGGCTCATTAGCCCAAAGTACTAATAAGTACTAACTAATACACGAATGGAGAAATAAGAAATTAGAGGAGGGTGAGAAGGAAAAAGGGTAATCCGACGGCCCACAAGAGCCCAGCCTGAGCCCATAAATCTGCCCCCCGCGCCAACCCCGTCTCCCTTGTCCACCTAAAACCCTAACCCCTCCGCCGCCCCCAAACCCCCAGCCACCAGCAGCAGCCGCCGCCGCCTTCCGCCGGCGAGATGGCGCTGTACCTGCTGTTCGAGTCGGCCTCCGGCTACGGCCTCTTCCACGCGTACGGCATCGATGAGATCGGCCAGAGCGTGGAAGCCGTGCGCTCCTCCGTCCTGGACCTCGAACGCTTCGGCAAGGCCGTCAAGCTCACCGCCTTCAACCCCTTCTCCTCCGCCGTCGACGCGCTCAACCAGTGCAACGCCATCTCCGAAGGTCTGCTTCCCCCCGCCTCATGATACAGCCTCACTGCGAGACGCATGCGTTTTGACGCGGAGTTTGGTCGTATTTTTTGGGCAGGGATCATGACCGATGAGCTGAGGAGCTTCTTGGAGCTGAACCTGCCCAAGCCCAAGGAGGGGAAGAAGGCCAAGTATAGCCTCGGTGTCGTCGAGCCAAAGGTCGGCTCCCACATCGCCGAGGTCACCGGCATCCCCTGCCAGAGCAACGAGTTTGTCCAGGAGCTGCTCCGTGGCGTCCGTCTCCACTTCGACCGCTTCATCAAGGAGCTCAAGGTGACTTTTTCCCATAATATATTCGGATATGATCATATTATGCTTTGTACGCTTCCGTTGTAGCTCTGAGTTGCGCGAACATGCTTATGAAGCTTTGCCTGTCGGGCTTGCAGATATAGGATATCATAGACTAGTTTTGTGGTAAAGGTGGACGCATAGTTATGCTTAATTTTCTGTTATCTGTGGTTCAGGAGTCGGACTTAGAGAAGGCCCAACTCGGCCTGGGGCATAGCTACAGCAGGGCCAAGGTGAAGTTCAATGTGAACCGTGTTGACAACATGGTGATTCAGGCAATCTTTCTGTTGGATACTCTTGACAAGGACATCAACTCCTTCTCCATGAGAGTTAGGTCTGTTCCATTTTTTCTTCTGCCACATTTCTTGTTAACTGTCTGTAGCATGGAGTCTGCGTGTTTGTATCTGAGTTTTTCTGCTCTGGTTGGTTACTTTGGGAGTTTCAATATGGCGGTAGTTTGAATATTGAATGCTTGGTGTAATAAAAACGCAGGGAATGGTTCTCGTGGCACTTCCCTGAGCTTGTCAAGATTGTCAATGACAACTACCTTTATGCCAAGCTTGCTAAGTTTATCGTGAACAAATCTGATTTGGCGGAAAAAGATATTCCTGCTCTGGCTGATATAGTTGGCGATGAGGACAAGGCTAAAGAAATTGTTGAAGCAGCAAAGGCCTCAATGGGTAATGCGTATGGTTCTATTGATTTAGTTTGACTGTAGTGGTCATAGTAAATTCACTTACGGTTTGTTTGTTCTTGTTTGTTTTCAGGCCAGGATCTGTCACCAGTTGATTTGATTAATGTCCAGCAATTTGCGCAAAGGGTTATGAATCTGTCTGAATACCGTAAAAACCTTTATGAATATCTTGTGACTAAGATGAATGATATTGCACCAAATCTGACATCATTGATTGGTGAAGTTGTTGGAGCTCGTCTAATCTCTCATGCTGGCAGTCTTTCAAATCTTGCCAAGTGTCCTGCCTCCACTCTCCAAATTCTTGGTGCTGAGAAGGCACTCTTCAGGTTGCTGCAGTCAACATCTTATGATTTTGCAGTGTTTCCTTAATTCTGATTTCACTTTGTCAAGTGGTCACAACAATATGGCTCTTATGCTTGTCTGCTTTGTCCATTAGAGCGCTGAAAACTCGAGGGAACACACCTAAGTATGGCCTTATATTCCACTCCTCCTTCATTGGGCGTGCTTCAACCAAGAACAAGGGCAGAATGGCTCGTTACCTGGCAAACAAATGCTCGATTGCGTCTCGCATTGATTGCTACTCAGGTTAGTTTCAGAGGGTTCTGTTACCGGACTCTTTTGTATGCTGAATATTCTCATTCTGAAAGCATCCCGCTTGATTGTTTGCCACTGTAATCTGACTCCAGAGGCAAGTACATCTGTCTTTGGCCAAAAATTGCGTGAGCAAGTTGAGGAGAGACTGGACTTCTATGACAAGGGTGTTGCGCCTCGTAAAAACCTTGATGTTATGAAAGCTGCTATTGACAGTATGGTCAATGGAACCTCAATTGATGATGATGGTAAGCATAGGCTAATTCCATATATCAGAAATGCAAGCACTTTTAATTTTAGTTTCCTCTGGAACAATGGTTTACACATTCCATGTTCGATGATGTTTACGATGTTCTTCAATGTGTGCAGATAATGAGAGGACTGATGCATCTGCCAAGAAAAGCAAGAAAAAGAAGTCCAAGACTGAGGCTGATGGTGATGCAATGGAACTGGATAAGCCTTCCAATGCTGCTGACGGTGAAGCCGAGCCTGGAACCGAGAAGAAAAAGAAGAAAAAGAAGCATAAGCTAGAGGAGACCCAGGAGCAGGAGAATGTGGCAACCAATGGTGATGCCGAAGTTACTGAAACTCCCAAGAAGAAGAAGAAGAAGAGCCGTGAAGTTTCAGAGGATGCAGAACCTAAGACAGCCACTGAAGGGAAGAAGAAAAAGAAGAAGAAGGCCAAGGCTGAGGATGATGAGTAGTTTATTTGTTGTATGGGGGATGAATTCGAGTATTTGTTGAAAACAGAGATAAGCGTCTAGGTTCTAGTTCATGCAGAGCTTGAAATCATGTTCAACTATGAAGTTTACCTATCTTATCCATATGTAGTGTTGATTCCCCGATGAAGGGTGTGGGATCTCGTCTAGCCTGCATGGAATTTTTGTTTGAAGAGGCTAATTTTAAAAATCGTGATAGATGGTCTGCTTATCAGGGTTAAACCCTTTTCGCCGTGTGGTGGTTTGTTATTTCAGTTTTGACGCGTGTACTCTGGTGGTTTGGTGTCTTCGGTGTGTTACGGTTTCTGTTTGACAGGACCGATTGTTAATGCGAAGACGAGAGCATCTTCCACGGAGACATGCTCACGAATTTTACGTGTATTTGCTTTCAGTGGATACTCTTCCGTATGAACTATGCAAAGTAGACAGCATGTGAAGCTAGGATTTAATTTGTGGCTGCTGCATGACTATCGAGCATCGTCTGCCCAGGCTCACTGAACCCGTAGCAAGCACTGAACCAAGACCCAGCATTCGTGAATCTCAAGTACAGACGAATACCAATCAGCAGAGATGAGCTGCGCCAGAATACGCGAAACCTAGGTGGCAAGCAACAAACTGAGAGTTTTCCTTGGGGAGGGCTTGATCAATTCCTTGTTCTTCTTCTTCTTCTTTTTTACTCCTGCTTAATGAAACACGTGCATTTGCACGTTTTTGAAAAAAGTTGCGCTTAAAGAAGAAAGTGCTAGCTCCTCACGTTCTATCCGTGAAGCTAAAATGGCCATTCCCAGTAGTCAATTTCATTTCAGCGTTTCTAAGACTGCTGTGAAATGAAATCTTGAATGCAGCCCAAATGCAGAAGCACATAGAAGGAAAATATTCGGCCTCTCTTGTGCTGTGGGAATCACTATCATGGATTGTGTGATACAAATCAAACTGAGAAAGCAGGCATTTTCTTAGCTTCTCCATGTTTAGGGAACACAATGAAGATGCATCTGAATCCTGGCAAGGCCGAGCAAGTCTCTGATGGGACCTAATATGAAATGTTACCTGGGAAGTAAGCAGGTATTAGATAAGGCTTTGAAGAGGCATATACTTTAATATAAGTTTAAACTGGAAGCATGATATTCCTCCAGCTGGAAAGATAAAAAGGTTGCCAACAACATAACAGAAAGTAACAGTGCCAAAAAAAAAAGACCACCGAATGGGTAAAAACTGATGGCAAAAATGCTAGAAAGAAATTATCACCAATTAAACAATAGTTCAGAGAAAAACATTCTCTCCCAAATTGGGAACAAAAGAGAAACCTAAACAACCATTTGAGCATGTCTAGTTATCCTGCCTGATATCATGAGCATACAATGATAATTTTGGTCAACGTAATTTTTTTTTAAAAAATGCATCATTCCTTCAAGGAAAGAAAAGGTAGATTAAGATTGCTTTGCGGAATGTAGAAAATCTAACTTAAACTGAATGAAATATGGTTTTTGAATAAAGAGAAACTGCTATCTGACCTCCCCAAACTTAGCTTTTAGGGTAATCATATTAAACTATATGAGTTCAATTTTAAAATTGAAGCAAAAGAAGAACAAGACAATCAAGAATTATAAAACATGGTTGATGCAATAAAGGGAGTTCACAAGATGGGAATATACCACTTGATTATACACTATGTTCTGCATACTGAGGTCTTTGTCTTAAAGACCTTGCCCTATCAAAGATGAAACCAAATCATGTGGAAGATATAGTTCTGCAGAACTGGCATGAAACTAGGGGGTAGAAAAAAAATGGAATTCACAGAAAACTTAGTGGTTATTTCATTCTTTTATAATAGTATATACAAAGTTCATGCTCTCAAGTTCATGGGGTTATTCAGACAAATAGAAAAGCATAAACGGCTGCCTGAAACAATGTCTTTCAATTGATAGATCAGCTATACCATGTGATTCATAAATGGGACCATTTTACTATACACCAACGCAATCTACGATTTTCTAGCCATCATAGTGCCATGCTTCATTGGACTCATAGTTCACGGCGGCACGAGAAACTCAGATTTGGATCGACAGGTAAAACTATAACTTTTGCAATGTCCACACCGCTACTTACCAAGTTACCATTATAATTCCAGCAGTTAGTAAGGACCACAAGGATGTAAGACAGGGTGTTCTATAATTTTATCATCATTTGAGAAGATAAAAACTCTGTTTCCCTAAAGATAGCTTCCTAGGCTGCTACAGAAAGTCTCTACTGATTTAAAACCATGGCACCATCTACTCACAAACTTCTTTCTTTCTCTGCAAATGTGATGAAAAATTAAGTTAAGTAGAATTCTTTTACAAGTTATTAAGCCTATTCCTTGCCGACCTTCCGTTCGAGCCATTCAGGAACACAGGATTGTCTTTTATCCAAAAACTTACTAGAAAAAGAGGGAATCCCAAGCAAAATAAAGGAAACGCCGGTCTAACTAAAATGTAGGGCCAACATCTGCAATACTCTCTCATCAATAATAACAATCCAGTTCCGTTTTTGTCCTGGAAATGACTCGACATAAAGAATGCAAATGAAGGCAGGTGCTGACATTGGTGGCATATGCAACAATAGTTCGCAAATCGCAACTAACATAAAGATGCTATTATGTAAGCAAAAGTACATGTACAGTTGCATGAACATATGCATCCAACGACACAAATCCACAGAGAGCAGGCGCTAACACAACTACCACATGGAAGGGCCAAGCTAGTCATCAGGCCAAGCTACAAGCAGTCAAGCACATACAGGCAGAAGGGACCAGCAAGGCAGCAAGGAAGCAAAAACCTCACACATCGGCACGAACAAACGCAGGGCCAATCGCAAAAGGGATGGCTCACCTTCGTGACGGCGAGGGAATTGAAGGAGACGTGCGCGCGGGGTCGCTGCCCACCCGCTCGAGCACGGCGAGGTCCCTCTACGCCCGTTCCCTTCCTGGTCTGCAACGGGAACCACGGTAGCCATGAGCTCAAGCGTCCACACGAACGATCAAATGGGGCCGCTCTACTCGCGTGATTTCATCAAACAGGTGGTGCGCGTTGGCGCCACGGGGACATCGACCCGGCTCCGGCTGTTGCCATCGCCGCCTTCGCCGAACAGGCTGCTAGCGCCTAGCGCTGACGCGAGCACGGAGGGTATTACCTGGGCACATGTCGGTGCAGGTGCCAATGATCGGGGCAGCGTCGTCCTCGCTAGCCTCGGCCGCGGGAGGAGCTCCGGCCCCGGTGGCTCGCCTCGCCGCGGCGGTGCATGGCTGCCTGGCTCCGCGGCCTGGAAAGTTCGGTGGGTGGGCTTCGATCTTGAGCTCCTGGGGTAGTTTCGAAATTTAGAAATGGTCGAGGACGCGAATTGGTGGAATGTACCCGCTTCAGTTAACCGTTAAACTGTTTTTTTTTGGCGTCACAACTGTTTTAACTGGTTGATTCCCAAAATAAAAAAACGTTTAAACTGCTCCCCGGTCATTCTGATACTAGAAGACTTGTTTTGCTTGAACTTTGTATAAAATAATTTGAGTAGTGTTTATATTTTTATTTTGAGGGAATCGGCAGTGTTTTTATTGTTTTTAGGATTTGATAGGTACAATTCTTAGCAAAGACTACCAGACAGTAACCGGTGCTTAAATTAATAGATATAAAAAGAGTATAACCAAATGACATCATACATTCATCATAGTTTACATGTCCTTGAATACCTTGACAAATGTGCAACAGCGCATGTCCCCGGAAAGATGTTGCCCTACTAGCCTACTAGCTTCATCTTTTATGAAACAACATATGGTGGTTCGTGACTGGTTTTTGTTAAAAGGGGCAAAAGAAATTTGTATTTTTGTTTCCTCAATTTTTTTTTGTGTATTTTTGGTAACACTAGTGAGGCAAAAGCACTAAAACGTCGAGGCAGCCCGCAAAAGAAAAAAAACGTCGACGCATGGATTGTAAACACTTGTCTACTGATTCGGGAATAAATGCACTGTGACTGTGACTGTGACTACTTTAACTTTCTTTTGGTTAGTGAATGCCACCTCTTAGTTTCTTGATTTGGAATATGGGAATTTCATAATTGCAGTACATGTTCTTAGGATGCGAACCTAAAAGAGACAATGATACTATGTGGATATGGCATCTTTCTTTAAATCTTATTGTATTTTCAGTCCATGCACTCTGTCTGGTAAAAGGTAACTGATGTGTTTTGTCTTTTATTGTCTTCAAAGTGTGACCTTGACCACCTTTTCATTGAAACAATATCTATAAAATCAAATAAATTCATAATATTATAATAGCAATCTTTCATTATAAAACCTGCATATATTATATTTCTAATAAATATTTAAATTAGGTTTTACAAAGTACGGTTAGCGCGCAGTAGTTTTAACCATAGTGAGTAGTAGTTTTGTGGCGCCTTTATATTCTAGCGAGGCCCACATGGAAGCGACCTAGCGGATTAGCGCGTCCTCCCAGCGTGACCAGCAGGGAGGAACCTTATCATACCCCGCCCCCGACACCATGACGCAGCCCACATGAGGAGACCTCCCCATCCGACCGTCCATTCCTCCCGCCGACGGTCGATCCAGCCTCATATCGCGTGGCCTGCGGGACATTTAACGTGGGCCCCGCCGCAAAGCACTTCTAGCTCCCCTCGGCCCACGCCGTCCCAGACGCCGACGGGTGGCCCTGGATCCTTTTTGTAGAGCCCACATGTCAGCAGGGCGCGCGGCACACGCCCGGTCTGCCAGCCCGGACCCGGCCACTAGCGGAAGCATCTCACGGAAAGCGAGGGTTGGCGCGCAGCCAAGGACTCGGGACCCGATGAGAGAGCATCGCATCCATGCGTTCCTTCCTTACCCGCCGGACCCACCGTGCCGAGCCTGCCGCTGCCAGCGGGGCCCGCGTGGGGGACAGCGACTGCTTACTAGGGGCCGGTGGTGGTGGGCCCCGGTGGAGTCAAGCCGGGTGTAAATCACGGTCTCTGGCGCCCCCGTGCTTGCTCCCTCTCCATCATTCCGCTCCCCACACACCCTGCCTGTTCGGGTCGTGGCGGAGTTCCTGGCTGGCGGCCTCCCCGTTCCTCCTCCACCTCCTTTCCCGCCTGGTGGCCACGGCGCCGCTCCCTCCCTCGCGAATTGGGTAGCGGGGGCTCGAGGGTTCCTTCGTCCCCTGGTGAGTAATCCGAGCTTTCCTCGGACGGGTACCCTTGTCACGAGAGCCGGTCTGGTGCCCAGCCGGATCTGCGCATTTCTTCCTCCCCTCTCTGTCCGCTCGGGGGTTCGTGTGCCACGTGGTACCCCAAAGATCCAACCCGTGCCTGTATTTGCAGTTGGGTTGGGCTCTCCTGGTGGCGTTCTTCAGCGCGCGAGGTCGATCCTCCGATCTCAGTGGGTGCAGCGCCGTAGAACACCTTTGTGCCCAATTGAGGTGACGGGCGCAGTTTCTTTCTCAAAAAGAAATGATGTTTATGTCCCACTTCATCTTTTCCAGTTTATTAATGTATTTGGGACACATCGAGCGCACGTATTCTAGAACCTAATTAGAAGATACCTATTCATGTTTGGAATAAAATTGTTTTGCCTGTCCCCTCATTTTCCGTTGCCTTCTATTGAAGAAAAATTAGTTCGAGAAGAGGCACAAGATTTGTTTGGAAAGTGGGTTGGAGAAAAGCTTTTGTCTACAGTGACGTTTTATAATTTGATCGTTGGAATTCACATCCTACTTGACTCATTAGAAAAATGAGACAAGTTAAGAGTTTACTTACTTGACTCATTCGAAACAGTTGTAAAAAGATTCACTTATGTGTATCAGTGGCAATTTAGACTTCAAAAATTAGGTGTACATGATCTCCAAAAATATTATTTATACTTAACTATATTCTAAATAAAAGTATTATGGCTAGTTTGAAACATATATTATTTTACAAGCTAAAAGTCATTACTTAGACATATTCCATTCCTCTTTAGGCAATAGCCTCTCAAGATCAAATAATAAAGGTTTCACATGTATTGTGTATGGTCGTCTAGTAATTTATTTATAGCTTATGTTAATCGTTACATAGCTAGCACATAGCTTATGTTAGTCGTTACATAGCTAGCACATAAAATATCTATCAATGTGATATTTTTCTCCATTATAAATTTGAAGTGACGCAGGATATATTTTCTAATAGGTAGAATAAGATTTTTTTACCTGGAATAATTTGTTATAATCCTAACAAATATGTTTGTGCGTTTGTGCTGATGATATTTGAGATATTTATTAATCTTATCGGTTTAAATATTATCACATCATAACTAAATTTCACATGACAACCTCTCGTTCAAAATCCTTTCAAATAAAGTTTTGACCTCTATCACTTCTTAACATTTTCATACATGCCACTCATCCACCTTCCTAAAAAATCTCTTCGCCATCCTTCACGATGTTGGCTGTCGCGACCTTAACTTTAGCAACGACGAGGGTGGTGAGGGACAGATCCTCAGGTACCCGTAGGGAAAAAGAAGTCGGACTCCTACTAGAATTCATCTATAATCTTACTAAGACTCTACTCTGTAATCCTACTAGAACTTCTACCTTGTAACCGACTACTAACCCATCCTCTGGAATATATAAAGGAGGGTAGGGGTGCCTAGACATATTAGTCAACACCTAAGGCAATACAAACCACACATGGCGCAGGGTATTACGCTCTCGGCGGCCCGAACCTGTCTAAAGTTTCGTGTTTCTTGCACCTTCGAGTTCCTAATCTCGGCGACACCCCATCTACAATCTACCACCTTGGGGGTATCCCTCAGTGGGCTTGAAGGCTAAACACCAACAGCTGGCGTGCTAGGCAAGAGTGCTCATCGAAGATCCACCGGCGAGTTTGAAGGACCACATCTACAAAATCAATCTATTACAACTCGGGCGGTACGGCGAGATCAAAATCGCTGAATCTCCAACTAAGTCGGCAACTTGGCCTATATCTACATCAAGTCAGTTCGTTGCGGAGTCTGAAGTGGAGCAGTCTCATTATCACGGTGGATCAAGTCAACATGCAAGAGAGAAGAACTCCACACGGCACCAAATCCGTTCTGAAAACATGGTCTGTGGGGCCTTACCAAGCTGCCGCCCACGACGAAGACAGGAGATGGAGAAACAGTTTCCTTTCCTGTTCAAGTACGGATGAAGATGGAAGATTACCATACAAAAATTGGAGGCCTATATCGTGTGTAGATACATGCGAGCTATTGCATGCACATGCACGTGTACCTGCATCTCGGCTTCATCTACGATCAATTGCTCGACCGCGGCGGACAAGACGACGCCTGGGGGCCTTGTCATCCCGAACACGAGGAGAACGCACTGATTCTCCTACAACTACTTCGATTTCGCGAGGACGCTCGGTGATCCGCCGACAACTATTTCGACTACTCGTCTCGACTACAAAATAAGAAAATAAATTGTTGAAGTAGTCAAAAGTAGTCATACGAGTTGTTGAAGTAGTCGATTAAGCTTCAGAAAGTAATGGATCGAGGCACCGAATAGTCGTACTTGTTAAAAAAATAGTCGTAAGCAGACGACGAAGAGGTACGGGCGACGATGTCGATGGACAGAGTTGGTGCGCAGGACTGATGGTGAACAGTAAACCAAATCTCGGACGTGAAGACCAAGTTGGTGACGACTTGTAACTCGTAGAAGACCAAATCTCGGGTGTATCCAGCATGGTGATGTCCTCATCACTATTTATCTGTGTATGTCTCTCGACGGGCATTGAAACCCTCCAGAGCTACACTTCGCCGTCTATTTTATGCCAATGAGCATTCTCTTTGTCACAATGCCGACTACTTTTTTTTTTCTTAACGGTCGCTAATCTACTGGGGTAGCACATGCCTTAATCCGTGAAACCTCGGCTCTTCTGTCTCGAATAACGTCTCTACGCGTACATGAGATAAAGATCTCATACACGCTATGAGCAATGGCTAAAATAGGATCAGGTGCTTAAACGTAACAGGCGGACCACTCAGAAGATGTACATAGCCTAAACAAGAGCTTGACACAACAAGTTTATTTTTACACCGAACAAATTTTGGTATCTTCGCATTATGCTACATAATGTGTACATTGTCTTTTTCAGATCGAGCTTCGACAATAACTCTCCAGTTCGTTCGGTACATCTACGATGGCTTCGCTCGCTCCCAGGCTCGCAGTTGGGCACCAATAGCTACTCGACGTGGCTTCTATGGCTCCCCTAGCTCGTAAGTTTGGGGGCTGGATGCCGCAAAACTACTTGGATGCTGACTCATGTGAAGACTAAAGGCAAAAAGGTAACCTTAGATTACTGCATGGTTAAAAAACCAGCAACGGCCTAAGGGTCCTTTGGGATAAGATCTATTTTGAGCGGTATTTTAACTATCAATTCAGATTCTACAAAATTATGCAACGCATGCCACGTTCTTTTGGATCTTTTTTCCAAATTTAGGATTCGGATTTAAGGATCCGGGCTGCAGGATACGTGTCATCAGCAACTTGTTTTTCAAATCTATTTTGGGATAAGATCTATTTTGAGCGGTATTTTAACCATCAATTCAGATTCTACAAAATTATGCAATGCATGCCACGTTCTTTTGGATCTTTTTTCCAAATTTAGGATTCGGATTTAAGGATCCGGGCTGCAGGATACGTGTCATCAGCAACTTATTTTTCAAATCTATTTGGAAGACAAAGGAAAGAAGATTCAAGACTAATTTGACCCTCAGCCTGATTCTTCGATTCAACCTAAAACTTGGGGCTACTCCATATGGAGTGCGATTTTCATCGCACCCCATATAAAAGAAGACTAAAGACTACTCGCGGCTTCAGCATCTTACAGCCTCGAGGCAGCCAAAAAAGTACTCCGGAAGACACATTGTAGGCAAAGTTCAAAAGAACTCGAAGATGACTCCAGAAGTACTTAGAAACCTGCAATACTCGGTCATGAAGAGCTCGGGGGCTTCTCAGGGATAGATCCCCAGGTACACGTAAAAAAGGTACCCGCAGGAAAAAAAAGTCGGACTTCTATTAGGATTCATCTATAATCTTACTAAGATTCTACCCTGTAATCCTAATAGGAATTCTACCTTGTAACCGACTAGTAACTCATCCTCTGGAATATATAAAGGAGGGTAGGGGTACCTAGATATATTAATCAACACCTAAGGCAATACAAACCACCACACATGACGTAGGGTATTACGCTCTCGGCGGCCCGAACCTGTCTAAAGTTTCGTGTTCCTAGCACCTTTGAGTTCCTGATCTCAGCGACACCCCACCTACAATCTACCACCTCGGGGTATCCCTCGGTGGGTTTGGAGGTTAAACACCGACAAGGGTGCCCTCCATATTAGCACGCGTGCTCATCCTGACACTGGTTTGATGACCTGCTAATTTACCCCTGCAGACCTGCTGAGCAGTCACGGTTCACTCCTATCCCTAAGTAGGGTTAACAGAAAAGCTCAAGACTCACGAGCTATTTATATTTGACTTGCTAAAAACTCAATTCAAGCTAAGCTATACTTGGAATCAAGCCAAGCTTGGACCTAACCTGAAGCTCGCGAGCACCAATGATCCGAAATTGAGGTATTCAATGAAGCTCGAGTATTTTAGTTTTGTGTGGCATGTGCATGCACCCCGCTACCTCTATTAATTAAATTCCCAACCATCGAAAGTTAAAATAATATAGCTGGAGGCTAGAGCCTTGCATTAGCTAGCGAGCTACTGTGTTGCACAAGCTAAAATATGTACAAAATAATACTTCTTTCATTCTCTTTTGATAGTTCTATTTCATCTTGGTACAATGATCAAGAAGAAAAATCTTGCTTATCTTCTCATTAATCACGACTTCTCATTTTTTATGTTATCATATAGGTACACTCATTTTTTGAAGAGACGTTACTCTGCACGGGAATCGAACGGCCATCTATACTATTCCCAAGATGTGAGCTCAAATAGAATTATCAAAAAAGAATAATTCAATTTTGGAAATAGTACTGTCAAAAGAAAATAAATGGAATAAAACTAAATGTCCAAATATGCTTCGCTTTCCATTTATTTATTTAGGTCAATCTCGGTGCATAGTTTTATTGTACCATTACGGGGATAAAATTTGGTAACCGAACCGGATGAGTGTTATGGGGATGAAACTCCTCTTACCGCCCATAAAACTCTCCCTTCACTTCTCGTAATGATCCTGCCATATCAACAAATTTTCTGATATGGCATAATATTTAATGCCCATAAAATTTCTACTAAGACTAGCCTTATACGTGCGTCTCCTTATCTGTCATCGATTGTCATCGATACTGATATCGTGAAGTCTTCTACCGTAGTCTCCATAAGAGTTAGGTGTCGTTTGGATCCATGAACTAAAGTTTTAGTCCCCGTCACATCGGATGTTTGGACACTAATTCAAAGTATTAAATATATATTAATTATAAAACTGATTGCATAAATGAAAACTAATTAACGAGATAAATCTATTAAACCTAATTAGATCATGATTTGGCAATATTATGCTACAATAAATATGTGATAATTATAGACTAATTAGTATATACGGGTTTGTCTTGATAATTAGCCGTGACTTATACAATTAGTTTTACAATTAGATTTTATTTAGTCTATCTAACGGTGTTAAAAGAGAGCACTAAACTTTAGTACTTAGTACGGTAATACTACGAATAGGGCGTCCGATCCGTTGGACGCCCCTATCCGTTCATTCGCCGCCTCGCTCGCCTCTCGTCCCCTTCATTGCGTGCGCCGCATGCTCCTTCGCTCATCCCGGCGTCCTCCTCCCCCACCCCGGCGGCTCCTTCCCTCACATCGGCGGCGGCACCTCACCTACCCCGGCGTCATCCTCCCCAACCCCGACGTCTCTCCCCTCCTGGCGGCGCCTCCACCCGACAGCCCCCTCCCCGCCCCTCTCCCTCTGCGCGGCGTGGAGCCGGCGCGGATCCCAGCGGCTCGGCTCAAGGCCGAGCTGCACGAGGGCGGGCCAGCCGGCGGCGCGGCGCGCAGGGCGCGAGGCTGCGGTGCGCGTAGGGCTGAGCGGCACGGGCGCGCAAGCGGAGCAGAGCGGCGCGGCTGAAGGCGGAGGCCGCGCAGCGCGTGGCGGAGCAGCTCGCGCGCGGCACCAGCGTGGCGCGGGCGCACGGGGGAGAAGCAGCGCGGCCGGCTGCTCCCCGCGGCTTTCCCCGCGCTGGCCTACGGAGGAGCTCCGGGCGGCGTCCATGACGGGGCAGCAGGCAGGTTTTTGTTGCATGTTGCAAGCGTATGTTCCACGTGTTTAAGATGTTTCAGAAGAATATTGCAAGTGTTTTATATAGATGTTGCAAAGAATGTTGCAAGTGTTTCATGTAGATGTTGCAAAGTAGTTCTTAATGTTGCTATGTTGCATATGCTTCACAAACATATTGCAAGTGGTTAATCCAGATGTTACATTTTCATTGAGATGTTCATATGAATTTTGAATGTTTCACGAAACATGAAACAAATGTTGCGGCGGGTTTTTTCCTCATCATCGATGGATGCCGTAACTTTTTTCGACATATTTTTTAATGCTGCAAACGGTGATTTTCTGTATTGCAGAAATTTATTTTCTATGTTGCATACGTTATTCCTTAACGTTACGATGGACCAACGTCCGGCGATAGCACCGCATCCAAACAGGCTCTTAAACATCTCAGGCTCAATCGACCTCGGCTCGGGATCCTCCAGCTTTAGGTGGCTGGCTCGCTCGAGCTCGGCTCATTGATAGCCCCTCACGCTCAGGGCTCAGCCGCTCAGGGCCTCAGGTTCATCTCCCCCCCATTCCCCTCTCTCGGACTTTCTCCTCCTTGCTCTTCCTTCCCTGGCGGCGACGGCTGGGCGAGCGGCGGCGCTATTTGTCCTGTCTTCGCCCAGCCCTTTGCCGGCGACGAGCGCATCCTCCAGGTATGCCCGCCCTTCTCTTTCCTTCTGCTGTGCGAGACGGAGCACCCCAAACCCTAACAAAACTATTTGTATTCGGATCTGAATCCAGTTACAATATATTACCTACTAACTTCGATTTCGTTTGCAAGAATTATCGAGTGTACATGTGTACACCCATGTCCTATGCTGGGTCCGCCCCTGATGTGTATATGTTTCTTGGAACAAACTGTTTCTATCTTTGTGGAAGCTTGTGTACATGGTCTAGTAGGATCACGCAACATGCGTTTGAAATTTAATATGCTTATATGCCCTGTTGAACTTTGTGCTCAGATCATGAACATCCTGTCATTTTTGCAGTGCCAACGAGGTTCAGATTCACCTTTGAATTTTCACGAGACAGTGCATTAACTGGGAGAAATGTCAGGTGGCAGGCAATCATACTGGTGTTA
Source organism: Panicum miliaceum (assembly GCA_032594955.1). Classification (NCBI taxonomy): domain Eukaryota; kingdom Viridiplantae; phylum Streptophyta; class Magnoliopsida; order Poales; family Poaceae; genus Panicum; species Panicum miliaceum. The sequence continues at coordinate 44,896,897 of CM064059.1, forward strand.
CCAATGCCGACAGCGGGTACGGCCTCGTGGCCGGGAGATGGTGTGTCCTTACTGTGATTCCGGGTTTGTGGCTGAAATGGATGATGTTGATGCACTCATGAGCCACTTCGTTGGGATGGATCCTGATTTCCATCGTGACCCAAGGTTTGGGATCATGGAGGCGATCTCCGCCGTGATGCGGCATGGTATGGCTGGGGTGAACAGGGAGGTTGATGTCAGAGGAAGACCAAACATCTTTTCAGACCTAGAGATGGAGTTTGGCTCAGGGCCATGGTTGCTCTTCCGTGGCCAGCTCCCTGGTCATCTCACCGAGGATAATGGTTTTGATGTGTTCATCAATGGACGGCGCGGTGTTGGCATGAGGAGGGCAAACATTGCAGACTACTTCGTTGGGCCTGGATTAGATGATCTCATTGAGCAATTGACTCAGAATGATCGTCGTGGACCACCCCCTGCCGCACAGTCCTCGATTGATGCTATGCCCACTGTTAAGATCACTCAGAGGCATCTCAGTGGAGACTCACACTGCCCTGTCTGTAAGGAGAAGTTCGAGTTGGGATCAGAAGCAAGAGAGATGCCATGCAATCATTTGTACCACTCCGATTGCATAGTTCCTTGGCTAGAGCAGCATAATTCCTGCCCTGTTTGCCGTTATGAGCTTCCAACACAGGGTTCTACTACTGGCGCTAGCTGCTCACGCACAAGATCAACAAACCAAAGCCAGAGCTCAAGTAGTTCAAGCAGCAGTGGGAGAACCAATGGGCGTCAAAGGAGAATGAACCCGTTCTCATTCCTATGGCCTTTCCGCTCATCAAGTTCTCGCTAGATTAGTCTGGTAATCTCGCTCGAGTTCACTATACTGCTTTAGTCAATACGCTGGCCTAATGAGCTTTAATGTGTGGGATCTTAGTACTCAATCAGTACTGTATGGCTTGTTATGATCGCCACATAATGTTTCTCCTTGCAAGTATATTATTTTGCATAGCTACTGGCCTAATGGCTTTTCTACTCCTTTTTTTTAGAAGGGACTATAGTTATGGTTGCCATATTCCACTAATTATTTGTTGTGACTGTAGAATACATGTCCTGCTAATTATTCACAAGCACTAAAAAGGCTGCAAGTTACTAGAAAAGCAAAAGATGGACAATTATGATCTGATAATAGTGAGGCCAATCATCTGACCTGTCATTTAGATCTGTGTTTGTTCATTCTAGAAGGCCTTCAAAGCCACTGCATCAGCTCTAGCACATATTTGCTTGGTAATGTGCTTTCGTTTGAAGATTTGTCCAGTGAGAAGAAAAGAATATATGGACATAATTGACTGGAAATATACTCACTAGCCTGTGGCTCCATTAGAGTCAATGCACTCTGGAATTCTGGATGATTTATCCACCGGCTGCTGTTTATCTGGTTCCCCTAGCTAGTTGTTTTATTTTCACGTCATGGTACCTACCTTGTGTATGCCAACGTCCTCAGAGTTACAATATTTACCAATGATATGCCTTTGTGTGGTTATTTACGTCGAGTTGAGCGTTTGGTGGAGATTTCTATACTAAGCTACTTGCAGTGAACTTAAATTTTATCAAACCTGCTTTGGGCACGAACCTTCTGACTTATCTAGCCAATGGAGCATGTGCTCCTGGGATGGACGTCTCGTTTGAGATCGGCAGCTGATCAACGATGCCTGCAGCATCTGAAAGCCACTTAATAGTTTGACGCGGTTTTGCCCTGCGTGAGATCGATCATTGGAATTCATTTCCTGTTGACTTGACGCGTGTTGATTACGCCAGGCATAGTGGATGGTCTGTCGGATACGAAAAGATAATGGCAGGTATTCAGCAGAAAGGTCTGGCCGGATAGAGATGTTCAGCTGAGATGATCGTCAGATGGGCGACTGGTAAACTGTTTTCAGCTCAAACTGATGTTAACTGATGCTGTTGATGCTCCTTTTTTTTTTCTGCGACTCCCACATGGTACCAGGCTAGGCTAGATTACGAGTGAGTCGTCTTCTGACGGTTCTGCAAGAGCTTATCTCCAAGAGGACTTTTGCTACCACGTGGTGGCGTGTGGTATGAGGCAGCCCTGAATTTTGAACCGTGGGCAGTTGACGGATGGCATCGATGCCATGTGTGCGTGCTGTCCCTGTCCTGAATCGCTAGCTTGCGCCAAGGTCCCTGTCCTCTCATTCCTGCGAAGCTTCGCTGCTTTGCTGTCACCCCCAGTGAGGAGAAATTTCGATACTTGACGTCGAATCCGCGAGCGGTGACCAGGAGAGCGGAGCGCGACCCGCGGTGCTGTGTGGTGTGGATGCTGCAGCCTGCAGCACGCAACGCAGCCGTGTTCCTGGGGCAGCGAGTGAGGCTCGGATATTCACTTCGCTGGCTCGCTGCTGCCACGAGCCGCAGGCCGAATCGGGTCGAAGCCCTGGCGACATAGATAGCTGGTGATCTCGAGTTGGCGAAACGGAGGGCACCAGCAACACGCCAAATCACATTGGGATGAGACTGATGGAAGAGGCAAGCATGCATGGCAATAAATAAAACGATCTAAAGCAAATGGTTCGCAGACAATGAGAAAACTCTCAAGCCACTGAATCGGCGGAAACCGAAAGCGTTCAAAGCGACAAAAAGAACAAAAGGTCCACAGCATCGGTGGCTATGGTTTACTGGTTTAGGGCGGCCTTGACGGCCATGTGCACCTGTCATTTGCTACTCGCGGCTGCCACTAGTCTTCTTGTTTTTTTTTCCCTTTTGCCGTCGTCTTTTTCTTTTTCGGGAGACCATGTGCTCGATTGAATTATAAGGGAGGAGGAGGGCACCATGCGCACGCTGGAGTAGCGCCCGGGCTGCCCGTTCCACGATTCCGTTCCTTCTACCACGAGCTCGCTCAACCAACAATTGCCGGACCCCAATTGAATCTGCATTTTGCCACCAGTCTTGTGTTGGTGCAAAGAAGGTACATGCAGGGTTTTGGTTTTGGTTTTTCCTCTCCGAACAGAACAGCTGCACACAACACATACACGAACAGGAAATATACCAAAACAGTGTAGTTGCGCCTGTTCCTGCATGTGTAACGTACATTGGTTTGTATGCTTAGGTTACTACATACACAGTTGGATACCATGCATTGCTCAATTTGTGCCAGGGCTACTACATACAGAGCAGCAGAATTCTAGGGAATCAAAAACAGAGGACCATCTGATGGTCATTGATGGCCCATCAGAAGCGACACAAATCGAGCTCTTAACCTGTGCTGGGCAGCTGACCACGGATAGGGCCTCAAATCACACAAATATGTTGGGCAGATATTTGGCAACCTTTCTCATATATCAGGGCGATCTAGCATGACTGAGAGCTTTCAATTCTCAATGAACGGAAACCATCCATCTCCAGCTCTCTAGTGATCATATCACATCAATGAAAGCAAAGAAAAGAATTCAAGAAAACAGTGGCGTGGCTGAAATATCAATGCCAGAGACAGCATAAGGTATAAACTGATGCTGTAAACAAGCCAGCAAAGATAAACCATGTTGCAGCGACCTTGACCGAAATGCAAGCAAGCATGATGAAATTATCGAAGCATTATGGTCCACAGACAACGCTCAAGCTGCAGAACACTCAAAAGAGAGGGAAAAGGTTTCGACCACGCCTAAAATACCGCTCTAATTGGTCAGCTCCATAATGGCAGTGACAATGTCCCCCTCAGCAGCTTTGAGGGCCTTGACAGCCTTGGGCCTCGAGACGGATGCCTGGGTCATGACCAGCTCAATGTCCTTGGGCTCGACACCAGTCTCGTCGACCTCCTCGTTGTCCTCCTGGCCTAGGCCAGATGTCTCAGGCTTGGAGATCATCTGGCTCAAGTCAGGAGCCTTGAACTGTTCCGCAGCCTGGGTCTGCAGCTGGGAGCTGAGGTCCTCGATCTTGGCCTCACCGAAGATGACATAGGTGTCTGAGTTTGGGCTCTTGAACACATCGGGCTTGGAGATGACAAACAGTATCTGGAAAAGCAGCTGTGTTAGCCAAACAACCAGAAACATTAGCAAACTGGTGTGACTGACAGAAAACTCACGTTCTTGCTTTTCTTCACGGTGACACGGCTGACACCAGTGATGGGCTTCATGCCAAGTTTCAGCATGGCCTTGCGGCTCTTCTTCTCGCTCCTGCTTTGCTTTGATTTGCCACTGGCATCACCTTCTTGTCCTGAACATGAAAAAAATGAAACCAATACTTGTCAGGTCACAAGGTATTATGATTGGTCCACACAACAAACTGAAAATGAAATAGTTAAAGGATACAAAGGCTCCAGTAGGAGAAACAGAACTCATGGCTTTTTTCCCAAAGGCTTCTAAACCATTCATCAACAAATGAGAGTACCGAAGTAAGCAACACAGTTTACTTGTCTTCTGTGCATGGTATCCAACTATGCATAGTTGGCATGCAGTTGATCTATTAAGGAGGTTGACATGACAGAAGAAACTATACAGAAGTGCACCAGGGCAAAGATAATCAGTGATAACAAAATATCATTAACTACAAGAGTTCACAACAAGCTAATCATGGAACCTAAGCATCACCTAAAACTTCATAAATGCAACTCCTGCTTTTTAGAATGATACAAACACCAACTGAGCTAAAAAATAGAAGAAACTGAAACATGTGCACATCGATCAACCTTAGAAAGTATACACGTGTATCAGAAAATAGGGAAATCCTGCTCACAATTAACTACATTAAACACTAAAAATCATATTCACATATCACGAGTTGAGACACTATACAATGCCCAAAACCATAAACGCACATAATCTAACGTTACAAGGTTTCACAATAAAAAAAAATACAGCTCCATGGACTTATAGTAGTACCTACCTAACTGATTCTAATAAAAAAACCATTGTAACTGCTAAGCCATTTAGAGAATGAGACAAACGACAGAAGTGTAACAATTTAAAATAACCAACCGAATGATGACAGATTATTGGCATTACATGCTCTAAGATGATCACAGTTAATTTCAGAACGAAGGGAGCATATATAAAGACAATCGCAATAAGTTACCCTCATCATCATCCTTGTCATCATCGTCATCGTCCTCATCGTCATCCTCCTCATCCTCAACGACAACCTCCTCTGCCTGTCAGAGACATTCAAGAGAGAAGCCCTCAGGTGCCATACAAATCAGACTAGATGATGCACAGCAGTATCACGGGAACAGATAGCAGATCAAATCACGCAAACAGGCGGGATTAAAAGAATCAGGCGGCCTCGTGCAAATGAATATCAAACCGCTCAGTAAACGAACAACTAGACCAAGTCTAGCAGCAGCAACCATTTCCACCTGCCCTAATAATACTACAACAGATGCAACATTACTTGATCCAACAAGAACAATCTACGAAAATCCAATCTACTTCAGGCTCGCGGATCTACTGGATTCCACTTGGCGGATTCGTACCATTAGGGAGGGGGAGGGTGTGGGAAATCTCACCTCGGTCTTCTGCTCCTCGAGCTTCTGCTGCTCGATCTGGGCGGCGAGCTCCTCGGCGGTCTGCGCCGTCATCTTGGTCTCTCGGTGGGTGGGAGGGGAAGCGGGGGGAGGAGAGGCGGCGGCGGCGGCTTGGCAAAAACCCTAGTGCAGACTCGCGCGATGGGGGTTGGGGAAGGGGCGCTTTGCACATATTTATTCAGGTTGGATCGCAATAAGCACCTCCACCTATGTCGATTTTACAGACCTCTCAAAGGTTGTCAAATATACCCGTCGGGAGGGGGAACGTGATATACTCCTAGTGGCCATGGCCCATGGCCTCCAAATCCACCGGAACACCCTGTTTGCTCCCGGCCGTCGGCATGGCCCATCGTTGTGGGCTGGTGGCTTGTGTGCCTTGGCCGCGAGAACAGCTCCTGGGCCTTTGCAATGGCTGTCACTACTATGTCCCTGCAAGAGGCCTTAGTGTGGACACTGATTCATGAGTGCATGTACGACGTTGTGGTAAACACAATTGAACTATTATACTTTACATGTATTTCTTTGTCATGTTTATATTGCTGTTAAGTGTGCTCTAAATTTTATTTTATCAACTACTCCCACCATCTCGAAATATAGCTACCTCTAGTATTTAAATTTTATTTCATAATATAGCTACTTTTGAGTTCCCAAGTGGATTTTTTGGTATAAGAGGTCCAAAATACTCCTTGCATGCAAATTAATTATGGCATGCAGATCTGCATGCAAGCTAAATAGAAAAGCTATAATTATTCTCTTAATTAGTGCATGATAACTAAAGAAGGATAATATATATTTTTACTCTCCATCCTTAATCTATCTGAAAAACTCTAGAAGTAACTATATTACATGATAGATGGAGTACTTTGCTATCCTTTATACTCAGCTGGTTACATTTCTTATGGTCGAAAAGGTACTTATTTGGATTCTGCCCTTTCGAAATATGTATCCGTCTGTTGTTTAATATTTGTCATTATTGGTTTCTGATCGTGGAGTCTGGCTATTCGTCTCATTCAAAATTTTGTAGAAATATATGGGTGCGTTTGGATCACCTGTCCACCTTGCCGAGCTAGGGCCGGGTCAAAGATAGCTCGTATGGGCATAGCCTCGAGAAGTGAGGTAGCTGGTTTGGTTGCTGGGAGCTGCAACACAAGAAGCCAACGATCCTTTCCGTAAACCGTTCACTTGCCGATTCGGCTCTCCGGGCTGAGCAAGCCGGTCCCCCTGCAGGCTAGCTAGCCTTTAAAAGCAAGCTTTTTTTCTACCTGTACCAACTTTTGATCCTTGCTTAGCAAGGCTAGGATACCTATTGCTAAAGATCCAAACGCGCCCATGATTAAAGTACCATTAGTGATAGAATAAGCTACACAAAAAAAATGACATGTACATTCTTTTTGAGAAAAAAACACTTACATAATTTTTAGAATAATATGAATAGTCAAGGCGTCCTGTCCCAAAATAAAAACGACACACATCTCGTAGGGTGTCCTCCTCCCTGTAACTCCTTCAGGTTTAATTGGACTTAAAGCATGCTCATCACATCGCTCGATAGGGAAAAAGATTTAGGGCCCATTTAGAATTGAGGAAAATATAGGAATTTTGTTGGATTCAAATCCTATAAGAGATTTTCCTTTTAGAGTCTTTCGATCAAAGAATCCTATGGATTTTTTTTGAAATTCCTTTGGAATAGATTGTTCTTTCTATGTGAGTTTTGAAGAAAAATAAACATCAGGTCTAACCTCATATTTTCTTTCATATGTGTCTTAGGAATCCTTTCTTTCTATATAACATCCAAACGTATGTTTTATAATTTCCATGTGTTCTGAATTCATGTAGAATTTTAATTGCATACTATGCATTCTAAACCTCAACGTTGCTAATAAGCTGTCAACGGTGAGCTACAAGGACTCGGGCTGCTGAGGGCTCGCGGAGTCGCGGAGCGGAAGATGATGTGCGACAAGCAGAAGCAGCCAGCAGGCGAGGCTGTGCGGATCGCAGCGGCAGTTGGGGCCTTCGGCCGCACGAGACCGTCGAGAGTCGAGACGACGACGCCGCGAGACGAGGGAGAATTCAACCGCGCACGTGATCGCATTCATGCGCGCTCGCCGCGGCGCCCCCGGCCGGCCGGTCCACAGGACCCGCGCCGCGCGGCGCACGTCAACAGCGTTCAACGCCCGGGCGCCACCCGTCCCCCGTTGTCGTCATCAACCGCCGTCACGTTCCCACCAACCTGGCTGCCCAGCTAGCCTCTCCGCCCGGGCACTCGACTCCCTCCCCCGCCGCTTCCGCTCGCCGGAGCCACGCCTCGCCGACGCGCGGGCCCGACGCCACTCGTGCACCCACCTGTCATCGAAACCGGTTCCCGCCCCGGCAGTAGCTGCGGGAGCCGCTCCCGGATTTAACTCGCGGCAGTACTCGAGGCTCGCTCGCTGCCGCGGCGCTGCGCTTCGGGGCTAGTGCCCTCCGCTTCCTCGCTGTCTTTTCTCTCGCTCGCTCGCGCACGCATCCACCCCCCACCCCTTGTTCCTCTCCCCATTGGAGCATTGCGCGCGGAGGCAGAGCAGCGTGGGAGCGAACCCTAACCGCCCGGTGGCCGGGCCTGCAATGCGAATGGCGGCGGCGGGGGTGGCGCGGTGAGCGGATCTGCCGGGTGATGGGGAAGGCGGCGGGGGACCCGCCGGACTCGGCTGGAGGCGGAGGAGGAGGAGGAGAAGGAGGCGGCGGGGAGCTAGCGCCTCTGGAGGAGGGGCGCGGGCGGCGCCGGTGGTGGCGCTGCGCGGCCGCAGTTCTGCTCGGCGCCGCCGTCGTGCTGTCGGCGCTGTTCTGGCTGCCGCCGTTCGCCGCGCGGCGGCGGAGGGGCGAGGAGGCGCGCGCGGACCCCTGGGGCGGAGGTGAGCGGCGTGCGTTGCTGGCTGGTGCTGTGTTCTCTTCGTGCGTTTGGTGGTGCTAGTTCAGTCGTGCTCGCGTTTGGTGACGAGGTTGTCGTAGGATGGAGCCCTTGGGTTGTCTGATGCGGAATGCAGGTTGATTCCTCTGGCCAGGCACGCTCAATTGGGGTTTTCCATTGGGGTTCCAGTAAGTTGAGCTTGTAATGCTGAGCTCGATGGCTTGCAGCTTCGTCTAGAATTGGGGCGTCCCCATCAGACTTGTTTTACACACCGTTTAGCAGGGGTGCAGAGAATTTACACGCCTGGCTTCAGTTTGAGTGAATTGTGGCACTAGGGGGATATTTAAAATTTTATGCAGTATTTGCAGGGTTTGTGCTTCAACAGGTTGACCTAGGCCACCTAGGAACTCTGTTGATGTCGACAATGGTAGTCGATATGGTTTGTTTGATTGAGAAGTGTGCACTCCATTAGATTAGTCAAGATTGGAACACTTTTTCATGGTTGTGTTGATTGTGAACCATTATCTGATCGGTTTCCGCCAAAGTTATGGTTGGCCTTCTGGGGATTGTTGGTGTACTGTCCTCACCTGCAGTTAATGCGGATTCATATTTGAATAGGACCACTTGCTAACACTTTGTAGACCATCAACCTCATGGTCAGCTGATGGAGGTATGAAGCTGTTTAGATAATAAATTAGTTATTTTCCCAGATACATCTCAGAATTGATAGCTCTAGTAATATGTTGCAAGATTCGGTAAACTACATTGGTAAATTTTCATCCACGAATTTTTGTCATGAATATCGACGTACCTGACAAAAGTTATAAATGTAACCTGAACAGTTCATAATCCACTTGTCCAAACTCCAAATATGTTATGCCTGGCAATTGTAGTGCATGATAATATTCCGGTTGTTGTGCACTTCCCCTATAAGCTAGTAGCTGAGACTGGGAGTTGTTGTGCGCTTCCCCTGTACTTAGTTCTCATTTTTTTTATGGAAACCATGTTAGGCTTGTTCTGATGGTCTGATGCATACTTGCATTACATTTCCTTTAATGAAGCATTTTGTTCCAATTCTCTTATATGTTTATTGTATTTTACTTACAGCTAACGTGGTTGCAAGCTTCAGGCTGCAAAGAATGATTTCTGAGCTTAGTGGAAATAAATCAAAACTTGAGTATGATATTTTTGAAGAGATTGGCATCAACAATTCCACGGTATGTTTTACTTCATTTTTTTTTCATAGCAATTGTCCATGTGTCAGTCTATTTATTTGCTCTTCTGTTACTCCAGGTGTCTGTACTTTCCTTGGATCCAACTGGTGAATCAAACTGGACTACTGTGACATTTGGTGTTTGGCCCTATCCTAGTAATTTCACCTTATCACCAACAGAGTTAAGCATACTGCGGTCATCTTTGGTGTCCTTGGTTATACAGCAGTCTATTCTTTATTTGACACCATCTCTATTTGGGAATTCTTCTTCTTTTGAGATCTTGAGGTTTCCTGGGGGCATAACGATTATACCTCCGCAGTCTGCTTTTCTTCCTCAGAAGCCTGATGGATTATTTAATTTCTCATTGAACTTTCCCATTGATGTGGTACAAGACAAACTGAGTGAATTGAAGGCCCAGATGAAATCTGGGTTATTTCTTAATGAACATGAGGTTTGTGCTACTCGAGTTCTAATTTTTTTGTTAAAAGCATTACTGATGAACCAGTTCTCATCATGTGGATACTGGAGAAATATTTCCATTAATGTCAGTTGGTCAATCCAAATCAGTTTTATTGGTGAATAATCGCTTTGACGCATATTCTTGCTATGCTGCTGGCATATATGGTGCATGAAAGAGCAGAAAATCAATATTTGAGTCATTGCAAAAATCACAGCAATTTAATGAATCATAAACTAATGTAAATTTTAACATGTTTTAGCTGTGCGGATCTGGATTTCGTGTAACCACAAAATGACAGAGCAAAATAGCTCATGGATGTGATTTCGATTTTTACTATTTGGCACTAAGGCATTCGAGTCTAGCTCTCACTTGAGTGAATGAAAGAAGTTGCATTGTCATGAATGTTTCAGTTGTCACTGACAAAATTTCTGCGCTTGCTGATTAATGCAAGTTTTACCTTAGTGAAAGACATGTTTCTTCTCAGTTGATTGGTCTTGCTAGTTGACAGATAAATTATATCCCCTAATCCTGCATTGCACTGATCTTTAATGAGTTGAAACCCACACCAATCTTTACATATGTGCTTTAGAATTTTTTTTCAAACATTTTTTTATCTTTGTACTATATGACAAATGCGTCTTTTATTCTTGAGTAACTCTGTCCCTTCTGAAATGCAGATCCTATATGTTACGTTGACAAATCTGTATGGTTCAACTGTTGCACCTCCTACCATTGTTCAAGCATCTGTTCTCCTTGCTGTAGGAGCAGATAACAAACCACCATCCTTGCAAAGATTAAAACAATTAGCCCAAACAATAAGGAATTCTTCTTCAGGAAACTTGGGTTTGAACCACACTGTGTTTGGACGAGTTAAGCAGATTAGTCTGTCATCCTACCTTCAGCATTCGCTGAACAACTCAGGCAATGCTCATTCCCCAAGCCCAGCTCATCAACCTTATAATCAACCTGTTCACGACCACCACCACCACCACCATCACCATCACCATCACCACCACATCCACCATCACCATCATCACCACCACGATAATAGTCATCAGAGTTTACAGCATTTGCCCCCTGCTCCTGCTCCTCTTCACAGTGCACCTACTTTTCTGACCTGTGGTTCTACATGTACACGGAAGAAAGAACATAGCACTGCTAAGCACCATTCATCTCCCATCAGGGGTCCTCTGTTACGCCATATCGTGCCTGCAGCTTCTCCAGATAGTAGTTACGAAGCTTCAGGCCCATATGTAGATCCACCATCACTTCATCCAAGGATTTCATCATCTCCACTTCCTGCTGTTGTTTTTCCTGCAATGCCACCCAGTATGAGAACCTTGAAGCCTCCCAACAAATTCTCATCGATATCATCTGCAGCGTCTATCTGTGAGTTGTTCTTCTAATGATTTTCCATGTGTCTCTTAAATTATATATCTATTTGAGGCAAATCATTTGCTTGGATGTTTTCATAAGTTGTAACAAGAATTGCTTGGATCATCGATCTAAAAATACTGAATACTGATACTGACTTTAAATGTAGTCCAGATGATCCTGGGCAGTGTCTAAGGATGCTCTATTGACATGATCGTATTTTGAATGCCAAATTGCCAATGTTTTGAGGCACTCTTGACTTACTACTTTTTTATTCCACAAGCTTTTAGATTTTAACAATACACTTAGATCAAATGTTTGGGACCTTTAAGTAGGTTACATGTCTATTTAACATTATGTTGATTTTACACTTATGCTGAGTCGCAGTGAGACGGACATTAATATTTGTGTTAATCTGAAATGGGTTAGTGGGAAATGTGAGTTCCTGATATCTTGATGAGAATGATAAACACAGTACGTGTTACAGTTATTTGTGTACCTCTGTCTTAATGGAACCTTAGGGGACAATTAAAGACTGATAACAGAACATCTACTTTTGAATCCAAAAACTGTTAATTTTGTGACTTATGTTTACATGCTAGAACTTAAAGAACTAACTGTTAGTTGAATACCTGATCATATAGAAATGATTGAGTGCTAGGCTGCTAGCTAATTTTAGTTTAGAAGCTTGCGTGAATGTCTTCCTATCATCATAGCACACGAAAATTATCAACTACTAGCTTGGGGTTACAATTTACTACTCCATTCCAAATTATAGTTCACTTTAGCTTTGTCCTAACTCCTAAGTCAAACTGCCAAGTTTTTAGAAAAACGTATTAACATCTATAGTACCAAACAAATGCACTATCAAGACATATTTCATGGTGGATTTAATGAAACTAATTGGGTGTTGTAAATTTGCTGGTTTTTTTCTATAAACTTGGTCAAAATTAGAGATGTTTGACTTAGGACAAAGCTAAAGTGAACTGTAATTTGGAACGGAGGGGGTATGTCTTTGCAACATGATCTTGTGTGCTTTCCTGACAGAGAGCAGGAAAAAAAAAGAATAGTTGCAATAGCTTTGCTAGAGGGCAAAAGCTCCCACTCTCTCTTTCATAATAACTGAAGGTACATATGAAAGTGAAGTATCAGGGACTTCGATGTGTGCTTTCCTGATAGATCAGAATTTTTTTTGAATAGTTGCAATCTGTATTTTTAAATTTGTTTCCTTCTGTCAATATTATCTGGTCTTTTTTCTTATTCAAAACTTATCCTTCTGGAGGTTGCTGTCTAACGCATCTGCAATAACATGATGCAGCATTTGAGCTCAGGTTATCTTCACACTGGTGGGTCATTGCATCACTTTTATACTGGCCCCTATTGTAGAGATGGAATATTTCTCACCCAGGTGGTGAATTCATGCGGCAACAGCTTGGATCACCATTTTCCAAATGATCCTCAGCATCAAACCCTGGATGGTTGTCTTTGGTGATCACTTAATGGATGTAAATATGTGTATAACGCAGCAGAGGGGTGTATTTGTGGTCAAAGCCGTAATGATGGCGGGCCCTTAGTTGTACTGCATCCCTTTTGCTGCTTTGTACAATCATGCGCAGATCAAATAAAGATTTTGCATTTTTGTTGAGAAATACTGTGCAGGACTAAGGTCTTCAGTATTTAGAACACAAAGGGGTCTCATGTTATAGATCCAGTTTTGCTGCGTTATGTGTTGTAAAATTGTAAATACTAGCATGACAGGTGATGGACTCCCCCCCCACCCCCCCCCCCCCCCCCTTTTTTTGAAATTCAAGAAGTAGAAATAGTCTGAAAACTTCTATTTAATGAATGGTGCCTCTATCTTACGAAGCATTAGATTGTTCTCCGGCTGTTATTTGCTGGGGGGCAGAAACTAAGCATGTGGATATCATCACTGAGTTTATTATAGAATGCATATGGATGGGTCATCATAGCATGTTCTGTATTTTGTATGGTACCTTCCATATTTCTGATCTTGTCTTCACCTGTAGTCATGATTTTATGCTCCTTTATCTTGCACAATCACAGTAATTGATGTGACTAAAGTCTACTGATTTGCTATATGCTTTTCTGATCTTATTCTCCATGTGAAAAGGTTGCCTATCAGTGTTAGAAAGCTCTGAAGATTTGCTGATACCTGGGGCCCTTCATATAGAAGCAGAAGACTGATGGAATGGAATTCTTGAAGTGTCCTTCCATTTCCTCAAAAGCTGTCCAAACCATGGTAAGTTTTTATCCAAATTGTAATGCCCTTAGAATCCAGTGGTGCACTGCAGGTATTTGGTGTGTTTTGCACTTTTGCTAGAAGATCTTTCCCAGCGGTACACTTCATTATTTAAGCTGGATTGATGCTCCATCGATGACGTGATGCAGCAATGCTTTCCCTTTCAGGTACAAAACTTTGTCTAGGATAATGGCATGGGCTATGTGCCTTTAGTCGGGGTCAAGTTAGGCTAACATATAGTCCAATATGCCTCCTTTCTTGGATTCCAAATGTGGTGTGGCACTTGGTTGAAATCTACCCAGAATGTGTTGCTTTACAGGTGTGCTTGTGACAACTTGACCCTATTGGTTGGTAAAGTCATCCAAGCAACTGTCAGTGACATTGTTGCAGGTAGTGGGGTTCCATTTCCAGGAACGAACCAGGAAGGGGGCGGGAGGAAAAATGCAGAGAACGAGGCCCAACTGAATGGGTAAGCCATCGTACAAAACCATCACAAAATTTGGGTGACAATGACACTTCTTTACAAGCAAAAATATAAAGGTGAATAACCATGTCGGCTACGCCAAAATAGCCCCAGTTACGAAATTTTAATTAACTATCGGATCCTTTCATATATGACTCTGGAAACAATATGACTTCATTTCTCCTGTCAGCATGATATAGCTTCCAGTTTGGTTCGCGGTAATCTTCCGTGATGCTCATTTGTTGGTGGGGGCACTCTTAGACTTTCTTACTGGATCCACAGATTTTCTAGTTGCCAGTTCATATCATTCAAGTTGTTAGGGTACGAGATGAATCGGACTGTGTCTCCAACTGAGAGCGACGCATCTGAACCCTCCCGGGCCGGTGACCGACATCAAATGGGTAGTTGATCCCTTGGTCTCGGCGTCTGCCCTAGAGGCAGGAGGGAGCATGAACATCGCTAAAAGCGATTTGATTGGGCCCCGAGAGGAAAGCAGCTCCTTAAATTCCTTTTGAAGCGCACAAGCAACTCAGCACGGTGCTTTGCTTTCGGTTGTACTGAACGCTGGTGAACAGACGCACGAGGCGTACTTTTCCCCTGCTGGGAATTCTAGAAACAGTTGATGCACAGTGCATGTCACCTGAAAGAAGATGTTTCCTCCCCCCTGGAAGCAAAATCCCTAGAGTGACAAGAATATGTTAGCTACAATATTTTAAGTACACATGCGGTGCTCATTTTATTCCTTTTAGCTCCTGTCTTGCACCACGAATGGAAAAATAACCCACCAAGTGAGGAACAAGAAACAGATACAGAGTGCACACGCTATCACACTTTCTGAATGAAAGAATCACTGAGCTAGGCCTGTCTATACAGTTGCAAACTTGCAATTGCACGCACGACGTATGAACAACATTGGCAGGGAGGTTAGTTCCTATGCCGCTGTCTGAGCATCTCGGTTCCATGAGGTTGCAGTTGCACGCTACATGAAGATTGAAGAAGGCGTGGCCGCTGATCCGATCTGGCCGTGCCGGAGCTTTCGGCTTTCCTCGTCAGGGGTAGCCCGACGCCAGGCACGCCTCCCAGAACTTGCGGTCCTCCTCCTGCCGCCTTGGGGTCCTCGTCCTCGTCGCCGCCGCCGCGCGGTTCGCCCCCGGCCACTCTGCTCCCGTTCGCCCAGAGGGAGCAGTTGCTCTCCTGACGGCGCCACCACACGACGACGCTTCCGCTCCCCTCGACCTCGTCCTCGTCGTCCTGTCCCCCACCGCCACCGCCACCGCCACCACCGACGAAGCTGCCGCAGCCGCCGTCCTCCTCGCCGCTGTCGTCGTCGACCAGCACCAGCTCCAGCTCCTGATCGTCCCGCTCCGACGGGCAGCACGACTCCGCCACCCTCTCCTGCTTCCCGCCGTGCGCGACCGCCACGGCGTCGGCGCGGCCCCTCTTGCACGGGAGCTGCGCCGCCTGCGACGGTGCCGAGACCGGCGGCGGATGCCGGCGCGGGGCTGCGTGCGGCTGCACGGCGGCCATCGACCAGACAGAGGCTTTGCTTATTCGGAGAAGCTAGATTACCCGGGCGCCCGGGCGGGAGAGGAAGCGAGGCAAGATGAGTTCCGGCTTTTGGTCGTGGAAATATATATGGAGCGGAGGATGGAGTGGATCAGGATTCAGGAGGAGAGTTTGGCGAGGGAATGGCCGGGGGCGAGCGGCCGATGGCGACCGGTGCTCGTCGACGTGCGGAGGGAGGCAGGCTACAAATGATCTCGTTTCTGACAGATTTGCCAAGGAAGGAAGCGATCCGTTCCTGGCTGCTAGCTTTCCCAGGGGGCCATGGCGTATCGATGGCTTGCTTCGGTTTCGCACTCGTGCACTTTAGTGGTAGCTGCTGTACTGAACGAGCGTCCAGCAGTTTATTGTAATTAAAGAACGAGCAATAATAGGAGGGCCAAAACTCAAAAGGATGGGTATTCAGTGCACGACCTTGTGTTCAAATTTCACAGGATCTTGCCAGTAGTACTCTCTCCATCCGCAAATACTTCACGCTCCAATTTAAGATCTGGACTTTGAAATTTAATTACACCGCCACAAATCTTCAAATTATTTAGTTCGAAAACATGGAATTTGCAAGTACCACTTGCATGACCGAAACACGGCAAGCGACGGAGGAGGAAGCAAAACAAACTACGAGCACCGTCGGCCTCTCGTGCATCCGGGCCGGGCCCCGCCGGATCAGAGACGTGCCCCGGTGGGTTGGGGCACGAGTCGATGCGCGCATTAATTAGCTAGGAAGCAGTGCCAGGTTAGCACACATGGCACTGCACCGTTAGCTGTAGATGGATAATTAAGCGGGGCATCATTACGTACGGCGCGTGGAGGAACAGCTGACGCCGACGGGCACAGCACAGCGCGCGCCTCCTTCTAGAAGCGCACCAGCGCTAAGCATTTGGCACGCCGACCGTTCCGCTGCGCCCGCATGCTGCCTTGCTGTCTTTTGAGTCTCGGCAGCTGCTGGTTTCTGTGGCGCGGGGTGTGCACGGCGAGTCGAGCGTGACGCGCACGTGCATGCGGCTGTGGCCTTTGTAATTGTGACAATACATGGTGATGGTGCCCGTGATTTTTTTTTTTTTAATCTTTGGATCCCCGAGATATGTAGATTGGGGTGGGGCCCAGCTAGCTGATGATGAGCCTCGATCGGTGCCCGAGCGCTCTTCCTTCTAGAAGCAAGAGAAGGCCACTGACTAGCACGGAGTTTATCCGCAGGCAGCAGGCGCACGAGGCCCGCGCTTAATGCCTTCTAGAAGAAGCGCCCGTGCCTGGCTGGGGGCATGGGATTCTTCACGTGAACCACGTCGCCGTGGTGTGCCTGCTGCTGCTGTCTTGGTCTCTTGGTTTCTGGCAGCTGCTGCAGGGGCTGCACTGTGCCTGTTGTGACTTTGTTGGGCACGGGTGCCGTGCGCTTGAGCGTGGATTTTTTTTTCTCACGAACACAGGCACGGCAAGGCCGCAAGGGGCAAGGGCACTGGCGGAGGATTTAGCCCCTCCCAAGGCTGCAAATTTGCAGCAAATATCTAGCAATTTTTTTGATAAAAAAATATCTACCAATTTTCGGTGAAGGTCTAATTACTCAATGCTTTCTAGTGGGCTCAGTTTGGGAGCTGTAGCCTCTGAGTCTCACAACCTTTCATTTCGCATCCATCAAATACTGCAAGCTTGCTAGATTCTTCTCAGCCAGATCCTGAACGATAGTCACATACGCTAAGACCTCCGTTTGGGAGGGCTCCCGCAGCGGCTCCGCCGGCAGCTCCTGCAGGAGCCGCACCAAACGCTCTTTTTGCTGGAACACTTCTGCTGGGGAGTTCAAGAGAGCTGGAGCCGTTTTCTCGGGTGGTCAGGCGTAGCCAAAAAATTTAGCTCCGTGTGCTTCAGCTCTGGCTCCACCCTCAGCGGCGCGGAGCCCTCCTAAATGTGCTCCAAGACGTCTTCACTTGGCTCCCCCTAAATCGAAATCCTAGCTCCGCTCCTGGGCAAGGGGAAGGGGCAAGGGTGGGTGGTGCACAAGTTCAATTTTGCTGCCTGAAGGCTGAAGCTTCTTGGCGATTGGTTGTGTCGTCGATCCTTGGAGAGGGAAGTAGCCAAAGCAGGGAACCGCCGAACCGGAGGCCATGGCGTGGAGGCGTGGCGTCGTGCTCAACTAGTCGACGCCAGGTGGATGCCTGATTGCCTGTGGTGATGGTTCTCATGGAAGAAGAAAGCGCCAAATAACTCAGCAACGACGTCGGTCATGGGATGTGGTGCAGATGAGGGACGTTCAATGGTCTCAAGTGGATAAATATGTGTTAATCCTCCACTGGACATCAAACAGGGCATTTGGTCTAGTGGTATGATTCTCGCTTTGGGTGCGAGAGGTCCCGAGTTCGATTCTCGGAATGCCCCTCGTTTTTTATTTTTTTTCATAGTATTTATGCGCTGGCGTTTTGTGCTGTCCACATTTCGATCATTCCGGCGCAACGCCTCGTCTGCTGTGAATCTCGCTCCCGAACGAGTTCCGTTTCCGCTTTTCGTCCCGAGGAGCCTACGCACTGCGCTGGGCAACACAAAAAGGGCCGAAAGCGAGCACGCCCTCCCGTTCAATTCAAATAGCGCCAAATGGGCAGGCAAACGAAGGCACAGCAAGCGTTGGAGCCGCCGGTGTGGTCGCTGGGACGGACCAGCTCCACGAAACAACAGATGATCCCCCTCTCAAGTACGTCTCGACGAAAGACGTGCCCAGGCAAGGCAGGCAGGCAACGAGGCACGTTCGTGAAAGGGGGAAAAACAGATGGTGCAAGGTGCATATCATACTATCAGTATATCACCAGCAAGCAAGCAACAATCAGGGGATACCATCTGCACAACGGCGCCACACCAACGAGTTCCACAACAAGTGCCCTCTTATTTCCACATATCGGTCTGGACGTTCTCAAAGCGACATGTATGCAACACAGGTCCAGGCGAAACAGCGTTACACCAACAAAGGTTTCAGTTCATCGGCAGGTGCTACGAGTTTGAACAGCAAACATGCCGATCATAGATCAGGCGACTCTTATTTCACGTATCCAAAGGACGCTCAGACCAGTCCGGTGGTGACGGCGGGGGATGACAAGGCTTCCGGCACTCCAGTCCGCTGATCACTTTCAGCCCTGGAGTCCAATGATCCCTGGAAATGATAACGCCATAGCGCAATGAGAAATCCATACTAGAGTATAAAAGGAAGCATTTGCTATTTGTTGTTACAAAGAACAGGATGCCAGTTTGGAGGAAGGAATGGGGCCGGGGAACCAGTGAATGACGTACCGCAGGCGACACGGCCACCAGCGTTTCCAGTGCTCTTGCTCAGCTCGTGCCCACCTGAACATACAAACACAAAACCAATAATATTAAGCTCAATCTAATGGCACTGAATAAATCCTGCAAACAGAGGCATTTGTTTGAAAATTGAAGACAAGGCAACACAATCTGACAGTGCACAAACAAGATGTTGAAATGAACAGATGTGTATTGATCAGTGATAAGCACCATACCATAAGCAAGTTTAACAAGCATAACATACAAACTCCAAACAAGATCAATAGATAACAGGACAGCCAAATAATGACTCAAGTAAGACACTATAACCTAGTTCGACTTATTTGAAGTTCAAATTCCTTCCTGACTGAGAAATGCCAAAGGCACTGGGGTTTTCGGGGAATCAGGACAGTACAAGCATAGCCATGCCTACATTTTTTTTCTCTGGCGTTTAATAATCAGATAATTAGAGACACTCTTACATGGACTTGTTCATGTCATCCATATACAGAAATCTATAGTGATTGTTTGTAGGTCTATCTGAACTAAGAACAATTGTGCTAATAGACGGAACCTTAAATCAAAACGGAGTACATCTGCACATAAAAGGCACAAGCGTAAACATTAAGTAGCAGCACTACCCTTCCCAAGATCATCAGGATCAGCGTGAACAACAACAGCTCTGCCAATGATTGAGTTTGGCCCAGTCAGTGGGATCTGCCAAAAAAAAAACAATCATCATCGATGTTAAAGATAAGGAGAAAGCTAGGGTGACAGGAATCATAAGGGCATATGCTGAAGAAATGTCTGATTACCTGGCAGTCGATAACATTGATGTTAGCAACACCTGACAGCAGAGAAATAAACTCAGTGACAAGAATAGTACATCATCATATACATAAGCATGCGAAATTGTAAATGGAGTGACAGGACTACATGTACAGGATCACGGAAATAAATAAGTTTCCTTAGCACAAGTAGCCAAGTACCCTCTACATGGTTATGTAACAGATCAGGAAAAAGGAAGGGCAATAGATCTTCACCATCTGCTCCGGCCGTGACATTTCCAAGATCACCAGCATGGCGGTTCTCATCTTCTGGTGCTCCATGTTCCTTTCCCGCAGGGTTGTAATGCGGTCCTGAATTATGACACGAGTTCACCAATAAGTAGAAAATTCAACAGTCTATAACATAAGCAAAGCCAAAGTAAGAAAAGAATAGATACCAGTTGACATGCAGCCATTTGTTGTGTCACCAAGTGCATGCACATGGAACCCATGGAGGCCAGGCTTGAGACCAGAGACACTTCCAGTGACACTGGTGGGGCCTAACAATAGATCCAACCATTTAGCATCAACAAGGCGAAGACTTCAATAGAATAAAATAGATCACAGAATATGTAATGACTTACCATCTCCCTCTTGGGTGAAGTAGATGGTGCCCTTGACACCCTCGCTGCTACCAAGCACAGCAACAGCCTTCACCATTGTTTATGTGATCTGCAACAACTCCACCAGTAAAAAGGCATTTCAGACTTCAGTACAGGTAAAAGTAGCCTGAGCTACAAGCAAGCAGTGAGGTACGCCAGTACATCTTAGAGGCTACCCCTAAGATATATAGAATACACATACGCGCATCATATTGGTGGAGATTGAATATGTTAAACAGCAGATATTAACTATGGCTACATTTGTGGTTTCAAGACAAATATATGGCACAATTGTCTACTTTAGCTTTCAAAACCTCTATGAGGCACTATATTGCAAGTGCATATTTCCAAATATACTAGAAACCACACAAATCAGTACCAATGGGTGGAAATAGAACCCACGACATCAGATTCTCAAAACAGAACTTCAAAAAATAATCATGAAGGTAGATGTGATTTAGGCTGGTCACCATGCTACTCCTATCGTCCCCAAACATACTATAACAGGATACAAGTATCTAAATTTTTGTGGTTACAATTTTTGTGAAATTGAAGGCTTGTTGATGATACGTTCATCCAAACTACAAACAGAAGGGGAAAAAATCTACAACCAACACTTCCACAACAGTCGCATCAATCACATAAACTATCTTCCAAGTATGTAATCTACACATATTAGTACACATGCCCATAAGGCCTAAGCCATAACGGCGTCGTGCCAGTACACGAACTGAATATGTGACACTAAATCCTTTCCTCGACAGCATGAGTGCATGACCACTCATCGCAGGGCAAACAACAAGCTCCAACACGGGAACAAGCATAACACATATCTATCGCTCTCCCAGCGTTTAATCATAAGAGCAAACTACAACAAAACTGAAGCAAATTGAGCCCCACTTGTGTCACCTAGATGGGATCGATCACACGCACAAAGACTGACCGATGGCATGTAAGATCTGACTCGACGATAAATCAGAAGCTAACGGCGGAAGGGAAAAGGTGAAAACCCCAAGTTAAAGAGGAACCGCACCACCGATCCGAGATCCAACCGCAACTGCTCCGGAGGAATCGGAGACCAGAGTAGATTATGCGAAGCAACAGCACAATGAGGCGATCGAAACCCCGAGAATCGTGGGGTTTTGGTCAAGTAGCATATCTCAGGCGACCCCCGCGGCCAGGAACGGATGGGAAGGCGGCGGCCTTGGAATCTTGCGCTTCTGGAAGGTTCCCGGGCGGGGCGGGGCGGCTTGACCCGGGTAGTTGGATGCTGGGGTGAGGACTGAGGAGGAGGAGGGGCGCGTGCGATGGATTTGTAGGCGCAGCCTGACCGAGCAGTCAAGTTGC
Source organism: Panicum miliaceum (assembly GCA_032594955.1). Taxonomy (NCBI): domain Eukaryota; kingdom Viridiplantae; phylum Streptophyta; class Magnoliopsida; order Poales; family Poaceae; genus Panicum; species Panicum miliaceum. The sequence continues at coordinate 44,918,655 of CM064059.1, forward strand.
GTTGCTATTCCGCAACGACCGTCTGCCAATAAGATACTGCTACTAATAATTAGTATTCTTTTCTTGTGGGTCTAAAAATTATTCTGCCAGTCGTCTCACCCAAAAATTTCCTGCGAAATTTGCAGTAGCGGCATAACTCTTATAACTATAAGATTGCATTCATTATTTTTTATTTCTGCCAGCTTTCAGTACTCTTATAATTGTGGTTTGTGGCGTACGACCGGTGGTGGAAAACAATAAAATAAAATGAGGTTGTTGGAGCATTCAGAGTCTTTCTAAAATCTACTCCTTAAATTATTATTTGATTTAGAGAGTTATTTGAGTAAAAATCATTTTCTATATTTTGTACTCTCCAACAGTTTTCTATATCTTGTGCGTAGTCTAGAGAGCAACTCTCGCTCTCCATCTTTAGCTTGCGAGAAATCCGAAATAGAGAAGGTCTATATTTAAATATCCAATTGAAAATGCCGCTGGAAGGTAATTTTTAAAAATTTCTATTTCTAAATATATAAAAGATCTCTTGGGAGATGCTCTTGGGCCGGTGATAGACTGTAAGAGTAAAGTTGGGGGCTTGAAACGCTGGAAACGAGAGAACACCACCAGATCCGGAGCAGCTGTCGACCGTCGATGTGGAGGGCTAATAGCACCCTACGAACATTAGCCAGAAGAAAAGAGACGCGCTCTAAGGCCTCCTCCAAAGGTTTCACCAGCTTCCGGCGATATCGCTGGCTCACGTGGAGGATGAAAGCAACAAAAAAAGAAGAAAACACGGAGCATTAAACGCAGCATGCGGCAGCAGAGATGGAAAGTTTTTCGGAAGACGTGCGCGATCGGCGATTGCAGGCTCGCTAGCGCGTAGCTTTTTGGTGCTCTCTCTCTTCCACGTCGGAGAAAATCTGACGCGAGCTGGCGATTTCGACCGCCGCTGGAGGAGGCCTAAGTGGTTTGAACCAAACACACTAGAATACATTGAATTGATAGATACTATTATAGTAAGTTCCTTCAGTTTAATATAACATCAAGTGCTATAAAATTAAACGCCTTGAATATAAAGCTGTTGATATAGCATTTTTACACCGGCGAATAGGTACTGTGATGTTACCAGTAGTGGAGTTTCGCTGTAATTTCTTTTTGGGGGGTGGCCGGGGATTTTACTATTGGGCTCGTAGACAGGGAATGGAGAATGCTAAATGCTAAATGCCGACGGCGGGAGAGAGGTACCGTGGGTTTCTTTCGCTAGACAGTTGATGAGTTAATTCAATCGCCCCCGTGGCGCATAATGATGCTAGGAGTGGCCAATCGGTTCATGAGCTCCTGTGTGTTCAGACTTTAGACTGTTCCTGTTTTGCAGCCTGAAGAAAACACATCGTGAACCTCAACCTGAAGTAAACCCTTCCGCTGTAGAACCTAATGTCCCGGCAGTAGTGCAGTACCACAGCATGCAGTGCAGCACGCAAGAGGGTGAGAAGTAACTTCAGTGCACTGAAAGAATAATATGAATAGGCTGCATTCTGAACAGCATGTGCATTTTAGTAACATTGTGATGCTGTCATCTGCTATTGATGGATCCCTATGCTCCATTTGAATGGTGATATTGGAGGGTTCGGTATTGAATTGGGTTCAATACCAAATCAGACTAGTTTTGAAAATGAGTCACAATATCAATTCTGTTATTTGGATGTAGATAAAATTGCCAGATAGAATTCAACAAAGTGGCAAATACCTATTCCTATTTGGACGTGCATACAGTCAAATTGAGAATTGACCCGTCTCCTCCGCTGCGCCCAGCTCCATCGCCGCTCCTCTCCACTGCGCCTAGCATCCATCGCCGCTCCTCCTCGCGCGCGCGGGGGAGGGGGTCTGCTAGACCCGGCAGAGGGACGACAGATGGACGGCGGACCCGGCTTCGCCCAGCGGCCTCGGCGGTGGCAGCGGCCTCGCGCGTGGCCTCGGCGGCGGCGGCCTCGCGCACGTGGGGGAGGGGGGCTGCTAGACCCGGCAGAGGGACGGCGGACCCGGGAACTCGCGCTCGTCGGGGAGCACCCGCCCCGCCGCGGCGGGCCGCTCCCCGTCGTGTCTCGACGGGGTGTCCAACCCGCTCCACGCGCCGCGCGCCGGGCACACCTCTTTGACGGCGACGGGATGCTGCAGGCGGTGCGGCTCCGCGGCGGCCCTGCAAGATGCGCGAGAGAGAGGGAGAGGGGAGCGAGGAGAGGGAGAGAGAGATGCGGGGAGGAAGAGGGAGCGGGGCTCAGGGAGAGGGTAGTTGGGGAGGAAGAGAGACGCGGGGGGGGGGGGGGGGGGGGGGGGGGGGGGGTGCAAGTTCAGCCAATACGGAATGGGAGAGGTCGGTATCGCGGGAGGGGGTGCGGCAGTAGGCCGAATTCTGTTTGGTATTGGGGCAAGTTTTCAATGCCGATTCCCGGAATATCTGATATTCACAGTGTCCTCGATATCAATTTCAAATTCCGAGCTTCAATATCTCCGTCCAAACGGTACCTAAGCGCAAAATTCCAGCTTTCAGCACCATATGAATCAAGGAGGAGATGGAGACGAGGGCGTGTATCATATCCTACTAGGTGGCATTGTGTATGCTCCTTGACAGACAACCACTAGTTTTCTTCAGAAAAGACAGACAACCACTAGCTAGCGGATACATCTTCACCAACAGGAACTGATCGCAGGCAAGCATAATTTTTTTTAGCTTTTCTGCATATGGAAGGGCATAATGTGTAGCAGTATAGCATGAATCTGTCAGTTGAAAAGAAAAGTGTAGTTTAGCACCTCAGATCAGAGTCGAAACGGTTGTCTCCTGCTTAGGATCGAAAACAAATGATGACCAGCATCCAAGATGTAAATAAAAGCAGCAAATCAGAGAGGACTGTCGTCTTCTGTCCTCATCAATCAGTCGCCGACCGTCCTGCGCGCCCGCCCATGCCGGCGTCAACGCAGCTGCGACGTCCGCCCCCGTCTAGAACGCCTCCACCACCACCTCCGCGCGCACGACACCCTGCACCTGACGGCCGCGACGGTCGCTCTGGCGGCGGCCTCATTCGAAGAGCGCATCCAGCCCGTACTTCCGAGCTCCGTTGCCGCCGTCGTCGCGGAACTCGAGCGTCCGGCGCCACGGAACTGCCTGCGCCTGTGTCGCCTGGTGTATCGCGATGCCGGCTGGCAGCGGCGCCCCCTCGCCGGCCGCCGTTTCGCCCGGCCATAGAAATTCCAAATCAAATTTACCGTGTCAACATTTTTCAATAAGCCCCCTAGATTGGATCACGACTATTAATCGCGATCCAAACTAGGGTGTTATTTATAAATACCGCACTAGTATTTTTACATAAATAATGATCGCGACTAATAATCGCGATCCAATATTTTGTATAAAGAACCCTGGTTTTACGAATAATCCCATACCCTCCTGGCCGCCTCCTTGAGATGGGCAGCAGCTCCTTCCTTCCTCCCCTCTCCTCGGCGATCCGCCGCCGCCCTCTCTCTCCCTGCAAGCGCAAGGCTTGACCAATCCATCCCCTGCCCGTCCTCAAGCCCTAGCTTCAACTCTTCAATCACCCGGCCCCGCGCCGAAGGTCTGAATGAAGCTCGCGACATTCACCTCATCCGAGCCGAGGTAAGCGTACGCCTCGCCGGCCCGCCGTGCTGGAACGAGACGAGCGCTCCGGTGGCGTCGTGCTGGCGACTTCCGGCGGCGGCGGGTGGTTACTGAAGTTGTTTCATCCTTTATCTCTGAAAGCAGTGGCACTATGCTAGCTGACAACGCCGTCCTCTGTCCCGGCGACCTTTGTTCCTCATCACGGTCCAGGCGCCCCGGCGCTGGCCCCTGCATGCTCGCTCAATCATCCAACAGCCCGATAGAGGAGGGAGAGGGTTGGTGAGCAGAGCTGAACTCTCTCTCTATATATATATGTCCACAATAAAGAGAGTGCTCCTCCTCAGCTCTCAAGAGGTTTTACACTCGACCACGAATCCACGATGAGGAGTGTAAGTCGTCCGATTGTCTCTGTTCGATTCTGCAATCCTGCTACCGCTAGTCCGAGTCCACTGCATCTTCTGCATCCATGACAGATTAATTCACACAGCTACTGGATATGTGTTCATTATTTTCCTTTTGTTCTCGGTGGAAAGGACTGACATTTGACTGTGTTTGCATGAATCTAACCTACATTAGTTCCTTTGTGTTTTTTTGCAGTTTACCACAAAAACCAGACAGTCAAGCTTTGTGGGGGCGGTGAACATCTTATCTGTCAAGATAGCCTGCTCTGATGTTGGCTACCCAGTCGAAGTATATGACACTGTTGTCATTGCAAGAGACAGCATCAACGGTAAGTGTATTTATGTCTTCGGCCGCGATAGAGATCACTGCCAACTCATCAAATCCAGTGCAAGATAAACAAAGAATGCATTACATGGTCATCAAGTTTGTTTCCTGTTTGACGATAGGTTTGTTGTGATTGATCTGAAAATCAAGGATCGTGGAGGGCAGGACAGAGTCTTCAGAATCAGGGGCATAATAATAATAGGTCAGTCACTGGAGGGATGCAAGGTTGAAACTTGAAAGCCAATCTCTCGCGACACGGTTCAGTACTATGGATATGACGTGTGCGGTTGTCAAGGGTACAGTGGAGGCAACTCTTCCAAAACTGTACATGATCTATTGATCATGGACAGTGTGCACGCAGGGCGGGGGCACGCAAGGGCGCGCGCTATGGATCGACACGACACACGCCGGCCGGCGAGTGCCACGGGAACGGGCCCATATTTTTGTAGTGACCAACAGCTATTGCAAACTGTGGGCCTTCCCTTTTAGGCCCATGGAACGGAACCAGCAGCCTAGTCGTGTGATTCGTGAACCGGCAGTTTTTTCTTTTTCTTTTTTTCTCTGCTCTTCACCAGGCACCTCCGGTTTAATGACTCTAGCACAAATATTTATATTTATATTTATATTAACGAGGGTGCATACACATCATCTGTCCATAGTAAAGCTGTGCATGTATTTTGACGGCGATGACTCAATGAGACCAAGCTAGAGGTGGTGATACGGGCTCGCATGATGTCGTAGCAACACAATGCAACAAACGCATGTGACATGGGTCCTTGTCGCACGGCTGGATATCAACCCTCACAACACACGTATACCTACCTACTAATGATTCAACTAACTGAAAATAATTCGTATGCAACATTAAGATTTGTACAAGGTTTTCTCACCCGGCCTCTACGGAATCATCAGAATGTGTGCGTGTGTAACGTTGTACTTCCTTCGTTTCAAATTGTACGTCATTTTGACAAATCTAAATGCATAAATTTTACTATACATCTATATATATTAATTTATATATCTTAATTTATTAAAATGAACTACAATTTAGAATGGAGGGGGGAGCAGAAGCTCGGTCTTGCTCCAATCTTTGAGCTCAGTTCGTTGGGTGCCTTCCGTCCGTGGTTCCGTCGGGCCATCGAGACTACGTCAACGTCATATATATAAGGCTAGTCCGTGCATGCCCGAGCTGCAAGGGAGCCCTGAGTAGCCGCCCTCGTAGCTCCATCGAATTCCTCGGTATGCTCGAGGGCTATACTGATCCACAGACCGCAATCTATTTATCCTTCCTATCTCCAGATAGTAGCTCCTCGTTCGTCCTCTACCAATGTGCCCCTTTCTATCCACAAGCCCGGAAAAATGGAGTGGCCAAACAACGGGGCACTGTGCATTACTTTTTCGTTGTTAATTTTATATATAAACAAATTAATCAGCCTTTACACCCATATCTCATCAGCAAAAGGACTCGCATGTTTATGAGATTCCCCCCTTTTCTTTGCGGGTAAGATTCCCCCCTTTTCACATGGTCAAATTCTACATGATCTATTCCAAAAAAAATCTAAAAAAACGCTTTAGGAATAAAAAGAGGAAAGGAGAGAGAGAGAGAATAGTGGAGGAGGAATCTTCCAAGTGGTGATCGATGATGCTTGAGTTCTTAAAAGACCATGTAGCTTGGGAAAGCTAATAAAAGCTAATGGCATGATTCTTTGAAATAGCAATGCACTCGCTTAAGTAGAATTGTGTAAACTAGCTAAGTTTGATTTAAATCAGATGCTAATTGGTGAAAGTGTTAAACTTCGGTACTAACCCATCCAAACAGGCGCTAATGAGTGGATCATATTTTAACCAAACTCTAAAACGGTATCTAAACTTTAGATGGGATAGTAGAGTTAATGAGTGCTAATGGAAACCAGCAACTTGGGGGGGGGGGGGGGGGGGGGGTGGTCAAGATGTCCCCAACTTTATGAGGAAAGTGGATGTCCCCAACTTTATGAGGAAAGTGGATGCGGGAACAAGGGCAAAAGTCATATTTTATGGACTTTAACCATTTTCATTAGCCATGTCTTGGAATGGCACGAGCCAGTTAAAATTTAACAAGTGCTAAATTTTAGATTTAGCCCGTCCAAATATGGTCCAAAATTGTTTGAAGAAAAAAAAAGCAAACTTGCTGCCCCTTTTGCACATCTCGCGGAAAAGGGATATTTTCCGGGACGATGATGCGCGTGCGTGTAGATAGATATTCGGGCTGGACGCGGACAGGGACAGGCGGACCGGACGGGTGAGCTGCCGCCTGCCGGGCGCGCACGTCGCCTCCACCACGTCACCGTCGAAGCGCCGCTGTACCCAGACGTTCGGCCGCCGCGGCCTGCAGTGGCTGCTAGTCTGCTACCTGGATGGATGATACCTCCAGGCTCCAGCTCTCTTCTTCGCTCCATAGCCAGAGTTGATATGATCTGATGCACATGCCTATCCATATCCGTTCGCCGGAAACTGCAGTGTCGTCACGGGTCAGCAGCAAAACAGACGCCCCGGTTGGCAACACAAATGATTGGCCTCTTTCTCTGCCTGCCTGCCTCCCTTCTCACCTGACTCTTTTTTTTCTCACGGCTACTTATAAACGGTAATGCTTGCTTCAAGACGTCCGGCCGCAATCGAAATATCGGACGTTCCTATAACGGCAAATCGAATTAATTATTCGCTCAAGTTAACCATTTATCCATTTTATTTTCCTCCAGCTACTTCTACTTCTACTTCTTTCCCCTCGTACCTCTCGCTTGCATCTAGCACTAATTCCGTTCGCTCCACTCGTACTCGTCTACCTCTCCTATCTTTTAACTATCCCCACTCTCTTTGACTTGCTCATATCCTTGAGCTCATCAGCCATTGCTGCTCATACAGGAGGTCACGGCGGAGCACATGGAGAAACGATACGCTGATTGGGCCTAGTCTTTCAATTGCCTCGTGGTCGTGCTCGACCTCCTCTTGATCCTCATCTACGCAGTTGTGCTTATTCTCAAGCATGGCGAGGACCTATCCATGCACCTCTATTTCTCGGCAACTGGGACGTATAGTTGATTTAATGATGTTGCAGTAGGCAATTTGTGATGTTTTTGGCGTTGCATGGTAGTTTGAGATGTTACATGGGTTGATCTGTATGTTGTATAACTTTTCTTTCCCATATTGAACTAGGTACCTTTTGCAGTACATGATGGTTGGTCGAGGTTGACCAAATCTACAGGGATTAGCTGATATTTTTTCATATGGCATGGTTGATTTTGACATGTTCCAATAGGTAGTTTTGTGATGTTTCCCTTGTTGATTCGAGATGTTGCAAATGTTTCATTCTAGTTTTATTGTGGCTTTTCTATGAAGATGCAGTCATAAGGTAATTTAGAATATTTTATCAGGTAACCATTTGATGTTAGATGGTTCTTTTTTCGCGATGTTTTAATATGTTGCACAGGATGTTTTCACATGCTGCAGTAGCTAGTTGGGAATATTGTATTTTTCAATGCTACAACATGTAATGTAATCTGACGATTAAATGTTGCAAGCAACATGACGCACATTGTCGGTTGTGGAAATAGCCGACAACTAAACCTACTCGAAGTGTGTATCGCGCGTCGTGATTGGATGTGGTCCAATGACTTAAGATTTATACTGGTTCAGGCAATCGTGCCCTACGACCAGTCGGGGATCAGTCGGTTGTATTGCTTAAGCCCAGGTGCTCGTGAAAGTTTGCGATTAGATGATGTGGTATGATCGAGATCTGTCGAGGTCTAGGTTTCTCCTATAGGCGGATGACCCTCCTTTCATAGTCCAAGAGGGGTCTCCATTACAGGGAAGCCAAAGTTAGAAAGGGTGAGGTAGAAAAAGAGAGTGCTTCTTACTTCGCCGGTCGGGGTCCCAGCTCTGTCAGTTAGGACCGTCAACCCTGTCAGTTGGGACCTTCCGACGACCATCGTCCAAATCCTAAGTCGTGGGGTGGCCATCTTATCTTGTCCCTGTGCGTCATGCTCTGTCGATGGGGGGGGGGGGGGGGGGAGTCATGCGATTATAAGTACAGTACAATAGTCATGCCATCACTCCATTGTGATGGAGGCGTGTCCGTCGCATCATGATGACGTTGCGTCTCGTCCCTTCCCGAGAACGGGCAGGTGAAATAGTGTCCCTCCGCAGTGGCAGAAAGAGGGACTGTAACCGCCATGGGGGGAGTGGTTGGCCGTGTACGATAGTTGACTCTGGTGCGTCCATCCTTATCCTCAGCACCTACCTCTGGGGACGGTCAGTGTGCGAGGTCCGGCCGGCCCTCGACCTCGTTAGTCGAGGAAAGCGACACGTGCGTGGCAGGGTTCGACCAGTGTCTTAGGTCGGGACCGTAGTACGGACCTAGATCTTGGTCATCCCCTCGGTTGGGGACGCAGGCCGAGGCTCCAACCAACTGGCCGATCGGTGGGGCTGTGGGCCTGGACGGCCTGGATAAAGTTACTGCTCGGGAGGACGCCTGTTTGATCCACGTGTGGTCTTAGGCCATTCTGAGGGCCAGCAGAATGTGGGTCCGCTGGGGATCCCGGGTCCCTGGACCTGTCACACATGTTGCGGCGGATTTTTTCAATTCTCGCCGGATGGCTACAATAAATTTTTAGTACACATCATGGATGTTGCAATTATTATCATTTCTCGGTACATATACTATTTACCCATGTTGCACACACTATATTTTTATGGTACAATTAAATGACAGATGGAGTTTTACCATAAAACACCGTCCGATGCTAGCCTCAGACGTCGGACGTCCAGACGCTAGCAAGTCCGACCTATAAATTACAGGAGCCAGATTAGAACCTTAGGCATAGAGTGGTTAGACATGAACATGGCAAGCATAACGGTAGCAAACAAGGTTAGCACTAGCTGCTTCCCAATCCAACCCCAACCCCAATAGGGATGAAAATGGACGGGTACAGGTGGGAAAATCTCTTATCCATCTCTGTTGCCGTATTTTTTCATAGGAAATAGGACCGGAACCGGAATAGCCGGAAACGTGACAGGAAACGGGATAGACGGGTAGACGGAAAAGAACAAATACGAATGGGAATACAACGGGAACGGGACGGGAACCGGAAACTTACACCAGGATGACTGAAAGGATCTTGGTGATGCCTAGAGGGGAGGTGAATAGGCGTATCTAAAAAACCTAAAAAATTCTTCGCAGCAATTAAATCCGTCGGAACTTCCGACACCGTGTAGGAAGTTCCGATGGACCGAAACTTCTGGCACCGGATCGGAACTTCAAAAGTAAACTCGAAAATGCAGAACCTGGCTGAATCAAAAGTTGCGTAGTAATGCTAGGAGCCTTCTGCAAGTGATCTTTACAAGCTCAACAACTCGAGTACGTAGATCGGCACAAAACAAACTCTAGGTCAACAAGAACTAAATAAATCCAATAAGTACAAAACACAAGAGATTTGGTCCTGAAGTTCATTCCCACTAAGGAAGCTACGTCTCCGTTGAGGAGCTCACAAAGGGCCAGGTCTTTCACTAACCCTTTACCTCACTCAATCTCAACCACAAAGGAGAATTGAGTCACTTACTATGAAATCCATAGAGGATGGGTAATAAAAACTTCCGGGGCACACACACACGAGAGAACACTCAACCGGGCGACACCGAACCGTCTAGAAGCAAATTTCAAGAGTAACAAACGTGAATCGATGGATGAAGATGCTTCAAGTGCTCTTGAGATGAACGTGGCTGCCTTCTCACTCAAATGCTCAAGTCTCACATCTCAATCTTACTCTCATCAAAGCTCTAGCTCGAATCAACTCTAGGATCAGCTCAAAGGAAGAATTGGGGAGTGTAGTAGAAGCTTTTGGAGGTATTTTCTCTAGGAAGAACAACAACAAATGAAGGAGAGGCTGAAGGGGTATAAATATTCGAGCCCCAAAAAATTAGCCGTTAGTGTGCTGGTCAAGTGATTGTCGAAACTTCTGACACAATTAAAATCAGCCGGCCGAGAAACCCCTGTCAGAACTATTGAGCAGGGGTCGAAACTTCTGATACACACTGAGCCAGTGAGAAAACTAAGTGCACAAGTGTGTGATTTGTGTCTCTCTTTGGTGGTTAGCATCTCAATGAAACACTTTAACATCTTCAAATCATCTCTTCGCTCCCCTCTTAATAATACAGTGTTTTCTATACTCAAATTCAAAATAGAAAATAAATAAGATCTTCTTTTTGAGCTCCAACACCGTCTATCAAGTAAATTAGCGTCTTTTCACGCAAATATTTCATTTCATTAAACTTTAACCTATTCAAAACTTGATAATCTCATTAGCGCCTTAATTATGCATGTCATCAACACCAAAACCCACTTAAGGGACTAAGTGCACTTTCAATGACACATTACAACTTACAAGACATAGGTAAGCACATACCATCAGATGTGAGCTACTGCACAGACTAGGCAGCATTGTAGGTAGAGCCGGGGGGGGGGGGGGGGGGGGGGGGAGGGGGGTAGAGCGCAGCTGCGCGCTTGCGCAGCCTCGGCCAGACGGGCGGCACAGGCGATCCACGAGACCACGACCAGCAGCGCAGTGGCGATTTCTTATTTGGGCGCGGCAGCTAGACGAGAGTCTGAGTGTTGGGTTGGGCTGTTGGCGGGCCGTCTAATTTAGCCTATCTCGTATAAATCAAAAACGGGATGAATATGGGTTCATCCTGAATGTAAAACGGGATCCCGAAAATATGGAGGGATTATACATTTTCCCGTATTCCGTCCTGTTCCCGGTTACCTCTATTTCATACCCCGTTCCGTTCCCGGATCTTTCCATCCCGTTTCCGTTTAGCTGAAATATAGATTTTTTTCTCCGTATTCATCCTTAAACCCCAAGTCGCGAGGACACCCCATCCGTGCCGTGCTAGTCCGTCCCGCGTCCCAGCAGGGATTGGTGCCACGCGCCGCCGCGTTGATTAGTTGGCGGCCACTGGATTCGACAGTCCTGCGTGCCTGCCATGACCAACGGGCCATGGTCGATGATCGGATGGTCCTCACCGGCGGCGCCCGCAGTCGCAGGCCGGACAAGACAGCGTTGGCCGCCTGTCGCTGCCGGCTCTGTACCGTGCCTGACTCCAGTGGCCCCCCGTCTCTCTCTCCTCGTCCGGTCGTCCCGCGACACTCACGTGTCCCTGCCTGAACCCTGCAAGTGCCATCTCAAAGAAAACTTCGCGAGAGCAGTTTACCCGCTTAGTTTATGGCCGAATTTTCAGATTCGGCGAGCTGAAAACCGTGCGTGAGACTTTGGGTTACCTCGCACGGCTTCTGGTTTTATGAATGATAAAAGGGGTATTTAAATCTGTGGACTAATTTTTAGTCCGGATCACATCGAATATTTGAATGTCAATTATAAAAATTAAATATGAGCTAGCTGTAAAACCAATTGCATAAATAGAGATTAATTAGAGGATTAATTTTTAAGCAGTTAGCTTACTTTTCTTTCACTCTCATCAACTGCCCGTCTTTAACTTTTCAGCACCCTTCGCCTGTGTTTGTCAATGATTGCCTGGTTCGTTCAGCCCTTTTTTTGACATTGGTTGTTGTAGGAGCAATCCAGAGAAACAAGAAAAATAGAAAAGCCTGTCTCGCGGCCCTGATTGCCATTGCAGGTCTATAACTACAAGCCATCATACCACTGACGTCCTTTCAGTGGGAACAAAGAAGAGGATAGAGAACGACAGGCACTACATGATTCTTGGAGTGGTGTTTATCCACTACATGATTCTTGAAGTGGTGTTTAGCCACCCACAACGCCCAACACTTGCGAGGACGCATGATGCTCCCGACCACTCCCCGCTGTTTGGTGCCGGCCGCTAAAGCGCCACCAGCAATGCAATGGGGAAAGGCTGAATGCTTAAAAACAAGCGTCAGGGGAACATAACCCCATCTTTGTAATTTCACCTGATAAGTGCAGATAAGTAGATAACCTCCCCGTCCTATCAATTCACCAGGTGCAAGTGATTTGGTGTGACTGACAGCAACATTTCACCTCACCTCCTGGCCAGACAAGAATTTGCTGTATGATAACAGAAACAGGGCCTGCATGCAGGTACAGTTGGTGCAGCACGACAGCAACACTTCCCTCACACCGCCCAACTGGCAGGGGGTGCCCAGAGAAATCAAATCTTCCTTTCTTGTGCTTGAACCACACTCACCCTGCTGTGAGGGGAGGACAGTCCAGTCATGTGCCAAACACTCCATGGCTCCAAGCTCTATTCTGATTAGGGAAAACCGGAAAAGATTGGATTGGGGGAAGAAAGATGATGGCGATGACCCATTCCCTGGTCTTGCTGACAAAGGTCTCCGATGAGTCTGAAAGTGACATGGGACAGCGTGTCATGCGTGACAAAATATTAATCCGTTGGTCCTTGCTCCAAATTTCCGTTACTTTTAGGCAAGGGCAATCAACTGCACTCATGCACACACACAAATTTATTAGTGTGCTAATGATGAATTGATGAATTGGATGTGAATGAAAGGGGCCTAGTTGAATGGATGGGTCTGGGTGCCCACCCATCATTTTCAGCCACCCAGACCCAGACAAATTCAGCAGCTGGAGGAGGAACCCTAATCCCATCAGTTTCCCAATTCCATTTCTCCATTGATAAACAAACTGCGGTTTCGTTTCCCCACCTGTTCCTATACTATACTACCACAACAAAAAATTCCAAGAACCTACCACTCATTCCAATCTGCAAAAGGTGACTCCTTTGATTTCCTTTTTGTTGGAATTCTTGCTCATCCTTCTCCACAAACTAAGAATAAGAATCTCTGCGCAATTATTTGCAGGTCAGTTCGGGGCTTTATTTAGGCCAATTGGAGGGAAGGTGGTGTGTGTGGTTTCTTCCTGCCGGCGGTTTCTTGGCGAGTTGAATTTGGGTGCCTCTTGCTCCAGCCAGTACTTTGTTGAGCTGGATTTTGGGTACCGGTGACTCTTGCTTAGCTCCAGCTCAAATCGGTGTCTTGTTGGGTTAAATAGAAGGATTCCTGGATGGGCGACGCCATGGGGGTCAGCACACTCAAGGCGCCATAAACTGAGGTTGGTTCCTGCTCTGTTTGTGGTGAATCTCGTAACATGATTCACCTCACTTTTCTTTCTGGATATTTATCCTGAATGCTGATGACATGTATGTGACTAGATTTGCCATTATTGCTGCTCATAGATGTGAGATTTGGTGGCGTCAGCTGGTGGTGGATTCTTGGTGTGTCCACAGACAGATTCTTGGACCTGATTTGGCGAGGGACAGCGCCGGAGAAGAACGATGTCTTTCAGGAGCCTGATTAAGGACATGAGGGACGAGTTCGGGAGCATCTCGCGGCACACCCTGCGGTCCCGGTCCCACCGGTCCGCCGGGAACGCGTCGCGGGCGGCTGCCGCGGAGCCGTCGGAGGCCATGGATCAGAGCTGCTGGTCGCAGCTGCCCCCCGAGCTCCTGCGGGAGGTGCTGGTGAGGATCGAGGCATCGGAGAGCTGGTGGCCGGCCCGCAGTGACGTCGTGTCATGCGCCGGCGTCTGCCGGACCTGGAGGGGCATCATGAAGGAGGCCGTCCGCGTCCCGGAGGTGTCAGGGAAACTCACGTTCCCCATCTCGCTCAAGCAGGTCTGCGGTCTCGATCATCCTCGTCGGTCATGCTAGATGATAACTGCTGCTGCTACTTTTGTGTTTGTGCGTTTTGTTCCATTATCATCTCATCTTAGTGCTTAGGAAGTTAAGGGTCAAGTGGTTTTCTATGGTTAAATTTTGGTTGCTGAGGTATTATTTTTCGGTTCCTAGGTATAATTTTGGTATCCAAAGGACCGTAAAAATTGCTCTAGGATCAATGTTCTAAGGGTACTCATTAGTATTGGCCTTGTTCCAGTCACCAATGTGTGAATTAGTTTGGTCAAGCGGTTAAGGATGGCGACATATGTCTGCTGCATCATGCCTTAGTTGAATCATTGCTTGCGCTTCATGAGTGCTCCATCATGCCTTTGTCGAATCATTGCTTACGTTTTTTGGATGGTTGTTACTGCACTCTTAAGGAATGAACCATCTCTTTCACAGGAGCGGCCAGTAATCATATTGAGTTCTGAAACATCTAACATTAAGAAGCTTCTAACATTGGATGGCTACATAACCATACTTAAATGAATTCTGTGTTTTGAGATTAGGGAGGGTTGTTGAGAAAACAAACTTAGTCATAACAAGTTATGTATCAAGGTCATGTGAGAAATCAGCCATGATTAAATATACTAGATGATCCGTTTCCCTGTTACTGCGGTCTTTGATAAGTTTAGCTTGAAAACCCACATAGTAAATGCATTATATTTTGTTTCTTTTCATTCCATTTAAAATTCTTCACATTTTGATGATTCTCCTTACAATTAAAAGTCTGAAGACAAATTATTCTGACTTGTACTGTTATCACCATGACTCTCAGCCTGGCCCAAGAGATGGCACTCTTAAATGTTTCATCAGGAGGAACCGGACTACTCAGACATATTATCTGTATATTGGACTGACAGAAGGTATGATTTTTTATCCATCCTCCTTTGGTTGGACAAACCATCTAGACAAGAGCTATATCCACGAAGAATGGAATTTTGTTACTAAGTTTGGGATTATTCTCTTGCAGCATTGGCAGATGATGGAAAGTTTTTACTTGCTGCACGCAAGTGCCGGAAGCCCACATGTACAGACTACCTAATTTCTCTTGATAAGGTTGATATGTCAAAGGGAAGCAGCACCTACATAGGCAAGCTAAGGTCATCTTTTGAGACATGATGTCGGAATACATCAAAGCTCTAGTTTATGCTAACTTTTAATATATTACACATAATCTATGCTCTTTAGTTATACTACAGGTTGTTTAAGTATCAACTGCATTGTTTGTTTGTTTTGGTCCCATCCGAAACTTTGGAATATATGCTTAAAGAAAGTACTACTGCTACTTGTTTTCTTTTGCTATATTTTGTATGCGCAAACCCCTAAAGTCAACTGTTCTTAAACGTTATATAAATTATACACACTATGCTATCAACAATTATGCCTGTGAAGACGATTAAAAAAACTATCCATCTTTCTTGCTTCTACTTCTACATACAGATCATTTAATATTCATACTTCAGACTCAATTGCCTGAATTATTTTCATTGAGCAAAACATAGCTAAAAGGTCTATTAACCAAGTCTCTTTTGAACAGATCGAACTTTCTTGGAACAAAGTTCACTGTCTATGATGCTCATCCACCATGCGATGGAGCTGTGGTCTCAAAGAGTCGCTCTGCACGTGTGATTGGTTTGAACCAGGTCTCCCCCAGAATTCCTGCCGGGAATTATCCTGTTTCACATATTTCGTATGAGCTGAATGTTCTGGGATCCAGGTATTGACATTGGTAGTCTTATTGCAACAAATAAAATATGGATGTTGTTTTGGTAAACATAGTTGATCATACATGACTAGGAACAAAATCATTATATGTGATTCTGGCGTGCAAAGAATTTGGTTGTGCTAATTGTAACTGCAGTGGTGTGTCAATGGCCTCACCGATTAAAATGTTGCATGTGGCAATTGTAGAAGATAATTATGTATTAGTTTGCATTTCATGGTTAAAAAACTATGCAAGAGCTATATCACCTCCTTTGATAAGCAAAGACTAAATGTATCACACATGAATTGACAATATGTTAACAGTCCTGTTGTTTGCCTGTTGCAGAGGTCCAAGAAGGATGAACTGTGTTATGGACTCCATTCCCGCATCAGCTGTTGTGGAAGGAGGGAAAGCTCCAACACAGACCGAATTTCCTCTTAGCAGCCTTGACTCTTTCCCATCAATTCCATTCTTCAGATCTAAATCAGCTCGGATAGACACAGCTTCGCAATCATCCACTCAGAAGGAAGATAGGATGGTGCTGAAGAATAAGTCTCCTAGGTGGCATGAACAACTGCAGTGTTGGTGCCTTAATTTCCGTGGTCGGGTCACTGTTGCCTCGGTGAAAAACTTTCAGCTGGTGGCTTCAGATGACAACGGATCAGGTAGCCAGGAGAATGACAAGGTGATTCTCCAGTTTGGAAAGATTGGAAAGGACTTGTTCACCATGGACTACCGTTATCCAATATCTGCATTTCAGGCTTTTGCGATTTGTCTGAGCAGTTTCGATACCAAAATAGCCTGCGAATGAGGCAAGGTGATTATCTCTGTCTCTGTCGTCCTTACTGTGCCAGTGTTCCCACTCACTTGCCATTGGTATGTGCTATGGATAGTGATAGTGAGCCTTGACCAAATCGGTCCCATAACTGAACAACTCTCTGCCCATTGGGCTAGTGATAGAAAGCCTTAACCAAATCTTTTAGCTTTGCTGCTAGGGATGTCTGACCTTCTTGAGTCTGGCCATTATGTTGATTCCTATTATTCCTTCCGAAGCCAGAAAAAGTTATTAGGCGTCAGATTTGCTTTGGCAATCAATCATTTGCTCTCTGCACCTGTATTAACATGCTTTCGGCCTCTTCTACCTGCAGGCCGGACAATGATGGCAGAGGGAAGATGGAAAGCAGGACTGCATACATGATTCATGCTTGGTGCTGAAGCAGCAGGGTTGGGAAATACCGTATCTCCTGAAGAACCCGTCCAAGATGGCAAGATTGATCATGGTTCGCTGTGTAAATAGTTATGCCTCGTTGGTCCCGGCTTGTTCTGCCGCCTACCTTATTTTTCCTCTTAATTTCGATATATCCATTCTTTGCCGGTGTTGGCGAATCAAAGTCTAGTGTGGAAGACGGTTTGTGCTTGTGTGGCCATCGGTCACATGATGAGTTTGTGAGCAGAATGAAGAGCTTCCAGTGATACAGATATCATAATGTAGTACGAGTTCTTGAGTTTAATGTTTGGTTGGTGTTTCGGTTTCGGGTGCCAGAACGCTGTCTTCTCGCCAAGTTCATCATCATGCAATGCAGATTTTGGCGGGCAACCCAATACGCTAACAGCCTTCTATCAGGAAATAAAAAAAAACGCTAACAGCCTGAAAATGTCTTGTTCAGTCGACGAATTCCACCCTTCAGTGCACACTTTCAGATGTTCGGTTGACAATTTTCACCGTGCAATCTGCATTGCATTGTGCGTTAATCGTCTTTCTTCTTCCTGTGCACTGCAGAGGCACTGTTTATTTTGGCTAGAAGGCCGCCCCTATATGCAAATGGCCTGCCAAAAAATATCTCATCTTGATTCCTGAGGTAACAAACATCACAAGATACAACTTATCACGCAACAACAATGCATCATTATCATCACGATGTCGTAATATCCTCTAGAGGTCTACTACACAGAGTTCGTTTATGGACTATCCTCTAGAGCTCTACTACACACAGTTTTGCAGTAGCCTTTCAGCGATTGCAAAAATGGTCAAAAAAAAATTTTACCCTGGCGGTTTAGTCTACGTATTGATAGTCATTACAGTGCATGTTTCTTCTCTTCGTTAATAGATCGCTTTTCTAGCAAAGGCCGAATTTAGAATTCATTTAAGTCTCGACGTAACGCTAATTAATATTGATAAAATTTTCCTGTTCCGAAAAAAATCATTATCATCACGAGAATGAAATACGAGTACAATTTTTAGACATTTTTAGACACGACGAGAAGATATAAAAATGGAGTACAATATAGTGATACACTCCCGCTCTTGGTCCCCACTGATACAAAGGATCAACTCATCTCATCTCGCATCTAAAATGTACTTACTGCTTAATCCTACTGAATGGAGCTCTATACTAAAATACGACTACTATTGCAGTAGTGCTATACTGCATATGTACATCGAGGAGACGCGATGATGCCGTGCCAATTCACACGGTCTGCACTGCCCTGGCGCCGTTCTGCGCGGCGGAGGCGGACGGCACGGTGAGCCGCTCGCCGCCGGGAAGGTCGTCCGCGTGGGCCTCCAGGGGGCACTCCAGCGCGCGCGCGAACTGCACGAACAGCGGCCAGTGGCCCGGCGAGAAGAAGTCCGCGCCCATCCGCTGGTACGTGAACTGGCGCGGCCGGGTGCGCCCGGCGGAGAGCCAGACGACCGCGGACCCCGCGCCGCCGCGCGCCGCGGCGAGCGGCGCGCTCTCCGCGGCGAGGCGCGCGCCGTGCTCCGCGCAGGCGCCCTTGACCCGCGCCAGGACCTCCTCCGCGGGGGCGTCGAGCCGCGCCTCCACGCCGCACGCGATCACCGTGCACCCGTGCCGCGCGAACATCTCGGCCACCGAGCCATACCCGCCGTGGAGCCCCGCGGCGGCCTCCGCGGCGCGTGACCCGCGCAGGAGCGGCACCCTGGCGGACAGCTCCACGGGCTTGCCGCCGAACGCCCTGGCCGCCGCGGCCAGGACGCGGTCGCCGTGCGCCAGGAGCTCCCCGGCGTACCAGGACAGGAAGAACTCTCCGTACGCGCTCTTCCACGAGCCCCCTGGCTCCCTGAAGAAGGCCGACGACTCCGGCGACTCATCGTACCGCGGCCCGTCGTGCGGGCCTGACAGGCCCCACAGCGGCTGCCCGGATGCCTCGGCGTGACGCTTCAGCCGGGCCAGCGTGTACTTGTCGTAGCACTGGAACTCGCCCACGCCGGAGTAGCCGTCGGCGCCGTTGATCCCGGGCGGGTACGAAGGGTACCGGAACTCGCCGTTGGGACCCAGGCTCACCGTCACATCCTACACGAACCAAGAAAACGACTAGTCAAAGAAGAGCCTTTTACAATTCGGCACAAATCGGAAGGAAGACGAAAGGTGTTCTTTTTCTTGGATTAGTCTTACCGTGATGGTTGACCCCAAGAGGTCCTTGAACTCGTCGGCGAAGCTTCGGAAGAAGGCCTCGTAGGCCTCGAGCGGCGACTTGCCGACGAGCACTGGGAGCTCGTCGACGGCGAAGGAGAGGCACCCCTCGCGGCGGTGCCCGTTGCGGTCGGTGAAGAGGACGTCGGGGTCGGCGGCCGAGGCGTCGGCCACCCACTCGGGCAGCGCGTCGCCGTCGGTGCGCAGCGAGACGCGGAGGTCGAGCCCCGCGTCGCGGACCATGGCGGCGACGGCGCGGTACCCGGCCCACTCGAACCAGCCCCCGGGCCCGGGCTGCACGGCGGCCCAGGACACCGGCAGCTCTACGCCGTCGACGCCCAGCAGCTTGAGTGCGCGCAGCGCCGCCGAGACGGCCCTCGGGCGGCTCACCCCGCGCCCGTCCGAGACCACCACGTCCGCGGGGAGGCCCACGAACAGCCTCACCGCGTCCTCCGCCACCGCCTCGCCGGCGGCCTCCCTGCTTCGCTCCTCGGAGACGTGCGCCCGCACGGGACCCAGCCTGCTGGCCCGGACGGCCCCGCCGGCTGCACGCCGCGCCGCGCCGAGCCGGACAACGCCGGCCGGCTGCTGGCCGGCGCCACCCGTCGCCGCCTCCCCTACGCACCCCCACCTCACCGCCGCCGCCGCCGCCCGCTGCATCAGCACGGCCTCCATGGATTTGCTGCTGCTGCTCACGGTTCACCACGTCAGCTGATTGGGACGCTGGCACGCTGCGCTTTGCACTTTCCTCGATTTGCTTGGTGTGTGTTTGCACAATTGCACTGATTTTTCATCCCCCATTTTTTCGCGCGCGCGTATTTATGGATGAGGTTTGAGGTAAGCAGAGGGGACAGAAGGGGCCGGCACCACGTGGCAGGGGGAGCCAGCGGCCGCAATAATGCAAGTGGCCAGGTGCTCGCCTGCTCGGGTTTTATCGCGCCGGATTTTCCACCGCCGCTCGCCTTTACCGTCACTGGCAGGTGGGGCCTGTCTCTTCTATCTTCCCGCGCCGCCCAGTTTGATCGACCGGTGACGGGTGGGCCTGTCGTCCGAAAAGACGAGTGGGCCCAGTTGGATCCGGCACATGTCCTCGGGATGTGGCGACGGCGCGAGGGTGTTCTCGTCTTTTGGTAGGCAGCGGGTGAACTTGTGGATAAGATGGCACGTAGGAACGCGGCGGCGCCACGCCGACGGCCGGTGGATTGGGGTCTCCGGGCGGTGGCCGTGGCTGTGGCTGGCGGGCGGGGCCCGCCCCCATGCCATGCGGCCGGCTGGCGTGTCGCGTGTGGGAAGGTGGGCGGGGGGGCGTGTCGCTGACGCGGCGGCGTGGAGAGTGGCTGCGGCCTGTGGGCGGCGCCGAACCGCAGCGTTTTCTACGGCCATCGGCTCACGGCGCGTCGCGCGGATTCGGGGTGCGTTCCCCGGCTTCCCCGTCGCGGTTTGTAACGGGGATGGGCTTTCGGCTCCACATGCCGTGCGAGGTAGCCAGATTGGTGTGACTGTGGCCACCAGTTTGGTCAGGTCGTCGATCCACCAACCGATCTGAAAGAGGAGGTATGGAGGGCACATGGCAGTGGCCGGCACCGTTGGATTTGTGCAGCCGTGTGGGCGATGGCAGGGTAGGACAGCACGTCAGCACCTGTATCGATGACAAAGATGTCCTATCTGGTTTTGCCAAAATAGTCGATTGGCTTTGGAGCCTGATGGACTGGTGCAGTTGCTCTGCTATGGTATTACTCGAAATGGAGACCATGGCATGATTAACAAGAACAGCAGGATTGCTTAGCTGGTAGCAAATGATTAGATTTCTTTTTCTAATGAACATATAGTCAGCAGTAAGGATCAGATCTTGAAAAAAAATGTGGGAAACAAGAAACATAGTGATCAAAATAATATGAAAAAACTATTGGAGAAAACGTTTACCGCATCCTGTCATGACTTCGTCCACAACGGCCACGGTGCATCGCATGCGCCCATACACCGACGCGTGCGTAGCTGCACCGCTCATGTAATCATGTATATTGTACATTGCCTATAAATTGGCCCATATGATCAATGAATACTTTGCGGCATTATCTCTTTCTACAAAAACTAATTCGTTAAGAAGTTGCGAGGCATGCTAAGGTTGTCGTCGCTAGTCAGCGAATGAATAAATAAAGATGACCTTCGTATCCTCCATAATCCTTTGCCACGCAGCTCCTTTGTTCAAAGTGCATCAAGAATTCCAAAATTACAATCATGTTGAAGATATTGAGGTAAGTGGGTTAGACGTAGGCGAAGAGGCACAACGGATAGATGATTCAATTATTAGACTGGAAAATTAAGAATAGAGGACCTTGTCGCGGTGAAGTTGCGGCTAGGGCGGACTACATAGTGGAAGTAGACGTGGCGTGATGAAATAGCTAGTGAACCAACACGAGAAAACATTTGGTAGAGGCAAAAGCAGAGCAAATCGGGTACTGTAGTAATTGTACTAAGGCGTCTTGCAAAGTTATGATATATTTGAACTAGATGTATAGCTTAAAAAATTCACCAGGGAAAATGGTATGATGATTAAGCTGACTTGCATATCTGGAGTTTCTTTTCATTTTCAAGCTTGTATTACTGTATCACTTGTTTTCCTACATTAGTTTTCTCTGTGCTGCTAGCTTGGAGGCACGATATGGACCTGTTTGGATGAGCTATGCTAGTTTGGAGGCACAATATGGATGTTTGGATGAACAAAAGTTAGATGCTAAACTTTATTAGCACCCATGCCATATGCTAAAGTTTACGAGTTTTGGCTAAAATTTTGACCACCTATTAACACTTCTATTTGGAGAAACTAACTAGTGCTACAGACATTAGCATTTTGATCCAAACACCACCCCTATATCTTATCTTTCCCCTCTCGCTTTGTCTTGTGCTCGCAGCTAGGCCAGAGTGCGCCCAAGGTCATAACTAGTTACTCGTGCATGAATATTGATCGATGACGCTTGAAGCCATGTGCAGCGGCCGATAGAGCTCTCATGGAGGTCTTTGGATGGTCGAAGATTCTTCCAAATTGTAATAGCCATCTTCAAAGCTCATACTTTGCAGGGCCGAGCTAGAAAGAGGGAATGGCATTTTGTTGTACGCATAATGCTTGGGGTAAGGTTGTTGCATGTAATACATCAATTATATTGCATCTTTGTTTAGAAACGTCATCCCTGGGCCCTGGTATACTAGTTTTATGTTGGGAAAACATTTATACACACACACACACACATACATATATCATTTCATATATGCATCATTTGTCATCTCACTTTGAACGCTCAAAGGTATATAGGACTATTGCAGATTCGTTACAGGCGCATAAATCAACTGATTGTGCACGGAGATAGGCTCCGATGTTCAGATTAACAGGAGATTATAAGAAAAAAATTCCAGCCGAGAACAAAATGAATTATGTGGAACTAAGAGGATTTCCTCTTAAAAATAAACAGATCAATATTTGGCCTCAGATTAGCATTTTGGCACATTAATCTTCGCCGTCGGTAACTCGGGTAAGAGATTACCCGAAGCGCAAAATAGTCACCGAAGCTCATGCCATAGGCTGTCATCACCGGCAACGCGTACGCATATCGACTCAATTAGCAACCTGCACGGAAAACCTACCCAGGAACATTTTTTTTCTTTTGCCAAGAAAAAAAACAAGAATAAAGATTGCCAGATCTATCCAAAACCAGACGATTCCAAGAAAACCACAGCACAGCAACCGCTCACGGATCACGGGAGGCTTTTACGGGCTTCATGGAAGGCGAACAAACCGAGAAAAAGGAGAAGGAGAAATGGAAGGGACCAATTTCCCGGGTGGTGCGAAAGGAATCGAAGTCCCCACAAGAAACTCAGAGACGAGACCCAAAGAAGAAGAAGCGGCAGCAGGCGAAGCAGTGGAAGAAACCGGCGGCGGCGCGGCGGGTTCGTTCGCGGACGCTAGGGTTTCTTCTCGGGATGAGGGTGCGTTCCGCTTTTTATCTCCTGGAGGCTGGGCTCTGACGGGTGACGGGCAAGATTTGTTTGTGATTCTAGCTAGGCCCATGGATTGAGGAAATTTCAGTCATCCAGACGCTGGGCCTTGACGGGCTGTGTTCTTTGGTGGCGTTCTAAGTGAGGAATTTGGACCATGGGCTGAGAGAAAGATTTGAGCCCAGCGTCACACTGCCGCCAGTTCTTCTCCTGCTGTGTTGTTTAATTGTTTTGTTTGTCCGAACAGCTGCTGCTGCTGCTGGTCGGAAAAGATCATGGGCTGATGTGATGTGATCCATCCATCCATCCATTGCCTGCTCTCCTCGCCGTGTCCCAGGCCAGAATCACACCATCGGAATCCCCCCAACCCCGCCCGCCACCGCCACAAACGCTGCCCAGCTCACGCACTCGACGCTCCCCAATCGTCCACGCCCGCGCTCCGGGCTCCCTCATTTCGCCGAACACCTCCGCCGCCACAGGCATGGCCGCCCTCCTCCTCTCCGCTCGGCTCCCCACCAACACTATCACCACACCGACATCCAGCAGCTCCACTCCCAGCCCCAGCTTCCTCTCGTTCCCCAGCACCGCCACCCCCGCCGCTCGACGATGCTGCCGGGCCCCGCTCCTCGCCTCCTCCGCGGCTGCGCCGCCCGCGCCGGCCCCGGCGGCGCAGCCCTTCCGCGCGCTGCCGCCCTCCGAGACCACGGTCCTCGTCACGGGCGCCACGGGCTACATCGGCCGCTACGTGGCCCGGGAGCTCCTCCGCCGGGGCCACCGCGTGCTCGCCGTGGCGCGGGCCCGAAGCGGCATCCGCGGCCGCAACTCCCCCGAGGACGTCATCGCGGACCTGGCCCCGGCCCAGGTCGTCTTCTCCGACGTCACCGACCCGGCCGTCCTGCTCGCGGACCTCTCCGCGCACGGGCCCGTCCACGCCGCCGTCTGCTGCCTCGCCAGCCGCGGCGGCGGGGTGCAGGACTCGTGGCGCGTCGACTACCGCGCCACGCTGCACACGCTCCAGGCCGCGCGCGGGCTGGGGGCCTCCCACTTCGTGCTCCTCTCCGCCATCTGCGTCCAGAAGCCGCTCCTCGAGTTCCAGCGCGCCAAGCTCAAGTTCGAGGAGGAGCTCGCCGCCGAGGCCGCGCGGGACCCCGCCTTCACCTACAGCATCGTCCGCCCCACGGCGTTCTTCAAGAGCCTCGGCGGCCAGGTCGACATCGTCAAGAACGGGCAGCCGTACGTCATGTTCGGAGACGGCAAGCTCTGCGCCTGCAAGCCAATCAGCGAGGAGGACCTCGCCGCCTTCATCGCCGACTGCATCTACGACGAGGACAAGATCAACCAGGTGCTGCCCATCGGCGGGCCGGGGAAGGCGCTCACGCCGCTGGAGCAGGGGGAGATGCTGTTCCGGCTGGTCGGGCGCGAGCCCAAGTTCATCAAGGTGCCGATCCAGATCATGGATGGCGTCATCTGGGTGCTCGATGGATTGGCCAAGCTGTTCCCGGGGCTGGAAGACGCAGCGGAGTTCGGCAAGATTGGCAGGTACTATGCTTCGGAGAGCATGCTGTTGCTGGACCCCGAGACCGGGGAGTACAGCGACGAGAAGACGCCGAGCTACGGCAAGGACACGCTCGAGCAGTTCTTCGAGAGAGTGATAAGGGAGGGGATGGCTGGGCAGGAGCTCGGCGAGCAGACTATCTTCTAGGGCCTTTTCCATTGCCGGTTTCCGGGGGCAAGGGGCTTGTAAATTCTGGGCCGACAGGTAGAGAGGTGAGGTTTTTGACTTGCTGTTGATGCAAACACAACCAGCAATTTGAGTGTACCATAGTCAATGCATTGTCTAATTGGAAGGGAGAAGAATTTTGCTGTCGCAAATCTTTCTACGTCAAACAAGATGAAATCTTTTCTGCGCACAGTATATGTTTTGTCCGCTGTTTTCGAAACAGTAGGCACTGAAAACAGAATTCACCAGTGCTAAATTGTTCAAAGGAATCCCACACCACAGAAAATGAGTTGTTCGTCTTAACAGATTCCATCATCCCATTAACATCTTTTCTTGAACCATCATATTAGCTTTTTTTTTTGAATTGTTGCATTGTTATATTGTTGATGATTGCTCCTCCGTGAAAGGAAATTTTTGCATTGGAAATACAAATTGCATGATAGCCGTACCAAAACAAACATAACAATGCTATTCTTTCATGTGCATGATATCTCCAGCATGACAAAATCATAGAGTTCGTAGGTGTAGGACTATTTACAGGGACTGGATCTCTCCTCAAAGAAGTGTATCCACATGACGGCAATATACATACATCATCCGAGCTATCAGCTATGGAACTGAAGGCAAACAAAATTATGGCACATTTGTATAATCTTCACTCCTAATCAGTTTTCTCCTTAAGTTTTATGTCTGGTTTGCCTTTGCAAAACGCCCCTTGATCCTGAGCCTGCCATCAGCACGAACTTTGCGTGATTCATACCGAACCTGCCTGTCGAATCTGCAAGAGTTCCGTTGCAACACAGTTATGTACATAAGAAGATACACAACTACAGAGTGATTTTTACCAAGAAAACGTCAGGAAAAAACAATCATCATGTCATGACATGTCCATATCTCACCTTCTTGTCTTCCTCTTCTCCTTATAGCGCGAGATGACCGAGCCCCAATCAGGGCAGGGCACAACATCAAAGCCGGTTCTTTTGGGGAAAGCTTGCGTAGGTGTGCCAAGGCCAGGATTAGTCTGGTGGTTCTCCTCCATGCTGCTACCATTGCTCATGCTGGGGCAGATTTCTGACATTGGAACAAATGATGACAAGCATGCTTCAGCTGAGCTGACTGGAGCCTGATCATATACGAGCTCGACCTTGCAGGCATCATTTAGGACATGATAATCATTGTTGTTCCAACTGCCATTCTGCGAGCCAGATAAAACCAACTTATTAATTGATGTCCAAATAAGCAAGCATTGTGTATAAAACAAAAGAATGACCAATAAGAACAACTGCAGAAGTAGTTTATGTTTTCCAGAATTCTTAGCTGTTGCACTGGAGACCGGAGAATTAGAGCTACTCTACTTTTTCATGACCAAGTTCTACTACAGCATGTAGCAGAGCGAGGTATGGCACTATGGCAGTATAAAAGGTATTGTGAAGGTTCAGTATCGCATCTTCTGATGTTATAGCCAGAAAAAGAGACTGGTCGTTTAAAAAAAGGCCAGAAAAGAGAAAAGACGAGCACAAGAACCATACCAATATATCATTACAAATTGTGGTGGTCTTATTCTGGCTATAAAAATCGAATTTGCAAGATTCTTAACAACAATGACTTCGTTCTGATTCCAGGAGTTGTGTTGAGTTGCTAACACATGGAACTTCAGAATATATCCCTCTTCAAGATAGCTATGACTCAATGGAAAGTGTGTTAAGCATATGATGCAGGATATTTATTATACCGTTTATGCTATTTGAATAGGAAATGCTTCAGACAACTATCTTTCATTGGCATAAGTTTTCAGTTGAAGCTGTGGCGACTGTTTTTGCCCATTTTGGTTTTTGAAGAAATCACATGTTCTGTGACCAATACAATGTTCATACCAAACAATTTTTGATAACTTCAGAATACAAGTGCTGACTTCATCCATGGTTCGTGAACAGCATGGGTAGTCATCACAAATATCTTAACTAGCGTGAGAGTGAGACAGTGACTTCATTACTCCCGAGAGATGTATGCTGCCTGAAATCATGGCACTTTTGCACTTTCAGAATATATTCTTCATCAAGATAGCAGGTTTTAAGCATATATGATGTTGAACATGTTTTCAACATTATTGTGTTCAGGCAATATTGTGTCTAGGTATAAGTTTTGGAATATTGTGTCTAGGTATAATCATCTGCCATTCAAATGCAAATGTTCAGGTAATATTGTGTCTAGGTAGAAGTTTTGGAATGGTGCTATCGTTCAATGCCTTGTCAGGAGTCAAGTATCGACTACATCCATTGAAAACACAGGGGGTAATCATCCTCTTAATAGAGATTCAAGTCCACGGATCAAACCTCATAGCCAGGAGTAGGCATGGTCGCGACCTCATGGCTGTTCTCTGCTCCAAAATTGCCATGTCCAGTTGTATACGGTGGCGGTGCCCATGAAGGGAACTGATCTCCAGCTTGCTCTGCCTCCTCGTGACCTGCTGCTGCCTGCACCCCTCCGTCTGACTCTGCAAGCTCACCCAGCTGCCGGAGGATCTCCTCGTTCATCTTTTCGTCCGCCGAGATGCTCCGGTTCTTATGCAGAGAATAACCAATCGAGAGTTCAGATCAGATGAATCGAAGCAGGATTAGACAAATCCAATTTCTTTCTGCAACGGTGAGAGTAGTACCTTGGGAGATGATGGCGTGAGGAGAGGCTGGAAGCCATGGCAGGGAGTGGTGGGCACGATCAGATCCTCCAAGCTGAGCACCTGCGGCTCCTCCCAGATGTTCCACCAACCACCGTCTTCGGCGGCCGGCTTGTCGAAGAGGGGCACCCCGAGGAGCGCCGCGAGCTCGGTCGCCGGGGGGCACCCGGAGTAGGGCTGCACCGCGCAGCGGTCGTGGAGCGCCGGCTCGCCGCCGCTGCCGTCCCGGTGCCTCCCGAAGTCGCAGTTGGAGCAGAGGAAGGCCGCGGAGGAGGCGCGGCGGAAGACGGCCCCGGCGGCGCGGCAGTCGGCGCAGAGGGCGGCGCGGGCGTGGCGGGAGCAGACCCCGTTGGCGCCGTGCACGTGGCGGTCGCACGGCAGGCAGAGCCTGGCGGCGTCAGCGCGGCAGTAGACCGCCGCCGCCGCGGCTCCGCAGTAGTCGCAGGTCGCCGCCTCCGCGTCGGCGCCGTCGCCGGCCTCCGCCTCGCCAGGCGCGGGTTTCTTGGCCGCCTCCTTCTCCTTCTCCTCCTCTCCTTGCCGCCGCTCCAGCTCCTGATCTCGCTCCGAACCCACCATCTGCTTCCGCTGCTCTTCCTCAACCATCCCCGCTGGTAGCTGGACTTTCGAATTGCGATGGCAGGCGGCGCTCACTGGATCGCAGGACTGAGCAGGAGCATGAGATGCCGTCCGCGGGGAGAGACGGGTCCTGTTTCGCTTCCCTCTGCCCTGCCGGGATTTGCTTGGGGGATAAGAGGGGGGGGGGGGGGGGGGGCGGCGGAGGCTGGACTGGAGCGGGAAGCGTGAGCGCCGTAAATGCGGAAAGGGACGGGTGGGAAAGGGAGGCGACGACGACGACGACGGGACCACGGGAGAGCGAGGGGGTTCCCCCGCCTAGTCGCCTCGGCCCTTGCTGCGCGCTGCTACTTGTCTGCTCGGCGACTCCCCGCGAAGGCGCGGAGCGCCCTGGGGGCCGTCGGCGCTGGACAGGTGTCCCGTGATCTGGTCGGTTCCCTTGTCACCGCACCGGGCGTACGTGACCGGCGGCGAGTGAACCCGCACGGACGGGCGCGCGGCTCGTGAGACGCCTTTGCCGCGAGCACACCACCTTTTTCTTTTTCGGGGGCGGGGCCCGCGCGCCAGTTGGCCGGCCGGGCGAGGGCGGAGGAGCGACGGCGGGGGAGAGCGGTCGCTTTCGGGGAGCAGATGGGGGCGCTGCGTTTGCGTTGCCCGCCCGGGAGGGGAAGGGAAGGGGATGGGAGGCGAGAACAGGAGGCGCGGAGCAGCAGCTTCGCCATGGTTCGACAGGGACGGGACGGGAAAGAGGGAGGTGCACCTGTCCGGCGAGAAGATCTGGGCGGGAGATGCGGCCGTTGGTGGGGATGGGACGGCTCGGAAGCGGGAACCTGCGGGAGCGGGAGTCCGGTGACGTGTCTGACGTGGCGGGGGTGGGGGTGACGTCAGCAGTGACGCATTACTCCCTCCTTTCCTTTGTCTTCTTCTCGTGGGCCTTGGCAGAGGGTAATGAATGGGCACGATGCGGCACACATGTGCGTGGGCTGTAGCCCAGAACCTGTGGCTGATTTGCTTGGGCTGTGGTCATGCGTGAGGCCGTAGGTCAAAATCCACCCGTCACGTTCCAAAAGCCCGCGCTGAATTTATACGACTGAGCCGGGTGAAAACCAAAACAAACCGTTTTTTTAATTTAAAGAAAACAAAACAAACCGTTCTTTTAAGATAACAAAACAAACCGTATGATGTAATAACTTGTTCAAGCTCGAGCATATGATAAACTGAGTCAAGTTAGGGGCTGTGCCTGAGCTTATATCAATCAAGTAGTTGGGCTAGCTAGACTTGAGTACTCAGCTTACTCGAGTTCAACTCGAGCATATGTTCAAGTATTGCAATCATTGAGTACTACTAGTAACGAGCTTGTCAAAATGAGCAATGATTGAGCAAAAACTTGAGGTCCACTCAAGCTTCTCCTAGTTGTAATCTTGAATCTAGCACAAAGACATGGAGCTCCATTGGGCTTAAGTCTTAAACCACAAAAGTTAACATATTTACTTATAGGGTGTGTCCGATTTGAGGGTGAATCTGGATGGGGGTATGACTATCCATGTTCCCAAGAATACAGTCACTCAAGTTGTATATAGTTCGGTCAGATTCCTTGATTTGTATACGTGTTTGAGTGTTCATAGAGAATAAGTGTATGAGCGTTAATCTCTATCTCTACCATTTCTAAAGTAAGATTCATTGATCCGTCAATCCGAATTGTAATCGGAACCAGACAATCAATATCTCGCGTAGTCACGGCACGGTCTGAACACAAAGTGGAAGAGCGCAATGTTGGTGGTCTTATGTAGGCAGCCAGCGATCTCACTGGATCATATTTAGCATTACAATATGGTAACGTATGCATTAGTCTTCGATCGTAGCAACGTAAGGGCATATTTGCTAGTCTATGTACTATATTTCTAAAGAAAAAGTTATCTATCTGGTAAGGTGGATAGGACAAATCATTTTTTATTTGAGTAAAAGGATACAAGTATATAATGGGATGACCATAATTAACTAAGTTGTAATATTTTTATTTTAAATATAAATGGTTGTTCTTCTTATACTAATAGGCACTAATGTTTAACACATCCTTAAATATAAGCATGTGCAATGTTTGAATTTTTTCCAGTAATACAAGCATTTATAGTTTTTTCTATTCACCTCACGCACATCAATTACTTTCTGTATCCGGTTGCATGTTAATTTGTAATCATCAATGTAACAACATTTAATTTTAATAATTCACGCAGATATGCACGCTTGCAATTAGACATGCATAATTTATTACCAGCAGTATTTTGCTAAGACCACATTGTCTGTTTCCACGTTCTTTAATTTATTAAAAAATTCCTATGAATACTTTTTAGTAACACTCGTCGATGTTAATTTTATTATGATAATACTTTTTTCTTAATAATAAAATACGTTACATACCATTAATCCCACGTCAGTCAGCCTTATCAATTATATACTAATTAGCTCACTAACACTTGTGTTGATGTTAATTCCACAGCAAATTTACGGAAAAATTATTAGGTGGATCATATATTGGTTTCAATTGAGATTCCAAGTGAAACTTCATGAAGCAATCTCATGT
Organism: Panicum miliaceum; assembly: GCA_032594955.1. Classification (NCBI taxonomy): domain Eukaryota; kingdom Viridiplantae; phylum Streptophyta; class Magnoliopsida; order Poales; family Poaceae; genus Panicum; species Panicum miliaceum. The sequence goes on from CM064059.1 coordinate 44,949,364, forward strand.
TGACCTTAATCCAACAACATTTTTGTGGATGCTAAAAGTCAGTCATGTGGATCATATGTTGCCATGTTGGTTTAAGTTGAGATTCTAAGTGAAAATTTCATGAAGTAGAAAGGATGTTGACACTGATTTGAAAGTTAAATTGCATGAAAGTTGTAACTACATTCAACCCACAGTTGTTGCTAATCTAATTTTTAAAACTAGAATTGTTGCAACGCAAAAAGTTGTCAGAAACAAAGTCTCGTTAACTCCAACCACTGACCTAAAACCCCAGACTATCCATCCAACGGCCAAGCACCCCGGCCTTGCTGAACCAACGGCGAGATCGGACACCGAGCCCCTTCGTCCTCCCCAGTATAAATTTCCCCAACTGCAAGCCCTAACGCTAAAACCCTTGCGGCGGCTACCTCTCCTTTCTCCACCCGTCCCCTCTCCGTCTCGCCGGCCGCCGCAAGGCGAAACCCCTCTTCGCCTCGCCGTATCCAACGCCGCGTATCCCGGAGGTTCGACGGCTTCAGGGCCTCAGCAACCCGATTTGGTTCTGTGGGCGTGCTTTTGTTGCAGGTAGAGGGGGTATTTGGTTTGTTACAACTTAGTCGTGGGCTACTGATTCGAGGAGGATATGTTGGTGCTATTCGAGACCCCCGCGGGGTTCGCCCTCTTCAAGGTGCTGGATGAGGGGAAGCTCGACAAGGTCGAGGTGAGTGGTTACTGCTGGCGCTGTTTCAATTTCTGAGTTTGGTTTTGTTTCGGTTTGTTAAATTTGGCCTGCTGCGCGCTTGTTTATTGTACTCACCGTGGTATGTCTTGTGCTCGTGCTTGTAGAATCTATGGAAGGAGTTCACAACATCGGACTCGGCTAGAAGGGTATGTGATTCTGTTAACCATGAAAGCGCAAACGAGATTTGGTTCTACGAAATCCCACTGCAGGACCTAGCACATTATGACATTCTGCGTGTGCCTTTTTAAATCAATGATGTCAATGTAACTTTACCCTGGCGGAGCACTGTGGACTTCGCCAGTAGAATGGGAGCTTAGCTTACAGATATGGGTAGCTAGCAGAATATGTTTTAGAATTCGTTTTTTTTAGCTATTTTGAAGTTTGAACACATCAACTTTAAGCCACAAAGTGCCTAGAGAAGACATATATTCCTGCCTTCTTTCCCCCTAGGGGAACTACTATTTCCTGCTGATACATGCTATATCCCCATGATGGGTGAAGGTGGTAATGATGTATACCATCTCTAACAGGCTCCTCAGATGATCGTTTTGTCTGTACCCCTACCAACACAAAGCTGTTTTTGTTCAAATTTAAAATACTTGATCAGCTTTTATGATAATTGTGGTATTGTGTCCTAGTTATATGCTTTGCTACTTTACATTTAGTAGTCTTTTCTAACTAGCGATAATAAACTCTGTGTAGGTGGTTGAGCTGAAGGCTTTCAACAAGTTTGAGAACACATCTGACGCTCTCTCTGCCGCAACCCTGATTATTGATAGCAAGCCTAGCAAGGGTCTGCGCAAGTTCTTGCAGAAGCACTGTGAGGGTGAAACATTAGCTGTTGCTGATTCTAAGCTTGGAAATGCTATAAAGGAAAAGCTGGTCAGTGGTGCTCCTCAGCTTTTTATATGTTTGTAGAGTGAGTGGCCCTCCTTAAAGTATAGTTATGCTCTTGCAGAAAATTGACTGCATTCACAACAGTGCTGTGATGGAGCTGATGAGAGGGCTGAGAAATCAGCTCACTGAGCTTATAACTGGGTTGGGTGCACAAGACCTTGGTCCAATGAGCTTGGGACTGTCCCACAGCCTGTCTAGGTATAAGCTCAAGTTCAGTCCTGAGAAGGTGAGTCTGATGCCATTGCTATTTCATTTTGTGCTAAATTTCTGTCTTTTTTATTGTCCCATTACTTGTTGCTTCACATAAACATATTTATTCAGTTCCAATACTGCATTTGTGCATTTTGCACTTTTGTTGCCCTTTGGTGCTGCTATATATCTAATTTATCTTTGCAACATTTGTAATATTTGGCATCTTGTGTGTTGGCTAGTTAGGGTTTGTGTTTGTAAATTACCCATTTTGACTTGTGGAAGTGAGATGACCAACATTGTTTTTGTTCCGCAGGTTGATACCATGATCATTCAGGCCATTGGCTTATTGGATGACCTTGACAAAGAACTTAACACTTATGCCATGAGGGTTCGTGAATGGTATGGTTGGCATTTTCCAGAGCTCACTAAAATAGTCACAGATAATATACAGTATGCAAAAGTTGTGAAGATGATGGGCAACAGAGCTAATGCAGTCAACCTTGATTTCTCTGAGGTGAGTTATTGACATTTCTAAATGTTACTTACATGCCTAGTGGGGAACTGCTCAGTAATAAGCTCTGGTGTTTACAGATACTGTCAGATGAAGAAGTAGAAACACAGCTAAAGGAGGCAGCAGTAATATCCATGGGAACAGAAGTTAGTGACCTTGACCTGTTAAATATCAGAGAGCTATGCGATCAAGTGTTGGCTCTTTCTGAGTACAGAGCGCAGCTGTACGACTATTTAAAAAGCAGGATGAACACTATAGCGCCAAATCTGACTGCACTGGTGGGTGAGTTAGTTGGTGCTCGCCTTATTGCGCACGGTGGCAGTTTGCTAAATTTAGCCAAGCAGCCTGGCAGCACCATTCAGATTCTTGGTGCAGAGAAGGTGTGTGCTATACTTATGATTTCAAAAACAGTTTTTTTTTTCATTTCTTGTTCTTTTTCTTTATGTGACCATGTTCTTCTATATGTGCGTCAACACGCAGGAGATAAGTAAGATGCTCGAAGGCTTTCCCTCTTTTTTTAATGTTTCCTCATTTGTATGGAATGAATAGACTATTTCTTTATGTTATCTGCTAGAATTGGTTTCTCCACTAAGCCACTGAAGGTTGTATTTCTCTCCAGGCTTTGTTCAGAGCTCTAAAGACGAAGCATTCTACACCTAAGTACGGGCTCATCTACCATGCATCCTTAATTGGCAAGGCATCTCAAAAGCACAAGGGAAAGATCTCTCGTTCTCTTGCTGCGAAAACTGCTCTTGCCATCCGGTATGATGCCCTTGGTGATGGTGAGGACAACTCCATTGGCACGGAGAGTCGACTCAAGGTATCTGCACTGTGGAAACAATTTTAGTTTCTATAATTCAAACAATAGATTGTCTTCTAACATGTAAAAAAAACAGCTTGAGACACGGCTTCAAGTTCTGGAGAAAACAGAATTTGGGAAATCTGCTGGTTCCGCAAAGGGAAAGCCCAAGATAGAAGCGTATGAAAAGGACAGGAAGAAGGGTGCTGGGGCTTTAATTACTCCTGCTAAGGTAAGCTGTGTCATGGTTGTGTTTCTTGAAAAATATTATGAGAAACATTTTGTATTATGGATGGCAGGGGTAAACGTTGTTGCTCACTTCACTGCCAACAACTTTGTCATCAATACTTAAAAGCATTGAAAGAACATTACTTCCTTGAACTAATGACTGTTCTAGTACTAGATGCTTCATCTAGTTAGGGAAAAAAGATCCCATGGGTTTTGCTTGAAGCATTCTTTTGTGAGCACCCTTTTTGGTACAATTTGTTCTTTCTTGGGGTGGATCTCATTTTGGCTGATGTTTTGCTTTTGTTTTAGGCGTACAACCCTGCTGCTGATGTTTTTCTAGGAAAATCCACTGAAGAAACACCGAAGAAGTCAGAATTGGCTTCAAAGAAGAGGAAACATCATGATGCGGAGACTGCACTGCCAACAGAGCCTGCAGCTGAAGCAATCCAGGAGGATGGTGACCAGGACAGGAAGAAGAAGAAGAAGAAGTCCAAGGAAACTGAGGAGACTCCTGTGGCTGATGCTGATGGTGAGAAGAAAAAGAAAAAGAAGTCTAAGGATATCGAGGAGGAACCTTCTGTGGCAACTGCAGAAGGTGGGAAGAAGAAGAAAAAGAAGAAAGCTGACACAGACGGTGAGGATGTTGCAATGCAAGCGGAGGAGTCCGGTAAGAAAGATAAGAAGAAAAAGAAGAAAAAGCACGCTGATGATGAGTGAGGAATTCACTTGGGGAAGGGAGAGCCATGGTGACGAAGGTTGGGGCTCGCTGTTCTGTAGAACCAGGTGGAGATTAGTTTTCTTTGAACCCTGCTTGTATTCGAGGACTTACTCGATCTGGACCATCGAAGAAGTTTAATTTTTGCTGGCGCAGTCGCATAAATTACCATTATTGTTGATCCTTCATGAACTGAGATTGGTAACTAGGCAGCTGAAAGAGATTCTTTCGTGCTTTGCTTGCTTAGAATGCGCTTCTACAGACCGTTTGTGCACCGCATCAGATCTGATCGTGCTGGTGGTATGCTGGAGAGATGCACGTTTCTGTTACCTGGTATCGCAGTAATACTGAAACATTAAACTAGATTTGCAGCAAGAGCCTCTGGTCTCCTGCTGCTCGATGATAGTTCATTTTTCACCATTGTTTCGTTTGTCTTGTAACCAGTTGAAACCCTGAATATACTAATGGAAGAGGGGGCTTCACTGTCTACTACTCTACTACTTCCTCTATTCTAAATTATAGGTGATTTTTACTGTTCTACATATATAATTTTTGCTAATCTAGATATATTATATATCTAGATGCATAAAAAAATAATTTATCTAAAAAGGCTAAAGCAATCTATGATTTGGAACATAGGGAGTATTTGCTTTGTGTTGATCATTAAATCTAAACCGCCATGTTTATCATGTGTTATGCCAGAAACAAAAGGCATTGAGGTTGAACTTTTTTCAGGACTGGGCCAAACCAAGCCATGCGATGGCAACGCTGGAACAGGAAATGCAAGCCGCGGTTCCCTTATTGCCATCCGGTGTTTGAACTCATCTGCCTTTTTCTGGTGCAGCACAGCGGCAGTTTGGTCTTGCTGTCCCTGTCCGTGGGAAAGCAAACGGTCAGATAGATGCTCCTGGTTTCGCGTCAACAAAAGCCCGCTCCGCTCAGCTGACAGCCATGGCAGGCAATGGTTTGTGCCGAGCCGCCCAAGCAATCGTTCTTGCAAGCAAATGGAAGGTGGTAGCAGGGGTATGTATGTATCCATCGTGGCCTCCTAGGAAGTAGGTAGCCTCACTGAAGGCAGGACTTTTCCCATCGTCTAGTTCTATATGTGTGTCTACAAACAGAGAGTTGACTAGAGGTATGTACGGTACCTCTTGGCTCCAATCGACGACAGACACTATTCCTCCGAACCTCTACGTATCACTTTTCTTCTCCGTTCTAGGTTTCCCTCTCGTCCACACCACCGTTTCCTTATGTATTCGATGGTTCTCTGGTGGCCAAGTCAACCGCTCTTACTAACACTGTACCATCGCTTCACTGGTAACCCTAACCATTAAAAGGGTAAGGTATTCGAGTGTCCTTAGGAATATGTGTGCAAGTGTTAATTCGAGTGTTAATGCATTTACTATGTTTTTAAAGAAAAGCTATCTATTTGGTACAACGAATATGATAGTCCTATTTTTAATTGGTCAAAGCAATATAAATTGAGAGTGGAATGAACAAACTTAAATGAGTTATATTATTTTTTACTTTAAATATAAACGGTTGTTCTTATTATACCAATAATTTATCCATCCACAAATGCGAGTATTTGCCGCGTTTAAAATTTATCCACGAATTTAATCACTTATAGTCATGTATATTCATCTCAAGCGCAACAATTATTTTCCCGTTGCGAGTTGCTTGACAATCAGTAATTATTAGCACTTACCTTTAATCATTCATAAAAATATGCGTGCGTGCAATTAGATGTGCAAAAAGATTACTAGCAGCGTTTGCAAGGCTGTATGTACCTTTTTCCTGTGATCCTTAATCAGTTTTAAAACTCCTATAAATTCTAATTTAATTTTTAAATTTGAGTTGTTGGGATGCAAAAAGTTGACAGAAACACGGTCTCGTTAACTCCAACCACTGACATAAAACCCCAGACAGTCCATCCAACGCCCGAGCACCGCGGTCTCGCTGAACCAACGGCGAGATGGGACACCGAGTCCCTTCCTCCTCCCTAGTATAAGTTTCTCCAAGTCCAAACCCTAGCGCTAAAACCCTTGCGGCGGCTATCTCTCCTTTCTCCACCCGCCCCCTCCGTTTCGAGGGCCGCCGCAGGCGAAACCTCTCTTCGCCTCGCCCTCTCCAACGCTCAATCTCCCCCAGGTTCGACGTATTCTGGCGCCACAGCTGCCCGATTTGGTTCACGCGTGCGTTCCCCGGTCTGATTTGGTTCCGTGGTCGTGTGTTTGATGCAGGTCAAGGGCGGGGGCTTATTTGGTTTGTTTCAGCGGAGATAGTCGGGTGCTACCGAGATGTTGGTGCTGTTCGAGACCCCCGCGGGGTTCGCCCTCTTCAAGGTGCTCGACGAGGGGAAGCTCGACAAGGTCGAGGTGAGTGGTCGCTGCTGCCGCCGCTTCAATTTCTAAGTTTAGTTTTCATTGGACATGTAAAATTTGACCTGTTTCGCACTTGTTTATTGAATTCAACGTGCTATGTCCTGTGTTCGTCCTTGTAGGATCTATGGAAGGAGTTCACAACATCGGACTCGGCGAGAAGGGTATGTGATTCTGCTAACCTTCAAAGGACAAACGAGTTTTCCTTTTACGAAGTTCCACTGCATGATCTAGCACATTATGACATTCTGCGCGTGTCTTTTTAAATTAATGATGTCAATGATGTGGACTTGCCAGCAGAATGCGAGCAATATGGGTTGCTAGCTGAATATGTTCCAGAATGCGTCTTTTGTATATTTTGAACATATAAACTATAAACCGAAAATTTCCTGGATAATTCTTGTATTCCTGCCTCTCTCTCTCTCTCTCTCTCTCTCTCTCTCTCTCTCTCTCTCTCTCTCTCGGGGAATAAATTCCCTGCTGATGCAAGTTATATTAATGGGTGAAGGTGGTAATGATGTATATCACCTTTAACAGGCTCCTCAGATGATCGTTTTGTCTGTACCCCTACCAACACAAAGCTGTTTTTGTTCAAAATGCAAAATACTTGATCAGCTTTTATGATAATTGTGGTATCATGTCCTAGTTATATGCTTTGCTACTTTACATTTAGTAGTCTTTTCTAACTAGCGATAATAAACTTTGTGTAGGTGGTTGAGCTGAAGGCTTTCAACAAGTTTGAGAACACATCTGACGCTCTCTCTGCCGCAACCCTGATTATTGATAGCAAGCCTAGCAAGGGTCTGCGCAAGTTCTTGCAGAAGCACTGTGAGGGTGAAACATTAGCTGTTGCTGATTCTAAGCTTGGAAATGCTATAAAGGAAAAGCTGGTCAGTGGTGCTCCTCATATTTTTATATGTTTGTAGAGTGAGTGGCCCTCCTTAAAGTATAGTTTATGCTCTTGCAGAAAATTGACTGCATTCACAACAGTGCTGTGATGGAGCTGATGAGAGGGCTGAGAAATCAGCTCACTGAGCTTATAACTGGGTTGGGTGCACAAGACCTTGGTCCAATGAGCTTGGGACTGTCCCACAGCCTGTCTAGGTATAAGCTCAAGTTCAGTCCTGAGAAGGTGAGTCTGATGCCATTGCTATTTCGTTTTTGCTAAATTTCTGCCTTTTTATTGTCCCATCACTTGTTGCTTCACATAAACATATTTATTCAGTTCCAATACTGTATTTGTATTTTGTGCATTTTTCTTTTTTTCCCCTTTGATGCTGCTATATATCTATTTTGCCTTTGCAACATTCATAATATTTAACATCTTGTGTGTTGGCTAGTTAGGGTTTGTGTTTGTAAATTACCCATTTTGATTTGTGTGAGATGACCAACATTGTTTTTATTTTGCAGGTTGATACCATGATCATTCAGGCCATTGGCTTATTGGATGATCTTGACAAAGAGCTTAACACTTATGCCATGAGGGTTCGCGAATGGTATGGTTGGCACTTTCCAGAGCTCACTAAAATAGTCACAGATAATATACAGTATGCAAAAGTTGTGAAGATGATGGGCAACAGAGCTAATGCAGTCAACCTTGATTTCTCTGAGGTGAGTTATTGACATTTCTAAATGTTACTTACATGCCTAGTGGGGAACTGCTCAGTAATAAGCTCTGGTGTTTACAGATACTGTCAGATGAAGAAGTAGAAACACAGCTAAAGGAGGCAGCAGTAATATCCATGGGAACAGAAGTTAGTGACCTTGACCTGTTAAATATCAGAGAGCTATGCGATCAAGTGTTGGCTCTTTCTGAGTACAGAGCGCAGCTGTACGACTATTTAAAAAGCAGGATGAACACTATAGCGCCAAATCTGACTGCACTGGTGGGTGAGTTAGTTGGTGCTCGCCTTATTGCGCACGGTGGCAGTTTGCTAAATTTAGCCAAGCAGCCTGGCAGCACCATTCAGATTCTTGGTGCAGAGAAGGTGCGCACTATTGTTTTGTTGATGATTTTAAGAACGGATATTTCATTTTTTGTTCTTTTTCTTTGTTTGATACGGTTCTTCTATATGTCCGTCCACACGCAGGAGATAAGTAAGATGCACCAAGGATTGCCCTCTTTTTTATTACTTATTTCCTAATTTGTAGTGACATGAATTGATTGCATGAATATGAACTATTTCTTTATGTTATCTGCTAGAATTGGTTTCTCCACTAAGCCACTGAAGGTTGTATTTCTCTCCAGGCTTTGTTCAGAGCTCTAAAGACGAAGCATTCTACACCTAAGTACGGGCTCATCTACCATGCATCCTTAATTGGCAAGGCATCTCAAAAGCACAAGGGAAAGATCTCTCGTTCTCTTGCTGCGAAAACTGCTCTTGCCATCCGGTATGATGCCCTTGGTGATGGTGAGGACAACTCCATTGGCACGGAGAGTCGACTCAAGGTATCTGCACTGCCGAAACAATTTTAGTTTCTATAATTCAAACAATAGATTGTCTTCTGACATGTGACAATTGAACAGCTCGAGACACGGCTTCAAGTTCTTGAGAAAACAGAATTTGGGAAATCTGCTGGTTCCGCAAAGGGAAAGCCCAAGATAGAAGCATATGAAAAGGACAGGAAGAAGGGTGCTGGGGCTTTAATTACTCCTGCTAAGGTAAGCAGTGTCATGGTTCTGTTTCTTGAAAAATATTATGAGAGACCTCAATGCCTCGGGCAATAGTTTGCGCAAGTATTGACTCTTCTAGTACCTGATGCTTCGTCTAGTTAGCGAAATAAGATCCTGTGGTTTTGCTTGAAGTATCCTTGCGTGAACACCCTTTTTACTGCAGTATGATCCTTTTTTTTGGTGGGAGCTCATTTTGACTGATGTTTTGCTTTTGTTTTAGGCGTACAACCCTGCTGCTGATGTTTTTCTAGGAAAATCCACTGAAGAAACACCAAAGAAGTCAGAATTGGCTTCAAAGAAGAGGAAACATCATGATGCGGAGAGTGCACCACCAACAGCGCCTGCCGCTGAAGCAATCCAGGAGGATGGTGACCAGGAAAGGAAGAAAAAGAAGAAGAAGTCCAAGGAAACTGAGGAGACTCCTGTGGCTGATGCTGATGGTGAGAAGAAAAAGAAAAAGAAGTCTAAGGGGAGTGAGGAGGAGCCTGCTGTGGCCACTGCAGAAGGCGAAAAGAAGAAGAAAAAGAAGAAATCTGATGCGGATGGTGAGGATGTTGCAATGCAAACCGAGGAGTCCGGCAAGAAAGATAAGAAGAAAAAGAAGAAAAAGCACGCTGATGATGAGTGAGGTATTCACTGGGAATGGAGAGCCAAGAAGACGAAGGTTGGGGCTCGCTGTTTTGTAGAATGGATATTACAGGCTAGTAACCATATTGAGATTAGTTTGTTTGGAACCCTGCTTGTATTGAAGCACTCGCCATATCCGAATGATTGATGAAATTTGAATTTTGCTGCCGCAGCCTCCTTATTGTTCATCCTTTCTGAACAGAGGTTGCCAACTAGGCAGCTGATTGATGAAGCTTCATGGATGAAGCTGCTGGGAAAATACCCCTTGGGCACAGCTTCATGTGAAGCTCTTTTTAAAGCTCTTCTTTTGAAGTTCTTCAAGAAGCTGTGCCAAAGGGGCTCTTAATGCTGTGACTGCCTTGTACAGAGCGTTTGCGCACCCCATCAGATCTGTACGTTGGTAGTATGCTGGGGAGACGAAGGTTTTTTATTACCTGGCATCCCTGGAAGACTGGAACAATTTAAGCTATAAGCAACAACCTTTGGTCTCCAGCTGCTTGACAGTAGTTATCTGCCACCCCTTGTTCCATCGGAGTAGAAGCATTGGTGTTCCACCCCTTGACAGTAGTTATGTGTGAGAGGAGCTTCACCGTCTACATGCCGTGGCAACGCTGGCAGGAAACCTCCGACACCGTGTTTGAAACCGTCTACCTAAACTCCAACGTGCGGTCGATTCGAAACAATCAACCAAAGAAATTAAAAGTTGGAAACCAACCATGCACTACACCATGGTTGTAGGTGAATAATTCGTGCGTGTACCTGTACACTCTTTTGAGATTTTATTTCCCAGGAATGCCTGCTCCGTACCCCATGACCAGTTCAGCACGGTGCCTTTTCCTGGTGCAGCACAGCGGCAGTTGGTCCGGAAAAGGTTGCATCAGCTGGTTGCTGCCCGCGGGAAAGCAAAGATCTGGTGACAGCAACGAACGAACGGTCAGGTAGACGCTCCTGGGTTCGCGTCAAGAAAGGGAGACGGATGCTCGTGGTCAAAGCGATGATCCGCTCAGATCAGCTGACAGCCATGGCAAGCGATGGTTTTTGCCGAGCAGCCCAAGCAATCGCTCTTGCAAGCAAACGAAAGGTGGTAGTGGTAGCAGGCCTCTTGGGAAGCCTCTCTATGATAGGATTTCTTCTCAAATCGTTAAATCTTCTTTGGATTTATGTGGAAGGGTACTAACATCTACCGCATGGAGAAGTACATTAAGAAAACGAAAATTTGGTCTACAGATAGATACTAATACTGGAGGATAGATTAGCCTCCTGCCACCCCGAGAAATGTGGCATGGAGATCGAGATTTCAGTCCCGGCCGGTCCGTCCCGCACTCTACCAGAGACGCGACCTGCGGGATTTGAATTCTCATTGTCAGCCTTGCACCCACGCGGGCTGACCAACCGAGCTGAGCCCCGCTTTGAAAGATTTGGTCTATAAGCTTATTTCATGATGGATTCGATTGTATGTACTTGATATCGTAAATATTATCATCTTTTCTATAAACTTAGTTAAACTGAATATGATTTGATTGGTAAAGCTAGAAATTATTGCACTTCAGAATATGAGTATATATGATATAAAAGTGATATATTAGATCTAAATTAAAAAACACACTGCTCTATAATCATAATAGAGTAGCAGTAATTATTTATCAGCCTCACCCTATAAAAGTACTTCTATATAATTAACAGAGTAATTATTTATCGCAGTCTTAACAAAACAAAATAAAATATACTTGCTTTGTAAAAAAGTTGGAGAGAATGAAAAGTCAAGCAAAGATCACAGAGAAAGCCATGCATGGAACATAAAAATAAGCTACCAAACCAAAGTCTAACCCAGCAAACCAATGAGCCGTTTTTTTAAGCAAAATACGGGTAAAAGGTGATCCTTCCGTTGCAGGCAAAAAGTGTGCTCACGTTCTAACGCGACCCTCCCTGTATGGGTCTGGCCATATCACCGTCACATGGCATGAGCACATCCACATCCATGCGTGACATGATCCTCCGGGCACCGAGAGAGACCCATCGGCTGCGGAGTCAAACCCTCCCTCCGGAGCACAGCAAAGCACAGCCACAGCTCGGTCCCCCTCCCCCCCGGAGCGGTCCTCACGCGCGCTCGCTCCACTTCACTCCCCAGCCCCCACCCCCATGCGCCGCCGCCGCCGCCGGTGACCAACAACCCCGTGTCTCATGGGCTGCGTCCACGGCCGCCCCTCCGCGTCCAGCCCCGACCGCCCGCCGCCGCCGCCGCAGCCGCCAGAGCCGGCCCCCGCCGCGCCGCCTCAGGAGGCTGCCGGGAAGGCGGAGCAGCCCGCGGAGAAGCCGGCGCGCCGGGAGAGGCGCTCCCGCTCGTCGCGCCCCGCCCCCGGCGGCGGGAGCTTCGCGAACAGGGCGCGCGGGGAGCAGGTCGCCGCCGGCTGGCCCGCCTGGCTCTCCGCCGTCGCCGGCGAGGCCATCGACGGCTGGACCCCGCGCCGCGCCGACTCCTTCGAGAAGATCGACAAGGTACGCGCGTGCGCGCTTGCTTACGCCCCCCGCTCTCCCGTTCATTCCCCCCACCCCGCGCCGTGGCGTCCGGCGGCCGCCATTGGCGTAAGTAATGGAACTGACGAAAGCTTGCATCTTTTCGTGGGCCGTGCTGGGCAGATCGGGCAGGGCACGTACAGCAACGTGTACAAGGCGCGCGACACGGTGAGCGGCAAGATCGTGGCGCTCAAGAAGGTGCGCTTCGACAACCTCGAGCCCGAGAGCGTCCGTTTCATGGCGCGCGAGATCCTCATCCTCCGCCGCCTCGACCACCCCAACGTCGTCAAGCTCGACGGACTCGTCACATCCCGCATGTCCTGCAGCCTCTACCTCGTATTCGAGTACATGGAGCACGACCTGGCCGGCCTAGCCGCCAGCCCGGATATCAAGTTCACTGAGCCACAGGTTATCTTCGAGATCCCCGCACCATCATTGCATCCTTTGGTGCCATCGGCTTCACGCACTCACAGCGAATGAATAAAATGCAGGTTAAGTGCTATATGCATCAATTGCTGTCGGGTCTGGAGCACTGCCACGACAGAGGGGTGCTGCACCGTGATATCAAGGGTTCGAACCTGCTTTTGGACAACAATGGCATGCTGAAGATTGCGGATTTTGGTCTGGCGTCGTTCTTCGACCCAGACCGTAAGCAGCCGATGACGAGCCGGGTGGTGACCCTATGGTACCGGCCGCCGGAGCTGCTTCTAGGTGCGACGGATTACGGTGTGGGGGTAGACCTGTGGAGCGCAGGGTGTATCCTGGCTGAGTTGCTGGCTGGGAGGCCAATTATGCCAGGACGAACAGAGGTTAGCATAGTACATTTAACTGTCCAATATATCAATTAGATATGCCTTGCATTTGGTTGAATTCCAGCTAAACTAGGGCTCAGTTGAGGACTGAGTGTAGTTCTGTCATAGATTTTGAGAAAGTTTTCAATTTGAGCTTGCCTGTTCTGGCACCATTGGTAATGGGACTGCACTGAGCTGGTTAGACCACATGTTTGCTTCTTGTTCCTGACCTAGGTGAAAACTGAAAACAACCTTGTTCATCATAGTATGGTGACTTGTCACGGCTAAGAAGAAATCACAGTAGAAGTTTCATTGTTTAATCATTTTGTATTTCCTTGTCTTTTAGTTTCTTCTATATAACTAGCAACTCTAACTTAATCATGCCAGCATAGAATTTTTTTGTCCAGCAATGCCTCTCGTGAAAACACTAATCAGCCTTGAAAGTCTTATTCTATTGCCACGTCTCAACATTCATTTCCTATGCTTTGTATCCCTTTTATTTTGAGAACTTCCATGCTTTTTTTCAGTTTGCGGTGGCATTCAATCTACTGCATCCGAGTCAATTATGACCTGTAACACTGTTTGTGCACTTAATGTTGTCCATACCACCCAACCTGATGGGTAGCAACTGCATTAATCTTCCACGTTTCACTCATCTAGTCATGCCTGCCCCTTTTAGGTGGAACAGCTTCATAAAATTTTTAAGTTATGCGGCTCCCCAACAGAAGAATATTGGAAAAAGTCAAAGCTTCCTCACGCGACAATATTTAAGCCTCAGCAGCCATACAAAAGGCGAATAAAGGAGACGTTTAAAGATTTTCCACAATCAGCACTGCAGTTGATTGAGACACTACTTGCAATTGATCCAGCTGATCGGTTAACAGCGACGGCTGCATTAAGAAGTGATGTAAGTTCCTATCCGGCTATCCCTATTTGCTGGCACAAAACATTTGAAATTATTTATTTGTGTTAAAGTTATTACTAACTTTCATAAACACAGTATTTTGTTTCTTAACAAATAAATGAGAATATCTCTTTTGCCGGCGTAATGGTATCCGTTGGTCTAAATCTAGGTTCAATACCTGAACTTGCAGGCATCCGTAGCCACTGTAAATGTGCCGACTTTGTATTGCATATCGCAAAAACAACTCGATCAATTCTTTGTGCAATATGAGGAAACTCAGACCATGATTCTCAGTTTCTCATGATTCTATTGGGTCTAAAGTATCATATGGTTATTCCTGAAACACCATAATCCAACATGAATCTAGGGTAGCAGAGGTAGTAGGGGTTCCTAGCACCTGATATGATAGCAATCCAGATTTCTATCCTTGTCACATTAGGTTTTTGTTGCATAATTTTGGCATAGTGTATTAATGCCTTCTGCTAACTTTCTATGCATGCAGTTCTTTACAACTGAGCCTTTTGCATGCGAACCGTCGAGTCTCCCAAAATATCCTCCAAGCAAAGAAATAGATGCAAAACGAAGAGACGAAGAAACCAGACGGTTTGTCACCTTGACACTTGTTTCAGTTTTTATGAGAATCTACAGTGTCATAGACTTATTTCCATTGAGAGTACAGTAATACAATTTTGCTGATCTACAAGTGCACACAATGAGCATAGCAACTGCAGCCTATATGTGTGATCTGTGGGGTAATGGTGCTATCCTTACATAAGCACAAAATCATAAATGAGCTAGATCAATTACCTTTTATGAACCAGTGCTGCCTATTTTTTCTTTGGTTTTCTTGTAATCTGAAACCACAGTTTTTTCATCTACAGTTGCCTCTAAATATTCATATTTGCATGTTTGATATTTTGAATTATTCATACATGATATTTTTGTATTCAGAATTCCTGAGTATAATACTAGTGTAGGTTCCCAGGCTTTGTGAGTGCTTCCTATCAACAAGAAAAAGACATGAGTGCACATTATCAGAAGGTTTTGTGACCACTAGCTTTGTCTAGTGGCTGAAACAAACAACCACCGTACTAGTTTATGCTACAAAAGTATTAGGTATTTATTGTCAAAAGCCATTTTGGTTAACTTTAAGTACTAACTGTGGTCAAATTTTAAGTGGCATAATTGCGTTAAAAGCAGCAGTATTTGTAATGGCACCAAAAGCCCTGGATTTCTGGTAACTTGTCGAGTATGTTTTGTAGACCTCATAATTGAGTCAAAAGACAACTACTGTTTCATTTTTCTGACTGAGTTTTCACTGATTACATGTTCTCATATCTGCAACTAGCCAAATATCCTAGCACTACCCTTGTCCAATCCTCCTGTTCATGGTCTCGTATCAGTTAGTTGAGTACTTCTGACACTACTATGATGCTATCTCACTCATCCACCATGATCAACAGTTTAAGAGCTGCTGGTGGTAGAGCTAATGGTGATGGATCCAAGAAGACAAGAACACGTGATCGGCCTAAGGCAATTCCAGCTCCAGAGGCAAATGCTGAACTTCAAGTGAATATTGATGTATGTTGAATGAACTTATACTCGTTACAATATGTTTCTGTGACTTGGTTTCTCTGGAGGTTAATAAGATAAACTTAGGATAGAGTTGTTCAATGTTCTGAGGTGGTGCAACCACTTGTCCTGTCTGAGCCCTTTCACATAAACTCTACATTTGTAAATTATATCCTACATCTAAGCAGACTAACTTTATTTCTCATGATAGGTCCTCTGCTTTTTATTAACCATGGTCTCCAAAAGGCAGCCATACTATCCTAACATAATACTTTGCAGTATTGCTGACTTGTGCTTATTCCTTTTCCTTTTACAGAAAAGAAGGTTCATCACTCATGCAAATGCTAAAAGTAAGAGTGAAAAGTTCCCTCCCCCACATCAAGATGGCGCGGTTGGCGTCCCTTTGGATTCTTCAAATCATATGGACCCATTATACGAACCCCCAGACCCGTCTTCCTTCAGCACTGTGTTCACTTATGAGAAAGGAGCTGTGCCTACTTGGTCTGGGCCATTGGCTGATCCTGCTGTAGTGGCGAACCAAAAGCGGAAGCACAAGTCAGGGCGCTCATCGAAGCAACCAGCCACTGCCCGTGCTCGGTAAGATCCTAAGGATCGACTCATAGGTAAAGAAATTTCAATATGGAGAAACACTCCGTGGTGGTACCTGCACGCAGTTTTGCAACAAGGCATGCAACGATATTAGTTTGTCGGTTACTTGTCATGT
Source organism: Panicum miliaceum (assembly GCA_032594955.1). Classification (NCBI taxonomy): domain Eukaryota; kingdom Viridiplantae; phylum Streptophyta; class Magnoliopsida; order Poales; family Poaceae; genus Panicum; species Panicum miliaceum. Next base: position 44,965,611 of record CM064059.1, read on the forward strand.
GAGGATTTTTTTTGACATCGTTGTATAGGCTGGGGAGGCAGTTGAACTAGGTACTTCTGTATATTAGGTTCTCTTTCCTGCTCATGAAGCAGCTGCGTTTGATGTTAGATTCATTTGAGTGGAAGCTTTAGATCTCTAGCATTTTGGCCCCCATTACATTGTAACACTCTGTTTACCTTATATAATCATCGGTTCTTATCAATTCAATGGAAATTTTCAGCTGGAGTTTACGGGAGATTGAATTTGAAATTCATTATGTGGAGTTTATGGGAGTAATTTGGAATCCATCATGTTGAGTTTGTTTGAATACCCTACCTGTAATGTAGCTTGGGAGATTAAATTTGAAATTCGTCATATCGGTTGATCTTGCAGATCAGCAGATGACACCAGCTTGAGCATAGCTTTGTGAAAATGGTGATGTTAGAATTATAGAACTTTGGTGACTCGCTACAACTTGTTACGCTGTAAAGGTTGCGCTCCTGAAAAACAGTGAATGAGTGAAATACCGAATCATGTGATCATACCTCAAGTTTTATACAATTATACTCATGTTAGGACTTTTTGGAAAAAAATTGAAGTAGTAAATTCCATAACTCAAGGGTCATGAGCTCAGTCAAATCGTTGGCTACCAAATCATAAATACAAGTTCTCCAAGTTACAGCCCAATGCAGCTACTGTGAATATGCGAGACTTCATCACATTGTCTCTAACACAAAGCACCGAGACTAATTGAAAAGTGCAAATTTTGCTCATGTATTTCTTTCCTTTTTTAAAACGAGCTTGACACCGATGCTGAATCTACGGTTGACCGTAAGTTTTTTTGTAAGTTCCACGGTCAATTGGACTCCCTAAGTTATTCTATAACAGGAGCTCCCCTCCCCTAGCGTAATTTCCTTCCTTTCTATTTTTTCTTTTCCTTTGCCTAGTTCTAGCCCGTGACTAAATTTTTTCCCCAATTTTTTCTTCCAAACTGGGTATTAAGTTTTGCTTCCAAATTTTTCGTTCCCGAAATTTTTTCTCCCAAATTTGTTCTTAAATTTTATTTTCCAATTTTTTTCTCCTGAAATCTTGTTCAAGATTTTTTAAAAAAGTTTCACTGGAAGTTTGCTTCAAATTTTTTTCCAAACTTTTTCCCCAATTTTTTTTATAATTCTTCGTTTCTGACCTTATAATTTTCTCTTTCTACAATTTTTGTCTTTTCTATTTGATCAAAATTTGTGTATATAAATGTTGTATGTAATTTTTGTGTATATAATTTATCAAAATAGAAAGAAGGAGATACGTGCGGACGGTAGTTCGGAAATCGACCATACTTAGGCTCCGTACGGTCGCCTGCAAAGTGCCCCGCTTGACGATGCTTACTTCATGCGACTGGGCTAAAATGGGCCTTACGTCAAGCTCAACAGTCCCATCTCTCTCTCTCTCTCTCTCTCTCTGCCGCCATCATCCCAGCCCAGCCCAGCAGTCGCAGAAGAAAAAGACGAGGCGCGTGAGCCCAGCCCAGCAGCCATTTCACAGAACGCTCCACCGCTTCTCCCCTCCGCACTCCAAAAACCCCACAGCTCCAGCGCCGCGCCGGAAGCCTCCGCCCCCGAAACCACGAGCGAAACCCTCCTCCCCCGGCGGCGATGGCCGGCGTCGGCGGTAGCGGCGGCGGAGGCGGGGGTGACACGGAGATGGGCGAGTGGACGGGGCTCCTCCACTCCTCCACCAAGCTCCTCGAGCAGGCCGCGCCCACCCCGCACTTCCCTCCCCTTCAGGTGCGCGCGCCGACGATGTGCTCCGTTTCCTCCCGCGCCGCTTCTTCTCCATTGCTCGCCGCCGACGCAGGTCACACGTGTTTGCCTCGGCCCCTGACGGGTTCGTTTCCGGATCTCGCAGAGGAACTTGGACCAGCTCGAGGTGCTCTCCACCAAGCTCAAGGCCAAGACCATCCGAGCCGAGGCGCCGTCTCAGTCGCTTTCCGCTACCAGGTAGATAGATCTCTGGAGCCCTCTTGATTAGCCTTGGGAGCCTCCGTGTGCATTCTCTGTTTCGTCTGATAGCTAGTGCAGCTTCTGAAGTTTTTTTGGGGACTTAGGGTTTCGCCTGTACTTCTGCAGGTTGCTGGCTCGCGAGGGGATCAATGCAGAGCAGCTCGCCAGGGACCTCAAGTCATTCGAACTCAAGGTAATGGATGGGCGTGTCGAGTGAGCTGGGAACAGTGCATTTAAGGCCCTGTATGGCTGTATCACACTGATATGTCAAGTTAATGTAGCGATTCAAAAAATCGAGATGTTGATTTCGTTTTTTGACATCTTGAGGTGGTTTAAGTGGATAGGTCTGCTGGAAGCATAATGGTGGATGGAGCTTTACAGTGTTAAAGCATTACTATCATTTACATTGCAATCTAGTTGTGCAGGAAGCTGCTATCTAGGATCCTGAAGTGTTATCTTGTTTATTTGTGAAACATGCTGATAATGAACTAGTTTGAGAATGAATATCACATATTCCCTCGCGCTTTTTTACAATAAAAATATTCAACTTTTATCCCTTATCATACAGAATATGATTTGATTCCAATTTAAGTGTTTAGCCTTAATGTGTATGCACTTGATGTGGCAAATTCTGCCAAACAGATGCCTAATTGATCAGAAGAAAACCTTACCTTAGTACCATTTTCAGCGATGTTCCTATATGTGCTTCTGTGGCTGTTGAATATCACTTGCTGGACGGATAATGCTTGTAAATCTTATTGCCTAAACATTATGTTTGCAGACAACCTTTGAGGATGTTTTCCCATCTGAAGCAACCTCTGTCGAGGAATACCTGCAGCAGGTGAGCACTTAAATGTCCCTCTTAGTTTACAGTCACCTGAGTTTCATGGAGTATAAACATTATATATGTTTTCAGCTTCATGAAGTTGCTATAGTTTCATCCATCCAAGAAGCTCAAAAGGACAACTTAAGGAGTTTTAACAACTACATGATGCAAGTTCTTGAGGTTGGTTTGCTTCTTCCTTCTATTGAGTTCTATTTATGTTTGACCAGGGCTAATAGCTGCTGCAAATGCCTTCTAGATGATGCTTTCCTGGGTCAGCATTGGTGTATGTTTCATTAGTTGTTCAAGTTTCTTGATGATCTGAATTTTATTTGTGTTTGAACAGCTTTTACTGTACCTTTCTGGCAATAACTTTGGTTATAATAGATTAATAGTTCTGTAACCTGATTTCTTGTTAATAATGGTTCAGTTTCACCATTCAGGGAATTAACATTTTTTCATTTTTTTTTCATTGCTCATTGGTCATTTAACTTTAGACTGCTTCTTGGTGCCCCTGATTTTTGTAACTGTATCATATGTCTGCTGTAGGATGACTGGCAGAAAGAGAAGAGAGACTTCTTGCAGAGTCTAAGCCTGTTTTCTACATTACCCAAGAGAAGCACTAATATCTCAACCAGTGGATTGGCTCGCCCTGCTTTGATGCCACCATCAACTTCGAGTCCTCAGGCTTCATCAGGCCTGCCCTCTGTAGGGATCATGCCTATACCTAACAAAACTATTATTGAAAATAAATCTTCAGTTTATGCTGGGGTTGTAAGGGACCTCAATGATGCTAGAGGACGCAGTCTACCTTTTAATGTAAGCCCCTTGTCAATAACTCAAGATTCAACATGTTATCAGCCATAACCCGTAAGGAGTTTCTAGATTAGAAATATCATGCCACCTACAATTTATTCTCCAATTTATCTAAGTTTGATTAATAGCTCAAGTTCTTCTCTTGTATAACCTTTGATGTTATCATCAAACCATAAAAAAATCCTTGTGATGCACCATCTTAATTCCATTTCTGCTTATTAATGTTGTATTTTGCTTAGCCTGCTACGGCTTTCAGGGCTGTTTATGAGTCATTATCTGTTGATGCTATTGGCACAAAATCAGTGACGATGCAGAAAATGTGGCATCTAATTCAGGTAATAATGTTTACTTCATAAATTTAAACCATTTTTGTTCATCTCCACTTACATTTCAATACATTATTGGAAGATGAACAATATTGTGCACTGGCAACTTCCACCATGTGGCATTTGTTCTTTCAAATACAACAACAACAACAACAACATAGCCTTTTTTATTCCAAGCAAGTTGTGGTAGGCTAGAGATGAAACCCATAAAAAAAAGATCACGGATCTTTAGGTACGTGGATGGCGAGTCTCCAAGTGCTCCTATCCAAAGCTACCTCTTTGGAGATATTCCACTCCTTAAGGTCTCTCTTCACCGACTCGTCCCAAGTCAGTTTAGGTCTACCTCTACCTCTCTTTACATTTTCGGCCTGCTTTAGAACCCCACTACGCACCGGCGCCTCAGGGGATCTCCGTTGGACATGTCCAAACCATCTCAATCGATGTTGGGTAAGTTTCTCCTCAATTGGTGCCACCCCGACTCTATCCCGAATAACTTCGTTCCGGACTCTATCCCTTCGTATGTGCCCGCAAAACCACCGCAACATCGGCATCTCTACTACACTCAGTTGTTGGACATGTCGTCTTTTTGTAGGCCAACATTCAGCACCGTATAACATCGCCGGACGAATCGCTGTCCTATAGAACTTACCTTTTAACTTTTGTGGCACCCTTCTGTCACATAGGATGCCGGAAACTTGACGCCACTTCAACCAGGCAGCTGAGATTCTATATCTAACATCTTCATCAATGTCGCCATCCTTTTGAAGCATCGATCCTAAATACCGAAAAGTATCCTTCTAGGCCACCACTTGCCCATCGAGGCTAACATCTCCATCCTCATGCCTAGTCGCGTTGAAATCGCACATCATGTACTCGGTCTTTGTCCTACTGAGTCTGAACCCTTTCGACTCTAACGTGCGTCTCCACAGCTCTAACTTCCTATTAACCCCTTCTCTACTCTCGTCAACCAGCATCACATCATCAGCAAAAAGCATACACCAAGGGATATCATCTTGTATGTCCCTTGTGACCTCATCCATCACCAAGGCAAATAAATAAGGACTCAATGATGACCCCTGATATAGGGCTATGTTAATAGGAAATTCAGTGGTGTCACCATCACATGTCCGGACAAACGTCATCGCATCCTTATACATATCCTTGATGAGGGTAATGTACTTAGTTGGGACTTTATACTTCTCCAAGGCCCACCACATGACATTTCTCGGTATTTTATCATACGCCTTCTCAAGGTCAATAAAAACCATATGCAAGTCCTTCTTCTGCTCTCTATGTCTCTCCATCAATTGTCGGATTAAGAAAATCGCCTCCATGGTCGACCTTTCAGGCATGAACCCAAACTGGTTTTGGGTCACACCTGTCACTCTTCTTAGACGGTGCTCGATAACCCTCTCCCAAAGCTTCATCGTATGGCTCATCAGCTTAATCCCACGGTAGTTAGTACAACTTTGAACATCTCGTTTGTTCTTGAAGATTGGTACTAATATACTTCTCTTCCATTCTTCAGGCATTCTGCTGGACTGAAAAATAAGGTTAAAAAGCTTAGTTAACCATACTATCGTTTTGGCACCTAGGCATCTCCACACCTCAATAGGGATACCATCAGGGCCCATCGCTTTACCCCCCTTCATCCTCTTCAACGCCTCCCCGATCTCAGCCTCCTGAATTCTTCTCACAAAGCGTCTGTTGGTGTCATCAAAAGAGTCATCTAACTCAAGGGTAGGGCCCTCATTCTCCCCATTAAACAACTTATCAAAATACTCTCGCCATCTGTCCTTGATCTCCTCATCCTTCGCTAGAAGTCGATCTGTCCCATCCTTGATGCATTTGATTTGGTTAATATCTCTTGTCTTCGCTAAATTATAGCTCTCGATGTTGGCTGCACTCTTATCAAGGTGGAGGCGCTTGAAACACTACTTCTTCTCCTTAATAGCCCTTTGCACCTCGTCATTCCACCACCAGGTGTCTTTCCCTTCCTGTTTGCCTCCCCTACTCACGCCGAACACCTCTGAGGCCACTTTCCGAACACATGTTGCCATCTTTAGCCACATGTCTTCTGCATCTTCTCCTTCCTCCTAGGACCCCTCACCTAGCATTCTCTCCTTGAACGTTTGCGCCACTTCCCCTCTAAGCTTCCACCACTTCGTTCTCGCAATCTTGGTGCGTTTATCTCGATGGACACGCATTCGAAAACGAAAGTTCGCCACCACAAGCTTGTGTTGAGGGACAACACACTCCTCGGGTATTACCTTAAAATCTAAGCAATCCCGTCTATCCTCCCTCCTAGCAAGGATAAAGTCGATCTGGCTCGAGTGTTGTCCACTATGAAAGGTCACAAGATGGGATTCTCTCTTTCTAAAAGGGGTATTCGCTATCAACAAGTCGTAGGCCAACGCGAAGTTCAAAATATCCTCCCCCTCTTGACTCTTGCGACCATACCCAAAGCCCCCGTGCACTCGCTCGAACCCTACATTAATCGCACCCACATGGCCGTTGAGATCTCCTCCTACGAAGAGTTTCTCGCTGCTAGGAACGGTACTAGCCATGCTATCTAGGTCTTCCCAGAACTGCCTCTTGGTGCTCTCACTGAGACCTGCCTGAGGGGCATAGGCACTGATCATATTCAGGGCTGAGTCTCCAACTACCATCCGGACCAGGATAATCCGGTCGCCTCGCCTCCTAACCTTTACGACTCCATCCTGAAGGCTCCTATCGATCAAGATACCTACACCATTCCTACCCGGTGTTGCCCCCGTGTACCAAAGCTTGAAGCTAGTATCCTCAACCTCCTTCGCCTTTTGACCCTTCCATTTAGTCTCCTGAAAGCATAGAATATTTACACGCCCCCTAATTGCTGCATCAACTAGCTCCCGCAACTTACCTGTTAGGGATCCTACGTTCCAGCTACCTATGCGAATCCTAGTTGGCTCGGCTAACTTCCTTACCCTTCCATTTGTTCTTTCAAATACTGTTACTTAATTTCTGTTGTTTATCTAATTCAGGCATTAGTTGGGGAAGCGTCAACTCACCGAAATGTTTCAAGAAAAATGTCACTAGTGATAGGTGCAAGACGCCATCTCGAGTGGGGTCATGAAAAGTACATACTTGAGACCATCAACAGCCATCCAGCTCTGGTAAGTATTTCAGTTTTCTCTTTTTCTTTAGCCGATTACTTTCTTCACAAGTTTGTTTTCTTATGGAAGTCGAGTTTGCTGTTCAAATGCAGTTATAGGTTTGTAGTGATGATTTTGGTGCATATATGTAAGTGATGATGGCAGTTATTCTGTTTGCTCTCACTGTTGTGGTATCCTGCTTTACTATTGATTTTCTTATACAAAACTAAATTTGGCGTGCGCATGCTCGCGCACACACACACAGTGCATATCCATGGGACATTTTTTTACTAGGTGTTTAGTTATAAATTCTGGATCCTGGCATGACCTATTCAGCTTGTGTAATATCGCTATTTCTGGCAGTTTCTTTACTACAGTATTTAGTGACATGTTCTGGATCATGAGCATATCACTTGGTTGGTAAGTTAAGACACAATTCACTCTCTTATTGCCTTACTGAGATCGTGAGTCGCTTCAAGCTTTATTTGTTCACCTTTTGACTTGTAAACCATGAAGTATCCACCACAATTAGTTCTTATAATTATTTACATTTTACCATATGGTATTCTCATGTTTTCCATTTTTGGATTTTTTTTCAGTTCTCTATTCATGCAAATGCTTATCCCGTTGCATCGGCTGATAATCAATCATGCTCTGATTTGTTGTTTTAGGCTGCTCTTGGTGGATCTGTTGGCAATCTTCAGAAGATTCGGGCATTCATGCGGGTTGGTTCCAAGTTTGATGCTATTCTGTAATCTGTACTATTGCAGTTGGTTTGGTGCTAATATTTGCACTCCAATGCATTTTTTTGTCCATATGACCTGACAGGTACGGCTGCGGGATCAAGGTGTGCTAGATTTCGACGCAACTGACCTACGCAGACAGCCTCCAGTGGATACAACCTGGCAGCAGGTTTTGTTTTGTTTGCACACTTATAAAATTGAAAGAACTTTGTAGTTAACATCAATATTCCCATCATTTAATGGCATGTTGAATCCCACAATTAAATCGGTTATTTTAGCTGCAACTGCAGCTTAATGTAAAACGACAGCGGTAGTCAGTGGGTTATTTCTAGACTTACTGCAATCTGCATCTAAGTGTGAATTCTTGTTTACAATATAAGGTGCATCTGGTTTCTTTTGTAATGCCTTACATTCAACCACGTAGGCTCAATTTAGAGGGCTGCTGCTAGAAAAATTGGCTTGTGCTTGGGTCTGTTAGCTCTGTTGAATTAATCAATTGAAAATCCATGTAATTCATTTTTCAGTTTTGGTAGAAATTTTGAACTATCGTGCATGTATCTTTGATTTGAAGCTGCACTTATTGGCATCTTTGCAGATTTATTTCTGCTTGAGAACCGGATATTATGATGAAGCAAGACAAGTTGCCCTATCATCTCGTGCTGCCCACAACTTTGCCCCACTGGTAAACTTTCTACAATCATGAATTCATGATGGATCCTTGTTCATGATAGGGGACTTACCGATAAATATATTCTTCCACAGCTTGCAGACTGGATTTCTACTAATGGTGCTGTATCGCAAGAGACTGCTCTGGCTGCTTCTGAGGAATGTGATAAAATGCTAAGAATGGGTGATCGACCAGGACGCCCTGGTTATGATAGAAAGAAGTTGCTGCTGTATGCCATAATTTGTGGTTGTCGACGGCAAATTGACAGGCTGCTAAAAGACCTGCCAACACTTTTTAACACTATAGAGGATTTCCTGTGGTTTAAGTTGTCAGCTCTGCGGGAATATAACAATGCATCTTCTTCTAATGTTTTGAATGAGGGCTTGGTGCCTTATACACTGGATGATCTGCAAAGTTACTTGAACAAATTTGAGCCATCATATTATACGAAGAATGGAAAAGATCCGTTAATCTATCCCTATGTTCTGTTCTTAAGCATCCAATTACTTCCAGCAATTCTTTATCTGTCCAAAGAAGTTGGAGAGGAGGGATACCATGTTGATGCTGTGCATATTTCAATTGCTTTAGCTGACCATGGTGTTCTCCCTGACGGTGTTGGATCAAGCCAGAAGATAGGTGTCATGGATGCTTGTGCAGAGGCTGCCAGCATAATACGGCAGTATGGCTCTATGTACTTGCGTAATGGCAATATTGATTTAGCCTTACAGTATTATGCGCAAGCCGCTGCTGCGATGGGTGGAGGAGAGGTATCATGGATTGGTCAAGGGAATGCTGATCAGCAGCGACAACGAAGTTTGATGTTGAAGCAACTCCTGACGGAGATATTACTAAGGGATGGTGGTATACAACTTCTGCTAGGTCCAAGTAGAATGGGGGAAGAAGGGGAACTAAAAAAGTATATGATGGATTGGAGAAGCAGGCATCAATTTTTGCTTGAAGCAGCCCATCGTTGTCAAGAGGCAGGGCTCTATGACAAAGTAAGTAAAACTGAACTTAAGTGTTTTTATTTTTCTCTTCTTGTACTTTCAAATTAATTTTGCATGCTCACTTCTAAAATAACATATGCAGAAGGCAGCAGAATTGATTCATCTTTATTGCTCTGTAGATTAGTGCTATATATTCATGATAGGATCATATTTCTTCTGAAATCTTTTGTCCGCCTGCTTATTATTGATTGAAAGAATCAACCATAGGCGCTGCTTGGCATAGTAGCAGCTTTTCAAAAGCACATACTTTTTTTCTGCTAGTGTTTAATCATTTAACAGGTAGTTGAAAAAGCATCTTTTTTGGAGCCTTGGAAGTAAATCTATCGGAGTTTTTAAAGATTCTTGTTACAGACCACATTCCAAATCGTCACACGTGAATCCCAAAGTGCGCCTCAGTTTCTTACAGAACACCATCTGATTTATCCTAGCGACTCATCAGTCCCACCATTGCCCTGCTATAGAATGGCTTGTGTATAATCCTAATTAATTTTGCTTGAATGCTGCCGTGCAGGAGACATGGCCAATCAACTTAGAATGAATTATGTGTATAAAGTCATATTTTTTTAGTTTCTTGCATGCATGCACTGTCATGCTGCTAAAGTATTATAGAGCTACACGACTAAATTATGCTTAGCTGATCGAATATGATGTGTCCATTTTCTACACTCCACTTTTGATTACCATCTATATCTTAGTGTTTTTTTTTGCCTTACGTGGAAATTGATGTGTAAAGAGTCACCAGTCGATACAACCTAACATGACAGGCATTAATTCAGTGGAAGTTTTTGTGTTGTACTGATCTGCATTAATTCAATTTTTGTTCACGTTTGCATGACAGGCAGTGGAAATTCATAAAAGGGTAGGATCTTTTGCCATGGCACTTCAGATAATAAACAAGTGCCTGTCTGATGCTGTCTGTGCCATGGCACACAATAGGTTAGATGGTGAGAGTCAGGCTAAAGCCCTAATCCATTCTGGCAATGAGATTTTGGAGACAGCCAGATATTCTTCTGAAGCCAGGTTATTTCCCTCTCTTACCCTAGCACATGTGGAGTGCCGGTTCTTGTCCTGTTCCAATTTGTTTTAATTTTTTGCCTTATGGAAACTTGCTTGCAGCGTTCAAGACAAGGATCTCATTTCTGAGCAACAAACTGTACTGAGACAGCTTGAAGCCATTCTCCATATTTATAGGCTAGCTCGAGCTGGACAGACTGTAGATGCTTTGAGGGAAACCATCAGGCTCCCCTTCCTTCATTTGGACCCTCAGTCTCCAAATGTGATTGTTGATATTTTCAGGAATTTATCACCCTATGTTCAAGCTTGCATACCAGATCTCCTGAAGGTTGCTCTGAATTGCATCGACAATGTTAGGGACACTGATGGGACCTTGCGTGCTGTCAAGTCCAAGGTATTTCTTGTGTTCCATTCTTTTGTCAGTAGACTAGGGTCACAAACATGTAAGCGCACTCCTACTATGATTGGAAAATGTGGCATTGAACTGTGTGAAATAGGTGAACCTTTTCATGTCCTTTTTGATACCTGCTTAGTTCATAGCAACGTACCTAGTATCCCCTTGATGGCAAACACACATTCTCCCCACCACCAGCAGCCAAAAAGAGGCATTGCCAAAATTTATTCCGGGCATGGCACTGCTCAATGCTTACTTTTGTTATAGATCCTTTCTTTTTTTCCTTTGAAAACAAGGAATGATATTCTTGTTTGGAAAATGGAAACTAGTTCAGAATGGCTTAAACTAAAATCAAGGGGAAATGAAGGGGTATATCAGTATTGTATGTTTTCTGTAACATTGTTCATTTGTCGTGGAAACTATTTTGCTTTAAACAAAGTGTAAACTATGCATATTTAAAAATTTTCTTCTGCTGATGCACTGGGTGTTAAAATGCCATCTAGCTATGCATAAATGCAATCCTAACTTTTTAATGCATTTTCATTTCTAATTTTGCAGATTGCAAACCTAGTAGCAAACAACATGAGCCGGAATTGGCCACAGGATTTGTATCAGAAGGTGGCGCAGTGCATATAAAGTGGTTTGTGTTTTAGAGGTGGCCCGGAATATGTACTATTCTGCATCAGAAGTTTTGGGAACACTGGAACAGTTTGGTGTTGGCTGCTTGCGCATACTACAAGGTCTGGAGAACCGCGGAAGGATTATCCTTTCACGCACCGGATCTCACGTTTGTCGGCCCATCTTGTGTGTAATGAGCGACACATGTAAAACTTCTTTTTTAAAATGAAAATACCACTGATGATTAACCCTTTTTGCTTGTGGGAAACTATGGTGGTTATTATCTAATCCCTGACCCATGGTGGAATGCCTAAAGATTATCCAACGGCCTTGCTGCTCGATTTTTCTTTTGTTTGAACGTTTAGGGAGGTGTTGCATTAAAGTTTGTGTAGGCTTGTGCTTAAACTCAAAGACGCCAAAGTTCACTGCAGCCTTTCTCGTCTTTGTTCGTTTTTTTTTTCTTTCAAATTGCCATAAATTACGAGGATGGCTACAAGATGATATGCACAAGGGTATAGGGATGAAAAGGAAAACGAAAATTTTCGGTTACCGGGAATTGTTTCTGAGATTTTGGCTTATACGGAAACGAAAGCGGTAGTTTCTTCCGGTAGCAAAAATGAAAACGATTTAGCTCTCTTCCGACCGTTTTCGAAAAATACCGTATTTAGATGTATTTTACCGCCGATAATATCGAATTTGAGGTCCAGCCCAACACTTAATTTCCCTTGGACCGGCCCAGCCCCTCAGACTACCCGCAACCAAACTTAACCCTAGCCTCAAGATCGACCACACCCAGCCTCCCGGACTCCCGTCCGTGACCCGCCGCCCGCCGATCTTCCCCGAAGGCTCGTATGAGCAAATTAAACTGCTTCCTCCAATCCCCTCTTTTGCAATAAATGATCACGTTGGCAGAAGTTCAGACTGCTGTATGAAGTCTTTTTTTTTTACGAAAGGGAAAGTCCTTGTACGATTTTGATCCTTGTTTTCAAGATCTATCGCTTGTGATTCGAATCCTTGTTCCTGCTAGATTTACAGGCATTTTGAGCTACTTGATCAGACCGTAAGTAACCGAGAGTATCCTAAGTTTCTAACTGGAAATTAACCATCCATATCGAGCCTTGTTTGGGTGCTCTTGCGAAGCTGCCAAAAGCCTTATTCTTACGGTAGATCAAAGTAAATAGTAAACACCGTAGTTGCCAAGGATTCAAAGTCAAACATGACAAAAATTCACCCTGGTGGTTACCAGGGAATATTAATTTCCTTTACACGTCTTTTGGAACCCAATAATAAGATAACGATACGCGAGGCCACATTGGTGGCATATTCGCACCAGATTCGTGAGGAGAGGATCATGTATGCGACTATGTCTTGTATGTTGTATGAGACTTTGTGTCAGTTGTTATGGATTGGTTGGATATTTGAATTAATATCTTAATTGAACCGTCACTACTTGGGTATGAAATATGTTAAGTTATATAGTTACTGTTATGATCTATTGTTTGATATGTTTATCGTTTTTGAAATATCGCTTTGATGAGTTTCGGTCGTTATCGATGTGTTCTCGATCGTATATTTTTGTTTCCGAAATTACCAGAATACCGACATCATTTTCGTTTCCGAAAATATCGTATCGTTTTCGTTTCCGATGAGAAAATATGAAAGTGAAAATGGTGGAGCCTTTTACCGATCATTTCCGATCATTTTCACCCCTACAAGGGTACATGCGTCGACGAGCACCTTCGATCAGTTGGTTGGCATGGTCGCTAGCCGCAGACGTGCACGGGAGTGCCCAGATCCACGTCCTGGAATACGCATACATTTGCATTTTTCAAGTTACTGATCGAATAAGAATCTTGAAAGTCTTCTGCAGGAAACAGGTATGTTTATTATATGAATGGTTAAAATCTGGCATTAAAGCAAAATAGCAAAACTTGTGTAACAGTAAGGGAGAAAGATAATACCACGATCCGAGCATGCTGCTGAGCTCACGAATGAGAAAGAATAGATTAAGAAATCACAGGCAACACGACCTAACAAAAAGTACCCATGCCGAACCCGCCTTGCTGGAGCCATTTGACACTAATTCCAAGATATTGAATCAATCTAACCTATTGGCTCCTAGCTAGAAGCTCGAGCTCAATCCAATCCACCCATGCCGAGATCGCTCATCAACAAAGCTCAATTTTCAGTGCCAAGTTTACGTTTGGGCGACAATTTTTAACATAGGCAGAAACGGGGTAGAACAGGGGCATGTTTGGATCACCCCGACTAAATTTTAGTCCATATCATATCTGATGTTTGGATCTAATTAGAAGTATTAAATATAGACTAATTATAAAACTAATTGTACAGATGGAGAAAGCTAATTCGCGAGACGAATCCATTAAATCTAATTAATCCATTCATAATTAATTTTATAATTAACCTATATTTCATACTATAATTGATGTTCAAATATCCTATGCAGCGGAACTAAAACTTAATCACCCGAATCCAAATAAAGCCTAGGAACGTGCCCCAAGTTTACATGACTCTGGATTTCTGGAACGCGACAGAAATCCTGCGCACGGGTACGGGTAGCAGGGGCGGCAGCGGCCGTGCAGGTACGGAAGAAGCTCAAGCGAGGTCAATGAATGCCCTCACGCCAGCCGAGCCGGGGCCCTGAAGCAACATGTACAAACCTTATCCTCGCGAATAATTTATACTCCTAGTAGTTTATACACTTAGAAAAAAAAGCATTAACAAGTAGTCCATCCTGCTCACCACCTGATCACTTGCAACTTTTTTTTTTTATGAAAGGAAATCACTTGCAACTCGGTCCCGATCCACCGAGAGACGACTGGGTGCCAGCAGGAACAAAAAAGAACTCGCGTCAGTTCGGCTCGGATTGGGGCGGGCTAACCGTCGGCTTAGAATCTGGATTTGTGAGATCTGGCCGCCGCGAATGATTGGTGGGAGGTCAGGTAAACGCGGATAAGCACGGGGATCATCGGCCGGGGCTTTCAGGTGAAGCCGCCTTCGCGTAGCCGTGGTCCATGGATCAGGATTCAGGAGGCATCCCCGCATTTTTTTTTTCTGGCATGACCTGTTGGATTGGTTCGTAGCGCAATGTAAAGTTGCCGAGCTGGAGCAGCAAGAGAATCGCCGTGATGACGCGAGCAGCAGCAGGGCTAGGGTCTGCGGGTGCTTTAATTTGCCGGCACGCCTCCCCCTCTCAAAATGGGAAGAAATCGGAAGGCGCCTGAATAGGAATGGATCTTGATGATAAGATAAAGAAAGGAAAGGAAATGTGGGCAGTTCTGGATTGATTCTCCTCTACTAGCTCTGGCCGGCGACCAAGCTCTGAGCCTCTGTCCCTGTGAGAGACCGACCATTGCAGGTAGCAGTCGTGCAAGCGTGGCATTAAAGGCTTCTTGCCGGGCGGCCAACCAGAACAAGAACCCCAGAAGCGAAGATCCTAGGAGTAGCCGCAGCAGCAGCAGCACAGTGCGTAAAGAGGAGGAGGAAGCTTCCCTTTTACGGCCACCGAATCAGTCGCTGCCGTTTTGACGGCGGCGACCCAATCCGCGGCTCCCATTCCAGTTTCTCGCCGTTTTCAGTCAGTCTACCTCTGCCGCTAGTTGTGGGGGAGGAGGGGGGTGGGGGGTAGGTATAAAATACTCCGCCCGGCCCAGCTGCGCGGCAGCGGAAGCCTCCTCCCGACCTGCCCTGCTCTGCCCCTCCCCAGATCTCCACGCCGCGCCGCCGTCCCACCCCATGGAGCACGACGCCGAGGCGCGCCGCGGGTTCGCCAGGATGGGCTTCGGGTTCGTGCTCCTCCTCCTCCTTGGGGTTTCACGCCAGCAAGGCTGGAGCTTTCGTCTGACGGCATCTTTTCGCTGTGCGCGTGCGCAGGTGCAAGCACTACCGGAGGAGGTGCCGGATCCGCGCGCCCTGCTGCGGCGACGTCTTCCACTGCCGCCATTGCCACAACGAGTCCACGGTGCCGTCCTCCCCCTCCCCTCCCCTCCGTCCCCTGCTCATCTGCTTCCATCACGAGCGACGCCTGACGCGCTGACGTCTCTTGCTCTGTTTTCTGTTCTGCTTTCCATCCATGTGCTTCTTGATCTCGGTCCGCGTCATTGGACTGGATTGGGCGCAGAAAGACGGGCACGAGCTCGACCGGCACGCCGTCCATTCGGTGCACTTTCTTCACTATACACTACTCCTTCATCCTGCTCCCGATGCTACCCTGTTTCTTCTTGGGTTGACTTCTCCTCCTCGCCTTGCAGGTCATCTGCCTTGTTTGCGACACCGAGCAGCCGGTTAGTATTTTCAATTGAATCAGTCATGAACTCATGCTACTAGTATGGCACTGGCTGTCTCAATGGCATGTGGGACTGGACTGGATCCGTATTATGTCAGCGTTGCAACGGCAAACCAAGAATTTTCTCTATGAATTCAGGAGATTCATATATTTTTTTTGTTATTTTTTCCTTTCTGTTTTTCAGGTTGCGCAGGTGTGCTGCAACTGCGGAGTCTGCATGGGGGAGTACTTCTGCAGGACGTGCAAGTTCTTCGACGATGATGTGAGATGCTTTTTTTTTTCAGACGCTACCATTGGTAGACTATTTCGGTTGATCATCTGGTTGGTTGTTGATGGGATGATGTTGTTTTGTAGGTTGACAAGGAGCACTACCATTGCAAAGACTGCGGCATCTGCAGGTGTGTCTCCACTTTCCACGTAGGGATCTGAATCGCTGTGGAAACTGCGGTTCTGCACGACTTCAGTTCAGCTGCTGTTTTAAATTTGATCCAATTTCGTTTGAAAGTGATCATGGGAACGCGGTTTACTTGGAATCTCTGAAAAATATTTCCTATTTCAAAGTTGCTGAACTGACTGAAAATTTCGACAGAGTTGGAGGGAGGGAAAACTTCTTCCACTGCCAGAAGTGCGGTAAGCCATTCTTCTGCATCTCCCATCCTCTGAATCCAGTCTCCTCCCGTTTCTTGATTACTGCGTTTCTGCCATCAGGATCTTGCTACTCGACGACCCTGCGGGAGAAGCACTACTGCATCGAGAACTCGATGAAGAACAACTGCCCCATCTGCTACGAGGTGTGTCCGTCTGCCGTTGTTCCATGGTCTCACAGTCTCACTGAAACTGAAATGAAATGAACCTCAGCTGATCATGTGAAAACTGCACTGTTCTTGCAAGGCAGTACCTGTTTGATTCGTTGAGGGAGACGTCCGTGCTCCGGTGTGGGCACACGATGCACCTGCAGTGCTTCCACGAGATGTTGAAGCACGACAAGTAAGCGCCCATGCTGCTTTACTGGCACCTCTCACTCTCACTCTCTTTCTTCCGTGTGAGCTTGATTTTCCTAGCTAGATAATGCTATCCATGATGTAGGTTCTCTTGTCCCATATGCTCGACGTCTATCTTCGACATGGACAAGTTCCTGAGGGCCCTGGATGCAGAGGTGCGCAGATCTCTCAGCAAAGTTCTCAGCATGTTCCATGGACCATGGGCAAGAAAGATTGTGATTTCTGATACTAGTAGAATTTAGCATTTTCCTTCTCTAGTCTGCACCAAAGAGTCATTTCTGAAAAAGAACCAGCATAATAGTTGAAATGATGCATTTAGTCCTCGTGCGTGTTCGAGAAAAAATAATAGTTGAAATGATGGATGGAGAAAACTAGTATTTAGAGCATAAAGATTAACGAATCACAACCGATTACTGCAAGTACATATGGCAAATGTTGAAATGGTTGCGCCAATCTGAAAAGTCTCTTTGTCTGAATACTGAAAGTGCTTTGCTTTGCTCTCTGCAGATGGAAGCAAGCTACTGTTACATGGGAAAGGTCAGTGCCTAACTGCTCCGCTGACATGACCCAACCTTCTATCTCCCATTTGATCTGGAGTCTGGACCCCATTTGATCTGCTCTCTTGTTCTTCTGGACAGAGCATTTATACTCGTATAAAATTCAGGCCATTTATCAGCAACCAGATTCATTCAGATACTGAAAATGTCGAGAAGCAGCTGCCAAAAAAAATCAGAGAGGAGCTTTACAAGCGGCTGCGAAGTTGCTAGTCACCACGCTGATGGTTTTAGCTCGTGCTTTGCGCAGGGATGGATCGTGTGCTACGACTGCAGGGACACGACGCAGGTCTTCTCCGGCGTGGCGGGGCACAAGTGCTGCCACTGCCAGTCGCACGACACCTGCAGGGTCGCTCCCCCCGTCCTCCCGTAGCTTGCAGCCGTCGATCATTGTCCATCCGTCGATCTCCATACGTGTCAGCGGCGAAGATACACACGTGTCATTATAGCTTCCATTCTACCTATGTGTTCTATTCCAGTCCAGGATGAACTGCGGCATTTTCGTCTCACCACATAATACGCAGAATTAGCGTACATACACCCAGCTTATGACGCATTTGTCCCACAATGAAGGTCAGGTCTCTATGACAGCCATTTTGGATGGAAAAATATTTTCCGCGGGATTGGAAAAATGTATATCTATATGAGATGTGCTTTTGTTGGAAATACGTAATATTTAGTTCAAATGTATCGACTTTTCAAGAACCAAGCTAATTTGGGGATTTAGTTCAAATATATTTTTTCAAATTATAGATCATTTTGATATTATACGTTAAATTATCAGGATTTCCTATGTCCAAGCTACAGGGCCTAAAATGCTCAGAGCCCGACAGAGGATATAATGATGACAAGGACCACATAATCCTGTTGGGAAAGAATAATAGTGTTATTTATTTATATATAACTCTTTAGCAAATCTGAAAGTGACTTCACGTACAATGTTTATAACGAGACATATATTTGGGCAAGGATAATGGTGTGGCAGATTTGTACGTTGTTGAGGAACCAAAACCGATTATGAATTCATTTCTGGGCCCATGCTAGACGTCCTACCCATCATCCCCATCCAAAACATCTGGTTCGTTGGGCCTAAAGCTTCTGCGGGCCGTCGCGCCCCATACAAAATCTCCCCACTCCCGTCGCGTCGCTTCCCTTCCCTTCATCTCTCGATGCTCCTCGTTGCGGCCACTGTGGAGTCTTGGCTCTTGGTCCCCGGTCCAGGAACACGCATTGAGTGACATCGTCTTGGCGCCATGGCAGCAGGTTGACAGCGACCCCTCCGTCCTCCCGAGTCCTGTCGCTGTCCCCGCTCGGCTCATAAACCGGGTAACGACTATGGCGCGGATGGGGATTTCCCGTTTCGATTTCCCTTCCTCTGCATCTGGTATAGGAATTATTAAGCTTTCTTTCACCCTCGTTTCCACCTTTTCCATTTTTCTTGTTCCTCCAGCCTTCTCTCTTGCTGCTGCGGTTTGGTTGGTTTTCTGGTCTTCTGGATCGGGGCGTCCTTGCGCTGGGCGTGCTCCCGCCGGCGAGGCCAAGTTCAAGTTCAAACCGTTGGGCGCCTTCCGTTGCGTCTGACGGTGATCTTATAGCCGGGCCACATGGATAGGCGGAGACGCGCCGTCGAATCGGCGGTGCCGGCGGCAGTTATGGTGCTCTTGCTGCTGTCCATCGCTCCTGCTGGGGCAGCAAGGAGAGGTACGCCGATTCGTCTCACGCGAGTGAAATTCCTGATGAAGCCCATCGCATCAAGTTCTGATTAGTTGCTTTGTTCCCAGATTGGGGTTTCCGTTCCCCATCTTCATCTGTCGGTTTTACTGAGCCCAACACAAGTAAGTAACTATGCATTCTAAATCATCACTATCTTGGTAGTGCTTGTTAATGGTAAATAAGACTTCGGATTGGGTTTCTTACTAGCACTGCCTTGTGTAAACCAAATGCTCTGATTATCACAGAACCCGATGTCAAGAACAATGGGCAGACTTTTGTTTTTAACTATACTCTGGCCAAGGCTATTGTGGAATATGCTTCAGCTGTAAGCTATCCCCCCTCCCCTTCATTTTAGCTGATTGCAATATGTACTACTAGATGTCTGTATCATTTCCCCACCATCTTTTCCTTGCATTTCTCAAGAGTCAGCAACACCTTTTGCTATTTACTTATTATCATTCGTTCAATATTAGTTTTTCAGTTTTATATTTTAATATTCTCATAAAGAAACCCACTTTTTTTTCCTGGTATACAGGTATATATGACAGACCTAACGGCTCTATATGCATGGACATGCTCAAGATGCAATGACTTGACTCGAGTATGGTGTTTAGTAATAGTTTAATGTAATTTGTTTCAGTTTAAGCACAACAAATATGCGCTTTTCACTGACTTTATTGTGGGTCCCTTTTTACAAAACAGGGCTTTGAGGTGACATGTATAATTGTTGATGTCCAGAATTGCTTGCAGGTCTCTATGCTACTGCCTTTCCATTATATTGTTCAGAGTATTTTTACAGTCAATTTCATTGAAATAAAAATAAGCATCTGGTGATTGACCATCCAATGTGGCAGGCATTCGTCGGTGTCGATCACAAACTTAATGCTATCATTGTTGCGATAAGGGGAACTCAAGAGAACAGGTTTTGAAATAATTGGCATACTTCTGTTGGTCTTTTTTAGTTTCTTGGAGTCACGATCTCATGATGTCCCACTTTTTAAATCTCCTGATCAGCATACAGAACTGGATTAAGGACATGATATGGAAGCAGGTTAATCTTAATTATCCAAACGTGCCCAATGCTAAGGTTTCTGCTTTTAGCCATTTGATATAATTATACTTCTTTTTAAGAGTACACGCATTAATTTTCATCCTTTTTCTCCTAATGAGATTTCTGTTCTGGTTAAAGGTCCACACCGGGTTTTACTCTTCTTACAATAATACACTTTTACGTCCAGCCATCACGAATGCTGTTCACAAGGCAAGGAAGTTACATGGAGCTAGGGACATAATTGTAACAGGGCACTCGATGGGAGGAGCAATCGCTTCTTTTTGCGCGCTTGATCTTGCCGTAAGTGACCCCCATATACTAAATATATATTTCTTGGCTTAAGGTTCCATCTTTTCTGCACAAGGGACTACCATCATTGAATATAAACTATTTTGTTCATGATCTCTAAAATGTCTCCAACATTTACAGATCCGCTTTGGAAGTAACAATGTTCATCTGATGACCTTTGGGCAACCACGTGTTGGCAATGCTGCTTTTGCCTCCTACTTTGCCAAATATGTGCCAAACACAATCAGAATGACACATGAACGTGATATTGTGCCTCATTTGCCCCCTTATTTCTTCTTCCTCCCACAACTGACGTACCGGCACTTCCCTAGAGAGGTATGTCCCTGCATAAACCTAGGAAGTGTTCTGTGCTGAGCGCCTGAGCACTAAACATTTGACCAAATTCTCGTATTTGTTATGCTTATCTGTCTGGATTAAACTAAGAAATTGAACTCGATGACGATACATTTTTATGTTCACGTGCTTTGTAGCATATAACTTTGATCTTTTTGGGCGTGGTAGCATAGTGAAAACTAGTTGCTTCCGGAATGGTATGGTTGTCATAGTATGTAATGACAGTTGCTAATCTTTTGGTTCTATAATGAATTGTAATAAAGTAAATTATCATTCTTTGTTTTGGTGGATTAAATTTCCACTTTGATGGGTCTATATTAAGAACCAGTATATGATGTTTTGGCTTGAATCTTAGCTGAACTAAATTCTGAAGTGTTTCCTAACTCAAACATTCACATCTTTGCAACCTCATCCAAAATTTTCACATCTATTAGGTGTGGGAACATGAAGTTGATGGCAACAGAACCTTTCAAGTCTGCGATGGCAGTGGTGAAGATCCAAACTGTTGCAGGTGGGAACCTGTTTTCTGTCGGAACTGGTAGCTTCAATTTTTTGCTGCCCAGCTCAACATCTATTCTTATGCCTCTCTTTTTTCTCCAGGAGCGTGTTTGTGCTGTTTTGGAGCGCTTCTGACCATTTGACCTACATGGGAGTTAAGATAGAGGCTGACGACTGGAGCACCTGCAGAATTGTCCTGGGGCGAAGCGCTGAGCAACTCCAAATGAATCTTGCCAGCAACATTGTTACATCTGGGCGCTCCGTTGACGTTGTCATTGCAGGCAATAGCGTGCAGGTTGATTGACGCAGTTCAGGCTAGTCATGCATATATATAAGCTGTCGCGTCGCTAAGGAAATATTTGTTCCATTTTGCTCTGTGGTTCTTTCAGGCATGTATAGCTTGTGAATGTGAGCGCTGTACAGAAAACTGATACGTTTCTTGGCTTCATATATAGTTGTCTTTTTCAGCGTAGGCTTGGTGCTGAACAGCCAAGCTCATACGAGCTCGTGGGACCCAAAAGATGTATGCCTGAATTTTTGCAAGCGTGCTGTACACTGTGCCTAAGATGTGAACGCCACCACGTGACTGTCATTTAATTATTTATTAGTACTTATAGATGTTATTTATGTTCCTATAAATTTAATTAAAGTTAGAAAAGTTTGACTAATTGAAAAACTAAAATGACCTGAAGAAAGGAGGAGTACATTATTATGTGTAGTTTTTCATGCTAAACAGTTTAAAAATAATTTATATGATTTTCTTTGCAATTTGAGCTCTTTTTTCCTCAAAATTTATTGAAAACTAGCAAAGATGGACGTGACGACGCACGTATTTTTAGAAAATTATAGTAAACAAAATTTTAGTGCTAAACTATATGTGCGAACTAATCCTCATTCAACTTCTCATCATACGCAATACATTGCAAATTTCTACCATAATATAAAGGGAAAAGTCCGGTTTATACCCTCGAACTATCGCAAAAATCTGATTTTCAACCATCAACTACAAAACGGATAACATATGCCATCTAATTGTCAAAACTGAGCGAATTTGGTCCTTTGGGTGATTTTGAAGGTGGTTTTTCATTATGTGAAAATTAAGAATATTCAAATTTAAACAAAAATTCATAAATAATTTATTTTAAATTTAAAAAAATACGAAATGGGTATCAAAAGTTTTCTAAATATGTAACCTCTATCTATTGGCACTATATTTGTCAGTTATTTGGAACTAAGTTTTTCATGTTCATAGTATTTGGTTAATTGTAGTTATGCCTATTATTTTTGAATAATAAGATTCAAATAGAGCTATAATAGGTAGGTTATATTTTTAGAAAAAAATTGATACTAGTTTCATATTTTTCTAATTAAAAATAAATTATTTTTGAATTTTTTATATCTAATTAGATTTTATTTATTTATTAAAAAAATATAAAACCACCCTTGAAACCAACCGAAGTGCCAAATTTAACCGATTTCAACCGTTGGATGGCCTATGTTATCCAGTTTTGTAGTTGATGGTTGAACATAAGACTTTTACGATAGTTTGAGGGTGTAAACCGAACTTTGTTTAGCCGTATCTAATTTGAAGGACCACATTTATAGGATGCGAGGGGGAAGCGGAGGGCGGTCTAAGCGACGCGGCGAGCAGGGAAGCGGGCGGATGAGCGGGAGATTTTGCTCACAGCGTGTATGAAAGGATCTTGGTGATGCCTAGAGGGGAGGTGAATAGGCGTACCTCAAAAACCTGAAAAATTCTTTGCAGGAATTAAATGTGTCGAAACTTCCGACACTGGACCGGAACTTCCGATAAAACTAAAGTTCTTATACGAAATTCAAAATTAAACTTGAAACTGCAGAACCTGGCTGAATCAAAAGTTGCACAATGATACTAGAAGGCTTCTGCAGATGATTTTTGCAAGCACAATAACTTGAGTATGTAGATCGGTACAAAACAAACTCTGGGTCAATAAGAACTAAATAAATGTAATAACCACAATAACCACAAGACACAAGAGATTTGTTCCCGAAGTTCACTTCCACTAAGGAAGCTACGTCTCCGTTGAGGAGCTCACAAAGAGTCGAGTCTTCCACTAACCCTTTACCTCACTCAATGAACCACAAAGGAGGATTGAGTCACTTACTATAAAATCCACAAAGGATAGGGTAATACAAACTTCCCGGGGCGCACACACACGAGAGGACGCTCCACGGGCGACAACAAACCGTCTAGAAGCAAGCTTCAAGAGTAACAAACGTGAATCAATGGATGAAGATGCTTCGAGTGCTCTTGAGATGAACTTGGCTGCCCTCACACTCAAATGGTTGAGTCTCACACCTCAATTTTGCTCTCACCCAAACCCTAGCTCAAATCAACTAAAGGATTAGCTTAATGAGGGATTGGGGAGGAGTAGTAAATGCTCTTGGAGGTGTTTGTCTCGGGTTAGGTCAGCATCAAGTGAAGGGGGGCTGAGGGAGTATAATTCCCAAGCCCCAAAAACTAGCCGTTAGTGCACTGGTTAAGTGATTGTCGGAACTTCCGACAATTTTAAAATAGCTGGTCGAGGACCCCTTGTCGGAAGAATACAACTTCTTCCGACAAGTGTCGGAACTTCCGACCCGAGACACACTGAAATAGACGGTAAACTATATTATATGCACAAGTGTGTGATTTTGTATCTCTTCTTGATAGTTAGCATCTTAAATAAGCACTTTGACACTTTCATGCTATCCATTCACATCCCTCTTAATAGTACGGTATTTTGTAAACTCAAATTTAAAATATAAAATAAGTAAGGATCTTCTTTTAAGACCAACACTATCCTTTAAGCAAATTTGACGTCTTTTCTTACTCTTTTTCATTTCATTGAATTTTAATCTGTCCAAAACTCGATAAACTTATTAGCTCCTTAATTTTATATATGTCATCAACACCAAAACTCACTTAGGTAGGCAAATGCACTTTCAATGTACAACATGCGGGTAGGATCACGGTGGTGTTAAAAACTTCTGATTTTTGGCAGAAATATTTTCCAACTCGTGAGTGATTCTGAAATGCTAAGACATGGGCGTCCGAGCTCGGACGAAAAAATCGGACGCCTCGCTGGTTCCAGAAAGACGCCTGGCACCTTCTCCTCCACATCTAAAAACCATCCAATTGATGCTAAGTGATTATTTTTTACCGCTCGTGTAGCTGCCGCCGCCAGCCATCCTGTCCTCATCATCCTCACCCACAAGCTTAACTCCACAGCCCAAGCGCAAACAGCAGCAATGGTAAGAGCAGACGCGCACATCCATCTCCTCCTCATACTCGCCACCGTACTCTCCCACCACCACAAGGTGTATGTTGTACCCGCGTTCCAGCAATCCATCTCCAGGGCACTAGCAGCTTCGATCCCCCACACCTCCGATCAGCTTGGAGCTCACAACTCCCTCAAATTTTATGCGCTCAAGCCCATTCACAACATTTGGTGCCTCGCCACCACGCAAACCACCTGCATACAGAGGTGAGGAAGCCCGGCGCAACAACGGCGCGCTGAGGTGAAGCGAATCCTAGCGACGCGTGCTAGAGATGTTGAGATGGGGAAGAGGAGCCAGGGAAGCAAAGCAAAAATATGTTGTGGGATACTGGCGTGCCGAAGAAAAATAGGATGGAAATCTCTAGATTTCATGTCGCAAAAGGTAAGCCATCCTGTTGCAGTAGAGGTGGAGAGATGTTGCAATGCCATGTTGCAGATGTTGCAGCTATTTTTTCTTGATGTTGCAAAAAATGATACAGCACGCGTAATGTTACGATTCTTCTAAAAAATATGGATTCAGATTAGATGTTGCATGTAAACATCTGTACTTTTTTGTGCGAATTTGATGTTGTTAGGATCTCCTGCAGGGAGCTATTATTTCTGTTATTTGGATGTTTCAAAAAGATAAGTTTGGATGTTGCAGATTTTGTTTATCCATGCGATAGGAATTTGATTGGTTTTGAAGGTGGGGAATTGGTCTGTTGCACACAACATTAGTGAATGCTGACGGGATTTCTGGTTTCGATTATGGGAATCGTCATGTTGAGGGCAACATCAGTTATCATTGCAGCGGAGATTTTTATGATGGAATCGGTTGGGTTGCGTGCAACATCGGTGAATGTTGTAGCGAGATTTTTTTCTAATTTTATCCAAAAGCCTGTGCCGCTCGATGGAACGGACACCACGGCATCCGACGCTATCGCGTCCGAACGCTAGCAGCGCTCGTAATTTCTACGGGTCATACACCCCCTTATAACTCCCTCGTAATTTCTACGGGTCATACACCCCCTTATAACTCCCTCGACCATAAGAGGTGGATCCAACTCGATTCTAAGAGGTGGATCCAACGTAACATAAGATATGGTCAACCCAGAGCGTAAAATATTTTTAAAAGTTTTCATTTTTTCAGTATAGATTCACTACCATTCTTCATCTTCAATTTCGTAAAATCTACTCTCTAAATCCATTTAGAGAGTCATTTGAGTAAAAATTATTTTTTACATCTTTGTAATCTCTAACGGTTTTTCTATATCTTATCCGTAGTCTAGAGAGCAATTCTTGCTCTCCATCTTTAGCTAGCGAGAAATCCGGAATAGAGAAGATCCCTATTTACGTATCCAATTGAAGAGTCCGTTGGAGGATAATTTTTAACTAAAATCTCTATTCATAAAGATATAAAAAGTTTTTTTTAGATGCTTACACTTACACAAAGGAGGGAAAAAGATAGCGCATTTGAGTCCTGTTATATTCCGTTGGAAGTGTAGAAAAATCAGGAGCCATTCTTCTAGAGGCAAATAGGTTATTAAATATTTTCTTATGCCACTCGTGCAATGCAATACAACAAGTTCCATAACTAATGGCAACGAGACCAACCCACACAAAGCCTCGAAACCTAGGAACACGCAGCGCCGGTGACTGCGACGCCGCCTGTTCCTCGATCGTCCGGTCGGTCCCTCTCTCTTGCCGAATTCTCCGCCCACGGATCCTCAGGCCATCACCGCCTTCGCCCCGGGGCCCTCTTTCAGTCTAGTGTTGAGTGGAGGGAGATCTATCTATCCATCCGGACGAGGATTGGTTTTGTTCCTCTTGAGCTGGTAAAGTAATCCTACTGTAGCTTGCGATTTCGTTCCTTCTCGAGTTGAAATCTTTGGTTGCAATTGCGTCGATTAGATGGATTCCCTTCTAGAAAGAGCTCTCCCCTATTTGATGGGATTCGTTTCCTCCGCGTGATCATATTTTGCTACAGGCAACGCACGGACATTTATAACTATAAATAACTTAATTGGGAATTTAAAATAAAGAAAATTAATAGTACTTGATTAACCAAAGAGTCCACATCGAAGGAGCTAACTTCAGAATTTAAAAATGACGGAAATTAGTAACTGATTTTTGTGATCCTTTGAAACAAAATCCAACGTACTTACATTTTGTTAATTCTTCATAAATTTTGGATAGAAAGATTGAGATAGGACTTTGTTAACAGGTGATTTCCTTGCTAATCTCTTCATCTCACCATAGAATATTATGATGGGAAAAATATAGATGCTGCCTTGGTCTAGAGTAGACTACAAATGTTATTACATCGGTTCAAAATTATTGGCCACTTTAGTTTTGTCCTAAGTCGAACATTTTTAACTTTAATCAAGATATAGAATATGTCAATTTTCATAATACCAAATAAATACACTATCAATACATATTTCATGGTAGATTTAATGAAACTAATTTGACGTTATAGATGCTGGTGCTATTTTCTATAAATTTTATTCAAATTAGATAAGTTTGAAGTAGAACAAAGATAATAAATATCTAATAAAGTGACTAATAATTTAGAATAGAGATCGTAATACAAAATACCTAGCTACCCACGCTATTTGTGTGGACCACCTTGCTAGTTAATTTAGATATGACGGTTGAAATCAATTGAATGAAAAGCTGATAAATGCACCGGCTGATTTAGTTGTAGGGCTGTGCTTGACTTGCATTAAAAATATTTTCTTAAGGAGTTTAACCTCCATGAGAAGTGGACGCACTGGATGTGGTCCACTCCAACAGAAAGAAAAACATAAGCATATGCATAAATTGAACAAATTCCATTTTAGAGAAACAATTACAGAGTTTTAGAGTTCTCAGATAGATCGAGCGGCACTCTGGAAAAAAATCAAATGTATATACACATAAAAAACTAATTTTTTCAGCATAGAATAATTATTCCAACAAATTTTGTACAAAATTATATTGATAATTCATAGTGCAATTGTAATTTTTCCAAAAGCTGTTAATGATACTTTATTGAATTTCAAGTTTCAATAGCCATTTTACATTCAGTACGTTGCAACCTCATCACGTCACCCGGAAATCAATCTGAACTCGAGTTAAGTTGGAAAGTAAACGATTTAATAGTCAAGCATTGAAGAATGAACGATTTTATAATTGAATGTTGACAAGTGGACTGGACTGTAGTTGAGGACTATGAAATGGAGTTTTTCAAAATTAAAATGCTGATTTTCGATGCAAATTCATCCTGTCTTTTATGCTTTCGATGGGGGATTTGAAACTGCTAGATGGTGGTGACTAATAAGATTTGAGAAGACTTACACACTTCAGGTGCCTGAAATTTATTTTTTAGATTGAGGAAAAGTTCCAGCCATGCTAGAAATTGACGTAGATTGTAGTTGACAGTCAATCCCACTGGGCGGGAATAGATTAGTTTGATTAGCATCTAATGGACACGGACGTTCTTGATCGACTGAAGAAAGGAAAAAAATATTCAGGCGTTTAAAACATTTTAGCAAGTAGCAACATTTTCCCTAGATTCTCATCGTCACAAGAATTTGTTACCTCCATGATTGTAACGAACCAAACGAACACCCAGTCACCCACTCTGATTTGCCGCCAAAAAAAGAAGTGACGGCGACGCCATGTGGGCACGCCCCGCCGTCGCACTGCTCCACGGCCTTGCCGTCGCCGGCGACCTTCGCGCCCTTGGCCGGCGCGTCAGCCTCGCCGCGCCGCACGGAGCCCCCCGCCGGCAGCCTCGCGGAGCAGGTGCGCGCCAGCATCGACATGTTGGGCCACCGACCGGAGTTGCCGAGCCGGCCGCTCCTCCCGGCACGGGCGCCGAGGAAGCCGCGCCGTGCGCTCCCGTCGCCGCCGGTCTGGACGCTCGCCGACCGCCGAAGGTTGCCCGCCGCGACAACCTCCCTGACTCGGCGGCCCAACATGTGTGCGAGGACTCGGCGGCGGCGGGCCCGGCGAGCGAGTGGCCCGTTGTGTGCGACTTGCTCCGCAGCGCGCGCTTGACGCTGCCGATCCGCATCAGCTCGGCGGCTTCCTCCCTCCTGATCCTCTCCTCCTCCGTCTCCTCGGCATCGACGACGACGACCACCGCCTGCTCCGGCGCCGTGGCTGGTTCTGCCGCCGGCTGCTGCGGCACCGCCGGCACTGCAGGAGCGTCCAGCTCCGGTTAATTCGTTCCGGGACGCACTTTGATCCGATCAACGAGGTCGGGCCGGCCGGCCGGCAGGCTCCACCGACACGTGGATCCGGATTCCATGGAGCTGCAGGCAGCAGGCGTGCGTGCGAGTCGTGCGCCGTGCTCCTCGTCTTTGGGTTCCGTTGTGTCTTTGCGCAGGTGAGTGTACGATCGAGCTGCTGAAAATTAGCTCAGCAGCCAGCGGTCGGTGGTTTTTTTAACTTGGATTTGGGTGCTATTCGTCTTCTCAACCTACCACAATTTATCTCTATTTCGTAATCGCGGTACCCGCACGCAACGGCCAGCGAACGGCAGGCAGGCAGGACGATGGGTTCGTGCTGTTTTTCCAACATAGGCGGCGTTTACCTCGATTTTCCTCATGTTAATCCGTTTGGTATGTTTTACCAAGTCTCGTGAAAAAAAGAATACTTGTAAACATGGAAAACGATAGAAACGATTTGCATAGACTTTTTTTTGGACCAATAGATTACTCAAAATTAGCGAAGGCGCTATCAGACCATCTTCCTTTGCGTAGGCACGATCAAGACTACATTCTGTAGGTAAGTTTGTACTATCATGTCAATGCGGACAAAAGGTACATGAGGCATCCTCCCACAAGCAACATGTAGTTTGGGCTTATGGGTAGTGAACCACCTGCAAGGGAAACAAAAGGATCGTGTCAAAGCAGGAAAGGATGGACGTACTGAAGCAAAAAATTTAAAAGGAGGCGTTTGCTGCTTCATCAAGCAACATGAACATCAATAACACTAATTATAGAAGATCCTTTTTTTCTGAAATGATGACAATGATAGCACCGGATTCTGTTACTGAAATGAAACTCTAAGCACAGCTGCATGAGCTATTTGTCATGGGATTCTGTTACCCTAATGATAGCAGATCATGGAGCTAACTGAGATGAACATATCATATAACTAACTTCAGAATAACATAGTACACAATGACTTGGCTGATTTGAAGATTAAACAGTTCTCTAATTCCAGAGTATGTAAAAGGAGATAAAAAGAAAAGGCTGTTTAAAAAATATAGGATGCTGAAAGCAGCAGGAGAGGTGGCAACATGAGCATCTTACCAATAAGATACCTATTCCTTATGTTCCATTCATAGTCCCAGTGCACACTGTTGCACTTAACTGTCCAATAAGACCAGCCAAAGGATGCTTCACCATAGACCTCTAATTGCGCGTTTCCAAACAATTTATATTGGACTTGTGAAGCGTTCGTCACATTCCATTCATTTACCCACTCTCTTGAGTATTGTAACACCAGGGGTTAAACAAATTAGCATAAAGGTGTACCTATAAGGTACAAAGGAAGAGCAAATAGCATCTGGTACGAGAAACCGAGAAAGCGTCTTTCTAAAGTGGGTGTGAGAAACAATTTGATTAAATGAGTCCGAAAAATTTAAATGAACTATATGAGATATTTGAATGAATTTACCATTTTGATATAGGATGTTCTGCATAAACAGAAGAGTTTGAATTGAGTTTGCAGGACCTACCGATAAAAACGAGAGGTCCATTTGCATGATTCAAGGACTGTACTTGAGGTAGTCTGTTCTTGTAAATGAACTGTATGTTCTCTGTTGCATTCAGTTTTTCAAAATATGGATCAAAGAGGTTGTAGTAATGTAAGTCTACAACCGTGTTAGTTGCACCCAGGTAAGCCTGGTAACGCTCCATTGGGTCTACATTCCCAATCCTCTGGCAGAATATGACATAAGCAGTGTCTGAATAACTTCGTACAATCTGGTAGCCTGTTTTGTAATATGACAATTGACATCAGCAATAAGCGTACAGTAATGCAAAATATTAAAGTAGTCATGTGAGAAACCGTAGCAATCAGATTCAATATAAGCTTTATGCCTGAAAAAAAAGCAGAATCTACAAGGATCTGCTCTTCTCTTCACATGAGCCATGAACAGCGAACTCGACATCACAATCACTCGCGCTCCTTACACGAGTACTTTCTACATAACAATGCAAAATAAAGATGAATTGACTTTTTTTTTTAAAATGAAGGAAGAGAAAGTTCATGCCCTAGAAAGGCTAAACGCAACAGTGATAGCGTATAAGATAAAGTGTAGCTATACTTAGACTCGATAGTATTGGACAAATGCTATAGAATCTTGCCAAAAGACGTGATTTTTCTTATTGATTCACATGACGACCATTGATCAGAAAACAACATAGATTGAACCAATAATGTTATGTCAATACTAATTAAGCAAACTTTGGACCATATCGACAGTTTGACACACTTGCACAAGCATACAATAACAAGTATATATATCAAAGTAAATAAGCAATAGCATTTAACACAGATATATGCATGGGTGGCACGATTTAAAAATACAAAGAATACCGAAATAGAAAAACCAAAACTCTTGGATGTTGGCAGATGAAGGAAAAATTATGAGGTCAAACATCTACACAGAAAAGGATAAGCTGGGCCCTTACCTAAAATTCTATTGAAATATTAAAGCAAACAACACGCCCTACCCTGTTCTTCTCGTAGGAGTTCTTAGCACTGGATTATCCTGCAACATGGTCATATGAGTCATTTTCACACCGATACCTATAGATAAACTTCAAAGTCAAGAACCAATATTGACTAGAAATACCTGCAACATTGGGTGGTAAACCCACTGATTAGCGAACCCATGGGGTTCTGCCTGCACCTGAAATGTTTAAAACAAGGTGTCAGTAATTCTACATGGCAAAGATGCACAGTGAGCCCATTATTGAGAGAAAAAAAATAGGAGCTAAATAGTTGCAAACAAAGAACATTATATGACATTATAAACATGTGGCCAATTGAATGACAGAAACCTGCATGAAATTGCTCTGCTGCATCCTTTGGTGGCTGGGTACTTGATGTTGGTGATTGATATCCATTCCAAAATGATTACTAAATGAGAGATTTGGTATTCCTTCCTGTGCAAGTTTGCAGCAAAAGGTTTCAAATATATGCGAGTATTAATAGCAGTGGCAGACAAAACAAAAAATGTGTACCATTAAATCAATTCCTCCTTGAACTCCCATGTGAGGACCTTCAAGATGTGAGGCTGAGGGCCCTTGGATCATATTCGTATCATCTGTGACAAATGATGACCGCAGAAAATCCTGCTTAACAAGAATATGCGTCAACCACAAAAAGATATAATTAAAACTGAAGTGTGAGGTCTGGCCATCTGGGGCTCGTGAGTCATGCCTTAAGTAAAAAAAGGTAACTCAGACTAACCTGTTCTTTATTTGGCTGTGTTACAGTTTCAGCATTAGACTCTGCCACTTTCTTCGGTGGCCGACCGCGACGTTTTGCATGAGCTGACTGAGAATTCTTTACGCTCTCTGAAAACTGGGGATTAAAAAGGCCTTGACCGTTTTCTGGTGCATCAGCCTCAAATGAAAGAAGTGTTGACTGCCTGTCTCTGGCAGCTAGTCCATCATCCAGGAGAGATCTTTCCGCTTCTCTCAGTAACTTCAGAGCAACAAGGTACCTACTCTCAGATACAAACCCTAGATTGAGCAACTGACTGCATTGACTGAACAAATAATCAGAGCGCTCAGCAATGCCACTAAGGGGCATTTCATTGGGTTTGTTTGCTTTAGAATACAATTTCTTATAGTCCCTTCTCCAGCGATCCAGAACATAATCTGATGGGATCTCAAATATCTCCTGCAACTTCAACACAGATAATGCATGCCTACATAGGACACCGGTGAACTGAACGAAACCACATTCACACTCAATTTCAACCTTCTCTTCTTTACAAAAGTACACTTCATAGGTCCTGCTCTCTGTGTCCTTTCCATCTTCCATGTATGAGCATTCTTTTACTTCAAAAGTGACAAGTCGATCATCAACTTTAATTGGCATACCATCACAATACATTGTTGCTTTCAACTCATCCTGAAATTTTCTGAACATGTTTATTGTGTAGGCTTTGGCCAGCTGCTCTTCCATGTAGAACTTTGTTACTGTTAATGGAGTCCTATGGGAGGATTCTTCATCTGCTTGCCACTCTTTCTTGTATTTGTTCTCTAATATCATCTCATATTTACTGAAAAATTGCTTCAAAGAAGTTTTTGGGTACACAAAACCATCATAGTACGAGGAAATAGACTCCCCACACTGTGAAATAGACATCCCTGCCCAGAATTTGTCTCTGAGATATGCAGGTGCCCAGAGTTGGCGGTGCTCATACAAGGAACTGAGGCACTCATTTTCTCCAAGTCCATGCTCCTCGATAATCTTTTTCCAATCTGCTTCGAACTCTGGGATCTTCAAAGATCCATATGTTACTTTCTTCAGAGCATTCTTGATTGTTTTAAACTCTGCATGTTCTTTCAAATTCTCTGATACATCTTTCATAATACGATACAGGCAAAGGCGATGTCTAACTTCATGGAGAACTTCTCGAACAGCATCTAGAATAGCATTGTAATGCTCAGTGATGATTGCCTTCGGGCAGCGACCTTTCATGCATGCTAAAAATGCCCTAAATAACCAAGCATAACTGTCAGCACTTAGATCTGAAAGTAAACCAGTACCAAACAGAACAGGTTGCCCATGATTATTCATCCCAGTGAAGAAAACAAGTGGCAAATCATATTTTTCTGTCAAGTATGAGGTGTCAAAATAAACAACATCATGACCAAAGTAATCATTTGCTGCCCGTGACCTAGCATCACTCCAGAACAAGTTCCTCAAACGCCCTTGATTATCCAAATCTACTAAGTAGAAGAAGTAAGGATTCTTGTTCTGCATGTTCCCAAAAAACTTCTGGATATACTCATCATCTCCTTCCCCGAATTTAAGTCTTCCTATCTCAGTAAAGTTCCCTTGCTCTTTTTCGGATGGAACATTCCTGCGACCCTTCAAACGTGAAGCAGGTTCCCCATTCTTGGCATCTGTTAGCTTCTTGTAACAATTAGTGAGTGACGCGGAGGACTGGTTAAGTGGATGATTGTGCTCGAGCTTAGCATCATCAATATGAAGCCACCTATCTTGCCTTAACTTTAACGAGATCCTTGCTGGGCAATTGATCTTGGTTGACTCTCTAGACAGATAGCTCGCATTTGCTCTCCCTCTTCCAGCTCGACTACATCCAAGCACCAACCTCCGGCACACCCCAGACTTTAGATAGGATGACTTCAGAATGATCGCCGCAAACCCAGAATCCTCAGCATATTGTTTATAGTACTTGAGCGCATCATCATAAGTTTTGAATCTCAGCCCAAAACGTGGCGCGTTCTCATCCACCTTAGCCTTCCCACCATCTTCCTGCCCACTGTCATTATCATCGACGAGTATCACCTCCTTGCCCTCATGCAGAGGCACCTCCTTGGCCGGAATCCCTCCCAAATCCTAGCAAACAAAACAGACACATTACAAGTTTCCATAGCAGCCGGCGCCAAAATTAAACACTTAGACTAACCTAAACATTTCTAACCTGAGGCACCTCAACACTTTTCAGCACTTCGCCATTGCCATGTAGCTCTTCGCCAGGGGCGGACCCAGTATAGGACATGGGTGTACACCCAATAACTTTTTGCAAAAAGATCGAATTTAGTAAGTAAAATCATGATCAGATCCGAATACAAATACCATACGTTAGAGGTTTGGGTGTTTGATTTCGCGCAGCAGGGATGGGAAGGGAGGGGAATAGGCAGGCATACCCCTGTCGGATGTTCGTCGCCGGCGAAGCGCCCGTCGCTCGACGAACAACGGGCAGCGCAACTCGCCCTGTCGTCGCCGCTAGGAAAGGAAGACCGAGGCCGAGAGAAAGAACAGAGAAGTCGTGGGAAGGGAGGGTGCTGCCGCACCAGCCGGACTCGAGCTGCAGCTGGGCAGGGGAGCGTGGAGGGCGGCGCACGGGCCGACCGCGTGGAGAGCGGCGAGCTCTGGGGGAGCGAAGGGAGAAGATGGGTCGCGGTGCCGAAGGAGCGGGCCTTGTTGCCGTGTGGGCGTGTTGCCCGTCAAAGGAGAAGGCACTGCTGCTCCGCCGCCGGCTACCTGCCAGATGGTGGGGCAGTGAGCTGCTAGGGCCGCCCGGCTGAGAGGAACTCGTACCGACGGAGGGCCGTCCAGCGCATCGCCCGTCAGGCCGTCACCGTCAGACGGGTGGAGGCGCTGGCACGCGGGCACACCTGATCTTGCGGGGAGGAGAGGAGGGGAGGGGACACCACCGCCGCCGATGAGAGAGACGAGAAGACTAGCGGCTAGGGTATAGATGGATGGAGTGGGGATTTCGGGAGGAATGAATGAACTGAGGGTCTGCTTATTGGACCTGGGCTCCATGTGCAATTGGCCTAGTAGAAGTTTGGCTATTCGGTTGCTTGAGCTAAGAACTGAAAAAAACCAAAGTTAATTCGGTTATTTAGATTTGGGAACCAAATTTAGGACTGAAAATATCGGTTTCGCTCGCTTCGGTTTCGATCTCGATTATTTCAGTTTAGTTTTCAGTCATCGGTTAATTATGCCCACCCGTAGTTGCAGGGAGGAAGAAAACTACAACAGACGCTGTTGCACGGAATAAACCAGTTCGTGGGAGAGAGAAATGGGGAAAGACTCCATAATCTAAAATAAATTAATATTTCAAAGTAACAAATTAACAACTTAAAAAACCAAACTAACATTCGAAAATAACATAATCAACATTTTTCAAAACATATATCAATATTTTATAGAAAGTAGTACAATCAATATTTCTATAAGCTATATGTGAGTAGAACAGATTTAACATTTTAAGATGTTAGACTTTTATTTCTTCTTCTTCTCCAAAGTTGGTAGCTGTAGGGCCACCATGGCAAGCACTAGCAGCGTGTGGTGGAGACAGACGACATCGATAGGCCACAGTGATGGAAGCGGTGGGGAT
The DNA here is from genome assembly GCA_032594955.1 of Panicum miliaceum. Lineage (NCBI taxonomy): Eukaryota > Viridiplantae > Streptophyta > Magnoliopsida > Poales > Poaceae > Panicum > Panicum miliaceum. Next base: position 45,001,285 of record CM064059.1, read on the forward strand.
GAGCCCTCCAACAAGCACGGACGGTGCATGGCGGAGGCAGCGCCAATGGACGGCAACAAGGGTGGGGCGTGCAACAGCACGAACGGTCCAAATCTAAAAGAAATATTTAGTCTTTTACTTTTTTAAAAAATATTACCTTAACATAATATTCCGGCTTCCACCTTTAAAATTTTTTACATCGTAAAGAATACTTTTAGAATATTATTAAAATCAAATAGATATATGCTTCTTTCAAGATAATATAAAAAAATATAAAGTTTTTTCTTTTAGTGATGGTTCTAGATAAATTTTTTTTAACAAAAATATCATCATTCGCTACTTAAAAAAGGAAGTGAACAATTTTTAAATATAATATTATAAAAGTGCTAGTTATGTTTGTAATTTGGCTAGCGCAACTACGCTATGATCTATTAAATTTTTTACGAAGATAACCAACCAGCGACTTTCTTATCACTAAAATTTACGAGTTATTATGATATCTCCCGAAATATGTAATTAATCGTGGAGCGTAATTTTAGTCAAAAAGTTAAAAATATATTTAAACAAACATAACTTGCAAAACTTATGAAGATTTATGTTCTTCTATATATTTTGGATTGTTAGTTTCAACAAGTAGTTAAGAAAACTTTAATTTTTATTTGAAAATAAAGTCTACACTTACTTAAAAATCGTATAATAGAATAATATATATTTAGTAATAAAATTAAGAATGTATGTACAGTTATTTATATAATCCTACATCCGCAATCCTACATCCGCCACTGCTCTGTGCCATTTCCATCAATGAGAATCACCACATCGTCGATTGTTGCCTCCTTCGCCAATTCCTCTAACACGGAGGTAGATTCAACGTGGGACATGGAGGTTCAGCTGGACTAAACCCCCACAAATTTGGAAACTAATGCAACCGCAGCCGCACCTTAGCTAGATTCCTGAATTGGCCTCTCGCGCTAAGAGAAGAACAGCAGAACCCTGAACTGAATTGAATTCGATAAGCAGAGAAACCGCACAGCAACCAAATCCGCAAACGAAAGGTCCCTAAAACAAAAACAACTCCTAGAAAAAGCCCTCGAACCAAGCTAGGGTTTGCTCACCAACAGAAGCGGAAATCGGTGCAGATCCGGATCCGGATGGTCATCCACCCCCCATGCCAGGCTAGTCCAGTGACGGTTGAAGGCTGGGAAGAGTAGGAGATAGAGGCCTCTCGACGAGGGACGGCTTCGAGGAGGCCCCCCTGCTGTTTTCCGTTGCCGGCCGGCGTGGTGAGGTTGCCGACGATGAGCCGCAACAAATTGTGGCGGCAGTAGGGCCGGGTAGAAGGACAAACCACAGATAAAGAGCTGTGAAAAAGTCGCTGGATTTTTTTTCTAGGCTCCGGAATGGGTGGATCTGCGTGTGCACGAATTCCAAAACACCCAGTAGGCTGGCACAGGTATCTGGGACGCGAGACCAGGTAGAACTGAATGGGCTTAGCGGCCCGAGCTTCCCCAAGCATGTGTCTTGGTTATTCCTGCCCAAGATTCTATAGGTCTCAGTTTCAAAAAAATAAAAAATCTGCAGACCCTATTTTCAAAAAAAAAGATTATTGCAGACCTCAGTTTCAAACAAAAAAGATTAGTGAATCAATGGTGTACGATCAGTGCACATGCGCTAAGCAATTGAACTTGTAGCATGTGTTGTGCTGTAATTTTGGGTTTAGAGGAAAAGTGTGTTACAAAGCCACCGGGTTGCCCTTGCCCCACAGCAAGCTTTGGCTTGCGTGCGTACGGCAAGAAATAGAGAAACGCTAGCTGCGTTGCTACACGATTTTGGACAGACAAGAATTCGCTACTACGACAACAGAAGGCGACGTATGGCGAGTCGGCGACGACTCGTTCTAACTGCACCGTGGCAAGGCAGCATATCGTCATTCGTAGAGATATGAGCTTATTCATTTTTTCCCTCAGAACATAAAGCAGATTGTTGCAGGCGCGAAGCTATGATTGGATTGATCCTGGTACACTCTCCATTACATAGAACAAAATTGATATATTACATGGTAAAAATTGAGTCAACTACTAGGAATTTATTTTTCACCATGGTGCAAGTGCATCAGGGAAAGTTAATATGGCGTCGCCCCTGGTTGCACCCATATACACACACCACCTATTTGCTTGTACGAATATCTTGGGAGATCAAACTGGTGAATCTTGAGATTGAGGATTATGTATCGGTATGTGAGCTAGGGTTCATAATTTTGGTTCAATTTTGCCAAAAATTGGATATTTCAGTCCTAGAGGTGGTGATCAGTAAATGACCATACCAGTAATATCAACTATTTTTCTAATAAAATTTGTTCAAGTTTTCAAAATTTATTCTGATTTTAAAAAAATTGGGCCAAAAACCAGCCTACTAGTCTTACCGTTCATGTCCATCTTTTTTTAAAAGCAGTAGATGGTATACTTATGTCAGCTACATCTAATAGAATAATTAGCTGAAAGTGTGAGCATTTTACTGAATTGGAGATCAAATAAAGGTTGGCAAAAGTTCCACCACAAGAAACCTGATCCAGGTATATAACATCAACCTTTTGACGTACAATTGCTTTTCATATTAACAACTTGAAATCTCATAGTAGCATATATCCAAGAGAAGAATAATCCCACTTACAAATTGGCAAATAAGTACGATATGCGAAAGCTACAAAGCCAATTCTCAAGTAAACTGGTATGGCGGCACATCGCCGCAGAAAAGCAAACATACGCTGGAGCCTGGAGGCGACGAGCTCACGCTGTCCCTGCAGGTTGCTTGGCGCCGTAGCCACCGTACGGAGGGTAAGCCACGGGAGCCTGGTATGGCGGCTGCGACGACCATTGCGGCTGCCCCATCGCGACGCCAAGCTAGCGTGGTCGTCTGGTCCCTCTGCCGGATGGCGGCGACGTAGGCCGCGATCGGGCAGGCGATGCCGGCGGCGGCCGCGATCGACGCCGACACGAAGACTCCGTCCCTGACCTCGGTGCGGACGAAGTCGAAGTCGCGGCCGTCGCTGCTGCGCCCGGGCCGCCGCCCGACCGCGGTGAAGCACCCCGTCCATCCCGCGTTCTGCGACGCGCCGTACATGCATGAACATCACCGCCGCCGCCACCACCAGGAACCTGCGCTCGGGCGCAGCAGTTAGCGCGAATCAAAGCTAATCAGTACCGCGGCGTGGACGTAGAAGCAGGAGGAGAACGTACGGACGTACCACGCGAGCGCCGCGCACACTGCACCTTCCTGACGCTGCCGCGCGCGGGCGCGACGGCGGCGCCGAAGCGGCCGAAGCAGCCGCTGGCCGCGGTGACGAGCGCTACCCCGGCCAGCGAGAGCAGCGCGGCGACGTTGCCGCAGCCGAACGCCGGTACTCGCAGCGGAACGTGTCGGGCCCCACGAAAGCCGGCGCGGTCACGATCCGATTCGGTTACGGACACAAGCAACAATGAACTTGATGAGGATTGAGGAGGAGCTAGCAGAGATCGATGGTAGACACGGGCGTCGTAGCTTGCCTTGTGCTTGAAATACTCCGCGGCGAACCCCAGGATGGCCGCGGCGAGTCCGAGCACGGCGGCCGCCGCGCCGCGCTCACCACAACCGCGCGTTTCTGCATCCCGTATCGATCGACTGGTTTTCCTCCGGTCGCTCTGTCCGAGTCTCGGGCTCGGGTGCTTAGTGAGAGATGCACGAAAGAGGAAATGTCTAGCTGCAGCAGAGGACTATAGCTGGCTGGCTTGGGGTATAAAAAGGACGTGCTCCGATCCACGCGTTTCCGCGATTTGGTCGACCAGCACACAACACTATCGTAGTACGACCTGATCTCCTGCAACGAAACATTCAAATCGTAACCATCACGTGAGCAAGATATATCAGTCAAATGGGTGATTTCATCGAAAAGATAAGAAATGAGCCCCGTGTGGGGACACGATAGCTAGACAATTTAGACATGATGCTGGATTGATGGAAGTATTCAGCTACCGTAAAGTTGTGTGGAGCTTTTCTATTTAGATGAGCTAAAGTTGAGTAATAAGCTTTAGCACATATTAGCACTTATACACATGCTAAAAATTTTAAATCTTTGACTAAAGTTTAGCTTATTCTATCAGCACTCCCGTTTGGATAAGCTGGTGTTAAAGTTTAGTACTTTCACCAATTAGCAATTGGATCAAAAGTATCTTAGACGTGCGAGGTCCGGTTTCCGGCTCAGAGCTCCAGTAGGCCGGCAAGAATCGATGTCTAAATTTCCTTTGTGAATTGTTATTGAGAAGAAGCATCTATCGTTCTACGAGGGGCGGGATAATAACTGTGAGAAATGTTTTCATAAGTTTTCGTTTATAGTAAGATATTTCTCCACCACTCATAAAACTATGGTAAATACGAGAAACACATCTATCCGCAAGCGGTATTTCTGCCCCCTACCGGTAGAGTAAACCATATATAGTATCCGCTCTCGCAATGTTGCTGAACATTAGCAAAACTGGGAGTATATAGGTTCCTGATCAAACGAGCCATAAAGTTAAAGATGTAGGAAAAATAATTATCTGCTTTCTTTGAATAAGACCAATATACTACCTACGTACTAAAATAAGTGCAGATACATACTTGTCCAGTACATAACCTGAATTTCACTTATTTTTAGGCAGAGGCAGTACATACATATAAATGGCATACACACATTTCATGTTAATTAAGGATCACACGCCACGGAGGCAAAGTCAGCAAGAACAACGTGACCTTCGCACGGACTTTACCAAAATTGATGCTGGGCCGTCGTCATCTACCAGATGGATGATTCTCACAAGGAATCCATGAACGCTGATGCTATCGTGTCCTTGAGACCAAGCGAGAAGGTGTACGCATCGTCGCGCTTGTACATGTGATCCATTCCCCGCGCAAGGTTGACCACCTTCTCCAACAGCGCCATGAGGTTTCCCCCATCAAGACATGCCTCGACGATGTCCATCCATGCTTCGTCGATTAGCGCCCCAAGCTTTCCCTTTGCCTGCTCCACGGTGAACCCGTACTCCTTCATGCAGGTTTGTACCGTGGAAACCACGTGCTCCGAAGCTTGTTCCCGCTACAAAAAAAGGAAAAAAAGAAAAGAAAGAAAAGAGAAAAGGGAACGAATAAGTGGGTTATTCACTTATGAAAATATAATGTTTCATTTTTATGTGCACATAGAGTGGGTACCTCATGTGACATTATGTCGTTACTAATGCGAGCGATAATACAAACACCTCTAATGATTTTTGGATAGGAGGAAACCCAGCCAATGTCCTCCCTGGTCGCCACATCTCCCAGTGAAATGAACGCGAGGTTGGTGATACGCATACAAGCACTGCTAGGCGCTGAAAGCTGTAGGTGCTCTTCAACCTTTGCTTGTATGTAGCGCTCATCGCGCCATTTCACCTCGGCATGGTAACATTGGGTGATATCAATGAACTATAAACATGTAAATGGAACAAACTTTTATGAAAAAATCAACCTAAAATAAAAATGTTTCTGTGCTTATTTTTTTCCTTGATGTTTGGAACATTAAAAAATTACCAGTTCTTTGACCAGCTCAGCATGACTGTTTTCTGAAGCTTTAGCTCCTGGATGATATCGTTTATATCGTGAAGTACGTTGATGTATAACGCCTTCATGTATGCTGGGAATAGCTCCGCATCCTCTTCATCCCATCTGCATCAATTCCAAGCAAATGCAATTTTGTGTTCTTAATTATGATGGTCAATTTTTTGGGCATTATATTGCATCTGCTGCTATCTTAGGAAGTGATCATGGAGGCGAACTTAACCTTTCAATAGCCATAGTGAACTTCTCGCTTTCTTCCGTGGTGCTATAGCTGTCGCAGAAGTCATCTATCAATGACACAAGTTTGAAGAACTTGGTCAAGAGTATCCGTGAATACGAGTACTGAGGCACATACACAACCCCCAGCATCCAAAAGTACATCTCCACCACTCTTTTCCCGTGCAAATCTCAGGTCTGCCCGTGACCGGAGATCCTTCCACCATCTGCAGAATTACCACGCATATACGCGGCGACATTGTTAACTTGCAATTGATTAATTCAAGTGAATTACCACTAATCTCACTTTGCAAACTATTAATAATAATAATGTCTGTTTCTTACATTGTTAGAGATCTCAACTCGTCACAGTAGAGAGCTTGCAGAATGTTGTAGTCCAGCTTTGCGAGTTCCAGAATGGCGTCACTGCGCGCAGCTGCTTTCTGCTCGTACACCGAGATGTAGCGCCTTGCTTCCACTCTTTGAACCCTCCTGCACCGCGGTGTGTCCAGTGTACACCGCACCTCTTTTGTCAGCTCTGGCTCCAAAGAATCCATCACGGATTGGAGGCGGATCTTGGTGAAAGTGACGGCGCCGTCAAGTACCTCTTCCCCGCGAGTTCTGAGGTGTGCGGCGTCGTATAGCATCAGCAGGCCGTTCACGTCATCATCACTTGCAAAGTTTCCTTGGTCATCTCTGAACTTTCTGAATACATCTGCATACGTATTCATGTTAATGAATCTCAAATGGTATTACGGGTGAGTTAGGTTGTTGATAGATGTTGCTGCCTAGTTTAGAAACTTAGAATAATTACCAGAGGAGACGCTGCAGCCATGCTTCCTGAGCAAATAGAACCGCAGCGAGGTGACGTAGAGCTCGTCGTCACGGCCGCCTTCTTGATGCTGGGCGTCGCGACGAACAGCGCGCAGCAACTCGTCGATCTCCTGCCCGTAGCGGTAGGCCACTCTGATCCGTTGCAGCGTGTCGACGAGCTCCAGCTTGAGAGCCATGTCAGAAGAGGAGGCGAAGGTGTCCCGCACGATTTGTCTCACCTCCTCCTCCTTGAGCCGGGCCCTCTCCTTCATGCACAGGAGCTGCGATGGAGTGCATGGCTGGTGGCTGAGGAAGAAGTCGCCCCAGGGGCTTGGGGTGTAAGCCTGCAAGGCCGGGGCTCCGTCTCTCGTGCTCCGGCCTCCGGCGGCGGCCGGCAGCTCCGCCTCTTCCGACGCCGGAGCGACGGCAGCGGGGTCGCAGGTACCCATGGCTCCGATCAGGCGGAGCACTAGCTGCTGGACTGATCCTCGCGCCATCTACGTTGCTGGCAGGTTTAGCTTGGAGATGATTGCATTGCATGGCCGCGTCCACCTGACTCTGTATATATATAGACCTCACCCACGCTCGAATTAATTAATCTGACGGGCTTTAATTTTGTCATGCATTTTCACCTCTTCAATTTCTCCTATAGCCAGCGGTTGCCCCTGGGCTCGACGCGTGCTATACTGAGTAAGCGCGCGGGATCTGTTTGGTTGCGGCTGCTTGACTACTTTTACCTGATTTGATTAATTCAGCTCGTGTTCCATGCCATTGGTTACTGAGTAGTGACAGTTCCCAGCTGAGATGCATCGAGTTGGATCGAATCCAATTAAGGTCCGACGAGATCAAATGTCTCCTGAATAGATTATTGTCCTTGCAGACCTCGTGGTTCACCGTTAAACACTGACAGCCGCGCATGCAGGTTTTTGAAACAGTGCCAGGCGGTCACTCATAAGTTAGCCCATAGCCAGAGCATCCCGTCAGGTACTCCATATTCCACCGTGCATATTTTTATTTGGCTATTCGAGTATTCGTCACTCCAAAATTACTTCGTATTACTCGGTGCTCTAGGGTACAGACTAGCCAAATCTATCCGTCCAAAATCCTACTAACCTTTACCTTCCGAGAAATTTTACGGTGGTTGGAAAAAATAGAAGCCGTCCATCGAGCGACATCGAACGTCAAAATATAGGAGGTACAAGAGAAAAGGTACCAAGAAGTACCAAACTGGTGGGACCAATACAAAATATGGTGGGACCGGTTCCTATTATATTTTAATCCGGTAAAGAGTAATCGGTAAAATCACATGATATTAAAATTTGCTCAGAAAAGCTTTAATTCCCATATGTGCAAGTCCAACGACGACTTGAGCAAGGACAAGACGTGCCGGTTCAAGGTCACCCAGCAGGCCTATGCCACCGGCGCCCGCGGCAGCTTCGAGTACACCGTCGCCTGCGACATCTCCACGGGCTCCTACGTGCGCGCCTACGCGCTCGACGCCTCAGTCACGCAGGTGGCCTACGGCCAGACTGGCCCCACCGCCGTCTTCGACGTTGCCGACATCACAGGCATCCACGCATCCATCAAGGTCGCCGCCGGCGTGTTCTCGGCCTTCTCTGTCGCCACGCTCGCCTTCTTCTTCGTCGTCGAGAACCGCAAGAACAAGTAGGGGGCGGCCGTGCGCAACGCTATGTGTCGTCGCCGCGTGGTCAGTTCTGAATTTCCGGCCGGTCTTAAGCTAGCTTCCTCTGTACTACGGAGATAGCACGGTGGCCTGTGCTTCAAAATTGCAGGTGTGAGTGTCAGCGCTGCATCCATGGATGGATGGATTTACACAGCGCATCGCAATTACTTTGGTGTACGTTTCTTTTTCGTTGTGTGCGTGAAGATCTGCCAGGGAGTTTGGTGCAAACATATTACAGCTCTATTAGCTAGGGCAATCAGGATTATTATTCGCTCTGATTAGCCCGAACTGATGATTCGACGATCGATCATATCATAGCCAGATCGCCCCGGCGGAACGGAGCATCGGCACGAGCCGGCCGCCGAGGTGGAGCGACATGACCGCCTCCATGGGCCCGACGTAGGCGCCGCCGATGAACACGGCCGGCACGGGCGCGGGGCCGCCCCGGCGACCGGCGATGCCGGCGAGCGCGCGCTCGATCTCCCTGCCCCGGGGGTCCTCGTCGAGCTCGTGCACCGCGGAGATTGCTCGTGCACCGTGCACCGAACAAAATCCATCCTTTTTACCCCAAAAGTTATTTAATTTGGCAGGTCAATTTGTATATATTCCACCACATTTTTCACAACTTGGCGCAGCAGCCACGAAATCGATGATTTTTTTTTGTATGTAGGAAAAATTAAAGTTAGTCGATTCGATCCATTGGCAGTTATTAGCCAGACACTTGTTTCTCACAAGTTGAGAACAAAAGCCAGCTAATGGTTTTCGCTTCCCAGGAATCACGATTGAAGGAGAAAGTTATCAGCAATTTGGCACCTATAGGTGCGTGATCGGTAGCATTGTTTGCTGTCGCGCGCGTCCTTAGTTACATGTAGATATATAATGCAATTGGCAAGGGCATTCCGCATCTTTTATGCAAAGTGACGCTGCATATATACTGGATGCCATCGGTCGGTCAGTGCCAAAAACTAAAATGAATGTTACTATCTAAGAATGGATGTGTAGTCAAATCATTCAATATTGTTTTTCACTGGAGTATGTAGACTTGTAACACCATAAAGGATAATGATCATCCAATTTACTTATGTATTGTTCCATGCATGTTTCCATTCATAACTTAGAAAGATACTTTTTTTCCTTCTCTTGAATATGCAAAATTGAATACGCAGAAGAGCTGTGCATCTTTATATCGTAGAAGAAAAGGAAGGAAGATACTCAAATGGGTCCATGCATATGTCATAAAGACAGGTAAATCAGTGTGGGTGCCTTGAGATTGGGCATTTGCGTAGCGTTGAATATGTGTCCGTAGCGCAGAGTTGAATTGAAGAAGCAGTATCTGATTCTCTTCAATAGAATATCTGATTTCACCACCACCACTTTGTCTGCCATAAAAAGGTAGAACAGAAATGGGGTCGAATAAGTAAAAATTAAAGGGTAGGGGTGTGGAAGAGATGAAAAGTGGTTTGCCCTCGTGAAAAACGACGCTTGAATTAGTAGTTTGGTTTGCACAGGATGACGGGAAGCTCATGCCTCATAACACCCTCTCTGTCCATGGCTTGCCACGGGCATTGCCAAGCTCGGGCCATGGCCGAGCGCTCGTTGTTGGTCTGGCCTGGCCTGATAGCTTAACACAATCATAATGGGCTGCGTGCCGCATGTTTTTGCGGCATCATTTTGATCGTTGTGGTTCCGGCCCATCACAAGTACTGTTTCCAATACGTATTAGTGACCGATGCTGACAGGGAAAGGGGTGTCGCGCGCGTACAAGCAATTGCTGCCCGGGAGGAAGCTTCGTCAGAGCCTCCTGGCTCCGCCGTGCATGCCCACCCAGACCCAGTCGGGGTCGCCGCCGCGTGTTCCTTCTTTGCGGCCGCCGGCCGGCTAATCGCTGTGGCTGGCATAGCGACGGCTAGTCGGCTAGGCTGCGCTGCTTTCGACGCGGCGGCTAAGCTCGTTCTACCTCTGAATGACTTGCCTGTAGACTTTCTTTTCTTTTCCCTGTTTGATTTTCAACGGAAGCCGTGCCGATCGCGGACCACACGCCGCCGTGAGGAAGACCGATCATATTCATGTTGCGGGTCATGGTCTTTGTTATGCTGTTGAAAAAAGAGAGAGTCTTTCTCAAAAAAAAAAAGAGAGTATTTTCCACGAGCAGCATGAAATCATCTTCTTATATCGTATCAAAGCTTGAAGAGTCACAAGAGGATTGTTTCTAATTAGTGTCAGGTGCATGAAGTAGTAGTCTCCAAAATTGTAGGCTGAGTTTTTACTGCTTTTCTTTTTCAATTTTTTTACTGCTTTATATTCTTTTCTCTTAATGAAAAACGTGCTCAGGCACGGTTGCGAAAAATACTCTTTATATTACCTGATGATTTTGGATCTCATGGGCTTTGTTGATTTGCAGCCATAGCAAATCTTTTCTTTCTGTTTTCTTTTCGCGTGGATCAAGTGATGATGAGATAAGAAAAATTCACATATAGATCAATGACAGGGGCGAAGCCAACCCAGAAGGCCGGCGGGGTTAACTCTATTAAATGACGGGTCAAACTTACTTATCTTATTAGCAATGAACAACGACTAAGCTATAAGGAATTACGTACATAATTCCATCGGGTTAGCTCCCGGCAAATGATCTCTCTCAGCTTTTACTTTTTTCCGCCGTTCGGGTTATGGGTAGTAAGAGTTCCCTGTTTCATGTGCCAGCTGAGTTAGAAATGCCGGCAATGCTTTACCACAAATTTCCTTTCGGTTTGCACGGCTAGACTGAGTTCAATTCACGCCTCTGTTGCCTCGTATCGGCTCACCAATTCACCATACTGATCACTTGTCATCAGGATCAACTTGGCCACTTGGTCGGTGCTGGTCGCAAATTAAGAAATAAGCAGTTGGGTGGCGGCAGATAATAAGTTACGTTATTCTAGAACAATAACGGCAATGCCGCTGCCACAGATTCCCTTGCTGGCTCCTTTGAAGTCCAATATACAGTACTTAGCTATTTTTTTCAATATAATCTGCTGCGTATTCAAGAAAAACAATACAGTACTTAGAAGCCCTTAACTGCCCTCATTTATATATATCTATCAGTACATACATGATGCATCTTTTCACGTACTCGTTTGCAGCTCTGTTGAAAATTGATTCCTAGCTCTCTGATCACAAGTATTTCTCGCCTTGGCCCCTAAACCCCAGTAGGTGTTGGCATGGCCTGCAAGGTAGAATTTGACTAGCAGGTTTATGAAATTAATATTGAAATAAAAAGATTACAATGTAAAAGAAATAATCAGTTGGGTGGCGGCAGATAAGTTTACAGAAGATTAAGCTTGTTCTTTTCAGACTAGTGCAGTTACTGCAGTAATGCAGCAGGCCGCCAGTCTACTCCGTCTATATAAGGCCATGCATTGTTGCCCTTTTTCCATGCGTGCTATACATCTTGAGCTCAAGACATGGCATCTTGTAATGCTAACGTTCCAGAGAGGGCATCTGATTTTCATCCTACAGTATGGGGTGACTTCTTCATCAACCGCAGCCCAGAACCATTACAGGCATGGTTATGTATATTTACAGCTATTATACACAATGCTATGTTCCAGCTTGTATATGTTTCTTTCAATTTTTACTTTAATAATGTAAATTACCGGAGTCCTAGATTTTTCTCTCCAGTATATACTGTTTGGATGCACTTCTGAGTGCCTCACCTTGGTTTAGTTTGACTTGACCAACTTCTAGAGCTTCCTAAATCAAACTATTTTTAAGTTTGACCAACTTTAAAGAGAAAGTATCAATATCTATGAAACCAAATAAGTGCGCTATGAGAATTCACGATGGATCTAATCTAAGGATACGAATTTGGCATCATAAATATTGATGATCTTTTTATATAAAGTTGGTAAAACATAAGGTAGTTTGACTTAGAACAACTGGAAGAGTTTTCTATAGACACCAGCGGCAATGGGAGAGATTCCCTTTCTAGCATCTTTGAAATCAAACACTTAGCAGCCGTCATTTTATATTGGTTATACACTTTTCACGTGTGCTCATTTGCAGTCCCGTTCAAACTTAATTCCTATTTGATCATAAATATTATAAGCTGCCTCGAAGCGTTGGCTTAGTCTGCAAGATAGAATTTGGCTAGCAATTTTTATGAAATTAATATTCAAAATAAGCAAATTACAAATAAATAAATCTACTACCATCATTCTTACATTGTTAATATTCTATCTAAACATTTATATGTTGTTAGTAGAATTGTTATAAAAAAGTTTTGACCGGTAGGAATCCTAGAAATAAAGCAGCTTAATTATATCATTATGATTGAAGCGAGCATATATGTATACAAAGCAGGACAAGGTACGTGAGCATATCTCAGGTAGGCGTCATGCAAGCTATTTTTATTAAAATATTGACTTAAGAAATACTACAGAGTCGAGTACCTAGCTAGAATCTCAGTCGGAACTGGTAATGTTTTCTCCATCATTTTTAAATGAAAAGATAGTCAAATTCTCCAAAAGGAGCGGTGTACTACTATAATATATATAACCATCAACATCAGCGTTAGGTTTTGTATACAAGCGGTATCTATGGACTATAGACTAGAGGTTAAGATTGCGGTTTTCAGATTAGTGCAGTCAAACTGCAGCAATGCAGCCAGCTGGCAGTCCAGGTCAAGGCCGCGCGTCTATATATAACCATGCATTGTTGCCCTTTTTCCAAGCACACTGCATCTTCTTCTCAAAAAAAAAGAAGCACATTGCATCCTGAGATCAAGTAGTGGACAAACATAGGCATGGCCAATGTCACATGGAATGTGGCACGGTGCCACGTTCCTCATCCCGGGAATATCGTTCCGGAGACAGGAAGGCAGGAACATTTTCATCCCCGCTTTATAAAAACCTTTTCCAAGTACCGTACTCCATTCCCGATCCACATTTCTGGATCCAATCGCCCTGGAAACTTGGCGAGTATAGGCATGGCATCTTGTAATGCTAATGTTCCAGAGAGGGCATCTGATTTTCACCGTACAGTATGGGGTGACTTTTTCATCAACTACAGCTCAGAACCATTACAGGCATGGGTAAGTATATTTACAGCTATGATGCAGAGAGAATCAATGCGTGTTTATGTTTCTTTCAGTTTTGTCTTTCAGTTGTGCATGACTTGGAGATGCTAGGATTAAAATATGGAACTATATGTCAGATTTTCGTTTTCCCCGGCTTTAAAAGACATGTTTATTTGAACATGAAATGTTCTTGTCTCTGTTTTAGGAATAGCCCACTAAACATTACAGCATTTGCTCAGTTTCCATTTCCATAACTGAACATAACACTAATACATACTATCACGGTTTATTTTCTAAACATGTTACCAAATGCGCCTACATAAGCTTCCTTTGAAGATCCTCAATAATGATATTTCTCTATGAATATAGAAGTCAGAGGAATGGATGACTGAGAGGGCAAACCAACTAAAAGAGAAAATAAGTGGGCTTTTTGAAGCTTGCACAACTCCAGTGGAGCAACTTAAGCTAGTGGACACACTCCAACATTTAAGTATAGACCATCATTTCAACAAACAGATTCTCACCGTCTTAAGTAGCATCCATGATACTGAATTCAACAGCACTTGTCTCCATGAGGTTGCCCTTCGGTTCTGCCTACTGAGGCAGCAAGGGTTTTGGGTATCTCCAGGTACATAATCAAAACTCCTGATATAGCCATTTGGCATTTTGAATATATGCTTCTTGATTTTCTGAGCTTACTAATTCTTAAAAAATGGAAGTTCATGGCGTAGAAATCTTGTCTGCAACAATAAAATACACATGCAGAGACAGGACCGCTTGATGCTAATAAGCTCATCAGATTCATGACTTGCATATAATTTGATTGTTCGATCTTGCAGATGAATTCAACAGGTTCAAAGACGAAAATGGGAACTTTAATGTTCATATAACTAACGATGCAAGGGGACTACTAAGTTTATACAATGCAGCTTACCTTTTCACACACGGGGAGGCAGATCTTGAAGAGGCTATATTATTTGCGAGGCAACATCTTGAATCGATGAGAAATAACCTTGAACACCCATTGGCCCAGCAAGTGAACCGAGCCCTTCACCTACCACTGTCACGGACCTTAAGAAGAATTGAGGCTCTACATTATATCTCAGAGTACAAAGCAGAGCCGACACATAACTCCTCCATTCTGGAGTTCGCCAAGCTGGATTTCAACCTTCTGCAACGTCTCCACTTGAAGGAGCTCAAGGCTCTTTCTAGGTATAATCACTATATTGCAATCTGCATCATGAAAGAGATGAAAATTTTAAATTATTTGCGGGTCTTAATACACCAGTATGAGCCTCAATCTTTGGCCATCGAAACCTCTAAGCAGTGTCAAACTTGAAACATAGATAGGCTTAGCCGCTCAGTCCATCATAAGAGTTCGCACAGTGCAGTTTCAAAATGTGTCTTATTGAACTTCCGTAATGATCGATTGACCTTCCAAAATAAAACCTTATTTGCATGGTATAAATTTAATACAGCTGTGATAAGCTTAGATTGGAAAGAGATAATAGTATGCATAAATTAATTTAATAAATGTGATTTTGCAATTTTATGGGAGAAGCTCCCAAGCAGAAGTTACCTCATAGCTTAACATACCTAAAATCAAGTACTTCTAAACTCCGATGATGTTTAGTTTATTCTCTGCACTAGAAAAGGATGAGGTTATATTGAAGAGGAACCTTTCTATTATCATCTGAAAAAGTTAAAACAACATTTTTCGAAACATTCTTCTCATAAAATGAACCTACAGTTCTTTATACGCAACACAGTAACAATAATCCAACTTAATCTCAGATGGTGGAAAGATCTTTACAACGAAGAGGGGCTGGCCTACTCAAGGGACCGTGTAGTTGAGTGCTACCTGTGGTCCTATACAGCATACTATGAGAAAGAGTACTCAAGAGCAAGGATGATCCTTGCCAAGATAATCGCAATAATAATCCTGACAGACGACACTTACGATGTCCGTGCTACTTTGGAGGAGTGTCGGAAATTCAATGAAGCTATACAAAGGTTGGAGTGCTCCAGCAATCTTATTAATTTGAGCGAGCAAAGCATCAGTTCATATAATATTTGCACTCGAAGGTGTAACTTCTTAATTTTCCTGCAGATGGGAAGAGAGTGCTATTACTCTTCTACCAGATTACCTGAAGAAGCTCTACCTCAAGCTGATGAACATCTTTAAGGAGTTTGAGGATGAGTTGAAACCAAATGAGAAGTACAGAGTTGCTTTTATTAGAAAAGCGGTACAACACTACCAACTTTTTTTAAAAAAAATGTTATTTTCCTCATAATATCAGTGAGCTTGGTCTTTGAAATTTATGTGGTGAAAATCTTACTTGAATTAATTGAAGTTTTTTGCAAATGATTATCCGAGCCAACAGAACTGCATACTGGATATGTATGCCATATGAATCCTCATATGTTTAAGTATGGAACTATATATGTCAATGAGGCAATAACTAGTATGTACATGAAATTCACTGTCAATATATGTTGTACCAGTTATTTTTCTCTGGTAGATACAAAATCCAACCTTATATAGGCAGCACTAAACCGGTACATCTATCAGATCTGCAACCATACTGTATCCCCATATATATCAAAATCTCTTCATCAAAGTTGTAGATTGTTTCCTTGGAATTAAAGGAAAGCTTACACTTTTGTATATTTTTCGTTTTCAGTTTCAAGTGTTATCAAGTAACTATCTCCAAGAAGCTGAATGGTGTCATGGTGGTTACAAGCCAAGATTTAAAGATCAGGTGAAGGTATCTACTGTGTGCTCAGGTGCTCCATTTGCTGCTGTCGGGTTACTAGTTGGCATGGGAGATGATGTTGCAACCAAGGAGGCACTTGAGTGGGCAACCAGTTGCACCGATGCTGTCAAGGCTTTCGCAGATGTGACGCGCTTCATGAATGACCTTTGTTCGTTTAAGGTATGAATAATGCATATTCCCGAAGTTACAAATCATAGTTGTTTGCCCTTAGATCATTTTACCTAGTAATGGATGTGCTGCCCACAGCGTGGAAAGAACAAAAATGATGTGGACAGCTCAGTCGAATGCTACATCAGTGAGCATGGCGTCACGGCCGACGTCGCCTGTGCAAAGATTGATTCCCTGGTTGAAGATGCATGGAAGACTGCAAACAGAGCACGCATTGAGCACAATGAACTGCTTCCAGCGGTGCAACGAGTTGTCAACATAACCACCAGCATGCCATTGATGTACGGTGATAAGAAGGATGCATTCACATTCAGTGACGGGCTCAAGGGGGTCATCAAGCGCCTGTTCCTCGAGCCTGTCCTGCTCTAGACAACAGCCTTCTGTTAATTCTATTCACGGCCTGAACAACCAGCTGCATACCCCACGCGAGTAAAAGATGTATCATCGGAACACAACCAATCTGCTCTACTTGCACTGGACTAATACTTGGGTGAATACGTACTAGTAAGCATCTAAATAAGCAGTTTATGCTATGAATGTTAGTATGTTACATAAAATTATTGAAAGAATACAACTTACGATTTATTCGTGTGATTAAATTATTCTTCTGGTGTCCTCATTCCTAGCCAGATGCATAATCTTTTACAGAAGATGACACGGCACACTTCTTCCCTACCTCCAGTGCATATATATGAGCACCCAGAACATGACTATGATCTCAAATACAATAATAGCTAAATTCGTATCGGCGTGGATTTAAATTCTTCTGGCTTGACGTGGGAAAATGGATAGAACTAGAAGGCCATGGTGTTATGCAATACCCAACTGTGAGGCGTGCTGGATGAGGTGGAATGGGTCCCCAAATCCTTAGGTCTAGTGTAAACAGCAACCAATGCGTTTCGGCTGGTCCAATCTGCTACACCGGAACCATACGCCCCCGAAGAAATGCCGCCCCCAAATCGAAGTCAGCAAGGCGAGGAACGTTAGGTAGGGCAGAGTATTTACCTGGAAAAGGTGTTTCCGGGTGCCGGCTGCCCCGAGGGCGAGTCAGGGCACAGCGACGGCGAACGGCGAGGCCGCCACCCCGGCTCCGTCGCCCGCCACGCCAACAGCTTCCTCGCAGGACGCTGTAATGGCGTGCCGACCTTTACTGGGCCGTGTTGGGCCTCGGGTTTTTGGGGGGCTCGTTGGACATTTTTCTGAAACGAAAGCTGTTGGACATTTAGATTAGAGTAAAATGCATGAATTACCATTATATTTGTTAGCGTATTTTAATTTGGCCATGTAAATTATGGCCACTACAGTTATTTGACTCTATCGATACGGTCACACTATATATATTTGGATGAAGTTTTTTTTACGAATTGCTCACTCTCATTTAAATTATTTAAGGCATATAAATCAAACCAGAAAGCATCTAAATGTCGGCCTGAGACAAAACCTCGCTATCCGCTCTCTGCACACAGACTTCGACACTTCAAGCACCATCCAGTCCCTCCCACGACCGCCCCATGTCGCCGGCGGCTGCACTCCGGCCAACATAGGCACCATCACTGGTGGCCCATGCATGCTAGAGAGCCCCTCCGCGTTGATTCCACACCGAGCTCGAACAAGAGGAATCATGTAATGACGTACTGATTTGACCTGCGCTGTTGACGTTGCTATCGGTGTTTTACCTTCAAACCCACCAATGGATACTCTCGAGGTGGTAGATTGTATGTAAGGTGTCGAGATGGTAGATTGTATGTAAGATGTCATCGAGATTAAGAACTCGAAGGTGCAAGGAACATAAAAACTTAGACAGGTTCGGACCGCGAT